>CP136056.1:54273931-55523931 GCA_032464435.1 Aegilops umbellulata | reverse complement strand
CCCCAGGGGGTTAGGCGCGCCCTGGGCCCTCGTGGCCATTCCGTAAGGTGGTTGGTGCCCTTCTTTCTCCGCAAGAAAGCTAATATCTGGATAATCGTGTCCAAAATTCAGCCCAATCGGAGTTACGGATCTCCGGGAATTTAAGAAACGGTGAAAGGGCAGAATCAGGGAACGCAGAAACAGAGAGGGACAGAGAGACAGATCCAATCTCGGAGGGGCTCTCGCCCCTCCCATGCCATGGAGGCCATGGACCAGAGGGGAAACCCTTCTCCCATCTAGGGGGAAGGTCAAGGAATAAGAAGAAGAAGGGGGGCTCTCTCCCCCTCTCTCCTGGTGGCGCCGAAACGCCACCGGGGCCATCATCATCACCGCAATCTACACCAACACCTCCGTCATCTTCACCAACATCTCCATCACCTTCCCCCATCTATCTACAGCGGTCCACTCTCCCTTAACCCACTGTACCCTCTACTTGAACATGGTGCTTTATGCTTCATATTATTATCCAATGATGTATTGCCATCCTATGATGTCTGAGTAGATTTTAATTGTCATATCGGTAATTGGTGAATTGCTATGATTGGTTTAATTTGCTTGTGGTTATGTTGTTGTCCTTTGGTGCCCATTGATACGTCAATTTTGCATCATGCTTTTATATCGATATTTATTGCATTATGGGTTGTTATTACACGTTATGTCACAATACTTATGCCTATTCTCTCTTATTTTACAAGGTTTACATAAGGAGGGAGAATGCCGACAGCTGGAATTCTGGGCTGGAAAAGGAGCAAATATTAGAGACCTATTCTGCACAACTCCAAAAGTCCTTAAACTCCACGGAAGTTATTTTCAGAATATATAAAAAATACTGAGCGGAAGAAATACGTCAGGGGGCCACCACCTGTCCACGAGGGTGGGGGCGCGCCCCCTGCCTCATGGGCCCCCTGTTGGCTCTCCGGTGGCCATCTTCTGCTATATGAAGCCTTTCGTCCGAAGAAAAATGAGAAGCAACCTTTCGGGACGAGACTCCGCCGCCACGAGGCGGAACCTTGGCGGAACTAATCTAGGGCTCCGGCAGAGCTGTTCTGCCGGGGACACTTCCCTCCGGGAGGGGGAAATCATCAGCATCGTCATCACCAATGCTCCTCTCATCGGGAGAGGGCAATCTCCATCAGCATCTTCATCAGCACCATCTCCTCTCAAAACCCTAGTTCATCTCTTGTATCCAATTCTTGTCTCCTGGATTGGTACTAGTAGGTTGCTAGTAGTGTTGATTACTCCTTGTAGTTGATGCTAGTTTGTTTATTTGGTGGAAGATCATATGTTCATATCCTTTATGCATATTAATACCCCTCTGATTATGAACATGAATATGCTTTGTGAGTAGTTACGTTTGTTCATGAGGACATGGGAGAAGTCTTGCTATTAGTGGTCATGTGAATTTGGTATTCGTTCGATATTTTGATGAGATGTATGTTAACTATCCTCTAGTGGTGTTATGTGAACGTCGACTACATAACACTTCACCATTATTTGGGACTAGAGGAGGGCATTGGGAACTAATAAGTAGATGATGGGTTGCTAGAGTGACAGAAGCTTAAACCCTAGTTTATGCGTTGCTTCGTAAGGGGCTGATTTGGATCCATATGTTTCATGCTATGGTTAGGTTTACCTTAATAATTTTCTTGTAGTTGCGGATGCTTGCAATGGAGGTTAATCATAAGTGGGATGCTTGTTCAAGTAAGAACAGCACCCAAGCATCGGTCCACCCACATATCAAATTATCAAAGTACCGAACGCGAATCATATGAACGTGATGAAAACTAGCTTGACAATATTCCCATGTGTCCTTGGGAGCGCTTTTCTCTATATAAGAGTTTGTCCAGGCTTGTCCTTTGCTACAAAAAGGATTGGGCCATGTTGCTGAACTTTATTTACTTTTGTTACTTGTTGCTCGTTACCAGTTATCTTATCACAAAACTATCTGTTACCACTTATTTCAGTACTTGCAGAGAATACCTTGCTGAAAACCGCTTATCATTTCCTTCTGCTCGTCGTTGGGTTCGACACTCTTACTTATCGAAAGGACTACGATAGATCCCCTATACTTGTCGGTCATCAAGACTCTTTTCTGGCTCCATTGCTGGGGAGTGAAGCGCCTTTGGTAGGTGGAATTTGGTAAGGAAAAATTTATATAGTGTGCTGAAATTTACTGTCACTTGTTACTATGGAAAGTAATCCTCTGAGGGGCTTGTTCGGGGTATCTTCACCCCGACCAGTAGAGCAAAGAGTTGCTCCTCAACCTATGGAACCTACTGAAAATGAAAATGTTCCCTTTGAAGTTCTTTCGGGTATGTTAGAAAAACTGCTAGCTAATCCTTTTACAGGAGATGGAACAAAGCATCCTGATGAGCACCTAATTTATGTGGATGAAGTTTATGGATTATTTAAGCTTGCAGGTATACCTGATGATGTTGTTAAGAAGAAGGTATTCCCTTTATCTTTGGAGGGAGATGCATCGACATGGTACAGGCTATGTGATGATACGGGGTCATGGAACTACAAACGATTGAAATTGGAATTTCATCAGAAGTTTTATCCTATGCATCTCGTTCATCATGATCGCAATTATATATATAATTTTTGGCCTCACGAAGGAGAAAGCATTGCTCAAGCTTGGGGGAGGCTTAAATCAATGTCATATTCATGCCCCAATCATGAGCTCCCAAGAGAAATAATTCTTCAAAAAATTTATGGTCGGCTTTCTGATAACAATCGCACCATGCTCGATACTTCTTGTGCTGGCTCTTTTACGATGAAGACTATTGAATTCTAATTGAATTTATTGGATAGAATTAAACGCAACTCTAAAGACTGGGATCTCAACGAAGGTAAGGAGTCAGGTATGACACCTAAGTTTGATTGTGTTGAATCTTTTATGGATACCGTTGTTTTCCATAAATTTAGCACTAAATATAGACTTGACTCTGAGATAATAGCTTCTTTCTGTGAATATTTTGCTACTTATGTTGATCTCTCCAAGGAGAAGTGGTTTAAATATCATCCTCCCATAGAAGTAAAAGTAGCTACACCTATTAAAGTTGAAGAAAAGACTGTCACTTATAATGATCCTATTGTTCCAACTTATGTTGAGAAACCACCTTTCCCTATTAGAATAAAGCTTCAACTGTGGTTCGTAAAAGCAATATTAGAACTTATACACATCCTGAGCAAGTTAAAGTCGAACCTAATATTGCCATTGTTAAAGATCTCTTGGCTGATAATATTGATGGGCATGTTATTTATTTCTATGATGAAACTGCTAGAATTGCCAAACCTTGTGCTAAAGATAAACATAGACCTGTTGTAGGCATGCCTGTTATTTCTGTTAAAATAGGAGATCATGGTTATCATGGATTATGTGATATGGGTGCTAGTGCTAGTGTTATACCTCATGACTTATACAAAGAAATTAAGCATGAGATTGCACCTACTGAGTTACAAGATATTGATGTTACAATGAAACTTGCCAATAGAGATACTATATCAGCAATGGGAATTGTTAGAGATGTTGAAGTCTTGTGTGGGAAAACTAAATATCCTGCTGATTTTCTTGTTCTTGGTTCCCCACAAGATAGCTTTTGTCCCATTATATTTGGTAGACCCTTCTTGAACACTGTTAATGCTAGGATAGACTACGAAAAGAATGTTGTTACTATTGGATTGGGTGATATGTCTCATGAGTTTAATTTCTCTAAATTTAGTAGACAACACCGTGAAGAAGAATTTCCTAGTAAGGATGAAATTATTGGTCTTGCTTCTATTGCCGCACCTCCTAGTGATCCTTTTGAACAATATTTGCTAGACCATGAAAATGATATGTTTATGAATGAAAGAAGGGAAATAGATGAAGTATTCTTTAAACAAGAACCTATCCTGAAACACAACTTGCATGTTGAAATCCTAGGGGATCCTCCTCCACCCAAGGGTGATCCCATGTTTGAGCTTAAACCGTTGCCAGAAACTCTTAAATATGCTTATCTTGATGAAAATAAGATATATCCTGTTATTATTAGTGCTAACCTTTCAGAGCATGAAGAAGAGAGATTATTGAAAACTCTGAAGAAGCACTGTGCTACTATTGGATATACTCTTGATGATCTTAAGGGCATTAGTCCCACTCTATGTCAACATAAAATAAATTTGGAAGAAGATGCCAAACCAGTTCGTGATCATCAACAACGTCTGAATCCTAAGATGAAAGAACTGGTAAGAAAGGAAATACTAAAGCTCCTTGAGGCAGGTATAATTTATCCCGTTGCTGATAGTCAGTGGGTAAGTCATGTCCATTGTGTCCCTAAGAAGGGAGGTATTACTGTCGTTCCTAATGATAAAGATGAATTGATTCCGCAAAGAATTATTACAGGTTATAGGATGGTAATTGATTTCCGCAAATTAAATAAAGATACTAAGAAAGATCATTGCCCCTTACCTTTTATCGATCAAATGCTAGAAAGATTATCCAAACATACACATTTTTGCTTTCCAGATGGTTATTCTGGTTTCTCTCAAATACCTGTGTCAGTCAATGATCAATCAAAAACCACTTTTACTTGCCCTTTTGGTACTTTTGCTTATAGACATATGCCTTTTGGTTTATGTAATGCACCTGCTACCTTTCAAACATGCATGATGGCTATATTCTCTGACTCTTGTGAAACGATTTGTGAGGTTTTCATGGACGATTTTTCCGTCTATGGATCCTCTTTTGATGATTGCTTGAGCAACCTTGATCGAGTTTTGCAGAGATGTGAAGAACCTAATCTTGTCTTGAATTGGAAAAAATGCCACTTTATGGTTAATGAAGGTATTGTCTTGGGGCATAAAGTTTCTGAAAGAGGTATTGAAGTTGATAAAGCCAAGGTTGATGATATCGAAAAGATTCCATGTCCCAAGGACATCAAAGGTATAAGAAGTTTCCTTGGTCATGCCGGATTTTATAGAAGGTTTATTAAAGACTTCTCAAAAATTTCTCGGCCTCTGACAAATTTACTACAAAAAGATATACCATTTGTCTTTGATGATGATTGTGTAGAAGCATTTGAAATACTTAAGAAAGCATTGATCTCTGCACCTATTGTTCAGCCACCTGATTGGAATTTACCCTTTGAAATTATGTGTGATGCTAGTGATTATGCTGTAGGTGTTGTTCTAGGGCAAAGAGTTGATAAGAAATTAAATGTTATTCAATATTCTAGTAAAACTCTAGACAATGCTCAAAGAAATTATGCTACTACTGAAAAAGAATTCTTAGCAGTTGCATTTGCTTGTGATAAGTTCAGACCTTATATTGTTGATTCTAAAGTAACTATTCACACTGATCATGCTGCTATTAAATATCTTATGGAAAAGAAAGATGCTAAACCTAGACTTATCAGATGGGTTCTCTTGCTACAAGAATTTGATTTGCATATTGTTGATAGAAAGGGAGCTGAGAACCCCGTTGCAGACAACTTGTCTAGGTTAGAAAATGTTCTTGATGACCCACTACCTATTGATGATAGCTTTCCTGATGAGCAATTAAATGCCATAAGTGCTTCCCATACTGCTCCATGGTATGCTGATTATGCTAATTATATCATTGCTAAATTTATACCAACTAGTTTCACATACCAACAAAAGAAAAAAGTTCTTCTATGATTTTAGACATTACTTTTGGGATGACCCACATCTTTATAAAGAAGGAGTAGATGGTGTTATTAGACGTTGTGTACCTGAGCATGAGCATGAACAAATCCTACGCAAGTGTCACTCTGAAGCTTATGGAGGACACCACGCTGGAGATAGAACTGCACATAAGGTATTGCAATCCAGTTTTTATTGGCCTACTCTCTTCAAGGATGCCCGTAAGTTTTTTTATCCTATGATGAATGTCAAAGAATTGGTAATATTAGTAGACGTCAAGAAATGCCTATGAACTATTCACTTGTTATTGAACCATTTGATGTTTGGGGCTTTGATTATATGGGACCTTTTCCTATCTCTAATGGATGTACACATATTTTAGTTGTTGTTGATTACATTACTAAGTGGGTAGAAGCTATTCCAACTAGTAGTGCTGATCATAACACCTCCATTAAGATGCTTAAAGAAGTTATTTTTCCGAGGTTTGGAGTCCCTAGATATTTAATGACTGATGGTGGTTCACATTTTATTCATGGTGCTTTCCGTAAAATGCTTGCTAAGTATGATGTTAATCATAGAATTGCATCTCCTTATCACCCACAGTCTAGTGGTCAAGTAGAATTGAGCAACAGAGAGCTCAAATTAATTCTGCAAAAGACTGTCAATAGGTCTAGAAAGAATTGGTCTAAGAAACTTGATGATGCATTATGGGCCTATAGAACTGCATATAAAAATCCTATGGGTATGTCTCCGTATAAAATGGTTTATGGAAAAGCATGTCACTTACCTCTCGAACTAGACATAAGGCTTATTGAGCTATTAAAGAGCTCAATTATGATTTCAAACTTGCCGGTGAGAAGAGGTTATTTTATATTAGCTCACTTGATGAATGGAGAACCCAAGCTTATGAAAATTCCAAGTTATTTACAGAAAAAGTTAAAAGATGGCATGACAAAAGGATACAAAAGCGTGAGTTTAATGTAGATGATTATGTATTGCTATACAACTCTCGTTTAAGATTTTTTGCAGGAAAACTTCTCTCTAAATGGGAAGGTCCTTACGTTATCGAGGAGGTATATCGTTCCGATGCCATAAAAATTAACAACTTCAAAGGCACAAATCCGAAGGTGGTGAACGGTCAAAGAATCAAACATTATATCTCAGGTAATCCCATAAATGTTGAAACCAATGTTATTGAAACCGTAACCCCGGAGGAATACATAAGGGACACTTTCCGGAACGTTTCAGACTCCAAAAGGAATAGGTATGTGGTACGGTAAGTAAACCGACTCCAAAACAGTTTTTATAGCAATATTTCTCCGTTTTGGATTATTTAGAAAAATAGAAAAATAAGAAGCAGTCTGGGAAGGACACGAGGCCTCCACGAGGGTGGAGGGCGCGCCCTACCCTACTGGGCGCGTGTAACGCCCCCGATGTAACTTGCCATAATTGTAATCCAACTCTTGCCATTTCCGGCTATGTGCTATGTTATTCCCTCCGTGGCTGGGTTCCCTCCGTTTTGCATTTTGGTCATGTCATGCATTTCATATCATGTCATCATGTGCATCGCATTCGCATACGCATTCGTCTCATAAATCCGAGCATCTTTCCCGTTGTCCGTTTTGCAATCCGGCGCTCCTATGCCTCCCGGCGTCCCCTTTTACATTTCTTCGTGAGCGGGTATTAAACATTCTCGGAATGGACCGAGGTTTGACATGTGGCCTTGGTATAGCACCGGTAGACCGCCTGTCAAGTTTCGGGTCAATCGGAGTTCGTTTGGTACTCCAACGGTTAACCGGGTAACCGTGAAGGCCTCGTGTGTGTTGCAGTCCAACACCCCTTCAAAACAGCCCAATAACCCATCTAAGTCACTCCCATGTTCTCCGCCGTTCGATCACGATCGCGTGGGCGAAAACCGCACTCCATTTGGAGCTCCCTAGCTCCTTCTGTCTATAAAAACGTCCTCCCCTTCCAAATCTGAGAGAGTATCACAGAAACCCTAGCCGTCGCCTCGAAATCCGCGCCAACAGTGCCCCGCCGCCACCTGTTCCGCCACCGGCGCGCCCGGGCCAATCGGGCCTCGCCACGTGGCACCGCCGCCGCCCACGCCCGCCGGCCCGCCGAGCCCACGCCCGGCCCCCGCAGCCCGCGCCTCGCTCCGCCGCCTGCCGCCCGCGCCCGCCGCCCAGCGCCGCCTCCCGCGCCGACCCGGCTCCCCGCCGCCGCCTTCGCCGGCGCGCGCCGCCCCGGGCGCCGTTCCCCGCCGCGGATCCGGCCACCCCGCGCCAGCGCCGCCTCCGCCGCCTCTCCCCGCGCCGCCCCGGAGCCCCGCCGTCGCCGGAGCGCCAGATCCGGGCACCCCGGCCCCGGATCCGGCCGCCCCCGCCATCGCCGCCTCGTCTCCGGCCACCCCGCGCCGGCGAACCTCGAATCCCGCGCACCGTTGACTTCTCCCCCCTCTCATAATATTTCTAAGTCCCCAAGTTTGCAGATTATCATCGCATCTTCGACATGCCATAACTTTGCATCCACAGCTCCGTTTCGCGCGTATAATATGTCGTTTTGTTCGCCTCGAAGAGTACATCATTTTGTTCCATCGCATCATTTTCATTTGAAGTCATCTTGATGCCCGAAATGCTGTTAGAAAAGGGCTAGTTGATGTTAGTTGCTGAATCTTATCTGAACTTGCACTTTTGTCATTTTTGCCATGATTGATGTGTACCTCCTATGAGGTTGAGCTATACATGTGTTTTGTAATATGCCATGTTAACTTTCCAGGGAATTTTACTATGTATTTTTGTGATGCTTGAGGTGGCTAGAAATTGCATGCAAAGTAGGGATGGTGATATTGCTGTTTTCAGAGACTTAGTGATTTCACTAAGTCCCTGACTTTTGTTATTATCATGCCATATGTTCATGTTGTTTCTGAGAGATCCATGCATAATTTGAGCATGATCAGTAAGGGAGTTTTGAACTTGAGTATTTGCTTAATCCATCCATGACTTTGTTTGAAATTTTGGAGTGCCATAGCTTGAGTCAATCGAGCTCTACTTTTGCTTCAAAATATTGCTGGCAGATTGTTTACATGTTATTCGATTTTGCCAAGCTTGGTGTAGTTGATCCTTGCATGATATGATGTTATTATTGCCATGTATTGTTGCTATGCCATGTCTTCTTGATGTATGTATGCTTAGTTTTTCTTGAGATGCTCTGTAGTGAGTGCATCGAGCTCACGAACATGCCTAGTCGTTAACAGTTTTCTGACATGTCCAGTTTTCTGCTAAGTCTGAAACCTGTAACGAAACTTGCTTATTTGACATGGGTGTAATCATATTTTCTGATCCTTTTTGTCTTATGGTCAGTAAGAGACTTTTGTCAAGTGCTATGAGTAGATTCATGCCATGCCTTTCTTTGCTATGTTCTGAACCTGTAGCATGTTGTTTCGTTGCTCTGAACACGTCATCCTGATGTTGTTTTCCTGACTTGCTGTTATTTCTCTAAGTCTGTGAATCTGTTATAAGTTGCACTTTTGCCATGCTAGTTTGAACCTGTTATGATGGGATTGAGCCGTAGCTCAGTGTTCATCTTTTATCGTGCATCTTGAGTAGATTACTGTCATATGCCTTGTTGCCATGTTTGGGTGCAGTAGCTTAATTATTTGTTGCTTGCTAAGTAGCATCATGCTGTTTATGGCAGATTCGTGTCATTCTTGTTTTGCTCGCCATTTGCAAACCGTGCATCCGATTCCGGTGATCTTTATATCGATTTCAACCGAAATCACCTCATCTATCCAGCGGCATGCTTGGTTTGCCAAGATTATGCCCTGTTCATCCTTGTCTTTCCGGAGCATGCATACGCATTGCATATCACCTCTCGCATATCATGCCATGTTTTGCATCATGTTGATTGCGCATTGCATCGTGGTTGATATTGGTTCCTTTGCTTGTTCTCTTGTCTTGGGTAGAGCCGGGAGACGAGTACGTGAACGAGGAACCTGTTGAGAACGTTTACGAGGACCAAGCTTTCGACAACTCTGAGAACCTTGCAGGCAAGATGATCATACCCTCGAAATCACTTCTATCTCTGCTAGCTAGATTGCTCGCTCTTTTGCTATGCCTATGCTGCGATACCTACCACTTGCTATATCATGCCTCCTATATTGCCATGTCAGCCCCTAACCATCCATGTCCTAGCAAACCGTTGTTTGGCTATGTTACCGCTTTTGCTCAGCCCCTCTTATAGCGTTGCTAGTTGCAGGTGAAGATGAAGTTTGTTCCTTGTTGGAACATGGACTTGTTGTTCCTTGTTGGAACATGTTTACTTGTTGGGATATCACAATACCTCTTATTTAATTAATGCATCTATATACTTGGTAAAGGGTGGAAGGCTCGGCCTTATGCCTGGTGTTTTGTTCCACTCTTGCCACCCTAGTTTCCGTCATACCGGTGTTATGTTCCCGGAGTTTGCGTTCCTTACACGGTTGGGTGATTTATGGGACCCCCTTGACAGTTCGCTTTGAATGAGACTTTTCCAGCAAGGCCCAACATTGGTTTTACCAGTTGCCACCTAGCCTTTTTTCCTTGGGTTCTGCAGACTCAAGGGTCATCTTTATTTTAAACCCCGGGCCAGTTCTCCTTCGATTGCTGGTCCAAACTAGAGCCCTTTGCAGCGCCACCTCGGGGCAACTCGAGGGCTGGTTTTAGTTGTACGGACTGCTCATCCGGATGTGCCCTGAGACCGAGATATGTGCAGCTCCTATCAGGATTTGTCGGCACAATCGGGCGGCTTTGCTGGACTTGTTTTATTGCTGTTGAAATGTCTTGTAGTCCGGGATTCCGAGATTGATCGGGTCTTCCCGGTAGAAGGAATATCCTTCGTTGACCGTGAGAGCTTATCATGGGCTAAGTTGGGACACCCCTGCAGGGTATTATTATCTTTCGAAAGCCGTGCCCGCGGTTATGAGGCAGATGGGAATTTGTTGATGTCCGGTTGTAGAAAACCCGAAGTTGACCTTAACTAAAACACATCAACCGCGTGTGTAACCGTGATGGTCTCTTCTCGGCGGGGTCCGGGAAGTGAACACGGTTGTTGGAGTTATGTCTGACGTAGGTTGTTCAGGATCACTTCTTGATCACTTCTAGCTTCACGACCGTGCTTTGCCTTCTCTTCTCGCTCTCTTTTGCGCTATAGCCACCACATGCTAGTCGCTTGCTGCAGCTCCACCTCATAAACCCCTTTCCCACCTTTAAGCTTAAATAGTCTTGATCTCGTGGGTGTGAGATTGCTGAGTCCCCGTGACTCACAGATATTATCACCTCAGTTGCAGGTACCAACGATGTCAGTGCAGATGACGCGACCGAGCTCACTTGGGAGTTCGATGAGGAATGCGGCCGTTACTATGTTTCTTTTCCAGATGATCAGTAGTGGAGCCCAGTTGGGTGATCCGGGGATCTGTTTAGCATTTGGGGTAGTCTTCTTTCATTTTGGTGCCGTAGTCGGACCTTGAGTGTAATATGATTGATGGATGTTATTTATGTACTTGTGTGAAGTGGCGATTGTAAGCCAACTATGTATCTCTCCCCTTTATTTATTACATGGATTGTGTGAAGATTACCTCACTTGCGACATTGCTTTCAATGCGGTTATGCCTCTAAGTCGTGCCTCGACACGTGGGAGATATAGCCGCATCGAGGGCGTGACAAGTTGGTAATCAGAGCCTTTCCCGACCTTAGGAGCCCCACTGTTTGATCGTCTTTAGTGGCCGAGTTGTGTCTAGAAAAATGTTTTGAGTCATTTAGGAATTATATATCGGAGAGTTTAGGAATTCTTTTTACTTCCCAGTCCCTTCGACCTTCTGGTGAGGTATCCTGACGTAGAGTTTTGACTCTTCTCTTCTCAAATTTTCACTAAAAAAAATTTTTTTAGGATCACGCGGGTATATTACAATCGTTCCGATGGTTTTATGATGACAACATTGTCTTGGTTGCCTCCTGACATTTAGGGGTTGTGGCAGTGTCCCGGGGAGTTGAGCTCCGAGGTGTTGTCGTCATAATCTTATCGTTGCGGTTTTGGAATACCTGAGTTTAGTACGACCGACATCGAAAATCTCTTTTGTACAGTTGTTGGTGAGATAACCTGATAGCCCAGTACTGTGGCGAGTGCAGGAGTATTGCCATGACTTGTATAACGGATGTGTTTTCGAAGGTTGAGGTAGACGATTTCCGAAGGTTTCTTGGTTATGTGTTGAAGGATGGATACAGCTGGTTGTAGGATTTGCTAGTTTGGGTGAGATATTATGCTTCCCCTGTATCCCCAACACCTGATTGCATAACCAGAAAATTTCGGGAGTTTATAAGTGGGAATTCTTGTAGCTCTAGTATTTTCTTCCGCAGATATTTGGTTTGTGATTGGGTAATCCTTACCAAGTATTTGTTCATATCCGTACCTTGTTGATTTTATTCCTTACCATGTTCTAAGTGGCTTCTCAGCTTGGAAGTGTGATGATTTTCATTGGAATTCATTCGTTCATTCTCGTTCGAATGTTAATTGTGAAGACTATATGTTGCAATTTCGTTCCTTTGATTCAGCTTCAATATATCTCTGTCAAGATGCTAATGGATGTCACCCTCTTCAGGATGGCTCCACCAACGCGTCAGAATCCGGAACGCAATGATGGAGATCAGGCTAACCCTCCGCCACCACCTCCGCCTCCGGAAGCTTGGCAGGCCTTGATGACTGCTACAAATGCCAATGCTCAGATTCTGATTCAGCTCTTGCAAGATCGCAACCAGGGTCAAGCTAATCAAGAGAATCAAGGCCAAGGCAACAATCAGCCGCATTTCGCTTCACTGAACCAGTTCCTTGCTAATCAGCCAAAAACCTTCAGCTACTGTGTCGAGGCCACAGACGCAGATGATTGGCTCGTGGACATCAGCAAACATTTCGAGTGCAGCAATGTGAGACCTGAGGACTTTGTCAAGTTTGCCTCTTTTCAACTCAAAGATCAAGCTGCTGAGTGGTTCCAGCAATACAAAGATTCCAGAGGAGGTCGTGTGATCACTTGGGATGATTTCCGCCGTGATTTCAAAGCGCACCACATTCCAGAAAGTGTTGTTGAGCTTAAGCGTGAGGAATTCCGCAATCTCAAGCAAGGCAACATGACTGTCTATCAATACAACACTCAGTTCCAGAAGCTTTCTCGTTTTGCAAGGCAAGACATTCCTGATGAGAAGAGTATGATCTACCAGTTCAGGCGTGGTCTCAGAGAAGATCTGCAGCTTGCTCTCGTGCTTTTCGAGCCATTAAAGTATGATGAATTCTACAACATGGCACTGAAACAAGAAGCTTCTCAGCTCAAGTGTGAGGCATCTAAGAAGAGAGTCAGAGACGCAGTTCAGTCTTCTTCTTCCTCACTTGTGGCAGCTAAGCAACAGAAGTTCTGGTTGCCTCCTCCTCCTCCGTTCCGTCAGCCTTATCAGCAGAAGAACTCAAGTGGTCGTGGATCTTCCCACCCACCCAACCCTGGTTATCAGAACAAGTCTCAGAATCAAGCTCCAAGGCCAAGTGCTCCTTATCATCGTCCGCTCTCAGAGGTGACTTGTAACAAATGTCAGCAGAAGGGTCACTATGCGAACAAGTGCTTCAACCAGAGGCGTCTTCCGCCTCCTCCTCCTGTGAAAGCTTCCAGCAATGCAGTGGTCAAGCATAATCCTAAGCATGCCAAGGTGAACATGTTGAATGCAGCTCAAGCAGAGGATTCTTCTGAAGTGATCATGGGTAATCTTCCTGTTAATGATATTCCTGCCAAAGTCTTATTTGATACGGGTGCATCACATTGTTTCATCTCAAGACCTTTTGCGTCTAAGCATGATTTCGTTACTCAAGTTTTGCCGAGACCTTTGTCTATTGTGTCCCCGGGTAAGCAATTGACTTCTCGAGTTTCGGTTCCGGATGTTTCCATCAAGATGGGCGACTATAAATTTCTATCTTCTCCAATGGTGCTTGGTGATTCTGATATTGATCTTATTCTTGGGATGGACTGGCTTTCTAAGCACAAGGCTCAGCTTGAGTGTGCTGCCAGGGAAATCAAATTGACTCACACTTCGAACGATGTGATCATCTATGCTTCTCGTGATGATACCATTCGGTTGTTTTCTCTCAATGAGATGGGTGAAATGGAGGCTATCTCTCAGATTCCAGTCGTTTGTGAGTACCAAGATGTTTTTCCAGAAGAGCTTCCGGGTATGCCTCCCCGCAGGCCAGTTGAATTCGTTATTGAGCTTGAGCCTGGCACGGAACCCGTTTGCAAGCGTCCTTACAAACTTGGACCAGATGAGCTCAAGGAATTGAAGATTCAACTCGATAAACAAGAACGTCTGGGTCTGATCAGACCGAGTTCTTCTCCTTGGGGTTGTGGTGTTCTTTTTGTCAAGAAGAAGGATGGCACGGACCGACTTTGTGTCGATTACCGTCCATTGAACAAGAAGACTATCAAGAACAAGTACCCACTTCCCAACATCAATGAGCTATTTGAGCAACTTAAAGGTGCTAAGGTGTTCTCCAAGCTGGACCTTCGTATGGGTTATCATCAGATTCGCATTCGTGAAGAAGATATTCCCAAGACAGCTTTCAGAACAAGCTTTGGTTCTTATGAATATACTGTCATGTCTTTCGGCCTTGTCAAAGCTCCTCCGTATTTCACTCGATTGATGAATTTCATCTTCAACCCCTACATCAACGAATTTGTCTTGGTCTATCTCGATGATATTTTGGTCTTCTCCAAGAATAAGAAGGATCATGCCGAACATTTGCGGTTGGTACTCGACAAGCTCAGAGAGTATCAATTATATGCGAAGTTCTCCAAATGTGAATTTTGGCTTGATGAAGTTCTTTATCTTGGTCATATCATCTCCGCCAAGGGCATCGCTGTTAATCCAGAGAGGGTGTCTGCAGTTTTGAATTGGAATCCTCCTCAGAATGTCAAGCAGCTTCGCAGTTTTCTTGGACTTGCAAGCTATTGCAGAAGATTCGTTGAGAATTTCTCCAAGATTGCCAAGCCTCTTTCCAACCTCCTCCAGAAGCATGTGAAATATGTCTGGTCTCCTGAGTGTGACGTTGCTTTCAACACTCTCAAAGAGAAACTTGTCACTGCTCCAGTTCTGACTCCTCCTGATGAATCCAAGCCTTATGAAGTATTCTGTGATGCTTCTCTCCAGGGCCTCGGTGCTGTGTTAATGCAAGAGAAGAAGGTTGTTGCCTATACCTCTCGCCAGTTGAAGCCCAATGAAAGGAACTACCCCACTCACGATCTTGAGTTGGCGGCAGTTGTCCACGCACTAATAACATGGAGACATCTCCTGTTGGGAAGGAAAGTGGACATTTTCACAGATCACAAGAGTCTCAAGTATATCTTCACTCAGCCTCATCTCTACCTCAGGCAAACTCGATGGGTCGAAATGATTCAAGAGTATAATCCGAGTATTGAATATACTCCAGGCAAGGCTAATGTGGTTGCAGACGCTTTGAGCAGAAAGGCTTACTGCAACAGCTTAATCCTCAAGCCTTTTCAACCGGATCTCTGTGAGGCTTTTCGCAAGTTGAATCTCCAAGTTGTTCCTCAAGGTGTTCTTGCCAACCTAATCGTCTCTCCTACTTTGGAAGATCAGATTCGTGAGGCACAATTGTTGGATACCATGGTGAAGAAGGTGAAACGTGGTATTGAAAAGAGCATCCCCAAATACAAGTGCTATCGAGTTGATGACAGAGATACTCTTTTCTTCGAGGACCGGATCGTGGTTCCAAAGGGTGATCTTCGTAAAGTCATTATGAACGAAGCGCACAACTCTCTCCTGTCTATTCATCCTGGAAGTACAAAGATGTACCATGACCTCAAGCAGTCGTATTGGTGGACTCGAATGAAGCGTGAGATCGCTCAATTCGTGAATGAGTGTGATGTCTGCAGAAGGGTGAAAGCAGAACACCAACGACCAGCTGGACTTCTCCAACCTCTTGCTATTCCTGAATGGAAGTTTGATCATATCGAAATGGACTTCGTGACTGGTTTTCCTAAGTCCAAGCGTGGAAATGATGCTATCTTCGTCGTCATCGACAAGCTCACCAAAGTGGCTCATTTTCTTCCTATCAAAGAGTCTATCACAGCAGCGCAGCTGGCAGAGCTCTACACCTCCAGAATTGTCTCCTTGCATGGCATTCCTCAGTTGATCTCTTCAGACCGTGGCAGCATCTTTACCTCCAAGTTTTGGGATTCTTTTCAGACGGCCATGGGCACCAACATTCGCTTCAGCACAGCTTTCCACCCTCAGACTAGTGGACAAGTCGAGCGTGTCAATCAAATTCTTGAAGATATGCTCAGAGCCTGTGTTATCTCTTTCGGCATGAAGTGGGAGGATTGTCTTCCTTATGCTGAATTCTCTTACAACAACAGTTTTCAAGCCAGCTCGGGCAAAGCCCCATTCGAGATCCTCTATGGCAGAAAGTGTCGTACTCCTCTCAACTGGTCTGAAACCGGTGAACGCCAATTGCTCGGCAATGATTTGATCTCAGAGGCTGAGGCCATGTGCAAGGTGATTCGTGAGAACCTCAAAGCAGCGCAGTCGCGCCAGAAGAGCTATTACGATAGCAAACACCGTGATGTGGCATTCGAGATCGGAGACCATGTTTACCTCCGCGTCTCTCCAATGAAAGGAACTCGCCGCTTCGGTATCAAGGGGAAACTTGCCCCGCGATACGTCGGTCCCTTCAAGATCATCGGGAAACGAGGCGATCTCGCCTATCAACTTGAGCTTCCCTCCAATTTTGCAAATGTGCACGATGTCTTCCACGTGTCACAGCTTCGCAAGTGCTTCAAGACGCCTGAGCGCACCATCAACTTCGAAGAGATTGATCTTCAAGAAGATTTGTCCTATCATGAGCATCCAGTTGCCATTCTTGAGACAACTGAGCGCAAGACTCGCAACAAGTCAATCAAATTCCTCAAAGTGAAATGGTCACATCATTCAGACCGAGAGGCCACATGGGAGCGTGAAGACCACCTACGTTCTGAGTATCCGGAGTTCTTTCAGTCCTAGATCTCGGGACGAGATCCTCTCGTAGTGGTGGTGTGTTGTAACGCCCCCGATGTAACTTGCCATAATTGTAATCCAACTCTTACCATTTCCGGCTATGTGCTATGTTATTCCCTCCGTGGCTGGGTTCCCTCCGTTTTGCATTTTGGTCATGTCATGCATTTCATATCATGTCATCATGTGCATCGCATTCGCATACGCATTCGTCTCATAAATCCGAGCATCTTTCCCGTTGTCCGTTTTGCAATCCGGCGCTCCTATGCCTCCCGGCGTCCCCTTTTACATTTCTTCGTGAGCGGGTATTAAACATTCTCGGAATGGACCGAGGTTTGACATGTGGCCTTGGTATAGCACCGGTAGACCGCCTGTCAAGTTTCGGGTCAATCGGAGTTCGTTTGGTACTCCAACGGTTAACCGGGTAACCGTGAAGGCCTCGTGTGTGTTCCAGTCCAACACCCCTTCAAAACAGCCCAATAACCCATCTAAGTCACTCCCATGTTCTCCGCCGTTCGATCACGATCGCGTGGGCGAAAACCGCACTCCATTTGGAGCTCCCTAGCTCCTTCTGTCTATAAAAACGTCCTCCCCTTCCAAATCTGAGAGAGTATCACCGAAACCCTAGCCGTCGCCTCGAAATCCGCGCCAACAGTGCCCCGCCGCCACCTGTTCCGCCGCCGGCGCGCCCGGGCCAATCGGGCCTCGCCACGTGGCACCGCCGCCGCCCACGCCCGCCGGCCCGCCGAGCCCACGCCCGGCCCCCGCAGCCCGCGCCTCGCTCCGCCGCCTGCCGCCCGCGCCCGCCGCCCAGCGCCGCCTCCCGCGCCGACCCGGCTCCCCGCCGCCGCCGCCGCCGCCTTCGCCGGCGCGCGCCGCCCCGGGCGCCGTTCCCCGCCGCGGATCCGGCCACCCCGCGCCAGCGCCGCCTCCGCCGCCTCTCCCCGCGCCGCCCCGGAGCCCCGCCGTCGCCGGAGCGCCAGATCCGGGCACCCCGGCCCCGGATCCGGCCGCCCCCGCCATCGCCGCCTCGTCTCCGGCCACCCCGCGCCGGCGAACCTCGAATCCCGCGCACCGTTGACTTCTCCCCCCTCTCATAATATTTCTAAGTCCCCAAGTTTGCAGATTATCATCGCATCTTCGACATGCCATAACTTTGCATCCACAGCTCCGTTTCGCGCGTATAATATGTCGTTTTGTTCGTCTCGAAGAGTACATCATTTTGTTCCATCGCATCATTTTCATTTGAAGTCATCTTGATGCCCGAAATGCTGTTAGAAAAGGGCTAGTTGATGTTAGTTGCTGAATCTTATCTGAACTTGCACTTTTGTCATTTTTGCCATGATTGATGTGTACCTCCTATGAGGTTGAGCTATACATGTGTTTTGTAATATGCCATGTTAACTTTCCAGGGAATTTTACTATGTATTTTTGTGATGCTTGAGGTGGCTAGAAATTGCATGCAAAGTAGGGATGGTGATATTGCTGTTTTCAGAGACTTAGTGATTTCACTAAGTCCCTGACTTTTGTTATTATCATGCCATATGTTCATGTTGTTTCTGAGAGATCCATGCATAATTTGAGCATGATCAGTAAGGGAGTTTTGAACTTGAGTATTTGCTTAATCCATCCATGCCTTTGTTTGAAATTTTGGAGTGCCATAGCTTGAGTCAATCGAGCTCTACTTTTGCTTCAAAATATTGCTGGCAGATTGTTTACATGTTATTCGATTTTGCCAAGCTTGGTGTAGTTGATCCTTGCATGATATGATGTTATTATTGCCATTTATTGTTGCTATGCCATGTCTTCTTGATGTATGTATGCTTAGTTTTTCTTGAGATGCTCTGTAGTGAGTGCATCGAGCTCACGAACATGCCTAGTCGTTAACAGTTTTCTGACATGTCCAGTTTTCTGCTAAGTCTGAAACCTGTAACGAAACTTGCTTATTTGACATGGGTGTAATCATATTTTCTGATCCTTTTTGTCTTATGGTCAGTAAGAGACTTTTGTCAAGTGCTATGAGTAGATTCATGCCATGCCTTTCTTTGCTATGTTCTGAACCTGTAGCATGTTGTTTCGTTGCTCTGAACACGTCATCCTGATGTTGTTTTCCTGACTTGCTGTTATTTCTCTAAGTCTGTGAATCTGTTATAAGTTGCACTTTTGCCATGCTAGTTTGAACCTGTTATGATGGGATTGAGCCGTAGCTCAGTGTTCATCTTTTATCGTGCATCTTGAGTAGATTACTGTCATATGCCTTGTTGCCATGTTTGGGTGCAGTAGCTTAATTATTTGTTGCTTGCTAAGTAGCATCATGCTGTTTATGGCAGATTCGTGTCATTCTTGTTTTGCTCGCCATTTGCAAACCGTGCATCCGATTCCGGTGATCTTTATATCGATTTCAACCGAAATCACCTCATCTATCCAGAGGCATGCTTGGTTTGCCAAGATTATGCCCTGTTCATCCTTGTCTTTCCGGAGCATGCATACGCATTGCATATCACCTCTCGCATATCATGCCATGTTTTGCATCATGTTGATTGCGCATTGCATCGTGGTTGATATTGGTTCCTTTGCTTGTTCTCTTGTCTTGGGTAGAGCCGGGAGACGAGTACGTGAACGAGGAACCTGTTGAGAACGTTTACGAGGACCAAGCTTTCGACAACTCTGAGAACCTTGCAGGCAAGATGATCATACCCTCGAAATCACTTCTATCTCTGCTAGCTAGATTGCTCGCTCTTTTGCTATGCCTATGCTGCGATACCTACCACTTGCTATATCATGCCTCCTATATTGCCATGTCAGCCCCTAACCATCCATGTCCTAGCAAACCGTTGTTTGGCTATGTTACCGCTTTTGCTCAGCCCCTCTTATAGCGTTGCTAGTTGCAGGTGAAGATGAAGTTTGTTCCTTGTTGGAACATGGACTTGTTGTTCCTTGTTGGAACATGTTTACTTGTTGGGATATCACAATACCTCTTATTTAATTAATGCATCTATATACTTGGTAAAGGGTGGAAGGCTCGGCCTTATGCCTGGTGTTTTGTTCCACTCTTGCCACCCTAGTTTCCGTCATACCGGTGTTATGTTCCCGGAGTTTGCGTTCCTTACACGGTTGGGTGATTTATGGGACCCCCTTGACAGTTCGCTTTGAATGAGACTTTTCCAGCAAGGCCCAACATTGGTTTTACCAGTTGCCACCTAGCCTTTTTTCCTTGGGTTCTGCAGACTCAAGGGTCATCTTTATTTTAAACCCCGGGCCAGTTCTCCTTCGATTGCTGGTCCAAACTAGAGCCCTTTGCAGCGCCACCTCGGGGCAACTCGAGGGCTGGTTTTAGTTGTACGGACTGCTCATCCGGATGTGCCCTGAGACCGAGATATGTGCAGCTCCTATCAGGATTTGTCGGCACAATCGGGCGGCTTTGCTGGACTTGTTTTATTGCTGTTGAAATGTCTTGTAGTCCGGGATTCCGAGATTGATCGGGTCTTCCCGGTAGAAGGAATATCCTTCGTTGACCGTGAGAGCTTATCATGGGCTAAGTTGGGACACCCCTGCAGGGTATTATTATCTTTCGAAAGCCGTGCCCGCGGTTATGAGGCAGATGGGAATTTGTTGATGTCCGGTTGTAGAAAACCCGAAGTTGACCTTAACTAAAACACATCAACCGCGTGTGTAACCGTGATGGTCTCTTCTCGGCGGGGTCCGGGAAGTGAACACGGTTGTTGGAGTTATGTCTGACGTAGGTTGTTCAGGATCACTTCTTGATCACTTCTAGCTTCACGACCGTGCTTTGCCTTCTCTTCTCGCTCTCTTTTGCGCTATAGCCACCACATGCTAGTCGCTTGCTGCAGCTCCACCTCATAAACCCCTTTCCCACCTTTAAGCTTAAATAGTCTTGATCTCGTGGGTGTGAGATTGCTGAGTCCCCGTGACTCACAGATATTATCACCTCAGTTGCAGGTACCAACGATGTCAGTGCAGATGACGCGACCGAGCTCACTTGGGAGTTCGATGAGGAATGCGGCCGTTACTATGTTTCTTTTCCAGATGATCAGTAGTGGAGCCCAGTTGGGTGATCCGGGGATCTGTTTAGCATTTGGGGTAGTCTTCTTTCATTTTGGTGCCGTAGTCGGACCTTGAGTGTAATATGATTGATGGATGTTATTTATGTACTTGTGTGAAGTGGCGATTGTAAGCCAACTATGTATCTCTCCCCTTTATTTATTACATGGATTGTGTGAAGATTACCTCACTTGCGACATTGCTTTCAATGCGGTTATGCCTCTAAGTCGTGCCTCGACACGTGGGAGATATAGCCGCATCGAGGGCGTGACAAGTTGGTAATCAGAGCCTTTCCCGACCTTAGGAGCCCCACTGTTTGATCGTCTTTAGTGGCCGAGTTGTGTCTAGAAAAATGTTTTGAGTCATTTAGGAATTATATATCGGAGAGTTTAGGAATTCTTTTTACTTCCCAGTCCCTTCGACCTTCTGGTGAGGTATCCTGACGTAGAGTTTTGACTCTTCTCTTCTCAAATTTTCACTAAAAAAAATTTTTTTAGGATCACGCGGGTATATTACAATCGTTCCGATGGTTTTATGATGACAACATTGTCTTGGTTGCCTCCTGACATTTAGGGGTTGTGGCAGTGTCCCGGGGAGTTGAGCTCCGAGGTGTTGTCGTCATAATCTTATCGTTGCGGTTTTGGAATACCTGAGTTTAGTACGACCGACATCGAAAATCTCTTTTGTACAGTTGTTGGTGAGATAACCTGATAGCCCAGTACTGTGGCGAGTGCAGGAGTATTGCCATGACTTGTATAACGGATGTGTTTTCGAAGGTTGAGGTAGACGATTTCCGAAGGTTTCTTGGTTATGTGTTGAAGGATGGATACAGCTGGTTGTAGGATTTGCTAGTTTGGGTGAGATATTATGCTTCCCCTGTATCCCCAACACCTGATTGCATAACCAGAAAATTTCGGGAGTTTATAAGTGGGAATTCTTGTAGCTCTAGTATTTTCTTCCGCAGATATTTGGTTTGTGATTGGGTAATCCTTACCAAGTATTTGTTCATATCCGTACCTTGTTGATTTTATTCCTTACCATGTTCTAAGTGGCTTCTCAGCTTGGAAGTGTGATGATTTTCATTGGAATTCATTCGTTCATTCTCGTTCGAATGTTAATTGTGAAGACTATATGTTGCAATTTCGTTCCTTTGATTCAGCTTCAATATATCTCTGTCAAGATGCTAATGGATGTCACCCTCTTCAGGATGGCTCCACCAACGCGTCAGAATCCGGAACGCAATGATGGAGATCAGGCTAACCCTCCGCCACCACCTCCGCCTCCGGAAGCTTGGCAGGCCTTGATGACTGCTACAAATGCCAATGCTCAGATTCTGATTCAGCTCTTGCAAGATCGCAACCAGGGTCAAGCTAATCAAGAGAATCAAGGCCAAGGCAACAATCAGCCGCATTTCGCTTCACTGAACCAGTTCCTTGCTAATCAGCCAAAAACCTTCAGCTACTGTGTCGAGGCCACAGACGCAGATGATTGGCTCGTGGACATCAGCAAACATTTCGAGTGCAGCAATGTGAGACCTGAGGACTTTGTCAAGTTTGCCTCTTTTCAACTCAAAGATCAAGCTGCTGAGTGGTTCCAGCAATACAAAGATTCCAGAGGAGGTCGTGTGATCACTTGGGATGATTTCCGCCGTGATTTCAAAGCGCACCACATTCCAGAAAGTGTTGTTGAGCTTAAGCGTGAGGAATTCCGCAATCTCAAGCAAGGCAACATGACTGTCTATCAATACAACACTCAGTTCCAGAAGCTTTCTCGTTTTGCAAGGCAAGACATTCCTGATGAGAAGAGTATGATCTACCAGTTCAGGCGTGGTCTCAGAGAAGATCTGCAGCTTGCTCTCGTGCTTTTCGAGCCATTAAAGTATGATGAATTCTACAACATGGCACTGAAACAAGAAGCTTCTCAGCTCAAGTGTGAGGCATCTAAGAAGAGAGTCAGAGACGCAGTTCAGTCTTCTTCTTCCTCACTTGTGGCAGCTAAGCAACAGAAGTTCTGGTTGCCTCCTCCTCCTCCGTTCCGTCAGCCTTATCAGCAGAAGAACTCAAGTGGTCGTGGATCTTCCCACCCACCCAACCCTGGTTATCAGAACAAGTCTCAGAATCAAGCTCCAAGGCCAAGTGCTCCTTATCATCGTCCGCTCTCAGAGGTGACTTGTAACAAATGTCAGCAGAAGGGTCACTATGCGAACAAGTGCTTCAACCAGAGGCGTCTTCCGCCTCCTCCTCCTGTGAAAGCTTCCAGCAATGCAGTGGTCAAGCATAATCCTAAGCATGCCAAGGTGAACATGTTGAATGCAGCTCAAGCAGAGGATTCTTCTGAAGTGATCATGGGTAATCTTCCTGTTAATGATATTCCTGCCAAAGTCTTATTTGATACGGGTGCATCACATTGTTTCATCTCAAGACCTTTTGCGTCTAAGCATGATTTCGTTACTCAAGTTTTGCCGAGACCTTTGTCTATTGTGTCCCCGGGTAAGCAATTGACTTCTCGAGTTTCGGTTCCGGATGTTTCCATCAAGATGGGCGACTATAAATTTCTATCTTCTCCAATGGTGCTTGGTGATTCTGATATTGATCTTATTCTTGGGATGGACTGGCTTTCTAAGCACAAGGCTCAGCTTGAGTGTGCTGCCAGGGAAATCAAATTGACTCACACTTCGAACGATGTGATCATCTATGCTTCTCGTGATGATACCATTCGGTTGTTTTCTCTCAATGAGATGGGTGAAATGGAGGCTATCTCTCAGATTCCAGTCGTTTGTGAGTACCAAGATGTTTTTCCAGAAGAGCTTCCGGGTATGCCTCCCCGCAGGCCAGTTGAATTCGTTATTGAGCTTGAGCCTGGCACGGAACCCGTTTGCAAGCGTCCTTACAAACTTGGACCAGATGAGCTCAAGGAATTGAAGATTCAACTCGATAAACAAGAACGTCTGGGTCTGATCAGACCGAGTTCTTCTCCTTGGGGTTGTGGTGTTCTTTTTGTCAAGAAGAAGGATGGCACGGACCGACTTTGTGTCGATTACCGTCCATTGAACAAGAAGACTATCAAGAACAAGTACCCACTTCCCAACATCAACGAGCTATTTGAGCAACTTAAAGGTGCTAAGGTGTTCTCCAAGCTGGACCTTCGTATGGGTTATCATCAGATTCGCATTCGTGAAGAAGATATTCCCAAGACAGCTTTCAGAACAAGCTTTGGTTCTTATGAATATACTGTCATGTCTTTCGGCCTTGTCAAAGCTCCTCCGTATTTCACTCGATTGATGAATTTCATCTTCAACCCCTACATCAACGAATTTGTCTTGGTCTATCTCGATGATATTTTGGTCTTCTCCAAGAATAAGAAGGATCATGCCGAACATTTGCGGTTGGTACTCGACAAGCTCAGAGAGTATCAATTATATGCGAAGTTCTCCAAATGTGAATTTTGGCTTGATGAAGTTCTTTATCTTGGTCATATCATCTCCGCCAAGGGCATCGCTGTTAATCCAGAGAGGGTGTCTGCAGTTTTGAATTGGAATCCTCCTCAGAATGTCAAGCAGCTTCGCAGTTTTCTTGGACTTGCAAGCTATTGCAGAAGATTCGTTGAGAATTTCTCCAAGATTGCCAAGCCTCTTTCCAACCTCCTCCAGAAGCATGTGAAATATGTCTGGTCTCCTGAGTGTGACGTTGCTTTCAACACTCTCAAAGAGAAACTTGTCACTGCTCCAGTTCTGACTCCTCCTGATGAATCCAAGCCTTATGAAGTATTCTGTGATGCTTCTCTCCAGGGCCTCGGTGCTGTGTTAATGCAAGAGAAGAAGGTTGTTGCCTATACCTCTCGCCAGTTGAAGCCCAATGAAAGGAACTACCCCACTCACGATCTTGAGTTGGCGGCAGTTGTCCACGCACTAATAACATGGAGACATCTCCTGTTGGGAAGGAAAGTGGACATTTTCACAGATCACAAGAGTCTCAAGTATATCTTCACTCAGCCTCATCTCTACCTCAGGCAAACTCGATGGGTCGAAATGATTCAAGAGTATAATCCGAGTATTGAATATACTCCAGGCAAGGCTAATGTGGTTGCAGACGCTTTGAGCAGAAAGGCTTACTGCAACAGCTTAATCCTCAAGCCTTTTCAACCGGATCTCTGTGAGGCTTTTCGCAAGTTGAATCTCCAAGTTGTTCCTCAAGGTGTTCTTGCCAACCTAATCGTCTCTCCTACTTTGGAAGATCAGATTCGTGAGGCACAATTGTTGGATACCATGGTGAAGAAGGTGAAACGTGGTATTGAAAAGAGCATCCCCAAATACAAGTGCTATCGAGTTGATGACAGAGATACTCTTTTCTTCGAGGACCGGATCGTGGTTCCAAAGGGTGATCTTCGTAAAGTCATTATGAACGAAGCGCACAACTCTCTCCTGTCTATTCATCCTGGAAGTACAAAGATGTACCATGACCTCAAGCAGTCGTATTGGTGGACTCGAATGAAGCGTGAGATCGCTCAATTCGTGAATGAGTGTGATGTCTGCAGAAGGGTGAAAGCAGAACACCAACGACCAGCTGGACTTCTCCAACCTCTTGCTATTCCTGAATGGAAGTTTGATCATATCGAAATGGACTTCGTGACTGGTTTTCCTAAGTCCAAGCGTGGAAATGATGCTATCTTCGTCGTCATCGACAAGCTCACCAAAGTGGCTCATTTTCTTCCTATCAAAGAGTCTATCACAGCAGCGCAGCTGGCAGAGCTCTACACCTCCAGAATTGTCTCCTTGCATGGCATTCCTCAGTTGATCTCTTCAGACCGTGGCAGCATCTTTACCTCCAAGTTTTGGGATTCTTTTCAGACGGCCATGGGCACCAACATTCGCTTCAGCACAGCTTTCCACCCTCAGACTAGTGGACAAGTCGAGCGTGTCAATCAAATTCTTGAAGATATGCTCAGAGCCTGTGTTATCTCTTTCGGCATGAAGTGGGAGGATTGTCTTCCTTATGCTGAATTCTCTTACAACAACAGTTTTCAAGCCAGCTCGGGCAAAGCCCCATTCGAGATCCTCTATGGCAGAAAGTGTCGTACTCCTCTCAACTGGTCTGAAACCGGTGAACGCCAATTGCTCGGCAATGATTTGATCTCAGAGGCTGAGGCCATGTGCAAGGTGATTCGTGAGAACCTCAAAGCAGCGCAGTCGCGCCAGAAGAGCTATTACGATAGCAAACACCGTGATGTGGCATTCGAGATCGGAGACCATGTTTACCTCCGCGTCTCTCCAATGAAAGGAACTCGCCGCTTCGGTATCAAGGGGAAACTTGCCCCGCGATACGTCGGTCCCTTCAAGATCATCGGGAAACGAGGCGATCTCGCCTATCAACTTGAGCTTCCCTCCAATTTTGCAAATGTGCACGATGTCTTCCACGTGTCACAGCTTCGCAAGTGCTTCAAGACGCCTGAGCGCACCATCAACTTCGAAGAGATTGATCTTCAAGAAGATTTGTCCTATCATGAGCATCCAGTTGCCATTCTTGAGACAACTGAGCGCAAGACTCGCAACAAGTCAATCAAATTCCTCAAAGTGAAATGGTCACATCATTCAGACCGAGAGGCCACATGGGAGCGTGAAGACCACCTACGTTCTGAGTATCCGGAGTTCTTTCAGTCCTAGATCTCGGGACGAGATCCTCTCGTAGTGGTGGTGTGTTGTAACGCCCCCGATGTAACTTGCCATAATTGTAATCCAACTCTTACCATTTCCGGCTATGTGCTATGTTATTCCCTCCGTGGCTGGGTTCCCTCCGTTTTGCATTTTGGTCATGTCATGCATTTCATATCATGTCATCATGTGCATCGCATTCGCATACGCATTCGTCTCATAAATCCGAGCATCTTTCCCGTTGTCCGTTTTGCAATCCGGCGCTCCTATGCCTCCCGGCGTCCCCTTTTACATTTCTTCGTGAGCGGGTATTAAACATTCTCGGAATGGACCGAGGTTTGACATGTGGCCTTGGTATAGCACCGGTAGACCGCCTGTCAAGTTTCGGGTCAATCGGAGTTCGTTTGGTACTCCAACGGTTAACCGGGTAACCGTGAAGGCCTCGTGTGTGTTGCAGTCCAACACCCCTTCAAAACAGCCCAATAACCCATCTAAGTCACTCCCATGTTCTCCGCCGTTCGATCACGATCGCGTGGGCGAAAACCGCACTCCATTTGGAGCTCCCTAGCTCCTTCTGTCTATAAAAACGTCCTCCCCTTCCAAATCTGAGAGAGTATCACCGAAACCCTAGCCGTCGCCTCGAAATCCGCGCCAACAGTGCCCCGCCGCCACCTGTTCCGCCGCCGGCGCGCCCGGGCCAATCGGGCCTCGCCACGTGGCACCGCCACCGCCCACGCCCGCCGGCCCGCCGAGCCCACGCCCGGCCCCCGCAGCCCGCGCCTCGCTCCGCCGCCTGCCGCCCGCGCCCGCCGCCCAGCGCCGCCTCCCGCGCCGACCCGGCTCCCCGCCGCCGCCGCCGCCGCCTTCGCCGGCGCGCGCCGCCCCGGGCGCCGTTCCCCGCCGCGGATCCGGCCACCCCGCGCCAGCGCCGCCTCCGCCGCCTCTCCCCGCGCCGCCCCGGAGCCCCGCCGTCGCCGGAGCGCCAGATCCGGGCACCCCGGCCCCGGATCCGGCCGCCCCCGCCATCGCCACCTCGTCTCCGGCCACCCCGCGCCGGCGAACCTCGAATCCCGCGCACCGTTGACTTCCCCCCCCTCTCATAATATTTCTAAGTCCCCAAGTTTGCAGATTATCATCGCATCTTCGACATGCCATAACTTTGCATCCACAGCTCCGTTTCGCGCGTATAATATGTCGTTTTGTTCGCCTCGAAGAGTACATCATTTTGTTCCATCGCATCATTTTCATTTGAAGTCATCTTGATGCCCGAAATGCTGTTAGAAAAGGGCTAGTTGATGTTAGTTGCTGAATCTTATCTGAACTTGCACTTTTGTCATTTTTGCCATGATTGATGTGTACCTCCTATGAGGTTGAGCTATACATGTGTTTTGTAATATGCCATGTTACCTTTCCAGGGAATTTTACTATGTATTTTTGTGATGCTTGAGGTGGCTAGAAATTGCATGAAAAGTAGGGATGGTGATATTGCTGTTTTCAGAGACTTAGTGATTTCACTAAGTCCCTGACTTTTGTTATTATCATGCCATATGTTCATGTTGTTTCTGAGAGATACATGCATAATTTGAGCATGATCAGTAAGGGAGTTTTGAACTTGAGTATTTGCTTAATCCATCCATGCCTTTGTTTGAAATTTTGGAGTGCCATAGCTTGAGTCAATCGAGCTCTACTTTTGCTTCAAAATATTGCTGGCAGATTGTTTACATGTTATTCGATTTTGCCAAGCTTGGTGTAGTTGATCCTTGCATGATATGATGTTATTATTGCCATTTATTGTTGCTATGCCATGTCTTCTTGATGTATGTATGCTTAGTTTTTCTTGAGATGCTCTGTAGTGAGTGCATCGAGCTCACGAACATGCCTAGTCGTTAACAGTTTTCTGACATGTCCAGTTTTCTGCTAAGTCTGAAACCTGTAACGAAACTTGCTTATTTGACATGGGTGTAATCATATTTTCTGATCCTTTTTGTCTTATGGTCAGTAAGAGACTTTTGTCAAGTGCTATGAGTAGATTCATGCCATGCCTTTCTTTGCTATGTTCTGAACCTGTAGCATGTTGTTTCGTTGCTCTGAACACGTCATCCTGATGTTGTTTTCCTGACTTGCTGTTATTTCTCTAAGTCTGTGAATCTGTTATAAGTTGCACTTTTGCCATGCTAGTTTGAACCTGTTATGATGGGATTGAGCCGTAGCTCAGTGTTCATCTTTTATCGTGCATCTTGAGTAGATTACTGTCATATGCCTTGTTGCCATGTTTGGGTGCAGTAGCTTAATTATTTGTTGCTTGCTAAGTAGCATCATGCTGTTTATGGCAGATTCGTGTCATTCTTGTTTTGCTCGCCATTTGCAAACCGTGCATCCGATTCCGGTGATCTTTATATCGATTTCAACCGAAATCACCTCATCTATCCAGAGGCATGCTTGGTTTGCCAAGATTATGCCCTGTTCATCCTTGTCTTTCCGGAGCATGCATACGCATTGCATATCACCTCTCGCATATCATGCCATGTTTTGCATCATGTTGATTGCGCATTGCATCGTGGTTGATATTGGTTCCTTTGCTTGTTCTCTTGTCTTGGGTAGAGCCGGGAGACGAGTACGTGAACGAGGAACCTGTTGAGAACGTTTACGAGGACCAAGCTTTCGACAACTCTGAGAACCTTGCAGGCAAGATGATCATACCCTCGAAATCACTTCTATCTCTGCTAGCTAGATTGCTCGCTCTTTTGCTATGCCTATGCTGCGATACCTACCACTTGCTATATCATGCCTCCTATATTGCCATGTCAGCCCCTAACCATCCATGTCCTAGCAAACCGTTGTTTGGCTATGTTACCGCTTTTGCTCAGCCCCTCTTATAGCGTTGCTAGTTGCAGGTGAAGATGAAGTTTGTTCCTTGTTGGAACATGGACTTGTTGTTCCTTGTTGGAACATGTTTACTTGTTGGGATATCACAATACCTCTTATTTAATTAATGCATCTATATACTTGGTAAAGGGTGGAAGGCTCGGCCTTATGCCTGGTGTTTTGTTCCACTCTTGCCACCCTAGTTTCCGTCATACCGGTGTTATGTTCCCGGAGTTTGCGTTCCTTACACGGTTGGGTGATTTATGGGACCCCCTTGACAGTTCGCTTTGAATGAGACTTTTCCAGCAAGGCCCAACATTGGTTTTACCAGTTGCCACCTAGCCTTTTTTCCTTGGGTTCTGCAGACTCAAGGGTCATCTTTATTTTAAACCCCGGGCCAGTTCTCCTTCGATTGCTGGTCCAAACTAGAGCCCTTTGCAGCGCCACCTCGGGGCAACTCGAGGGCTGGTTTTAGTTGTACGGACTGCTCATCCGGATGTGCCCTGAGACCGAGATATGTGCAGCTCCTATCAGGATTTGTCGGCACAATCGGGCGGCTTTGCTGGACTTGTTTTATTGCTGTTGAAATGTCTTGTAGTCCGGGATTCCGAGATTGATCGGGTCTTCCCGGTAGAAGGAATATCCTTCGTTGACCGTGAGAGCTTATCATGGGCTAAGTTGGGACACCCCTGCAGGGTATTATTATCTTTCGAAAGCCGTGCCCGCGGTTATGAGGCAGATGGGAATTTGTTGATGTCCGGTTGTAGAAAACCCGAAGTTGACCTTAACTAAAACACATCAACCGCGTGTGTAACCGTGATGGTCTCTTCTCGGCGGGGTCCGGGAAGTGAACACGGTTGTTGGAGTTATGTCTGACGTAGGTTGTTCAGGATCACTTCTTGATCACTTCTAGCTTCACGACCGTGCTTTGCCTTCTCTTCTCGCTCTCTTTTGCGCTATAGCCACCACATGCTAGTCGCTTGCTGCAGCTCCACCTCATAAACCCCTTTCCCACCTTTAAGCTTAAATAGTCTTGATCTCGCGGGTGTGAGATTGCTGAGTCCCCGTGACTCACAGATATTATCACCTCAGTTGCAGGTACCAACGATGTCAGTGCAGATGACGCGACCGAGCTCACTTGGGAGTTCGATGAGGAACGCGGCCGTTACTATGTTTCTTTTCCAGATGATCAGTAGTGGAGCCCAGTTGGGTGATCCGGGGATCTGTTTAGCATTTGGGGTAGTCTTCTTTCATTTTGGTGCCGTAGTCGGACCTTGAGTGTAATCTGATTGATGGATGTTATTTATGTACTTGTGTGAAGTGGCGATTGTAAGCCAACTATGTATCTCTCCCCTTTATTTATTACATGGATTGTGTGAAGATTACCTCACTTGCGACATTGCTTTCAATGCGGTTATGCCTCTAAGTCGTGCCTCGACACGTGGGAGATATAGCCGCATCGAGGGCGTGACAGCGCGCCCCCTACCTCGTGGGCACCTCGTATGCTCTCCGGACTCCGTTTTCTTTCACGATACGTATTTTGGTCGGTAAAAATTCATTATATAATCTCTCGAAGGTTTTGAGTCTTGTATCACGCAAATATTCTCTATTCTTGTTTCGAGTTGTTGTTACTGCAGATTAGAGCAAGATGTCTTCTCAAGAGTCAGTCGGGGAGAGTCGGGGTGTCTCATCCGGCATCGGAACCAAGGACAAGCGAGGTCTAAGCTTGGGGAGTTGATACGTCCATTTTGCATCATGCTTTTATATCGATATTTATTGCATTATGGGCTGTTATTACATGTTATGTCACAATACTTATGCTTATTCTCTGTTATTTTACAAGGTTTACATAAGGAGGGAGAATGCCGGCAGCTGGAATTATGGGCTGGAAAAGGAAAAAATATTAGAGACCTATTCTGCACAACTCCAAAAGTCCTAAAACTCCACGGAAGTTATTTTCAGAATATATAAAAAATACTGAGCGGAAGAAATACGTCAGGGGGGCCACCACCTGTCCACGAGGGTGGGGGCGCGCCCCCCTGCCTCGTGGCCCCCTGTTGGCTCTCCGGCGGCCATCTTCTGCTATATGAAGCCTTTCGTCCAAAGAAAAATGAGAAGCAACCTTTCGGGACGAGACTCCGCCGCCACGAGGCGGAACCTTGGCGGAACCAATCTAGGGCTCCAGCAGAGCTGTTCTACCGAGGACACTTCCCTTCGGGAGGGGAAAATCATCGCCATCGTCATCACCAACGCTCCTCTCATCGGGAGAGGGCAATCTCCATCAACATATTCATCAGCACCATGTCCTCTCAAAACCCTAGTTCATCTCTTGTATCCAATTCTTGTCTCCAAGTCCGGGATTGGTACTAGTAGGTTGCTAGTAGTGTTGATTACTCCTTGTAGTTGATGCTAGTTGGTTTATTTGGTGGAAGATCATATGTTCAGATCCTTTATGCATATTAATACCCCTCTGATTATGAACATGAATATGCTTTGTGAATAGTTACGTTTGTTCCTGAGGACATGGGAGAAGTCTTGCTATTAGTAGTCATGTGAATTTGGTATTCGTTCGATATTTTGATGAGATGTATGTTGTCTATCCTCTAGTGGTGTTATGTGAACGTCGACTACATAACACTTCACCATTATTTGGGCCTAGAGGAGGACATTGGGAAGTAATAAGTAGATGATGGGTTGCTAGAGTGACAGAACTTAAACCCTAGTTTATGCGTTGCTTCGTAAGGGGCCGATTTGGATCCATGATATGGTTAGGTTTACCTTAATACTTTTGTTGTAGTTGCGGATGCTTGCAATAGAGGTTAATCATAAGTGGGATGCTTGTTCAAGTAAGAACAGCACCCAAGCACCGGTCCACCCACATATCAAATTATCAAAGTACCGAACGTGAATCATTTGAACGTGATGAAAACTAGCTTGACGATATTCCCATGTGTCCTCGGGAGCGCTTTTCTCTATATAAGAGTTTGTCCAGGCTTGTCCTTTGCTACAAAAAGGATTGGGCCACCTTACTGCACTTTATTTACTTTTGTTACTTGTTGATCGTTACCAATTATCTTATCACAAAACTATTTGTTACCACTTATTTCAGTACTTGCAGAGAATACCTTGCTGAAAACCTCTTATCATTTCCTTCTGCTCCTCGTTGGGTTCGACACTCTTACTTATCAAAAGGACTATGATAGATCCCCTATACTTGTGGGTCATCACCCATCATATGAGCGCGCACATGGATCACACCAAAGGGTTAGTTGTATGTTTATAGGACTATGTATTGGAGGGAAAGAGTGACACAAGCTTCAACCTAGCATAGAAATTGATGCATACGGGATTGAAGGGGGACCAATATATCTTAATGCTATGGTTGGGTTTTACCTTAATGAACGTTAGTAGTTGCAGATGCTTGCTAATAGTTCCAATCATAAGTGTATAGAAATCCAAGTCAGGGATGACATGCTAGCAGTGGCCTCTCCCACATAAAACTTGCTATCGGTCTAGTAAAGCAGTCAATTGCTTAGGGACAATTTCGTAACTCCTACCACCACTTTTCCACACTCGTTATACTAACTTTATTACTTCTTTACCTAAAACAGGCCCTAGTTTTTATTTACGTGCTCTTTATATTCCTGCAAACCTATCCCACAACACCCACAAATTACTTCTAGTTTCATACTTGTTCTAGGTAAAGGAAACGTAAAGCATGCGTAGAGTTGTATCCGTGGTCGATAGAACTTGAGGGAATATTTGTTCTACCTTTAGCTCCTCGTTGGGTTCGACACTCTTACTTATTGAAAGAGGCTAAAATTGATCCCGACCTTTTTCTGGAGCCATTGCCGGGGAGCAATAGTGTGGGGTGAATATTCTCGTGTGTGCTTGTTTGCTTTATCACTAAGTAATTTTTATTTGCTGTTCTAAGTTGTTCTCTATCTTTAATTATGGATATGGAACACGAAATACCAAAAAACTTAGGTTTACTTGCTACTCATGGACTCCTAAAACCCTCGATGCTCATTATGTGGAAGATATTATGTACTACTTTGATAATCCTGAGAAAACCCCATTCAACTTTGTAATGGGAGACACGTTGGATCAACGTGAATACTTTAGGGATTATCACTTGACTCAGAAAGGGAAACTATTATGGGATCAATTCATATGTTGCATTGGTATGCTCGGGAACTATGCTTGAGATATGATTGTATTTGTTGCTCTAGGATGAAGGCTCCACACCTTCCCTTTTCATGCAAATTTAATGATGATAAAACCTTGGCTTCTTATGCTAATGGTATATATGATTACTATGATGTGGAACAAATAGACGAATTTGTTGCTTTTATGGGTGCTTATGAAATTGAATCTTTGTTTAAAGAGTGTGAAAATCTTGATGAGAATTATGAATTCAATTCCGATATTGATGAATTTATTGAGAGAGTCTCAGCTGTCCAAGAAGAGATTAATATTTTGCAGGAGTCTATTTAAGAAGAAGTTGATGAAACTGTGAGCTCATTGGATGAAAAGATGATGAGGAGAGCTGTCGGTGTCAAAACCGGCGGATCTCGGGTAGGGGGTCCCGAACTGTGCGTGCAGGCGGATGGTAACAGGAGACGAGGGACACAATGTTTTACCCAGGTTCGGGCCCTCTTGATGGAGGTAAAACCCTACGTCCTGCTTGATTAATATTGATGATATGGGTAATACAAGAGTAGATCTACCACGAGATCAAGGAGGCTAAACCCTAGAAGCTAGCCTATGGTATGGTTGTTGTATGTTGTGATTCTTGTCCTACGGACAAAAACCCTCCGGTTTATATAGACACCGGAGAGGGTTAGGGTTACACAAAATCGGTTACAATGGTAGGAGATCTGAATATCCGCATCGCCAAGCTTGCCTTCCATGCCAAGGAAAGTCCCATCCGGACACAGGATGAAGTCTTCAATCTTGTATCTTCATAGTCCAGGAGTCCGGCTGAAGGTATAGTCCGGCCATCCAGACACCCCTAATCCAGGACTCCCTCAGTAGCCCTGAACCAGGCTTCAATGACGACGAGTCCGGCGCGCAGATTGTCTTCGGCATTGCAAGGCGGGTTCCTCCTCCAAGTTCTTCATAAAAGATTGTAAACACTAAGAATAGTGTCCGGCTGTGCAAAATAAGTTTCCACATATTGCCATAGAGAGAATAAAATTAACACAAATCTAATCTGTTGACGTATTCCGTAGTGTGACATCACACGACGGCCAAGCCTCCATTCGAATCGTTTTCACTTCTCCACCTCAGCGTGTTTTGCGAGGCGATTTCCTTGGCACGTCTTGTCAAAGCAGAGATCGTGTCCCCCATTTACGGGATTCTCATCAATACGGACGTGGGTAACCCAACCGCGCCATTTATCACAGCACTTGGGAGGCAAGCGAGTTTTACTAGGCTGGTGGGGATGCATAGCCGCGTCCGCCCATATAAGGGGATAAGGATCCACCTTTTTACCTACGCCTTCTTCCTCCTTTGCCTATCCATCTTCAGCGCACTCGAGCTCCAGCGCCCAAGCCCGCACTTCCCACCTCAACCTTCTCTAGCAATGTCCGGAGCGGGAGGCAAGTGGATGGTCTCCTCCGTCACGGAGGGCCATGTCAAAAACCTGAGGAAGGCCGGATACTTGTCCAAAGACATCGCGCATCGGCTTCCTGAAAAGGGGCAGCTTCTCCCCACCCCAGAGACCCATGAGAGGGTTGTATTCCTTCCCCACTTCCTCCGCGGACTGGGCTTTCCTCTCCACCCATTTGTCCGGGGGCTCATGTTCTACTATGGCCTGGATTTCCACGATCTGGCCCCGAACTTCATCCTCAACATCTCGGCGTTTATCGTCGTGCGCGAGGCCTTCCTCCGCATCCACCCCCATTTTGGCCTTTGGCTCAAGACTTTCAACGTCAAGCCGAAGGTGGTGCGCGGCAGCCAAGCGGAGTGCGGAGGCGCCATGGCGGGCAAGATGGCCAACGTCCTATGGCTCGAGGGCTCCTTTGTGGAGACCTTGAAGGGGTGGCAGTCAGGGTGGTTTTACATCACCGAGCTGCGCGATCCGGAATGGATCGCAGCCCCTGAGTTCCGGTCCGGACCCCCTATGCGGCTCACGTCCTGCAAAGAGACAGGCCTGTCATGGGGCGACGAGGGAGAGGTGACCGGACTGCAAACATGCATCCAGTCCATGGTGAACAAGCGACTCAAGCTTGTCAATATAGTCCACGTTATGCTCGTCCGCCGGATCCTCCCGTGTCAACAACGGGACTTCAATCTGTGGGAGTTCGACCCGACGCAGCACCAAACCCTGAATAGGCTCTTCGATACGACATACGAAGACGCCTGGAAGGTGCTTTTCAAAGGCGCCGAGGCTCCCGCATCCACATCCGAGGATCGCGGAATCAGCACGCAGCGTACAACTAGTGCGGTGAGTTATCTTTACCTTTTACAGGACATTTGTTTCTCATAGTTTGACTCTATGCGGGATCTAAACTCCCTTACCTTTGACAGGAATGGCAGGTGAAGTCCGGACCAATTAACTGTCCGGCTCCTTTGCCCGAAGACCCAGCAGACGCTCGTTTATCGAAGCTGCTGGCTCCGGCGCCTTACATGGTGCCGGAGAAGAAGGCCAAGAAGAAGAAGGCCATGAGGACTCAAAAGAGTTCCCGTCATACGGTGGTGTCGGACCCGTCGTCCGACGAATCCGAGACGCACTCCTCCCGTGAAGACGAGGAGGAGGAAGAAGAACCCTCTCCCCCTCTAGCGGGGGGAGGAAAGAAGAGGAAGGCCGCCCCAACGGGGGAGGACGAAGGGTCCAAGAAGGGGAAAACCCTTCCTCCGGACTACTCCGCCGACGCCGACGACGACGAAGAGGAGTGGCCGGACAGAGCCAAGTGTCCGGCGAAATCGTAAGTATTCGGATACCAGAGTAACTCATAATATCCATGTTGTTGCACAGCTTTTCCCTAATGTCGAATATAATTATGCAGGCCGCCCCGGGCCAGACTCGACGAGTCGTCGAGCGGCTCCCTGGATTCATCGGACGTGAACTCAGTTCCGCCCGCTGCCTCCCCCCGCACTACGGATGACGCCGAAGTGGCGTCGCGACAAGCTTCGAGGCAAGAGGAGGTGATCCTGGAGGAGCCGCGAGGCGACCTCCCGGACTCCAGGAGTAAAGGGGACAAGACCCCCCCCCCCCCAGGGCTCCAAGTCCGGCTTTGAGCCGGACACCGCGCCGGAATCCTCAACAGTTCCGGACCGCGGTAGGCGAACTCCTTCTAAGAGGAGCAAGCCTTCTGAGCCGGCAGCCTCCGTCCAGCCGGAGGTGCCGGACAATCTGCTGGAGGTGCTTAACAGTGCCTCCATCAACGAGGAGCACCGTACTATTATGAGTACGGTGATCCAGAGGGTTCAGTCCGCCAAGAGCGGACTGACTGAAGCTTGTGCTAGCCTTCTAACAGGCTTCGAGGTAAGTAAAATATGTAAAAATATTACCGCATAGACAGTAGCCCCTGATGCTCTGTTTGGCGTTCGGAAAGAAAATCCGAATAGAGGATCTATTAAATTTCGCAGGAGTCTAACAAAAAGGAGTCAATATGCGTATGCAGGCTTCACTGCTAGCCACCGCCGCACTGACTGCGTAGGTGGGTGCCCTGAAGAAGGGCCTCGAGCGGACCGAGCAAGAGCTCGGCCTTGCCAAGCGGCAGCTCATGGAGAAAGAAGGTAAGAGATACCTTATAGAAAAAATATATAAAAAAGATGCAATTGCAAAAAATGACAGGACTATACTGCTTATTGTAGGGGCCACGACTGAGGTGACGACCCTCAAGCAGGCATTGTCCGAGGCCGAAAAGAGAGCGGCGACGGAGCGCACCGAGCGAGAGAAATTTGAGGCCCAGGTCGGCGAGGTGCAGCAAGAGCTTCAGGCTCTCATGAAAAAGCATGAGAGTTTGGAGCTTGACTCGAAGACGCGAGCGTCCGAGCTCGCGGCAGCCCTTGAAACTGCCAAGTCTGCCAAGGCCGAGTCCCAGAAGGCCCTCCAAGAGTTGGAGGAGGTGAAAAAGATAGCAACGGTTAAGGCATTCTTTATGCAAAGCAGACATATAAAAGTAAACTACTTGTTACTTACCCGAATCCGGAGTTCTCCAGGGGCATTCACAGATCTTCCCCGCAGCATATCTGATGCCGCCGCATTCTACCAAGCCGAAGAGGGCAGCTCGACGGAGAAGGTGTTCTGGTCTCAGTACGCTGAGGCCGGACACCCTGTGCCCTTGAGCGACCAACTGAAGCAGCTGGTCGAGCTCCACAAGGCGGCCGAACAGGCCATGAAGGGCTTCATAGTTCGGTTGTGGCCTGGAGAGGCCCTGCCTGGGAGCTACTTCGGACTGGTGCGGCGGCTGGTGGAGGCCTGTCCACGGCTCGAGGTCATCAAGCGCTCCGTCTGCATCGAAGGTGCCTGTAGGGCCCTTGCCCGTGCAAAGGTGCGCTGGGGTAAGCTGGACGGTGAGAAGCTTGTGAGGGACGGGCCGCCGCCGGGGATGGAGCATCGCAAGCCCGAGAACTATTACAAGGATGTTCTTGCTGGTACCCGCCTTATGGCGGATGAATGTACCAAGGATGTAATTTTTGAATGAACTCGCTCGTGTTATCCTGTGCGCTGAAAACTTGTTCATATGCGCTAAGCAATGCTTGTTGAATTTAAAATATTACTTTCTGTGCGGCCGTTTATCAAAAATTGAGAGATGGCCAGTCGTCGGCTTCTGCCCCCATGCCACTAGTGTTGGGGTGTTCGGGATAAACCTGAGCGCTCTTTTTCCCATGATTGGGTCCGTCGAGGGAGGCACTCAGCACAATGAACAAGGCAATCGGACTATAATGCTTAAACACTCTCACTTAGCCATAGAACTCTATAATTTTAAATTTCGGCGAAGCCCCTAGTATTCGGAAGACCGAATTCGAGGCGCTATCCACGCCTTGGCCTGACAAAGCCGGTTCCTCGCTCGAAAAGGCATAAGTCTTTAAGGACTCAAAAAACCTCTCGAACAGCGACCGGTCTCTCGCCTCATCATGACAGTCAGTTTTAGCTTTCTCTACTGAGGTGCTCAGCCCAGCTCAACTGGGGCACAATCGCAGTAGTTCTCCTAGTGCTACCTTAGCCGATATAGCGGAACGTAAGGCACCAAAACATAGGAGCCAAGCAAACCCAACTATTGACCCAAATCATGATTCAGAGCCGATGCATATAGTGCTATAAGTTCGGGGTGCCGCACTTGCGAAAGTGTTCGGACTTCTCACACCATATTGAGGGGTACTGAAGCCCCTGGCGTATTTTGCCGTACCACAATGTACGGGTGCAACATGTCATTAATAAACATATATATAAAAAGAGGATAATGCAGAAAATAGACAAAAGCTATGCATTGTTTATACAAAGGTTGCTATCAAAGCAGAACGATACAAATAGTGCAATAAGCAAAAGAAATTGGACTATTTAACATGTCATGGCCAGGGGCAGGCCGCAGAATTGTATTCAAAACAGGTATACTGCTCGTAATAGAGACCACCTGGGAGTTCCATAATGCGGCATGGCTTGTCTGCTTTCCTGGATCTTGCATCGTTTGTGCGGCAGTCGAATTGCCGAACAGGTCGTCCGAAGTGTGGAGTCCTGAAAGTAAGAGAAAATTTTAAAAAAGAATTCGGCAACCCCTAGTACGGTTTAAGCCGTGTTTTGGGCTTGCCGTGATGGTGCCCCTCCCCTTGTGCCCATGGTATTTCAAGAGCGTAGTTATGTACGCGAAGCACTGGTTTTGCTATATCGCGAGGGCTAGGGTTGGGGCCGCATTGCTACGCTAGCTCGGAACGTGCCAGGCGGTCTTGTTGTAGGTTACTCCGGGCGCGCTTGACGGTGTCCGGCTTTTTAAGGGCCGGACTGGAGAACTGCCTAGAGAGGCTGCTTTGTACTTCTGCTGCGAGCGCTGCCGTGTGCTCCTTCGTTCGGAGGGAGCGTTCGGTGTTTCCGTTGACCGTGATTACTCCTCGAGGGCCTGGCATCTTGAGCTTGAGGTATGCATAGTGCGGTACCGCATTGAACTTTGCGAATGCGGTTCGCCCGAGTAGTTCGTGATAGCCACTGCGGAACGGGACTATGTCGAAGATTAACTCCTCGCTTCGGAAGTTACCCGGAGATCCGAAGACCACTTCAAGTGTAACTGAACCTGTACAGTTGGCCTCTACACCTGGTATGACGCCTTTAAAGGTTGTTTTGGTGGGCTTGATCCTTGAGGGATCTATGCCCATTTTCCACACTGTATCCTGGTAAAGCAGGTTCAAGCTGCTGCCGCCATCCATAAGGACTCTTGTGAGATGAAATCCGTCAATGATTGGGTCAAGAGCCAATGCGGCGAATCCGCCATGACGGATGCTAGTGGGGTGGTCCCTTCGATCAAAGGTGATCGGGCAGGAGGACCATGGGTTGAACTTTGGGGCGACTGGCTCCAGCGCGTATACGTCCCGTAACGCATGCTTCCGCTCCCTTTTGGGTATGTGGGTTGCGTATATCATGTTCACCGTCCGCACTTGTGGGGGAAAACTCTTCTGTCCATTGTTGTTCGGCGGCCTGGGCTCCTCCTCGTCATCGCTATTCAGCCCCTTGTCTCTGTTTTCGGCATTTAACTTGCCCGCCTGCTTGAACACCCAACAATCTTTGTTGGTGTGATTGGCTGGCCTTTCGGGGGTGCCATGTATCTGGCACAAGCGGTCGAGTATTCGGTCCAAACTGGACGGGCCCTGAGTGTTTCTTTTGAATGGCTTTTTCCGCTGACCGGATTTATAGCCTCGGAATCCGGCATTTACTGCCGTATCCTCGTTGTTGTCGCTGTTAACACGGTGCTTTTGCTTGTTCCGGCGTGACCTGCCACTTTTGTCCTTGGTATCCGAATTACCAAGGTTCTTGGTTAAGTTGTTGCTGCGAGCTAGCCAGCTGTCTTCTCCCGCGCAAAAGCGGGTCATGAGTGTCGTAAGGGCTGCCATAGATTTCGGCTTTTCCTGTCCCAGGTGCCGGGCAAGCCACTCGTCACGGATATTATGCTTGAAGGCCGCTAGGGCCTCTGCGTCTGGACAGTCGACTATTTGGTTTTTCTTTGTTAGGAACCGCGTCCAGAATTGCCTGGCCGATTCCTCTGGCTGCTGAATTATGTGGCTTAGGTCATCGGCGTCCGGTGGTCGCACATAGGTACCCTAGAAATTGTCGAAGAATGCGGCTTCCAGGTCCTCCCAAGAACCGATTGAATCTGCTGGCAAGCTGTTAAGCCAATGCCGGGCCGGTCCCTTAAGTTTGAGCGGGAGGTATTTGATGGCGTGTAGATCATCGTCGCGGGCCATGTGGATATGAAGGAGATAATCCTCGATCCATACCGCAGGATCTGTTGTGCCATCGTATGATTCAATGTTTACGGGTTTGAAGCCCTCAGGGATTTTATGATCCATTACTTCATCTGTGAAGAACAACTAATAGTTGGTGAGATGGTAAGAGTGATGTGTATAAACTCTGGAGGTGCGGGTTTGATTCCCACTCCAAGCAATTATATTTTTCAAAAAAAAACTTCATCTGTGAAGCATAGTGGGTGTGCGGCGCCTCTGTACTGGGCTATATCACGACGCAGCTCAAAGGAGCTTTGTCTATTGTGTTCGGCCCGGCCGGATTTATTGTATCCGGAGTGACGATCATCGCCACGTGCCGTGGGGCGCCCGCGTGATCCGTAGATCGATCTTGTTTGCCTTTCCTTGTCCTCCAGTATATCTCGCAGGTCTGGCGCGTTTTCCCGTGCCTTAGCATGTTTTGAGCGGCGTCGGGGCATAGCTTGAGTGGAGGGCCTAGAGGCCTCTCTATCACGGCCACGAGGTGGCCGGTCGGCCATGTCATGCGCTGGTGATGTAGGTGCTTCCTCCTCTAATCGGGGTAGCAGCCTGCGTTTTGGGTAACGCTTGGAGGGGCGTTCGAGTTCATACTCTTCGGCCGCAAGGACTTCATTCCATCTGTCAGCTAGCAAATCTTGATCAGCTCTAAGCTGTTGATGCTTTTTCTTGAGGCTGCTTGCCGTGGCTAAAAGCCTGCGTTTAAAACGCTCTTGTTCGGCGGGATTTGATGGCACGACGAATTCGTCGTCGACGAGGCTTACCTCGTCTTCGGAGGGAGGCATATAATTGTCATCCTCAACCTCTCGGTCTGCCGCTCTCTCATGAGGGCTGGCTTCTCCATCCTCCTGTGTCGAATCTTGCTGGAGGGGGTGTTCTTCGGCGCTATCCGGAGTAGTATTATCTCCCGTGTCAGAATCATCATTTTTGCTTTGGTGGGATTTAGAGCGGCGCCGCTGACGCTGGCGCTTGGGATGTTTCCTAGAGGTGTCATCCCCCGCTGTTCCATCGCCTTCTCCATCTTTTGGAGTGTCCACCATATATATGTCATATGACGAGGTGGCCTTCCAGCGCCCTACAGGTGCTGGTTCTTGTTCGTCTCCTGCATCGTCGTCCATACCGTTGATGTCTTCGGAGTCGAAGTCGAGCATGTCGGTTAAATCGTCGACATCGGCTACGAAGTGGGTGGTGGGTGGGCTTTGAATTTCTTCATCGTCCGTATCCCAACCTTGCTGACCGTATTCCGGCCAGGACTCTCCTGATAAAGAGAGAGACTTTAGCGAATTCAGGATGTCGTCGAAGGGCGAGTGCTGAAAGATGTCCGCGGCAGTGAACTCCATTATCGGCGCCCAATCGGATTCGATCGGCAGGGGCGTGGGGGGCTCGGAGTCCGGAGAGGAATCCGGCTCCTCGGAGTCACGGGCCATGCAGAGTGCGGGGCTGGTGTTCGGCTCGATCGCCTTTGAGATCGCAGCCCCCGAGGTGGCGTCCAACCGCTCATCCTCGATCGGCGCAGCAGGCTCCGAATTAAGGGTCGGAACCAATGCGCGTGCGGCCTCCAGGACACTGTTCGGCGGCAGAGCTAGATCATGCCCATCGAGACAGCGTGGCGCGCTTGGCTGTGGCTAGAATCCGTTGAAGATCAAGTCCCCGCGGATGTCAGCCGTGTAGTTCAAACTTCCAAACCTGACCTGATGGCCAGGGCGTAGCTTTCGATCTGCTCCAGGCAGCCAAGCGAATTGGCCCGCAGTGCAAAGCCGCCGAAGACGAAGATCTGTCCGGGGAGAAAAGTCTCACCCTGGACCGCATCGTCGTTGATGATCAAAGGAGCCATCGGGCCTAAAAGTGACGACACAGAGGAACTCTCTATGAAAGCACCAATGTCGGTGTCAAAACCGGCGGATCTCGGGTAGGGGGTCCCGAACTATGCGTCTAGGCGGATGGTAACAGGAGACGAGGGACACAATGTTTTACCCAGGTTCGGGCCCTCTTGATGGAGGTAAAACCCTACGTCCTGCTTGATTAATATTGATGATATGGGTAATACAAGAGTAGATCTACCATGAGATCAAGGTGGCTAAACCCTAGGAGCTAGCCTATGGTATGATTGTTGTATGTTGTGATTCTTGTCCTACGGACTAAGACCCTACGGTTTATATAGACACCGGAGAGGGTTAGGGTTACACAAAGTCGGTTACAATGGTAGGAGATCTGAATATCCGCATCGCCAAGCTTGCCTTCCACGCCAAAGAAAGTCCCATCCGGACACAGGATGAAGTCTTCAATCTTGTATCTTCATAGTCCAGGAGTCCGGCTGAAGGTATAGTCCGGCCATCCAGACACCCCCTAATCCAGGACTCCCTCAAGAGCAAAGAACAAAAGAGGAAGATCGGATTAGCTACCCGTGCCCACCTTATAATGAGAGTAACTCTTCAACTCATACATTGTTTAATTTCGCTTCGTGCTTACCGAAGGATGATTGCTATGATAATTGCTATGATCCCTTTGATTCGTTTGAAATATCCCTTTTTGATGAACTTGATGCTTGCTATGCTTGTGGCCAAGATGCCAATATGAATTATGCTTAGGAGATAAACTTGCTATAGTTCCTTATGTTAAACATGAAATTGTTGCTATTGCACTCACGCATGATAGTCCTATTATCTTTTTGAATTCTCCCGACTACACTATATCGGAGAAGTTTGCCCTTATTAAGGATTACATTGATGGGTTGCGTTTTACTACTACACATGATGATTTTGATTGATATAATATGCATGTGCTTGCTGCTCCTACTTGCAATTATTATGAGAGAGGAACTACATCTCCGCCTCTCCATGTTTCTAATATGATAAAGTTGCAAGAAACTATTTATACTATGCATTGGTGTTGGTGTCAAAACAGGCGGATCTCGGGTAGGGGGTCCCGAACTATGCGTCTAAGGCGGATGGTAACAGGAGGCGGGGGACACAATGTTTACCCAGGTTCGGGCCCTCTCGATGGAGGTAATACCCTACTTCCTGCTTGATTGATCTTGATGATATGAGTATTACAAGAGTTGATCTACCACGAGATCATAGAGGCTAAACCCTAGAAGCTAGCCTATGGTATGATTGTTCTCATCCTACGGACTAAACCCTCCAGTTTATATAGACACCGGAGGGGGCTAGGGTTACACAGAGTCGGTTACAAGGGAGGAGATCTACATGTCTGTATTGCTAAGCTTGCCTTCCATGCCAAGGAGTCCCATCCGGACACGAGACGAAGTCTTTAATCTTGTATATTAATAGTCCAACAGTCTGGCCAAAGGATATAGTCCAGCTGTCCGGAGACCCCCTAATCCAGGACTCCCTCAGTAGCCCCCGAACCAGGCTTCAATGGCGATGAGTCCGGCATGCAGATTGTCTTCGGCATTGCAAGGCGGGTTCTTCTCCAAATTCTGAATACCTGCTGAGTAGTGTCTGGCTTCCCATAAATGTTGCATTTCTAGGCTTCCGCACCCAATAATGGCTATCTTCCATGTGTCGAGCGAATGCGAGAAGCCAGGGCATTTTTACATTTTCCACCCTAGTCATGTGAATAAACTGTCTATTAAAGAGGCGGGGATTCTCATATCCAAATCACACCATCCTCCCCCAGCGTGTATCCATCAGAGCGCGCCCGAAAAAATCCATCCCAACATGGCCGGCCATCGCAGCTCCTCCTCTCGCTCTCGTAGCCCTAAGCCCGGTGATTGGAAGATGTGTTCTGTCCCTCATAGCCAATTAGTAGAGTTACAGACCCAGGGATTTCTCCCTCCAGCGTATATGGTCCCCGTTCGAGCCGGGTTCGCCACCTACAATGGCGGGGAGCAAGCGGAGAGCTTCCCCAGCCCCTCCAAGGGGGAGGGGGTATGCCTTGTCCCTTATCTATTAAGGGGACTTGGATTTCCAATCCATCCGTTCCTCCGCGGGCTCCTGGAGTTCTATGGCCTCTAGCTGCATAATTTCACTCCCGCCTCTAGCTGCTCCCTGCGTTGCCGGGCCGTACTCCGTGACGCTTGTTTCTCCCAAGAGGCGTTTGATGCCTTCAACTCTAGAGACGCGTACATCCGAGCTTCTCAGAATGGTCTTGCCGGAGCTACGGACTAGTATGTAAAGGATATACGGGTAAGAAAAGATCTAAAAGTTATGTATATCAGTAGCCCCTAAGACTTGAAATAGTTGGCACAACTGATTTAAGGATCATTGTTTGCATAGGCTCTTACGGAGAAGAATACCCGGTTGTCTCGAGAGCTGGAGGAGTGTAGGGCCCAGCTTCAGGCCACAGTTGCCGCATTGAAGGAGTCCGAGAAGACCCCGTCGGGTCAGACTTGCAAAGAATGTCATGTACCAGGTAGTATGCGGTATGCTTGAAAATCTAATAATGGATTATGCAGATAATCCCGGAGTGAATCTGGATGAGCAACATGCCCAACGACAGCTAAAGGCTGGTGAGCGCGTGCTTACGCAAGTTAGGCGGGAGAAAAACGATCTCCAAGACGCCAATACCCAACTGAGTGTGGAACTAAAGGATGTTCGAGCCCAGCTTGCGGACTTCGTGAAGGAGAATAAGCGGCTTTGACGCGGCATTTTCAATAAGTGCTTGAACGAACTTTTGAAAGAGTTCGGCGAAGAAGACGGCTAACAGAGTTATGTCTGCAAGTATGTTGACGGGTCGTCCCGTTGAGGAGATGCCCGCGTCTGTGGGTGATCTTCTACTAGAGCTCTCAACTGCACGAACAATTTCGGCAGGTGATGCAGGGTATTACCCAGGCCTTGTGGCCATCCGCCTCCCCGCCAGGAGGCATGGAAGAGCTTGTAGAGAAGCTCAAGGGAGCACGGGGCGCTTCCAATTATGGAAGATATCGGCCTGCCGACAAGGTGCAGGGGAAGCCTGGGCCATGGTGAAGACGCGGTATACCAAAGCTGACCCAAACCACATGGCCAAGGTCAGTCCTGTGGGGCCTGATGGGAAAGAGATCCCCGTCAGTTTAGTGTATGACCAAGTAGAATTAGCCGCAAAGTATTCCCAACAGGATTGTAAGCTAGACAGCCTGTTGGATGGTATAGAAGAAGAATTTAGTTAGTCTAAGTGATTGTGTACTTCAAGTGACATATATTGTCCCTAGCCGGATTGTAAATCATTTGTCATGGCGGACCTTTTCGCTTCGACCTCTGGACCCGATAGTCCAGAGTGTTTCCAAATACCCGCTCAGTTATGTAAAAACCGGGGTACGCTGGAAACCAGGCGTAGCAGTCATGAGTGCTTGAACAGACAAGTACCCAACTAGTTATGTTATATTACATGGATAGTAAGAACCATCTTCCAGGGAGAATAGTTCCGTTAAGGGTTCCTTTCCCTGGGTACGCATGCCCTAATGTGCATGTCCGAATTGCGAAAAGAGACGTAGGCTATAAACATCTGGGGGAATGTATTGAAATAAAGAAAAGTCATCTTTTGTTCACCGACCGAGTATTCCCTTAAGAACGCTAGCTTTCGGCTTCACCCAGTCTGAGGTACACATCTGGCTGACCCGACAGTAGGAATCGCAGAGGTGCTCCCCTTATGCCCTTGCCGAATTAACAGGAACGTAGGTCATAAACACAAGAGCCAGGCAACCCAGCTTGGCCAAAACTTAAGTCATATCGATGCATATAATGGCGAAAAAGGTACATGTGGAAGAATAACACATGTGCGGGGCATAAAGCCCAGAAAATAGTTATATTAATTGTGCAGTCAAGACACAATTTAGCTCTCATACGTTTATTATCTAGCTTGCCCTTTTCTTGAAACTGGTGGTCTTGTCAACCATCAACACTTGATGCTCTTTCTTGATTTCTACCTTTGTCGATTTCAGCATCGTGAAGAGCTCGGGAATTACTTTCATCATCCCTTGCATATTATAGTTCATCACGAAGTTCTAGTAACTTGGTGATAGTGACTAGAGAACTTTGTCAATTACTATCTTATATGGAAGATTAACTCCCACTTGATTCAAGCAATTGTAGTACTCAGACAATCTGAGCACATGCTCACTGGTTGAGCTATTCTCCTCCATCTTGTAGGCATCGCGAAGAGCTCGGGAATTACTTTCATCACCCCTTGCATATTATAGTTCATCACGAAGTTCTAGTAACTTTGTGATAGTGACTAGAGAACTTTGTCAATTACTATCTTATCTGGAAGATTAACTCCCACTTGATTCAAGCAATTGTAGTACTCAGACAATCTGAGCACATGCTCACTGGTTGAGCTATTCTCCTCCATCTTGTAGGCAAAGTACTGTCAGAGGTCTCATACCTCTCGACACGGGCATGAGTATGAAATACCAATTTCAACTCTTGGAACATCTTATATGCTCCGTGGCATTCAAAACATTTTTTAAGTCCCGGTTTAAGCCGTAAAGCATGGTGGACTAAACTATGAAGTAGTCATCATACCGAGCTTTTGTCAAAACGTTCATAACGTCTGCATCTACTCCTGTAATAGTTCTGTCACCTAGTGGTGCATCAAGGACATAATACTTCTGTGCAACAATGAGGATAATTCCTCAGATCATGGATCCAGCCCGCATCATTGCTACTAACATCTTTCAACTTAGTTTTCTCTAGGAATATAGCAAAAATAAAACAGGGGAGCTAAACGCGAGCTATTATCTATAACATAGATATGCTAATACTACCAGGACTAAGTTCATGATAAATTAAAGTTCAATTAATCATATTACTTAAGAACTCCCACTTAGATAGACATCCCCCTAATCATCTAAGTGATCACGTGATCCAAATCAACTAAACCATGTCCGATCATCACGTGAGATGGAGTAGTTTTCAATGGTGAACATCACTATGTTGATCATATCTTCTATATGATTCACGCTTGACCTTTCGGTCTCAGTGTTCCAAGGCCATATCTGCATATGCTAGGCTCGTCAAGTTTAACCTGAGTATTCTGCATGTGCAAAACTGGCTTGCACCCGTTGTAGATGAACGTAGAGCTTATCACACCCGATCATCACGTGGTGTCTCGGCACGACGAACTTTGGCAACGGTGCATACTCAGGGAGAACACTTTTATCTTGAAATTTAGTGAGAGATCATCTTATAATGCTACCGTCGATCTAAGCAAAATAATATGCATAAAAGATAAACATCACATGCAATCAATATAAGTGATATGATATGGCCATCATCATCTTGTGCCTTTGATCTTCATCTCCAAAGCACCGTCATGATCACCATCGTCACCGACGCGACACCTTGATCTCCATCGTAGCATCATTGCCATCTCGCTAACTATTGCTTCTACGACTATTGCTACCGCTTAGTGATAAAGTAAAGCAATTACAGGGCGATTGCATTGCATACAATAAAGCGACAACCATATGGCTCCTGCCAGTTGTCGATAACTCGGTTACAAAACATGATCATCTCATACAATAAAATATAGCATCATGCCTTGACCATATCACATCACAACATGCCTTGCAAAAACAAGTTAGACGTCCTCTACTTTGTTGTTGCAAGTTTTACGTGGCTGCTACGGGCTGAGAAAGAACTGTTCTTACCTACGCATCAAAACCACAACGATAGTTCATCAAGTTAGTGTTGTTTTAACCTTCTCAAGGACCGGGCGTAGCCACACTTGGTTCAACTAAAGTTGGAGAAACTGACACCCGCCAGCCACCTGTGTGCAAAGCACGTCGGTAGAACCAGTCTCGTGTAAGCGTACGCGTAATGTCGGTCTGGGCCGCTTCATCCAACAATACCGCAGAACCAAAGTATGACATGTTGTTAGCAATATGACTTGTATCGCCCACAACTCACTTGTGTTCTACTCGTGCATATAACATCTACGCATAAACCTGGCTCGGATGCCACTGTTGGGGAACGTAGTAATTTCAAAAAAATTCCTACGCACACGCAAGATCATGGTGATGCATAGCAACGAGAGGGGAGAGTATTGTCTACGTACCCTCGTAGACCGAAAGCGAAAGCGTTAGCACAACGCGGTTGATGTAGTCGTACGTCTTCACGATCCGACCGAACGCACGACACCTCCGAGTTCAGCACACGTTCAGCCCGATGATGTCCCTCGAACTCCGATCCAGCCGAGTGTTGAGGGAGAGTTTCGTCAGCACGACGGCATGGTGACGATGATGATGTTCTGCCGACGCAGGGCTTCGCCTAAGCACTGCTACAGTATTATCGAGGTGGACTATGGTGGAGGGGGGCACCGCGCACGGCTAAAAGATCAAACGATCAATTGTTGTGTCTCTAGGGTGCCCCCTGCCCCCATATATAAAGGAGCAAGGGGGGAGGTGCGGCCGGCCAGGAGGAGGCGCGCCAGGAGGAGTCCTACTCCTACCGGGAGTAGGACTCCCTCCCTTGTTGGAATAGGAGAAGGGAAAGAAGTGGAGGAGAAGAAGGAAAGGGGGGTGCCGCCCCCCTCTCCTTGTCCTATTCGGACTAGGGGGGAGGGGCGTGTGGCCCTTGCCCTAACCGCCTCTCCTCTTCTCCACTAAGGCCCACTGTGGCCCATTAATCCCCCCCCCCCCCGGGGGGGGTTCCGGTAACCCGTCGGTACTCTGGTAAAATCCCGATTTCACCCGGTACACTTCCGATATCCAAATATAGGCTTCCAATATATCAATCTTCATGTCTCGACCATTTTGAGACTCCTTGTCATGTCTGTGATCACATCCGGGACTCCGAAAAACCTTCGGTACATCAAAACTCATAAACTCATAATATAACTGTCATCGAAACTTTAAGCGTGCGGACCCTACGGGTTCGAGACCTATGTAGACATGACCGAGACACATCTCCGGTCAATAACCAATAGCGGAACCTGGATGCTCATATTGGCTCCCACATATTATACAAAGATCTTTATGGGTCAAACCGCGTAACAACATACGTTGTTCCCTTTGTCGTCGGTATGTTACTTGCCTGAGATTCGATCGTCGGTATCTCAATACCTAGTTCAATATCGTTACCGGCAAGTCTCATTACTCGTTCCATAATGCATCCCCGCAAATAACTCATTAGTCACATTGCTTGCAAGGCTTATAGTGATGTGCATTACCGAGAGGGCCCGGAGATACCTCTCCGACAATTGGAGTGACAAATCCTAATCTCAAAATACGCCAACTCAACAAGTAACTTTGGAGACACCTGTAGAGCACCTTTATAATCACCCAGTTACGTTGTGACGTTTGGTAGCACACAAAGTGTTCCTCCGGTAAACGGGAGTTGCATAATCTCATAGTCATAGGAACACGTATAAGTCATGAAGAAAGCAATAGCAACATACTAAACGATCAAGTGCTAAGCTAACAGAATGGGTCAAGTCAATCACATCGTTCTACTAATGATGTGATCCCGTTAATCAAATGACAACTCATGTCTATGGCTAGGAAATTTAACCATCTTTGATTTAACGAGCTAGTCAAGTAGAGGCATATATACTAGTGATGAAGGAAATATGCCCTAGACACACGTCGTTACCCGTACCGTTTCCCTGGAAATCATTACCTGAAGTATTGGTACAGGTCCTGCACTGAACGGCCGTCCGCTATGGGCGTGGGTCCGGCCGTAACTAACATGGCAAAATAATCTGCGCCATACACCATAAAAAACGATGTGTATCCGGTAGTGCGATTCGGAGTGGTCCGCAGCCCCCATAGTATGGAGTCGAGCTCCTCTACCCAGTGTGTGTTTGATTCCTTTAAGGACCGCACTAATCTGGATTTAATGCCGCTCATGATAAGACCATTTTCTCGCTCGACTTGACCGTTAGTTTGCGGGTGCTAGAGAGAAGCGTAATCGAGCTTGATGCCCATATTGTTGCACCAAAGTTTTACCTCGTTGGCTGTAAAGTTTGAGCCGTTATCGGTGATGATGCAGTGAGGGACGCCGTAACGGTGTAAAACCCCAGATATGAAGTCTACCACTGGTCTGGATTCAGCCGTTTTAACTGGTTTGGCTTCTATCCATTTGGTGAATTTGTCCACCATGACCAATAGGTATTTTTTCTGATGGGTTCCCCCTTTGAGGGGTCCGACCATATCAAGCCCCCAGACCGCAAAGGGCCAAGTAATGGGGATTGTTTGGAGAGCGGTAGGCGCCATATGGCTTTGGTTTGCAAAAAGCTGGCACCCCACGCAACGTTGAACAAGGTCATGTGCGTCTGCTCGGGCCATCGGCCAATAAAAACCTGTACGGAAGGCCTTTCTTACGAGGGCCCGGGCTGCGGCGTGGTGGCCGCCGAGTCCAGCATGGATTTCTGTCAAAAGTTTCCGCCCTTCCTCTTCGGAGATGCACCTTTGAAGGACTCCGGTAGTGCTTTTCTTATAAAGCTCTCCCTCGTGGACCTTGTAGGCTTTAGACCGCCGCACTATGCAGCGTGCCTCATTTTGGTCCTCGGGTAGTTCCTGCCTAGTTAGGTAGGCCAGGAATGGTTCTGTCCACGGGGCGATGAAAGCCATTATCACGTGGGCGGAGGGTGTTATTTCGGTGGCAGAGCCTCCGATTAGAGTGTTTGGTATCTGGTGTTGTGGCAGGGTCCGGACTATTGTTTCCGATCTCTCCTTCCCGTACCACGGATGGCTTAAACAACCTTTCCAAGAAGATATTAGGTGGGATAGGGCCGCGCTTAGCGCCGATGTGGGCGAGGATATCTGCCGCCTGGTTGTTTTCCCGGACCACATGGTGGAATTGTAGCCCCTCGAACCGAGCTGACATTTTGAGGACGGCATTGCGGTAAGCCGCCATTTTTGGATCCTTGGCGTCGAAGTCTCCATTTATTTGAGATATTGCGAGCTTCGAGTCCCCCCGCACCTCCACACGTTGAATGCCCGTGGAAACTGCCATCCAGAGACCATGTAATAGGGCGTCGTATTCGGCTGCATTGTTGGAGTCTGTGTATAGTATTTGGAGTACGTATTGGACTGTATCTCCGGTGGGGGACGTCAGGACGACGCCAGCCCCCAGGCCCGCCAGCATTTTAGAGCCGTCAAAGTGCATGATCCAATTGGAGTATGCGCCGTACTCTTTAGGGAGTTCGGCTTCTGTCCATTCGGCGACAAAATCGGCTAGTACTTGCGACTTAATGGCTCACTGAGGTCTATATGTTATGTCAAATGGGAGGAGCTCGATAGCCCATTTGGCAAGCCGGCCCGTGGCATCGCGGTTGTTTATTATGTTGTTGAGTGGTACTTCCGAGGCCACCGTAATTGAACACGCTTGAAGGTAGTGTCATAATTTCCGAGATGCCATAAATACCGCGTATGCTATCTTTCGATAATGTGGGTACCGTGATTTCCATGGAGTGAGGACAGTGGATACATAATATACCGGCTTTTGAAGTGGAAATTTATGTCCGTCCGTCTCTCGTTCGACGACGAGCACTGCGCTTACAACTTGGTGAGTTGCCGCTATATATAACAGCATTGGTTCGCCGACATTTGGAGCGGCCAAGATTGGGTTGGTGGCCAGGATGGCCTCTATTTCTTCCAATCCGGTCGTGGCCGCGTCCGTCCACTCGAAGTGTTCGGTGCGCCGAAGTAGGCGATAAAGGGGTAGTGCCTTTTCTCCTAATCGGGAGATAAAGTGGCTTAAGGCCACCATGCATCCAGTTAACTTCTGGATTTGCTTGAGGTCAGTTGGGATAGCCAACTGTGACAGAGCTCGGATTTTAGCCGGATTTGCTTCAATTCCTCTACTGGAGACGATGAAGCCCAGGAGCTTTCCGGCGGGCACGCCGAAAACGCATTTTTCCGGATTGATCTTGATGTCGTATGTTCGAAGATTGTCGAACGTGAGCCTCAAGTCATCTATTAAGGATTCGACGTGTCAGGTTTTAATGACCACATCGTCTACGTATGCCTCCATTGTTTTGCCGATCTGTTTTTTCAGACATGTATGAATCATGCGTTGATACGTTGCGCCGGCGTTTTTGAGCCCGAAGGGCATTGTGTTAAAATAGAAGGGGCCATATGGAGTGATAAATGCCATTGCGGCTTGATCGGACTCCGCCATCTTAATTTGGTGGTAACCGGAGTATGCGTCGAGGAAGCACAATGAGTCGTGTCCTGCGGTAGCGTCAATAATTTGATCGATGCGAGGGAGGGGGAAGGGATCCTTTGGGCAAGCCTTATTAAGGTACTTGAAGTCGACGCATAGGCGCCAGGATTTGTCCTTCTTTGGTACCATCACCAGGTTTGCTAGCCAGTCTGGATGTTTTATATCTATAATGAATCCGGCCTCCAGTAACTTGGCTAGCTCCTCTCCCATGGCTTGTCGCTTAGGTTCAGAGAAACGCCGAAGAGTCTGCTTGACCGGCTTAAATCCCTTTAGAATGTTAAGGCTATAAGCCAGCCTGCGTGGGATTCCTGGCATGTTTGAAGGATGCCAAGCGAATATGTCCCAATTCTTGCACAGGAACTCCCGTAGTGCGGCGTCTACGGCGGGGTTTATCTGTGCCCCGATGGATGTTGTTTTTGTAGGGTCTGTTGGGTGGACTTGGAATTTGACTATTCCATCCGCTGGTTTAAAAGAGGTGGACTTGGATCTTTTGTCGAGTATCACGTCGTCCCTGTCCACTGTGGAGCGCAGCGCAGTTAATTCCTCCGCCGCGACTGCTCCGGATAATGCCTCGAGGGCCAGTGCGGCTGTTTTGTTTTTGGCGCGGAGCGCTATGTCCGGATCACTAGCTAGAGTGATGATTCCGTTGGGCCCAGGCATTTTGAGCTTCATGTACCCATAATGGGGTATGGCTTGGAAGATCGTGAATGCCTCCCGCCCTAGAAGGGCGTGGTATTCGCTACTGAACGGGGCCACTTGGAATGTAATTTCTTCGGACCTATAATTCTCCGGAGTGCCGAATACCACATCTAGTGTGATTTTCCCAGTGCAACGTGCCTCCCGACTAGGGATGATTCCTCTGAAGGTCGTGCTGCTTTGCTCAATGTGGTTTCTGACTATTTCCATTTTTTGAAGAGTCTCCTCATAAATGAGGTTTAATCCGCTGTCGCCGTCCATGAGCACTTTAGTAAGCCGAAAGCCGTCCACAATTGGACTAAGGACCAAGGCGGCTGGTGCTCGGGCTGTTAGGAATTTAGGTTCGTCACTGGCACTGAAGGTGATAGCCGTGTCGCTCCATGGATTTATTGCTGCCACGTGGCAGACTTCGGCAAGGCTGCGGAGTGCTCGCTTACGCCTATTATTTGAGGTGAAGGTCTCGAAGACTGTCAATACTGTATTTTTGTTATCCACGGGGTGGTGTTCTGCGGTATTTTTGATGAGGAGATCCTCGCCGCTCTTGGCCACCTGCCGAAGTACCCAACAATCTCTAAGGTTGTGTGTTGGTATGGTATCAGTTGTACTATGAATTTTGCATGGCCCATTAAGCCATCCCTCCAGTACGGTTCCACGCCCTGTAGTGGGCTTTTGCTTCTTTGTAATTGAGTCGGGTGACTTATGAGAATGCACCCTTTTAGTTCGGACAGGGGGTTTTGTCAGAGTCGGATTATCCCAAAATTTTGTTTGGGTTTTCAGGCGCTTTCCATCACACAGTACTTCCGTACTATGGCCGCCAAGTCAGCGAAGTGTGCTATGTCCCGGCGACTTATGGCGTTGAGGATTCCCTTATCCGTGCAATTATTGCAAAAGAATGAAATTGCGTCTTCCTCGCGATAGTCCTTGACCTTGTTCATTACAAGGAGGAATCTGGCCCAATAGTGATGTACTGTCTCCTGGGGCTCTTGCCTAATGTGGGAAAGATCATTTATATATGGGTGGTGGGTGGATTTAAGTCCAGACCTTGACCCGATCTGAGACCCAGGGGCGGAGGAGCTTCCGATCTTGAAAGTTCGGGCTCCGAGATGTTGCCCAGTGGGTCTAGCCTGTAGCCTGATTCTAGGTTCAGGGTTTGGGCGATGTCCTCCCGTAGACGGGTATCCGGCTCGGAGAGCTCGGGAATCCGGACATAGTTTGTCCTCAAGATAGAGGAAGAATCGATGCATTGCTCCTCCACCACCGCTATCTGATGGGTGACCGGCGGAGAGTTAATCTCCCTTTGGTCGGGTCTAAGCCCAATCCGATCATAGTCCGTAGCGACTCCCAGAGCGGTGATGCGATCCAAGAGCTCGTTCAAAGAGGAGAGCTCCATTGGATTCATCCGCTCGTCAAGTTCCGAGCCGATGTGAAGGCTGTTTTCGATGACCCGAGAAGTCATCGTCGGCGCAGCAGTCGAACGGGCGGTCATGACGAAGCCGCCTAGTCGGAGAGTTTGGCCTACAGCCAGGGCTCCCCCAGAGGAAAACCAATCACACATAGTTATGAAAATGGACACATTGGCGTTAGTAGACGCACCACACACATTTTATATTATTGTTTGGAATTAAATGTTGATGTCCACCTTTTTCACACGACTATAGCGGCGTAATCGTTTGTGATGTCTCTCTGATCAGAAACGTAACATCGTGATGTAACATGTGGGACTGGGGCGGCTTCTCATACGTTTATTCTATGGCGATCGTCAGTAGCCCCTCGCCCATCCCCGATGGTTTTTGGGCCGTCTGGGAAGGACCCCCTATCGCCCACACTCACTTGGCGACGGTTCCAATTGCCGTCGCGGAAAGGGGTTAAAAACCGTTTGTATAGCACATTACGGTACAAGTGTTCGATGGAAGATTATATGTTCAGATCCATTATGCTATTTAATACCCCTCTGATCTTGACTATGATTGTCATTTGTGAGTAGTTACTTTTGTTCTTGAGGTCACGGGAGAAATATTGTTGCAAGTAATCATGTGAACTTGATATGTGTTCGATGTTTTGATGGTATGTTTCCCTTAGTGGTGTCATGTGAACGTCGACTACATGACACTTCACCATAGTTGGGCACGAGAGAATGCATTGTGGAGTAGTTATTAGATGATGGGTTGCGAGAGTGAAAAAAGCTTAAACCCTAGTTTATGCGCTATTCCGTAAGGGAATGATTTGGATCCAAAAGTTTAATGTTATGGTTAAAATTTATTATTAATAATTTTCTCGTAGTTGCGGATGCTTGTGATGGGGGTTAATCATAAGTAGGAAGTTTGTTCAAGTAAGAACAACACCTAAGAACCGGTCCACCCACATATCAAATTATCAAAGTAGCAAACACAAATCAAACCAACATGATGAAAATGACTAGATGAAATTCCCGTGTACCCTCAAGAACGCTTTGCTTATCATAAGAGACCATTTTGGCATGTCCTTTGCCTCAAAAGGATTGGGCTACCTTGTTGCACTTCTGTTACCGTTACCGTTACTTGCTCGTTACATATCTTGCTACCAAACTACTCATTACTTATAATTTCAGTGCTTGCAGAGAATACCTTGCTGAAAATCACTTGTCATTTCCTTCTGCTCCTCGTTGGGTTCGACACTCTTACTTATCAAAAGTACTACGATTGATCCCATATACTTGTGGGTCATCAATCATGGATCTGCAGGCTGGCCTCATTGAGTCGTGGCGGCGTAGGGGCCCCTCTCTCAGTTATGGTTCCCATGACTGGGTATGTTCCTTTTTGGTTGATTTTGACTCTGCATCTAGTTAGTGATCTTGTGCTACTGCTTTGGCACTGTTACTGCCACTGATAAAATGAAGTAATAATACATTTAAAATAGAGCTACTGTCTTAGCTACCATTTCATTTCCAATGCGGATAATTTGCAGAAAAAGAAGTGATTGAAATGAGTCGACGCTCCTCCTCTCTAACTGGCGGGCGCCATAATTTTAGTTGAACTACACAATAAAGTGATTGAAATGAGTCGGCGCTCCTGCTCTCTAACTGGTGGGCGCCATAATTTTAGTTGAACTGCACAGAAAAGTGATTGAAATGAGTCGACGCTCCTCCTTCTACTGCCACACTGAGGTGTTAATGAATGTCAATGAATCACTTTCATGGCAAGATATGTGGACATGAAGAATAACTTGACCTCCCAAAGTCATCTCACACTGATCAGTTCTGTCCTTTATCAACATGATTGTGCTTTGTCATACTGTGCTAACATTGTATTTTTTAAATAAAGCTATTCTATCACAATATTTTCTCGTTTTGGAAATAAAGTTTGCTTCAACTAGTGCCACTATTATAGTAATCATGCTCTTTCTTATCTGTGCAAATAGGAATACTCAACTACAGATGTTGTGACGGTCAAGAGCATCCACCAAGTTCTTGGGTTGTATGACACGGCTAGCCAAGATGGATTTAATCCCGATATTCACTTTATCAAAAGGCTCTAATGGGTTGATTCTGGATCTTGCAAGTTGGGAATCAATGAGATGTGTAGGCATCTTTGTTGTACTATTATTTGAATCTTATTTGTTGGTTCTGAATCTTGCAAGCTGGGAATCAATGAGATGTGCAGGCATCTTTGTTGTACTTATTATTAGAATCTTATTTGTTGGTTATGAATCTTACAAGCTGGGAAACACGGCATGATGATGCCATAACAAATTGTTCAAACTTGGTATTATTGTCTGTGTGAAAGTGCGGCAAATGTGCTGATTTTTTTTAAAAAATTAACGACAGTGGGAGAGGCTCCCACTGACTTTTGTATTACTCACAACAGAACAATTACATGGGTGTTACAAAGGGTTTTAGGCCCCCCGGGCCGTACTGGTTACACAATCAAAAACTAGTGATCCAAACTTGCAATGTAATCAGAGAGAAAAGGATGGAATTTCTCTGGACAATTGTGGACTACTAGGCCCAATAGATTTTTGAATCTAGCTAGCCATGCCACGAAGGAGTGCGGGATCCCCCTGAAATGTTGGTTGTTTCTCTCTATCCATAAGCTCCAAGCGGCAAGTAGAAACACATCCATGAATAGTGGTCGACGCCAATTATCTTTTCCCCTATGCAAGATGGCCAACCTGTTGGTTCCTCCTGGCCATGACAGTCCAACCTTACTCCAGCATTGCTGGGCAAAGGGGCACGTGAAAAAGAGATGCTCCACAGTTTCCTCGGGGGGGTTCTGACAGAACATGCAAGTATAATTATCCCCGGCTACAGCGAAATGCCGACGCTTCAGCATATTCTTGGTGTTCAGACGATCGACCAGAAGCAGCCACCCAAACATTTTGAACTTGATCGGGCATTTGGAGTTCCAGAGCCAACAAAACGCCTCATCAGCCACTACTTGCCTGAAGCAGTGATTGTAGTATTTTTTGGAGGAGTAACGCCCTAGATCACAGACCCAAGTATCTGCACATTCACTGTCCAGTCGGATATGCTCGAACCCCCGTTGAATCTCTCTGATCTCCTCTCTAGCCTGGCTCGAAAGAGGCAGGCTGAAAATCGTGGATGGATCAGTAGTAGTGAGAGCCTTGGCAATGGAGTCATCTTCGTTGATGGCAAAGGAGAAGGCTCGTGGGTACATGTCCATCAACGTGGAGTCATTGTCACTAAACCAGACATCTTTCCAAAAAAAGAACTCGACCCATCCCCCGGGATGACCTTGGTTATCCCCCGAAAGGTCCCACTGAGCTGCATCACATCCTTCCACGAGAAGGAACCAATCAATTCAGTGGCATGTGGAACCTTGTTCATGTAGTATGTCTCCCAGACTAGCTGGACCCAGGGCGCATCCTCACGATTATAGAACTTGAACAAGTGTTTTAGGAGTAGCGCAGCATTTTGCGTCTTGATATCAATAACTCCAAGGCCACCGCACCGTTCGGGTCGGCAGACAAGCTCCCAGGCAGCGAGGGAGTTGGTTTTAACCCCATCTTCAGAGTTTTTTGCCCAAAGGCAGTAGCGGCGTAATTTTTCTAGGTGCTCGACCACTTTGGGATGCAGCTTGATCGCGCACATTGCATAGATCAGCATGGAGGTCACCACCGAATTGACCAGCGTCAGCTTGGCCCCTGACGACATCAGTGATAGGGCAGTGGAGGTTTTCCTCTCAACCGATTGTACCAGCGGCATGAGGTCCAGAACACTCGGCCTCGTTGTTCCCATGGGGAGACCGAGGTAAGTGAACGGCAAAGTGCCAACAGAGCAACCAAACAACTCTGCTAACTCGCTAGCACGTTGGTCGTCAATATTAATGGGTATGAGGGTCGATTTATGGAAATTGATCTTAAGCCCCACCGAAGCTGCATAATCCTCCAAGATAAGTTTTATGCGGGCAGCCTGTGCAGGACAAGCTTTCATAACCAAGAGTGTGTCGTCAGTGTACTGCACCACCGGGAAGTCACCTGCACGAGGAATAGGAAGCTCCAGCAGATCCTGGGCATAAGCGTCGTTAATTGCAGCTTGGAGCAGATCAGCTGCAAGGACAAAGATCAGTGGCGAGAGAGGGTCTCCCTGTCATACGCCACACTTGCATTTGAATTTCCGACCAGGAACACCATTCAAGAGGACAGCTGAAACTCCCGAACCAAAAATCGTTTCCATCCAACCCAACCACTTGTCATTGAAACCCATGTGTTTCATGATTTCCAGCATGGGGGCATGTTCAATCGTGTCGAAGGCCTTGGCAAAGTCAAGTTTAAGCAAGACAATCTCTCTTGCAGATGAGTGGCATTGATGAATATATTCATACGACCACGCAAGGCAATCCTGGATGGTCCGGCCTTTGATAAAACCATACTGGTTCCTGTGGATGATTTTGAGAATAACTTTCTGCAGCCGATTAGCCAAGATTTTTGTAATGATTTTCAGACAACAGTTTAGTAGGGTAATTGGTCTAAAATCATTAGCCATTTCCTGAGAGGAAATTTTGGGAATGAGAGTGATGTATCCTTCACTAATGCTCGTGATGTCGAGCCCACCATCATGGAAAGCATGGCACAGGTCATAGAAATCAGACTTAACAATTTGCCAGCACTTCTTAAGAAAACAACCATTGAAACCATCCGGGCCGGGAGCTCTGTCACTCGGCATTTCCTTGATAACAGCATCTATCTCATCAGTAGAGAAAGGCGCACTCAGTTGATCCAACCCCTCAACCCGGCGAATGATCCTAGTGAGGTCAAACTTCATGCTGGTGGGTTTCGAAGAACCTAATTGTTCCTTGTATGTATTGAACAAAACCCCCTCCTTGCCAACATGATCATGGATTTCCACCTCACCAACCCTAAGCATGGCAATTGCATTGTGTCTATATCTCTCTGTGGCCAGCGACTGAAAAAGCTTAGTGTTCTCATCAGCAAAGCGAAAGTACCTGATAGTACATCTCTTCCTCCAATATTCATTCTGGTATTTGAGCAGGGCCTGTAAATGGTTTTTCAATATCTTCCTGAAATTTGACTCCTGGGTATATAAAGGACGTTTATCCTCAAGGTTATCCATGATTGCCAGAGTCTCATTGCTGTTTTGGATCATAATTTTGAGTTTCGAGACACCCTTGCTCCATCTCTTAAGATCATATCTCAGGGTTTTAAGCTTTTTGCAAATACGAGCAGCGGCATTGGGGGCGTGACATGCCTTAGACCAGGAGTTAGAAAAAACTTCCATGAACCCATCGTGATTAGTCCAAAAGTTCTCAAACCGAAAGAGCCTGGATCGGGGGATACTTGATTCGATTGTGACCACGCACGGAATGTGGTCAGACACTGGCTTCCCCAGAGGCAGGACCATTGTGTTCGGATATGAGGTGGTCCAACAGGATGACGAAAAGAACCAATCCAACTGCTCCAGCAGAGGATCATCCTGCATATTACTCCAGGTGTATGCTCGGCCTTTCACGGGTAATTCCATAAGCGACTGTGCACGGATGAGCTCATTAAATAACAACATGTCCGCAGTGTCACCCCCAGGTTTATTTCTGTTATGCGTGGATCGAATGAAATTAAAATCACCAAGAATTAGCCAGTTTTCATCATCCGGAATATTCAGATCAAAGAGCCAGTTTGTAAAGTCCACTCGATGCTGACCAGAGCAGGGACCATAAACATTGATCAGATTCCACGAATCATTTGATTGCGTGGAAATAAAAGAAACCCCCACCGCAAAAGAATCCACATACCAAGGTGTGCCCGTAAACACAGAACTATTCCAAATAATAATGATGCCACCCGAGGCACCTACTGATGGTGCAAAAACAAACTTATCGAAACGCTTAGGGCAGAATGTTTTAATAAAAGCAAGATCGAAGGATTCACGTTTAGTTTCCTGGATACATAGCACAGAACAACCGCTAGTATCAATCGCATTCCTAATAGCCAAAAGTTTTGCATCAGAGTTAATGCCTCTGATGTTCCATGAAAGCACGTTCCACGATTTATTCATCGGAAGTGAAGGCTTCAGACGTCGGCCTCCGCAGATGAGCGCTGGTCGTCCAGCAGCTTCTCGCGGGAGAGGGCTTCCGGGGCAATTCCACAATTGTTTCCCATCTGTTGAAGCTCTTCGATCGGTGTTGGAGGGGGATAATCAACAGTGGGCACCTGCACAGGAGCAGCAGCCAAAGAAACAGCAGTGACAAAAGGAGTCTCACGTGGTTTCACTCTTGACTTGGAACGCTTTGTGTCGGGAGCATGGTTGATTTTGAATCCATCATACTTGTTGGATCTAGTGCTCCGTCTGACAGCAGTGGTGTCCAAAGGCACCAACACATTGCGATGATGTGGAACACTGAATGTGGAGGAGGATGCAATCACTTGAAGCGTGTTAAGCTGATCTGTTGGAGGCATTGACCGAGAATCCACCTCTGTAGAGACAAGCTGCGAAATCGCCTTGAGGCCAGGAGAATGATAATGTAAATCCTAGTCCACAGCAGTCAGTCGAGCCCTGGGTTCAGAAAGCAGCACAGACGATGGGACAACAACAGATTCCCACTGAAAAGCAATAGCAAAGGTCCTGGATAGGATATCAGGTTCAGGTGCCAGGCAATCAATCCAAGCTGCAGCAGCGGCATTAAGATGATCCTGGATGATCCGAAAAGGGTTGAGGGGCAACATCACAGGAGAAGCATGGTGGAAGGTGATAGCTGGTGTATAGATGCGTTTGATCATACCCCCAAACCAAAGCAGAAACTCATGATCAGCCGCAACCTGAAGAAACACAGAGCTTCCTCCGGCCCTGACGAATGCCATCCTAGCCGCAGGGCTACCATTGACAAATCCATCAGCCAAGGCTTCCACCGCCTGAAACTCAGAGTCAGAAGACCAAATATCCGATAGATTGTCCTGCACATTATGCTCTGGATCCACACCATCCATGAGTGACGGTCCATCGTACTGAAAGAATGTCCTGAAACTGAACCCAGTATATGGAGGAGGGATCACATGCCACACACCCCATCCATTATTCAGTTCCTGAGCAGGTGCTGGAGCATTCCAGGCTGCCTCATTCAGTGCTTCCTGAGCAGCCATCTCATCAATGCGTGCTTGCTGCATGAGGGTGTAGTACGGAAGCTGATACGGGTGTGGAGATGCATTCAGTAGCGGGGGAACATCTTCGTTACCAACCAAATTTGGGATAGTGTTTCTACCATTGAGATCATACACTCGCACTGACCATGAATGGGCAAGACCTGGCAGTAAACCAACCCTGGTAACCACAAGACTGTGTGGCACCTCAGCAACATCTTTGATATGGCATTTGACTAGGATTCTAGCCTTGTTCTGTCCCGGGCGGGGCCAGACTAGCAACTTCCCAAAATTTGAGACAGCCTTATGAACATAATGTTCAGTTTGATAATCCATTGGAAAAGCAAGAAACATGACCCAAACTTCATATTCAAAAGCCGGCATGCACATATTGATACTCTCATCATGCGGGACTAGGGAGAAGGTGGAATCATCAGTCAAAGTGTGCGGTCCTTCCCTAATAGCAGCATCCCTACTTTCCATGTCCGCAAAAACCACACAGCCGATTCCCAGCGGGTAAACAAAATCATCTAGCAGCTCATACTCTAAATCTTCAATAATAATGCGACAGACCTCAGCTAACTAGAGCTCCTTCTGATGGTCAGGGACCGGAGGATGGACAGAAACGATGGCGTACCTATCATGGTTCAGACGTGGATCATCCACCACCATGACATGGCGCTGAACCCTGTGCGCAGGCCCACGATCAAAGGTCGACCCATCAGGAGCGAAAGCAAACGGGCTCACTGGAAAGTTCGCCATGGTTGGTGGTGCCGGGGACTGCGCCTGCTTGAGAGAGTTCGCCGGAGCAGGGGTTTTTTTTCTTGCTGGAGGTCGATGGAGGCGTGGGTGTGGAACTCGAGAATAGCGTCGGCTCACCCGATTGGGGTTTTTGGCAGGTAGAATTGACTACACCCTGACCAGGAATGCATATCGTCAAGCAATGGGGGTTAGCCACGTCCGTAGGAGGCGGGATTGTTTGTTTCTGTTTCCATATCCAACCACCATGCGGATCCCTCCCAATACGGGCCATACCAACCTCCATAGAGTTACCAACCACAGACTCGTTCGCAGCAGTCCGAGGCAAGATCCTCTCCGATTGTGTTTGACGTTTGCGTTTCCAGGCCCAACGAGGGAGGAAATTACAGGCCTTGGGCTTACGGGACCTGTGGCCCAGACGAAAGCAGAGAGAACAGCGACGAAGCCCAGGGCAGAGCCTAGTCATATGGTCAAACGCAGAGCATGCATTACATGGAAAACCCAAGGGGTCCGGGCCCACCGTGCATGGCACATGCTCATGATCATCAGTATGTGAGTTCGAACAAGTGCAGGCACCAGAATCATCCCCACAACATTGACAAAAAACTCCAGTGTAGGATTCTTCGACATGACCAAGGCGATCACAAAAAGAGCAGTGTAGAAGCCTTTTGTAAATGTTTTCTTTGGTAGGGACTGACGAAACTTGCACCATAAGCTTAACATTATCATTATCATATCCGGCCTGCCAGCCATCCAAAATAGAAAGCAGAGTATCATCCGGGATTGAGTCCCACAAACCCACAAGATATCGTTCACCATGAAAAGATGGTAACCTTCCATGAATATCGGATGAAATAGGTAGGGATATGGAACCAATCCGAAAAGAATCCGGAGAAGCCGGAGCTGAGAAACTTCCAAAGGAGATCTGATCTGAAAGCTCGCCGGAATGTAAGACCGTCGGCGGCGGAATGAAACCCAAATTCTGCAGCACTGGTATGGACGCGGGATCCAAAGGCAGCTTACTCTGGTTAGAAAGCCATTTAGATTTAATCGCTGGACCCGGTGAAGAGGCCAAACCATTCAGCTCAGAATCAGCATGCCATGAAGTGAGCCGGGGACGTGAACTCATCTTACGATGAAGATGAAAGTGACATATAAAGTCCGGCCAGATACGGTCCCTCAAACCAAAAATGAAATGCCCCACACGATTTGAGGCCACAGAGAACCGGAAATGACGATCACCCAGATGCATGACATTGAAACCCTCAGCAAGACCTCCAATACATGATTGAAGGGCCAAACCCACAGAATCCACCGAGAGGGAAAAAGACACCGAGGAGAAAGAGACTTCAAGGAAGAATTCCTTGGAGCCAGGGTTGGGGACGAAATGGACCGTAGATCCAAACCTTGCACGCACCTGTGCCTCGACCTTGAGGCCGGGGGAGAAATCCCAATGGAGGAGACCATCCATTGGAGTCGTCGGGGGGAGATCGTAGGTTAAACCCTAGAATCACCATAGGAGTCGCCTGAGGTGGGAGGAGGTGGAGGGGGTGCGTCATCCTGATGGGGACATAATACAGTGAGAATAATAATTCTAATTGTTGTGCATGTTGATCCTATGGCACTGATAGAATGAGCCAATGCATTGCTTGTTTTAAGAATAAATTTTAATTAAAGATAATTAAATTTAAGTAAAGTGACCACACTAACACTTGTTATTTTAGTACCAATACAGACCCGCTCATGAACCGACGTGTGGCCGGAATAGGTTTCTTAATGGAGGCGTTTGAATGCGCCGAGGGTGCACGTTCTGTCGGGCGTGCAGCGGGCGAGGGAGGGGTAGTAAGTGTTGTCGCATGTACACACTCAGTTTACTGTTGAATCCAGTTCCCCAAGAGCTGAAAAACGAACTGCTGCCGCCACCTACCCACTCGTTCACTTGAAGAGACTCCAAGGCGATCTGAGGGGTGAGCCTGCTGGATATGGACTTCAGCAAGGAGTTCACCTTTGAGTTCACCGTTCAGACCCATGGCAGCACCAAGTTGAATGTGATGTACACCAACAATCCGGGCTCGGTGAAGCTCTGCCTCGCCGAGCTCAAGCAGTACCTACAGGAGGAGAAAGCACAAGGTCGCAGGACTAGACCTTGTGCCCATCCATTCATCTCCTGACAGGGACCAGCAGATCACCGTCGCCTAGGTATGCGTGCAGGACGAGGTTCTCATATACCACTGTTGTAGGGCCATCAGAGGTTCTGGAGCATTCGCCCGTTTCATCGGTAGCGCCGAATGCACCTTCGCTACGATGGAGAGAAGGAAGAACGCGACGATTCGGCCATCTGGTGCAACAAGCTTGTCGACATCCAGAAGCAATACAAGTCATCGGCAACGGGCGGGAGAAAGACTCCCTGGTTGACCTTGCTGAGACCATCATCGACCCCTGCTACGCCAACATGAAAGAAGACCACAACACCAAGGACCTGAACACATGGGAGGTACCTCTGAATCTAGACTACATAACCTACGCGAACAAGGACGCATACTCATGCTACGACATGTACAGGCGGATCTTGGACATGAGGGTATGTCTGCTTCCCATAACCGACGAGTACACGGACAGCCGCAGCGTCATGATCAAGCGTGCCAGGAAGGTCTAGATTATGTATTTTATCTGTTTAAGCACCTTTATGATGTTTCTATTATATATATGTAATAAAATAAGTATATATATTTATATTTATATTTATATTTATATCTTATTTAATTACATATATGATATAAACAACATAAGGTTCCATTAAACTTGTCGTTCATCCAACCATTGTATAGACCTTCCCACTTCCTTTATTTTCGTTTTCATTAATCCTATATCTGAACTTTCTCCCACTTTCTTTTTTGATGTAATCTGAGTTTTCTCCTGGTAATTTTCCCTAGAACCAACTCAACTGTCCCATGTCTAGCCTAAATAATAATAATACACCATATCCTATTAACTTATCAAATTAAAATGATATTTTATTTCGTAAATCGAAAGTTCTTACAAAATAATAATAATAGTTGTTCATATATAACTTGGCAAGTTAACTCCTGGTGATTGCGTACATAAGCTTGCAAAGATTTTACTGACCAATGCAGTATTAGACATGCAATCATGTGTTTATGTTTTATAACATTTCTCCGTCTAGCTCAACATGATATTTTCACCCAGCCCAGCAAGTCCGCGGATTTTGAGAAAAACGCAAATGGGCATTAAATTCTAACATAATATATAAACGGGTTGCATAGACACTACATTATTGTTTCACCCAGGCCACCAAATGGACTAAAAAACCAAATGGATTGGCTGACATGTGGGCCAGTAGGTCAAAGTCTAAGAATTTTCGCAAAAAATAAAAATACAATGGTCGAAGCCTAAGCAAGGCGTTGAATTTACATCCAACGACCATCATTCTTCTTCAATCTCTCGTGTTCTTCCCCCAGCGTTGCCGGGACCGCCTGCTCCAACCTCCGGCATCCAGCAGTGCTGTTTTGCGTGCCTCGCTGCGAAACGCTACCCCACCGACGGCCAGGCCATCCCTCTAATCCTCCGCACCTCCTGTTATTCTCTGTCGAGTGTAGGCCCACCCCGCACCTGAACCACTCAAGTTTCCCACTCCTCTCCGTCTGTGACTCCACTGCCACGTCTTCCCCATCTCCGGGGCATTCCAGTCTGGGGGCCGCCATCGTCCACCGACCTTGGTGCGCTCTGCATGGTGTGGTAAACATGGTCAACAAACGAGAATCATCGGAAGATGACTGTACGTGAGAGGCTGACAGTGGGGACGCACCACGCCCATGGACGCATGCATGCAACTGCATCCCTTTTACCCTGAAAAATAATGGTTTCTCCCCCTGACAGTTGGGACCCACCAGCTACATCTTCGCACGCAAGGAACTGCGTCCTGATTACAGGCAAAAAAATGATCGGGAACCAACCCCCACCGGGAACTGTTCATCCACAGCCAACCAACCGGTTCAACTCACCACGTCTCGACTCATTCTACGTACCGCATGCACGATAGCAACGGTCACTGTTCATGGAGAGACAACCAACACCGGCTGGCTAGCTACGTCTCACACGGGGGCTAGATCAGCTTCAGTGTACGCCAGCAGTGACCGATCGTTCGGTTCAGTTAGTGGCAATAGCGAAGGAATCGCTCGGGTCCAGTCGGCAACGAATGAATCGCTCAGGTTCAGTTAACAGCCAAGGATCGATCGCTCGGGTTATGTAACGTGCGATCGCTCGGTTCAGTTAGCCAACGCCTTGCACACACGCGCGTACACGAGAGAAACACGCAAACCTCCGTGCATCGCTTGGCCCGACCACCCATCGTAATCGGGAACTCCCCGATATTTTCCTCGCCCTCGCTTCTACCACATTTTTTCTGTCATGAACGGCCCAAAGAATGTAATGCAGTTGCGTCTCCGGCCCTCCCAGGACGAAAAGCCCATTTTCTGCCATGATTTTTTGTCATAGAAGTAGGATCCCACCACATCTATGATGATACGTGTTTTTGTCACAATTATCGTCATAGAAGTGTCATAAGCATGACAAAAATATCTGTTCGGCCTAGAATGTCATGGATGTGTCTTTTTTTTTGTAGTGTCATCTGGAATGAAGGGGCACTCCCGGAGGAAATAGTTATGAGAACCTAAAGTTAGAGTTAGTAAAATCATTTAACCCAAGTAGAAGAGAGATCAGAGTCCGAGAGTATAGACGAGGAATAAAAGATCCTAATACCACCCATTTGTGATGTGGTCATGTAAGCCACACAACAATCTTAATAGAAGTTTTTCAAAGACTAGACTCAACTTCAGCCAAAGAATTGGAAAGGGGGTTCCTACAGGTAGTCGGCTATGATACCAACTTGTGGCGCCCCCGATTCAATCGTACACTAATCATACACGCAAATGTGTACGATCAAGATCAAGCACTCACGGGAAGATATCACAACACAACTATAGACACAAATAAAATAATACAAGCTTACACTGCTACGCGTCGGTCCTAAACAAACGGTTTTTAACCCCTTTCCCCAACGGCATTTGGAACCGTCACCAAGTGAATGTGTGCGATAGGTGTCCTTCCCACACGACCCAGAAATCATCGGGGATAGGCCCTCCTGGGACCCAAGCTAGGGTCGTGTGCGATCAGGCGAGGCATCGAAACCCAATCATTTTCGTAGGTACATACATCCCACATGGTAATCCGAGAAAATCATTTCCGTAGGTATGTACATCCCACACGGTGAATCCCAGGAAAAAAATTCCGGTTGTATGTATATCACACACAGTCAATCCAAGGAATACGTTTCCGTTCTTATGTACATTCCACATAGTTAATCCAGGGAAAACGTTTCCGTTCGGATGTACATCCCACACGGTTTTATATATAAGCTCATGTGTGAAAGGTGTAACTATCACACACGCTCTGCCTTGGTTAACTGTTTGCTTTCATTAACTACATCACACACGATTTGATGTAGAAAATTGTGTGGCATTGGATTATCCATCACAAGCGCTTTTACTGCCAGAACCATTTGCAAAGTTCCTTGACCGTTTGTTCTCTTTTTATTTTTTCCTGTAATTTATTATTCTAATTGGAAATTTTGAAATACGAAACGTGCAATTCAAATTCTCAGCACAATGGTTCAACAACGAATCCATAAATAAAATTGTCATTACAATATGTTCAGTAATTATAGGATTAGGCAGCAATTAACTATGATGAACCATAATATTTAAAGGCGATAAAGGTGAAGAGTCAAGTGTAAATCATTTTGACTGCCGATGGTGTTGAAGAAGCGGAATGCCCATAATGTGCCTTCATGCATGCCATATATAGGCATGAACCACTTTTGTCCAACCCCTTGTGACGATCGCCCGCCCATCCTTCACCGCCTTGAGGAAGACTTCTAGAGCATTATCATGGTAGCATGAATTATATACTTTAACCTTAGTTGCCTCCACTCCGGTCGTGTAGTTTGCAAGGTAATCATTAGTAAATAGCTTCAGAAACCACTGAAAAGAGAAAAATATCAGATACTAAGGTCTAATAGAGTAACTTGTTGTGGGCAGGGGAAAAGGCAACACATTACTTACCATCCTAAAGTTCACTGTTGTCTTTGACAAAGTGTAAATAAAGAGCTTAATTCCAATCACCTGTTTCTTTCGCCTAACAATCTTTCTTAGTTTCGTCACTTGACGCTTGTTCATGAATATCCCATTGCCCCATACGCAAAAGGGGTCGAAGCGTGGATCAATACCGCTCATATATGTACCTACAAGCAACCAGTAAATGTTAGAAGCTAAACTGAGATTGCACAAATGATGCAAAATACAACTACCTATGTTCCTAAGTACAAGTATTTTTTTGAGATTTCAATATGAACTACATACGGATGTATATAGAATTATAGATACAGTTTAGATTGGAATCTAGATTCACTAATTTTGCACCTTATGTAGTCTATATTGGACTCTCTAAAATACTTATATTTAGGAATAGATGGTGTATAAGACATGGGATGCAACTAACCTCGACGACAAACAACAACATCGCCCATTGTAGCCCTGTGTAAGTACATGTAAAGCCAATGTTAACTACAACAGGGTTAACAACATCCTAAGTCATGTTTTGTAAGTTTGTAGCCATTGAAATACAACTATTTAAAAATGGATTCAACTGTTAATTGCAACAGGCTTAATAGACATTGAAACCGGTACTGATAAAAATGCAATTGGCATAGTTAAACATCACAAGGTAGGTGTTGCCAAAGCAGAGAATGGCCCAGATGTCTATAAAAAGGTAGGGAAAGTAGCAAAAACGTGTTAGGCATGTTTACTAGAACATGCTTAATACATCGACAGTACAAAACATAGCCATTAATAGCAACTGGTATTGGTAAGATTGAACTGGTGAGTACATACTTGGTAAGTCCTGAGAGGTAGTTCCTGGGGCACTACATCTTGGCCAAAGCTCGCCCAAAGTCAGCGATGGCGGAGACGAGCTGTTCCTCCGGGTAGAAGCGTGGATCAGTGCCACTGACATGTGTACCTACAGGCAACCAGTAAATGGTAGAAGTTAGACTGAATTGCACAAATTATGTGAAATACTGTAAGACATGGGATGCATCTCACCTCGACGGTAAACAAAAGCATCAGTCGTTATGACCCTGCGTAAGTACGTGGACAGGCATGTCAAGTACAACAGGGTTAGCATCCACTAAAAATAGCAAATGGGCAGCATCTCTAGTGATATACTGAGTCATGTATTGTAAGTTTGTTGCTGGTATTGGTGAAATTGAGCTGGACACGGTAATATTTGAACATCACACAGTGTGCAGTACTGAAATAAACAAGGCACGAACATGCTTAATACATCAACCATACAAATCATAGCCGTTGCAAGTGGTATTGGTAAGATTTAGCTGGTCAGATCTTACATGTTAAGTCCTGGGGGGGTAGTCGCTGGGGGACTTCATCTGGGCCTGAGCCTGCACCATGTCGGCGGCGGCGGCGGAGGCGAGGTGTTCCTCCGGGTCAACACGCACAACGGCCATTGCGCCATGGACCGCCATCAGCTCCTGGCAGGGGGGGATTTGGATGCATGAGGATGTTTTGCAGGTGCCATTTAAGCAATCAGGTCCTGGACGTGATAGAGATCCGTGGATTACCTGACTGGATCCGAGCAGAACATAGATGTGGTTGAAGCTGTGGTTGCGGCGGCGGCGGTTTGAGATGTCGGGAGGGGGAGGCACGAGGGAGGGGGATACTGAGGGGAAGGCAATGTGGTTGGAGGAATAAATTCTAAAATCGCGCGCCTAATGAAAATTTTGGTGCGAAACTTGAAACTTGGGTGGGGGAAACACACAACACAGACGAAGTGCGTAAAATACTCATGTGCGAGAAAAAAGAAAGTTGGCAGATCCCGTCTCCAAAAAAATGTACACGTGTACTTGATTTTTTTTGGTCAATGGTACGCCTGGTTTATTAGGAAATATCACACATGTAACTGACTTATGGGTCATTATCGCAAAAAAACCGCAGACGGGTACGGCATAGAAACCGTGTGTTTTGTGATATTCTAATGATTAACGCAAAAAGACGCACACGGGCACACATGCTAATCAACGCTCAAACCCTCAAAGGATGCTCACCGACATTGTACGTTAATACTACAAACTTAAAGTACTACTGGTAATTTTCTCTAATACTACAAACTTAAACTACTTCTCACATGCTGCCATCAGGGCATGCTGACCAGACGCCGGGGTTCTCCTTCTCGGCCTTGTAGGCAGCAGCCCACCGCGCTTCGATCTCCGCCAAGCTCTCCTCACCACGGCGTGCGGCCTCTTTTTTATTGTGGCGGTGGGACTCTCTTTTCTTGACTGCTTTCTGCCTTTTCCACCCCTTCTGTGCGGCTTTAGCCGCCTCTAGATCCACCACCCATTCGGCCATGGCAGCCTCAAAGTCCGCCCATGTAACTGTCTGGCCGGCGGCGGCGATGAACTCGGCGCGGTGAGATGTCGTCGCTTCCTTACCATGTGTGCGGTCGCGGGTGGCGAGGAACGCGGCGCGGCGGGATGCCATCGCTTCCTTACCAGTTACTGTGCACCACGGTGCCATGGACGACGCCTGGAGAGAGCTTTGGGACGGAGGGGCCGGGCAGCCGTACAGTGCGGTGGTATTCAAGAGCTCAACGACAAACGACAACAGAAATTTGGCTTCCCTTACAATTTTGCTCATTCATTATTGCACATGGTTCATCTCCGTCGCTTCCGGAGACAGTGTGCGCTGAGCCTATTGTGTGTTGCGTTATGATTGGCCGGAACCCCAGCCACGTGGATCGCGCATGTGCACCGTTGGATGCGCCGCGATCTAACGGCAATCCAAGTCCCTTACATCACACCCGTGCACCTGTAACTGGATTGGATTTATATGCGCTAAATGCCTAGAAAATGCACATAATCCCCTAAATATGGTAAATGAGCCCGAAAAATGCCAAATTTGAACACGGTGATTTGCAGGTTGCATGTTCATCATCGAAAAAAACTTGTGGACAAAGGACAAAGGAAATTTGGACCCCACCCCCCTTCAATCTTGGTGATTTCCCCCTTGAAACCATGAAACTTCCTCGATGATGGTTCAATTTATGAAAGGCGCGCATCACGACATAAGGAAAACATTCTCCAATTTTTACCAGGGCATGGTGAGGCCATACCATGGCACCACGCCAGGCGTCATGTTTTCCAACCATGTGTTTCATTTTTTTGTATAGTTGTTAAACGAGTAAACGACGCGTTTATGGTTGACTATTGCCACACATTTCCTTGAAATATCTGCCCATTCCTTGTAAAAGGCATGAGAATGTACTAAATAATACGAGCATGGTTTTCTAGACCATTCTTGTGCACCTTTTCATGCACCGATTGTTCGAATTTGAATTACGTCCATTAATGCATAGAAAATGCACATAATCCCCTAAATATGGTAAATGAGCCGGGAAAATGTCAAATTTGAACACGTTGCATTTGAGGCGGTATGTTGATCGTTGGAAAAATTGAATGACAAACTAGGACAAAATTTTGGATTCCCCTTCAATCTTGGGGATTTTCCCTCTCGAAAGCATGGAACTTCCTCGGTGATGGTTCGATTTATGAAGGGCGTGCATGACGACATAAGCCAAACCTTCTCAAATTTTTACCAGGGCATGGTGAGGTCATACCATGGCACCATGCCAGGCATCATGTTTTTTTATGCATTTATTTCATTTTTTCTATAGTTGAAAACCCAACAAACAAATACTTCTCGTTGACTATTGCCACACATTTCAATGAAATATCTATCCATTATTCCTTATAAAAGGCATGAGAATTTACTAAATGGCACGAGCATGGTTTTCCAGGCCGTTCTTGTGTACCCTTTCATGCATCGATTGTTTGAACTTGAATTATGTGAATGCCTAGGAAATGCACATAATCCCCTAAATATGGCAAATGAACCCGGAAAAGTACCAAATTTGAACATGGTGATTTGCAGGTTGTATGTTCATCATAGAAAAAACTCGTGGACAAAGGACAAAGGAAATTTGGATCCTCCTTCAATCTTGGTGATTTCCCCCTCAAAACCATGAAACTTCCTCAGTGATGGTTCGTTTTACGAAAGGCGTGCATCACGACATAAGGAAAACATTCTCCAATTTTTACCAGGGCATGGTGAGGCCACACCATGCCACCACGCCTGGCGTCATGTTTTCCAACTATGTGTTTCATTTTTTGTATAGTTGTTAACTGAGTAAACGACGTGTTTATGGTTGACTATTGCCACACATTTCCTTAAAATATCTGTCCATTCCTTGTAAAAGGCATGACAATGTACTAAATAACACGAGCATGGTTTTCCATACCGTTCTTGTGCACCTTTTCATGCACCGATTGTTCGAATTTGAATTATGTCCATTAATGCCTAGAAAATGCACATAATCCCCTAAATATGGTAAATGAGCCCGGAAAATGACAAATTTGAACACATTGCATTTGAGGCAGTATGTTGATCGTTGGAAAAAAACTGAATGAGAAACTAGGATGGAAATTTGGATTCCCCTTCAGTCTTGGGGATTTTCCCTCTCGAAAGCATGGAACTTCCTCGGTGATGTTTCGATTTATGAAGGACGTGCATGACGACATAAGCCAAACCTTCTCAATTTTTTACTAGGGCATGGTGAGGTCATACCATGGCACCATGCCAGACGTCATGTTTTTTAAGCATTTATTTCATTTTTTCTATAGTTGAAAACCCAACAAACAAACATTTGTGGTTGACTATTGCCACACATTTCAACGAAATATCTATCCATTATTCCTTGTAAAAGGCATGAGAATTTACTAAATGGCACGAGCATGGTTTTCTAGGTCGTTCTTGTGGACCCTTTCATGCACCGATAGTTTGAACTTGAATTATGTGCATTAATGCCTAGGAAATGCACATAATCCCCTAAATATGGCAAATTAACCAGGAAAAGTGCCAAATTTGAACCCGGTGATTTGGAGGTTGTATGTTCATCATAGAAATAAACTCGTGGACAAAAGACAAAGCAAATGTGGATCCCCCTTCAATCTTGGTGATTCCCCCCTCGAAACCATGAAACTTCCTCGGTGATGGTTCGTTTTATGAAAGGTGTGCATGACAAAAATTTTACGAGGGCACGGTGAGGTCATACCATGGAACCACACCAGGCGTCATGTTTTTCCAAGCATGTATTTCATTTTTGTATAGTTGTTAACCCAGTAAATGACGCGTTTATGGTTGACTATTGCCACACATTTCCTTGAAATATCTACCCATTCTTTGTAAAAGGCATGAGAATGTACTGAATAGCACGAGCATGGTTTTCTAGACCGTTCTTGTGCACCTTTTCATGCACCGATTGTTCGAATTTGAATTATGTGCATAATTAATGCCTAGAAAATGCACATAATCCCCTAAATATGGTAAATGAGTTCGGAAAAAATGTCAAATTTGAACACGTTGCATTTGAGGAGGTATGTTGATCGTTGGAAAAAAACTGAATGACAAACCAGGGCAGAAATTTGGATTCCCCTTCAATCTTGGTGATTTCCCTCTCGAAAGCATTGAACTTCCTCGGTAATGATTCGATTTATGAAGGGCGTACATGACGACATAAATCAAACCTTCTCAACTTTTAACCAAGGCACGGTGAGGCCATACCATGCCACCATGCCAGCCGTCATGTTTTTCAAGCACATGTTTCATTGTTCTATAGTTGATAACCCAGTAAATGACGCGTTTGTGGTTGACTATTGCCACACATTCCATTGAAATCTCTGCCCATTCCTTGTAAAAGGCTTGAGAAATTACTAAATACCACGAGTATGGTTTTTCCAGACCGTTCTTGTGCACCCTTTCATGCACTGATTGTTTAAATTTGAATTACGTGCATTAATGCCTACAAAATGCACATAATCCCCTAAATATTGTAAATGAACTCGGAAAAGTGTCAAATTTGAACACGGTGATTAGCAGGGTTTATGTTCATCATAGAAAAAAACTCATGGATGAAGGACAAAGGAAATTTGGATTCCCATTCAATCTCAGTGATTTACTATCGCACATGATTCATCTCCGTCGCCTCTGCGAACCGTGTGTGTTCACTCACACATGCAAAAGGAAAAGAAAACCCTCGCCCACTTCATCCCCACTCACTCGCCGTAGACTCCTCCGCAACTCTGCACCCTAAGTTCGACGGCTGTTGGCGGCGGGAGTAGGTCGCGCTCCAAACGGCACCGGATTTCGCCTCCATCACTTTCATCGCATATCTGCACCGACATTCTAGACTCTGGTCGACTGGGATTTTCTGCGGGATTGGGCCAGCGATTTTTCTCATGGAGAAGGTAATCAACTTAATTAGCAAAATATTCACTCATCTCTTATCGCAGTCCGTCCGTCGCTGTTAATCAACCGGCGGAAATCGCCGTGGAATCATTTTTGTTCTACCTGATTCATGTGTGTTCATTCATGTGTCCATAGTGCGAGCACAAATCGGGCAACTGTGGTCGTGGCCAGTCGGAAATGAAGTTCTATCTCACCATTTCGGATGACTTCAGGGAGCGCTCGGTATGTTCAATCTCAACCTATCATGGTCGGCATGGCCTAAATTTGTGAACATATACTGCCTGTTGCTACATTATCTATATATTTGCATCAAATCTTTGTTACGTTATCTATTTTTAATTCTGTATTTTTGTACTTTGCTTTCATATCTCTCTCTCTCTCTCTCTCTCTCTCTCTCTCTATATATATATATATATATATATATATATATATATATAGGACTCCTCTTTTATACTCCCAGAAGTACATACTCCCATCCTTTAACGAAGGCTTTGACTTGAATATACCCAATGGCTAACAGACTAATCCACGGAAGAAAAAAAGAAACCAGTAAGTATATGCTAACTTTGTGAGCTTTTGTGTATTGGTTTTGTAGGTTATATATACTACTTTTACACGACAGTATATATCATATTTCTGTGACGGCGGATTTTTGCAATGGAGTAAATACCTTTTTTTTGTGAAGTAGCCACCTTTTTTGGTGAAGTATATGCTGCAATTTGTTTTTATGGTGGAGTATATGTATATACCAGTTTTTTCATGTCGGGGTATATACCATGTTTTTTGGACCGACCATATACAACATCTTTTCCAATAAATTATGGATCACTTTCTTTTGCGATGGACAATATACCACATTTTTTGTGGTGGAGTATATACCACAATTTTTCTGGAGGAGTATATACAATTATTTGCATGAAGCATGTACCACAATTTTTTCTGAAGGAGTATATATGTCAATTTTTGCATGAAGTATATACCAAATTTTGCAACAGAGTAAATACTACTCTCAGGTAAGTATAAAGCAAAAACAAGTATAATATGTTTTGAATACTCGTATTTGTCCACTCAAATATCATGATTGAAAATGTATATGCGCATTACATGGGAGCATTTGTATCGTATTTTTTGTGAATCCATATTAGATGATGGATCGATCAATCTAGATCACAGTGTCACCATGTCATGGGTAAACGATGAATCTTGTCTTCGTCGTTTACCCATCAAGACAAGGCGTCGTCATCTAGGTCACATCTCCCTCGTCGAGCCGCTGCCGGATGCATCTGGTGTTCCACGTCAACTGGCCGTTGACCACATATCACCGCCGTCATTGAGCCCTACGGCCGAAAATCCATCTGCTAGCTGAGGTTGTATGACCTTGCTTTTTGTGTGATGCATGCATGTAACGTGGACTGGTTTAAGATCCAACAAGATTCTGATCTATATGTGGCATGTGGCTTATCCCCTTCAATGCGTAACAACTTTTCAAAGCCCGCACGTTTAGTCAGAGAATCCATTAAGCGCCTATACAAAATCAAAGGAGGACACGTGGGCTAGGAGTATGTACTCCTAGGAGTACTAACCCATTTTCCTATATATATATAGGGATCTGTTCTATCAGTTACTCCCATATTTGCATCTTGCTCTGTTATTTCAATATATCCAATTTACGATCTTAATTTTCATTTCAAGCAGTACATCCCTTGCTTTGCAAGAACAGGAGTAGAAGGAAATCTTGGGCTTACTTTGCTGATGACTCCCAGGATGTCATATTGACAATGCAGCATGGATTTACAATGATGGTTAGCGTAAAACTTGATAAGATGGTCACTCCTATTTTAATGCGGACCTTTGGAGAAAAATGTCTAAGTGTTATGAACTGAAAGGAAAAAACTGAATGACAAGCCAGGGCGGAAATTTGGATTCCCCTTCAATCTTGGTGATTTCCCTCTCGAAAGCATTGAACTTCCTCGGTAATGGTTCGATTTATGAAGGGCGTGCATGACGACACAAATCAAACCTTCTCAGCTTTTAACCAGGGCATGGTGAGGCCATACTATGGCACCATGCCAGCCGTCATGTTTTTCAAGCACATATTTCATTGTTCTATAGTGGATAACCCAGTAAATGACGCGTTTATGGTTGACTATTGCCATGCATTCCATTGAAATCTCTGCCCATTCCTTGTAAAAGGCTTGAGAAATTACTAAATACCATGAGTATGGTTTTTCCAGACCGTTCTTGTGCACCCTTTCATGCACCGATTGTTTGAATTTGAATTACGTGCATTAATGCCTACAAAATGCACATAATCCCCTAAATATTGTAAATGAACCCAGAAAAGTGTCAAATTTGAATACGGTGATTAGCAGGGTTTATGTTCATCATAGAAAAAAAGCTCATGGATGAAGGACAAAGGAAATTTGGATTCCCATTCAATCTCGGTGATTTACTATCACACACGATTCATCTTCGTCGCCTCTGCGAACCGTGTGTGTTCACTCACACATGCAAAAGGAAAAGAAAACCCTCGCCCACTTCGTCCCCACCCACTCGCCGCAGACTCCTCCGCAACTCTGCACCCTAAGCTCGACGACGGTTGGCAGCGGGCGTAGGTCGCGCTCAAAACGGCACCGGATTTTGCCTCCACCGCTTTCTGTCGCCTATCTGCACTGACATTCTAAACTCTGGTCGACTGGGGTTTTCTGCGGGATTGGGCCGGGGATTTTTCTCATGGAGAAGGTAATCAACTTAATCAGCGAAATATTCACTCGTCTCTTATCGCAGTCGTCCGTCCCTGTTAATCAACCGGCGGAAATCGCCGTGGAATCATTTTTGTTCTAGCTGATTCGTGGGTGTTCATTCATGTGTCCACAGTGCGAGCACAAATCGTCCAACTGTAGTCATGGCCAGTCAGAAACGAAGTTCTATCTCACCATTCCGGATGACTTCACGGAGCGCTCGGTATGTTCAATATCAACCTATCATGGTCGGCATGGCCTAATTTTGTGAACATATACCGTCTGTTGCTACATTATCTATATATTTGCATCAAATCTTTGTTACATTATCTATTTTTAATTCTATATTTTTGTACTTTGCTTTCACACACACACACACAGACTTATATATATATATATATGGATCTGTTCTATCAGTTACTCCCATATTGGCATCTTGCTCTGTTATTTCAATATATCTAATTTACGATCTTAATTTTCATTTCAAGCAGTACATCCCTTGCTTTGCAAGAACAGCAGTAGTAGGAAATCTTGGGCTTACTTTGCTGATGACTCCCAGGATGTCATATTGACAATGCAGCATGGATTTACAATGACGGTTAGCGTAGAACTTGATAAAGATGGTCACTCCTATTTTAATGCAGACCTTTGGAGAAAAATGTCTATGTGTTATGAACTGAAAGCTGGCAATAAAATTTTAGTGCATGCACCACAGCCTGGTCTAATTAACATGGATGTTTACTTCCCCAGCGTCATCAGCCGATCAAAGTCTGATCGAGGTTAGTGTCCTTTCAACTTTCTCCTTGCTGTCATATTACTATTTAAGCAACCAATTGATCACTATTTAAGCAACCAATTGTGATATCATATTCTGACTCTGTTCCTAGGTAGTAACAAATTCTATTTACCAATTTATGTGCACTATATATTCTTCTTCCATGTTCTGAATAAATAATACCTTTCCACCTTTTAAGCAGGATATGTTGGATGCATAGTGAACGATCTGTATGTTACTAAGCGTACGAAATTTCACTGCAAGGACTTAAAGCATGTCATAAACTTTGTTGATAATCTAACAGAGATAGCACAACATATGAACGCTGGATTTTGGATGGGATTAATTATACCTATGGTGCACACACTGAACAATACCAATTGTGTGCACAAAACGATGGTAAAAAGTCTTATTTTAATGTTGATGCTCATAAACTATATATATCTTCAATGGTATGTTACAATTGTTTTCTATTCTACATGTCAATAGAAATTGCCCCTGTAGCAGTTCCTGGATCGATTTCCCGGCGTGGTCGAATTACACTTGTGCCTGCTAATAACGCCAAAGTGATTTCAAGGTACTGAATTTCCTGCAGAAATGGAACCATTCAAATTAACAAGTTCTCGTTTCTCGTGGCAATGCATCCATATTGGAAAATTGGAGACACTGTTCTACTCATGATCTACCAAGGGACAGGAGGGCTCTTCCTTTTCATTGATGAGATGTCGAGTCACTGTGATCAAGCTGCTTCTAGTGGATAGTTGTAGTTGTTGGCCCTCAGCCTCTTAAAATGTGCTAGTTGTTACTATATATGTTAAGTATGTAGATATGGACCATATGGTTGTTGGCCCTTAGCCTCTTAAAATGTGATAGTTGTTACTATGTTAAGTATGTAGATATGGACCATATGGTTGTCAAAACAGTGTTACGAAGATCCTCCTTTTGTCGAATAGTGTAACCACTATATATATGTTACTCAAATGTTGTTACCCAAGTTCATAAATTTTCATGGAAAGTATTAGTATCATACACAATTCATTGAGTTTAAGCATGTGCCCGATGACCGGAAGGCATTTATAGATTAACTATCCATATTGCAAATTCACACACATGTTAACATAAGGAAATGTATGTGTAGCATAGTAATCATCGCACACGAGTACTCGCAGACGCATCGTGTGCGATACTCCGCCACCGCAAGCAACTAGTTTGCATTTTTCAAAGTTTTTGTACACACAGAATCGCACATGAAGTAACTGCATTGACCATTTGTGTTGTAATTTCTCATCGCAAACAGATCATCCGAGTTGGCTGTTTGCCATGTATCACACACATCTTGTTTACACGACTCATTTGTGTTCTTTTGGCTCATCACAAATAGTTCATCCATGTGAACTGTATGCCGCATATCACACACATCGTGTTAAGTTGAACCATTTCTGTTGTGTTCCCTAATCGAAAACAGTAAGTCTGAGTTAACCGTATGCCATATATCGCACACACATTTATATGGCTGCCCCTTTCTGTTGTTCTACCTCATCGCAAACAGTTCGAATGGATTAACCGTGTGTCCTGCATCGCCCACACATTGTTATGGCTGCCCGTTTCTGTTGTTCTGCCTCATCACAGACAGTTTGAATGGATTAGCCGTGTGTCCTAGATCGCACACGCAACTAAAATCTGAACCGTATTTGATGGCTCCACCATCGCAAACGTTTTGCACCTTTCTTGACGGGTTTTTTACACCACCGTTTGTGATTATTGCATCGCACACAGTTTCGGCAAAGGGTCTCTGATCGTAGTGTCGCGTTAGCAGTATCCTGCAGTAGTGTTAATATTACAAGCAGGGGCCTTGAGAGCTCGAATACATAAGCTTGAATACAAATGAGTCAGCAGAAGCAACAATATCTGAGTGCATACATAAGTTAAACAAGTTTTCTTTAAGAAGGCTAGCACAAAAGTAATACGATCGAAAGGGTCAGGCCTCCTATCTGGGAGCCTCCTAACTACTCCTGGTCGTCAGCGGTCCCCACATAGTAGTAGGCACCCTCGGGGTAGTAGTAGTCGTCGGTAGTGGCGTCTGGATCCTGGGATCCATCATCTGATCGCAGCAGCCGAGTACGGGGAAAAGAAGTAGCAAAGCAACCGTGAGTACTCATCCAAACTACTCGCAAGACTTACATCAGATCTATACTAAGTATGCATCTATATCAAAGGAATGGGGCAATATCTTTGGAATAGACTGGAGAAATGCCAGAATAGAGGGAAGGCCTAGCCTATCAAAGACTAGCATCTTCAAGCATCTTGCAGCGTCAGAAGAGATAAGAGTAACATATTATAATAGTAGTAAGTATGTTGTAACAACACTCAGAGATCACTTTCACGACTCGCTACGAGAAAGCAATCCCGGAGCCATCATATCCATTTCATGCCTCAGCATCCAGTTCTAGTTGCATCGATCGGGATACAACTCCGAGAGTCTGTTACCGTGGACACGACTATTCGAATAGATAATACTTCCCTGCAGGGGTGCACAAACTTACCCAGCATGCTCGATCAACGCCGGCCAGATACACCAACAGGTCATGGCCGGCCTTGGCCGATCAACACACCGTAGTCCTACCTAGGCTCAACAGAGAGGCCAGCACACCGGTCTACATCCTAAGCGCGCAGGTGTCTTGGGCCCATCGCCCTTTGCACTCCTACATGTTGCATGGACGGTCGGGATCAGTCCTGGCAACCTCCTTATACAAGGCAGAGGCTTATGCGGACCACTCGGGCACGTGTCGCTCAATCGCTAATGTCCGAAAAGCTTTCGGCTGATACATACGACGTAGAGTGCCCATACTTATTCCCGCATGGTGGTCAGTGTGAAAAAGGCCAGAGGCCTACTCGGATCACATATCCAAATCGTAAGTGTCTTGGGAGTGCGCGGTAACAAGCAAAGACTCATGATCATGTAACCCCGTCACCCCGTCTCACGGACTTACAACAAGGGCTAAGAATGCCTGGTCGTGCCGCATAGAAAACTTGCGGGTACCCTCCAGGTCAACCCAAATACACATCAACTCGCGGGTACACTCACGGTCAACCCGACTTCACATTTTCTCGCCCCTCGGGGCCAACCAGACTTCAATCATGGCTCTGGGGCAAATTCAAAGTAACCATGTATCCAAAACAACAAGGGGAAAACTCGAGGAATCACCCTCGATGGATTCCACTTGATGTAACTATCAAGGTGAGCTAAGGAGGAATCACCCACGATGGTTCACTCTTGAAGGGTTGCACAATAGAGTCGTTATTGGGAATGGTGAAGGAGGAATCACCCTTCGTAGGCCACTGCTGATTAGCTACGCTACAGAGGTATCATCAGAAGTGTTGACGAGGTATCACCCTCGATACTCGATAGTAACTTCGCAGAGTCGTATAACTAAGGGGGGTGATGTGCTGTGTCGGGCCCTGGACATCGATCACGTTGATTGAGTCATCAAACATAAGCGGGGCAACTGAGACAAGGTGAGGGGTCACTGATGGATCACTAACCAACCTATACTAAGCAGTTTAGGATAAATAGGTAAGCTACAAAGAAGGTTACAAAATCAGGCTATGCATCAGAATAGGATCATACAAAAGCAGTAGTAGCTCTAGTGCAAGCATAAGAGAGAAGGAATGGGTGATATCAGAATGATTAAGCGGGTTTTGCTTGCCTGTAAGCTCTGCTGCAAAGGACCGATCGCCGGGGGTGTAGTCGTCGTCAGGAGCAGCGTTAGTGTAGGATCGGAAGTATGTCTAGAGGGGGTGATTAGACTACTTGACCAAATAAAAACTTAACCTTTTCCCAATTTTAGTTCTTGGCAGATTTTAGCAACTTTAGGACAAGTCAAGCAATCATCACACAATTCAAGCAAGCATGCAAAGAGTATATAGCAGCGGAAAGTAAAGCATGCAACTTGAAAGAATGTAAAAGGAAGGGTTTGGAGAATTCAAACGCAATTGGAGACATGGATGTTTTTCCCGTGGTTCGGATAGGTGGTGCTATCCTACATCCACGTTGATGGAGACTTCAACCCACGAAGGGTAACGGTTGCGCGAGTCCACGGAGGGCTCCACCCACGAAGGGTCCATGAAGAAGCAACCTTGTCTATCCCACCATGGCCATCGCCCACGAAGGACTTGCCTCACTAGCGGTAGATCTTCACGAAGTAGGCGATCTCCTTGCCTACAAACTCCTTGGTTCAACTCCACAATCTTGTCGGAGGCTCCCAAGTGACACCTAGCCATTCTAGGAGACACCACTCTCCAAGAAGTAACAAATGGTGTGTTGATGATGAACTCCTTGCTCTTGTGCTTCAAATGATAGTCTCCCCAACACTCAACTCTCTCTCACAGGATTTGGATTTGGTGGAAAGAAGGTTTGAGTGGAAAGCAACTTGGGGAAGGCTAGAGATCAAGATTCATATGGTAGGAATGGAATATCTTGGCCTCAACACAAGGGTAGGTGGTTCTCTCTCAGAACATATGAGTTGGAAGTGTAGATGTGTTCTGATGGCTCTCTCCACGAATGAAGAGGAGGTGGAGGGGTATATATAGCCTCCACACAAAATCCAACTGTTACACACAATTTACCAATCTCGGTGGGACCGAATCAACAAACTCGGTCGGACCGAAATAGTAAACCTAGTGACCGTTAGAGATTTTCGGTGGGACTGACATGCAACTCGGTAGGACCGATATGGTTAGGGTTAGGGCATAACGTAATCTCGGTGAGACCGATTACACAAACTCGATGAGAACGATTTGGTAATTAGCTAACCAGAGAGTTGGTCAGGTAAACTCGGTGGGACCCATTTGCTCTTTCGGTGAGACCGAAAAGTTACAAAAGAGAAACAGAGAGTTTACATTGCAATCTCGGTGGGACCGATTCGCTCTTTCGGTGAGACCGAAAAGTTACGAAAGGGAAACAGAGAGATTGCAATCCCATCTCGGTGAGACCGAGATCCCTATCGGTAGAACCGATTTGCTAGGGTTTGGCAGTGGCTTATGACAAGTGAAACTCGGTGGCGCCGGATGGAAAGAATCGGTAGGGCCGAGTTTGGCTTGGAGTTTAGGTCATATGTGGATATGGGAAAGTAGCTGAGGATTTTGGAGCATATCATTAAGCACATGAAGCAAAAGGCTCATTAAGCAACACCTCATCCCTCCTTGATAGTATTGGCTTTTCCTATGGACTCAATGTGATCTTGGATCACTAAAATGTAAAATGAAGAGTCTTGAGCTTTTGAGCTTGAGCCAATCCTTTGTCCTTAGCATTTTGAGGGTTCCACTTTCACCATCCATGCCATGCCAATCATTGAGCTTTCTTGAAATAATTGTCTTGAAATAGCATTAGCTCAATGAGCTATATGTTGTTATGAATTACCAAAACCACCTAGGGATAGTTGCACTTTCAGTTAGTCTCAGGGTCTACCGGAGAGAAGAGGGGGAAGAAATAATAAATATAAAGCAAACAGATGCATCACTAAGCATGACATGACAATAAGCAGTGTTAGGGGTGTTCTAACGCGGTACTACACATTGCAGACGAATAGGGAAAACATTCGGAGGGGTTTTCCCGGTGTTTGGCATTTTTCGGACAAATGAAAGAGAGGGGACGGTTCCATGTTCAGCATGCTAGGCGCATGTGATAGATGAACGGAATGCATATTCAGATTCGTTGGATTTTTCTAAGCAACTTTCATATATAAATTATCTTCATGACTTATATATTATACTATATGATTTTTCGAAGTTTTAACTAATTTCTGGAATTTAATTTAATTAGAAAATAAAACAGAAAAGGCTATGGGTACACATAAAGTGTACCAAGTTGTTTGCTAGTGAGGCTAACAGTGGGGCCACTGAGCTGAGTCAGCAGCCCAGTCAGCAGTCAACATTTGACTGGTTGACTGGTCAAACCTAACTAGTGGGCCCACTGGTCAGTGAGACAGTCAATTAAACAAGGTTTTAATTAAACCAGTTAATTGTATTATGATGTCAGCATGGTCAATGGTGACATCAGTAAAGTCAAACTGACACCGGGTCCCATATGTCATGGACATAGAGACAAAATAGGGTTAATTTACTTAAACAAATAGGTTAGCCGGCTAGCTAACCAAAAGGGCCCCACGTGTCAGTGGGTACTTAGTAGTTAGTTAGGCCCTAATTAACGTGCTAAGGGCAGGGCCCTCCGGTCAACGACACACCCCATTTCAAACACGATGACGTCCCGACGGCAACCACTATAACGATGGCGATCCCCGGGAGTCATCGTGCGACGGTCAAACGCACATGGTTGATCGTGTTCAAAAGCGCACACCGACCCGCATAGAAAGGTGCTATGAGCATGGGCTCAGGTGGTCGGGAACGGCGCCGGTAGCGAGCCGATGCCGTGGCAGGAAGCAAGCGGGCACAAGCACGAGCCCACGAGGCGCTAGCGAGCTGGCTAAGGGGGGTCGCTGGCCTCCTGGAAGGGCCAGGATCACGACGTCGTGCTTGTCATCGACGGGCTGGAGCCCTGACCATGGCAGCGACAAGTGCGGCGACGACGGAGCTTCGGTCATGGTGGCAACGGAAGCTAGGGGACACGCGCGATGGCGGAAAGAGAGGGGAAAGAATGAGGAGCTCACAATGGGTTTAATGGAGGGGAAGGCGAGGTCGGGGAAGGCTTGACGCCGACGCAATCAATGACGGCATCCGATGGATCCAAGGTTGAAGAAGAGCGCGATGGCTACAGTGTGGTGCAGGGAAGCTCGAACTCGAGCCCGTAGTAGACGAAGACGACGATGGCACTTCTCCTAGACATTCTTGTGAGGCTCGGGGAGGCTGGCGGCCATGCCAATGGCGTGGCCACAGCGGCGGCAGTGCTCGATGGAGGGGCGGAGAAGGTGAAGGGAGAGGGGAGAGCTAGTGGGGTGGCAGGGGCGAGTGGGAGGGGCACCCGAGGCGTCGCCCTTATCCCCTCAGGACGGCGCCGATGAGCTGGTCTGACGAGGACGAGCCCATGTCGCGTGCAGTCGGAGGAACAAAAGAAGAAGAAGACCCGAAGGGGGTGGGCTGGGCCGGCTGGTTGGCTCTGGCCCAGGGAGCAGGGGGCTTTTCTACTTTTTTTAGCTTTTGGGTTTTTTTAAAAAATCTTTTTTGTTTTTTGTTTTAGTTTCAAAAATACTCTAGTCTTATAAAATATAAAACTAGCACCTAATTTACTATTATAAATTACTCTACTGCCACATTAAGTTTTAGCATTTAAATAAATAGTTTGTATTTTATAAATTTAAAAAACATTTAAAAGATTAATTTAGCCACTGTTTTACTAAGTTAAGGCATTAAAAGCCCTTATAAAAATGTTGGTTCACCACCATAATTAGTTATGGATTATTTGCCTCATGATTAACATTTTAGTTTTCATGTTTGAATAAATATTATTTTGACTTTATTTCAAATTTGAAAATGGCTTTGATCTATTAAATGGGCCATTCGGCTTAGTCAAACCTGATGCATGGCACCATTAGTGAGAGATTACTGTAGTATGATCCTTGGGGTGTTACAGGTGGGTCCCCTCCTGGTGATTCTTCTTCCAGTATTTTTTTATATATTTCAAAATAAATCTCCGTAAATTTCAGTTCATTTGGAGCTTCGGAGAATAGCTATCTCTGTTGTTATAGCTCTTTTTAGGTCCAAAATTCTAGTTGTCGGCAATCTCCTTCTTGTGACATGACTTGCAATTTAAGAAAGGGCATTAGAATGGCACCTAAAAGTGAAATATAACCTTAAAACAAAGTAGATAACAGTAGGAAAAACATGACGTAAAATGGACGTATCATGGAGCACTCATTATGTTCATGTCGTTCTCCTCCAACAATTCCGCATATGATGTACGGACATTATAGCTACAGAATCCAATGACCTCAACAAATGAACCAAAGTTCACTGGAACAAAGGGAATTATTTTACCTCGTCGGTGTTTCCTCAAACACGTTGTGGATGCCGGTGGAGTTGACGAGATCACGAGGCACATGGGACGCCGGATTGGGTGGAGGTACCCATCCTCGATCTGCCACCACCTTCTTACTCACCCCCTTGGCTTGCGACTTCGTCCGTCCGTCCGAGGGGGTGGAGGACGCGGCCGTCCTCGAGCCGGCGACCGAGACGGGAGGGAGCACTGCGAAAGAAGTTGACACGACGGCGGGTACGGCTCCATGGACGATGTGGTTCCCTTGCCGCTTCCGCTTCACGCTAGCAGCGAAAGGAGTTGGCGTGGTGGTTGAAAGGATCGAGAAGAGGTGTCTAGAGGGGGGTGAATAAACTCTTAACAAGTAAAAGTAGCAATTTTTATTTTCTTCAAGTTAAGGTAGAGTTTTAGCACAAGTTTAAACATTCACAATAAATTTCAAGCAAGCATGGTAAGAGTATATGAGCAGCGGAAAGTAAAGCATGCAAGTTGCAAGAATGTAAAGGGAAGGGATTGGAGTATGCAAACGCAATTGGAGACACAAAGATTTTTCCCGTGGTTCCGATAGGTGGTACTATCGTACATCCACGTTGATGGAGACCTCAACCCACGAAGGGTAACTATTGCGCGAGTACACAGAGGGCTCCACCCACGAAGGTTCCACGAAGAAGCAACCTCGTCTATCCCACCATGGCCATCGCCCACGAAGGACTTGCCTCACTAGGGTAGATCTTCACGAAGTAGGAGATCTCCTTGCACGTACAAACTCATTGATTCAACTCCACAATCTTGACGGAGGCTCCCAAGTGACACCTAACCAATCTAGGAGACACCACTCTCCAAAAGGTAATAGATGGTGTGTTGATGATGAACTCCTTACTCTTGTGCTTCAAATGATAGTCTCCCCAACACTCAACTCTCTCTCACAGATTTGGATTTGGTGGAAAGATTATTTGAGTGGAAAGCAACTTGGGGAAGGCTATAGATCAAGATTTTTGTGGTTGGAATGGAATATCTTGACATCAACACATGAGTAGGTGGTTCTCTCTCAGAAAATGTATGCTGGAAGTGTAGGCACGTTCTGATGGCTCTCTCCACGAATGAAGAGTGGGTGGAGGGGTATATATAGCCTCCACACAAGATCTAACTGTTACACACAATTCACCAAACTCGGTGGGACCGAATCAGAAAACTCATTCGGACCGATTTAGTTCATAATGCGACCGTTAGGCATTTTGGTGGGACCGATATAATTAACTCGGTGGGACCAATGTGCTAGCGTTAGGGTAAAACCTCATCTTGGTTTGACCGATTACACAAACTCGGTGGGGCCGATTTTGGTAATGAACTAACCAGAGAGTTGGTTAAGCAAACTCGATGAGACCGATTACAAATCTCGGTAAGACTGAATTTATTGCAATAGGAGACACAGAGTTTTCATGCCCATCTCCGTGAGACCGGGATCCCATCGGTGAGACCGAATTGATTAGGGTTTCTAGCAATGGCTATGTCAAGTGAACTCGGTGGCGCCGGATAGATCAAATCGGTGGGGCCAAGTTTGACTTTTGGTTTGGGACATATGTGGATATGAGAAAGTGGTTGAGGGCTTTGGAGCATATCACTAAGCACTTTGAGAAAGCAAGCCATTAAGCAACACCTCATCCCCTCTTAATAGTATTGGCTTTCCTAAAAACTCATTGTGATCTTGGATCACTAAAATGAAAGTGTAGAGTCTTGAGCTTTTGAGCTTTTACCAATCTTTTGTCCTTAGCATCTTGAAGGGGTTCCACATCCTCTTGTCAACGCCACTCCACTTGTTGAACTTGTCTGAAATATAGTAGATAAAAACATTAGTCCAATAAGAGATATGTTGACATTAATTACCAAAACCACCCAGGGAGCACTTGTGCTTTCTATCTCCCCCTTTTTGGTAATTGATGACAACATACATCAAAGCTTTAGATAAAGATATAGAGAATAGCAAGTAAAGCTTTGGAAAGACATGTAGCATGCATAGGCTCCCCCTATATGTATGCAATCATGTAAATAGAAATGTAAGAGCATGTGAAGGCATAACATGACAGAGCAAGAAAAGAGTTACATGTATCTTGGCTATATGCATCAGGGCAAATGATGTGAATATATGAAGCTGTAACTTCATGTTCATGATTCCTTCTTGCAAACAATATGTACATTAGCAAGAGATATTCATGCACATGAGTGTGATGCATATACTTACCTCATGGTCTTGAGCTGGCTTAGGAAGAAATGAACATGAGTAAACAAGGTTAGATAACATAGATACATCTACTAGACAAAGCAAACAAAAGAGCCACAAAAGTACCAAGATTGGGATGACATGTAGAGAGTGAGTACTAGGTACTCCTATTGGATATAGACATGTACCCAAGGGTAAAGGTATGCAATGAATTCAAAGATTTCCTTCCCTAGAAGTCTTTCTCCCCCTGAATCTTATATTGGATAATGGGAGAATATAGGGAAAAGAAAATCAGAGCAAAACAAATCAGAGCACAAAAACATAACACAAACTAACATGTCTTTCCCCTCTAAAGACATGTGACTTCTCTCCTCTTGAGTACCAAGCATCTAGGGCTCTTTCTCCGTTTGATAAACATTCTCCCCCTTTGAAGTACTCTCCCCCTTTTGAAGTGATTAAGATTTGATGTGATCTCTGCTACCTCTTGAGCATTGCGTTGGTTTTCCCTTAAAAAGGAAAGGGTGATGCAGCAAAGTAGCGTAAGTATTTCCCTCAGTTTTTGAGAACCAAGGTATCAATCCAGTAGGAGGCCACGCTCAAGTCCCTTGCACCTACACAAACAAATAAGAACCTTGCAACCAACGCGATAAAGGGGTTGTCAATCCCTTCACGACCACTTGCAAAAGTGAGATCTGATAGAGATGATATGATAATATTTTTGGTATTTTTATGATAAAGATTAAAAGTAAAGAAAGCAAAATAAACGGCAAAAGAAATAGCTTGTTGACGGGAAATTAATATGATGGAAAATAGACTCGGGGGCCATAGGTTTCACTAGTGGCTTCTCTCAAGATAGCATAAGTATTACGGTGGGTGAACAAATTACTGTCGAGCAATTGATAGAATTGAGCATAGTTATGAGAATATCTAGGTATGATCATGTATATAGGCATCACGTCCGTGACAAGTAGACCGACTCCTGCCTGCATCTACAACTATTACTCCACACATCGACCGTTATCCAGCATGCATCTAGAGTATTAAGTTCGTAAGAACAGAGTAACGCTTTAAGTAAGATAACATGATGTAGATGGATAAACTCATGCAATATGATATAAACCCCATATTTTTATCCTCGATGGCAACAATACAATACGTGTCGTTTCCCCTACTGTCACTGGGATCGAGCACCACAAGATTGAACCCAAAGGTAAGCACTTCGCCCATTGCAAGAAAGATCAATCTAGTAGGCCAAACCAAACTGATAATTCGGAGAGACTTGCAAAGATAACCAATCATACATAAAAGAATTCAGAGAAGATTCCAATATTGTTCATAGATAATCTTGATCATAAACCCACAATTCGTCGGATCTCGACAAACACACCGCAAAAGAAGATTACATCGAATAGATCTCCAAGAGAATCGAGGAGAACTTTGTATTGAGATCCAAAGAGAGAGAAGAAGCCATCTAGCTAATAACTATGGACCCAAAGGTCTGAGGTAAACTACTCACACATCATCAGAGAGGCTATGGTGTTGATGTAGAAGCCCCCCGTTATCAATGCCCCCTCCGGTGGAGCGCCGGAAAAGGCCCCAAGATGGGATCTCACGGGTATAGAAGGTTGCGGCGATGGAATTAGGTTTTCGTGGTGCTCCTCGATGGTTTGGGGGTACGTAGGTATATATAGGAGGAAGAAGTAGGTCGGTGGAGCCACGAGGGGCCCACGAGGGTGGAGGGCGCGCCCAGGGGGGTAGGCGCGCCCCCTGCCTCGTGGCCTCCTCGTTGATTACTTGACGTCCACTCCAAGTCCTATGGATCACGTTTGGTCCAAAAATCACACTCCCGAAGGTTTCATTCCATTTGGACTCCGTTTGATATTCTTTTTCTGCGAAACACTCAAATAGGCAAAAAACAGCAATTTGGGTTGGGCCTCCGGTTAATATGTTAGTCCCAAAAATAATATAAAAGTGTATAAATAATCCCGTTAAACATCCAAAACATAATATATAATAGCAGGGAACAATAAAAAATTATAGATACGTTGGAGACATATCAAGCATCCCCAAGCTTAATTCCTGCTCGTCCTCGAGTAGGTAAATGATAAAAACAGACTCTTTGATGTGGAATGCTTCTTAGCATAATTTTCAATGTAATTATTTTTATTGTGGCATGAATATTTAGATCCGAAAGATTCAACATAAAAGTTTAGTGTTGACATAAAAACAATAATACTTCAAACATGCTAACCAAGCAATTATGTCTTATCAAAATAACGTAGCCAAAGAAAGCTTATCCCTACAAAATCATATAGTTAGGCCATGCTTCAATTTCGTCACACAAAACGTTCTCGTCATGCATAACCCCGATGACAAGCCGAGCAATTGGTTCATATTTTTTAACGTGCTTCGGCCTTTTCAGCCCTTACGCAATACATGAGCGCAAGCCATGGATATAGCACTATGGGTGGAATAAAGTATACTGATGGGGGTTATGTGAGAAGACAAAAAGGTAGAAAGTCTCGCATTGACGCGACTAATCAATAGGCTATGGAGATGCCCATCAATTGATGTCAATGAGAGGAGTAGGGATTGCCATGCAACGGATGCACTAGAGTTATAAATGTATGAAAGCTCAACAAAAGAAACTAAGTGGGTGTGCATCCAACTTGCTTGCTCATGAAGACCTAGGGCATTTTGAGGAAGCCCATCATTGGAATATACAAGCCAAGTACTATAATGAAAATTCCCACTAGTATATGAAAGTGACAACATAGAAGACTCTCTATCTTGAAGATCACGGTGCTACTTTGAAGCACAAGTGTGGAAAAAAGATAGTAACATTGTCCCTTTCTCTCTTTTTCTTCCATTTTTTTCCTCTTTTTTTCTCTTTTTTTTCTTGGGCCTTCTCTTTTGTTTCTTTGGCCTCTTTTTTTTATTTAGTCCGGAATCTCATCCCGACTTGTGGGGGAATCATAGTCTCCATCATCCTTTCCTCACATGGGACAATGCTCTAATAATGATGATCATCACACTTTTATTACTTACAACTCAAGAATTACAACTCAATACTTAGAACAAAATATGACTCTATGTGAATGCCTCCGGCGGTGTACCGGGATATGCAATGAATCAAGAGTGACATGTATGAAAAAAATTATGAATGGTGGCTTTTCCACAAATACGATGTCAACTACATGATCATGCAAAGCAATATGGCAATGATGGAGCGTGTCATAATAAACGGAACGGTTGAAAGTTGCATGGCAATATATCTCAGAATGGCTATGGAAATGCCATGATAGGTAGGTATGGTGGTTGTTTTGAGGAAGATATAAGGAGGTTTATGTGTGATAGAGCATATCATATCACGGGGTTTGGATGCACCGGCGAAGTTTGCACCAACTCTCAAGGCGAGAAAGGGCAATGCACGGTACCGTAGAGGCTAGAAAATTGTGGAAGGTTGAGAGTGCGTATAATCCATGGACGCACATTAGTCATAAAGAACTCATATACTTATTGCAAAAGTTTATTAGCCCTCAAAGCAAATTAATACTATGCATGCACCTAGAGGGATAGATTGGTAGGAAAAGACCATCGCTCGTCCCCGACCGCCACTCGTAAGGAAAGCAATAAAAGAACACCTTATGTGTCAAAATTGTCACACAACTTTTACCATACGTGCATGCTACGGGACTTGCCAACCTTAACACAAGTATTTCTCAATTTCACAATTACTCAACTAGCACACTCTAATATTAACACCTTTATATCTCAAAACACTTATCATGTATCAAACTTCTCATGATATTCAATGAACTCAATATGGAAGTTTTTATTATGCTCATCTTGGATGCCCATCACATTCGGATTAATTTCACAATTAAAGCAAAATACCACGCTGTTTAGGACTCTCAAAATAATATAAGTGAAGCATGAGAGATCAATAATTTCTATAAAATAAAACCACCACCGTGCTCTAAAAGATATAAGTGAGGCACTAGAGCAAAAACTATATAGCTCAAAAGATATAAGTGAAGCACATAGAGTATTCTAACAAATTCTGAATCATGTGTGTCTCTCTCGAAAGGTGTGTACAGCGAGGATGATTGTGATAAACTAAAAATCAAAGACTCAAATCATACAAGGCGCTCCAAGCAAAACACATATCATGTGGTGAATAAAAAAATAGCCCCAAGTAAAGTTACCGATAGACGAAGACGAAAGAGGGGATGCCTTCCGGGGCATCCCCAAGCTTAAGCTTTTGGTTGTCCTTGAATTTTACCTTGGGGTGCCTTGGGCATCCCCAGGCTTAGGCTCTTGCCAATCCTTATTCCATAATCCATCAAATCTTTACACAAAACTTGAAAACTTCACAACACAAAACTTAACAGAAAATCCCATGAGCTTCGTTAGCGAAAGAAAACAAAACACCACTTCAAGGTACTGTAATGAACTCATTCTTTATTTATATTGGTGTTAAATCTACTGTATTCCAACTTTTATATGGTTCATAAACTCCATTACTAGCCATAGATTCATTAAAATAATCAAACAACACGCGAAAAATAGAATCTGTCAAAAACAGAACAGTCTGTAGTAATCTGTAACTAACGCAAACTTCTGGAACTCCAAAAATTTTAAAATAAATTTTTGGACGTGAGGAATTTATCTATTAATCATTTGCAAAAATAATCAACTAAATAGCACTCTCAAGTAAAAAGTTGTAGCTAATCTCGTGAGCGCTAAAGTTTCTGTTTTTTACAGCATGATCGCAAAGACTTTCCCCAAGTCTTCCCAAAGGTTCTACTTGGCACAAACACTAATTAAAACACAAAACCACATCTAAACAGAAGCTAGATGGATTATTTATTCCTAAACAGAACCAAAAAGCAAAAATCTAAAATAAAATTGGGTTGTCTCCCAACAAGCACTATCGTTTAACGCCCCTAGCTAGGCATAAAAGCGAGGATAAATCTAGGTATTGCCATCTTTGGTAGGCAATCCATAGGTGGCTCTCATAATAGATTCATATGGTAATTTAATTTTCTTTCTAGGAAAGTGTTCCATGCCTTTCCTTAACGGAAATTGGAATCTAATATTCCCTTCCTTCATATCAATGATTGCACCAATCGTTCTAAGGAAAGGTCTACCAAGAATAATAGGACAAGAAGGATTGCAATCTATATGAAAAACAATGAAATCTATGGGCACATAATTCCTATTTGCAACAATAATAACATCATTAATTCTTCCCATAGGTTTCTTAATGGTGGAATCCGGAAGGTGCAAGTTTAAAGAACAATCATCAAATTCACGGAAACCTAGCAAATCACACAAAGTTTTTGGGATCGTGGAAACACTAGCACCCAAATCACACAAAGCATAGTATTAATGATCTTTAATTTTAATTTTAATTAAAGGTTCCCATTCATCATAAAGTTTTCTAGGGATAGAAACTTCCAACTCAAGTTTTTCTTCATAAGATTGCATCAAAGCATCAAAGATATGTTTAGTAAAGCTTTATTTTGACTATAAGCATGAGAAGAATTTAGCACGGATTGCAACAAAGAAATACAATCTATCAAAGAGCAATTGTCATAATTAAATTCCTTGAAATCCAAGATAGTGGGTTTATTGCTATCTAAAATTTTAACCTCTTCAATCCCACTTTTACCAATTTTAGCATCAAGATCTAAAAACTCCGAATTTTTGGGGCGCCTTCTAACTAAAGTTGACTCATCTCCAGTCCCATCATTATCAAGATTCATATTGAAAAACAAGGATTTAATAGGGGACACATCAATAACTTTTAGATCTTCATCTTTATTCTCATAAAAACTAGAAGAACACGCCTTCACAAAGCAATATTTCTTAGCACGCATCCTAGCGGTTCTTTCCTTGCATTCATCAATGAAAATTCTCATGGCTTTGAGAGACTCATTGATATCATGCTTAGGTGGAATAGATCTAAGTTTAAAAGAATCAACATCAAGAGAAATTCTATTCACGTTTCGATCCAATTCATCAATCTTAGGCAGTTTTTCTTCAAGCAAAGCATTGGAATTCTTTTGAGAAATCATAAATTCTCTAACTCTAGTCTCAAAATCAGAGGGCATCTTATTAAAATTTCCATAAGAGTTTTTGTAGAAATTACCATAATTATTAGGCCTAGGATTAAATTTTCCTCTATACGCATTGTTACCAAACTTATTCCACCAACAAAATTCACATCCATAGATTCATTATTATTCTCAATCAAAGTAGACAAAGGTATATCATTAGGATCAAAAGAAACACTCTTATTAGCAAACAATTTCATAAGTTCATCCATCTTTCCACTCAAAACATTAATTTCTTCAATCGCATAAACTTTTTTACTAGTAGATCTTTCAGTGTGCTATTGAGAATAACTAGCAAAATGCTCGTGCGTTGCTACGGGCAATAATACGAATAAACAAATATACTAATATTTAGGAAAAGGTGTGCATACCCTCCTTGCCAAAGCAATTAAATGTACATATGTTGCCACTGGATAATATAAATACTATGTAACCACACATTGTTTTACTATTGTTATATAGAGAACCCCAATATTAGTCTCCTTCTATCTAGAGGGAACTTTTGCCTTCCTCATTTCCTATTTTCAAGACGTTTCTTTCTGCACTCACCTCGCTAATATACATGTGGTTTTTTTCTCCTCTATTCATCCTTCTCCATCAGACCATCGGATCTAATAAACTATGCCGCTATATTTTTTTCACTACATCTTTGCTATGCTCCTTGATCGTCCCCTTAGGGAAGCACCAACACTCGGTACTTAGCACATGCGCCACGATCAGAAACCTGGCCGATTGGCACTTATCCCTCTCTCGGAACAGGCTTTCGCCCCGCTTTAAGCAACGAACCAAAGTACACGACCGAATGATATAATATAGTGGGGAGGTCCCCTTACAAAGTAGATCAAAAGATACAACATGAGCCTAGAACAAGCCTAACACCTCACCGAGGCACGAACAATGACCCCCGAGCTCAACGACAACGCTCCCAAGAGGGTGACAGCGCGAAACGTCGCCGAATGTCAGTGTTAATATAGCGTCGGCGTGAGACATTTCCATATGACAAAGGCAAAGTCACATTTGGTGCAAACTTAGATCTGATTTTCTACCATCCACCATCATGTGGTATCATATTCCCTGAAAACTAATACCAATAAAATGCATGACTTGTAGAAGTCGTTAATAACGAATGCTGAAGTCTAGTAAAAATTTGTGTTTTTCTATAAACATGCTAAAAACCATAGAATAAGCCATTCCCAACATTTGATATCACAAAAAGATAAACTTAGCAAGTTGAAAAGGGCTAAATCACCTTCTCTTTTGAAACATGTAGTAAATCGTGAGGAACATACATTTTTCCTTCATTTCTTAAAACTGGGTCACAAACCGCAGATAGTTTGAACATATATTAGCAAATTCTGTTAAGAATTCATCTATGAAGACACAATAAGATTTGTACAAAAGAATAACCATAGGGATAATGGAAGGTGAGAAAAGGTTATGAATGGAAACAGAGCCAACGTAGTCTGAATAGCATAAATAGCATGGTACATAAAAAACTACTGAGAAAATAAATAAATATCATGCTTATTTGGTATGAAGCATTTCACTGTCAATAAAAGGAGATGATGCTAATTATTTGCCATCACAATGAAGTATGAGTGAAGACCAATCAACTTGTTTTTTCTCTTTAACATGAAGGATGGGAATAAATCGTAATGGTCATTCACCTGTTAACAAATTTGTATGGTACAGTAATTCATTTTTTGCCAGTCCTTCAATAAGAATCCGCAGTTGATCGCCATTGAGACAGTGTCCTCCAAAGTTGAGTATCCTGAGATAAAGCATAGTGGGAAATATTTAGGCATGCCACACATATTGCACATTGTATCAAACAGCCCGATTATATAAATGTATGATTAGAGAACTGTGCATGGTTTATTGGATCCATATCAAACCCAAGGAGTGGCAAAGGAAAGACAAGATGCGATATAAGCAAATCATCTTTCAATCTAAAGAGTAAATTGCATTTCTTGCCAGATATTATGTTTAGTAGTCGTGAGTTCACCCTGTATGTTCACATCATGCACATAAAGTGGACCTTCTTTAATTTTGATTACACCACTACAAGCACACCCAAATCCACAAAAAGAACAAAAAATAAATCACAAAACCTTCTTCATAGCTCTACCTCTATCCACCATGCGGCCTGGACAGAAGTTTGGCCATATCTAGGGTCTTGACTTCATAGGCTATTTATCCCGAGAATGCTTGACATGGACGTCCTACTGCATATCAATCCCACTCGTCGGCGGATGAATTTTTGGTGCAGGCTGGGAGCATGACAGACTGATTTCTGCATAAGAACAATACAAATTATAAAATTTCTTAAAAAAAACAAACAAAAACACCTTTGGTTGTATCTAAATGCCCAATGTCAGTATAAAAATGGGGCAACAAATAGAAAAGAGGCCAATAACTTCATTTTTATTTATTATTTGCGAATGAGGCCAATCACTTCATTAAATGAACACACTAAAGGCAATATTTCCTTTCTCAGTATCTCATAATCTGTCATTCCAGCATTCAACTCTTAAATTCTCAAGCAAACATTTTCTCCAAAAGCCAATTTGGTGAAAAAATCATACTGCAAGTAAATTAGAGAATAGATGAAAGTATCTTACAAGAACTACCTGTATGTTTTTAATTGACAAAAGCTAGTCCATATGGTCGAAGCTTGCAATGGCTTCTAAGATGACAGCAACAGGTTTAAACATTTTCTTCTTTTTGGTTTCCGGCAAAGATTAAAATCGCGGGCGAGAGGGAATCGCGGCCGGGATTTTTGCAACAACAATTAAGGAAATAATGGCGCAATCGCCTAATCTCCCGCTATTTACTGAGCCATGCCAATCGCGGGGCGGTTTCAGATCCACGATAGCTTAGATTTCTCCCGTTATTTTAATCTTTGGTTTCTGGATAAAATTTGTGCACGAACATAAGCTAAAATCACATGTAAGTGCAATGAGACAGGGAGAGAAAGAGATAACAGGAAACTGACAAGTACATATTTTTTTTGCTCCCAGCGACATATCTCCCAAATATGTTTCCATCCCAGACCATATCTCTACTACAAAATCCTTGCTCCTAGCCTCTCCAACATGCCCCTTGCAGACAGAGCCGTTGAGAAAACTATATCCAAAAACTGTTGAGAAAATAACTCTTCAGACCCAAGACCCGTGTTGCCCCACCTCCCACCATGATACGTCCTCCGAACTCCGTTGCAACGCCTGCCCCTCCGCTGATTCCCTACCCAACTTCCCATATCTGCTCTGCCAACACACTTCACCATGCCTGCGTCCACCCGGCTCGTAACGGTCCTGGCCACTCACGTCCTCTACCACAATTTGGCGGTCGTTCGGACGCGCCTTCGCTCGTCCATCTCGAACAAAAGCTTCACATGTGCATGGTCAGGAAAAGTGAGATTTGGGTGGATCAGACTGTTCACAACCAAATCCATTCCACTGCTAAAAGTGCTAGTAGCAAATACTACTCATGCGTAGTAGGAAAAAGATCCTCAACATATCTTGTCAGTTTTCTATTATGATTTCAGATATGCTCGTAACCAATCCCTAGTTGATATAGCTAGGAAAGGTCACAAGTGTTCCTTAAAAAACACAAGATCCTCTATTAAGGTATACTTTCTGTTTGGTCGAGCCATTTTAGCTAAGCCATCGAATTCTTTTGGTAAATTCAGAATCATGATTCCTCAGACCTGACGATCTAGCATACTATTCCACTATATTCTGAACAATATTTAAACCTAGGTTTAGACTAAGATTAGTCCACAACCTGATTGTGTATCTCTCACCTGTCTAGTATCTCAACACTTTATGATTAAACCATAAACATTGTAATATACTGGAAAAGCACCATCAACTGCAGTAAAATTCAGAAAACCTGAATACTGTACCCGTGATCTATTTCCGCATTCTATGTGCAACCTCAACTACGATAAACAATTCATGCACGAGGACCACCTGTTTAGAACCAATGATCAATCTAAGAGAAAGTTCCCAATACGAGGTGCAATACATAGTTTACAGAATCACATCGACAAAATGAACTACAAAAATATCTTCTTCACCAAACGAACTTGCATAAGCTAACGAAAACAGGTAAATAATCCAGCTCCATAAATGGGTGCAAAGCAGATTACATAATAGTATCTGAAAATACACCGCAAGTTTAACCATAGTAAGAATCGAGAAAACATAACATTTCCTATTGCCTGCAGGCACTTTAGCACAGAAACATCAAAACGAACACAATCATCTTAAATTCTTAATCCATACCAAATAGTTCAATGATTCCTGGTAGTTCAAATAGAGAGTTCATAAATAGTGGTAATGATGAGTAATACAACACACATTTTACAGGTGTAGATAAAATTAACACCCGATCACGCGCAATGTACAATTTTTTTTAATAAACATACAAACTCAATGGATCAATCGAGCAAGACGGTCTTTCATCACACAACATTGCGTACCTGGCAGAGGTCCCTCTCATTGAGCGTGCGTCCAGCGCCCTCACATTGTATCTGTATATCTATGTACCTACGATTCAGGATAGGTGAAGCATACAAACGATCAGAAAAATATAGAAAAATGAATAGAACGTAAATACCTGTGATGTTCGGTGATGTAGGGCACGGCCTTGCACCGCTCCTCGCTGCAAGAAACGATGTTCAGGACAGGTGAAGCATACAAACGATCAGGAAATACAGAAATGAACAAAAAATTCAGAAAATGAACAGAATGTAAATATCTGTGATGTTCCGTGATGTAGGGAACGATTGACACGGCCTTGCCGGTCCTCGCTGACCGCAGACCAACCCCTGACCCTAGAGTTCCGCAATGGCGGTGGCGGCGGCCTCCAACAACCACGCCCTCCCTCAAGTCCTGCCCTCACCTGAACATCATCCTAATTAACAAAAATGAATTTAGCAGCACACATGCAACATAAGTTGGTAATAGCTTGTTTGAAAAATAACACAAATAACTCAACGACAGTGAAACTGAAGCAAATGTTAACCAACATGGAGGAGTATAGGAACCTTCTTTAGGTGTTCAGATTACAACGGGTAGTCTGGTTCATCGTCAGCATCTGAGTCATGCCGTGGGATCCGCAAGCTACATCTGCTGTGTTGGCGACATCATCGTCGAAGAGAAGTACCTGATCCTCACCATAAGAGAAACCATGAAACATCCATTGACTCGATCAACAATATTCGAGAGCCTGAAAATACAAGGACGACCGGCCATATCAGGGTGTGGCAGTAATCTACTCAACCCTGCTATCATCAAGCAAAAGAAAATAAACCTTGAAGCTACACAAACAACTACTATCCTCAGGCACAAGAAATGAAAGCTTGAAGCTACATAAATATCAACTACCTTACAGAGGCAATTTGGTTCATTTAAAACCATTATTCGGAAATGAAAACAGTAGTCAGGAGAAAAAATTATACATTCAATTCACCACGCAAGCGCACAAGCAAAGTAGTAGTACTCAGATTCAGACGTCGTACCTCAACAACGTCAAGCTACCCACCGTACAGGGCCTAAGGTGAGCATTCCCTGCCATTCAAGAAAAGAGTGGATCAGAAAATTGCACCCTTGAATTATCTCCATGAAGGTAAACCCATCCCTCAATATTCATTTTTCTATTCTAAAGTTCATGCATAAAAATCGCAGGGGCACAAATCAAACTGTACGCTGTCCAAACCAGGAAGAATACAGGGTATCAAATGGAATGAGGGAAGCTCACCTGAGACTGAGAATCCATAGACGGGCATAGCCTTCGTGGCTGACAGGGGCAGAGGAGGGAGGGCGGGGCACACGCTGTACGAGCTCGCAGGGCCATACGTGACGGCGGCGGCAGTTGCTCGAGGTCGCTCGAGCTCCCCATCTTGAAAAGGGGAGGCGGCATGCTGCGAGACGAGACAGTGAGACGAAGATTGAATTGAAAAATTTCTGGGATGCGGGTGGCGGCGCATCGTCTGGAGCATTGGGGCAGCGACGCGGCGGTGGTGCAAGGAGGATCAGGATCTGGCAGGTGAACCTCCTCCTCTCCGATGGAATCTGGCCGGTGAATAGCGCTCGTTGGCGGCGGAGAGGATCTGCGCGGGGGGCGGGAGCAAGCCGTCAAGTGGGGTACTCACCGACATGGAGGAGTCGCGAGATCTCCTTGGCGCGTCTCAGCCGGACATCGGCGGCGGAGGCTATGGCGGCTGCGGCATTCTTGACAATCGATGTAGGAAACAGATCGAGGGGGCGGCGGCGGAGCGGGAGAGAGGTCGCATTTGGATCGAGAGGAGGGGCGTCGTTGGTTTTTCTCTGGATCGAGAGGAGGGGGTGTCGTACGGGTTTTTCTTATCCGGAGGGGTGGTGCGAAAAAAACCTATGAAAAAAACCAAGGTGGGAAGGAGGACGAAAAAAAGATGTTGGTGAAACGAAAATTGACCGGCGAAGGCTACCAACTGCTCCATTAGGATGCTAAAAAAAAACTGCTCCATTAGGATTAGAGATATTGGTTGCTATCAAGGAAATGTAAAAAATTAGGAAAGTTAGGATTTTGAACTGATTTCTATGCAAACTTGGTTTTATTGTTTGGTAACGTGATATCAGTACCTGCCTGTTTATGACATGTCTGATTAGGAAAATTTGCAAATGTTAAGAAACTATTTATTGGGAGTAAAGTTTGTGACGTGTCTGTTATTTGTTTCCTAAAACAAATATCACTAATGAGAGAAATCGATTGATTTAGATAAGTTAGGAAAGTAGGCTGCTGCTAGAAGGAAAATATGGAGGGGGTCCACCACGCGCTGAAACGCTAAGGGGCGACTGGAAAGGCGATCGCGAGGCAACCGTCTGCCAGCGCTAGGTTTAGGGTTTCTGCGACGGGGGCGGCGAGGATACAGTCGTGATCCGGGGCGGCGACGGCGCTTCCCTTGGCACGGACTGGTGCAGCGTTCTCCACCGCGGAGCGGAGCTATGGCGGAGAGGGCGAAGGAGAAGCAGGGTAGGGCAACGGCGGCAAAGGCTACCCCGGCAGCGGCAATGACGCCGGGCAAATCGGTGAGCAGGGGATCCTCCAAGTCCCCGGTGGCAAGCAAGACGCCGGATCCCACGGCGAGCCTCTCAGCTAGGCTGGGAGGGATGGTACTTCTGGATAAGGAGGCAGAAGGCTTCGTCTTCGAAGACCCAGATCAGATCTTGCCCAAGGGCGCAAAGTGGTCAGCGGTGGGGAAAGCATTCTCGCGGAGGCCGCTGAACAAAACGGTGTTGGAGAAGGCGATGCAGAGGGCCTGGGGGCTACATCACGAGACGAGGTTCAGGGACATGGGCGACAACGTTTTCGTGGTTCACTTTGGCAGTGAAGGTGATTGGAGACATGCGATGAACAACGGGCCGTGGCAGTATGATTTCAATGCACTCGTGCTAAAGGAGTATGAGAGTAATATTCGGCCCTCTGAGATGGTGTTTGATAAAGTGGATGTTTGGGTCAGGGTAGACGATTTACCACCGGGGAAGAGAACTGAGGCTTTTGGGCGCGCGCTAGGCAACTGGCTTGGCGAGGTTGTCAAGGTAGATGTGGACAAGGAAGGATTAGCTAGAGGGAACCAGTTGAGGGTGAGGGCAAGAATTTCAATCTATGAGCCGCTGGTTAGGTGCTTCCAACTCAAGACTTCACAGGAGGATAAGGTGGGCACTTGGTTTGATTTCCACTATGAAAAAATACCACACTTTTGCTTCGAGTGTGGAAGACTCGTCCATGTGGATGGGAGGTGCGACCCTCCAGTAGACAAATCTTCACAATGGGGCGGCTGGTTGAGAGCTTCGCCGGGGAGGAGCACTGGCTCCAAAGTAGAGGCGAAGGGGAAGACAAACAATAGTAGCAGCTTCATGAGTTCACTGTCGGAGGGCAGCAAGAGAGAGCAGGAAAGCAAGGTGTTTGAGTGAGTCCAGGACATCCCGACAAAACGCAACCTTAATAGTGAGTTTGACAAGCCGGAGTGCTCACGCACTGGCGTGGACCGAAGGCAGGAAAAGGGAGAAGTAAATAGCCCTAGGAAGGGCCATGTTAGGAGAGAATGGACGGAGGAGAGGGACCTGAGACATGATCTGGAACGCAAGAAAGAAAGAGACCTGAGGGAACAACTGAAGATGCAGCAAAAGCAGCGGAAGTCTGAGAAGGAAAAACTCGAAGAGCGGCGGCGGTGGGAGGGTGCTTATGCTACAAGAGAAAGAGAGGGGAACTTTGGGTATACACCGCATTACCCTAGTGAAAGAAGAAGGGGGTATTATGTTCGCAAACCCAGACAGATGAGTGCGGAGCAAGGGGGGAGGGGAGACAGCTTCTAGGCCCCCCCGGATTCTAGAAAGAGGAGACCGAGGCAGGTCTGGAAACCGAAGGAGGGAGGAGAAAGTCAGGAAGGGCATGACACGTTCATCCGTGACACAAGGCAGAAGGCAACATCAGTTTTTGATCGCATAACCGAGGATGAAGGTACATCGGCGGACCCTGCTAGGGCGCAGGGCCGCCGGGAGCAATGAACATTTTAGCCTGGAACTGTCGGGGGTTGGGGTTGGACCCGACAGTGGGCGAATTACGGGACCTGGTTAGGTCATACAACCCAGCGGTGGTGTTCTTATCAGAAACTAAAAAAACAGCAGGAGCGATGGAGAGATTGAAGTGGAGCTTAGGATTTCAGCATGGGGTAGCTGTGAACTGCAACGGTAAGAGTGGTGAATTAGCGTTGTGGTGGAGAGAGCATGTGGATGTAACGGTGAGACCGTGGTGCCAATACTACATCGATGCCCAAGTTGTGTTGGATGGTGTCACCTTTAGATTCACTGGAATCTATGGGGAGCCATGTGTGGAGAAGAGAAAGAAAACATGGGATGTGCTTCGGTATCTTCGAGCTCAGGATAATCTCCCATGGCTCTGTGTGGGAGACTACAACGAAGCTCTTCTTCAGAAGGAACAGTTGGGCGGTAACCCGAGGTGCTTGAACCAAATGGTGAGTTTTGTCGACTGCTTGTCCGACTGCGGGCTAGCTGATCTAGGATATTCGGGTTATCCTTTCACGTGGGATAACAAAAGAGATGGCAATGAAAACATTCAAGTAAGATTGGACCGGGCCACCTGCAACGCTGACTTTGCACAGATTTTCCCGGCGGTCGAAGTTTTACATGTCATGACCGAGGAATCGGATCACCAGGCGATTGTTGTCAAGGTGCAAGCAGCACTGGCTGCGAAGCACGCGGGGGGGGGGGGGGGGGGGCAGCGCCCTTTTGTCTATGAAGCGGCCTGGGCGAAGCACGACGGATATGAAGCGATGGTGGCGTCTGAATGGGCCGATTCCCATGCAACCAAACACGGGGCTAGTGCACTTGCCAGGACATGCAAATGCATTAAAGCCACGTCCAGGGACATGCAGCGATGGAGCCGAAATGTTTTTGGGTCCATAAAGAAACAGATTTCTCACCTGAAAGTGCAATTAGTGGAGGCCAAAGAGCGGGCTGCACGATCTGGATACAGACAGGAGGTGAAGGATATCGAGGACCAGCTACACGATCTATATGAGAGAGAGGAGATTTACTACAAACAAAGATCGAGGGTTGGCTGGTTGACGGAGGGGGATCAAAACACGAAGTATTTTTAGAACCGAGCTTCACACAGGAAGAGAAAGAATACGGTCAAGGCTCTAATCTGAGACGATGGGTCCAAGTGCACGGATGATGACGGGATGAGGACGATGGCGGCTCAGTTCTACGCGCAACTGTTCACTTCGAATGGCACGCGGGACACGGAGAAAGTGTTACAACACATTGACATTGCTGTCACAGAAGCTATGAATGCCAAGCTTTGTGCGCAGTTCACTGATGAGGAAATAGAGGTCGCCCTCTTCCAAATGGGACCCACTAAGGCCCCGGGGCCGGACGGGCTTCCATCTATGTTCTATCAAAAGCATTGGGCATTATTAAAGGAGGACGTGTGTGCGGCGATCCGTGAGTTCCTTGCTGGCCAGGCAACCCCGACGGGGTTTAACGATACAGTCATAGTGATGATCCCGAAAGTAAACTCACCGGAGTTACTTACGCAGTTTCGCCCGATTAGTTTATGCAATGTTCTATATAAGATCGCCGCGAAAGCACTGGCTAACCGGCTGAATGTGGTGTTACCGTTCATGATCTCAGAAGAACAGAGCGCATTCGTACCCGGCAGATTAATTACGGACAATGTACTGGTGGCATACGAAAGTGTGCATGCGATCAGAAAGAGAAAACGGAAGAAGCCCTTGTGCGCTGTAAAGCTCAACATGATGAAGGCCTATGACAGGGTCGAGTGGGATTTCCTCGAGCAAATGATGATGAAGATTGGCTTCTCTAGTCACTGGACGGAGATGGTCATGAGATGTGTCAGAACAGCATCCTTTTCGGTTAAGTTGAATGGCAGCCTCTCTCATGGGTTTCTACCGTCTCGTGGGCTTAGGCAAGGGGATCCACTCTCCCCATACCTCTTTCTTTTCTGTGTAGAGGGATTTTCTACAATGCTTAAGAATGCACAGAGACAGAAGGATATAAGAGGGGTGTCCTTTGGAAGTGGAGGACCGATGGTCACCCACCTTTTGTTTGCAAATGATAGTGTGGTGTTCCTTGAGGGATCCGTAGAGAACTTTGATGCACTCCGAATTATTTTGCAGGACTATGAAGCGGCCTCAGGGCAGAAAGTAAACCTCCAAAAATCTGCTATCTTTTTTGGAAAGGGCATCTCCGAAGCAAGAAAAGGTGAGCTGCATCAGGTTAGTGGTATATCTGTGGAAGCACTCAGCGAGAGGTACTTGGGGCTTCCAACTACTGTAGGCAAATCGAAGGATGGAACGTTTAGGTATGTCAAGGAGTGCGCAAGAGGAAAAGTATCGGGATGGAAGGGGCAGGGGTTGTCCAAAAAAGCCAGAGAGGTGCTTGTGAAGTCAGGCCTCCAGTCATCACCAACTTTTACCATGAGTTGCTTCCAACTATCAAAGAAAATGTGCGGGAACTTGTCAACTATCTCATCAAACTTCTGGTGGGGGGAAGCAAATGGAAAGAAGAAAGTGCACTGGATTGCTTGGGATAAAATGTGTACGAGGAAGCATGAGGGAGGACTTGGTTTTCGGGACCCTGAAGCTTTCAATCAAGCTATGGTCGCAAGGCAGGCTTGGAGAATGCTACAGCAACCGGAGACATTGTGCGCTCGTGTTCTGAGAGCACGATACTTTGTGGAGGGCTCAATTCTTAATGCAACTTGCCCGAGTGGTGGATCATTCACCTTCAGAAGCATACTCCACGGGAGGGATCTGCTATTAGAGGGACTCATTTGGAGAGTTGGGGATGGTACTACAATCAAAGTGCACCATGATAATTGGATACCAAGGACTGGAAGTCTAAGGCCACTGGGCCAAACCTATATCCAAGGAATAAATCGGGTGTGCGATCTGTTTTGTGAAAACGACACTGCATGGGATCTAGAGAAGGTACATGCAATGTTCTCCCCGGACAAAGCTCGTGAGATAACCAGGATCCCAATCGGTGGACCAAGTGTGGAGGATTATCTAGCGTGGAACTACACTAAAAATGGGGTGTTTACAGTGAGGTCTGCCTACCACTTGCGGATGCAACAGAAACGACTCAAAGCAGGCCGGCCGGAAACCTCATCCATGGTACAGGACCACAAGTCGTGGATGAGCTTATGGGATACCGTCGCGCCGGGTAAGGTGAAAATACATATGTGGCGGTTGATCCGTAATGGTCTGGCAGTGGGAGCTGAACTCCATAGGAGGAGGATCAAGGATGGGGTGTTTTGTTTAGCGTGTGGCAAAGAAGAAACCATCTATCATAGATTTTGGGGCTGTTTCCATTCATTGAAATTCTGGAAGATTATGCACTCGGAATTGGGGGTGCCGGTGGCGATCCCACCGGAGTCAGCTAGCCCTCAGAATGCATTATCAAGGTGGCTCCTATCTTGGTTTGAGGAGGCGTCGGACGATGAGAGGGCGGTCATGGTTCATGGGGTGTATGCGCTCTGGCTGGCACGCAACAACGCAAGGGACGGACAGAGAATAGAAGATGCGGAAGATATTGCGAGAAGAGTGTTCCATCTGATGGGCGAGTGGCAATCCATTCATGGCCGCAAGAGCAAACAATCCAACCCAGCACCATGCGAGAAATGGAAACCGCCTGACGAGGGGTGGGTGAAAGCTAATGTTGATGCGGCAATTTCCAAAGCAGGAGAGGTTGGTGGTGCGGGTATTGTTTTTCGGAACCAGGAGGGCGCCTTTCTGAGAGGGGCATGTGCGGTGCCAGGATCCAGCAATGACGGAGCTTTGGGCGTGCAGGAGAGCAGTGCAACTTGCTGCCGAGCTTAATGTACATAATCTGCATGTAGAGATGGACTGTCGAGAAATTGTGTGCAAGCTACAGGGTCAGGAAAAGGACCTGTCGTCGTTGGGACTTGTCATCGAAGAAGTTAAGAAGATGCTGGCAACGCGCGGAAGCTGGAGGGTTACATGGGCTCGTCGATCAGCAAATAAAGCGACACATCTCTTAGCTAGAGAGGGTGTCGCAAAGAATTTATGTAACGTCTGGTTACAATCTCCACCTGACTGTATTTTGAGTGTTATCTCGGACGAAATCCCAGTTTGGGAATTTTGAATAAAATTTAAAGTAAGGTTCAAAAAAAAGATAAGTTAGGAAAGTTAGATTAAAATATATTATTTGTTTCCTGAAAATCTGTTATTTGTTTCCTAAGACAAATTGAACCAATAAAAGGAATTGATTGATTTGCATAATTTAAGGAAGTTAGACCAGTGATTTGTTATACATTAGGAAAGTTCTGGTTGTAATAAAGAGTGGAGAGAAAAATAAACTGATGGACCAGGGTGGGAGGGGGTGGTGGTAGGAGAGACGAAAAAAACCCAGCGAAAATAAATTGTGGAGACTATTCACCAACTGCTCCATTAGGAGTAGAGATTAACCATAATATTATCTAGGAGTTTAGTAGCTTCTCCTAAAGTGATTCCCATAAAAGTGCCTCCCGCGGTCGAATCTAAAAGATTTCTAGAAGCAAAATTCAATCCGGCATAAAAAATTTGTATAATCATCCACAAATTCAAACCATGAGTAGGGAAATTACATATCATTAATTTCATCCTCTCCCAAGCTTGTGCAACATGTTCATGATCAAGTTGCTTAAAATTCATAATATCGTTTCTGAGAGAGATGATCTTAGCGGGAGGAAAAATACTTAGAGATAAAAGTATCTTTGCACTTATTCCAAGAATCAATACTATTTTAGTGTAGGATCTAGAAGTAGGTGTGTCTAGAGGGGGGTGATTAGACACTTGGTGCTAAAGTTGCAATTTTTAAACTTTTTCGGTTTGAGTGGAGTTTTAGACACAATTTCAACATACACAATACATATCAAGCAAGCATGCAAAGAGTATATGAGCAGCGGAATGTAAAGCATGCAACTTGCAAGAATGTAAAGGGAAGGGTTTGGAGAATTCAAACGCAATCGGAGACACAGATGTTTTTCCCGTGGTTCGGATAGGTGGTGCTATCCTACATCCACGTTAGTGGAGACTTCAACCCACGAAGGGTAACGGTTGCGCGAGTCCACGGAGGGCTCCACCCATGAAGGGTCCACGAAGAAACAACCTTGTCTATCCCACCATGGCCATCGCCCACGAAGGACTTGCCTCACTAGCGGTAGATCTTCACGAAGTAGGCGATCTCCTTGCCCTTACAAACTCCTTGGTTCAACTCCACAATCTTGTCGGAGGCTCCCAAGTGACACCTAGCCAATCTAGGAGACACCACTCTCCAAGAAGTAACAAATGGTGTGTTGATGATGAACTCCTTGCTCTTGTGCTTCAAATGATAGTCTCCCCAACACTCAACTCTCTCTCACAGGATTTGGATTTGGTGGAAAGAAGATTTGAGTGGAAAGCAACTTGGGAAAGGCTAGAGATCAAGATTCATATGATAGGAATGGAATATCTTGGTCTCAACACATGAGTAGGTGGTTCTCTCTCAGAACATATGAGTTGGAAGTGTAGGTGTGTTCTGATGGCTCTCTCCACGAATGAAGAGGAGGTGGAGGGGTATATATAGCCTCCACTTAGAATCCAACCGTTACACACAATCTACCAATCTCGGTGGGACCGAATCAACAAACTCGGTCGGACTGAAAAGGTAAACCTAGTGACCGTTAGAGATTTTCGGTGGGACTGACATGCATCTCGGTAGGACCGATGTGGTTAGGGTTTGGGCATAACGTAATCTCGGTGAGACCGATTACACAAACTCGGTGAGACCGATTTGGTAATTAGCTAACCAAAGAGTTGGTCAGGCAAACTCGGTGGGACCGATTTGCTCTTTCGGTGAGACCGAAAAGTTACAAAAGGGAAACAGAGAGTTTGCATTGTAATCTCGGTAGTACCGATTGCCTAAACTCGGTGAGACCGTTTTTGACAATGGACATACACAGTGAGATTGCAATCCCATCTCGGTGAGACCGAGATCCCTATCGGTGAAACCGATTTGCTAGGGTTTGGCAGTGGCATATGACATAAGAGAAACTCGGTGGCGCCGGATAGAAAGAATCGGTGGGACCGAGTTTGGCTTAGGGTTTAGGTCATATGTGGATATGGGAAAGTAGTTGAGGATTTTGGAGCATATCATTAAGCACATAGAGCAAAAGGCTCATTAAGCAACACCTCATCCCTTCTTAATAGTATTGGCTTTTCCTATAGACTCAATGTGATCTTGGATCACTAAAAGTGTAAAATGAAGAGTCTTGAGCTTGAAGCTTTAGCCAATCCTTTGTCCTTATCATCTGAAGGAGTTCCCACAACCTTTAGTCCATGCCACTCCATTGTTGAACTTATCTGAAACATACTAGATAGAAACATTAGTCCAACAAGAGATATGTTGACATTAATTACCAAAACCACCTGAGGAGCACTTGTGCTTTCAATCTCCCCCTTTTTGGTAATTGATGGCAACATACATCAAAGCTTTAGATAAAGATATAAAGAATAGTAAGTAAAGCTTTGGAAGAACATGTAACAAGCATAGGCTCCCCCTACATGTATGCAATCATGTGAATACAGAATATAGAAGCATGTGAGAGCATAATCATGACAGAGTAGGCAATGTGTTACATGTATCTTGGCCATATGCATCAGAGCAAAATATTATTATTAAGAGAAATACCTTCATGCTTATGAGTCCTTCTTGCAAACAGTATGTACAAAAGCAAGAATTCCTCATACTCATGATTCTGATGCATATACTTACCTTGTAGTCTTAAGTTGGCTTAGGATGGAATGAACCTGCACAAACAAGGTTAGTAACACAGATACATCCACTAGCCAGAGCAAACAAAAGAAACCACAAGAGTACCAAGACTGGGATGACATGTAGAGAGTGAGTACAAAGTACACATTGAATCAGACATGTCCCCAAGAGTAAAGATATGCAATGAATTTGAATGATTTCTTTCCCTTAGATGTCTTGCTCCCCCTGATTTTGACATGGGATATTGGGAGAAGATAGGGAACAGAGAATCAGAGCTGAAAGATATAAATGAATAGAAGCACTAAAACACATGACTTTCCCCCAAAAAGACATGTGGCATCTCTCCTCTTAATCATCAAGCATCTGGGATCCTTGAGTATTCTCTCCCCCTGGAGATCTCTTTCTCCCCCTTAATACTTTCTCTCTTTCTCCCTGATGATGAGCTTTGATGTGATCTCTCTCTCCCCCTTTGACATCAATTTCCAAGAAGGTCTTACTGGAATCTGTCGAAAAGGTTTGGTCCTTGAGATTCAGCATAAAGCAATGGTAAAACTGTGATGCTTGTAGAGGACAAGATTCATTGAGTGGAGCTGGATAAGAAGAAATATAGAATAAGTGGCAAACTGTTATCCTGTTGCGAAATCGGTGACACCGAGCGTCACGTTTCGGTGGTACCGAAAGAATTCGGTTGAGCCGAAAAGTTCAGTTCGGTGGAACCGAGTTTACTTCAGAGAAAATACTTGTCACCTCAGCTCACTAGTCAAATAAGATTTCACAAAGATTTGCAATGAATTAACTGAAAGATTTGCAAGGAATTTGATGCAGAATATGCAGAACAAAAAGAAGCAGAAAAGAATGAAAGTTCTAGATGAAGTTTTTTTTTGAAAAAGAGGGAAACAAGTATGCAAGGGACAAATGCAATAACACAGAAAAGAACACAGGAGAACTTCATCTAGAGTTGGTCGGTGACATAGTCACCTATGTTAGAGTATATTGACTTAGGAGTCAAGTGAGAGCACTTGATCATAGGTCATACTCATCATTTAAGCTCAAAATGGGGTTACCATTTTTTCGTTTAAGCATCTTAATGTATTCTCATCTTGTTGAGTTGCTTTGACTCATGTCATGGAGTAAAGCTTCTCTAAGATGGAATAACATACCTTGGGTGGTGGTGTGGATCTTGCTCATGTAGTTGAACTTGTGTGGGTGCTCGAGGTTGATGTAGCTCATCAAGAGTTGGGAGCACCACTTGGAGTTTGAGTTCATCTACCTACATGGGTTAGTTCGTGCAAGGAAAAACACTTTTATATCCGACATGACAATCATGAAGCTCAATCATAGAATTTGTCAAAGGATATGTTCAAATGGTTTCGTGCTTCCTTGTCGTCAACCACCGTTGTGTAGAGACTTTGTGATGTAGAGATTGCTCAAGACGTGAGTGAGTTGCAATCTCATAGAATTTGATTCAACCAAGTACCTACATGAGTTAGATATCATGCAACATACAAATATATCCAAGACACAAGATAGTCATCATAAGAGATATATCATGGATTGGCCATAAGCTCATGTCTTGCATGTATCCAATGGAGTTTCTACTCCAAGTTCGAAGCATCAATGATGTTCAATTATCCTCTCAACCTGCAAAACACTTTCTCATCAAGTGGTTTAGTGAATATATCCGCTAATTGCTTATCGGTGCGAACATGCTTAAGATCAATGTCACCCTTAGCAACATGATCTCGAATGAAATGATGACGAACTTCAATATGCTTAGTTCGAGAATGTTGTACAGGATTATGACCAATTTTGATAGCACTTTCATTGTCACAAAGCAATGGAACATGTTTCACATAGACCCCATAATCTTTAAGAGTTTGGGTCATCCAAAGTAATTGAGCACAACATGAACCAGCGGCAATGTATTCCGCTTCGGCGGTGGATAGGGATACCGAGTTTTGTTTCTTGGAGGACCAAGACACAAGAGATCTACCAAGAAATTGACATGTACCCAAAGTGGACTTTCTATCAACCTTGTCTCCGGCATAATCCGAGTTGGAATACCCAACAAGATCGAAAGAGGACCTCTTAGGATACCAAATGCCAAAATTTGGTGTATGAATTAGGTATCTTACTATCCTTTTCACGGCCTTAAGATGACATTCTTTAGGAGCAGCTTGATATCGTGCACACATGCACACACTTAGCATAATGTCGGGGCGAGAGGCACATAGGTATAACAATGAACCAATCATAGAGCGATAAACTTTTTGATCAACCGGTTCACCATCTTTGGTCAAATCATTATGTCCACTAGTAGGCATGGGTGTAGAAATACCTTCGCATTCTTGCATATTGAACTTCTTGAATAGGTCTTTGGTATACTTCGTTTGAGAGATAAATGTACCTTCCTTAGTTTGCTTGATTTGCAAACCAAGAAAGAATTTGAGTTCACTCATCATAGACATCTCAAACTTCTTTGACATAAGCTTTCCAAACTTTTCACTAAAAAGAGGGTTAGTAGAACCAAATATGATATCATCAACATAAATTTGGCATACAAATAATTCTCCATTAACTCTTTTAGTAAAAAGGGTAGAATCAATTTTTCCAATTTCAAAACCACTTGCAATAAGAAACTTAGTCAAGCATTTATACCATGCTCTAGGAGCTTGTTTAAGACCGTAAAGTGCTTTGTGAAGTTTGTAAACATGATTAGGTTTCTTAGGATTGACAAAGCCGGGAGGTTGTTTGACATAAACTTCCTCCTCTATTTCACCATTTAGAAAAGCACTTTTAATATCCATTTGGTACAAGGTGATATTATGGTGATTAGCAAAGGCAAGTAAGATGCGAATGGACTCAAGTCTAGCAACGGGAGCATATGTCTCACCATAGTCCATACCTTCGACTTGTGTGTATCCTTGGGCAACGATACGTGCTTTGTTGCGAACCACTTGTCCATCTTCATCTTGCTTGTTGCGAAACACCCATTTGGTACCGATGATGTTGTGGTTGTTGTCGGGCTTCTCAACCAATGTCCAAACTTGGTTTCTCTCAAAGTTGTGTAGCTCTTCGTGCATAGCATTTATCCAATCCGGATCCTCCAATGCTTCTTCGACCTTCATAGGTTCAATGCTAGAGATGAATGAATAGTTTTCACAAAAGTTAGCTAGACGAGTTTTTGAGCGAGTAATTCTCCCGGTTTGGATATCATTGTACATCTGCTCGACGGGATGATCTTTGGCAATTCTTGCTCGAACTCGTGAAAGCTTTTGCTTGGGTCTTCGTTGAACTTCTTCTTCATCTTGTTCTTCTTCATGATCTTCTTCATTGTTGACGTTGTTGTTCCCTTGTCATGGTGGAGAAGGAGGTTGTTGATGTTCGTCTTGATGTGTTTCCTCGTTTTCTTCATCTTGGTGTGTCCCACTTGTGGATGCTTCCGTGTCAACTCTTGGTTCACCTTGTCGTGAAGTAGAAGCTTCCACTTGGACGGACGAGGTATTCTCCTTCACCTCCGTTGGACGAATTTTGCCAATAGACAAGTCTTGAATTGCTTCCGAAGGGTCTTTGTCTCCTACATCAATTGGTAATTGCTCTACTTGCGAGCCATTAGATTCATCAAACTTCACATCTACCGTTTCTTCAACCTTTCGGGTGAAATTTTTGTAGACACGGTAAGTGTGAGAGTTTGAGCCATAACCAAGTAGGAATCCTTCATGAGACTTAGGAGCAAACTTTGAACGATGATGCTTATCTAGAATATAGCACTTTGAGCCAAATACTCGAAAGTATCCAACTTGGGGTTTGTTACCGGTGAGGAGCTCGTATGCCGTCTTGCCGAGTAGCTCGTGAAGATACAAGCGATTTGTTGCATGACAAGCCGTCTCAACCGCTTCTGCCCAGAAGTGCTTCGGCGTCTTGTACTCATCAAGCATCGTTCTCGCCATTTCGATGAGCGTCCGGTTCTTCCTCTCAACAATTCCATTTTGTTGAGGTGTGTACGTAGCTGAGAACTCATGTGAAATCCCTTCTTCATCAAGAAAGGTATCCACATTTGCGTTCTTGAACTCCGTTCCGTTGTCGCTTCGAACCTTCTTGATCTTCACGTTAAACTGATTTTGGGCCTTCCTAGCGAAGTTTTTGAAGATCTTTTGGACCTGCGATTTGTCATCAAGAAAGAACACCCACGTAAATCTTGAAAAATCATCAACTATAACTAGACCAAAGGAATTTTCACCGAGACTCTTGTAGGCATTGGGACCAAAGAGATCCATATGAAGTAGCTCAAGTGGCCTCCTTGTGGTCATGATGTTCTTCACGGGATGCCTTCCTCCAACCTGTTTACCTGCTTGACAAGCACTGCAAAGTCTATCCTTATCAAATATGACATCGTTAACTCCAAGGATATGATTTCCTTTAATAAGCTTGTCAAGGTTTCTCATGCCAACATGACCTAGTCGTCTATGCCACAACCAACCTTTTGAGGATTTAGCAATAAAGCAAGTTTTAGGTTGTGCCCTTTTTGAGAAATCAACAATATAAAGGTCACCTCTACGTATACCGGTAAAGACCATTTTATGATTGTCTCGTCGAAACACTTGGCAATCTACCTCAGTAAATAGGACATTCAATCCGAAATCAGCAAGTCTATATACTGAAAGTAAGTTGTAGCCAAGGGATTCAACAAGCATGACATTTTGAATGGAGCTATCGTGTGAGATGGCCACCTTACCAAGACCAACCACCTTACCCTTTGAATTATCACCAAAGGTGACATATTTTCGAGGGCCGTCACTTTCAGCAAGCTCACGGAACATCTCTTCGTCTCCGGTCATATGATCGGTACATCCACTGTCGAGAACCCATTCCTTTCCTCCTGACACATATCCTCGAAGATTAGCCATAAGACCAAAGTGTCTCATTGCATCATCAAGATCGGAGTCACTATCATCATCTTCATCATAGTATCCATGTTCAACATCATCTTGTGATTGATCATATCCTAGAGAGGGTAATTCATTAGATAAATGATCATCAAAGTGGTCACTTTTATGAATTCTTATGGATTCGGTTATGATATCACCAATGATTCCAATATTTCCTTTAGCGTGCATGAGATTGGTAAGCTCAAATAGACAATTACCAAAACTAGGATCACTAGAGTTCATTTTACTCAAGGCAATAGATTTATGGAGAATTTCATCCAAATTTTTCAAGGAATAATTTGGGAATCGTTCCTCAAGAAATTTCCATATAGTATAGGCGCATTTAAGAGTGGGTAAACTAGCAATCAAGTATTTGGGCAATCCTCTAATGATGAGCTCAACGGTTCTAAGATTGCGAATCATGTCAACATTTTCATCTAGAGTGGGATGCATAGGATCAACATGAGGAGCACAAGGACTAGCAATATACTTGTTCAAATGGTATTGAGTGAAAATCACAAGCATCTCATTTTTCCATTCATGAAAATACTCTTCATCAAGAATAGGCACTCTATGTCTAAGACTCCCTAAACTAGACACATCCATCTTCCTCCAAAGGTGATTAAACCAAGGCAATGGAGACCAAAGCTCTGATACCACTTGTAGGATCTAGAAGTAGGCGTGTCTAAAGGGGGGGTGATTAGACACTTGGTGCTAAAGTTGCAATTTTTAAACTTTTTCGGTTTGAGTGGAGTTTTAGACACAATTTCAACATACACAATACATATCAAGCAAGCATGCAAAAAGTATATGAGCAGCGGAATGTAAAGCATGCAACTTGCAAGAATGTAAAGGGAAGGGTTTGGAGAATTCAAACGCAATCGGAGACACGGATGTTTTTCCCGTGGTTCGGATAGGTGGTGCTATCCTACATCCACGTTAGTGGAGACTTCAACCCACGAAGGGTAACGGTTGCGCGAGTCCACGGAGGGCTCCACCCACGAAGGGTCCACGAAGAAGCAACCTTGTCTATCCCACCATGGCCATCGCCCACGAAGGACTTGCCTCACTAGCGGTAGATCTTCACGAAGTAGGCGATCTCCTTGCCCTTATAAACTCCTTGGTTCAACTCCACAATCTTGTCGGAGGCTCCCAAGTGACACCTAGCCAATCTAGGAGACACCACTCTCCAAGAAGTAACAAATGGTGTGTTGATGATGAACTCCTTGCTCTTGTGCTTCAAATGATAGTCTCCCCAACACTCAACTCTCTCTCACAGGATTTGGATTTGGTGGAAAGAAGATTTGAGTGGAAAGCAACTTGGGAAAGGCTAGAGATCAAGATTCATATGATAGGAATGGAATATCTTGGTCTCAACACATGAGTAGGTGATTCTCTCTCAGAACATATGAGTTGGAAGTGTAGGTGTGTTCTGATGGCTCTCTCCACGAATGAAGAGGAGGTGGAGGGGTATATATAGCCTCCACTTAGAATCCAACCGTTACACACAATCTACCAATCTCGGTGGGACCGAATCAACAAACTCGGTCGGACCGAAAAGGTAAACCTAGTGACCGTTAGAGATTTTCGGTGGGACTGACATGCATCTCGGTAGGACCGATGTGGTTAGGGTTTGGGCATAACGTAATCTCGGTGAGACCGATTACACAAACTCGGTGAGACCGATTTGGTAATTAGCTAACCAGAGAGTTGGTCAGGCAAACTCGGTGGGACCAATTTGCTCTTTCGGTGAGACCGAAAAGTTACAAAAGGGAAACAGAGAGTTTGCATTGTAATCTCGGTAGTACCGATTGCCTAAACTCGGTGAGACCGTTTTTGACAATGGACATACACAGTGAGATTGCAATCCCATCTCGGTGAGACCGAGATCCCTATCGGTGAAACTGATTTGCTAGGGTTTGGCAGTGGCATATGACATAAGAGAAACTCGGTGGCGCCGGATAGAAAGAATCGGTGGGACCGAGTTTGGCTTAGGGTTTAGGTCATATGTGGATATGGGAAAGTAGTTGAGGATTTTGGAGCATATCATTAAGCACATAGAGCAAAAGGCTCATTAAGCAACACCTCATCCCTTCTTAATAGTATTGGCTTTTCCTATAGACTCAATGTGATCTTGGATCACTAAAAGTGTAAAATGAAGAGTCTTGAGCTTGAAGCTTTAGCCAATCCTTTGTCCTTATCATCTGAAGGAGTTCCCACAACCTTTAGTCCATGCCACTCCATTGTTGAACTTATCTGAAACATACTAGATAGAAACATTAGTCCAACAAGAGATATGTTGACATTAATTACCAAAACCACCTGAGGAGCACTTGTGCTTTCATTTAGGCAAAGACAAAAACCAAGTTTTAGCACGATCTCTAAGAGAAAACGGAAATAGCTTCAATTTAACAATATCATTATCGACATCTTTCTTCTTTTGCATATCGCACAAATCAACAAAGCTATTTAGATGGGTAGCGACATCTTCACTAGGAAGGCCGGCGAATTGATCTTTCATGACAAGATTCAACAAAGCAGCATTAGTTTCACAAGATTCAGCTTCGGTAAGAGGAGCAATCGGGGTACTAAGAAAATCATTGTTGTTGGTATTGGTAAAGTCACACAATTTAGTATTGTCTTGAGCCATTGTGATAAGCAAGCAATCCAACACACGAGCAAACAAGAAGCAAGCGAAAAAGAGGCGAACGAAAAGAGAGGGCGAATAAAACAGTAAGGGTGAAGTGGGGGAGAGGAAAACGAAAGGCAAATGTCAAATAATGTAATGCGAGGAATAAGAGTTTGTGATGGGTACTTGGTATGTCTTGACTTGTGCGTAGGCTCCCCGGCAACGACGCCAGAAATCCTTCTTGCTACCTCTTGAGCACTACGTTGGTTTTCCCTTTAAGAGGAAAGGGTGATGCAGCAAAGTAGCGTAAGTATTTCCCTCAGTTTTTGAGAACCAAGGTATCAATCCAGTAGGAGGCCACGCTCAAGTCCCTTGCACCTACACAAACAAATAAGAACCTTGCAACCAACGCGATAAAGGAGTTGTCAATCCCTTCACGACCACTTGCAAAAGTGGGATGTGATAGAGATGATAAGATAATATTTTTGGTATTTTTATGATAAAGATTAAAAGTAAAGAAAGCAAAATAAACGGCGAAAGAAATAGCTTGTTGACGGGAAATTAATATGATGGAAAATAGACCCGGGGGCCATAGGTTTCACTAGTGGCTTCTCTCAAGATAGCATAAGTATTACGGTGGGTGAACAAATTACTATCGAGCAATTGATAGAATGAGCATAGTTATGAGAATATCTAGGTATGATCATGTATATAGGCATCACGTCCGTGACAAGTAGACCGACTCCTGCCTGCATCTACTACTATTACTCCACACATCGACCGCTATCCAGCATGCATCTAGAGTATTAAATTCATAAGAACGGAGTAACGCTTTCAGCAAGATGACATGATGTATAGGGATAAACTCATGCAATATGATATAAACCCCATCTTTTTATCCTCGATGGCAACAATACAATATGTGTCGTTTCCCCTACTGTCACTGGGATCGAGCACCGCAAGATTGAACCCAAAGCTAAGCACTTCTCCCATTGCAAGAAAGATCAATCTAGTAGGCCAAACCAAACTGATAATTCGGAAAGACTTGCAAAGATAACCAATCATACATAAAAGAATTCAGAGAAGATTCAAATATTGTTCATAGATAATCTTGATCATAAACCCACAATTCATCGGATCTCGACAAACACACCGCAAAAGAAGATTACATCGAATAGATCTCCAAGAGAATCGAGGAAAACTTTGTATTGAGATCCAAAGAGAGAAAAGAAGCCATCTAGCTAATAACTATGGACCCGAAGGTCTGAGGTAAACTACTCACACATCATCGGAGAGGCTATAGTGTTGATGTAGAAACCCTCCATGATCAATGCCCCCTTCGGCGGAGCGCCGGAGAAGGCCCCAAGATGTGATCTCATGGGTACAGAAGGTTGCGGCAGTGGAATTAAGTTTTCGTGGTGCTCCTCGATGGTTTGGGGGTACGTAGGTATATATAGGAGGAAGAAGTAGGTCAGTGGAGCCACGAGGGGCCCATGAGGGTGGAGGGCACGCCCAGGGGGGTAGGCGCGCCCCCTGCCTCGTGGCCTCCTTGTTGATTACTTGACGTCCACTCCAAGTCCTCTGGATCACGTTTGTTCAAAAAATCACGCTCCCGAAGGTTTCATTCCGTTTGCACTCCGTTTGATATTCTTTTTCTACGAAATACTGAAATAGGCAAAGAAAACAACAATTTGGGCAGAGACTCCGGTTAATAGGTTAGTCCCAAAAATAATATAAAAGTGTATAAATAAACCCATTAAACATCCAAAACAGAATATATAATAGAATGGAACAATAAAAAATTATAGATATGTTGGGGACGTATCAATCTCTCTCTCCCCCTTTGACATCAATTTCCAAGAAGGGATCTTGTGGATTGTGAGTCAAAATAGGTTTGGTCCTTGAGTCACAGAGCAAAGCAGCATATAGAATGTGATGCTGGTAGAGGACAAGAATCATCGAGTGGAGCTAGAACAAATAGGCAGGATGCAAGTGGCAAAGTGTCTTCTCAGCATTGAAATCGGTAACACCGAGTTGTTTACTTCGGCGGCACCGAGAAGGTTCGGTTTGACCGAAAGTGGCAATCCGGTGTGTCCGAGTTCAACACAGAGAGAACATTTTATCACCTCAGCTCACTAGGCAAAATAGGATCTCACAAAGATTTGCAAGGAACTAACTGAAGGATTTGCAATGAATTAGATGCAAGGAATGCAGAACAAAATAAGAAAAAGGAAAAGAAATCTGGATGAAGTTTTTTTTAAATAAGAAAGGAAACAAATATGCAAGAGACAAATGCAAGAACACAGAGAAACACTAGAGAACTTCATCTAGAATTGGTCGACGACAAAGTCACCTGTGTTAGAGTATATTGACTTAGGAGTCAAGTGAGAACACTTGATCATAGGTCATACTCATCGTTTAAGCTCAAAATAGGGTTACCATTTTTCGTTTAAGCATTTTGATGTATTCACATATTGTTGAGCTGCTTTGACCCATGACTTGGGGTAAAGCTTCTCTAAGATGGAGTAGCATACCTTGGTGGTGGTGTTGATCTTGATCATGTAGTTGAACTTGTGTGGGATGCTCAAGGTTGATGTAGCTCATCAATGGTTGGGAGCACCACTTGTAGTTTGAGTTCATCTACCTACATGGGTTAGTCTTGCAAGGATGCACTTGTGTATCCAAAATGACAATCATGAAATTTGATATCAAATGAATTTTGATACAAAGAATTTGTCAAAGGATATGTTGAAGGGGTTTCATGCACCACCATATTGTAGTGAATTGGTGATGTAGAGATTGCTCATGATGTGAGTGATATGCAATGTCATAGATTTAGATTCACCAAAGTACCTACAAGGGTTAGATAGCATGCAAGGGTGCAAATATATCCAAGGCATATGATCATCACAATAATCATCTTTATGAATTCTAATGGCTTCGAAGATGATATTACTAATGATTCCAACATCTCCTTCGACACGCATAAGATTAGTAAGCTCAAATAGACAATCACCAAACTTAGGATCATTGGAATTCATCTTACTCAAGGCAATAGACTTATGAATAATTTCATCTAAGTTTTGCAAGGAATAGTTTGGAAATCGTTCCTCAAGAAATCTTCATATAGTGTAGGCACAATCAAGAGTAGGCAAGCAACCAATCAAGTTTCTAGGCAAACCTCTAGTGATAAGATTAACAATTCTAAGGTTGCGGATCATGTCAATAGACTCATCAAGGGTAGGATGGAAAGGATCAACATGAGGTGCACAAGGGCTAGTAATGTACTTGTTCAAATGATATTCATTGAAAATCACAAGCATCTCATTTTTCCACTCATGAAAGTACTCTCCATCAAGAATAGGCACTCTACGTCTAAGACTCCCCAACGTAGACTCATCCATCTTCCTCCAATGGTGATTAAACCAAAGCAATGGAGACCAATGCTTTTATACCAATTGAAAGGATCGAGAAGAGGTGTCTAGAAGGGGGTGAATAGACTCTTAACAAGTAAAAGTAGCAATTTTTATTTTCTTCAAGTTAAGGTAGAGTTTTAGCACAAGTTCAAACATTCACAATACATTTCAAGCAAGCATGGAAAGAGTATATGATCAGCGGAAAGTAAAGCATGCAAGTTGCAAGAATGTAAAGGGAAGGGACTGGAGTATGCAAACGCAATTGGAGACACGAAGATTTTTCCCGCGGTTCCGATATGTGGTGCTATCGTACATCCAAGTTGATGGAGACTTCAACCCACGAAGGATAACGGTTGCGCGAGTCCACGTAGGGCTCCACCCACGAAGGGTCCACGAAAAAGCAACCTTGTCTATCCCACCATGGCCATCGCCCACGAAGGACTTGCCTCACTAGGGTAGATCTTCATGAAGTAGGTGATCTCCTTGTCCGTACAAACTCCTTGGTTCAACTCCACAATCTTGACGGAGGCTCCCAAGTGACACCTAACCAATCTAGGAGACACCACTCTCCAAAAGGTAATAGATGGTGTGTTGATGATGAACTCCTTGCTCTTGTGCTTCAAATGAAAGTCTCCCCAACACTCAACTCTCTCTCATGGATTTGTATTTGGTGGAAAGATGATTTGAGTGGAAAGCAACTTGGGGAAGGCTAGAGATCAAGATTCTTGTGGTTGGAATGGAATATCCTGACCTCAACACATGAGTAGGTGGTTCTCTCTCAGAAAATGTATGCTGGAAGTGTAGGCACGTTCTGATAGCTCTCTCCATGAATGAAGAGTGGGTGGAGGGGTATATATAGCCTCCACACAAAATCTAACCGTTACACACAATTCACCAAACTTGGTCACACCGATTTAGTTCATAATGTGACCGTTAGGCATTTAGGTGGGACCGATATGATCAACTCGATGGGACTGATGTGCTAGGGTTAGGGTAAAACCTCATCTCGGTTTGACCGATTACACAAACTCGGTGGGACCGATTTTGGTAATGAGCTAACCAGAGAGTTGGTCAAGCAAACTCGGTGAGACCGATTACAAATCTCGGTAAGACCGAATTAATTGCAATGGGAACGAGAGAGTTTGCAAGCCCATCTCGATGAGACCGGGATCCCATCGGTGAGATCGAATTGATTAGGATTTCTGGCAGTGTCTATGTCAAGTGAAATAGGTGGCACCGGATAGATCAAATCAGTGCGGCCGAGTTTGACTTTTTGTTTGGGACATATGTGGATATGAGAAAGTGGTTGGGGGCTTTGAAGCATATCACTAAGCACTTTGAGGAAGCAAGCCATTAAGCAATACATCATCCCCTCTAAATAGTATTGGCTTTCCTAAGGACTCAATGTGATCTTGGATCACTAGAATGAAAGTGTAGAGTCTTGAGCTTTTGAGCTTTTGCCAATCTTTTGTCCTTAGCATCTTGAAGGGGTTCCACATCCTCTTGTCCACGCCACTCCACTTGTTGAACTTGTCTGGAATATACTAGATAAAAACATTAGTCCAACAAGAAATATGTTGACATTAATTACCAAAACCACTTAGGGAGCACTTGTGCTTTCAGCTGTGGGGAAGATGGCCGCAGGAGGCGCGGAGGATGAGGTGACACCAATGGGGCGGCGATGCACGAAATCCGGCGGCCCCCGGCCGCCAGTATTCCATGCCGCCGATTGGGGGCACAACGAGGCGAGACGCTGCAGGGCCCGGGAGATCGGCGGTGGCGCGTGCGTGGGGGGGCGTGGCAAGGAAGTGGTGGAAATGTCCCTCACGCTAAGATGCGCTTCTGATACAGGAAACCGCAAAGAGAGGGGGGCTGGACATGTGCGGCCGAAAGTGCCGATATTTACCGCTTCCCCCAAAATTATTTTTGGGATGGGCCGTTTGAACGATTTTTGTATCTCGGTCTCATAAAACAGTGGTTATTTTAGCGGAAGGGACGAATTTGCAGGATGTGCTAGAGATGCTTTAAGAGCATCTTCAACAGCCGCCCAACACGCAACGCGCTAAAAACCAGTTTGCAGTGCGCCCATCGCCTGGTTTAATGCGGCGGGCAGCGCTGACTCCAGCAGGCGCGGTAAAATGCAGCGCGTGCGTAGCTCTAGCAGGCGCGCTAAAATGCAGCGCGCGCTCTCACACAAACACTACGGTGCATAGATAAACCATACATATTCTCACATAGCATAGATTAAAAATGATACAAAGATATTTTACATAATTCATAGCATAGATAGATAAACAGAACTACGGTGCAACTACATAAAATTAAACTACGGTGCAACTAGATAAAAACTACGGTGCAGCTACAACTACTCCGAGTCGTCCTCATTATCATCCTCATCCTCGGTGGTGTTGTCCGAGGTATCGATCCATATATCGTGCCAACGTTCATCGTCTGATGTGAAGATCGACATTCCACCTGCTTCAACGATATCACACTGTGATATGGCCAACGGCTTCCGCCGACGCAGGTCCGCCCGCTCCGCGTGCGCCTTGCCGTCCTCTCCGCCCAGTAGGCACGCTCGTTGGCGACGTCTTGCCATGGCTCGCTCATCCTCCTCGGCGATGACGAGGCGGCACTGCCGCTGACGGTGCTCCGCACGGTCCTGGTCCGTGATAAGACGAGGCGGAGGGGCGATGGTCTGCGACTGTTCGCGCGTGTAGACGTCACGGAAGTTCATCTGCGACGGAGGCCTCTCTAGGCGCCACGCCGCCGCATCGTACGCGCGGCCGGCCTCGTGCCTGGTCTGAAACGTGCCGAGGCCGAGCCGGACGTCGCCAAACTGGATCTCGGCGTAGTACCAACCGTTGGGGCGTTGGCGAACGCCGCGGTAGCCCGAAGTTTCTCGGCGGCGCGGCGGCATGGTGGCCTGGTGGTGGCGGGGCGTTGAAGCGGCGAGAAAGCAGTGGAAGCGGCGGGGAGACGGGGGAATGCGCGCGTGGCAGTATGGAGAAACACGTGGCGAGCGCCGCAATTTATAGGCGCGCCGCAAGCGGTGCGCCAAATCTACCGCGCGACCGACAGCTTTCTCCCCCGCGCGCTTGTTTTCGGTCACCGCTGGAGCGCGTGAAAACTTCCCGCGCGCGTTAAATGGGCTTTTTATCCCGCGCGCGTCTTTTGGCGCGGCTGTTGGAGATGCTCTCCAACAGCCGCGCCAAACGACGCGTGCGGGGTAAACCCAGCTTTTAGCGCGCACGGGGCGTTTTGCCGCGCTCCAGCGGTGGCGGGAAACTCGCGCGCGCGGGAACCGTTTGCGCGCGCGCGAAAAGGCGCCAGCTCGCGCGCCATTTTTTGCGCACCGCTTCCGGCGCGCCTATAAAGTGCGGCGCGCGCCACGCGCCTTTTCCACGCCTCCTCTACTCCTCTTCCTCTCCCTCTCTGCCACGCGCCGCTCCAGCGCCCCGTCACCGACGCGCCTCCACCGCTCCAGCGCCCCGCCACTGACGCGCCGCCATGCCGCCGCGCCGCCGAGGAGCGTCCGGCTACCGCGGCGTCTGCTTGTGTCCCAACGGCGGCTGCTACTCGGAGATACGCTCCGGCGATCTTCGGCTCGGCCTCGGCACCTACGGGACGGCGCGCGAGGCCGCCCGCGTGTACGACGCGGCGGCGTGGCGCCTAGGCCGGGCGCGCGGCCAGATGAACTTCCAAGATGTGTACACGCTCCAGCAAGCGCTCGACTTCGCCCCGCCGCCTCGTTTGAACACGGCGCAAGACCGTGCAGAGCACGCCGAGCGGCAGCGCCGCCTCCTCGTCGCCCAGGAGGATGAGCGGGTCATGGCGGAGTGGCACCGGCGCCACCCGGAGGACGTCGGACGATGATCGGTGGTTGGACATATGGCTAGATACCTCGGACGACACCGCCGAGGATGATAATGGTGATGATGATAGCGACTTAGAGTAGTTTTCTATGCAATCTATCTACTTTTTTATACAATCTATGTTTCAGATGTAAAATACCTTTGTATCGTTTTAAAACATCTATGCAATCTATCTAGTTTCTATGCTTTCAATGCTTACATCTAGCTTGTAGAATGAGCGTGAACGCACGCGCTGCATTTTTTGCGCGCTGCCGAAGCGGCGCGCGCTGTATTTTAGCGCGGCTGATGAAGTGGGCGCTGCGCGCCGCACCAAGTCAGGCGATGAGCGTGCGCTAAATCTGTTTTTTGCGCGCGGCGCGTTCGGCGCGTGTTGGTGATGCTCTAAGGATGCTTGCTGAGTGAAGCATTGGTGCTGCTCTCATCCCCACCCCGGTTCGGCGTCGCGCACGCCACACCGGGTCCATAGCCAGTAGCCAGTGCGATGATAACCCATCGCCCCTCCCTGCTCCGCCTCCGCGCACCCCTCCCCGCCGGCCTCCGCCACGGGACTTCACACGGCTTGCTTTTCACTGCGGCCGCCTACTCTCCTTCTCCTCCGCCCCTTCGCCTGCTACCTCTGCGCGTCGCTGCTGGAGGATCCTCACCGGTAATTCCCTAACGAAACCCACTCTATCCTAAGCTTGTCACATGCTTCGTCGTTCAAACTCAAGTGGCTCGCGCCGCCGCAGGTAGGTCCTGATGGCGGCAATCGCGCGACGCCTCCCCCGCCCGGAGCCGCGGCGCTCGACTTCGCGCGGAGCAACTTCCTCCCGCTAGGTGAGCTTCCTGTTTCCGCGCGATCTCAGTATGGTTCCTAGTTGCATACTCAACTGACGTGTAATTTCCACTGCGAATTTCTGTGTGCAATGTAATGCGCATGCACGAATAGTTATGAATTCTCACTGAGTCAATTCAGGCGCAGTTCATTTTCTAAAATAAAAATCAGCTGCAATTGAAATACAGATATTAACTCCAGGTTGTGTGTAACTTTGCTTGATGCTGCCATTTGTTTGTAGAACGGAAAGTTGACGTAGATGCATTTGCTTCTGAAATGCAGCAAATTTGGATGTTTCTCCTTTTCTCTTTCTCCCAAGACATAGCAATTTTGGTTGTTTGAATGTGAACCAAGTACTGCTTGGTATTGTAACATTAAGGTCAAGGTATACAGATTGTATACTTCATTCGTTGCACGATGTTGCTTTGAGACATTATCACTATAGTTTATGCACACCTCAGGTCATGAACTTAAGTGGATTGATTATTATCTTTCTTATCTTAGCTCTAATTGGTGGGATGACTTTGGGACTCCTGGATCCAACTCTTGGTTGCCTTGCTCACAAATATTCCCTGTCAAAATACAGCACTTTTGGGATATTCGTTATCTCAGGTTTGGCTTCTTAACCTAATGCACATTGGTGCTATGTTTTCCTACAGTAATGGATTTCTCTTGCATAGGGCTGACTCTGCGTACTAAGGAGCTTGGCGCAGCTTTACAAGCTTGGCCTGCTGGACTCTTTGGACTAGTATGATGTTTAGTCCCCGTTTGTTGCACTTTATTGATCCACTATGACTCTGGTCAAAAATGATAGTATGAACATGGGGACATATGAACCCACTTTCAAAACTCAGTCAAAAATTCTATTCCCAAGTTTAAAAAACCTACAAAAAAATCATGCAAATGGGTAACGGGTAGAAACTTACGTATGAAATTTTTCATAGAAAAATTATGACCATTTGTGCTTGTGTAAAAATAAGAAAATGTGAAAGACACAATAACCGTGACTATAGCTTCCTTATTTTCGCATTTTTGCGCAGGTCAGAAATGGTTATAATTTTGTATGAAATTTTACATTGGAGTTTCTACACAATACCTATATGTACCATTTTTCTTCGTAAGTTTTTGGAACTTAGAAATATGACTTTTCACTCAATTTTAGAAACGGGTTCATATGTATTCAATTTCTAAAAATTCAGATACTTTGTGGACGTAACTGTGTCTAGTGTTGAAGTATATGTGGGTTCAACCCTCTCTGTTAGTTTGGACTTTGGTTAACTGGTTGGTGCATGAAACTTAATATGGTATCAGAGCCAAGAGGCCTCAAGTTCAAGACCCGGCCAACACGCTATTTATGAAAATAGTTGTGGCCTACGTGGATCTTACGGCTAAGGCTTGAGGAACAACGTGAGGGAATATATCGCCCGCCCTTGTCCATCAGTTCGGACTTTTGGATGAACTGGCTGAAGCATGCAATTTTCCTCTCCGAGGGAGTAATATGGTATAAGAGCTAAGAAGTTGAGCCACAAGTGAGATGGGGTGTTGATTTATGTAGATTGCCCAATCTTCTCCATTAGTTTGGACTTTTGGTTGTACTGGTTGGTGCATGAAACTTTATCTACAACTTCAGTTAAAAAAAAAACTATGCCTATGTTGCGAATAGTTTTTACTCCCTGCATTATGATCTTGATGTTATTGCAGATCACATTTCACGCTAGCATTTGTGTTGTTTACTTACAGTCCAATGTTGCCATTCCAATTTTATGCAACTATTAGTTCCCCCATTTTGCTGACATCTTTTATTGTTACGTGTCTCATCCCAGGGCTCAATTCTGTTGTTCACACCTTTTCTTGCACAATTTCTTGTGCAAATTCAGTTCTTCCCTCGTGAATTTATCACTGGTACAAACCTCATCATCATGCTTATTTGTCCTATTCTCATAAGGGTTTTCAAAATTTTATCCTATCATTTCTTGTTGCGATGTGGCAGCCCATGCCTTTGTAACTGCAACTAGTTTGTTTGATGTTCACAACACATCTTGTAGGGTTGGCTATGTTTTGTTGCATGCCAACAACATTATCAAGTGGAGTCACACTAACACAGGTGCTACTTGCCTCTAATCATCATCCATTAACATCCACTACTTTATATCTTTTTTGGATATCTAGTTCCATTCAAATCTAACACAATTTTACCATTGCTGGGTAGCTTGCTGGCGGCAACTCCGCACTTGCTCTTGCAATGACAGTCATATCTAATCTACTGGGAATTATGTTTGTAAGCACAACTTTGTTATGATATTGACCTTTTGTTTTCAAGCATTGCTACTGATTGAAAGTTTCAAGCAATAAACCTAATATTGAGTTACATACTTAACTTATTCGAGCGTTTGAAAATTTAAATAACACAAAAAGATATTATTCATTTTTCTGTTGTTCAATTTGAGTTTGATAATTCATGTGAGTCTTGATCTCCTTTTACATTTTAAATGTAATTGTCGTCTTGCGTAGGAGCTACAAAATGCAACCCTCAGTCCTATAGATTAAACCGTAAAGAAAGATAAGCTGGATTGTCGACCAAAATCTTGCATAATGATATGTAATGAACTTCTATTTGTCTTGTCACGAAGATTTGCATAGACTTTGAAGTTTTTTTTTGGATTGTTTTAAGATAACCATCATGTTTTATTTTTTCATTTACTTTCCACAGGTTAACTTACCCTGCGTAGGAAAACCTGATCATGTTTCTTTGATCATGAATTAGGTACCTTTGTCTCTTGCAAAGTACATTGGCACTGGAGCTGGAGTGTCTTTGCCTACTAAGGAATTGTTCAGAAGTCTGGTCAACACTCTTTTAGTCCCCCTTATTTTAGGCAAGGTATGTAGTTATTCATATCTTTGTACTCCACTCCATCGCTTTTGTTCTGTTATTTCAATACAATGTATAGTGTAAGGAGTGCGGCGTTTCTGAGCATATGAGCCTGGGTACCGTTTTGAATTATCGATAATTATGTGCATATTTTTCTTATTTCACTTTAAATTTTGTAGTGAACATGGTCTGTTTTTTATGCTCATGTGTGTAAAACTATAATCGTATCAGTGGAAAACTTATATGTTAAACACAATTTTTGGCATAGTTTAAGAGTCAGTTCGAATGAGCATCCACGTGAATCTGCTGTTAGTGCAAATATGGTGTCAAACCTTTAACTGGAATGCACATTGCAACTAATTTTTGTTTCATGACAAAGAATAACCAGGAGTCCAGGGGTGACTGTATTTGAACTCATCTCCTTTAGGTAGTATTATTTTTCTTTGCATTTTGTATTTCAGTCAGTTTCAAGTGTGGCGGGTCTGGTTTTGAAGTCGTTTTTTCATTCTAATTATTTATTAGTTCAGAGCAATGCAAATTTTTCCTGCTCTAGTGCAAGCCTGAAATAATAGAAGCTACACTTATGGTTTGTTCTTTATCAGGTTGCCCGAGAAACCTCAAAAGGTGCGCAGGATTTAATATCTATTCTTAAATTACTGTCACTTGGAAAGTTCTTAATCTGGACTTGTATTCCTTATGTAGGTATTGCTGAATTTGTTGATGGAAATCGCCAGGGCTTTTCAGTTTTAAGTGCTGTTCTTCTCAGCCTAGTATGCCTCTAGCATGACTTCACTCATTCTTTTTCTTGCATGAATATATTAACTGATTATTAAGTCACACCTGTTTGCTGTATTAGTTTGTCCTGTTGTACACAATTCGGCTATACTAGTAGTGCATCCACTGATGCTTGCTTACTTAAGATAATGGAAAAGGGGTGCGGTTGGTGGGATATTGAAGCTGTTCGAGCATTACACTAGTAATGATTTTATGTGACACTCTCCAGCACTCTGCAAGCTGGGAAATGTATAAATGTAACGGACACCTGAAATTATTTCATAAATTCTCTAGGATCAAATCATTAGTCAGATTGTTCATATCAATTGTTTGAAATATATCATGCATGTGCAATGGGATTTTTTTTGTATTTGTAGCAATCTGAATAGTCATACAGATCAATGCATGAGAGATGATGCTGGGTGCACGCATACTGGAATTTCACTAAAGAGAAAAACAGAGTAAAACACCAAATTGGGACAATGGAACTAATTTTTAGGAGAATACTATGGAGTAGTGCAGGAAACTACAGCGTTTTAGGCTTTTATCTGTAGCGTACTGTAGTTGGAAATGATTTTATGTTGACTTTTGTTATCTTACTTCAAACTAGACAGGTTGTTTTGGAAGCAAATTTGTTTACCTTAGTCAGTGGCTAATTTATGATTGGTGATGGAAATGAAGTATTTTAAGACATCTGATAGTAGAGAAAGCCTTTTTTCTTTTCCATACGCCTCCCAAAGGGGAGTCGGGTTTCATTGCTTTTGCATAACAGAATAGCAGTTCAACACAAAACAAAGCATAAAACTTGTGTAAACAAAGAAAGGCAAAAGAGTGCTATGAGGCCACAGCCTCCTAACCTGAGCATAGTCACATCAAATATACAGACCACCCAACCTAGGGCCCAAAATCAACAAGTTTAACAAACGGCAAGCACTAGATCACCCAGCAAGCGGCCTCTCAAGACACCTCTCAGGCATTTAATCAGCAGAAGATGACACCATTTTCCTGATCTTCATTCTTCATCAGACTCCTCAGACGTAGCATTTTCACCAGCTTTAGTTATCTGCAAAGTAGCACCAGCCTTATGAGTCCACACAGCTTCATGTGCCCGCACCACCATGCGCTGGAGTACCGTCGCCCCATCCAGCAAGTTCCTCTTGTCTGAATTCTTCCGCAAACCTGCCCACAAAACAGCCTCATTACTTGTTTTCCAGATTGCCCAGCAGAAGGCTGTAGAGCAATCCAACTGAAAAAAAAGTCCAACTTTTCAGATAGAGCAGGTCTACAGAACCGAGAACCACATTTTAGCTTTACAGGGGAAGAAAGTTTTGGGAGTTACTCTTGCTTTATGTTGTTCTTGTAGTTTCTGTCTATTACAAATTCGCCTATGTACACTGATTGGAGGACACTCTTTACATGTTTCCATTTCACAGGTCCCATGGATACAAGTAAGTAGATCAAGATCGCTGCTATTGTCCGTTAAACCAAAAGCTTTCGCTATTATTGTGACTATTGGAGTGTATGATTTTTTATCTGACCTTATTGTAGTTTCAATTTTTCAAATTTTATGTATCTATTGGAAAACGTTGTGCTCAGCATCTGTAGAATACCATATGCCTAGACCATGTTATGCCATTATGTCATTTTGACTAGGTGAAGTTTGTGGTTGAAATCAATTCTTCATATTATCATGGTTGCAATATTTTTTCACAAATACTCCCTCCGTCCCATAATATAAGAACCTTTTTGACACTAAACTAGTGTAAAAAACGCTCTTATATTATGGGACGGAGGGAGTATCAATCTAGTAACAGTTTTTTTTTTGCGAATAATCTGGTAACAGTTGTTACCACTTCTCTAGTCTGGACCGAATATAACTGTATGTTTTCACTTTGCGTAATTAATTGAATTCCTGTCCTCCGGCCTCCTGGAATTATGCTCACAATTTGTTCACCTTCGCTCAACACTTGCATTATAAGTTTCATCTCCAATTGGTTACAATTCGATATACTGAGGCACCTACAGGTGTTATTGACAATAGATAATATAGTGATAATGGTACTCCCTCCGTCCGGAATTACTTGTCGCATAAATGAATGAAAATGGATGTATCTAGAATTAGAATACATCTAGATACATTCATTCTCCGACAAGTATTTCTGGACGGAGGGAGTACTTTTTGTATACCGGTTACTGGTGTGTCATTTTGGGCGGGATTGGGCACATGTTAGCCAGTTTACGCTTACTAAGTAATCAGCAACCAGTTTGAAATAATATATGTAAAAAGAAATAATGAACACTACCCTACTTTGTTCGATACAAATTTGTTTGATAAAAAAAGAGTACCCTGCTTCATGCTTGTAGTGACTGTTAACTATGTTTTTTTTGGCCACTGGCGAGTTATAGAATTTTCTGCTTTGGGTAGTATTTGTTGCTTATTATTGATGGGAATCTAGTATCAAATCTGATTCTCTAACAGAGGCATATATTTCCTGTCACAGGCTTCTACATCTTGCTCTGCTGGCATTCAATGCTACAACACTGCAGGTCTTGTCGTGTCTTAAACAGAAGGAAGAATCAGTCTTTATGAGGAAAGAGTATGCACGAGCTGTCATTTTGGTGGCTAGTCAGGTCAGTCTTCATCATCAGCAGCAGAATAAAAATTTGAGTAAATTGCAGTTGACACCACTAAAATTGACTGAAGCTGCACAAAACACTAGGGTTAGAAGATCTATACATGAACCACCTGGGACATGTGGTTAACAAATTCAAAATTCACATAGAAGATCTATACATGTAAGACAATGTAAACTGATACAGAATTAAGGCTGCACCTGCCGTGAAACAACTAGGCAAAGATTGCATAATTTCAAAAGGAAATTTACTGCATTACCACGGAATCACTACAAGTCGTCTGGTTATCATTAGATACACAGAGTAGCATAAGCAGAGTCGATGAAGTGCGTCGTGGTGGTCCTAATCATACTACCCTATTGGGGAATGCATCCGGTTGAATCAAAGTGTGCTTGCTAATTGCGGTCGTAATAGTAAATATTGCTAAACATGAATTTATTACTCTCTCCGCGTGACACCAAATTCTGCATATTCTAGCTTCTGCTTAACTTTCTTGGTGTCGTACAGAAAACATTGCCAGTGCTTGTTGCTGTGGTCGAGCAGCTTGGAGGTGCTCTTGGGGAGTCCGGACTTCTGGTCATCCCATGTGTTGCTGCGCACATTAATCAGGTACTTATTGCGCAAGCAACAATATTGCTCTTTGCACTTGCCAGGAGTCATTGCTGATGCATCATACGAATCATTTTGCAGATCATTATCGATTCTATCCTAGTAAATTGGTGGCGCCAAAGAGATCAACGATCTACTAGTGCAAAATAGCTTCAGAATTTGAATTGGATGTAAGTGCAAAGATCTACCTGAGTGAGGCTTGACAAATCCATGGTGAAATAGGTCAGGATCCTTATGATCCTAGAACCATTTAGTTCGAAGTCTCCATCAATGTGGAGTAGGATAACGCCATCTATCCGAACCATGAACATCGCCGTGCCCCTTATGTTAGCAATTTCTAAACTCAACCTCTTAGTTGGATGTTAATTTTTTTGCTGCTACTGTATGTTGGCTTGCTTGTTTCGTTTTAAGAATCTACGAGATAATTGCCTAAAACTTCCAACTTACAAAACTGGGTGTAGAACTTTTCACCCCCTATCTAGTCTTTAAACACTCAGATTGTAACAATTGCTAACAAACAGCACAATAACCATGCAAACACCGGTTAAACCTACATGTTCCCGGTGAGACGAAGATCGTGATAGTCTAATGTCTAGTATTCGAGATCATTGTGGATGTTGTTTTTTCTTGAGCAATGGCAGCTCCACTATTGTGCAGACATGGTAGAGCTGGAGCTCGTGGAGACTGGAAGGCCTTGCCCTGGCCCTCCATTGGATGCCTACAAATTTCCTATGCCCTCTGTAAAAAATACAAGTAATATGGCAAAATATACAAGTTTGTATTACAAGTTACCCCCTCTGTCTCAAAATACAAGACTTTTTTGACAAAAATATTTCTTGAGACAGCGTGAATACTTTTTTCATGCTGATTTGTCTTTTAAAAAATACAAGTGCAAACATTTAAAATTGTATAAGAACATTTTAAAAACCTATACACACAATTATATACTTGAAAACCTGTTTTATCACACATACAATTCATAACAAATGGTCAACCAACCTGTTAATCTACCAGTTTGTGAGAGAGAAGCATGATATGTTGCTTTGCAAGAATATCCATCGAAATGTTTTCATATGGGATCTAGTTTCAAAAGTCTCGTGACGGTAAACACTCAAAAATGCAAAATAAATAAATAAATCATGTGTGATCTAGTTTCACTCAATAATTCTCAACTTATTAACCAATCCTAGAAAGAACATGTTCATTCTAGGCACTTGCCTTCTCTGGCTAAAATTTGCGCTTCAAACATAATCATCGGGGCATGCTCATGTGGGATCTAGTCTTCAGTGATCTCGTCGCAAGTAACACAACGATGAAAGATGATTTATATTTGGATGCATGGTTTGAAAGCAAAACATTTTAAAATTTTAGGAAAAAAATTACGTGACAATGAAGTCATTTTATTTCTTTGGGTGTGGTATTATGGTGCATAGAAGTGTGGTATCCAAACTGAGTCCGAAAGGTGAAAATCACATGTTCACCATTTAACATCTACGAAAAGAAAGATTCCAATTCGATGGAGGGAATGGATGCACCCCTTTTGAGTGGGGTGATAACCTAAGCTTTGTAACTCCGGACAAGAACGTTTGACACCATATATAAAAAAGTAATTCAATAAAAAGTTAAATTCTAAAAATATTTTTGAAATAAACTTGACCTTCCATTGTACTGTTAAAAAAATTCCACAAAAATAAAAAACGTCGTTGACTTCTTTTCAAAAAGGACAAAATTTCGGTCAAAATAGTGTGAATAGTGACATATAATAGCAAATAATCTTTGTTTTTTGTGCCATGAAGTCAACGCTGGTTTTCTATTCGTGAAAATTTATATACTAGTGCAAAAGAAAGTCAAGTTTGTTGTAAAAAACTTCCATATTTTTTGACTTTTTAAAATTATTTTTTCCCCATAGGGTATCCCTTGTAACTCCATGATACTCTCCATGATAGTGGAGTCCTCCTATTTGACGCTCTGTGTGTTAAATAAGAGGAAAACTGAACAAGGGGTTGCCGTAATGGGCAGCCAAGTTGACACTACGGAGCCCTCCCTTGCTCCACCTTTTCCATCGATTTGTTGCTAGTTTTTCCAAGTTTTCAGTTGAGTTATTTTGTTTTTTCACTTGGATTTTTTTCAAAAATAATGTTTAATGCATACTTTTTTATTTTTCCATAAATTAAAATATATATTCTTTGATCGATTTTTGAATTAGATAAAGGTAAAATAAAAATAGAAAAATAGGAAACATAAAAGGAAAACAAAAGAAAAAGAGAAAAATAAAAAGTTTATTATCAAACCCAGAAAAATTGACAAAACAAAAACCAAATGGAAACCAGAACCAAAAGAACCCCAACAAAAAAAAAATACCAGAAAAAGGACAAACACATGGGCCAGTCCGCTCGCCTCCCTGTGCGATTTACGGATAATACTCCCTCCATCACAAAATAAGTGTCCCAACTTTATACTAACTCTAGTATAAAATTGTACTAAGTTTGAGATACTTATTTTAAGACGAAGGGAGTACATTGTAATGAGCAACGTGTTGGGTTTTCCATGAGACCGTGCTAGTCACGTTGCTAATAAAGTCATTAATGGGTCATATTTACAAAGTGAGGCACGGTTGTCCATCTCATCTTTCTTATTTAAACAACGTGTTTGGTTTGAAGGGAATTAGTGATAGGGGAGTTTAAGGGGTACTAGATATACGCTCTATTTTTTTTGAGGGAAACTAGATATGTTTTTGAGGGAAACTAGATATATGCTCTATTGTTTGGTTGTGGGGCAAGAAAGTTGAGGAGGGAAGGGGAAAGTGAATTAAGGAGGCAAAAAAGGAGGCATGGCTAATTTCCACATATCCCTTCCCTAGTTTCAGGTGGAATGGATAAATTCCCACTAGTAAATTTCCATCACACATCAAACATGGGTTTGAGATGAATAATCTATTTTCCAAAGCCTAAAGCTCATTCCCTTTCTCTCAAGCTGCCAAACACGCTGTGAGTGAATGTTGTCTGTCTTGTCTTAATTGAATCACTCATTTTTTATTGTTGTCTAAAAAAACTCACTTTTTATTTTAATTATTCTAGTTATCTTGCTTTCTAGTTTTATCTTTTATTTCTTGATTTTCCTATTTCCATTTTTGGGGGGTTTATCTTTTCTTTCCTATTATTTTTCTTTTATATTTTTTATGGTTAACAATTTTCTCTTATGTAAATATATATTAATTTCTATTTTATTAATATGCGAACATTTTTGTTAAATGCATCAGTAATTTTTAAAATTACATTAATATAAATTTAAACTGCATAAATAATTTTTATAACTATTTGTGGATTATTAAAATTCATATTTTTTCAAAAACTTCAAAAACACTTTTAAATTAAATCAAATATTTCGGAAATATGTGTACACTTTTTGATTGAATGGCCATTTTTAAAATTTACGTAAACACTTTTATTTACACGAAACTTTTAATAAAATATGAAATATCCTTTGAATTTAAATAACTTTTTTCAAATTGCGTAAGAACTTATTTGAAATACATGACTTCTTTATCATTATATGGATATCTTCATAAAAGAAGTAAAGATTTTTATAAAAATACATGGATATCTGGTAAAATGTGTGAACACTTTTTAAATTACAAGTACTCCCTCGATTCCATAATGTAGTGCATATAATGTTTTTGAAAAGCCAAACTTCATAAATTTGAATTAAGTTTGTGGAGAAAAACATTTACATCTAGAATGCCAAACACATATCATTGGTTTCATCATAAGATATAGTTTCATATTTTATATATTTGATATTGTGGATATAAATAGTTTTTTCTATAAATTTGGTCAAAATTTGCAAAGTTTGACTTCTCACAAAATCTATAGACACTACATTGTGAAATGGAGGGAGTATATTTTAATACGTGAATAATTTTAAAAATGCATAACTGTTTCATAACCACACTTTTTGTGGGGGATTCTAAATTTTTTATGTGTGTATATTATTTTAACACATGGTTATTTTTATTCCACTGAAAAATCATGATTATTTTTATATTATTTAACAGAATTCCAGTAAAAGAAGAAGCATTGTACGGTGGGCCGCACTGTTTGCGGTCCGTTCGGGCAGCGCTGTGGGCGGCCCCGTGCTTAACGCTTGCGCTAAGCAACGTATGGCACCCCTCAGAAAGAAAAAAAAACGTATAGCACCGTCCTTTGTTCTCTTCCAATCTCTCTTTTGCAGTTCGTTCCCTTCCCTTCCCCGGCGAGCCCACCGCCGCAGCGACATCTCGCTTGCCACCGAGGCGCCGGAGTTTGATTATGGCATCCAACGATGGCGAGGGAGGAGAAGGGTGGGAGGCGGCGGTGCGAGCGGAGGTGGGCGGTGCGAGCTGGTGGGACGATCCAGACGGCGCCGACCTCCACGCCAGGTTCAAGGCCTTCACGGGGCAGCGCCGCGACTGGCCCGAGCCCAAGCTCCTCTTCTGGAAGGACCTCCTCCTGCGCGTCGCCCGACGCCTCCGGCTCTGCTCCGCCCCCGCCCACTTGGTAAGTGGCCTCCACCTCAAAGCGAGGGTTCGTTTGCTTCTGAGACCATGACGGCCGACGACGACTGCCGCAGGTGACGAGCGTTTGGTTTGCCCGCCCCGGAGGCATCACACCGCTCTGCTTGCCGCAAGTTCTGGTCAGTTTCTACAACGACCTCACTGTATGTACAGCGTGTGCTATCGCCGTGAGCTAGTGACAATTTTTTTCTGGACATTTCAGGAGGAGATGCGTGCCGATGGGGAGATACTGCTTAAATCCGAGCTAATTGTTCCGACCGCAGGCGGCTTGTATCAGCTGGTCAGGAGGGTAAGCCGGATGGCTATCTCAAGGCGTCCGATTGTACAGGAGGACATCCTTGTGTTTAGATCCTTGGTTGAGGTATAAATTCCTTTGTTGAGGTATAAATTCCTTTTTTGGGCAATATTGTTATAGTGCTAGTATGCCAATTTGATGCCCTGCTATTCGATTGCAGGAACGGTTTGAGGAGATTGCTACGCAGCTGAGAGGCTCCCATTGGACATCAACATGTGTCATTACTATGACTAAATTCAATAGCTTCTTTTATGGACGGGAGGATGCTCATGCGGCGTTATGTTACTTGACGCAAAGTGGGAAAGCACGGTATCTTGCGATCAGGAAGGAAGACCCTGTCGAGGTTCACGATTTGTTGTTCCATTTTCTGTGGCTTTGTTTCAGTGAGTTCCCTCATGTGTTAATACTTAAGTTGGGTGGCTAGCTTCAGGGTGTGAAGTTTCCACTTGTCTCTGCTCATGCTCCTGCCGTATCGAAGTTTGACTGTGATACCTTACACTTAGTTTGGCAAGAAGAGAAATTGCAGCAACAGTGTGATGTGCTTGATCGCCGATGGGAAATGTTAGTCTACTTATTGATTTGCCATCTACAATTTGCATGTAACTCTTACGTGTTGTGGTTGAACTCCTATGTAGATTGCATAGACCTAAGCCTACACATTCCAACAGTTGCTATTGTAGGGCAGTTTTACAACTAATGTATTTCAAATGACTAGTACCGGTGCTATCACACAATACTCCATCCGTCCGGGTTTATTAGGCCCCCTCATATTTTGAGCCAAAGTTTGACCATACATTTGCGTAATAAAATATGCTTTATATGTAGAAAAAGTGATATCAAAACTTCATTTGAATATGAATCCGACAATATAATTTCTATGACATCACTTATATTTTGCAAACCAAATATATGGTCAAAGTTTAACACAAAATACAGGGGGGGGGGGGACTAATAAACCCGGACAGAGGTAGTAGTCATCAAGGTCTTCATGATTGTTAGGGGTCGTTACTGTAGTTGTTGTGTGTGTGGTGGTGGTGGTGTTAGGTGTGTCCTTCTAATTATGATTTCCTTCCATACTCAACTTTCAGATGCCTGATTCTGTCTTTTTGGTCGAATACACAATATCCAATTCTCTCTCACTTGCTGCATCATTTGTGATATTGCTGCTTATTTTCTGCTTTTGTAACTTAAGAGATGAGTGTGTACGTTCCAGTATGGTGTTTTTATTACTGTTTTTTGTGCTACATGATTTGCCTTTCCACATTTTTGAATTATGTCATAGCTACAAGTATTGTTGATAATTCAGCATTAGTGAGATCTGAAATAAGTAAAGAATTAGGGAAGACTACATTAAGTGCCAAGTCCATGATCATGCTTTGATTCTGAAGCTTCGTTATTTTTATTTTGGTTGAGTTGTTGAATGGTAATGCTAGAATCTGTATTAAATATCCATATTTTTATAGTTCAAGGAGAGCGGCGTTGATGTCCTTCAAGGCCGGAGACAAACAGGGGTCTTTTCGTTATGTGAGGCAGTCTAAATTATTCTCAGAAAGCAGGAACAAATGTACACAACTATTAGAGAGGGTTGAAGAAGTTATAAGCCTGATTGCTAGTGCTGAATCAACCAAACAGGTACTGTAATTTTACAAGAGACAGATGTCCAATCATAGATAGTCATGTAACCAAAAATGGACATGTTATATAAATAATTAACTCTTTACATGCGGTATCTTCTATTAGGTTTATGAAGCAATCCAAATTGGTATGAAGGCAATGAAGGAGCATAATGTCAGCATAGAGGACATTAATACCCACCTAAAGGAGGTCGATGACCTTGTTGCAGCACAAAGAAAAATTAACGTTGCCTTAGGTAAGTTGTCAACTTGGAGTTTCCAGCTTCCAGTTGAGGAAGTTTATCTTGTAGACATGAGATAGTTTTTCTTTCTTTCTGTATGTGCTCTCTTTATACATAGGGAGAAGTAATATGCAATTTGCTAGGAGTTCAGTTATATGCAAAGCTCTGCATAATCAGAAGTTTGAGATTTTTGGGCTCATTCTTCCGCTGTCAACCAACCTGAAATATATAGTATAAGTCTTGCACATATATGAACATTCAAAGCTCAACCCAGTCCAAATCTGATACAACCCAAGTTCCCAAATCTAACCTAGCCAGGCCAACCCAATACTGACTGGACTCTTCATTTTGCACCAAACCCAACCCGTCCGAATGGGTATGAAACCTAGTTTCATATTATTTTGTGTTTTGGTTTCATCATCCGTTGATACGACACATATTTGAGTTCCATGTGCAGTCAGTTTAGAGATGAAATGGATATGCATTATTTCTCGCAGGCATTCATTTTTGTGCAAATGATCATGTTCTTAGTTGTACTTACTAGTTAGCGTGTACAGCACTGTCCTAATGTTGTTTACGCTATTTTCCATGGTAAAACCATGCATACAGTGAGGAGTATAATTTTATTATCTGGGTTTAGCCTCATAATGTATTTGGTTTAGATTTCTGTGCCCTACATACTATGTATATAGGCCTTTTTGGGCAACGGAGGAAACTTTTTTTCCTCCTTAATTCGTGACAAATCAATGGATCTTTATATGTAGGTAGTCTTTTATGTTCTGATCCAATTGTTATGCAGAATCAGCACCTTTGGATTCATTGGCTGATGAAGAAGATATAGAAGAGGAATTCAGAAACCTCGAAGCAGAATTGGAGGATAAGGTTTCTCCTGTGCATGTTGAAGAACCAGAACCAGTTTTACGTGCAAATGACGATTCACCTGATGAAACTGTTGAGTCACTGAGCAATAACCTGTCAAGCATGAAACTTGGGGCCATGTAATGCTCTTTTTTCTACTTGTTGAATGTGACATGTACATCATGTGATTTGGTATGTTTTGGCCTATCAACGTGTAATGTATGCCTTCTGATAACTAATATGAGTGACATGAACTTTTATTTGTGATAACTAATATGTGTGCCATGAACTTTTCTCTGTTTTATCTTCCACGAACCTCAGACCTCAGAGTCTGTACTGTTTGAAGCACATGGCTCATGTTTATAGTGAGAGCGTCCCCAGGTTTTACTGCACTATAATATTCAACTTACCGATGGTTTGTTACTACCCGCCGCATGTCTGTCACAGCCCTAGAATTTGATTGCAATAAGTTTCATAAGCATCTATGCATCATGTCTATATTTGTTTGAAATTTGAAATGGGGATGACAAACCCTAGCATCAAATGAACTGCAGTTAGGATCAAAATAAAAATATTTTCAATGATCCCAAATGCCCTTTAGAAATGTTCATCATTTCTGAATTGGTCCAGCACCTCTGACAAAAATGATGCACATATTTCTAGGCCATTCTGGATTTTGAATTAATTTATATTGTATTTGCATTTGGGCATTTAAATGCTATAGGATATTTTAAATGCTCAAATAATCATAAACTAAAATGTTTACTGTTGGATTTATTTTAAACAGTAGCCATGATTAGTTTCATGATTTTTGGTAATGCCCTGGCATTTTTAATAAAGCCCTAAAGTCTACAGAATAATAGAAAACATTAATAAATAGAAAACCAGAGAGAGAGTCACCTGAGCCTACCTGGCGGCCCAGCCCACCAGGCGCTCTCCTGTCGACTTCCTCCTCGCGCCAGTAGGCGAGGGCGCATGCCCGACGCGCGCAGCTACACTCCACGGCCACCTCCTCCCTCCCTGCCTGCCTCGCTCCTCCTCGATGCGTCTGGACGACGCCACGCAACCCCCCTCGACCGCCTCTCACTCTCTCCCGAGCTCTCTCCCTCCTCTGCTCTCTCTCCCTCTCATGCCCGAGCGCAGCCGTCGCCATCGACGCCGTTCGCCACGGCCACAACCACTGCCTCGCCTCGCCGAAGCGCTCAGAAGCTCCGCCTCGACCCCCTCTTCCTCCCCACCGAGCCACGCCCCGCCGGAAGCCCTGCAACGTCGCCCTCGAGCTCGTCTTCAACCTCGGTCCGCCGAGATCGCCATCGCCGCCCCGCTTGCTCCGGCCTTCCCCGAGCTTGCCGTTCGCTTTGTCGCAACCGTCGTGAGCTTCTGATCGTCCTCCCCCTCTCCGTTCTCTCTCTTGCACTCCGTAGCCGCCACGCCCCTCTCGCCCGCCTGCGCCGCCGCCTGCACTCACCGCCGACACGACTCCGACGACCATTTGGTCCGGGCGTCGTGTCCAACATGCTCGCCGCTTCGCGTAGCTTCTGTAGGTGCCATGAGCGCGATACCACGGCCACCGCAGCCCTGTAGCCGCCAACACCCGATCGCCGGCGCCGCCACGAGCTCGTTTCCAGCGAGCTCCGGCCGTCCCTGCTGCTGCTGCATGCCTCCCTGGATGCGGGCGAGCCCCGGCTCCCCGCGCGTGCTCTCGGCCGCCCGTTTGGTCGCCGGAGACGCAAACCCGCGCCGCGCCACTGTCTCGGGCCTCGCCGGCGTCGAGTCGCCGGTGGGTTTGACCCCGCTGACCATTGACCTTGTGGGCCCAGTTTGACCCCTGGGTCACTGACGTGTGGGCCCCTGGCCACTAACTAAACTAGAATTAGTATTAGTTTAACACTAACTAACTACTGACCAGTGGGTCCCACCAGTCAGTTTGACCTGGGCCGCCCCTGTTGACTTGCTGACGTCACGCTGACGCAAGACTGACATAGTAACTCTTTTTCTGGATTTATTCTTATACAGGAAATTCCAGAAAATGTTGCAAACTTCAAAAATTCATAGAAATTAATCTGTAACTCCAAATGCAAAGAGTTATATATGAAAAATGATTAGAAAAATCCAATCTATCCATCTGTATCATTTTCATGCATGTTAGAACACTTTAACCTTGCTGTTTAGGTGAAACAAGTTAATGCACTAATATGACTTCATGAAATGGGTTTGCATTTGAATCTTTGGTTCAAATGGACCCATTCCAATCTGTTCTAGCTTGCATTAGCCCAAAAAACATTCATATTGCCATGTCATGATCATGCATCATCTTGTTGCATTGCATTGATTGTATTCTTCCTTATTTGCCGGTAATTGCCCCTCTCAGTAGACGACGTTCCGACGATGAGTTCGATGACACCGATGAAGAGTTATATCATCTTTAGAAGTGCCAGGCAAGCAAAACCCCCCTTGTTCATTCCGATACAATCCCACTCTCTCGCTCCTGCTCTCTTTTACTGCATTAGGACAACAACGATTCAACTGTTACTTGCTGCGGTAGTTGAACCCCTTTCCTCTGCATGGCCTGTCATTGCCACAGTAAATAGATGAAACCCAGTAATATGAGTAGGAGTTGTTTGAGCCATGATGTGCCTACTCATCTATGCTTGTTTGTCATGCCTGCTACTGCTTAGAGTTGAGTCAGGTCTGATTCATCGGGGATGATTCAGAGGTGTGTGAACACGTCCTGCCATTGAGAGCTAAGTGTGTGAACATGTTTTGGTAAAGGTATTGGTGAGAGGCCATGTAGGAGTACATGGTGGGCTGTCTCATTGAAGTCGTCCTCAGGAACTGAGTTCTGTGTTTGTGATCCATGAAACAGTTACTACCACACATTGGGATCCTTAATTGACTCTCTCGACTTATTAATCGCCCTTGTCCTGTGTCCAGGAGTTGCAACTAGTTTCTGGTGTTTGTAAGATATGTGTTGGAGGCCGTGCGTAGCGCTGACCCTAGGGGTGGGCTATGATGCGGTAGATACACCATGGCCCGGTGTACCGAGCGCCCGTTTGGTGTCTCGGGAACCCTACACACATCGTTTGGGGCTGTGAGCGAAACTCCGGCCGGATCTCCTCGCAGATGGAACCCGAATAGGCGATAAACCTAGACTAGAGACTTGTGTGGTTAGTCAGGTCGTGGCCGACTCCCTCGCCAGGCTTCCGCTTGAAGGTTGCCGAGGTACACGACGTGTACATGGTGGTAAGTGGCGAGAGCGTGTGTGAAGAAGTACACCCCTGCAGGGTTATAAATGATCTATTCGAATAGCCGTGTCCGTGGTAATGGACTTTTGGGTTGCCTATAACAGTTCATAGACAAGTGAAAGTGGATACTCTAAAATGCGCAAGATAAGCGCGAGTGCTATGGACGGTGTTCTCGTAGGAAGACGGGAGCGGATCCATAGTAGTGTATTGATATGGTGAATATGTGGACTCGTGTACGTCACCTCAAAAGAGTTACTGGCAGTCGTAGTTCAGGATAGCCACCGAGTCAAAGCTGGCTTGCTGCAGTTAAACTCCACCACCCCTTTGTTGATACCGATGCATATGTAGATAGTTCTGATGTAAGTCTTGCTAGGTACATTTGTACTCACGTTTGCCTATTTTATGTTTTTGCAGAGAGACGTCAGTCTCACTAGTAGTTCCGCGTGGACTTCGACGTTTAGCTTGTTACCTCAGCTACGATCTTGTGCCCTCGACAGGATCTGGTAGGTAGTCAGGCTTCTCAGCCTTTTTCATTTGTAGATGTCTGTACACAGACATGTTAAGCTTCCGCTTGTGCTTTGACTTGTATGCTCTGAATGTTGGGTCATGAGACCCATGTTTGTAATATCTGGCTCTTCGGAGCCTAATGAATAAATACTTGAGTCGTAGAGTTATGTTGTGATGCCATGTTGTATTTACACATATCGAGCATATTGTGTGTATGATTGAAATGCTTGGTATGTGTGGGATCCGACAATCTAGTTGTTTATCCTCGATAGCCTCTCTTATGAGGAAATGTAGTCTAGTGCCTCCATGAGCCATAGTAGTCCGCTACAGCCCGGTTCACCGGAGTCCTGCTAGCCCAGCACTACTGCTCAGGGCACTTGACTGGCCGACATGTGTTTCACTTCGTTCATGTGTCTGTACCTTCGGGGAAATGTCACGCGGTGACATCCGGAGTCCTGCCTAGCCTGCTACAGCCCGGGTTCCCGGAGTCCTGTTAGCCCAGTGCTACAGCCGGGATTCACACGCTGCTGACCGACATGCTCGATGTGATTCATGTATGCCTGTCCCCATAGGTTAGTGCCGCTTTGGGTTCACGACTAGCCATGTCGGCCCGGGTTCTCTGTCATATGGATGCTAGCGACACTATCATATACGTGAGCCAAAAGGCGCAAACGGTCCCGGGCCAGGTAAGGTGGCACCCGTGGGAATACCGTGCGTGAGGCCGCAAAGTGATATGATGTGTTACATGCTAGATCGATGTGGCTTGGGATTGGGGTCCTGACAGCTTTAGTATCAAAGCCTGACTGCCTGTAGGATTACCAAGCCAAGCTGGTCGAAGTTGTGTCTAGAAATGCTTTAGTTATGTAAGGGAATTGATTGTGGGATGGAACGTAAGGCTCTTTTTACTCCTTATACCTCATGCCCTCTGATCTGAGTCATCCTCTTCCTTTCTACGGGGATTAAGAACTAGGCCTTCTCATCTATCTATTAGGATGACGAGTTACTATGTTAGAGACTTATATGATTGTTGGTTCCAGGCCTCAACTCAGTTTCTACTACTTTTAGTATGTTGTCAGTTGAACCAGAACCTTGATATGATGTTGTTGAGTGACTATGCAAATCCTTGTGAATGTCTCAAATCCTTTTCTGAGCATTTACAACCGTTATGCTGTCCGAGTCATCCCAGGTCTCTAAATAGTCTGATGCATTTGCAAATCCTTTCTTTCCGTTCCCGATGTCCTTTTGGGCCAGATTAAGCACACTACACGGTCTGTGAGGTACTCTGTTGCCTCAACATATATGTTGGAGCTATTATTATGACCCTAGGTGTTTTAGGGAGTCACCTAGTAATCTAGCCATGTTTTGTGTTCCCGGTGTGATGAATCTGGCCATCATTCTCGAAAGCATCCCGTGATGCCACTTAGTAGTAGGCATTCTACTCCTGGGTTTTGAACCCGAGATTCACCCTACTTACCTCATGTCGATAGTATTTGCTAGTTACTTTAGGATGTTAGTAACCTTTGCGATAGTCCTCGAGGTCCGTGGTATTTCCTTCTTCCAAATACCATGAACTGCTTATGGCAGAAGTTCTTCTGAACCAAAAGCTCACAATCAGAGTACTCTTGAGGAGTTCTCTATTCATAATTGTGGTTCTGCCAGTTCTACCTTTCTGCATGGGTTATCTGGAAGAAACCTGTTGAACTTGGTTCGACATGTTAATCTATGCATCCACAACTCAGAGAGATATATGTCCCCTTGAGTTGTCCCTCTTCATTTTTATTCCGACCATCATCTATCAATTGATAGTCAAGAGTAAGTGTGCATCCGTGTTATCGATGCTTATTATTCTTGTGGCCCGTCAAGCCATTCTAGTTCAGAATGACTAGGAGAAACAAACTCCAGTACCTCGTCCATTTCTAGGATTGGGTCAAAGTAGTTGTATTCCGCAGATCAAAATGCCAATCCAACTTTTGCTCTACTCTACCTTGGAGTGTTACCATCTTTATGTCAACAGTGTCATGAGAATTGCACCACCTCTTATGAATTCTTGACGCAGTAATACTTCTTGCCATCATCATTCGCTCCTCGGTTCCGTGTTGCTGCAACCGGAATGCCGACAAGTGAACCATGATGTGTGAAATCTATACTCCTAGTAACTCGTTGCTTTGTATTAAACGGAAACTATTCTCATTCTTAGCGTGTTGGTTATTAAATCATCATCCTAAGATTGATCGTGCTACCTAGTCCTTTTATCTGGTGCACTCCTCGATCAATGAGTTAGGATTGTGTCAATCCCTCACTCTTTGATCATATCATCTTGCCTTGAAAAGCAAGGTTGTTCTCGAGCTTAGTAATATATCGGTGGTTCGTGATTTTCTGAATATCTTCTCGGAAGTATTACCAGGTTATCTCCTGGTCGCTATGTTGAGTTCGTGATCATGTTGGTTTTTCTCTAAACCATCCATTCTTCAAGAAGCTGTGTTGGATACCCCCGAGCTAGTTGGTTAAGCTAAACAACAACTTGGAGAGTTGGAAGATGGAAGCTTGTCCGACTTAGTTCGTCACTAAGGGATATCCTTGTGTGTGTGTGTGTGTGTGTGTGTGTGTGTGTGTGTGTGTGTTGAAGAAAGATGATATCTTCATCGACCGTTCCCCTTGATCAGTTGTTGAACCTATTGTCTAGTCCAAACCTTGATTTGAGTGTGGGCTATCGTCAAATCAAGTTAGAACCAACGATATTCATAATGTTGTCTTACTCGTGGTTGATTCCTCAAGCATACACCATTACATCTTTTGGTCTGACCAATACTATCACATTGTTCACATAAAGGTGGAAGTCCAGTGATATGGAAATTCCGATGAGTTGCTATTGAGCCCATCAGCAACATCTTGTCTCCTCCATGATTTATGTTGAACATCAAACTAGTGTTGGAAACTTTTGTAAGCATTATCTTCATGTTCCGTTCATGAAATACATGTTTGGTGTAAGAAGTGACTTTCTCCAAGTTCACGTGCATTAGGTGTAAGTTGCCGCCATGAATTTGAGAAAGATTGTTTTACTTTCTCCGGAATCATCCCAAGTCAATCATGCATGTGCGAAGTATTCTATGGTCTGATAGACTGATCATCTTCATTCCATACGTATCCCTAGCACACCAAGCCACTGATTGATTTGTTCAAGGAGAAGGAGTTCCTTCATAAGAGCTAGTCATGACTTATGTTAGGACTTCGTTATCCTCGATGATGGTTCCCAACTTGAACTCGGTAGTGTTTTATTATAAGACTACTATGTGGTCATGCTTGTCTAGGACAACATGTTCACATGTGTTTAGCAGGACCAGCTCATGTTTTGGAGCTTGCTATCGTAGTTCATTTCCCAAGAATCTCGCAACATCATCTCGTCGATTTGTGTTGCAAAACTTTCACTTTTCTTTCTAGATTCGATGAGTCTGGAATATCCTGACACCAACCAGATCTGAATCTCAGGCAGATATGATGGTTGGAACGTGTCCCAAGAATTATAATATTGCTCTCTCGGTAACCCGATAACGTGGATGTCGTGGCCAACCCACCTAGCCGGAAGGCCTATTATTGTAATATCTTGGTTGAAGAAGTTGGTCACCTCCCCATAAGGATCTCGCAGGATCTGCCTCCGTAGTTATTCCTTATGGATTCTTGAGCTTCCGAAGTCCGACCTTTTACTTGATGCTCTAGTTATCAAGCCATATCTATAAATGGGTTGCGCTAGCACATCAAGGAGAACATTAGAAGCGGGGTGCTAAATGTCTCTCGGTCGATCATCCAGATTTCGTTCCCTTGGCCTCGCTAAGGTGAAATCTGAGAAAGGGGTGTTTTTCTATGCATCTGCATTGTCCATCACTACTCGTCAAGGTAGTAAGATGTGTTGCTAGGATCCTCGACACGGTTGTTGGTAGAACCTTGATGAATATGGAAATGCTCAAGTTCTTGAGAGCACGCGCAAGCAAAATCATCCCTTGCGTTGTCTTCAACAAGGTAATCCACATCATTCATCCTAGTCCGAGTATGCCATTTCTTCGAGCTATTTCAAACGCTCGATTGTAATTGCCTTAAGCTGGTATGAAGAGTTTCAATGATCTAGGGATCAAAAGTAATTCTTTTTGCCACTTAAGGGAATATTTCTGCGAGTCACCTTCCTTAAGGTGTCTCGTTGTGGTATCATGGCAACCCAACTCCTCGCTACGTTGACACCGTTCACCACCCTCCTAGGTGTGGGAATTCCGCTACTTATTTAAACCTTGTTATATGCTCATTTCCATCATTCTTGATGTGTGTATCGTGTCTCATCTCGAGAGATGTCGCTATGTCTCGTTCTGAGAGTTGATCGTCGGTTGCTCGATCTTTGAGAAGATCGATTCTTTGAGAGTTTCTTTTCTTCCGTTATCGTGTTGGATGGAGTTCTCAGAGCAAGACATCGAGGCAAATATGGTGATCGTGTCAACGTTCCTATGAAGTGCAACCTCGATCGTGAAGATCGTGTTAGCTAGTGTCCCCTCTGTCTTCTTACCTCACGTCTTGAATCTCGGGATGAGATTCTTGTTTAGTGGGGGTGAGTCGTCACAGCCCTAGAATTTGATTGCAATAAGTTTCATAAGCATCCATGCATCATGTCTATATTTGTTTGAAATTTGAAATGGGGATGACAAACCCTAGCACCAAATGAACTGCAATTAGGATCAAAATAAAAATATTTTCAATGATCCCAAATGCCCTTTAGAAATGTTCATCATTTCTGAATTGGTCCAGCACCTCTGACAAAAATGATGCACATATTTCTAGGCCATTATGGAGTTTGAATTAATTCATATTGTATTTGCATTTGGGCATTTAAATGCTATAGGATATTTTAAATGCTCAAATAATCATAAACTAAAATGTTTACTGTTGGATTTATTTTAAACAGTAGCCATGATTAGTTTCATGATTTTTGGTAATGCCCTGGCATTTTTAATAAAGCCCTAAAGTCTACAGAATAATAGAAAACATTAATAAATAGAAAACCAGAGAGAGAGTCACCTGAGCCTACCTGGCGGGCCAGCCCACCAGGCGCTCTCCTGTCGCCTTCCTCCTCGCGCCAGTAGGCGAGGGCGCATGCCCGACGCGCGCAGCTACAGCCACGGCCACCTCCTCCCTCCCTGCCTGCCTAGCTCCTCCTCGATGCGTCTGGACGACGCCACACAACCCCCCTCGACCGCCTCTCACTCTCTCCCAAGCTCTCTCCCTCCTCTGCTCTCTCTCCCTCTCATGCCCGAGCGCAGCCGTCGCCATCGACGCCGTTCGCCGCGGCCACAGCCACTGCCTTGCCTCGCCAAAGCGCTCAGAAGCTCCGCCTCGACCCCCTCTTCCTCCCCACCGAGCCACGCCCCACCGGAAGCCCTGCAACGTCGCCCTCGAGCTCGTCTTCAACCTTGGTCCGCCGAGATCACCGTCGCCGCCCCGCTTGCTCCGGCCTTCCCCGAGCTTGCCGTTCGCTTCGTCGCAACCGCCGTGAGCTTCTGATCTACCTCCCCCTCTCCGTTCTCTCTCTTGCACTCCGTAGCCGCCACGCCCCTCTCGACCGACTGCGCCGCCGCCTGCGCTCGCCGCCGACACGACTCCGGCGACCATTTGGTCCGGGCGTCGTGTCCAACATGCTCGCCGCCTCGCATAGCTTCTGTAGGTGCCATGAGCGCGATACCACGGCCACCGCAGCCCCGTAGCCGCCAACACCCGATCGCCGGCGCCGCCAACACCCGATCGCCGGCGCCGCCCCGAGCTCGTTTCTAGCGAGCTCCGGCCGTCCCTGCTGCTGCCGCATGCCTCCCTGGATGCGGGCGAGCCCCAGCTCCCCGCGTGTGCTCTCAGCCGCCCGTTTGGTCGCCGGAGATGCAAACCCGCGCCGCGCCACCGTCTCGGGCCTCGCCGGCGTCGAGTCGCCGGTGGGTTTGACCCCGCTGACCATTGACCTTGTGGGCCCAGTTTGACCCCTGGGTCACTGACGTGTGGGCCCCTGGCCACTAACTAAACTAGAATTAGTATTAGTTTAACACTAACTAACTACTGACCAGTGGGTCCCACCGGTCAGTTTGACCTGGGCCACCCCTGTTGACTTGCTGATGTCACGCTGACGCAAGACTAACGCAGTAACTCTTTTTCTGGATTTATTCTTATACAGGAAATTCCAGAAAATGTTGCAAACTTCAAAAATTCATAGAAATTAATCTGTAACTCCAAATGCAAAGAGTTATATATGAAAAATGATCAGAAGAATCCAATCTATCCATTTGTATCACTTTCATGCATGTTAGAACACTTTAACCTTGCTGTTTAGGTGAAACAAGTTAATGCACTAATATGACTTCATGAAATGGGTTTGCATTTGAATCTTTGGTTCAAATGGACCCATTCCAATCTGTTCTAGCTTGCATTAGCCCAAAAAACATTCATATTGCCATGTCATGATCATGCATCATCTTGTTGCATTGCATTGATTGTATTCTTCCTTGTTTGCCGACAATTGCCCCTCTCAGTAGACGACGTTCCGACGATGAGTTCGATGACACCGATGAAGAGTTATATCATCTTCAGAAGTGCCAGGCAAGCAAAACCCCCCTTGTTCATTCTGATACAATCCCACTCTCTCGCTCCTGCTCTCTTTTACTGCATTAGGACAACAACGATTCAACTGTTACTTGCTGCGGTAGTTGAACCCCTTTCCTCTGCATGGCCTGTCATTGCCACAGTAAATAGATGAAACCCACTAGTATGAGTAGGAGTTGTTTGAGCCATGATGTGCCTACTCATCTATGCTTGTTTGTCATGCCTGCTACTGCTTAGAGTTGAGTCAGGTATGATTCGTCGGGGATGATTCAGAGGTGTGTGAACATGTCCTGCCATTGAGAGCTAAGTGTGTGAACATGTTTTGTTAAAGGTATTGGTGAGAGGCCATGTAGGAGTACATGGTGGGTTGTCTCATTGAGGCCGTCCTCAGGAACTGAGTTCTGTGTTTGTGATCCATGAAACAGTTACTACCACACATTGGGATCCTTAATTGACTCTCTCGACTTATTAATCGCCCTTGTCCTGTGTCCAGGAGTTGCAACTAGTTTTTGGTGTTTGTAGGATATGTGTTGGAGGCCGTGCGTAGCGCTGACCCTAGGGGTGGGCTATGATGCGGTAGATACACCGTGGCCCGGTGTACCGAGCGCCCGTTTGGTGTCTCGGGAACCCTGCACACATCGTTTGGGGCTGTGAGCGAAACTCCGGCCAGATCTCCTCGCGGATGGAACCCGAATAGGCGATAAACCTAGACTAGAGAGTTGTGTGGTTAGTCAGGTCGTGGCCGACTCCCTCGCCAGGCTTCCGCTTGAAGGTTGCCGAGGTACACGATGTGTACATGGTGGTAAGTGGCGAGAGCGTGTGTGAAGAAGTACACCCCTGCAGGGTTATAAATGATCTACTCGAATAGTCGTGTCCGCGGTAATGGACTTCTGGGTTGCCTATAACAGTTCATAGACAAGTGAAAGTGGATACTCTAAAATGCGCAAGATAAGCGCGAGTGCTATGGATGGCGTTCTCGTAGGAAGAAGGGAGCGGATCCATAGTGGTGTATTGATATGGTGAATATGTGGACTCGTGTGCGCCACCTCAAAAGAGTTACTGGCAGTCGTAGTTCAGGATAGCCACCGAGTCAAAGCTGGCTTGTTGCAGTTAAACTCCACCACCTCTTTGTTGATACCGATGCATATGTAGATAGTTCTGATGTAAGTCATGCTGGGTACATTTGTACTCACGTTTGCCTATTTTATGTTTTTGCAGAGAGATGTCAGTCTCACTAGTAGTTCCGCGTGGACTTCGACGTTTAGCTTGTTACCTCAGCTACGATCTTGTGCCCTCGACAGGATCTGATAGATAGTCAGGCTTCTCAGCCTTTTTTAATTTGTAGATGTCTGTACACAGACATGTTAAGCTTCCGCTTGTGCTTTGACTTGTATGCTCTGAATGTTGGGTCATGAGACCCGTGTTTGTAATATCTGGCTCTTCAGAGCCTAATGAATAAATACTTGAGTCGTAGAGTTATGTTGTGAGGCCATGTTGTATTTACACATATCGAGCATATTGTGCGTATGATTGAAATGCTTGGTATGTGTGGGATCCGACAATCTAGTTGTTTATCCTCGGCAGCCTCTCTTATGGGGAAATGTAGTCTAGTGCTTCCATGAGCCATAGTAGTCCGCTACAGCCCAGTTCACCGGAGTCCTGCTAGCCCAGCACTACTGCTCAGGGCACTTGACTGGCCGGCATGTGTTTCACTTTGTTCCTGTGTCTGTCCCTTCGGGGAAATGTCACGCGGTGACATCCAGAGTCCTGCCTAGCCTGCTACAGCCCGGGTTCCCGGAGTCCTGTTAGCCCAGTGCTACAGCCCGGATTCACACGCTGCTGACCGACATGCTCGATGTGATTCATGTATGCCTGTCCCCATAGGTTAGTGCCGCTTTGGGTTCACGACTATCCATGTCGGCCCGGGTTCTCTGTCGTATGGATGCTAGCGATACTATCATATACGTGAGCCAAAAGGCGCAAACGGTCCCGGGCCAGGTAAGGTGGCACCCGTGGGAATACCGTGCGTGAGGTCGCAAAGTGATATGATGTGTTACATGCTAGATCGATGTGGCTTAGGATCGGGGTCCTGACAATGTCTCTACTGGCCGCACCCCCTCCCTCCCCCCGCGCGCACCAATTCCAGCCCTGGTTGCCGTTGGAGCGCGCTCTTTCATGGACATATAAACCGGCACACCCTCAACTCGCCGGCGCCCCACATCAGCCGCCTTTCTCGTCCGCCGACGCCACTCATTACCCATTTTCCCCGTCACCGCCACACTCATTCCCCATCTGCCAACCACTTGCCCGTGGTCTTGCTTGCCTCCTTCTCGCAGGCGGAAGCGTCGGCTTTTCTCTTCTTCCACTCGTCGGCGACGGAGGCATTGGAACCACTCCAGCCGCGACCTCCCTCGCCTTGCGTTAACGGTGGTTTGCTGAAGTGATAAAGGAGAAAGGAGAAAGGAGGGCAGGGCTGAAAGCACAAGTGCTCCCTGGGTGGTTTTGGTAATTAATGTCAACATATCTCTTGTTGGACTAACACTTTTACCTAGTATGTTTCAGATAAGTTCAACAATGGAGTGGCATGGACTAAAGGATGTGGAACCCCTTCAAGATACTAAGGACAAAGGATTGGCTCAAGCTTCAAGATCAAGACTCTACATTTTCTATTTTAGTGATCCAAGATCACATTGAGTCCATAGGAAAAGCCAATACTATTAAGGAGGGATGAGGTGTTGCTTAATCAGCCTCTTGCTTCATGTGCTTAGTGATATGCTCCAAAATCCTCAACTACCTTTCCATATCCACATATGACCCAAACCTAAAGTCAAACTCGGCCCCACCGATTCTTCCTATCCGGAGCCACCGAGTTTCACATGTCATAGCCACTGCCACAAACCCTAGCAAATCGGTCTCATCGATAGGGATCTCGGTCTCACTGAGATGGGATTGCAATCTCACTATGTATGACCATTGCCAAAATCGGTCTCCCCGAGTTTGCGCAATCGGTACTACCGAGATTACAATGCAAATCCTCTGGTTAGCCTATTACCAAATCGGTCCCACCGAGTTTGTGTAATCGGTCTCACCGAGTTTGCCTGACCAACCCTCTGGTTAGCTTATTACCAAAATCGGTCCCACCGAGTTTGTGTAATCGGTCACAATGAGATTACGTTATGCCCTAACCCTAACCATATCACTCCTACTGAGTTGCATCTCAGTCCCACCGAAAATCCTAACGGTCACTAGGTTTGCTAATCGGTCTGACCGAGTTTAACGATTCGGTCCCACCGAGTTTGGCAGATTGTGTGTAACGGTTAGATTTTGTGTGGAGGCTATATATACCCCTCCACCCACTCTTCATTCGTGGAGAGAGCCATCAGAACAGATCTTCACTTCCAATACACATTTTCTGAGAGAGAACCACCTACCCTTGTGGTGAGCTCAAGATATTCCATTCCTACCATATGAATCTTGATCTCTAGCCTACCCCAAGTTGCTTTCCACTCAAATCTTCTTTCCACCAAATCCAAATCCTGTGAGAGAGAGTTGAGTGTTGGGGAGACTATCATTTGAAGCACAAGAGCAAGGAGTTCATCATCAACACACCATTTGTTACTTCTTGGAGAGTGGTGTCTCCTAGATTGGCTAGGTGTCACTTGGGAGCCTCCGACAAGATTGTGGAGTTGAACCAAGGAGTTTGTAAGGGCAAGGAGATCGCCTACTTCATGAAGATCTACCGCTAGTGAGGCAAGTCCTTCGTGGGCGATGGCCATGATGGAATAGACAAGGTTGCTTCTTCGTGGACCCTTCGTGGGTGGAGCCTTCCGTGGACTCGCACGACCGTTACCCTCCGTGGGTTGAAGTCTCCATCAACATGGATGTACGATAGCACCACCTACCGGAACCACGCCAAAAACATCCGTGTCTCCAATTGCGTTTGAATACTCCAAACCCTTCCCCTTTACATTCTTGCAAGTTGCATGCTTTACTTTCCGCTGCTAATATACTCTTTGCATGCTTGCTTGATATGTATTGTGCTTGTTAAACTTGTGCCTAAACTCCACCTAAACTTAAGAATATTAAAAACTGCAACTTTTGGCACTTAGTGTCTAACCCCCCCTTTAGACACCTCTTCTTGATCCTCTCAATTGGTATCAGATCTTTGGTCTCCATTGCCATGGTTTAAACACCTTTGGAGGAAGATGGATGTGTCTACTTTAGGGAGTCTTAGACATAGAGTGCCCATTCTTGATGTAGAGTATTTTCATGAGTGGAAAAATGAAATTCTTGAGATTTTCAATGAATATCATTTGAACAAGTACATTGCTAGTCCTTGTGCACCTCATATTGATCCTTTGCACCCTACCCTAGATGAGGATATTGACATGATTCGCAATCTTAGAACCACTGAGCTCATCATTAGAGGATTGCCCAAAAATTTGATTGCTAGTTTGCCTACTCTTAAGTGTGCCTATGCTATATGGAAATTTCTTGAGGAACGATTTCCCGATTATTCCTTGAAAAATTTAGACGAAATTCTCCATAAATCTATTGCCTTGAGTGAGATGAACTCTAGTGATCCTAGTTTTGGTGATTGTCTATTTGAGCTTACCAATCTCATGCATGCTAAAGGAAATGTTGGAATCATTAATGATATCATATCCGAAGCTATAAGAATTCATAAAGGCAACCACTTTGATGATCATGTACCTAATGAATTACCCTCTCTAGGATTTGATCAATCATAAGATGATGTTGAACATGGGTACTATGATGAAGATGATGATAGTGACAATGATCTCGACAATGCAATGAGACATTTTGGTCTTATGGCAAATCTTCGCGGCTACATGGCTGGAGGAAAGGAATGGGTCCTTGATAGTGGATGCACTGATCATATGACCGGAGATGAAGAGATGTTCCATGAGCTTGCTGAAAATGACGGCCCTCGAAAATATGTCACCTTTGGTGATAATTCAAAGGGTAAGGTGGTTGGCCTTGGTAAGGTGGCCATCTCACACGATAGCTCCATACAAAATGTCATGCTCGTTGAATCCCTTGGATACAATTTACTTTCAGTTTCTAGACTTGCGGATTTCGGTTTCAATGTCTTATTCACTGAAGTAGATTGCCAAGTGTTTCGTAGAGATAATCATAAGATGGTCTTTATCGGTATACGTAGAGGAGATCTTTACATTGTTGATTTCACTAAAAAGGCTCAACCTAAAACTTGCTTAATCGCTAAATCTTCTAAAGGCTGGTTGTGGCATAGAAGACTAGGTCATGTTGGAATGCGAAATCTTGATAAGCTTATTAAAGGTGATCATATCCTTGGAATAAAAGATGTCGTATTTGACAAGGATAGACTTTGTAGTGCTTGTCAAGCAGGGAAACAAGTTGGAGGAAGTCACCGCGCGAAGAACATCATGACCACGAGAAGACCACTCGAGCTACTTCACATGGATCTCTTTGGTCCAAATGCATACAAGAGTCTCGGTGGTAACTCATTTGGTCTAGTCATAGTTGATGATTTTTTAAGATTCACGTGGGTGTTCTTTCTTGATGACAAGTCGCAGGTCCAAAAGATCTTCAAAAACTTCGCTAGGAAGGCCCAAAATCAGTTTGACGTGAAGATCAGGAAGGTTCGGAGTGACGACGGAACGGAGTTCAAGAACGCAAATGTGGACACCTTTCTTGACGAAGAAGGGGTTTCACACGAGTTCTCGGCTACGTACACACCTCAAAAAATGGAGTTGTTGAGAGGAAGAACCGGACTCTTATCGAGATGGCAAGAACGATGCTTGATGAGTACAAGACGCCAAAGCACTTTTGGGCAGAAGCAGTTGAGACAGCTTGTCATGCAACAAATCGCTTATATCTTCACAAGCTACTCGGCAAGACGGCATACGAGCTCCTCACCGGTAACAAACCCCAAGTTGGATACTTTCGAGTATTCAGCTCAAAGTGCTACATTCTTGATAAGCATCGTCGTTCTAAATTTGCTCCTAAGTCTCATGAAGGTTTTCTACTTGGTTATGGCTCAAACTCTCACACTTACCGTGTCTACAGCAATTTCACCCGAAAGGTTGAAGAGACGGTAGATGTGAAGTTTGATGAATCTAACGGCTCGCAAGTAGAGCAATTGCCAATTGATGTAGGAGACAAAGACCCTTCAGAAGCAATTCAAGACTTGTCCATTGGCAAGATTCGTCCAACGGAAATGAAGGAGAGTACCTCGTCCGTCCAAGTGGAAGCTTCTACATCACGTCAAGGTGAACCAAGAGTTGATACGGAAGCATCCACAAGTGGGACACGTCAAGATGAAGAAAACGAGGAAGTACACCAAGATGAACATCAACAACCTCCTTCTCCACCACGACAAGAGAACAACAACGTCAACAATAAAGAAGGCCAAGAAGAAGAAGAACAAGATGAAGAGGATGTTCCACCCCGACCCAAGCAAAAGCTTACACGGTTCAAGCAAGAATTGCCAAAGATCACCCCGTCGAGCAAATCTACAAAGATATCCAAACCGGGAGAATCACTCGCTCTAAAACTCGTTTAGCTAACTTTTGTGAACATTACTCATTCATTTCTAAAATTGAACCTATGAAGGTTGAAGAAGCATTGAAGGATCCGGATTGGATAAATGCTATGCATGAAGAGCTACACAACTTTGAGAGAAATCAAGTGTGGACATTAGTCGAGAAGCCCGAAAACAACCACAACATCATTGGTACCAAATGGGTGTTTTGCAACAAGCAAGATGAAGATGGACAAGTGGTTCACAACAAAGCACGTCTCGTCACCCAAGGCTATACACAAGTTGAAGGTATGGACTATGGTGAGACATATGCTCCCGTTGCTAGACTTGAGTCCATTCGCATCTTACTTGCCTATGCTAATCACCATGATATCATCCTATACCAAATGGACATTAAAAGTGCTTTTCTAAATGGCAAAATTGAGGAGGAAGTTTATGTTAATCAACCTCCCGGCTTTGTTAATCCTAAGAAACCTAATCATGTTTACAAACTTCACAAAGCCCTTTATGGTCTTAAACAAGCTCCTAGAGCATGGTATAAATGCTTGACCAAGTTCCTTACTGAAAAAGGCTTTGAAATTGGTAAAATTGATTCTACTCTTTTTACTAAAAGGGTTAATGGAGAACTATTTGTGTGCCAAATTTATGTTGATGATATCATATTTGGTTCTACTAATCCTCATTTTAGTGAAAAGTTTGGAAAGCTAATGTCGGAGAAGTTTGAGGTGTCTATGATGAGTGAACTCAAATTCTTTCTCGGTTTGCAAATCAAGCAAACTAAGGAAGGTACATTTGTCTCTCAAACGAAGTACACCAAAGACTTATTCAAGAAGTTCAATATGCAAGAATGCAAAGGTATGCCTACACCCATGCCTACTAGTGGACATCTTGATTTAACCAAAGATGGTGAACCGGTTGATCAAAAGGTTTATCGCTCTATGATCGGTCCATTGTTATATCTATGTGCCTCACGTCCCGATATTATGCTAAGTGTGTGCATGTGTGCACTATATCAAGCTGCTCCTAGAGAATGTCATCTTAAGGTTGTGAAAAGGATAGTGAGATACTTAATTCATACACCAAATTTTGGCATTTGGTATCCTAAGAGGTCCTCTTTTGATCTTGTTGGCTATTCCGACTCAGACTATGCCGGAGACAAGGTTGATACAAAGTCCACTTCGGGTACTTGTCAATTCCTTGGTAGATCTCTTATGTCTTGGTCTTCCAAGAAACAAAACTCCATATCCTTATCCACCGCCGAAGCGGAATACATTGCCGCTGGTTCATGTTGTGCTCAATTACTTTGGATGACCCAAACTCTTAAATATTATGGGGTATATGTGAAACATGTTCCATTGCTATGTGACAATGAAAGTGCTATTAAGATTGCTCACAATCCCGTGCAACATTCTCGAACTAAGCATATTGAAGTTCGTCATCATTTCATTCGAGATCATGTTGCCAAAGGGGACATTAACCTTAAGCATGTTCGCACCGATAAGCAATTGGCAGATATATTCACTAAACCACTTGATGAGAAAGTGTTTTGCAGGTTAAGAGGTGAATTGAACATCATTGATGCTTCAAACTTGGAGTAGGAACTCCATTTGATACATGCGAGGCATGAGCCTATGACTAATCCTTGATATTTCTCTTATGATGCTATTCATATGTCTTGGATATATTTGCACCTTGCATGTCATCTAACCCGTGTAGGTACTTGGAAGAATCTAATTCTATGAGATTGCAACACACTCACATCTTGATCAATCTCTACATCACCAAGTCTCTACACAATGGTGGTTGAAGACAAGGAAGCACGAAGCCATTCAAATATATCCTTTGACAAATTCTATGATAAATCCTATAATTGTCATTTTGGACACACAAGTGCTCTTCCTTGCAAGACTAACCCATGTAGGAAGATGAACTCAAACTCCAAGTGATGCTCCCAACTCTTGATGACCTACATCAACTTTGAGCAACCCACACAAGTTCGACTACATGAGCTAGACCCAAACCACCACCCAAGGTATGTTATTCCATCTTAGAGAAGCTTTACTCAAAGTCATGAGTCAAAGCAACTCAACAAGATGTGAATACATCAAGATGCTTAAACAAAAAATGGTAACCCCATTTTGAGCTTAAACGATGAGTATGACCCATGATCAAGTGCTCTCACTTGACTCCTAAGTCAATATACTCTAACATAGGTGACTTTGTCACCGCCCAACTCTAGATGAAGTTCTCTCGTGTGTTCTTTTCTGCGTTATTGCATTTGTTCCTTGCATATTTGTTTCCCCTTTTTCAAACAAAAAAAACTTCATCTAGAACTTTTATTTTCTTTTCCTTTCTTTTTGTTATGCATTTTCTGCATCCAATTCTTCAAAAATCCTTCAGTTAATTCCTTGCAAATCCTTGTGAGATTCTACTTTTTAGTGAGCTGAGGTGACAAGTGGTTCCACTCTAATGAACTTGGTCACACCGGTTTGATTTCTTCGGTCTAACCGAAATATCTCGGTGCAACCGAAACACACAACTCGGAGTCACCGATTTCATCCCAGTAAAACCAACTTGCCACTTATTCCTGATTTCTATTTGCTCCAGCTCCACTCAATGATTCTTGTCCTCTACCAGCATCATGTTACACATGTTGCTTTGCTGTGTGACTCAAGGACCAACCCATTTATATCAAATGTCCAGAAGACCCTTCTTGGAAATTGATGTCAAAGGGGAAGAGAGAGATCACATCAAAGCTTAATCCTTCCTATAGGGGGAGAAAGAAAGAATACACTCAGGGGGAGAGAAAGTAATATCATCAATGACCCCAGATGCTTGGTGTTCAAGAGGAGAGATGTCACATGTCTTTAAAAGGGGAAAGACATGTTTGTTTGTTTGTTTGCTTGCTTGCTTTAGCTCAAGCTCTGTTGATTATTTTCTATTGCTCTGATTTTCCGTTCCTATCTTCTCCCAATATCTCATGTTAGATTCAGGGGGAGCAAGACATCTAAGGAAAGGAAATCTCTGATTTTATTGCATATCTTTACCTTTGGGGACATGTCTATATCCAATGTAGTACTTAGTACTCACTCTACATGTCATCCCAGTCTTGGTTCTCTTGTGGTTTGTCTTGTTTGCTCTGGTTAGTAGGTGTATCTATGTTATCTAACCTTGTTTGCGCAGGTTCATCCCACCCTAAGCCAACTCAAGACCACAAGGTAAGTATATGCATCACAGTCATGTGAATGAGAAGTTCTTGCTGATGTACATACTGTTTGCAAGAAGGACTCATGAGCATGAAGGTACATTTCTCATATTCACATCATTTGCTCTGATGCATATAGCCAAGATACATGTAACACATTGCTTACTCTGTCATGTTTATGCATTCACATGCTTCTATATTCCATATTCACATGATTGCATACATGTAGGGGGAGCCTAAGCATGTTACATGTCCTTCCAAAGCTTTACTTGCTTTTCTCTATATCTTTATCTAAAGCTTTGATGTATGTTGTCATCAATTACCAAAATGGGGAGATTGAAAGCACAAGTGCTCCCTGGGTGGTTTTGGTAATTAATGTCAACATATCTCTTGTGGGCCTAACACTTTTACCTAGTATGTTTCAGATAAGTTCAACAATGGAGTGGCATGGACTAAAGGATGTGGAACCCCTTCAAGATACTAAGGACAAAGGATTGGCTCAAGCTTCAAGATCAAGACTCTACATTTTCTATTTTAGTGATCCAAGATCACATTGAGTCCATAGGAAATGCCAATACTATTAAGGAGGGATGAGATGTTGCTTAATGAGCCTCTTGCTTCATGTGCTTAGTGATATGCTCCAAAATCCTCAACTACCTTTCCATATCCACATATGACCCAAACCTAAAGTCAAACTCGGCCCCACCCATTCTTCCTATCCGGAGCCACCGAGTTTCACATGTCATAGCCACTGCCACAAACCCTAGCAAATCGGTCTCACCGATAGGGATCTCGGTCTCACCGAGATGGGATTGCAATCTCACTGTGTATGACCATTGCCAAAATCGGTCTCCCCGAGTTTGCGCAATCGGTACTACCGAGATTACAATGCAAATCCTCTGGTTAGCTTATTACCAAATCGGTCCCACCGAGTTTGTGTAATCGGTCTCATCGAGTTTGCCTGACCAACCCTCTGGTTAGCTTATTACCAAAATCGGTCCCACCGAGTTTGTGTAATCGGTCACACCGAGATTACGTTATGCCCTAACCCTAACCATATCGGTCCTACCGAGTTGCATCTCAGTCCCACCGAAAATCCTAACGGTCACTAGGTTTGCTAAATCGGTCTGACCGAGTTTAACAGATTGTGTGTAACAGTTAGATTTTGTGTGGAGGCTATATATACCCCTCTACCCACTCTTCATTTGTGGAGAGAGCCATCAGAACAGATCTTCACTTCTAATACACATTTTCTGAGAGAGAACCACCTACCCTTGTGTTGATCTCAAGATATTCCATTCCTACTGTCGGTGTCAAAACCGGCGGATCTCGGGTAGGGGGTCCCAAACTGTGCGTCAAGGCCGGATGGTAACAGGAGACAAGGGACACGATGTTTTTCCCCAGGTTCAGGCCCTCTCGATGGAGGTAATACCCTACTCCTGCTTGATTAATATTGATGATATGGGTAGTACAAGAGTAGATCTACCACGAGATCAAGGAGGCTAAACCCTAGAAGCTAGCCTATGGTATGATTGTGTATGAAGATGATTGTCCTACGACTACAACCCTCCGGTTTATATAGACACCGGATAGGGTTAGGGTTACACAGAGTCGGTTACATAGGTAGGAGATCTTGAATATCCGCATCGCCAAGCTTGCCTTCCACGCCAAGGAAAGTCCCATCCGAACACGGGACGAAGTCTTCAATCTTGTATCTTCATAGTCCAGGAGTCCGACGAAGGTATAGTCCGGCTACCCGAACACCCCCTAATACAGGACTCGCTCAGTAGCCCCTGAACCAGGCTTCAATGACGACGAGTCCGGTGCGCAGATTGTCTTCGGCATTGCAAGGCGGGTTCCTCCTCCAAGTCCTTCATAGAAGATTGTAAACACCAAAAATAGTGTCCGGCTCTGCAAAATAGGTTTCCACATATTGCCATAGAGAGAATAACATTAACACAAATCAAATCTGCTGACATATTCCGCAGTGCGTCATCACACTATGGCCAAGTTCTTTACAAATCGTTTTTACTTTTCCACCTTAGCACGTTTAGCGAGGCGATTTGCTTGGCACGTCTTGTCAAAGCAGAGATCGTGTGCCCTTTTTACGGGATTCTCATCAATATGGACGTGGGTAACCCAACCGCGCCATTTACCACGGCGCTTGGGAGGCAAGCGAGTTTTATTAGGCAGGTGGGGACGCATAACCGCATCCGCCCATATAAGGGGATAAGGATCCACCTTTTTACCTACGCCTTCTCCCTTCTTTGCCAATCCCTCTCTTGCGCACTCGAGCTCCAGCGCCCAAGCCCGCTCTTTTCACCTCAACCTTCTCCAACAATGTCCGGAGCAGGAGGCAAGTGGATGGTCTCCTCCGTCATGGAGGCCCAAGTAAAAAAGCTAAGGAAGGCCGGATACCTGCCCAAGGACATCCCGCACCGGCTTCCTGAGAAGGGTCAGCTTCTCCCCACCCCAAGGCCCCATGAGAGGGTAGTTTTTCTTCCCCACTTCCTCCGCGGACTGGGTTTCCCACTCCACCCATTCGTCCCGGGACTCATGTTCTACTACGGCCTGGATTTCCATGATCTGGCCCCAAACTTCATCCTCAACATCTCGACGTTTATCGTCGTGTGTGAGGCCTTCCTCCACGTCCGCCCCCATTTCGGCCTCTGGCTCAAGACCTTCAACGTCAAGCCCAAGGTGGTGCGCGGCAGCCAAGCGGAGTGCGGAGGCGCCATGGCGGGCAAGATGGCCAACGTCCTATGGTTCGAGGGCTCCTTTGTGGAGACCCTAAAGGGGTGGCAAGTAGGGTGGTTTTACATCACCGAGCCACGTGATCCAAAATGGGTCGCAGCCCCCGAGTTCCGATCCGGACCCCCCACGCGGCTTTTGTCCTGGAAAGAGACGGGCCTGTCGTGGGGCAACGAAGAAGAGGTGACCGGATTGCAAACTTGCATCCAGTCCCTGGTGAACAAGCCAATCCGGCTTGTTAATACAGTCCAGGTTATGCTCGTCTGCCGAATCCTCCCGTGCCAACAACGGGGCTTCAATTTGTGGGAGTTCGACCCGGCGCAGCACCAAACCCTCAATAGGCTCTTTGACACGACGTACGAAGATGCTTGGAAGGTGCTTTTCAAGGGCGCCGAGGCTCCCGCATCCGCCTCCGAGGATCGCGGATACAGCCCGCAGTGTCACACTAGCGAGGTAAGCTATCTTCACCTTTTACAGGATATTAAGCTCTGTTTTCCTTTCACAGTTTGACTCTGTGCGGGATCTAAACTCCCTTACCTTTGACAGGCTTGGCAGGCGATATCCGGACCAATTAACTGTCCGGCTCCCCTGCCCGAGGACCCAGCCCCTGCGCTCCTAGTGAAGCTGCTGATTCCGGCACCTTATGTGGTGCCGGAGAAGAAGGTCAAGAAGAAGAAGACCACGGGGACTCGAAAGAGTGCCCATAATGTGGTGGTGTCGGACTCGTTGTCTGACGAGTCCGAGACGCCCTCCTCCCACGAAAACGAGGAGGAAGAAGAAAGCTCTCCCCCCCCAGCGGAGGGAGAAGAGGAGAAGAAGGCCGCCCCAGCAGGGGAGGCCGAGGGGTCTAGGAAAAGGAAGACCCCTCCGCCGGACTACTCCCATGAGGCCGAAGAGAGCGAAGAGGAGTGGCCGAACAGGGCCAAGCGTCCGGCGATATCGTAAGTTCGGATATTAGAGTAACTCATGATGTTCCTTTGTTGCACAGCTTTCCTTAATGTCGAATGTAATTATGCAGCCCGCCCCAGGCCGAATACAACGAATCGTCGGGCGGCTCCTTGGACTCATCGGACGTGAACTCCGTTCCGCCCGCTGTCTCCCCCCGCACTACGGATGACGCCGAAGTGGCGTCGCGACAAGCTCCGGGGCAGGAGGAGGTGGTCCCGGAGGATCCGCAAGGCAACCTCCCGGACTCCAGGAGTGAAGGGGACAAGACCCCCCAGGGCTCCAAGTCCGGCTTTGAGCCGGACACCGTGCCGGAATCTTCAACAGTTCCGAGCCGCGGTAGGCGAACTCCTTCCAAAAGGAGCAAGCCTTCTAAGCCAGCGACTTCCGTCCAACCGGAGTCGCTGGACCATCTGCTGGAGGTGCTTGACGACACCTCCATCGACAAGGGGCACCGTACTATCATGAGTACGGTGATCCAGAGGGTTCAGTCCGCCAATAGCGGACTGACTGAAGCTTGTGCTAGCCTTCTGACAGGCTTTGAGGTAAGTAAAAATATGTCAAAATATTACCACATAGACAGTAGCCCCAGATGCTCTGTTTGGCGTTCGGAAAGAAAAGCCGAATAGAGGATCTATTAATTTTCGCAGGAGTCTAACAATAAAGAGTCAATATGCGTATGCAGGCTTCGCTGCTATCTACCGCCGCACTGACTGCGAAGGTGGACGTCCTAAAAAAGGACCTCGGGCGAACCGAGCAAGAGCTCGGCCTTGCCAAGCGGCAGCTCGAGGAGAAATAAGGTAAGAAATACCCTACAGAAAAAGGTGCCTATAGAGAGGCGTGATTGCAAAAAATAACAGGATCATACTGCTTATTATAGGGGCCACAACTGAGGTGGCGACCCTCAAGTAGGCGCTATCTGAGGCCGAAAAGAAAACGGCCGAGGAGCGCACCGAGAGAGAAAGACTTGGGGCTCAGGTCGGCGAGGTGCAGCAAGAGCTGCGGGCTCTCGTGAAAAAACATGAGAGCTTGGAGCTTGAGTCAAAGGTGCAAGCATCTGAGCTCGCGTCGGCCCTTGAGACCGCCAAGGGTGCCAAGGCCGAAGCCCAAAAGGCCCTCCAAGAGTTGGAGGAGATGAAAAAGATAGCAGCGGGTAAGGCATTCTTAATGCAAAGTAGAAATATAAAAGTAAACTACTTGTCACTTACCCGAATCCGGAGTTATCCAGGGGCGTTCGCAGATCTTCCCCGCAGCGTATCCGCCGACGCCGCATTCTACCGAGCTGAAGAGGGCAGCTCGACGGAGAGTGTGTTCTGGTCTCAGTATTCCGAGGACGGACACCCTGTACCCCTGAGCGACCAAATGAAATAGCTGGTCGAGCTCCACAAGGCAGCCGAACATGCCATGAAGGGCTTCATAGTTCAGCTGTGGCCCGAAGAGGCCCTGCCTGGGAGCTATTTCGGGCTGGTGCGGCGGCTGGTGGATGCCTGTCCAAGGCTCGAGGTCATCAAGCGCTCCGTCTGCATCGAAGGTGCCCGTCGGGCCCTTGCCCGTGCGAAGGTGCACCGGGGTAAGCTGGACGGAGAGAAGCTTGTTGTCGGTGTCAAAACCGGCGGATCTCGGGTAGGGGGTCCCGATCTGTGCGTCAAGGCCGGATGCTAACAGGAGACAAGGGACACGATGTTTTTACCCAGGTTTGGGCCCTCTCGATGGAGGTAATACCCTACTCCTGCTTGATTAATATTGATGATATGGGTAGTACAAGAGTAGATCTACCACGAGAACAAGGAGGCTAAACCCTAGAAGCTAGCCTATGGTATGATTGTGTATGAAGATGATTGTCCTACGGACTACAACCCTCCGGTTTATATAGACACCGGATAGGGTTAGGGTTACATAGAGTCGGTTACATAGGTAGGAGATCTTGAATATCCGCATCGCCAAGCTTGCCTTCCACGCCAAGGAAAGTCCCATCCGGACACGGGACGAAGTCTTCAATCTTGTATCTTCATAGTCCTGGAGTCCGGCGAAGGTATAGTCCGGCTACCCGAACACCCCCTAATCCAGGACTCCCTCACTTGTGGAGGACGGGCCGCCGGTGGGGAAGGAGCATCGCAAGCCTGAGAACTACTACAAGGATGTTCCTGCAGGTGCCCGCCTTGTGGCGGATGAATGCACCAAAGATATAATTTTTGAATGAACTCGCTCGTGTTTATCCTGTGCGCTGAAAACTTGTTCATATGCGCTAAGCAATGCTTATTGAATTTAAAATATTATTTTCTGTGCGGCCGTTTATCAAAAAATTGAGAGATGGCCAGTCGTCGGCTTCTGCCCCCGTGCCACTAGTGCTGGGGTGTTCGGGATAAACCTGAGCACTCTTTTTCCCATGGTTGGGTCCTTCGAGGGAGGCACTCAGCACAACGAACCAGGCAATCGGACTATAATGCTTGAACACTCTCACTTAGCCATAGAACTTTATAATTTTAAATTTCGGCGAAGCCCCTAGTTCAGAAGACCGAGTTTGGGGCGCTATCCACGCCTTTGGCCGGACAAAGCCAGCTCCTCGCTCAAAGCGGCGTAAGTCTTTAGGGACTCGAAAAACCTGTCGAACAGCGACCGGTCTCTCGCCTCATCATGACAGTCAGCTTTAGCTTTCTCCACTAAGGTGCTTAACCCAGTTGAACCGGGGCACAATTGCAGTGGTTCTCCTAGTGCTACCTTAGCCGATATAGCGGAACGTAAGGCACCAAAACATAGGAGCCGGGCAAACCCAACTATTGACCCAAATCATGATTCAGAGCCGATGCATATAGTGCTATAAGTTCGGGGTGCCGCACTTGTGAAAGTGGACGGACTTCTCACACCATAATAAGGGGTACTGAAGCCCCTGGCGTATTTGCCGTACCATGATGTACGGGTGCGATCATGTCAAAACATATATATATGAAAACAGGATAATGCAAAAAAATAGACAAAAAGCTATGCATTGTTTATAGAGAGGCTATTTATCAGAGCCGAACGATACAAGTAGTGCAATAAGCAAAAAATATATTGGACTATTTAACATGTCCCGTCTAGGGGCAGGCCATGGAATTGTATTCAAAATAGGTATACTACTCGTAACAGAGACCACCTGTGAGTTCCATAATGCGACATGGCTTTGTCTGCTTCCCTGGATCTTGCATCGTTTGTGCGGCAGTCGAATTGCCGAACAGGTCGTCCGAAATGTGGAGTCCTGAAAGTAAGAAAAAGAATTCGGCAATCCCTGGTATGTTTTAAGACGTATTTTGGGCGTGCCGTTATTGTGCCCCTTCCCCTGTGCCCATGGTATTTCAAGGGCGTAGTTATGCACGCGAGGCACTGGTTTCGCTATATCGCGAGGGCCGGGGTTGGGGCCGCATTGCTACGCCTGCTCAGAACGTGCTAGGCGGTCTTGTTGTAGGTTACTCCGGGCGTGCTTGGCAGTGTCCGACTTTTTAACGGCCGGACTGGGGAATTGCCTAAGAAGGCTGCTTTGTACTTCCCCTGCGAGAGCCGCGGTGTGCTCCTCCGTACGGAGGGAGCGTTCAGTGTTTCCGCTGACCGTGATCACTCCTCGAGGGCCTGGCATCTTGAACTTGAGGTATGCGTAGTGCGGCACCGCATTGAACTTTGCAAATGCGGTTCGTCCGAGCAGGGCGTGATAGCCACTGCGGAACGGGACCATATCGAAGATTAACTCTTCGCTTCGGAAATTATCCGGAGGTCCAAAGACCACGTCAAGTGTTACCGAGCCTGTACAATTGGCCTCTACACCTGGTATAACGCCTTTAAAGGTCGTCTTTGTGGGCTTAATCCTTGAGGGATCTATGCCCATTTTCCGCACTGTATCCTGGTAAAGCAGGTTCAGGCTACTGCCGCCGTCCATGAGGACTCTTGTGAGATGAAATCCGTCGATGATTGGTTCGAGAACCAATGCGGCAAAGCCGCCATGACGGATGCTAGTGGGGTGGTCCCTTCGATCAAAAGTGATCGGGCAGGAGGACCATGGGTTGAACTTTGGGGCGACTGGCTCCATCGCGTATACGTCCCGTAGCGCACGCTTCTGCTCCCTCTTGGGAATGTGGGTTGCGTATATCATGTTCACCGTCCGCACTTGTGGGGGAAACCCCTTCTGTCCATTGTTGTTCGGCGGCCTGGGCTCCTCTTCGTCATCGCTATGCAGCCCCTTGTCTTTGTTTTCGGCTCTTAACTTGCCTGCCTGCTTGAACAGCCAACAATCCCTGTTGGTGTTATTGGCTGGCCTTTCGGGGGTGCCATGGATCTGGCACAAGCGGTCGAGTATTCGGTCCAAACTGGACGGGCCCTGAGTATTCTTTTTGAATGGCTTTTTCCGCTGACCGGATTTATAGCCTCTGAATCCGGCATTAACTGCCGTATCTTCATTGCTGTCGCTGCTAACGCTGCGCTTTTGCTTATTTCGACGTGTCCTGCCACTTTTGTCCTTGGTATCCGAATTACCAGGGTTCTTTGATAGGTTGTTGCTGCGAGCTAGCCAGCTATCTTCTCCCGTGCAAAAGCGGGTCATGAGTGTCGTGAGGGCTGCCATAGATTTCGGCTTTTCCTGTCCCAGGTGCCGGGCAAGCCACTCGTCGCGGATGTTATGCTTGAAGGCTGCTAGGGCCTCTGCGTCCGGATAGTCGACTATCTGGTTTTTCTTTGTTAGGAACCGTGTCCAGAATTGCCTGGCCGATTCATCTGGCTGCTGAATTATGTGGCTTAAGTCGTCGGCATCCGGTGGTCGCACGTAGGTGCCCTGGAAGTTGTCGAGGAATGCGGCTTCCAGGTCCTCCCAAGAACCGATTGAGTCTGCTGGCAAGCTGTTAAGCCAATGCCGGGCCGGTCCTTTAAGTTTGAGCGGGAGGTATTTGATGGCGTGTAGATCATCGCCACGTGCCATGTGGATGTGAAGGAGATAATCCTCGATCCATACCGCCGGGTCTGTGGTGCCATCGTATGATTCGATGTTCACGGGTTTGAAACCATCTGGGATTTTAGGATCCATTACTTCGTCTGTGAAGCATAGTGGGTGTGCGGCGCCCCTGTACTGGGCTATGTCACGACGTAGCTCGGAAGAGCTATGTCTGTTGTGTTCGGCCCGGCCGGATTTGTTGTATCCGGAGTGAGGATCATCGTCACGTGCCGTGGGGCGCCTACGCGATCTGTAGATCGATCTTGTTTGTCTTGCTTTATCCTCCAGTACGTCTCGCAGGTCTGGTGCATTTTCCCGTGCCTTGGTTGAGCAGCGTCGGGGCATGGCTTGGGTGGAGGGCCGACAGGCCTCTCTGTCGCGGCCGCGAGGTGGCCAGTCTGCCATGTCGTGCGCTGGTGATGTAGGCGCTTCCTCCTCTGATCGGGGTAGCGGCCTGCGCTTTGGGTAACTCTTGGAGGGGCGCTCGAGTTCATACTCTTCGGCCGCAAGGACTTTAGTCCATCTATCAGCTAGCAAATCTTGATCAGCTCTAAGCTGTTGCTGCTTTTCTTTAGGCTATTTGCCGTGGCTAGAAGCCTGCGTTTGAAATGCTCTTGTTCGGCGGGGTCTGATGGTACGACGAATTCGTCGTCATCGAGGCTTGCCTCATCTTCGGAGGGAGGCATATAGTTATCATCCTCAACCTCTCGTTCTGCCGCTCTCTCATGAGGGCTGGTTTCTCCATCTTCCTGCGCTGAATCTTGCTGGGTTGGGTGTTCTTCGACGCTATCCGGGGTAGTATTATCTCCCGTGCCGGAATCACCGTTTTTGCTTTGGCGGGATTTAGAGCGGCGCCGCTGACGCCGGCGCTTTGGTTGTTTCTTGGAGGTGTCATCCCCCGCTGTTCCATCGCCATCTCCATCTTTTGGAGTATCCACCATATATATGTCATATGACGAGGTGGCCTTCCAGCGCCCTACAGGTGTTGGTTCCTGTTCGTCTCCTACCTCGTCGTCCATACCGTCGAAGTCTTCGGAGCCGAAGTCAAGCATGTCGGTTAAATCGTCGACAGTGGCTACAAAGTGGGTGGTGGGTGGGCTTTGAATTTCTTCATCATCTGAATCCCATCCTCGCTGGCCGTAATCCGGCCAGGGCTCTCTTGATAAAGAGAGAGACTTGAGAGAATTCAGGATGTCGCCAAAAGGTGAGTGCTGAAAGATGTCCGCGGCGGTGAACTCCATTATGGGTGCCCAATCGGATTCGATTGGTAGGGGCACGGGGGGTTCGGAGTCCGGAGAAGAGTCCGGACCCTCAGAGTCACGGGTCACGCGGAGTGCGGGGCTGGCGTTCGTCTCGATCGCCTTTGAGATCGCAGCCCCCAAGGCGACGTCCAACCACTCATCCTCGATTGACGCAATAGGCTCCGAATTAAGGGTCGGAACCGGTGCGTGTGCGGCCCCCAGGACACTGTTCGAAGGCAGAGCTAGATCGTGCCCCTCGAGGTAGTGCGGCGCGCTTGGCTGTGGCTCGAACCCGTCGAAGATCAAGTCTCCGCGGATATCAACCGTGTAGTTTAAGCTTCCAAACCTGACTTGATGGCCAGGGGCGTAGCTTTCGATCTGCTCCAGGTGACCAAGCGAGTTGGCCCGCAGAGCGAAGCCGCTGAAGACGAAGATCTGCCCGGGGAGAAAAGTCTCACCCTGGACCTCATCGTTGTTGATGATCGAAGGAGCCATCGGGCCTAAAGGCGACGACACAGAGGAACTCTCAATCAAAGCACCAATGTCGGTGTCAAAACCGGCGGATCTCGGGTAGGGGGTCCCGAACTGTGCGTCAAGGCCGGATGGTAACAGGAGACAAGGGACACGATGTTTTTACCCAGGTTCGGGCCCTCTCGATGGAGGTAATACCCTACTCCTGCTTGATTAATATTGATGATATGGGTAGTACAAGAGTAGATCTACCACGAGATCAAGGAGGCTAAACCCTAGAAGCTAGCCTATGGTATGATTGTGTATGAAGATGATTGTCCTACGGACTACAACCCTCCGGTTTATATAGACACCGGATAGGGTTAGGGTTACACAGAGTCGGTTATATAGGTAGGAGATCTTGAATATCCGCATCACCAAGCTTGCCTTCCACGCCAAGGAAAGTCCCATCCGGACACGGGACGAAGTCTTCAATCTTGTATCTTCATAGTCCTGGAGTCCGGCGAAGGTATAGTCCGGCTACCCGAACACACCCTAATCCAGGACTCCCTCACCTACCATATGAATCTTGATCTCTAGCCTACCCAAGTTGCTTTCCACTCAAATCTTCTTTCCACCAAATCCAAATCCTGTGAGAGAGAGTTGAGTGTTGGGGAGACTATCATTTGAAGCACAAGAGCAAGGAGTTCATCATCAACACACCATTTGTTACTTCTTGGAGAGTGGTGTCTCCTAGATTGGCTAGGTGTCACTTGGGAGCCTCCGACAAGATTCTGGAGTTGAACCAAGGAGTTTGTAAGGGCAAGGAGATCGCCTACTTCGTGAAGATCTACCGCTAGTGAGGCAAGTCCTTCATGGGAGACGACCATGATGGAATAGACATGGTTGCTTCTTCGTGGACCCTTCGTGGGTGGAGCCCTCCATGGACTCGCGCGACCGTTACCCTCCGTGGGTTGAAGTCTCCATCAACGTGGATGTACGATAGCACCACCTATCGGAACCACGCCAAAAACATCCGTGTCTCCAATTGCGTTTGAATACTCCAAACCCTTCCTCTTTACATTCTTGCAAGTTGCATGCTTTACTTTCCGCTACTCATATACTCTTTGCATGCTTGCTTGATATGTATTGTGCTTGTTAAACTTGTGCCTAAACTCCACCTAAACTTAAGAATATTAAAAACTGCAACTTTTGGCACTTAGTGTCTAATCACCCCCCTTTAGACACCTCTTCTCGATCCTCTCAAGGGCTCTAGGAGCGCCCGTAACGCCCCAGCCAAACCCTTCGGTTCCTGGCTGTTGCATCTGGGATCTAGACTAGCCCCACATACCAACACTTGTCTTTCATGCGCACTTTGTCCTCACTCTTGCGCACCCAGGATTAACTTCCGAGCCGGTCACCCACCTTTGAGGTTCCTGTCGGATGGCCTGGAGAAGAAGGTGCACCTTGTTGATATTAGTAGTCTATCATTCCTATTAAGCATGGATGTGACAAGCGCAAAGCTTGCAACAATGGCGATCCGGACGGAGGTGGGAGAAATGTTAGCAGATCTGCAAGAGGAGTGGGGAACTGGGGAAAACACCTGTATTTCCCCTCTCTTTATATTCCAAGGGGAAACTCAAGCAACAACCTCCACGAATCGACACGTGTCCCATTCCCTTCGTGGTTTCCCATCACGCGAGATATGGGCATGAAGACCTAGTCCTTATCATCATGACACAACCGTCAAGCAAAACCAACTGGTCGTTTCCCTACCTTTTATGGTAGCGGTGATAGGGCATGACAAGGCAAGGGGCAACGACGCCTCAATTCCTGTAGCTAGTGGTGGACAATTTGAAGCCGCAAAGCCGTGGAGACGTAGGTCGCGAAGATGAAGAGACGCAGACCGCGAAGCCGCAAAAACATGGTTGCGAAGCCACAAAGCCGCAGGTCACAAAGCCACGGAGATGCAGGTCAAGAAGTCATAAAGATTGCAAGCTGGAAAGACACATGTCACACAACCGTGAAGATGCATGCCGAGAAGCCACAGAGACGTCGATGTGAAGCCATGGCACCAAAAACTATAGGCTGTGGAGCCTTGAGGCCACGGAAACCTGAGGTCAAAGGCTCTGAGGCCTCGACGATACACTCTTGGAGGCCAAGCAATCACTTATCCTGAAGATTTTCAAAGCCAGGCTGCGAGAAGATGGGCTGCACCTATCTCAAATATAGAAGGAGCCCGCCTAGGTTTTGTTCTCAGGAGTGCAAGACTATAAAACTCTAGACAAACTTGGGGGCTACTGGTGGTACAATATACTAGGGGTAGGCCATGAGCCAGGAGGCCCGACATTGGGCCGCCTTAAGGTTCAGGCGGCCTGGCAGTCGTCCTATCCAAGCAGGCAGTCCATGGACCCGACTCAAAGGTAGAGCATCATCTTGAATGCAAGCCAAGGCACCCTCGTTGGTAGGTCGTTTAGGATCCATGTAAACCCTAGGGTTAGTCAGAGGCATTTGTTCCATTGTACATAGACCTCGGTACGTAGTCATCATCATCATCGACTTGTAACCCCCTCGCACGAGGTGCTCCCACATCAATCCAGAACAAATCAAGCATAGGGTACAACCTCACCAGAGGGACCAAACCTAGGTAAACCACCCGTGTGAACTCTCCACTGGTACTTTAGGCTACACTCGCCACCCTACCGAGGGTAGTGATGGTTTTCTGCATCGTCAAGTTTCCCCCGTCTTAGTAACGACCTTTCCCATATGATCCGAGACATCTGGTTGTTGGAAAAAAGAGCATAAAGGGGTTCATTGGTTATTTTCTTTCCAACTAAGTGTAAATGTCATGTCAGTATGGGATTTCATGACTTACCGTCATTTGATCAGATGCTTTTGGCTAGACAAGCGTGGGGCTTACTAGAGAAGCCAGTGTCTCTTTGTGCAAGATTTCTTAAGGTGAAGTATTACCTCAATGGTCAACTATTATACACTTCTTTCCCGTGTTTCTCTTACACGTCATAGCAAGGAATCGTTCCTGGGTTGGAATTGTTGAAGAGATGAGTCATATGGAGAGTGTACGATGTGAAGAATGTCAACATTTGGAGAGATATTTAGTTCCTAGATGTACGGGCCAAAAATATTTGGTAAAAGAATAGATCGAGACTAAAATGGGTTTCTAACCTCATGATCCCGAACACAAATAGGTGGGATGATTCTATAATTGGACATCTATTGTATCCCATGAAGCAGTTATTGACATTCATGTTCCTAGTATTTCTTTTCTGCTTAGCATTATGAGAAGAATGGTGTTTCTTGGTTAGTAGTGCATATAAATTGGCACTAGGTGAGCAAATGTTTTCTGATGATACAGTACAATTAAGTGGGATTGGTGATGAGGTAGGAGTCTATGTAACCTAGTCTAGAAAGCTGATATACCTCCAAAAAGGGAGTGTTTGTGCTTGGAGGCAACAGCGGCACCAGGCCCCAGGTAGGCCGGGCCATGGCCTGGGGCATGGCCTCAATTATGTTCGTTGACTGTAGCGTGCACACACTATTTGGCATTGTAGCTCACTGTTGGCATGGGGCTTGCCCAGGGCATTGCCCCATCCTAGGCTGCCACTGCTTGGAGGGAGCTACTAATAGTCTGGCAATGTAGTCGTCTAGACTCTGATATCATCAGATTGCATGTAGTATGTGTACCATCCGCGGATATGGAGAATAGAATGTTTTCCATGCACTTATTGTGTGTCCTAACAGGGACGGAGCCAGGGGACGAGCAGGGGCCTGCCCCCCCAACGATCAACAATTTTAGTAGAAGCAACTAGTAATTATCAACGAGATTCGATCAATATACGTATTCGACCCCCCTATACTCGAATCCTGGCTCTGCCACTGTGTCCTAATCCTGACCACTTCGCCTGGCGGTTCGTGACATATGGTCTAACATCACAATCCAAGTTAGATCATTATGTTGGTAAATTATGGTCTAACATCACAATCCAAGTTTTTCCGCCTTGTCCACCTCCCATAGTTTAAACACCCTCCCTCCCTATCAGTCCAGAGTGCCCTCTCCCCTGTATATAGACAAATATGTAACTGGGCAACACCCACTACCTGACTTACTACAAAATACCATGGGAGCTCTCTCCCACAGTCCATTTCAGCTAAAAGAACACCATAATCCAATCTTCTATTCTTTGAAAGTATGCATCTTGTACTCTAACAGAAAGCAAACATATTCTAGTCTAACAACATTGTTCTAAAGCAAATAGCTAGATCCCAACCATAACATCATGATCGCAAATTTTTTAATTCAAACATCTAACTACAAATACCAGAATCATCACATCATGATCACCCGCGGTATCAACAACTAACAACCTACAACTCATAGTTTCAACAACAGTAAACAACGATAAAAATTAAAAATCAAACATTCTCTAGTCTAACAGCATGCCCATAAGCCTTGTTGGATGATACACCCTTTATTTGCCCACAAGTCTCAATTTTCTGATAAAAAAATGTCCTCTCATGCTTTACTTCTCATCCTCTCTCCCATTTCTCCGTTTAGTGAAATTCCTCAACTGGTAGAAATCAACAAAATGTAAATGCAAGAATATCGACATATATAACTAAACAAGCTAATGTATGAACTAAAACAGTGCATTGCGTCCACTGCGGAATCTATATTTGAGACTAATACGAGGATTATCACTTATCTCATTCAGACTAAAATATGTGTGGACTAATTTAGATTAATTTATGAAGTAAAACTGTGTGCTGGAATTTTGTCTATTTTGGGCCAAGCCCAATAGCAGTTTCAAAAATTCCTAATAAATCCTAGAGGCCCACACAACCCATTCGTGCAAGGCAAGAGGTGGAACTAAAGTTTAGTCCCACATTGCTAGTTTAGTGGGAGTTGGACCTCCTTATAAGGGAGGATGTTTCCCCGCATGTATGCGCATGAGAACAAGAGGGACATTAACGTGCGCTCCTCCTCCGCCACCCACCTTGCCACGCCTCATCTCGACGCGCCGCGGGTTGCGGGAATGAGCTGAGACGATGTCTAAATTTTTACCACGCACTACGGGTATACGAAGGTCACTCGGGAGATGGAAAGTTTTTGCCGTAGTGGATACTGAATACGAACATTGCACCCTTCGGTTGCTGCCTGTTCGTTTTGTCTCCCTCGTTCCTTTCAGCTCCCAGCGCAGCCTCTCGCCTCCTTCTCTTGCGCCTATAAAAGGGAGGTTGCTCCTCTCAGAGAGACGCACCAGAACTTTTTCTTCCTCTCGCCACTGGTTCCAATCTCTGAGCTGCTGCTGTCTTCCTCATCCCGTCTTGCGGCGTGCATCGCGAGTCGGGACAGTAGGCCTCCGAAACCGCACCTCTTTGAGTCCTGTACGGGAGAAGGGTGATAAGGTTATTGGGGAGCGCTCCGCGCGACTACTGTCTTCTTCGTCATGGACGCCCGGACTCCGACGACTACTTCCCCAATGACAACTTATTTCTCGACGTCGACAACCTCCTCGACGACATGGCTGGCGAGGACACCGACCCCAAGACCGGAGCTTCTGCTTCCGTTCCGTACGTTCTCATACTCTTTCTGTTAGAGGTTCTGCCACAACTTCTTACTCTAGTGTCTGTTATAGATGTGTTAGGTTCTAGTTCATATATGCAGATGATATTCACCTTCTCTCTATCAGATTGCATGACTTGCTTTATCTATGCTATATTAGTCACGCTTTATCTAGTATTTCCATTAATAAAATTATTCGGTAAATTGCTCATATTTCCAACAATCCAAAAACCTTACTATAGGCAATTTACCCCGAGTGGTTTTGCTGTTTCCATGAGACCTCCTATATTTGAGGGTATCCACTATAAGAGGTGTCGCGTGAGAGCCGTTCTATGGTTTCAAACCATGAGCTGCTATGACGCCACTCTTGGCAAACCTGAAGGCGAATATGATGCTCAACAGGAACAATCTTTTCAGAAAATGGATACCTTGTTTAAGGCTGCTCTCTTGAGTGTTCTTGGTGAGAACATAGTTGATACTTATGCGTCAATTGATAATGGAAAATATATGTGGGACGCACTCGAGGCCAAGTTTGGGGTCTCAGATGCTGGCATTGAGCTGTACATCATGGAGCAATTCTATGATTATAGGATGACCGCAGAGCGCTCCGTGGTTGAGCAAGCTCATGAGATACAGTCATTTTCTAGAGAACTTGAGCACTTCAATTGTATGCTACTGGACAAGTTTGTTGCCGGAGATATCATCACTAAGCTTCCTCCTTCACGGAGGAACTTTGCTACCTTACTGAAGCATAAGAGGCAGGAGTTTTCCGTTTCGGATCTCATTGGTACTCTTGATGTGGAAGAAAAGGCGAGAGCAAAGGACACACGTGCTCGAGGTATTGAGGGAGGATCTAGTGCCAATCTGGTACAGAAGAAAAACTTCTAGACCCACAAGTTCAAGAACAAGGGCAAGTTTGATGGCAAAGCAAAGTTTGATGGGAAGAACAAGTTTGTACAACACACCAACTTCAAGAAGAAGAATGACAAGAAGAAAGGTGTTTGTCATGTGTGCGAAGATCCTGACCACTGGGCTCTTAGTTGCTCTAATCGCTATGACAAGCGTCATCTTGGGAAAGGCGGCAAGACCGCTAATGTTGTCATTGGAGACACTGCCATGAAGGATGCTGGGTATGGTACATTTCCCACTATTCTTTTAGTATGTCATTCTCCCGATTGGTTGATTGACACGGGTGCTAATGTGTATTTATGCGGTGATATTTCCATGTTTTCGTCTTATTAGACTGCAGGGACTTCCACCGTGCTGATGGGCAATGGTTCAAGTGCTTATGTTCGTGGTGTTGGCACAGTCGATCTGAAGTTTACTTCAGGGAAGATCGTGCGGCTGAAGAATGTGCATTATGTCCCCTCTGTCAATAAAACTTGTTAGCGGATCCCTTTTGTGTAGACATGGCTACAAGCTTGTCTCTGAGTTGAATAAATTTGTAATATCCAAGTATGGAACCTTTGTTGGTAAAGGCTATGGGCCAGGAGGCCTGTTTCGTTTATCCTTGTCATACGTTTGCAATAAAGTTGTTAATCATGTTTGCAACAATAGTGAATCAAATGTCTGGCATTCACGTCTCTGTCATGTTAACTTTGGTTACATGCCGTGACTAGCCAAGTTGAACTTAATCCCTAGTTTCACCACTATCAAGGGATCTAAGTGTCAAGTGTGTGTGCAAGCTAAGCAACCTCGTAAGTCTCATGCGACTGTGGAAACAAGAAATCTTGCACCACTAGAGCTCATACATTCAGTTCTTTGTGAAATGAATGGTGTGTTTACAAAAGGTGGAAAGAAGTATTTTATGACGTTAATTGATGAATCCACTATATACTGCCATGTGTATCTTCTGAAATCTAAGGATGAGACTTTGAACTATTTCAAGATCTATAAATCTGAAGTGGAAAATCAACTTGATCGAAAGATCAAGAGGCTTAGGTCCGATCATGGTGGAGAGTATTTCTCAAATGAATTTGATACATTTTGTGCGGAACATGGTATAATCCATGAGAGGATGCCTCCCTATTCACCTCAGTCAAATGGGGTGGCCGAAAGAAAGAACCGTACTCTAAGTGATCTGGTTAACGCCATGTTAGACACATCGGGTCTGTCCAAAGCATGGTGGGGGAGGCAATATTGACGACATGTCATGTCCTAAATCGAGTTCCCATAAAGAACAAAGAGATAACTCCATACGAGGAATGGGAGAAGAAAAGGTTAAAGCTCTCTTATCTACGAACCTGGGGTTGTTTGGCGAAAGTCAATGTGCCAATTCCAAAGAAGCACAAGCTTGGACCAAAGACCGTGGAGTGTGTTTTCCCGGGATATGCTTTTCATAGCATTGGTTATAGATTCTTGGTTGTAAAATCTGAGGTACCTGACATGCATGTCGGTATGATCATGCAGTCGAATGATGCGACTTTATTTGAAGATATCTTTCCCATGAAGGGTATGGCTACCTCATCTAATCAGGAGATGCCTAGTTCATCGAATGAGGAACCAATTACAATTACTGAACCTGCCATTTCGATGGAACACTTTGAAAATTCCGTGGAGGAGAACAATGAAGTTCCTACTAGGAGCAAGAGACAGAGGACTGCAAAGTCCTTTGGTGATGATTTTCTTGTCTATCTAATAGACGACACTCCCAGTTCTATTTCAGAGGCCTATGCATCTGAAGATGCTGACTAATGGAAGGAAGCGGTCTGTAGTGATATGGATTCCATCTTGGAAAATGAAACTTGGAAGATAACTGATCGTCCTTATGGGTGCAAACCTATAGGATGCAAATGGGTATTCAAGAAGAAACTTAGGCCTGATGGTACTATTGAGAACATACAAGGCACGACTCGTGGCCAAGGGTTATACCCAAAAGGAAGGTTAAGATTTCTTTGATACTTACTCACTTGGGGCTCGACTGACCACTATTCGAGTTCTACTTTCACTAGCTGCCTCACATGGTCTTCTCGTTCATCAAATGGGTGTTAAGACTGCTTTCCTAAATGGAGAGTTGGACAAGGAAATTCATATGGAACAACCAAATGGGTTCGTAGTAGATGGTCAGGAAGGAAAAGTGTGCAAGTTGCCGAAGTCTTTGTATGGACTTGAGCAAGCACCCAAGCAGTGGCATGAGAAGTTTGAAAGAACTTTAACAGCTGCAGGCTTTGTTGTAAACGAAGCTGATAAATGTGTGTACTATCGCCATGGTGGGGGCGAGGGAGTTATCCTTTGCTTGTTGTTGATGACATACTGGTTTTCGGAACAAATCTGAACGTTATTAAGGAGGTCAAGGATTACCTATCTTGTTGCTTTGAGATGAAGGATTTCGGAGTGGCTGATGTCATTCTGAACATCAAGTTGTTGAGAGACGATGATGGTGGGATTACATTGCTTCAATCTCACTATGTGGAAAAGATCTTGAGTCGCTTTGGCTATAGTGAGTGCAAGCCCTCTCCAACACCATATGATGCCAGTGTGTTGCTTCGAAAGAATCAAAGAATTGCTAGAGATCAATTGGGATATTCTGAGATTATTGGCTTGCTTATGTACTTAGCCAGTGCTACAAGACCTGACATCTCTTTTGCTGTTAGCAAACTAAGTCGGTTTGTCTCAAAACCAGGAGATGTGCATTGGAAAGATCTAGAGAGAGTTTTGCGTTATTTGAAAGGCACTGCGAATTATGAAATTCACTACACTGGGCACCCAAAGGTGCTTGAAGGGTATAGTGAGTAAAACTGGATCTCAGATGCTGATGAGATAAAGGCCACGAGCGGATATTTATTCACTCATGGAGATAGCGCTGTTTCTTGGAAGACTTGCAAGCATACCATCTTAACGAGGTCAATAATGGAAGTAGAACTCACATCACTAGATACAACTACGGTCGAAGCAGATTGGCTTCGTCGGCTCTTGAATGACTTGCCGGTTGTTGAGAAACCTGTACCGGGTATCCTTATGAACTGCGACAATCAAATTGTGATCACAAAAGTGAGCAGCTCAAAGGATAACATGAAGTCATCAAGACACGTTCAGAGAAGGTTAAAGTCTACCAAAAAAATGAGAAACTCCGGAGTTATTGCATTGGATTATATCCAAACGTCTAAAATCTGGCAAATCCTTTTACTAAGGGTCTATCACGTAATGTGATAGATAATGCATCGAGGGAGATGGGTATGAGACCCACAATATGAGTTTTTTGAAGGAAATATGCCCTAGAGGCAATAATGAAGTTATTATTTATTTCCTTATTTCATGATAAATGTTTATTATTCATGCTAGAATTGTATTATTCGGAAACTTAGTACATGTGTGAATACATAGACAAACAAGAGTGTCACTAGTATGCCTCTACCTGACTAGCTCGTTAATCAAAGATGGTTAAGTTTCCTAGCCATAGACATGAGTTGTCATTTGACGAATGGGATCACATCATTAGGAGAATGATGTGATTGACTTGACCTATTCCGTTAGCTTAGCACTTGATCGTTTATGTCGGTGTTCTGGGAACGGGGGTCCCCAGACTTGCCTGCCTGCGGCCTGCAGCGTGGCTTAAAGGGGGACCAGCACGGCCCATCTTCATCAACACAAGACTCAAGACCCTCGCGAGGGGCCAAGCCTCGCGGGGCGGACGACACGGAGCTTCCTCAGGTGCGGCCTCGCCAGGCTGGCTCACGAGGAGGCGGAGAGATCAAGGCGGGATACCTCACGAGGTGCCCATGATGCAAGCCATGACGACCAAGGGTGCCAGGTGGGCGCCAGCCCGCGCAGTGTCTCCCTTTCCTCTTTGGTGCAAAGGGGGCAAGCGCAGGCGAGAGGATCAAGAAAAGGCATCCATTTCGGTGCAACGAGACCAAGACCAGTCCAACGGTGGAAAGGAGGTCATCGTGGAGCCCAGAATGGCGTCACCATAGAGCCTTTGGCAGGCGAGGACCAACTTTAGTCAGGATAAGTGTACCAGATGTTCCCCTTCAAAATGGCCAATTGTTGGCGCCCTTCCCACTCAATATTTGGGAAGAGGCCCAGGGACTTTGCCTATAAATAGGACTCTCCACCCCCGAGGATGGGGAGAGAGATCGGATCATCAAGCAACAGAGAGAGAGAGAGAGAGAGAGAGAGAGAGAGAGAGAGAGAGAGAGAGAGAGAGAGAAGGGCAACTGAACTCCTCCTAGCAGTTCATCGTCCTTGCTAAGAGCAGACCCTCGCGAGGCTGTTCTTCCTTGTACTGTTCATCTTCATCAGCCCAAGAGGCAATCCACCCACCACAAACTAGAGTAGGGTATTACATAGACCAAAAGAATTTCCACCGAGACTCTTGTAGGCATTGGGACCAAAGAGATCCATATGAAGTAGCTCAAGTGGCCTCCTTGTGGTCATGATGTTCTTCACGGGATGCCTTCCTCCAACCTGTTTACCTGCTTGACAAGCACTGCAAAGTCTATCCTTATCAAATATGACATCGTTAACTCCAAGGATATGATTTCCTTTAATAAGCTTGTCAAGGTTTCTCATGCCAACATGACCTAGTCGTCTATGCCACAACCAACCTTTTGAGGATTTAGCAATAAAGCAAGTTTTAGGTTGAGCCTTTTTAGAGAAATCGACAATGTAAAGGTCACCTCTACGTATACCGGTAAAGACCATTTTATGATTGTCTCGTCAAAACACTTGGCAATCTACCTCAGTAAATAGGACATTCAAACCGAAATCAGCAAGTCTAGATACTGAAAGTAAGTTGTACCCAAGGGATTTAACGAGCATGACATTTTGAATGGAGCTATCGTGTGAGATGGCCACCTTACCAAGGCCAACCACCTTACCCTTTGAATTATCACCAAAGGTGACATATTTTCGAGGGTCGGTCATATGATCGGTACATCCACTATCGAGAACCCATTCTTTTCATGACACATATCCTCGAAGATTAGCCATAAGACCAAAGTGTCTCATTGCATCGTCAAGATCGAAGTCACTATCATCATCTTCATCATAGTATCCATGTTCAACATCATCTTGTGATTGATCATATCCTAGAGAGGGTAATTCATTAGATAAATGATCAACAAAGTGGTCACTTTTATGAATTCTTATGGATTCGGTTATGATATCACCAATGATTCCAACATTTCCTTTAGCACGCATGAGATTAGTAAGCTCAAATAGACAATTACCAAAACTAGGATCACTGGAGTTCATTTTACTCAAGGCGATAGATTTATGGAGAATTTCATCCAAGTTTTTCAATGAGTAATCGGGGAATCGTTCCTCAAGAAATTTCCATATATTATAGGCGCATTTAAGAGTGGGTAAACTAGCAATCAAGTATTTGGGCAATCCTCTAATGATGAGCTCAACGGTTCTAAGATTGCGAATCATGTCAACATCTTCATCTAGAGTGGGATGCATAGGATCAACATGAGGAGCACAAGGACTAGCAATATACTTGTTCAAATGATATTGAGTGAAAATCACAAGCATCTCATTTTTCCATTCATGAAAATACTCTCCATCAAGAATAGGCACTCTATGTCTAAGACTCCCTAAAGTAGACACATCCATCTTCCACCAAAGGTGATTAAACCAAGGCAATGGAGACCAAAGCTCTGATACCACTTGTAGGATCTAGAAGTGAGTGTGTCTAGAGGGGGGGGGGGGTGATTAGACACTTAGTACTAAAGTTGCAGTTTTTAAGCTCTTTTGGTTTATGTGAGGTTTTAAGCACAATTTCAACACACGCAATACATGTCAAGCAAGTATGCAAAGAGTATATAGGCAGCGGAATGTAAAGCATGCAACTTGCAAGAATGTAAAGGGAAGGGTTTGGATAATTCAAACGCTATTGGAGACACGGATGTTTGTCCCGTGGTTCGGATAGGTGGTGCTATCCTACATCCACGTTAGTGGAGACTTCAACCCACGAAGGGTAACGGTTGCGCGAGTCCACGGAGGGCTCCACCCACGAAGGGTCCACGAAGAAGCAACCTTGTCTATCCCACCATGGCCATCGCCCATGAAGGACTTGCCTCACTAGCGGTAGATCTTCACGAAGTAGGCGATCTCCTTGCCCTTACAAACTCCTTGGTTCAACTCCACAATCTTGTCGGAGGCTCCCAAGTGACACCTAGCCAATCTAGGAGACACCACTCTCCAAGAAGTAACAAATGGTGTGTTGATGATGAACTCCTTGCTCTTGTGCTTCAAATGATAGTCTCCCCAACACTCAACTCTCTCTCACAGGATTTGGATTTGGTGGAAAGAAGATTTGAGTGGAAAGCAACTTGGGAAAGGCTAGAGATCAAGATTCATATGGTAGGAATGGAATATCTTGGTCTCAACACATGAGTAGGTGGTTCTCTCTCAGAACATATGAGTTGGAAGTGTAGGTGTGTTCTGATGGCTCTCTCCATGAATGAAGAGGAGGTGGAGGGGTATATATAGCCTCCACTTAAAATCCAACCGTTACACACAATCTACCAATCTCGGTGGGACCGAATCAACAAACTCGGTCGGACCGAAATGGTAAACCTAGTGACCGTTAGAGATTTTCGGTGGGACTGACATGCATCTCGGTAGGACCGATGTGGTTAGGGTTTGGGCATAACGTAATCTCGGTGAGACCGATTACACAAACTCGGTGAGACCGATTTGGTAATTAGCTAACCAGAGAGTTGGTCAGGCAAACTCGGTGGGACCGATTACTAAACTCGGTTGGACCGATTCTGGTAATGGGTTATCCAGAGAGTTTGCATTGTAATCTCGGTAGTACCGATTGCCTAAACTCGGTGAGACCGATTTTGACAATGGACATACACAGTGAGATTGCAATTCCATCTTGGTGAGACCGAGATCCCTATCGGTGAAACCGATTTGCTTGGGTTTGGCAGTGGCTTATGACATATGAAAAACTCGGTGGCGCCAAATAGGAAGAGTCGGTAGGACCGAGTTTGGCTTAGGGTTTAGGTCATATGTGGAAGTGGGAAAGTAGTTGAGGATTTTGGAGCATATCATTAAGCACATAGAGCAAAAGGCTCCTTAAGCAACACCTCATCCCTTCTTAATAGTATTGGCTTTTCCTATAGACTCAATGTGATCTTGGATCACTAAAAGTGTAAAATGAAGAGTCTTGAGCTTGAAGCTTTAGCCAATCCTTTGTCCTTATTATCTGAAGGAGTTCCCCCAATCCTTAGTCCATGCCACTCCATTGTTGAACTTATCTGAAACATACTAGATAGAAACATTAGTCCAACAAGAGATATGTTGACATTAATTACCAAAACCACCTGAGGAGCACTTGTGCTTTCAACAGCCTTGGGCAACATCTGCGAGGCGGCTGTTGGAGAGCCGCACACAATCAACTATGCCGGTAACCTTCAGTTCTTCACCGCCGTGGTGACGCAGCTGGAAGCGCGGTCAGTCAGGGCCGACAGGTTGGTGGAGGAGAGGAGCCACGCCTTGCTCGGGCGCGCCATCTCCCGTGTCTTCAGCCATCTCCAGAACATGGATCCCCACTTCGACTTTGACGCCGCTATCGCCCCAGTCCCCCAGGCCGTCCGAGACGACCTGGCGCACTGGGTGGAAGACAACGTGGACGCTCTTGTCAGGGCCTTCAATTCGGACAACGACGACGTGATCGTGGGGGCTGACGAGGGCGGCGTGGTGAATGGCCCTGGCGCCGCTGGTGGCGACGCAGACAGCGACGGCTCGGGAGGTGCTCCTGAGGACGCATTGGGGGATTTGTCTGACTGAGTATGCATCGCTCGTGTCTTTTTTACCCTGCATAAATAGAACTCAGGTTTTTGACCTGATGGCTGTGAGAGCATTTTGGAAGGGGGAGCCCCCTTATGTAAAACCTTGGTTCATCGTATTAGCAGCTGTTACGTAGCGCGAGCGCCCGCGCCCAGTGGTGGGCTAGTTTACCTTTGTTTCGCGCAGGCCCTGAGGCAGCCCGTGGGAGGACGCGATGTCTTGGGTGCCTTCTAGTTGAATCCGTAGGGTGCGAGAGTGTCGCTGGCAGGGAGCTTCACAGGCATTGGCCTTCTTCACAGGCTCAGGGCCTTTTTATGAGCGCGACAGCTTCACAGGCAGTCGCCTTCTTCACAGGCTCCGGGCCTTTTCCTAAACGTGATAGCTTCACAGGCATTCGCCTTCTTCACAGGCTCCGGGCCTTTTCCTAAACGCGATAGCTTCACACGCATTCGCCTTCTTCACAGGCTCCGGGCCTTTTCCTAAACGCGATAGCTTCACAGGCATTCGCCTTCTTCACAGGCTCCGGGCCTTTTCCTAAACGCGATAGCTTCACAGGCATTCGCCTTCTTCACAGGCTCCGGGCCTTCCCTTTCCGAAACGCGATAGCTCCACAGGCATTCGCCTTCTTCACAGGCTCCGGGCCTTTTCCTAAACGTGATAGCTTCACAGGCATTCGCCTTCTTCACAGGCTCTGGGCCTTTTCCTAAACGCGATAGCTTCATAGGCATTCGCCTTCTTCACAGGCTCCGGGCCTTTTCCTAAACGCGATAGCTTCACAGGCATTCACCTTCTTCATAGGCTCCGGGCCTTTTCCTTAAAAGGACAACCTTCGCAGGCACCGAAAAATCCTCCCGAGGGGGGCGACAACGGCAGTTTGGGTTGCGCACGAGCTAGGCCCGGCCCGACTCGCGAGGGGCTCGCGAGGGGAGGCAGCTGTGGTGAAGCGGTAACCAGAACGCGAGAAATGGCTCGAACGAGATTAAGCACCCCTTCCCCGAACACACGCAAATCTCAAATTCGAATCCAACTTAAATCCAACGGGGAAAAGTTACAATCAACGGAAAAGGCGACGAAAGCAAACAAAAGGCCGCGTCCGGCACCTAATCTAGTCTTGGACGTCTTCTCACCAGCGCGGAGCTAAGTGCTGTCCACTAGGCATGGGAGGGAGCCCCAGGGCCTGAGGCCGGCACCCCTGAGACTCCGGGGCGTGTACAGCCCCACTCATTATTACGTGAGAGTGTCACGGGGTGGCGAGCTTCACAGGCACTGGGCCTTCTTCACAGGTACCGGCCTTGCTTCATATCGCCAGACAAGGGCCCCGCCTTGCGCCACACTCTAGTGCCACCAACGACGACCGGAAACCAGGACGCCGCCGGTGGGGTAGAGCGGTCGCCAGCGGTTCCCCCAACGACCACGGGTCCTCCGCCAGGGGCAGGCCCTTAGGCTCCTCCCCAGCGGAGGGCCTACCTCCTGAGAATGCCTTGCTCCGAACGCCGCGGTGGTGATGTCGGATCTCTGTCCCTCTCCTGCAGCCCCCCGCGCCCTCCTCCCGAGGGGTAGGAGACTGCGGGAGCGGGGCAGCTGCTTGCCGTGGCGACCTGCACCTCCTGCGACCCATGATTAGCGTATGCCTGCTCCTGAGGAATTAGTGGTACCCGATAATCGTTGCCTCCAGTATGGCCGGTGGAACCATCTCGGGGCTCCTGGAAGGGCTCAGCTTCTGGTGTCTCGTCCCCCCAGCTCGGGCTGAGGAGCGAGCCTTGTTCGCCCTCGTGAGCGTGCCCTTGGTCCATCATGTGGGGCACGTATTCTTCTGGCGCCGCCATTCCGAAGGCTACGCCGTAGTGCTCCGTGTGCCAGGCAGCTCTGCTTGACGTGCCCACCGTGGGGTGGTAGCATTGCTGCCCGCTTGCGCCGTGGGCTGCGTCTAGTCCCTCTCCTTCACGCGCCGGGGGCGGGGGTAGCGCCACCGTCAGTCCGATGGCGACGGCTTCACTGGTGTTGGAGTAGCCTTGGGGCCCGCAGGCGCGCGCGGGACCCCCGCGCGTGCCGCCCTGGGCTTGAGATGGGAGCTGGGTGCAAAAGGGGTGAGCCCCCGAAGCAGCAACTCCCAGGAGCTCGGCAACCTGCTCTAGCAGCACGTCGCGACCGCCTTCCAGCAGCCTACACTACAGCAGCTCTCGGGCCACCGTGAGCGCGGCCCTCGATTTCGCCTGCTCTCGGCGGGTGTACGGTGTCGTGGTTGCAGCGTGATTGGAGACCCTTGCTGCCGACCGCGCTTGCCGTGGCGTGAGAGTTGTTGAAGCCTGTCCGCGCCGCCCGCGGCCCGCAGCGCCCTGCGGACCACGAGCTGCCTGGGGCGCGGGGTCGCCTGAGGCGAGCGGCTCTGCGCGGGCGGGCCACGCTGCCCATGGATCTTGGCCGCCCGCCTGGTCGCCGGACATGGTGATGACGATGCGACGAGATGCGAAGTCATAGAAGGGTGGATTCCGGCGCACCCCTACCTGGCGCGCTAAATGTCGGATTGCGGGTTCCGGCAGACCCTTGAGGTTCGAACTCAGGGGTGCGCGCGGAGGCTTCGCCCTCTACCTCTCCATCTCGCAAAGATCTAAACTACCGAAAGAACAGCACAAGAGACACAAGGTTTATACTAGTTCGGGCCACCATTGTGGTGTGTTCTTTCTTGATGATAAATCGCAGTTCCAAAAGATCTTCAAAAACTTCACTAGGAAGGCCCAAAATCAGTTTGACGTGAAGATCAAGAAGGTTCGAAGCGACAACGGAACGGAGTTCAAGAACGCAAATGTGGATACCTTTCTTGATGAAGAAGGGATTTCACATGAGTTCTCGGCTACGTACACACCTCAACAAAATGGAGTTGTTGAGAGGAAGAACCGGACGCTCATCGAAATGGCGAGAACGATGCTTGATGAGTACAAGACACCGAAGCACTTCTGGGCAGAAGCGGTTGAGACAGCTTGTCATGCAACAAATCGATTGTATCTTCACAAGCTACTCGGCAAGACGGCATACGAGCTCCTCACCGGTAACAAACCCCAAGTTGGATACTTTCGAGTATTCGGCTCAAAGTGCTACATTCTTGATAAGCATCGTCGTTCTAAATTTGCTCCTAAATCTCATGAAGGTTTCCTACTTGGTTATGGCTCAAACTCTCACACTTACCGTGTCTACAACAATTTCACCCGAAAGGTTGAAGAAACGGTAGATGTGAAGTTTGATGAATCTAATGGCTCGCAAGTAGAGCAATTGCCAATTGATGTAGGAGACAAAGACCCTTCGGAAGCAATTCAAGACTTGTCGATTGGCAAAATTCGTCCAACGGAGGTGAAGGAGAATACCTCGTCCGTCCAAGTGGAAGCTTCTACTTCACGACAAGGTGAACCAAGAGTTGACACGGAAGCATCCACAAGTGGGACACACCAAGATGAAGAAAACAAGGAAATACGTCAAGACGAACATCAACAACCTCCTTCTCCACCACGACAAGAGAACAACAACGCCAACAATGAAGAAGATCATGAAGAAGAACAAGATGAAGAGGAAGTTCAACGAAGGCCCAAGCAAAAGCTTTCACGAGTTCGAGCAAGAATCGCCAAAGATCATCCTGTCGAGCAGATCTACAATGATATCCAAACCGGGAGAATTACTCGCTCAAAAACTCGTCTAGCTAACTTTTGTGAAAACTATTCATTCATCTCTAGCATTGAACCTATGAAGGTCGAAGAAGCATTGGAGGATCCGGATTGGATAAATGCTATGCACGAAGAGCTACACAACTTTGAGAGAAACCAAGTTCGGACATTGGTTGAGAAGCCCGACAACAACCACAACATCATCGGTACCAAATGGGTGTTTCGCAACAAGCAAGATGAAGATGGACAAGTGGTTCGCAACAAAGCACGTCTCGTTGCCCAAGGATACACACAAGTCGAAGGTATGGACTATGGTGAGACATATGCTCCCGTTGCTAGACTTGAGTCCATTCGCATCTTACTTGCCTTTGCTAATCACCACAATATCACCTTGTACCAAATGGATATTAAAAGTGCTTTTCTAAATGGTGAAATAGAGGAGGAAGTTTATGTCAAACAGCCTCCCGGCTTTGTCAATCCTAAGAAACCTAATCATGTTTACAAACTTCACAAAGCACTTTACGGTCTTAAACAAGCTCCTAGAGCATGGTATAAATGCTTGACTAAGTTCCTTATTGCAAGTGGTTTTGAAATTGGAAAAATTGATTCTACCCTTTTTACTAAAAGAGTTAATGGAGAATTATTTGTATGCCAAATTTATGTTGATGATATCATATTTGGTTCTACTAACCCTCTTTTTAGTGAAAAGTTTGGAAAGCTTATGTCAAAGAAGTTTGAGATGTCTATGATGAGTGAACTCAAATTCTTTCTCGGTTTGCAAATCAAGCAAATTAAGGAAGGTACATTTATCTCTCAAACGAAGTATACCAAAGACCTACTCAAGAAGTTCAATATGCAAGAATGCAAAGGTATGTCTACACCCATGCCTACTAGTGGACATAATGATTTGACCAAAGATGGTGAACCGGTTGATCAAAAGGTTTATCGCTCTATGATTGGCTCATTGTTATACCTATGTGCCTCTCGCCCCGACATTATGCTAAGTGTGTGCATGTGTGCACGATATCAAGCTGCTCCTAAAGAATGTCACCTTAAGGTCGTGAAAAGGATAGTAAGATACTTAATCCATACACCAGATTTTGGCATTTGGTATCCTAAGAGGTCCTCTTTCGATCTTGTTGGGTATTCCGACTCGGATTATGCCGAAGACAAGGTTGATAGAAAGTCCACTTCGGGTACATGTCAATTTCTTGGTAGATCTCTTGTATCTTGGTCCTCCAAGAAACAAAACTAGGTATCCTTATCTACCGCCGAAGCGGAGTACATTGCCGCTGGTTCATGTTGTGCTCAATTACTTTGGATGACCCAAACTCTTAAACATTATGGGGTCTATGTGAAACATGTTCCATTGCTTTGTGACAATGAAAGTGCTATCAAAATTGGTCATAATCCTGTGCAACATTCTCGAACTAAGCATATTGAAGTTCGTCATCATTTCATTCGAGACCATGTTGCAAAGGGTGACATTGATCTTAAGCATGTTCGCACCGATAAACAATTAGCGGATATGTTCACTAAACCACTTGATGAGAAAGTGTTTTGCAGGTTGAGAGGAGAATTGAACATCATTGATGCTTCGAACTTGGAGTAGAAACTCCATTGGATACATGCAAGACATGAGCTTATGGCCAATCCATGATATATCTCTTATGATGACTATCTTATGTCTTGGATATATTTGTATCTTGCATGATATCTAACCCATGTAGGTACTTGGTTGAATCAAATTCTATGAGATTGCAACTCACTCACATCTTGAGCAATCTCTACATCACCAAGTCTCTACACAACGGTGGTTGACGACAAGGAAACACGAAACCATTTGAACATATCCTTTGACAAATTCTATGTTGAGCTTCATGATTGTCATTTGTGGATATACAAGTGTTTTTCCTTGCAAGAACTAATCCATGTAGGTAGATGAACTCAAACTCCACGTGGTGCTCCCAACTCATGATGAGCTACATCACCCTTGAGCACCCACACAAGTTCAACTACATGAGCAAGATCCACACCACCACCCAAGGTATGTTATTCCATCTTAGAGAAGCTTTACTCCATGACATGAGTCAAAGCAACTCAACAAGATGAGAATACATCAAGATGCTTAAACGAAAAATGGTAACCCCATTTTGAGCTTAAACGATGAGTATGACCTATGATCAAGTGTTCTCACTTGACTCCTAAGTCAATATACTCTAACATAGGTGACTATGTCACCGCCCAATTCTAGATGAAGTTCTCTTGTGTTCCTTTTTGTGTTATTGCATTTGTCCCTTGCATATTTGTTTCCCTCTTTTTCAAAAAAAAAAACTTCATCTAGAACTTTCATTCTTTTCTGTTTCCTTTTGTTCTGCATATTCTGCATCAAATTCCTTGCAAATTCTTCAGTTAATTCATTGCAAATCTTTGTGAAATCTTATTTGACTAGTGAGCTGAGGTGACAAGTATTTTCTCTGAAGTAAACTCGGTTCCACCGAACTGAACTTTTCGGACCAACCGAATTCTTTCGGTACCACCGAAACTTGACGCTCGGTGTCACCGATTTCGCAACAGGAAAACAGTTTGCCACTTATTCTATATTTCTTCTGATCCAGCTCCACTCGATGAATCTTATCCTCTACAAGCATCACAGTTTTACCATTGCTTTATGCTGAATCTCAAGGACCAAACCTTTTCGACAGATTCCAGTAAGACCTTCTTGGAAATTGATGTCAAAGGGGGAGAGAGAGATCACATCAAAGCTCATCATCAGGAGAAAGAGAGAAAGTATTAATGGGGAGAAAGAAATCTCCAGGGGGAGAGAATACTCAAGGATCCCAGATGCTTGATGATTAAGAGGAGAGATGCCACATGTCTTTTTGGGGGAAAGTCATGTGTTTTAGTGCTTCTGTTCATTTATATCTTTCAGCTCTGATTTTCTGTTGCCTATCTTCTCTCAATATCTCATGTCAGATTCAGGGGGAGCAAGACACCTAAGGGAAAGAAATCATTCAAATTCATTGCATATCTTTACTCTTGGGGACATGTCTGATTCAATGTGGTACTCTGTACTCACTCTCTACATGTCATCCCAGTCTTGGTACTCTTGTGGTTTCTTTTGTTTGCTCTGGCTAGTGGATGTATCTGTGTTATATAACCTTGTTTGTGCAGGTTCATTTCATCCTAAGTCAACTCAAGACCACAAGGTAAGTATATGCATCAGAATCATGAGTATGAGGAATTCTTGCTTTTGTACAAACTGTTTGCAAGAAGGACTCATAAACATGATGGTATTCTTCTTAATAATCTTTTACTCTGATGCATATGGCCAAGATACATGTAACACATTGCCTACTCTGTCATGGTTATGCTCTCACATACTTCTACATTTTATACTCACATGATTGCATACATGTAGGGGGAGCCTATGCTTGTTACATGTTTGTCCAAAGCTTTACTTGCTATTCTTTATATCTTTATCTAAAGCTTTGATGTATGTTGCCATCAATTACCAAAAAGGGGGAGATTGAAAGCACAAGTGCTCCTCAGGTGGTTTTGGTAATTAATGTCAACATATCTCTTGTTGGACTAATGTTTCTATCTAGTATGTTTCAGATAAGTTCAACAATGGAGTGGCATGGACTAAAGGTTGGGGGAACTCCTTCAGATAATAAGGACAAAGGATTGGCTAAAGCTTCAAGCTCAAGACTCTTCATTTTACACTTTTAGTGATCCAAGATCACATTGAGTCTATAGGAAAAGCCAATACTATTAAGAAGGGATGAGGTGTTGCTTAATGAGCCTTTTGCTCTATGTGCTTAATGATATGCTCCAAAATCCTCAACTACTTTCCCACTTCCACATATGACCTAAACCCTAAGCCAAACTCGGTCCTACCGACTCTTCCTATCCGGCGCCACCGAGTTTTTCATATGTCATAAGCCACTGCCAAACCCTAGCAAATCGGTTTCACCGATAGGGATCTCGGTCTCACCGAGATGGGATTGCAATCTCACTGTGTATGTCCATTGTCAAAATCGGTCTCAGCGAGTTTAGGCAATCGGCACTACCGAGATTACAATGCAAACTCTCTGGATAACCCATTACCAGAATCGGTCCAACTGAGTTTAGTAATCGGTCCCACCGAGTTTGCCTGACCAACTCTCTGGTTAGCTAATTACCAAATCGGTCTCACCGAGTTTGTGTAATCGGTCTCACCGAGATTACGTTATGCCCAAACCCTAACCACATCGGTCCTACCGAGATGCATGTCAGTCCCACCGAAAATCTCTAACGGTCACTAGGTTTACCATTTCGGTCCGACCGAGTTTGTTGATTCGGTCCCACCGAGATTGGTAGATTGTGTGTAACGGTTGGATTTTAAGTGGAGGCTATATATACCCCTCCACCTCCTCTTCATTCATGGAGAGAGCCATCAGAACACACCTACACTTCCAACTCATATGTTCTGAGAGAGAACCACCTACTCATGTGTTGAGACCAAGATATTCCATTCCTACCATATGAATCTTGATCTCTAGCCTTTCCCAAGTTGCTTTCCACTCAAATCTTCTTCCACCAAATCCAAATCCTGTGAGAGAGATTTGAGTGTTGGGGAGACTATCATTTGAAGCACAAGAGCAAGGAGTTCATCATCAACACACCATTTGTTACTTCTTGGAGAGTGGTGTCTCCTAGATTGGCTAGGTGTCACTTGGGAGCCTCCGACAAGATTGTGGAGTTGAACCAAGGAGTTTGTAAGGGCAAGGAGATCGCCTACTTCGTGAAGATCTACCGCTAGTGAGGCAAGTCCTTCGTGGGCGATGGACATGGTGGGATAGACAAGGTTGCTTCTTCGTGGACCCTTCGTGGGTGGAGCCCTTCATGGACTCGCGCAACCGTTACCCTTCGTGGGTTGAAGTCTCCACTAACGTGGATGTAGGATAGCACCACCTATCCGAACCACGGGAAAAACATCCGTGTCTCCAATAGCGTTTGAATTCTCCAAACCCTTCCCTTTACATTCTTGCAAGTTGCATGCTTTACATTCCGCTGCCTATATACTCTTTGCATACTTGCTTGACATGTATTGAGTGTGCTGAAATTGTGCTTAAAACCTCACATAAACCAAAAGAGCTTAAAAACTGCAACTTTAGTACTAAGTGTCTAATCACCCCCCGTCTAGACACACTCACTTCTAGATCCTACAGCTGTGTTAGCCCTCTCCTGGAGCGTGGCGAGCATAGGGTCGTGCACGTGCTCCAAGACCTGCCGCTGGCGTATCTCATCAGCGTTCTGGCGCGCAACGGCCTCAACACCCTCCACCCGTTGGCGGAGACGGAGCACATCGACCTGGGAGGCAGCTAACTCCCCTTGCGCTGCCTCAAGGGCGGCCCGGGAAGCGTCGGCCCGCCGCGTCGCCTCCTCCCGCTTGGCCCTCAAGGATGCGGTCCTCCCCTCAGCCTCGACCCGGATCAACTCCAGCTTCCCCTCGGACTCGCGCTCGAGGTCTTGGCGCGCCATCGCCACCTGGCGACCAACCTCCTCCAGGACACGGGCTTCCCGTGCAGCGACATCGTCTTCCACCTGCGTCACCAAGCGCTCCCTTGTCTCCAGCCGCTAGTACTCGCGAGCGCGTTCGGCGGCTTCCAACATCAGCGCCTCTTCGCACTTCTGGAGCTCGGTTGGGTTGCCAGAAGCCACCTTCATCGACGCGAGGGCCGCCTCGCGCAGCTCCATTTGCTCTTCCAGTGAGTGGCACCAGGCCAGGAGCTCACGAGCCCGCTCCTCTGCAGCCTCTCGCCGTCGGTCAGCTCCTCGGGCCTCCTTGATAGCCTGGGATCGGGCGACCCGAGAGGCCTCTAACGACGCCTTCGCCTCTGCATCATCGAGATCATGCTGCTGGCGCGCGAGGGCAATGGCGGCCTCCAGTTCGCGCCTCCCTGCAGCCAGGCGCAGGCCCTCGGCCTCCAGGCGCGCGTCTTCATCAGCAAGTTCCTCCCCAAGCAGGTCCACCTCGCCAGTCGCCCTTTGGAGGAACCCTTGGCGACGAGCACGATGCTCCCGAGCGCGCTTGAGCACGTCTTCCACACCATCATCTGCCCCAAGCAAGCGCCGGGGGGCACGAATCATCGCTCCCCCTCCGGGCAGGGGGCTGGGAGCTGGCGCCCTCGCGACGGCCGAGCGCTCCGCGCCAGAAGCCCGGCCTGGAGCTAGCCCGTCGCCAGATGAGGGGCGCAGGGGGTGCCTCAACCAGTCGCAGTCCACGACCAGATGAGAAGCCCATGGCAGGCTGGCTACCCCTTGAGAGGGCCCGCGAAGGAAAATCGCGGGGAGTAAAGGGCCGCGGTGCGCCTCAGGACGGTCCACCCCGTCAGTCACCCTTACCACAAGAGCAGTGCTGCTCGGAGCACTTGGGGGCGGTGGAGGAGGCGAAGCCAAAGGAGGCGGCACCTCAGCAACTTCCGCGAGCTCGGCCGGAAGAGGCCTGCGGAGCAAGGGTCAGTAACAGCAACAAGAGAATCAGAAGCTAGGAAAGGAGAAGACTTACTCGTTAGTGGCGAAGTACTTCCTGCGCTTCAGCAAGCGACAAGTGAAGTCATCACCCAGGGCCTCCCTTTTCCTCCGGAGGGCCTCAAAGTCCACACGAAAGCGGCCCAAGAGAAGAGCACAAGGATCAGCCCGCGATGAAGATGGGGCATCAAAGCGGTTCGCGTCAGGGGCGCCTGCCTGACGCGTGCTGCCAATCGCCTCGCCCAAAGACGTGGCCGGGGCCTCAGCCCAGGTGCCGGGAGTGGCTGCTCGCCACCCTCAGCCTCAGCGGCACGGGTCCCGGGAGCTGCTCCCGCGAGAGCATCACCTGGCGTTGTCGCCTCATCAGGAGCCCCCTCGGCCTTTGGCGCCTCATGCCTCCTTGCTCTGCCACTTGAGGAAGAGTCGCCTTGGCCGACTGGGAGAGAAGTCACCACCACTGGGTTCTCGCGAGGTCCCTGGAGGCCAGCAGGGCGCAGTCCCCATTCATCAAAGATAGGCATCTGCTTCACAAAGTCATCCTTGTTCTGGCAGAGGTACAGCAGGGCCCCTCCCCACTGGATGCTGCCCGGGTTGGGGTCACCAGTCAGGATCAAGAGCACAGTCCTCAGCGCCTCAGGCGTCAGGTCTTCTTCCTGGAGCCTCATGCGATCACCATGCCCACTGAAGGCCCACATTCAGCGGGAGTGGCGCTGGAGAGGGGCAATGCGGCGCGACAGGAACTCCTTCACCACCTTGGGCGCTGTCACACCGATCGACTTCAAGCACGCGAAGCGGTGCCAGACAAAAGCAAGCCTGGGGCTCTCGAGCGTCTCCTGGCCCCAGCCCGAATTAGGGACAGCAGGCAAGGTTGGCTTCGACAGCAGGGGGCTGGGCACCCCGACATCAACATATAGCCACCGCTCGCGGAACACGGCCGGGGGCGAAGGAAGCGTGAAGTCGATCCCCGAGGCCGCAGTATCGTGCGCGGCGACGAAGTTCACGCACGCCGAGCATTGGGTAGGATCGGCGAGGCGCAGAGAGAAGAAGTGGCGCAGCAAGGCGACGGAAGGAGAGATTCCCATCATTGCCTCGCAAACAAAGGCGAAGACCAAAAGAAGGGTGATGGATTTAGGACCCAGATGCATCATATGAATCTGGTAATGGGAGAGGACGGCCTTGAAGAAATCAGAAAAGGGGGGAACCAGACCCACCCACAAGGCGTCAGCAAAATAATGGACCTCAGTGATTATCCTGTCAGTAGGGAAGTGAGACGTAGGCCAGGCCGTCGTCCTCCCACACTCGTTGAAGATGGTTGCCAGAGCCGAGCTGAGCTTGCCCAGGCACTCTCGATTGAGTATGATCGACCGGCCGGCGGCGGGGGCCACCGATGGCGGCGAGTAAGACGGAGGCATGGGCTTATTCCCTCTCTCCTTCTTCATCGGCGCCATGGCGGTGGGGAGGAGAGGGAAGATTCGAGATTGGATTGGGAGCGGAAGCTGGCGTTCGAAGGGAGAGAGAGCAGAAGACGCTCTAGCGACAGGAAGGGGAGCGGCTGTGTACAACTACGAATCCGCCTAGCAAGGCGCAAAATAAGGGGGCATGGGGGAACAGTGCCGCCCACGTCCAATCAACCGCCACACGGCGCCCGAGGCCGCAGGCTTTTAGGGCCCGCGGCGCTTCGCCCTTGCCCTTTCACTTCTCAGCACGGCCAAGCCCGGGCGCGCCTTGGGCCCAGGGGCTACTGTCGGCGTTCTGGGAACGGGGGTCCCCAGACTTGCCTGCCTGTGGCCTGCGGCGTGGCTTAAAGGGGGACCAGCACGGCCCATCTTCATCAGCATGAGACTCAAGACCCTCGCGAGGGGCCAAGCCTCGCGGGGTGGACAACACGGAGCTTCCTCAGGCGCGGCCTCGCCAGGCTGGCTCACGAGGAGGCAGAGAGATCAAGGCGGGGTACCTCACGAGGTGCCCATGATGCAAGCCATGACGACCAAGGGTGCCAGGCGGGCGCCAGCCCACGCAGTGTCTCCCTTTCCTCTTTGGTGCAAAGGGGGCAAGCGCAGGCAAGAGGATCAAGCAAAGGCATCCATTTCGGTGCAACGAGACCAAGACCAGTCCAATGGTGGGAAGGAGGTCATCGTGGAGCCCAGAACGACGTCACCACAGAGCCTTTGGCAGGCGAGGACCAACTTTAGTCAGGATAAGTGTACCAGATGTTCCCCTTCAAAATGGCCAATTGTTGGCGCCCTTCCCGCTCAATATTTGGGAAGAGGCCCAGGGCCTTTGCCTATAAATAGGACTAGCCACCCCCGAGGATGGGGAGAGAGATCGGATCATCAAGCAACAAAGAGAGAGAGAGAGAGAGAGAGAGAGAGAGAGAGAGAGAGAGAAGGGCGGCTGAACTCCTCCTAGCAGTTCATCGTCCTTGCTAAGAGCAGACCCTCGCGAGGCTGTTCTTCCTTGTACTGTTCATCTTCATCAGCCCAAGAGGCAATCCACCCACCACAAACTAGAGTAGGTTATTACACCACAATGGTGGCCCGAACTAGTATAAACCTTGTGTCTCTTGTGCTGTTCTTTCGGTAGTTTAGATCTTTGCGAGACGGAGAGGTAGAGGGCGAAGCCTCCGCGCGCACCCAAGAGTTCGAACCTCAGGGGTCTGCTGGAACCCGCAATCTGACAGTTTAGTATGTTGCTATTGCTTTCTTCATGACTTATACATGTTCCAATGACTATGAGATTATGCAACTCCCGTTTACCGGAGGAACACTTTGTGTGCTACCAAACGTCACAACGTAACTGGGTGATTATAAAGGTGCTCTACAGGTGTCTCCGAAGGTACTTGTTGGGTTGGCGTATTTCGAGATTAGGATTTGTCACTCCGATTGTCGAAGAGGTATCTCTGGGCCCTCTCGGTAATGCGCATCACTATAAGCCTCGCAAGCAATGTGACTAATGAGTTAGTTGCGGGATGATGCATTACAGAATGAGTAAAGAGACTTGCCGGTAACGAGATTGAACTAGGTATTGAGATACCGACGATCGAATCTCGGACAAGTAACATACCGATGACAAAGGGAAGAACGTATGTTGTTATGCGGTTTGACCGATAAAGATCTTCGTAGAATATGTAGGAGCCAGTATGAGCATCTAGGTTCCGCTATTGGTTATTGACCGGAGATGTGTCTCGGTCATGTCTACATAGTTCTCGAACCCGTAGGGTCCGCACGCTTAATGTTCGGTGACGATTTGTATTATGAGTTATGTGATTTGATGTACCGAAGGTAGTTCGGAGTCCCGGATGAGACCGGGGACATGATGAGGAGTCTCTAAATGGTCGAGACATAAAGATCGATACATTGGACGACTATATTCGGACATCGAAAAGGTTCCGAGTGATTCGGATATTTTTTGGAGTACCGGAGACCTTAATGGGCCACACGGGAAAGGAGAGGAAGGCCTCAAAAGGTGGCCGCACCCCTCCCTATAGTCTGTTCCGAATTGGACTAGGGAGAGGGGGCGCCCCCTTCCTTCCTTCTCCTTTTCCCTTCCCTTTTTCCTATTCCATGTGGGAGGAGGAATCCTACTAGGACTGGGGAGTCCTAGTAGGACTCCACACTTATGGCGCGCCCTAGGGGCTGGCCGGCCTCCCCTCCTCCATCCTTTATATACGGGGGCAGGGGGCACCTCTAGACACACAAGTTGATATGTTGTTCTCTCCCAGCCATGTGCGGTGCCCCCCTCCACCATATTCCACCTTGCTCATATCATAGCGGTGCTTAGGCGAAGCCCTACGTCGGTAGCAACATCATCACCGTCATCACACCGCCGTGCTGACAGAACTCTGTCGTGAAGCTCTGCTGGATCGGAGTTCGCGGGACGTCATCGAGCTGAACGTGTGCTGAACTTGGAGGTGCCGTACGTTCGGTACTTGGATCTGTCGGATCATGAAGACGTACGACTACATCAACCACATTGTGCTAACGCTTCCGCTTTCGGTCTATGAGGGTACGTGGACACACTCTCCCCTCTTTTTGCTATGCATCACCATGATCCTGTGTGTGCGTAGGATAATTTTTGAAATCAATACGTTCCCCAACAGTGGCATCTGAGCCAGGTTTTATGCGTAGATGTTATATGCACGAGTAGAACACAAGTGAGTTGTGGGCGATACAAGTCATACTGCTTACCAGCATGTCATACTTTGGTTCGGTGGTATTGTTGGATGAAGCGGCCCGGACCGACATTACGCGTACGCTTACGCGAGACTGGTTCTACCGACATGCTTTGCACATAGGTGGCTGGCGGGTGCCAGTTTCTCCAACTTTAGTTGAATCGAGTGTGGCTACGCCCGGTCCTTGTTGAAGGTTAAAACATCACTAACTTGACGAAATATCGTTGTGGTTTTGATGCGTAGGTAAGAACGGTTCTTGCTCAGCCCGTAGTAGCAACGTAAAACTTGCAACAACAAAGTAGAGTACGTCTAACTTGTCTTTGCAGGGCATGTTGTGATGTGATATGCTCAAGACGTGATGAGATATAAATTGTTGTATGAGATGATCATGTTTTGTTGAAGTTATCGGCAACTGGCAGAAGCCATATGGTTATCTCTTTATTGCATAAGATGCAAGCGCCAAATAATTGCTTTACTTTATCGCTATGCGATAGCAATAGTTGCAAGAGCAATAGTTGGTGAGACGACCATGTGACGACACGTTGATAGAGATCAAGATGATGGAGATCATGGTGTCATGCCGGTGACGATAAAGATCATGACGATACTTTGGAGATGGAGATCAAAGGCGCAAGATGATCATGGCCATATCATGTCACATATTTTGATTGCATATGATGTTTATCTTTTATACATCTTATTTTGCTTAGATCGACGGTAGCATTATAAGATGATCTCTCACTAAATTTCAAGGTATAAGTGTTCTCTCTGAGTATGCACCGTTGCGAAAGTTCTTCGTGCTGAGACACCACGTGATGATCGGGTGTGATAAGCTCTACGTTCAAATACAATGGGTGCAAGACAGTTTTGCAAACGCGGAATACTCAGGTTAAACTTGACGAGCCTAGCATATGCAGATATGGCCTCGGAACACTAGAGATCGAAAGGTCGAGCGTGAATCATATAGTAGATATGATCAACATAGTGATGTTCACCATTGAAAACTACTCCATCTCACATGATGATCGGACATGGTTTAGTTGATATGGATCACGTGATCACTTAAATGGTTAGAGGGATGTCTATCTAAGTGGGAGTTCTTAAGTAATATGATTAATTGAACTTTAATTTATCATGAACTTAGTCCTGATAGTATTTGCATAACTATGTTGTAGATCAATAGCTCGCGATGTTGCTCCCCGTTTATTATTATTTTTTATATGTTCCTAGAGAAAAATATGTTGAAAGATGATAGTAGCAATGATGCGGACTTGGTCCGTGATCTGAGGTTTGTCCTCATTGCTGCACAGAAGAATTATGTCCTTGATGCACCACTAGGTGACAGACCGATTGCAGGAGCAGGTGCAGACGTTATGAATGTTTGGCAAGATCGATATGATGACTACTTGATAGTTTAGTGCATCATGCTTTACGGCTTAGAACCGGGACTTCAAAAATGTTTTGAACGCCAAGGACCATATGAGATGTTCCAGGAGTTGAAGTTAATATTTCAAGCAAATACCCGAGTTGAGAGATATGAAGTCTCCAACAAGTTCTATAGCTAAAAGATGGAGGAGAATAGCTCAAGCAGTGAGCATGTGCTCAAATTGTCTGGGTACTACAATCGCTTGAATCAAGTGGGAGTTAATCTTCCAGATAAGATAGTGATTGATAGAATTCTCTAGTCACCATCACCAAGTTAGTAGAACTTTGTGATGAACTATAGTATGCAAGGGATGACGAAAACGATTCCCGAGCTTTTCATGATGATGAAATCGATGAAGGTAGAAATCAAGAAAGAGCATAAAGTGTTGATGATTAACAAGACCACTAGTTTCAAGAAAAGGGCAAAGGAAAGAAAGGGAACTTCATGTAGAATGGCAAGCAAGTTGTCACTTACGTGAAGAAGCCTGAAGCTAGACTAAAGCCTGAAACTGAGTGCTTCTACTGCAAAGGAAATGGTCACTGGAAGCGGAAATGCCCTGAATATTTGGTGGATAAGAAGGATGGCAAAGTGAACAAGGGTATATTTGATATACAGGTTATTGATGTGTACCTTACTAGTGTTTATAGTAGCCCCTGGGTATTTGATACTTGTTCGGTTGCTAAAAATTAGTAACTCGAAACAGGAGTTACAGAATAAACAGAGACTAGTTGAGGGTGAAGTGACGATGTGTGTTGGAAGTGGTTCCAAGATTGATATGATCATCATCGCACACTCCCTATACTTTCGGGATTAGTGTTAAACCTAAATAAATGTTATTTGGCGTTTGCGTTGAGCATAAATATGATTTGATCATGTTTATTGCAATACGGATATTCATTTCAAGTCAGAGAATAATTGGTGTTTTGTTTACATGAATAAAACCTTCGATGGTCATACACCCAATGAAAATAGTTTGTTGGAACTCGATCGTAGTGATACACATATTCATAATATTGATGCCAAAAGATGCAAAGTTGATAATGATAGTGCAACTTATTTGTGGCACTGCCGTTTGGGTCATATCGGTGTAAAGCGCATGAAGAAACTCCATAAAGATGGACTTTTGGAATCACTTGGTTATGAATCATTTGATGCTTGCGAACCGTGCCTTTTGGGCAAGATGACTAAAACTCCGTTCTCCGGAACAATGGAACGAGCTACTGACTTGTTGGAAATAATACATACCGATGTGTGCGGTCCAATGAGTGTTGATGCTCGTGGCGGGTATCGTTATTTTCTCACCTTCACAGATGATTTGAGCAGATATGAGTATATCTACTTAATGAAGCACAAGTATGAAACATTTGAAAAGTTCAAAGAATTTCAGAGTGAAGTAGAGAATCATCGTAACAAGAAAATAAAGTTTCTACAATCTGATCGTAGAGGCAAATATTTGAGTTACGAGTTTGGCCTTCAATTAAAACAATGTGGAATAGTTTCACAAACTCATGCCACCTGGAACACCACAGCGTAATGGTGTGTCCGAACATCGTAACCGTACTTTATTAGATATGTGCAATCTATGATGTCTATTACCAATTTACCACTATCATTTTGGGGTTATGCATTAGAGACAGCTGCATTCATGTTAAATAGGGCACCATCTAAATCCGTTGAGACGACACCATATGAATTGTGGTTTGGCAAGAAACCAAAGTTGTTGTTTCTTAAAGTTTGGGGCTGTGATGCTTATGTGAGCAACATGATAAGCTCGAACCCAAATAGGAGAAATGTGTCTTCATAGGATACCCAAAGGGGACTGTTGGGTACACCTTCTATCACAGATCCGAAGGCAAGATATTCATTGCTAAGAATGCATCCTGTCTAGAGAAGGAGTTTCTCTCGTAAGAAGTGAGTGGGAGGAAAGTAGAACTTCATGAGGTAACTGTACCTGCTCCCTTACTGGAAAGTAGTTCATCACAGAAATCTGTTCCTGTGACTCCTACACCAATTAGTGAGGAAGCTAATGATGATGATCATGTAACTTTAGATCAAGTTACTACCAAACCTCGTAGGTCAACCAGAGTGAGATCCACACCAGAGTGGTACGATAATCCTGTTCTAGAGGTCATGTTACTTGACCATGACGAACCTACGAACTATGAGGAAGCGATGATGAGCCCAGATTCCGCGAAATGGCTTGAGGCCATGAAATTTGAGATGGGATCCATGTATGAGAACAAAGTGTGGACTTTGGTTGACTTGCCCGATGATCGGCAAGCTATAAAAATAAATGGATCTTCAAGAGGAAGACGGACACTGATAGTAGTGTTACTATCTACAAAGATAGACTTGTTGAAAAAGGTTTTGAAAAAGTTCAAGGTGTTGACTACGATGAGATTTTCTCACTCGTAGCGATGCTTAAGTCTGTCCGAATCATGTTAGCAAATTGCCACATTTTATGAAATCTGGCAAATGGATGTCAAAACTACATTCCTTAATGGATTTCTTAAAGAAGAGTTGTATATAATGCAACCAGAAGGTTTTGTCGATCCTAAAGATGCTAACAAAATGTGCAAGCTCCAGCGATCCATCTATGGACTGGTGCAAGCATCTCGGAGTTGGAATATACGCTTTGATGAGTTGATCAAAGCATATAGTTTTATACAGACTTGCGGTGAAGCCTGTATTTACAAGAAAGTGAGTGGGAGCACTACAACATTTCTAGTAAATATATGTGAATGACATATTGTTGATCGGAAATAATGTAGAATATTTTGGAAAGCATAAAGGAGTTTTTCAAAGAAACACCTCGGTGAAGCTGCTTACATATTGAGCATTAAGATCTATAGAGATAGATCAAGACGCTTGATAAGTTTTTTCAATGAGTACATACCTTAACAAGATTTTAAAGTAGTTCAAAATAGAACAGTCAAAGAAAGAGTTCTTGCCTGTGTTACAAGGTGTAAAATTGAGTAAAACTCAAAGCCCGACCACAGCAGAAGATAGAAAGAGAATGAAAGTCATTCCCTATGCCTCAGCCATAGGTTCTATAAAGTATGTCATGCTGTGTACCAGATCCATTGTATACCCTACACTGAGTTTGGCAAGGGAGTACAATAGTGATCTAGGAGTAGATCACTGGACAGCAGTTATAATTATCCTTAGTGGAATAGGGATATGTTTCTCGATTATGGAGGTGACAAAGAGTTCGTCGTAAAGGGTTATGTCGATGCAAGATTTGACACTGATCCGGATGACTCTGAGTCTCGATCTGGATACATACTGAAAGTGGGAGCAATTAGCTAGAGTGGCTCTATGCAAAGCATTGCAGACATAGAAATTTGCAAAATACATACGGATCTGAATGTTGCAGACCCGTGGACTAAAATTTATCTCACATGCAAAACATGATCACACCTTAGTGCTCTTGGGTGTTAATCACATAGCGATGTAAACTAGATTATTGAATCTAGTAAAACCTTTGAGTATTGGTCACATGGCGATGTGAACTATGGGTGTTAATCACATGGTGATGTGAACTATTGGTGTTAAAATCACATGGCGATGTGAACTAGATTATTGACTCTAGTGCAAGTGGGGGACTGAAGGGAATATGCCCTAGAGGCAATAATAAAGTTATTATTTATTTCCTTGTTTCATGATAAATGTTTATTATTCATGCTAGAATTGTATTAACCGGAAACTTGATACATGTGTGAATACATAGACAAACAAGAGTGTCACTAGTATGCCTGTACTTGACTAGCTTGTTAATCAAAGATGGTTAAGTTTCCTAGCCATAGACATGAGTTGTCATTTGATGAACGGGATCACACCATTAGTAGAATGATGTGATTGACTTGACCCATTCCGTTAGCTTAGCACTTGATCGTTTAGTATGTTGCTATTGATTTCTTCATGACTTATACATGTTCCTATGACTATGAGATTATGCAACTCCCGTTTACCGGAGGAACACTTTGTGTGCTACCAAACGTCACAACATAACTGGGTGATTATAAAGGTGCTCTACAGGTGTCTCCGAAGGTACTTGTTGGGTTGCCGTATTTCGAGATTAGGATTTGTCACTCCGATTGTCGGAGAGGTATCTCTGGGCCCTCTCGGTAATGCACATCACTATAAGCCTTGCAAGCATTGCAACTAATGAGTTAGTTGCGGGATGATGTATTACAGAACGAGTAAAGAGACTTGCCGGTAACGAGATTGAACTAGGTATTGAGATACCGACGATCGAATCTCGGGCAAGTAACATACCGATGACGAAGGGAAGAACGTATGTTGTTATGCGGTTTGACCGATAAAGATCTTCGTAGAATATGTAGGAGACAATATGATCCAGGTTCCGCTATTGGTTATTGACCGGAGATGTGTCTCGGTCATGTCTACATAGTTCTCGAACCCGTAGGGTCCGCACGCTTAACGTCCGGTGACGATTTGTATTATGAGTTATGTGATTTGATGTACCGAAGGTATTTCGGAGTCCCGGATGAGATCGGGGACATGACGAGGAGTCTCGAAATGGTCGAGACATAAAGATCGATATATTGGACGACTATATTCAGACATCGGAAAGGTTCCGAGTGATTCGGGTATTTTTGGGAGTACCAGAGAGTTACGGGAATTCATATTGTGCCTTAATGGGCCATACGGGAAAGGAGAGAAAGGCCTCAAAAGGTGGCTGCACCCCTCCCCATAGTCTGGTCCGAATTGGACTAGGGAGAGGGGGCGCCCCCTTCCTTCCTTCTCCTTTTCCCTTTCCTTTTGCCTATTCCATGTGGGAGGAGGAATCCTACTAGGACTAGGGAGTCCTAGTAGGACTCCACACTTCTGGCATGCCCTAGGGGCCGGCCGGCCTCCCCTCCCCCATCCTTTATATACGGGGCAGGGGGCACCTCTAGACACACAAGTTGATCTGTTGATCTCTCCCAGCCGTGTGCGGTGCCCCCTCCACCATATTCCACCTCGCTCATATCGTAGCGGTGCTTAGGCGAAGCCCTGTGTCGGTAGCAACATCATCACCGTCATAACGCCGTCGTGCTGACGGAACTCTCCCGTGAAGCTCTACTGGATTGGAGTTCGCGGGACGTCATCGAGCTAAACGTGTGCTGAACTCGAAGGTGCCGTACGTTCGGTACTTGGATCGGTTGGATCGTGAAGACGTACGACTACATCAACCGCGTTTTGCTAATGCTTCCGCTTTCGGTCTACTAGGGTACGTGGACACACTCTCCCCTCTCGTTGCTATGCATCACCATGATCCTGTGTGTGCGTAGGATAATTTTTGAAATTACTACGTTCCCCAACATTGTTTACAGTGGTAACCTAGTCTATGTAATCGGAGATCCCGTGAATTAGATGTGGAAGACAAGCTGTTGGTCAACTGAGAGGAGAGTATCCTTACTGTTAACAATACCACTCCATGAAGATGCAATACTCTCCTAAATCTGCATGGCAGGTTGATGTATATCTTAATGTGTTCTAAGTGGCTCATTGAAGCGAAGATGTTGTCCTGCAGAACATCTTTTGAAGAAAACACCTATATGAGTCTAATGGTTAAACATCGCAATCTATGAGAGTAGGGTGCTCTTTAGTAAACTCATGAAAGGTCTCGGAGTATGACGCATAAGCACCACCTGCGGGGAAGACCAACGGTAGCCAAGTATCGGTTAAGGCTTTGTGTGAAGCTAGATTCGCAAAAAACTTGTAGTTCAAGGCCCAGTCCACTGTTCAAGTTGCTTACTAGTGTAGCATAGAGTTCTTGGTGGAAGTTTAACTTAACAGTCTCCACTACAGTACCGGTATATAAAATAGTGTTTTGGAACCAAAGGCAAATTTTGTGTGCCTCTGGGATCTGGTGGGGGGTTGCGGAACTTTGCCTATTTTGGGCCAAGCCCAATAGCAGTTTCAGAAATTCCTAATAAATCATAGAGGCCCACACAATCCATTCATGCAAGGCAAGAGGTGGAACTAAAGTTTAGTCCCACACTGCTAGTTTAGTGGGAGTTGGACCTCCTTATAAGGGAGGATGTTTCCCCACATGTATGAGCATGAGAACAAGAGGGACATTCACGCGCGCTCCTCCTCCGCCGCCCGCCACGCCACACCTCGTCACGCCGCGCCGCAGGTTGCGGGAATGAGCTGAGACGATGTCTAAATTTTTACCATGCACTATGGGTATATGAAAGGTCACTCGGGAGCTAGAAAGTTTTTGCTGTAGTGGATACTGAATACGAACGCTGCACCCTTCGGTTGCTGCCTCGTTCCCTTCAGCTCCCGGAACTTCTTCTTCCTCTCGCCACTGGTTCTAATCTCTGAGCTGCTGTTGTCTTCCTCATCCCGGCTTGCGGCGTGCACCGCGAGTCAGGACAGTAGGCCTTGATGACCCACAAGTATAGGGGATCAATTGTAGCTCTTTTCGATAAGTAAGAGTGTCGAACCCAACGAGGAGCAGAAGAAAATGGCAGGTGGTTTTCAGCAAGGTAATGTGTGCAAGTGATGAAATTGTAAGTAGCGGAGTAGTTTGATAGCAAGATAATTTGTAACGAGCAAGTAACGGTAGTAGTAGCAAAAGTGCAGCAAGGTAGCCCAATCCTTTTGAGGCAAAGGACAGACCAAAACGTTCTCTTACGATAAGCAAAGCATTCTTGAGGGTACACGGGCATTTCATCTAGTCACTTTCATCATGTTGGTTTAGTTCGTGTTCGCTACTTTGATAATTTGATATGTGGGTGGACCGGTGCTTAGGTGCTGTTCTTACTTGAACAAACTTTCCACTTATGATTAACCCTCCTGCAAGCATCCACAACTACGAGAAAAGTATTAATAATAAATTATAACCATAACATTAAACTTTTGGATCCAATCGGTCCCTTACGGAATAGCGCATAAACTGGGGTTTAAGCTTCTGTCACTCTCGCAACCCATCATCTAATTGCTACTCCACAATGCATTCCCTTGGGCCCAAATATGGTGAAGTGTCATGTGGTCGACGTTCACATGACACCACTAAGGGAATCACAACATACATACTATCAAAATATCGAACACATATCAAATTCACATGAGTATTTGCGACCTGGTTTCTCCCGTGACCTCAAGAACAAAGGTAACTACTCACAAATTATAAACATGTTCATGATTAGAGGAGTATTAAATAGCATAATGGATCTGAACATATAATCTTCCACCAAATAAACCATATAGTAATCAACTACAAGATGTAATCAACACTACTAGTCACCCACAAGCACCAATCTATAGTTCCGATAACAAGATTGAACACAAGATAGGGTTTGAGATGAGATGGTGATGTTGAAGATGTTGATGGATATTGCCCTTCCCAAGATGGGAGAGTTGTTGGTGATGATGAGGACAATGATATCCCCCTCCGGGAGGGAAGTTACCTCGTTGGAATCGGTCCATCGAAGGGCAAAAGTGCTCCTGCCCAAGTTCCGCCTCAAGACGGCGCCGCTCCATCCCGAAAGTCCTCTCCTTATTTTTTTCTAGGTCAAAATGACCTGTATACCAGAAGATGGGCACCGGAGGTGGGCCGAGGAGGGCACAACCCACCAGGGCGCGCCTGGGCTCCCTGGCGTGCCCAGGTGGGTTGTGCCCACCTGGTGGGCCCCCTCTGGTAGTTATTTGCTCCAATAATTCTTATATATTCCATAAAAAATCTCCGTCAAGTTTCAGCTCGTTTGGAGTTGTGCAGAATAGGTGGCCTAACGTAGCTTTTCCAGGTCCAGATTTCCAGCTGCCGGAATTCTCCCTCTTTGTGTGTACCTTGTAAATTATGAGAGAAAAGGCATTAGAATTACTCCAAAAAGCATCATTATGGATAAAAACATTATAAGTAACAGTAAGAAAACATGATGCAAAATGGACGTATCAACTCCCCCAAGCTTAGACCTCGCTTGTCCTCAAGCGAAAACCAAAATCGAAAAACATGTCCACATGCTTTGAGAGAGAGGTGTCGATAAAAACAAAATACAGACATAGATGCATCATGTCGATTATTATAACAGCAACAAAATTAAACATAGGACTTTTATCATATACTTTTCATGAATAAGTAATAGTTCATCACACAATCGAAGTATAAATCAAAATCTCTATTAGAAACCAACAAACTATGTTCTTAGTCAACTTTGCAACTACAATTCCTCATCTTTTTAGGAAGGGTCACGCGTCGGAGCCTTTAGGCAAGTCCACATACTCAACCATCATATAGTCTTCCATGATTGCTAACACTCACCTCGTACCCATGAGCAAAACGTTTCAACCGGACACATAGAAAGATAGGGGCTTATAGTTTCGCCTCCCAACGTAGTCACCTCAAGGGTGATGTCAACAATAATAACTCATGCTATCTATATTCAACTGGACATATGTGCCTAGATCTTTCCTCACCACATGATGCTTGCCAAAGTAGAAAGATAAAAAGGAATAGAAGGAAAACTTTGACTCTTTGCATAATAGTAAATACATAAAAGTAAAAGATAGGCCCTTCGCAGAGGGAAACAGAGGTTGCCATGCGCTTATTTGTTTGTATGCTCAATCCCTTAGTGCAAGAGAACGTCACGTTGTATTGCCCCTTAAGATGACAACCTTTATTATGCCGTCTTTCGCTTTTGTTCTTTGTCATCCAAGTTCGTACAATGCTCAGTTTTCTCTTACACTAAATGATCTCACATTTTTAGAAGCAATTTTTATTACCTTTTTGCACCGATGACAACTTACTTTAGGGATCTTGCTGAATCCCTAGGTAGGTATGGTGGACACTTGAAAATAAGATTTGGGTTTAAGGGTTTTGGATGCACAAGTAGTATCTCTACTTAGTGCGGAATGTTTGGCTAGCAAAGATAAGGGTCAAGCACCACATGTTGAAGGATCTATGACAATATGACTTCTACGTGAATATAAACAAACATAAACCATTAAGTTGCCTTCCTTGTCCAACGTCAACAATTTTGGCATATAATATTTTGATGAGGGCTCACAATCACAAAAGATTTCTGGGATAGTATATTTATATGTGAATCTTCTCTTCCCTTATTAATTCTTTCATGAGTTGCATCATTGACTAATGCTATGTTTGTCAATCTCTAATAAAAATTTCCTACTTATACTTTTCCTTATGTGGTGCCATCACCTACCATAGGATTAGTATAATCTTATTAATTTATTTACTTTCTTTCATTTATTTCCTTTCTCTTTTTTCTTTTTTCTTTCTTATTCCTTTTCTTTATTTGCAACATGAAAGTAAAGAAAGCAAAAAATCAAACTAAACTTTATTATATAACTTGCACACGATTACAATGATAGATCACTAAGCAAACTCTCAAATAAGAAAGGATCGAACTAACTTTATTTCATCTAAAGCAAAAGATCAAACTAAAATAAGTAAAAGCAAAAAGATAGTGGGATGATATGATACCGGGGCACCTCCCCCAAGCTTGGCGGAAGCCAAGGGGAGTGCCCATACCCGATACTCCGTTCTCCTTTGGAGGTGAAGAAGATGGTGGTGGTGATGAAGAAGAGATCTTGTCCTCGGATTTCCATGGCAGTGGTCCACCATAATAAGAGGAGGAGTGAGTCTCATGGGTCCTGAAACTAGCAGCCAAACTCATACCTTTAAACCTCGCCTCATATTCAAAGACTTGGTTCTGAAGGTCATCGATCTGGCTTTGGAGGATGTTGATTTGCTCGTTCAGGGTGAATACGATGTCCTTCATGGGCTTGCCATCCACCTTTAGATCACGGGAGAGGTCCGTGATTATGAGGTGACTGGTGTTGAGCCCATGCTCCACCATACCCTTGCACCGGAAGACGTCTTGCTCCATAGCTTCAAGCCTGGCCTCTACGGTTCCCGTCCCCTTGGGACATGGCATATCGCGGAGGTGAAGCACCCCCTCATGCATCTGGATGGTTTGAGGGTGCTGCACCACCTCCCGCAGATAAGGGTTGATGACGTTCTTGAAGAACTAGTCCTTGGAGGAGCATGAAGAGGCCATGGTAGATGGGATCTAATAGAAACAACAAGGAAAAGAGAATAGAGTATTTTCTCCGCGATACAGTGGTTAATAGGTTCAGGAAGTATATATAGATTTTTTATCTTCGAGGACAAGCATACCGGAGGAAAACGGAGTATGGGAGGTGTCCCAGGTGGGCACAACTCACCTGGGCGCGCTAGGCAAGCCTGGCGCACCCTGGTGTATTGTGCCCACCAGGGGACGCTTCCTGGGAGTTTCTTTATTTCTAAAATTCTTAAATATTCCAAAACTGATAAAAAATATTTTTGCAGATTTTTGCAATCCGTTTACTTACCGTATCACGTACCTCCTTATTTTCATGATTCTGGAGTGTTCCGGAAGGACTCTTTTATGTGTTCTTCTGGTGTCAAAGTTTGGATAATATTACTTTCAACGTTAATGGGCGTACCTGAGATATAATGTTTTATTTGTTGCCCATTGACAACCTTCGGGATTATTTATTTTGATGGCTCCAAATCGGTAAACCTCCTCGATGACATATATGCCTTCCCATTTTGAGAGGAGTTTTCCTGCAAAAAATATATAATGAGAGTTGTACAAAAGAACATATTCTCCAACTTTAAACTCACACTTTTGGATTCTTTTGTCATGCCATCTTTTAACTTTTCCTTTGAATAATTTTGCATTTTCATAAGCTTGGGTTCTCCATTCATCTAATGAGCTTATATCAAATAACCTCTTTTCACGGGCAAATTTGAAATCATAATTGAGTTCTTTAACTGCCCAATATGCTTTATGTCCTAACTCAAGAGGCAAATGACAAGCTTTTCCATAAACCATTTTATAATGAGACATACCCATAGGATTTTTATATGTTGTTCTATAAGCCCAAAGTGCATCATCTAATTTCTTAGACCAATTCTTCCTGGACCTATTAACAGTCTTTTGCAAAATTAATTTTATTTCTCTGTTGCTAAGCTCAACTTGACCACTAGACTGAGGATGATAGGGTGATGCAATTCTATGGTGAACATCATACTTGGCAAGCATTTTACAGAAAGCACCATGAATAAAATGTGAACCACCATCGGTCATTAAATATCTAGGGACTCCAAATATTGGGAAAATAAATCCCTTAAGCATTTTAATAGAGGTGTTGTGATCAGCACTACTGGTTGGAATAACTTCTACCCATTTGGTAACATAATCAACAGCAACCAAAATATGTGTATACCCATTAGAGGAAGGAAAAGGTCCCATGTAATCAAATCCCCAAACATCAAATGGTTCAACAACAAGTGAATAATTCATAGGCATTTCTTGACGCTTATCGGTATTACCTATTCTTTGACATCAATCACAAGACGAGACAAACTTACGGGCATCCTTAAAGAGAGCAGGCCAATAAAATCCAGACTGCAATACCTTGTGAGCAGTTCTATCTCCAACATGATGCCCTCCATATGCTTCGCAGTGACATTTCCGTAGGATTTGTCCCTGTTCATGCTCAGGTACACAACGTCTAATAATACCATCTACTCCTTCTTTATAAAGATGTGGGTCATCCCAAAAGTAATGTCTTAAATCATAGAAGAAGTTTTTCTTTTGTTGGTAAGTAAAGCTAGGAGGCAAATATTTAGCAACAATGTAATTAGCATAGTCATCATACCAAGGAGTATTATGAGCAAAATTTATTGCATCTAACTGCTCATCAAGAAAACTATCATCAATAGCTAGTGGGTCATCAAGCACATTTTCAAGCCTAGAAAAATTATCACCTACGAGGTTCTCAACTCCCTTTCTATCAATGATATGTAAATCAAATTCTTGTAACAAGAGAACCCAACAAATAAGTCTAGATTTAGCATCTTTCTTTTCCATAAGATATTTAATAGCAGCATGGTCTGTGTGAATAGTTACTTTGGAATCAACAATATAAGGTCTAAATTTATCACAAGCAAACACCACCTCTAAGAATTCTTTTTCAGTAGTGGCATAATTTCTTTGAGCACTATCTAGAGTTTTACTAGCATAATAAATAACATTCAATTTCTTATCAACTCTTTATCCTAGAACAACACCAACAACATAATTACTAGAATATCACATAATTTCAAAAGGCAAGTTCCAATCAGGTGGTTGGACAATAGGTGCAGAGATTAAGGCTTTCTTGAGTGTTTCAAAGGCTTCTAAACAATCATCATCAAAAACAAAAAGAATATCCTTTTGCAAGAGACTAGTGAGAGGCCTAGAAATTTTAGCGAAGTCTTTGATAAATCTCCTATAGAAACCAACATGACCTAGGAAACTACGAATACCTTTTATATCTTTAGGACATGGCATTTTCTCAATTGCATCAACCTTAGCTTGGTCCACTTCAATACCTCTTTCAGAAATTTTATGACCCAAGACAATGGTCGGTGTTCTGGGAACGGGGGTCCCCAGACTTGCCTGCCTGCGGCCCAATGCGTGGCTGAGCAGCAGGCCATACGACCCATCTTCATCAACAAGGCATCCAAGACCTTCGTGAGGAGCCGAGCCTCACGAGGCGGACGACACAAGGCCTCCTCTAGAGTGGCCTAGCTAGGCAGGCTCACGAGGAGCGGAGATATCAAGGCAAGGCAAACCTCACGAGGGTCTCGTGACGTGAGCCATGACGAACGGCGCCAGGCGGGTGCTAGGCGGGCGCCGGTGTGGGCAGCGTCCTTGTTTCCTCTTTGGTGCTAAGGAGGCAAGCGCAGACGAAGAGTACCGAGGCATCAGGCAAAGGTTGCCATATTGGTGCAACAAGACCAAGACCAGGAGGACGGCAAGGCTGAGGTCATCGTGGAGCCCAAGACGGCGTCATCCCAGGTCTTTTCGCAGGCGAAGACCGCTTTTGTCAGGATAGCTTGTACTAGTTGTCCCCCTTCAAATTTTCCCGCCGTTGTTGGCTCCCTTCCCGCTCAACATTTGGGAAGAGGACCAGGGCCTATATAAGTAGAGCTAGCCACCACAGTAGACGCAATCGGAACTTAGCTTGATCCAATCTGATCGAGAGTCTAGCCACAAGAACACCTCAACCCCAGGAGGCTGTTCTTCCCTTGTACTGTTCATCATCAGCCCCAGAGGCAATACACCACCACCACACTGGAGTAGGGTATTACACCACAACGGTGGTCCGAACTAGTATAAACCCCGTGTCTCTTTCTGTGTTGTGAGTTCACCGAGCTTGTCCGCATGATCTTAGCGATCTAGAGCGTAGATCGGTAGGAGGGAAAGACTTCGCGCGCACCCCAGTGTTCGAACCTTAAGGGTTTGACGGAACGCCACATCCGACATTTGGCGCGCCAGGTAGGGGTGCGCCGGTGCTTCTTCTCCGCCAACCAGCCCTTCGACGTTCACCGGCTGCGATGTCTGGCGACCCAAGGGCCGGCTCCGACCGCTGGGCAGCCTGGCCGGCCCGGACGCCGCCGTCTGCCCATGGAGATCTCGACCCCGCACCTCAAGCGGCACGGGTGCCACCAAGCTCCGCTGGGCACGGACAGCACGGTCAGGCGTCGTCCACCCTCACCCCACGACAAGCGCGGGCCGCGGCAAGCGCGGTGAGCCATGCCACAGCAACAGTGCCGCACTCGCGGCGGGAGCAAGCGAAAATGCAGGCGGCACTCACGGTGGCAAGAGAGCTACTGTGATGCAGGCTGATGGAGAGCGGCCGGTACACGCTACTTGAGCGAGTCGCTGAGCTGCTGGACGCGGAGGCGTCGGGAGCACCACCTTTCTGCTATCGACTTGCCCCCCAGACACTGCAGGGCCGCGCGGCGAGCCTCACCACGTCTGTGCGTCACTAACTACGCACGGGGGCTTCGTCAACATCAGCACGGCCGGCAGCGCAGGGGGCTCCAGTCCCCCCATGCCGCCCTTGACAAGCATAAGCACAAGCGTTACCCCCCACGGTTCCGGTCGGGTGTCGTATCGTCATCCCCAGGACGCCATCATGGGCAGAGCAACGTGGAGCGTGGGGCACCATGGTGCAGTGTTTGGGGTGACGACCCCGGAAGCCTACGTGCCCCGCATGATGGACCAAGGGTACGCACCAGAGGATGACATCGGCTCGTTTGGTGGAGAAGATTGGGGAGAAGGGGCGCTAGGAGCGGAAGCTTTCCAAGAGCCAACGGAGAACCACAACGATCGCGCCAACAGCGGCAACTACAGGGTACCACTAGTCACTCAAGAACAGGTTTACGCTAACCATGGGCTACAGATGAACCAAGTTGCCGCGTCGATCGACGGCCCAGGGGCAGCGACACCCGCTCCAGCAAGGGAGACGCGCTGGGGGCCACCAAGAGGGAGCCAGGAGCAAGGCCCCTCCCCGCGTGCGCGACGCCTAACGACACCCGGAGGTAGGCCCTCTGCCGGGGAGGCCTCGCCAACCCTTCCCCCGACAGAGGACCTGTGGTCGCCGAGGGAACCACTGCGTCCTCTTTCCCTCCTGTGTTTCGTCCCGGTCCCCGGTCGGCTCAGAGGAGGTCGAGAGCGGCGCAAGGCAGGGCCCTCGTCTGGCGATATGAAGCAAGGCCGGTACCTGTGAAGAAGGCCCGGTGCCTGTGAAGCTCGCCGCCCGTGACACTCTCACGTAATAATGAGTTGGGGCTGTACACGCCCCGGAGTCTCAGGGGTGTCGGCCTCAGGCCCTGGGGCTCCCTCCCACGCCTAGTGGCAGCACTTAGCTCCGTGCTGGTGAGAAGACTTGAAGACCAGAAGACTAGACTAGGTGTCGGACGTGGCCTTTTGCTTTGGATCTTTCCTTCTATACCTTTGCTTTTTGGATCTGGATTTGAGTTGAAGCTGAGTTTTTATCGATGCACGCGGGGGGAGCCTTTTCTCGCTTGAGCAATTTCTTGCCTTCTGGATCTCGCTTTGTTTGGGACTCATGCCCCGAGCACGCGCTGCAATTGGTGCCCACCTCACGTGGGGCCCCTTCCGACAGGGCGGCGAGCTCCGCAAGGTTCTCACGAACTCGGCACAACGCAACCTAGCTCGAGGCTGGCTGACTAAGGTAAACCAAGGCAGAAAACCCGCATCATGGTTCACAAGTTCACAAGGACACAAGCTCACACCGCATGGAGAAATAAAAACTACGATTTGCTTACATGAGGGGCTCCCCCTCTCAAAATGCTCTTACAAGTTTCCAAGGGCCACGCCCGAGTGTGCGCGCAGGAAGAAATAACAGGAGGATAAGGGATCAGCCAGAAATATCGCTCGCTGCATCACTCGCAGACGCGTCGCTCGCGTCGTCGTCGTCTTCGTCGACATCATCGCCACCATCGGCGACGCCCCCGTCGCCATCATCGACCACACCGCCTTCGTCTGCGACGACCACCACCGCATCATCCTCCGAAGCGAAGGCCCTGACCAACGCGTCCACACAGTCCTTGACCCAGCGCGCCAGGTCGCCCCGGACAGCCGTGGGGACGGGGGCGATGGCAGCGTCAAAGTCAAAGTTGGGGTCGGCATTCAGGAGGTGGCTGAAGACGCGCGAGAAAGCGCGCTCAAGCAATCCGCGCCCCCTTTCCTCCACAAGCTGGCGAGCTTGGGCAGATTGAGCCTCCAAGCGCGTCACCACCTCGGTGAAGAAGGTCAGGTGGCTAGCGTGATCATTTGAGTGAGGAGTCGGCGCCTCCACATCGCAAATGTGGCCCAGGGCAATATTGGCCCTGTTCCGAAGATCCTGAAGCATGGGGGCATGCTCGTGCTCCAGCGTTCGGCGTTGGAGCACCTCCTCCGTGTTCTTCCTCGCGACGACCTCTGCATCATCAACCCGTCTCCGGAGGGAACGCAGCTCGGCGCGGGCAGAGGCCAAGTCCGCTTGTGCCGTGACCACGGCAGCAGCCGTGGCTTCCATGCGCCTCTTAGCCTTGTCCAACCTGGGCCTGAGGGCAGCAGCCCTGCCCTCATCCTCCATGCCGGCGAGTTTCAACCTCAGATCGTACCTTCCCTCCAGGTCAGCATGAATCTCGGCCACCCGGTGGTTCACTTCCTCCTCAACCCCAGCCTCGCGAGCCCCGACGGCGTCTTCTGCTCGGGCAACTTAACGCTCCCTCATCTCCAGTTGCTTGAGCTTGCGGCTACGCTCCATGGCCTCCAGGGCCAGCGCTTCCTCACGCTTCCGGATCTCCACCTCCTCCGCAGGTGTCGGTGTCAAAACCGGCGGATCTCGGGTAGGGGGTCCCGATCTGTGCGTCAAGGTCGGATGGTAACAGGAGACAAGGGACACTTTATTTTACCCAGGTTCGGGCCCTCTTGATGGAGGTAAAACCCTACTCCTGCTAGATTAATATTGATGATATGGGTAGTACAAGAGTAGATCTACCACGAGATCAAGGAGGCTAAACCCTAGAAGCTAGCCTATGGGTATGATGATGGTTATGATGTGTTCGTCCTACGGACTACAACCCTCCGGTTTATATAGGCACCGGATAGGGTTAGGGTTACACAGAGTCGGTTACATTGGTAGGAGATCTTGAATATCCGCACGCCTAGCTTGCCTTCCACGCCAAGGAAAGAACCTTCTGGACACGGGACGAAGTCTTCAATCTTGTATCTTCATAGTCCTGGAGTCCGGCTGAAGATATAGTTCGGCTATCCGAACACCCCCTAATCCAGGACTCCCTCAGTAGCCCCTGAACCAGGCTTCAATGACGACGAGTCCGGCGCGCAAATTGTCTTCGGCATTGCAAGGCGGGTTCCTCCTCCAAATTCTTCAAGAAGATAATAAACACCAAAAAATAGTGTCCGGCTCTGCAAAACAAGTTTCCACGTATTGCCATATAGAGAATAATATAAACACAAATCAAATCTGCTGACGTATTCCGCAGTGCGTCATAACACTGCGACCAAGCCTTCTGTATGGATCATTTTTTGTTGTTCCACCGCAGCACGTTCAACGAGGCGGTTTCCTTGGCACGTCTTGTCGAAGCAGAGATCGTATGCCCCCTTTAACGGGATTCTCATTAATACGGACATGGGTAACCCAACCGTGCCCGTTAAGCACGTCCTGCCTTGTTTAAAGGCTAGTCCAAGACGGTTACGGGGAGGGCTCTTGATATTCTGCCTCTTATAAAGAGACCGGGACCTTGCTCCCCTCTTGTGTTCTCAAAACAAGCTCGCCCATAGCCTCGAGTTCCAACACCCCAGGCTTTTAGATTCTAGGTGCACCAGACCATCGACAATGTCCGGCTCCGGCCTTCAAGGCCAATGGATGCCCTCCTCCGTTACGGAGGAGGACGTATCAAGGTTGAGGGAGGCTAGGTTCCTGACCAGCAAGATCCCGCACAGGTTGCCTGCTCAAGGACAAGCGATCCCAAGCCCTCAGCCTGGTGAGAGCGTAGTATTCATCTCCCACTTTCTTCGGGGATTAGGCTTCCCAACGGATCCTTTCGTAAGGGGGCTGATGTTTTATTATGGGCTGGAATTCCATGACCTAGCTCCGGATTCCATCCTCCATATCTCCTCCTTCATTGTTGTGTGTGAAGCATTTCTCCATATCACCCCTCACTTCGGATTATGGCTCAAGACCTTCAAGGTAGAACCGAAGATAATCGAGGGGCGTCAGGTAGAGTGCGGAGGTGCTGTTATAAAAAGGAATACCGATGCTCCATGGCCCGAGGGCACTTTTCAAGAGGAGCTCGACTTATGGCAACATGAGTGGTTCTACATCACCTCTCCTCGGGGCACCACTTGGGTAGCGCCTCCCGCCTTTCGCTCGGGCCCCCCACCATGTTTAACATCGTGGATCAACACAGGGTTAGATCGGGGCTTGCCCAAAGACGTTCCTCTGTTGCAGGGCCGCATAAAGGATCTCCTAAAAGGAGACCTCAACCTGGTCAAGGTGACACAAGTTATGCTGATTCGCTGGACACTGCCCGGCCAACGTCGCCCCCTCCGCTTGTGGGAGTTCAACCCAGAGGGGCCGCGAGTTCTCCGAAATTTCATGGGCGTGACGCCTACGGAGATGTATAGACCGTTCTTCGGACCACAAGGAGTGAGTCCGGATTTGACCGAGGATGCTGGTTTAAGCCGCAACCGCCCGGATACAGAAGTAGGTGACCTTGCGCCCGGACCTTCTATCCGTACAATTGACTTATTTTTTAACAATACTTCTCCTTTTTACGCAGGAGTGGATAGCGAAGGCGAAACTGGTCCGGTGTCCGGCTCCCCTTCCCGAGACCAGGCTAGATCCTGTGCTAGTCAGGATGTTGGAGGTGGCGCCTCTGGAGGAAAATGAAGGGGCGGACAAGGAAACCGTGTCCTCTTCGAAAGGGGCCATCCCAAAGGGGGGAATCGACAACTCCTCTCCAAAGGGGAAGAAAAGGGCCGCCTCTGACGACCCGGGAGCCGTAGCTCCAAAGCGGGGGAAATAATCCGCGTCAGAGGACCCGACGCCGGGGAGCCCCTCGGCCGAACTAAATCCTCAAAAGGAGCAGCCCTCCAACGAGCCGTAAGTAGAAAGAGAGTCATTCTTTTAAGAGAAATCCTTAATTTATATCTGAGAAGTTTTAACCGAAACCTTACCTTGTAGTTCGGACCTCGACCCTTCTCGGCAGAGCTCGTCATCGGGGGATCTTCTTCCGGAGATGATGGAGAGCGGAATGCCTCCTCCTTCATCGCCTAGCAAGGCGGGCGACGCCGAAGTGTCGTCGCAGAGGATTTCTCTGAATCTGCCAGAGGCAGAAGGTGATCATGCGGCCCCCCGAGGTTCTCCGTGTCCAGCCTCCGAAGAAGGCCATGGGACGAGTCCGGCACCATCTGGTGTTCGGTCGGAGGAGCTGAAGGTTCTGCTGGGCCGAGCCTCTGTTCCAGAGGAGCATCGTGTGTTGATGCACACGGTGATTGAAAAGATTTCATCCGCGGAAAGCGGACTGAACGAGGCCGTCAAGAGTTTACTGGCGGGCCTTGAGGTACATTTTGAATAACGAACATTAGTGTTAATTGCGCATAATAACATGCGCCCTGTATAGATAGTAGCCCCTGAGACTCTGTGTGCCGCAAAGATTAGCGGCGCGCAGAGGATCTTAATCCCAGGTCCTTTAAGTGTCACCTTTGTATGTAGGTGGCAGGTTGTCCGGAGTCGAGCCGAACTCGAGATTTTGCCGAAATGAAACGGCAACTCGATGAGGCAGAAGCCGACATCGTGCTTGTTAACAAGCGGCTTGATGATGCTCAAGGTATTGAGTTTATTTGGCGATTGTTAGTAAGAGGAGCTTTATGTCAATATCTTACCTTGTGTATGCTTGATGCAGATGGTGCGGCGGCCGTTAGAAGGACTTAGGGCCGAGCTCGCCAAAGCAAAGGAACAAGCCGGAAAAAGCGATGCGGCTGCCGGAAGAGCCCGTGAAGATCTAAAAGCCGAACAGGCTTCCCATTGCCGAAGCAAGGAGGAGATGGCTGATATAGCCGTGAAGTTGAAAAGTGCTACTGACCGTTGCAAACTTCTTGAAGAGGAAGGTCGAGCCCGGCAGACGGATTTAGAGAAGGCCGTCGCCGACGCCAAGGACGCCCGCTCTGGTATGAGAGCGTCAAGGGAAGAGCTGTGTCAAGCCGGACTAATTGCGGATGGAAAGCCCTTCCTGCTGCGGAGAAAATTCTGTGATCCGAAGTTCGCCCCGTTGGACCGAGCGTGGAGCGTGGAGGACACCTATCTAGATTTGTCGGCTAGTGCCGCTGATGCGACTAGGTACTTTCAAGATAAGAAAGATCATGAAGTGGAAAAGCTCTTCTGGTCGCAGTTCACTAATCCAGAGCGTCCACTATCAGTGGATGATCGCCTGGCCCAATGGGCCGAGCTGAATAGGTTGTCCGGACTCGCCATGAAGTATTCCATGGACCGCCTGTGTCCGGGGAGGTCGAAGCCGAGAAGCTATTTCAGTTTGGTGCAGCAATTTCTTGACGTGGTGCCTCGGATTGAAGCTCTAAAGAGGTCCGCTTGCACAGAGGGCGCGCGGCTGGCTCTTGCCCGTGTCAAGACATACTGGGCAGATATGGAGCCCACCGTTGTTGTGTCCCGTGAATCGGATAAAAGCCGAATTCCTTCCGAGCACTATTTTGAGGAAGTCCTCGCGGGCGCTCGTATAATAGAGACGCAGTGTTCGAAAGATGCTGTTTTATGACATCATATGTAATCGTAGATCAATATTTTTATAAATTGTAATGGCGTAATTTAGACTTGTGCCTTCAAGTATTAATAACACCTCCTGTGCAGCCGTTTTAATATATAAATTCTGAAAGATTGCAGTCGTTGGCTTCAGCCCCCACGCACATAGTGCGGGGGTGCGCACGGAGAACGCATTTTCACACTTAACCCAACGTCTTGGTCCTACAAAGGAGGTGATAGCGCCGCGGGCTAGGCAACCGGACTATAATGCTTTAACACTTTCACTAAGCCATAGGAGCTTGACAGTGGGACTCTTTAGGTAGCCCTTTAATGGCGACTGCGTTTACCCGAATTCGGGACGCATATGTGCCTGACCGGAAAGCGGCCCTTCGTCAAAACGGAGGAATTCGATAAATTCCTATAAGTCATCGAGTGGCGACCAGTCTCGCGCTACATCATGACAGTCGGTTTTCGGCTTTCTCTACTGAGGTGCTCACCCGGCCGAACCGGGGCACAATCGCAGTAGTTCTCCTGGTGCAACCTTAGCCGACAGAACGGAACGTAAGGTGGCCGAACTCAGGAGCCGGGCAACCCAACATGTGACCAAAATCATGACTCGGAGCTGATGCATATAGTGCCAAAACTCGCGACGCCGAACACTCCCTAAGGTGTTCGGTCTTTGTGGGTGCGTGTGAAACAACACCCTTGAAAAAGAAAAAAGCCCCTTGTGTCCAGGTACGAGCAAGAATTCTGGCGTGGCCACATGCCAAAACGCCAGTCTCCTCCATGGTTATAGTGAGGTAAACCAGGGGATGTATAGCAGCAAGAGACAGTAAAAAAGGTTTACGCAGGGTCTTAATCTAAGAAGAATCCTTTGGGGCGGGTCCCTACTGCACGTCTGCGCCTGTGTCTCCGCTGTGCCGTGTCCTGGACGAGCGCCGTACGACGTTCATCTGTAAAAGGGAAGAACTAAATTGAAAAATGGGTCGTGCGGATCAAAAAGAATAATAAATAAAATGTGAAGTGAAAAATAGATACGGTCGAGTTTTATTGTCTCTGCGTACAGCCCCTGGTGAGGCGTACCAAGCCTATAACGAAAATGGGCTTGTGCCGAACTCATTGAGTCCGGGTCCGCGGCCTTTTGTGACTTACATCGAAAAAGTCTTTTGGCTGGCGAGGCCATTTTGTCGGGCGGCCGTTTAAGCGGCCGCACAATCCTCCGTTTGGAGTAGATGTAGTTTAGTATGCTCCCTTTAAAGAGATGATGCCTCGAGGACCGGGCATCTTTAGCATGAGGGATGCATAATGCGGTATTGCGTTAAAGTGAGCGAAAGCTCCGCGTCCCATTAGTGCTTGATAGCGACTTGAAAACGGGACTATGTGGAAGATAAGCTTTTCACGATGAAAGTTATTGGCAGAGCCAAATATGACCACAAGCCGGAGAAAACCCATACAGTGGGTGTCCGGGCCTGGTGCTACTCCTTGAAAGGAGGTTTTACTGTGACGGATTCGTGCTGGGTTTATGCCCATGCGGTGAATTGTATCCTGATATATCAGATTTAGTCCACTGCCACCGTCCATAAGGACGTTGGTAAACTGGAATCCGTCTATTATTGGATTAAGTATCAGGGCAGTCCGGCCTGCGTGTTTGATATTGCGAGAATAATATAGCTGATCAAAAATGATTGGCTTTAGTGACCAGTGGCCAGACTCCTGAGGGATAGGCTTCAATGTGCGGACCTTTATGGGTGCCTCATGCCTTGTTGTGTGAAGTGAGTTCACTGTTTCGACTTCTTGCGGGAAGTTCTTTTGCTTCCTGGTGTTCTGCTTTTGGGGTTCGTCCTCTTCCTCACTTGGTGTGTCGAGCCCCTTGTGTTCGGCGTTAAGCCTTCCGGATTGTTTGAAAACCCAACAGTCTCTGTGGGTATGATTAGCAGGCTTTCCAGGAGTACTGTGTATCTGACATATCCTGTCCATGATTCTCTTTAGACTGGACGGATCTTCCCTATTATCCTGAGGGGGTGATTTTGTCTAATTTTTCCGTGAGCCTTTGAATCCGGCATTGACTGTCGTGCTCTTCGGATTTTTTCTTTTGATTCGGCGAAGGTCCTTGTTTCGCCGTGGTTTCCCGTTTCCATCCATGATTTTTGATGTACTTGGGTCGCTGGGGCTGCATCGTGCCAACCAGCTGTCCTCTCCTGCGCAAAAGCGGGTCATGAGGCTTGTGAGTGCGGCCATTGTTCTTGGCTTTTCCTGGCCGAGGTGTCTGGCGAGCCATTCATCTCGGACATTGTGCCTGAAAGCCGCTAGGGCTTCGGCGTCCGGACAATCCACTATTTGATTCTTTTTAGTGAGGAATCTGTTCCAGAACTGCCGAGCTGATTCTCCGGATTGCTGAGTTATGTGACTGAGGTCGTCTACGTCCGGGGGACGGACGTAGGTCCCTTGAAAATTTGCTCGGAAAGCGTCCTCGAGCTCTTCCCAACTTCCAATTGTGTTTTCGGGAAGGCTTTTAAGCCAGTGCTGGGCTGGCCCTTTAAGCTTAAGGGGTAAATATTTTATGGCGTGGAGATCATCTCCTCTAGCCATATGTATGTGGAGGATATAATCCTCGATCCAGACTCCCGGGTCTGTTGTTCCATCATACGCCTCTATGTTAACGGGTTTAAATCCCTCTGGGAATTCATATTCCAGGACCTCATCGGTGAAACATAGAGGGTGTGCGGCACCCCTATATTTGGGTGTGCCGGATTCTAATGGTGGATTTTTTGCATTGCTTGCAAGAGCTTGCTTTCTTGGCCCGTAAATGGACCTGGCTGGGCCATGATGCGAGTCTTTGATTGTGTCGCATGCCGCATTGAGTGCGGCGCCGTTTGCCGTATTGTAGTGGCCGAGAGGTCGTTTATTCGACCGTGTAGCCTTTTTGTTTTTCGAGTTTGGGGGCTCTAGGGCCTCCTGGTCGAATTCGGGCAGTAGCTTTCTCTTCGGATAGCTTTTGGTGCGGCGGCTGCCGCCATATTTGTCTGCGGTCTTGATTACTTTGCTCCATCTTGTTTTGAGTGCATCTTCCGCCATCTTTAGCTTTTGCTTCTGCTTCTTCAGACTTCGTGCTGTGGCGACGAGCTTTTCTTGGAGATTCTTCTGCTCCATGATTTTATCCGGCGTGGTATCGTCCGGAGTTCTGTTATGACCGGGGGAGGACTGTTCGTCCTCTCTGCCCGTGTTACCCTGTTCGGACGGCTGTTCTGGGATGCGTTCGTCATCTGCCGGCTCGTCCTTCTCTATGGCTGGGTCTTGATCGAGGCTGGGCTTCGCTCGGCGTTTACGTCGCCGCTTTGAGTGCTTTTCGGAGGGTTTACCCTTCTTTTCGCCCCCTTCTTCCTCATTGTGAGTTTTTTCAGGTGTATCCACCATGAATACGTCATTAAGTGGGGTGGAGGTCCAGTGCCCTATGGGCGCTGGTTCCCGTTCGTCTCCGTCTTCGTCGTCCATACCGTCGAAGTCTTCGGAGCCGAAGTCGAGCATGTCGGTTAAATCGTCGACAGTGGCTATTAAGTGGGTGGCGGGTGGGCTTTGAATTTCTTCGTTGTCCGAATCCCAACCTCGCAGGCCACAGTTCGGCCTGGGCTCTCCTGAAAAAGAGAGAGACTTGAGAGATTTCAGAATATCACCGAAAGGCGAATACTGAAAGATGTCCGTGACGGTGAACTCCATTACCGGCGCCTAATCTGATTCGATTGGCAGGGGCGCGGGAGGTTCGGAGTTCGGAGAAGAGTCCGGCTCCTTGGAGTCATGTGCCATGCGGAGTGCGGGGCTTGCGTTTGGCTCAATGGCTTTTAAGATCGCAGCCCCCGAGGTGACGTCCAACTGTTCATCCTCAAAGAACGCAGCGGGCTCCGGATCGAGGATCTGGGCCGGAGCGTATGCGGCCTCCAGGACACTGTTCGGAGGCAGAGCTATATCATGCCCCTTGAGATAGTGTGGCGCGCTTGGCTGTGGCTTGAATCCGTCGAAGATCAGGTCTCCGAGGGTATCTGCCGTGTAGTTTGAGCTTCCCCACCTGGCTTGATGGCCAGGGGCGTGGCTTTCGATCTGCTCCAGATGGCCAAGCGAGTTGGCCCGCAGAGCGAAGCCGCCGAAGATGAAGATCTGTCCAGGGAGAAAAGTCTTACCCTGGACCTCATCGTTGTTGATGATCAAAGGAGCCATCGGGCCTAAAGGCGACGACACAGAGGAACTCTTAATGAAAGCACCAATGTCAGTGTCAAAACCGGCGGATCTTGGGTAGGGGGTCCCGATCTGTGCGTCAAGGTCGGATGTTAACAGGAGACAAGGGACACTTTATTTTACCCAGGTTCGGGCCCTCTCGATGGAGGTAAAACCCTACTCCTGCTAGATTAATATTGATGATATGGGTAGTACAAGAGTAGATCTACCACGAGATCAAGGAGGCTAAACCCTAGAAGCTAGCCTATGGGTATGATGATGGTTATGATGTGTTCGTCCTACGGACTACAACCCTCCGGTTTATATAGGCACCGGATAGGGTTAGGGTTACACAGAGTCGGTTACATTGGTAGGAGATCTTGAATATCCGCACGCCTAGCTTGCCTTCCACACCAAGGAAAGAACCTTCCGGACACGGGACGAAGTCTTCAATCTTGTATCTTCATAGTCCTGGAGTCCGGCTGAAGATATAGTTCGGCTATCCGAACACCCCCTAATCCAGGACTCCCTCAGCATGCGTCCCCCTCAGCGATGCAAGAGCAGCCCTTCGTGTCTCCACCCGCTGCTCAAGAGACGTGCTCCAGGCCTGGAGTTCCCACGCGCGCTTCTCCGCAGCCTCGCGACGGCGATCAGCCTCGTGAGCCTCTTCCAAGGCTCGAGTGCGGGCTTCGTAGGAAATCTTGAGAGACGCCTCAGCCTTCGCGTTCTCAAGGTCACGCTGATAACGGCCGAGGCTGATGGCCACCTTCAGCTTGCGCCGCTCCTCTGCTAGCCGGGGACCTTCAACCTCAAGGCGTGAATCAACACTCGCGAGCTCTTCACCAAGCCAGCCCATCGCAGTCATTGCCTGCAGAAAGAGCTCATGGCGGACCACGCTCCGCCCGCGCTCAAGCTCGAACACCTGGCCTTCTCCGTCCTCCGCCTCGGGGGCTGCAGGCGGGGCGCCACACGACGCGCCACCCCTCAGCAGGAGGCTGGGGGATGGCGCCGCACCGGACACCATCCCGTCTTCGCGAGAAGCCCAAGCTTGTTGGGGCTTGCTGCTCAAGGAGGAGCCGAGGATCGAAGCCAGCAAGCTACCACCGAAGATCAGCGGAGGAGTATTGGGCACGCCTACCAAGCTCCACACCAGGCCAATGGGGAGGACTGACGAGGCCGTAGGATCAGCACGCCAGGAAGGCGTAAGTGCCCCTTCAACCAACTCTGCCCCAGGGGTAGGACTCGGAGTGCTCGAGGCAGGCGGGAGAGTTGAGGAAGGAGGAGGCAGATCCTCAGGAGGCTTAGCAGCCTTAGTGGAAGGGGTCCTGAAAGACTGGCATTAGAGGAAGAAAGCAGCACATGGAAAGCCACAACTGCGTGATACTCACACGTCAATGGCGATGTACTTCCTCCGCTTCAGTGGTCCGAAGATGTTGCTGCCGCTGGGGGATCCTTTCCTCTTGCGGAGCTCCTCGAAGTCCACACAAAGACGACCAAAACGCTGGACGTGACGGCCGGTGCGCAGCAGGGCCGTACGAGAGCTTGGAAGAATATCTTCAGGGGTGCCCGGTTGCGGCGAACAGTCGGGCACCATTTCGCCACGACCTCCTGAGGCCCCCGGAGCCTTGGCCTCGGGAGCCGCATGCAACGTCTCCTCAGCAAATGACGCCTCAAGAGGGGGGTGACAAGCTCCTGAGGATGATGCCCCAGGATCACCACTCAGCGCGTGCTCCTCAGCATTCAAGCCACCGGTCTCTACCTGGGCTCGCCCACCTGCACCATCACTCGGGGTGAGCTCAGCGTCAAGGGCAAGGAATGCCCACCACCCAGGAGTTCATCACCAAGACCACCCAGGAACTGCAGGAAGCAAGAGCCATGCGCGGCCACAACCGCTCACAAGGCGCAGCTCCCCATCCAGGCGAGGATGCCGGGCTGCGTCGACGTCCCATGGCTCAACAGGGCCGCATCTCAGGAGCGCTTCTGTCCATCCCGTGTGGGCCGCTGTGAGGGCCCGCCGCACAGCTACGTTCGCATGCCTTTCGGCCTGCCGAGCATGGCTTCGGTCTATCAGCGCAACTTGCGGCAGGTCTTGGCGTCTCAGGAGGCCAGGATCCATGCCGTTCAGGAGGAGATGGAGATGCTCTTCAGGGAACCTCCTGAGCCCCCAGAGCCTCCCGAGGCTCAGGCTCCCCGTGGCTCATGAGGAACCATTCCTTCAGCACGTGGCTTCAGCTACATCAACTCTACTTCATCTACAGGACCAGGTGACATCTTCCGAGTTTGTTTAAGCTGGGAGCACCCCTCGGGCAGCATTATTCCCAAGCCACACGGGTCCGTCCCTATGGCATGTATCCCTTCTGCTTAAGTCTTTAGCTTACCTTGCTGGGGGCTCCCCTCGGGCAGCATCATCCCCAAGCCACTCAGGCCGGACCCAGTGGCATGTATCTTCCTGCATTTATCCAAGTCGATCCGCTCTTTATGCCTAACCTGCAAACGGCCATCACCTGCTCAATCATCGCCTCCCCCGGGGCCTTCACACAGGCACGGCGCTGGTGCATGGGTCCGTCCCTGCCATGACCGACAAATCTGAGTGGTCGAGCTCTGGCTCACGACACGCACCGTGCACGTCACCTCACCAGGCCCTCGGTGCCTTCGCTTCACCCAGAGCAACCAGCGACAGGCTAACAGCTGTAACGGTCAACCATGTTTCTTCGTGTGCCTGTTCACAGGAGTTCCGAAGGAAGGATAGTAGACTACATCGCGAGTCTCCGTTTCCCTATGCAATCTGCTTGCACGTTAAAAGGGGGGCTCCTGAGAATCGCGACTCAGGAGCTCTTACTGGCTCTCCAGCCCTCACCCCCTGGCCTTGACTACGGCATCGTGACCTGGCATACCAGCGGCGGCTGAGCTCGCTCGAGGGCCGGGACCTGAGGACGTAGAGCACTGAGGAGAGCATGGGGGAAAGGAAACCCGTGTGGACCGGACTAGGTATGCCGCTCAAGTAGGCGCGCAGCACTGGCGCCATGTCAGGAGTCACCACAAAATCAACGAGATAAGTCCTGCACCCGGATCGGCTAAATGTTTGGGCCTAATGGTCGCTCACACCCTGCCGCAACCCCGTTGTGGCCATGTCAACTCCCTTTCTCGCCTTATCATGGCTACTTGGACGCTAAGGGGGACCTCCTGAGCATCGCGCCTCAGGGGATCTTACTGGACCTCGGGCCGCGCACCTCCTGGCCTTGACCACGGCACGCGACCTAGCATACCAGCGACGGCTGTAGCCGCCTTGGGACCGGGACCCGTCGGCGTAGAGCAACAAGCTATCACGAGGAAAGAAAGGGGGGACTGAGCCTCAACGGGATGTGCGTTCACCAAGTTTTTATAACAAGGAACATAAGCATGAAAGACATTACAGACCCTTACATGCCCCCCACGGGGTGATTCATGATCCTTCGCGGGAAACAAAAGCTGTTACTAAGGGGAATCCTATCTACACCCTCCCGTGGCGTACGCCATCATCAACAGTGGGCCACGGGAGGCCGGCGCCAACCCCATCCAGATCAGCGGTGGCGGCGGCCAGACGCCGCATCCTTGCTCCGAGCGCGGCGAGAGCTCGGAGGGACGTAGCTGTCGTCGCTCGTCTCCGGAGTCTCTTAAAGCTCGGGAGAGCTGCCGGAATCCTAAGAACTGCTGCTGCTGTTGGAGCGGCTGCGATTGGAGTGTACGACGACCTGACGCTCCTCTCCAGAGAAGCACTCCAAGAGGCGGCCCTCGGCGTCGAAGACCTTGAAGAAGAGCGTGGAGGCGCCGTCGTACTCAAAGTGGATCGCGAGGGCCCCCCTCGTGCGGCAAACCCGCGTGATCTCGCCCCAGCCGCGAGTCATGAAGATCTTGCCGGTGGGGACCGCTTCGATCTCCGCTCAGGTCGCCGGAGCACTACAGTCGGCGTGTTGCAGCCAGAGCTCGAGCGGCCCCCTCGGCGGCATCACGTCAGAGAAGAACCGCCGGAAGCGGATCCAGGAGCTTGGTGGCATTGGCGCCCACAGTACCAACTCGCGCGAGGAGTCAACGGCGTGGACCCCAGGGGCAACGGCACGCGGCGCCGTGGCGCGGCGACCCTGGACGCGGCGCAGGTGGTGCTGCTCGTCACTCCGTCCTCCCGAGCCCTCGGCTCGGGCGTACAAGGGTAGCGGGTACCCCGGTGGAGGCCGCTCGCACCAAGGCCTCATCACCACTTGCATCGCCGCCTCATCACGGCGATGGATCGACCGCTTCTTCGGCGGAAGTGGCCCCGGATCGTCATGGGGAGCTTTTCCTTTCTCTTCGGCGGAAAACCTTCTAATGGGCGCCATTGTTGTCATCATAGGAGCAAGGAGGACGAAGCAAGCGAGCGATGAAGAGATGGGCAACAGGGGCTCCGCCCCCCTCCCCATTTATAGCAAGAGAAGGCCAACTGGCGTCTCCCACGATCGCAGGTAATGATGGTTTTCCTTGCATGTCGCAGGGACTTGTCAAATCATGCAGTTGCCGAGGCATCGTGGGAAAGCGGAGACGCCCACGTCCAATCAACCGCCACGCATCGACCAAGGCCGCAGGCTTTTGGGGCCCGCGGCGCTCCGAACTTGACCCTTGGCTTCTCCAGGAAGCCAAGCCCGAGCGCACCTTGGGCCCGGGGGCTACTGTCGGCGTTCTGGGAACGGAGGTCCCCAGACTTGCCTGCCTGCGGCCCACAGCGTGGCTGAGCAGCAGTCCGTATGGCCCATCTTCATCAACAAGGCATCCAAGACCTTCGTGAGGAGCCGAACCTCGTGAGGCGGACGACACAAGGCCTCCTCTGAAGTGGCCTAGCTAGGCAGGCTCACGAGGAGTGGAGATATCAAGGCAAGACAAACCTCACGAGGGTCTCGTGACGTGAGCCATGACGAACGGCGCTAGGCGGGCGCCAGTGTGCGCAGCGTCCTTGTTTCCTCTTTGGCGCTAAGGAGGCAAGCGCAAATGAAGAGTACCGAGGCATCAGGCAAAGGTTGCCATATTGGTGCAACAAGACCAAGACTAGGAGGACGGCAAGGCGGAGGTCATCGTGGAGCCCAAGACAGCGTCATCCCAGGGCTTTTCGCAGGCGAAGACCGCTTTTGTCAGGATAGCTTGTACTAGCTGTCCCCCTTCAAATTTGCCCGCCGTTGTTGGCTCCCTTCCCGCTCAACATTTGGGAAGAGGACCAGGGCCTATATAAGTAGAGGTAGCCACCACAGTAGAGGCAATCGGAACTTAGCTTGATCCAATCAGATCGAGAGCCTAGCCACAAGTACACCTCAACCTTAGGAGGCTGTTCTTCCCTTGTACTGTTCATCATCAGCCCCAGAGGCAATCCACCACTACCACACTAGAGTAGGGTATTACACCACAACGGTGGCCCGAACCAGTATAAACCCCGTGTCTCTTTCTGTGTTGTGAGTTCGTCGAGCTCGTCCGCAAGATCTTAGTGAGCTAGAGCGTAGATCGGTAGGAGGGAAAGACTTCGCGCGCACCCCAGTGTTCGAACCTTAAGGGTTTGCCGGAACCCCACATCCGACAACAATGCCTTCATTAACCATAAAGTGGCACTTCTCCCAATTCAAGACAAGATTTGTTTGTTCACATCTCTGCAAAACTCGATCAAGATTGCTTAAACAACCATCAAACACTAGTGCACGTCGGTCCTAAACAAACGGTTTTTTACCGCTTTCTGCGATGGCATCTAGAACCGTCGCCAAGTGAGTGCTGGCGATAGGGGAGTCCTTCCCACACGACCCAGAAACCGTCGGGGATATGCCATCCTGGCACACACGTTCGGTAAAATGAGGTCGTGTGCGACCGGCGAGTGCTCAAATACGGAAATACATACAGTAGAGCTAAAAAATACAATTGTACGGCAAAATTGTTTCCGGTCACAAGTACATCCCACACAGTCAGTCCTCGCTATACGTTTCCGTTCGTATGCACATCCCACACAGTTGATCCAAGGAAAACGTTTCCGTTCACAGGTACATCACACACAATTTTTCCCGTTAAATCGTTTGTGATAACATTGCCATTGCACACGATATTAATAATTTTATCGTTCGTGTTATTGAATGCATCACACACGGTGCATGGAAATAAACCGTGTGGCAAAGGTTGTCCATCACACACACTTTTTATGTGATAAACGTTTGCTCAAGGTGGCCTAACACAAACAATTTTCAAGAGAAAGTCGTGTGTGCAGTGGAGATTGATCGCACACGTAGTGGATCCTAGAAATGTTTCTGATCTCCACGTATATTGCAGACATTTTGCTTTCGCAAACCGTGTGCAGTGTAATCCCTATTTAATCCATAATTAATCCAATTAATCCCTAATTTAAAAATTCACATGTTATGAATTTGAAAGTAGGTAATCACTTATTTCATATCCAACCATGTTTATTACAAATATAGGTTCAACCACGAAACCATAATTCAATGCATAGGTACATATACTGAAGAACTACAGAAGCACCAAGTAAAGAATGATGAACCAAAGTTGTACTTAAGACTATAAAGAGAGAGGCGAAAGACATTCTGGTTGCTGGATAAGGTGAACCGGAATGCCCATATTGTTCCCTCCTCCATGCGTAAGGCGCGCACGATTCTAGGCCAACCCCTTGTGTTGGTTGCCCGTCCATCCTTCACTGTCTTCATTAGGACTTCTCGATGCACATTGTAGTCTAGATGAAATACTTCAACCTTCATTGTGTGTCCACCAATCATGTACTTTGCGAGGTAATCTTGAGTGAACTGCTTCGGGAACCACTGGGAACGGAAAAGATTCAGAAATTGTGTCTAACAACTCATTATAGGCAGTAAAAAGAGAAGGTTGCAGAGCTTGTAGTTACCATCCTACAACTCACTGTTGTGTTGGATAGAGCATAAACAAATAATTTGCTTGCCACCATTCGTATCTTTTTTCTAATAATGCTTATCAGTTTCCTCACTTGATGCTTGTTCATCAATATCTCATTGCCCCATACACAAAAAGGGTCGATGCATGGATCCTTGCTAAGGGCATATGTACCTACAAGCAACAAGTCAATATTAGAAGCTGACTAGTGTCCAGGCCTGGATCTATATGCACTACATTATGGAACGACGGGGGGAGTACAAGCCGAGGGATGAAGCTAACCTCGGTGGAAAATGGTGGCCACTCCCGTTGTTGTCCTGCATAAGTAGTGGAAAGGCATGATAAGTACAGCAATCTTAACATCAAACAAATATAGCAAAGGTAAACAACATCATCTCCAAATGATAGCTTGAATGTGTTGGTTTCAGCATGCTGTTAAAGCAGATATAAAATGGAAGGCAATGTTACCGACAGCAGGCTTAACAACCATCAAATATTGCAATTCAAACTGGTATTGTTGTAAATGAATAGAACATAGGTAATGCTTAAACATCACACTAGATAAATGTGTAAAACTTAAATATAGGGCATGTGTTAACTACACCAGGAATAACTGGAACCAAATATAGCCGTTCAAACTGGTATTGATGTAGTCGAGCGGCACAGTTCCAACTTGCACATAATGAACCACACATTGTGAATGACTGAAATAAAAAAGGCATAAATGACCAGTATAACAACCAAATATAGCCATTGAAAGCTGCACAGAGTCTCACTGCAACCAACCTAACAAGCAAATACAGATAAACATGGCATATGCTTGAAAACTGGACAAATGCTCACTGCAACCAACCTAACAAGCAGATAAAGATAAACAAGGCATCTGCTTGATAATTGGAGAAATGCTAAAAAAGCAACCTAACAACCAAATACAGATAAACAAGGCATCAGCTTGATAACTGGACAAATGCTATAAAAAAGCAACCTAACAACCAAATACAGATAAACAAGGCATCTGCTTGATGACTGGACAAATACTCGCTGCAACCAACTAAGAACCAAATACAGATAAACAAGGCATCTGCTCGATAACTGAAAAAATGCTCACTCCAACCAACCTAACAACCAAATCCAGATAAACAAGGCATCTACTCACTATAAACAACCAAATATAGTCATTCGTGAAACTAAAGTGGACAATTCATACTTAAACATCACATAGACCTATTAAACAATACATTTTTGCATAACTGAAATAATTAAACACGACACAGTTAAAGCACCGCACGGCAAATGCCACTACAACAAAGGGTACGGGTTGGCAAGCTAGAAAAGGTAATATTTGTTGATAGAATGTTGCTCACATTTCATGGACGGGATCCTTCCAGTTAGAAGAGCACAGACCCATGGTGCGCTCTCGAATGTCACAGATGGGTTGTTTCACATTGGAAGAACCTTCATGGGTGCCCTCCTCGTGGTCGTGGTCGATGAGATCTGACTTGGAAATTGAGGATCCCAAGCCGCTGCCGTAGAACGTTCCCTTCAGAAGTGACTACATGGGCTCGATGGCATATAAAGCTCGCAAATCCTTGAACGCTTGGTGGAAGAGATCAGAAGCAGGGTTGTCGAAGAGATCGATGGCGGTTGAAGCAGAGGGGTTGGGGATGGACCAATTAATCTGTGGCATGGCCCGCGTGAAGCCATTGGTGCGGACGAGCTTGATGTCGTAGCCAGCTTTCCTGAGATTCAATAATATGCTAGCCCGCTGACATGAAGCCTTCGGCATGGCAACGTAGTCAACGTCTTCGCCGGCTTCCGCAGCGACGTGTTGCTCCGGGATCGACAGGTCGGGGCGAACGGCGGCCACCTCGCCAACGTCCGCCGGAGAGGCCATGATAAACCTCTTCTTGGCCGAACGCTCGTCGGGCTCCCCGGGATACGTGGTCGAGCTTAGGCTGCGACATTCTAGAGCAGGGGATGTGGATCTGGCGGGGAGGGTCACCGCAGGCCTCATCTAAAAACTCAGGGGAGTGGGGCGACGGTATGGGAATCGCTGGATAACCTGAACTTTATTATCTAAGCTAGGAGGAACGGGCAAACCGGCAAGGTTGGCGGCGGCCGCAACCGCGAGCTAGGGTTCGAAGGGGGGAGGGGGCGGGTGGGGGACTGTGGAGGGGGGCAGGGGGTGGTGTTTGAGGATACGCCGCGGCTACTGAAAATTTTAGTAATGGTGGGTGGAGATGGTGGTGGACAACGGAGGGCGACGATTCAAATGCTTCGACTGCTAAAATTTTACTATAAGGTTGGTGCTGGAGGAGTGTGGGCGATGGTTGAAGTACGATAGCTACTAAAATATGGGTAAAGGAATTGATGCGGGGCGGGAGTGCCCAAGATTGCGCACGGTCCAATAACAATATGCGTGTATGATAATAAGGAAAAGTGGCGCGGATCAGCCGATTTTTGCAACGCTCAAGGCGGGTAGTTTGTTTTTTATATTTCTAGCTAGTTGGTCTATCGCACACGGTTCGTCCTAATTTCCAAATAAACTTACCCGCCTTTAGCTTCCACAGGTGGTGATTTTATAGCGCACTTGCATCGCACAGGTTAAGCCAGTACCTCCACCCTTTGCTCGCGCTTGCGCGGTCGTGGTGATTTCAGTGCACTTGCATCGCACACGGTTGAGCCGGTACCTCCACCCTTTGCTCGTGCTTGCGCAGTCGTGGTGATTTCAGCGCACTTGCATCGCACACGGTTGAGCCAATACCTCCACCTTAATTTGCTCGCGCTTGCGCAGTCGTGGTGATTCACTTCTCACTTGTATCGCACATGGTTTAGATATTATACCCCGTGTCCCTTGAGGATCATCAGAGTCTTTGCAACAAAAAATAACGTTAGGGAGGGTCAAAAGACAGCCACACCAGCATGTGGCCCAAATATATATGAGTGAAAAGGGTGGTATGTGATGTTCAAAATTCCAATGCACAACTTTGACCCCGCAGGCCCACGGTTGGGCGCGTCATCGAAGATCGATGAGAGGGGTCAGAAGTCAAGAACCACCTGGAAGTGGCCAAATATATGTACAAATATTGGGGATGTTTAAAACTTTAAATACACAATGCATAACTTTGGTGGCACCTACCTCGCTAGGATATATATAATGACATAATGGCGTACCTAGCTAGGATGCTTGGCCCACCACCTCCCACTTTGTGTCAGCGGGGCGGATGCACGTAATGATTGATACTTTGGTCATACATGCATGTCGCCATGACCTACCATAAGACGGACCAATGAATCTTTCCTTTGGTCAAATGACAGTTGTTGTTGTCGATAAACCGCTTGGGCCAATAGATTGAACCATCATAAACATTGCGCGAGAGGGACCACAAAACCAACACCTCTTGCATGCGGCCCAAAATGATGTACGTTGGGAAGGGGTGATGTGTGTTTTCAATATAGAATAATGTACAATTTAGATGTGGTGCCTACCTCTCGATACAGACAACAACCATGAAGGCAAGGTAGTTAAGGACGAGATACGTACGCAGGGTTTGATGTAGGTCGAACCCAGCAATCCGAGCATCTAGGAGTTAATCCTGACAACGCATGAGCTCGAACTTTGGTTGACCGACATTTGACGGTGACTGGCCCTAACATGAACTAGGAGGAATCCATTCATGGCCAACACATACCCCTCCTTATCGGTCAAAGGGACGATATATATACACTCGGGGAGCCCACAGATATCCGTGTTGTCACAAAAAACTGCACAAGGGAGACATGGTCGATCAGAAGACCCCATATACACTGCATGCGGCCCAAAAATATGTATGGGTACCATGGTGTATGATGTGTTTAAATCCCAAATGCACAACTTCGATGGGCCACGCCAAGTACATTACAAACCGAACACCGTACTCGACTCCAAGCCTGGTTCGATACCTATGATGTCAGTTTCCCAACTTCAAGGTGGTATCGGGGGGGGGGGGGGGGGGGTCGTCCCACACATGCGCTCAAACTTTATTTTTTCTAGCATGGGACACATATATATATCTATACATCTATACACATATATAGTGTGCGAATAACTATGAAAGTTGCTCGTTGGATGAAGCCAACCCGATGGTACAGAGATGGCAAATCCGAGGACTACTGGCCGTTGGATAACATCTACATTCCACCAGATTCTGCCACATGTACAATCTAGAAGACTCCATGGTTGAACTTAAGCATAATGCACAAACCTCAAAACACAAGCACTTCTCCTTTGTTCTCTAGAATCTTCCATATCTTAATTGGACAAACCTTTTTTTTCTAAATGAATTGTCACTTTTTGTTTTTACCTTTACAATGCACAATTCCATGAATCTCAAAATATTTTTTTACAAAACTAATTGATTTTGGATGATATGAACTATAAGAATTAAACGAACATCTAGATCATGCATATCTGGGACAAGAGGCGGGAAACCAACGAGAGGAGTGGCGAGAAACGGTAGCCTGTTTTGAATGAAAACCTAGTAGAGAAGGAAGCGTGAGCTACACGACGCATGCGCACAGTGCTTACCCATGTACTGCATGTGCTGTCGAAAGGGCTCAGGGTTGCCGTTCGATCTGGGAGCATCCAATGGTGCACACGTACGATCCGTGGGGTTTGGGTTCTGGCCAGTCAGAACGCAGGACTCAGATCGCGCGCGCAGCAAGGGGGGCGGGGGGATATCATACAGAAACCAACATTCAGTGGAAACCAATGAAAACCACGAGAAAAAGATGTTTTGAAGTTTAAAAAAAATTCAAAAAATGTGGGATGTTAAGAGGATGATGTTTTATTGGCACACAAAATCTCAAGTTGAAACACATTAAGAGATGTGAGCTATGAAAAAGACAAAATCAGTGTTGAATAGTGCCGAATAGTAATGTCACTATCCAGGGCGGAATTTGTCTTTTTCATAGCTCACATCTCGTAATGTTTTTCATCTTGAAATTTTGTGTCGCAATAAAATATCACCTTCTTAACATCCCACATTTTTTTTTCAGATTTTTATGAAACTTTAAAATATGGTTTCCACGAAGTTTTCATTGAATATCGGCTTTCGTGAGTGAACCATGTGCTATTTGAAAACATTTCGTGAGAAGAATCTCGGTTTTTATATCCCCGTAAATCCAAAACTAAGCTAAAAATCGTGAAACCTGCCATGGTGTCACGACATCGCACTTATATGTCGAGGAATTTTTTTCGTCCATTGTGGCGCAAGTTTAATTACAAGCCTCTTACAAACCGGAGCTTCTCTCAAAGAAGCCTCATGGTACCGATAGGGAAATGTGTCCCCCTTGTGGGCGAAACGTAATCACTGCCTCTTTTCACCTTGTATTTTCATCTAAGGGCAACATGGAACAACAGGATATCTATGCTGCAATTTAAACTTATTCAGGGTTCACTTGGCCTTTTTATACACTAATTGAGTTTCCTAGGCATTTAATGTCCATAATTCAAATCTGAACTACAAATACATGCTCCAGTTCATCGAAATGGCTAGAAAAAATATACATGTGTCCTTGGGTGCATGTTTAGGTCCCATGCCAGGAATGGGAACTAATTACAACCGTACTGGTGTCATGGCTCGTACTCAAACATTTCGAATCTCGGTTTTTAAGTCCCCATAAATCCTAAACTCACCAGAAAGTCATCAAAGGTGGCATGGTGTCACGTCATGGCACATATATGTCGTGGTAAAAACATTTTCCACTTTGGGCCAAGCTTTATTACAAAGCTCTTACAAAAACTGGAGCTTCTCTCAAACAAGCCTCGTGGTTCTGATAGGGAAACGTGTTCCCCTTGTGGGCGAAACATAATACTGCCTCTTTTTGCCTTGTATTTTCTTCCACTGGCAACATGGAACCACGGGATATCCGTGCTGAAATTTAAACTTATTCAGGGTTCGTTTGGCCTTTTTATACACTAATTGAGTTTCCTAGTCATTTAATGTCCATAATTAAAATCTGAACTACAAATACATCCTCCAGTTCACCAAAATGGCTAGAAAAATTATACATGTGTCCTTGGGTGCATGTTTAGGTCCCATGCCAGGAATGGGAACGAATTATAATCGTATCGGTGTCCTGGCTCTTCCTCATACATTTCGAATCTCGGTTTTTTAAGTCCCCATAAATCCTAAACTCACCAGAAAGTCATCAAAGGTGGCAAGGTGTCATGTCATGGCACATATATGTCATGGTAAAAACATTGCCAATTTGGGCCAAGCTTTATTACAACCCTATTACAAACCGGAGCATGTCACAAGAACCCTCCTGGTTTCGATAGGGAAACGTGTCCCCTTGTGGGCCAAACGATAATCGCTCCCTCTTCTAGCCTCATATTTTCTTCTACACATGACACGGAACAACTGGAGATTCGCGCTGAACTTTGAAATTATTTAGGGTTCATTTGACCTTTTTTATTCATTAATTTTCTAGGCATTTAATGTCCATCATTCAAATCCAAACTACAAATACATGCTCCAGTGAACCAAAATGCTAGAAAAAACGTACATGTTTCCTTGTGGTGCATGTTTAGGTCCCATGGAACGAATGGGTACGAATTCAACCATCTCGCCGTCCTGGCCTGGCCACAAACATTGCGAATCTCGGTTCTTAAATGTCTGTAAATCCAAAACTCACCAGGAATCATGAAACTTGGCATGGTGTCACTACATGGTATATATAATTGTCCAATCTGGGCGAAGCTATATTACAAGCCTTTTACAAACCGGAGCCTATTGCAACCCTCGTGGTTCCGGTAGGGAAACATGCCCCTCTTGTGGGCGAAACGATAATCAATGCCTCTTCTCGCCTTTAACTTTGTTTTCTACATGCAACATAGAATAATAGGAGTGTCAGACTGAAATTTGAAACTGTTCAGGGTTCGTTTGGCCATTGTGTGTGTGTGTGTGTGTCTATATATATATATATATATATATATATATATATATATATATATATATATATTACTAATTACTAAGTTTTCTATGCATTTAATGTAGTCCATAATTCAAATTTGAACTACAACCACATGCTCCAGTGAAGCAAAATGGGTGCGAAATCGTACATGTGTCATTGGGTGCATGTTTAGGTCTCGTTTAAGGAATGAGAATGAACTACAAACTTGTCGTCGTCCTGAAACAATGAGAATCTCGGTTTTTAAATCCCAGTAAATAAAAAAGTCACCCAAAAAACATGAAACTTCGCATGGTTTCATGACATGGCACATATATGACGTGGTAAGAAAAACGTCCAGTTTGAGAAGAGGCGCACACATTAGTAGCCAACAAAGTCCTTTTTGAAACAAAAAGTTGACACGTTAATATCACAAATGGTTGTATATATTTATCGTGTCGAAACTTAACCATACTCGGTGGCGTGCGTGCAGCTGTTTGATTAGACGGGACGAGCGCGAGAAGTCCGCCGTGCAGGTTCGACGGGACGCGTGCGAGCAGTCCGCCGCGCAGGCTCGACGGGACGCGTGCATCCTGTCCACCTCGCAGGCTCAACGGGACACGTGCGAGCAGCAAGGCCGCCCATGCTCACCGGGAAGTGAGCTCTTTGACCTCCATGCACCAGTCGCCGCCCGCCTCGCTCACAACTTCTCCATTAATTGGTTAATTAAATCACCTGGACGGAGGGTGTTTGCTTGTGATCCCATGGCAGCATTTGCTTTGTTCGTGTTTTCAACTAGTATTCCGCCCTAATTTAAATTGCCACATAGGGCAACGGATAATACGACCACAAATAAAATGGCAACGGATAATACGACAACAAATTTACAATGGCGCACATAATAATTGTCTTACATATTCCGGATAATTTAAAATGCCACATGCGGCAAAGCCCGGAAGACACGGGGGCAAGAGAAGAAGGAAATTATAGACAACGATCTGGGTCGCTACTGTCTCTACTCGTCGATGGATCGCCGGGCGGCGAAATCCTCCAGCTCCTTCCATTCCTCATGACTTTGCTTGAAAGCGGCCACGGATTCCTCCACCTCCTGCTCGCGCTCGATCCGGAGCTTCCTCAAGCCACCCTGCAGTTCCTCGATGACCGCTTTCAGCGTCATCTCCGAGGCACTGCTCTGCTCATGCAGCATCTTCCAGCCGGCAGCCTCCTCCTACTTCTCCGCGACCAACTTGAGGAGCTTCGCATTGTCATCCATGAGTTGCTCGACGAGGCCGGTCGCCTTGTCAACCGTGGCATCGCTGATCTTGAGCAGCTTCATCAAGCTGTCGGCCAGCTCCTGCTGCGTAGTGACGCCGGCGAGAATGTCGCCGTCGCATGCGAAGGACTTCAGGAACACCGGCTCGTCGCGATGGCCGACGCCACGAATGCACTTGTGAGAGCCCTCGCGTGCCCGTGAGAGCTCGTTCGAGGGCTCCGCGGCGCGCCGGGACATCTATGTTGCGGCTGCGGCTTCGCGGCGGGACCTCTCTAGTGCTTCCGCGGCCTTGGTCTTTGCTTCCTGGTTATATGTCCATCCTAAACTCCTCCTAGCGGTCATGGCGAAACGACTTGACAGAGAAAACCAGTTTTGTGGATGATGAGGAGAGGAACTGTGAAGTAATTTTCGAGTGGGTAGTTTTTATAGCCCGGTGCTAAGTGTGAACACATATTAGTTTGATAGGTGTGAACAGATTTGAAATTACTTATTGTGTTGTAATCATCAATGTGATGAGAAACAAGGTCAAAATTTATTGATGGCAGATAGTTGACCACGTGGTTGCTCGCCATTGAGGCGGCCGTGGCGCGCTCCGCTCCGGCGTCCCTGTGCGCGCTCAGCTCGCCGTTGAGGCAAAGTTCCAATGGCAACTATTAATAATTCTTAATAATTGTCTTACGTATTCAGAATAATTTAAAATGCCAAATGCGGCAAGGCCCAGAACACTCACGACCTACATATGCATACAATTATAATAAAAATATAAGCTAAAAGGTTGAGCTGGCGGCCTTCCGGTGATGGTCTTCTCGGACTCCATGATCAGCATAGCACCCTTGCGGCCGTTCACTCCGAGTGTCCTGACCCGCCTCCGCCTACGGAGCTGCTGGTGCTGGGAGGCTCTTAGGGCTGCTGGGCCTCTTCCAGAAGAGCTTGACAGCATGCAATCGCGCGCATGAAAACTCCGTGGAACCGCTCCATTTCCATGTCTCCGGCCTGGTAGCAAATTCCGTAGATCACCTGCATCCTCAAGATATCACGTTGGCGATGTTCTACTTCGTCGGGGATGTCAACTCCACCAAGGATGTGCTCGAGCCTGGCCACCACATCATCGGGATCGAGGTTGACACGGCCACCGCGGGCAATGATGAAGCTGTAGGCTCCCTTTATCTTGACTGAATCGTAGAGGTCCTCTGCCCATTCGTTGCGGGACATCAGGCTCTCGATGAGCACTGGTGACGGCGGCTCTTCGGGTGGGTCGTCGATCATGCTGCCGAGCAGCTCTGGATCTTTTGCACGGTGGATGGCAAACTACTCATCACACCTCCTCTGCAATATGTCGATTGTGCTCCCAAGGACTGTGACGCCGATATCGCTGCCGATGGGCCATGGTGCCTGCACCGGCCGATGAAGCTCTTGCTCCCCGACCTGCTCTGGCTCGTTCTCCTCGCCGAAGATGTAACGCAGGTAGGCGTCGACGTCGAAGCTTTGGTCGTTGCCTGTCATGCTTGTAATAACTAATGGTAGATAGGTGAGGACTAGATCTTCGCAGAGTGTCGCGGCGGTGCGTTGCTGCCTGGGTTATATGCAGCAAGCCGTTAGATGGTGGCGGGAAACCGGTGAGGGAATAGGCGTGGATTTTACAATTCATCCATGTGGAGCACGGGAAGCATTCGCTGGAGCGCGGGAAGACTAAGTGGAGCACACACACAACCCGAATACCGTATCCGGTACCACGTGTTATTTATCACACAAGTGTTAACATAAGGAAATGTATGTGTAACTTACTAATCATCACACACGAGTACTCGCAGACGCATCGTGTGCGATATTCCTAGCCACCGCAAGAAACTAGTTTGCATTTTTCAAAGTTTTTTGTACACACAGAATCGCACACGAACTAACTGTATTAACCGTCTGTGTTGTAATTTCTCATCGCAAATAGTTCATCCGAGTCGGCTGTTTGCCACATATCACACACATCTTGTTAACTTGAACTGTTTCTGTTGCGTTCGCTAATCGAAAACAGTTCGTCTGAGTGAATCGTATGCCCTATATCACACACACCTTGATCTGGCTAACCGTTTATGTTGCACTCCCTAATAGCAAACGGTTCATCAGAGCAAACTGTATGCCGTATATCGCACACACATTGATATGGCTGCCCTTTTTTGTTGTTCTGCCTCATCACAAACAGTTCGAACAGGTTAACTGTATGCCCTTCATCGCGCACGCAACTAAAACCTGTATCATGTTTGATGCACCTGTCATCGCAAGCGTTTTATACATTTCTGACGGTTTTCATACAGCACTGTTTGCGATTATGGCATCGCACACAGTTTCTCAAAGGGTCTCTGATTGTAGTGTCGCGTTAGCAGCATCCTGCGGTAGTGAAAAGACTTCCCATAAACAGAAAAGTCATCCATAAAAACCTCAACAATCTTTTCACAAAAAACAGAGAATATAGCAGTCATACATCTTTGAAAGGTAGCAGGTGCATTACATAAACCGAAAGGCATACGTCTATAAGCATAAGTTCCAAAGGGACAAGTAAAAGTGGTCTTTTCTTGATCAGGTTGAGAAATAGGTATTTGTGAAAAGCCAGAATATTCATCAAGGAAGCAAAAGTGTGTGTGCTTAGATAATCTCAAGCATTTGATCAATAAAAGGCAAAGGGTAATGATCTTTTATAGTTGCCTTATTTAATTTTCTATAATCAATTACCATTCTATAGCCTCTAACAATTCTTTGTGGAATAAGCTCATTCTTATCATTAGGAACAACAGTAATACCTCCTTTCTTAGGGACACAATGAACAGGACTTACCCATCTACTATCAGCTATGGGATAGATTATACATGCTTCCAGAACTTCTAATATTTCCGTTCTTATCACTTCTTTCATCTTCGGATTTAACCGACGTTGGTGATCAACAACGGGTTTAGCATTAGGTTCCATATTGATTTTGTGTTGACATAGAGTGGGACTAATGCCCTTTAAATCATCAAGAGTATATCCAATAGCTGTTGGGGAACGTAGTAATTTCAAAAAAATTCCTACGCACACGCAAGATCATGGTGATGCATAGCAACGAGAGGGGAGAGTGTGTCCACGTACCCTCGTAGACCGAAAGCGAAAGCGTTAGCACAACGCGGTTGATGTAGTCGTACGTCTTCACGATCCAACCGATCAAGTACCGAACGCACGGCACTGATGTCTACTACACAACCTTCTTCTTGTAGACGTTGTTGGGTCTGCAAGTGCACGGGTTTGTAGGACAGTAGCAAATTTCCCTCAAGTGGATGACCTAAGGTTTATCAATCCGTAGGAGGCGTGAGGATGAAGATGGTCTCTCTCAAGCAACCCTGCAACCAAATAACAAAGAGTCTCTTGTGTCCCCAACACACCCAATACAATGGTAAATTGTATAGGTGCACTAGTTCGGCGAAGAGATGGTGATACAAGTGCAATATGGATAGAGGATATAGGTTTTTGTAAACTGAATATATAAAAACAACAAGGTAACAAGTGGTAAAAGTGAGCGTAAACGGTATTGCAATGATAGGAAACAAGGCCTAGGGTTCATACTTTCGCTAGTGCAAGTTCTCTCAACAATAATAACATAGATAGAACATATGACAAGCCCTCAACATGCAACAAAGAGTCACTCCAAAGCCACTAATAGCGGAGAACAAACGTAGAGATTATGGTCGGGTACGAAACCACCACAAAGTTATTCTTTCAAATCAATCCGTTGGGCTATTCCTATAAGTGTCACAAACAACCCTGGAGTTTTTACTAGAATAACACCTTAAGATACAAATCAACCAAAACCCTAATGTCACCTAGATACTCCATTGTCACCTCAAGTATCAGTGGGCATGATTATACGATATGCATCACACAATCTCAGATTTATCCAACCAACATAAAAGTACTTCAAAGAGCGCCCCAAAGTTTCTACCGGAGAATCAAGAACGTGTGCCAACCCCTATGCATAGGTTCCCAATGTCACGAAACCCGCAAGTTGATCACCAAGACATACATCAAGTGTTCTCATAAAGACTCAATCCGATAAGATTACTTAAAAAGAGGAAACTCAATTCATCACAAAGGAGTAGAGGGGGAGAAACATCATAAGATCCAACTACAATAGCAAAGCTCGGTATACATCAAGATCGTGCCATAGAGGAACACGAGAGAGAATACGAGAGAGAGAGAGATCAAACACATAGCTACTGGTACATACCCTCAGCCCCGAGGGTGAACTACTCCCTCCTTGTCATGGAGAGCGTCGGGATGATGAAGATGGCCACCGGAGATGGATCCCCCCTCCGGTAGGGTACCGGAAAGGGGTCCCGATTGGTTTTTGGTGGTTCTGGAGGCTTGCGGCGGCGGAATTCCCGATCTATCTTCTATTCTGGAAGTTTTAGGGTACGACGGTATATATGGGTGAAGGGGGAACGTCGGTGGAGCTACGGGGGCCCCACGAGGCAGGGGGCGCGCCCAGGGGGGAGCGCGCGCCCTCCACCCTCGTGACTGCCTCGTGGCTCTTCTGACGTGGGGTCCAAGTCCATCAGGTGGGTTTCCTTCCAAAAATAACTTCTCCAGTTGATTTCGTTCCGTTTTGACTCCGTCTGATATTCGTTTTCCTCGAAATACTGAAATAGGCATAAAACAACAAATCTGGGTTGGGCCTCCGGTTAATAGGTTAGTCCCAAAAATAATATAAAAGTGGATAATAAAGCCCAATATTGCCTAAAACAATAGATAAAGTAGCATGGAGCAATCAAAAATTATAGATACGTTGGAGACGTATCAAGCATCCCCCAGCTTAATTCCTACTCGTCCTCGAGTAGGTAAATGATAAAAAGAAGAATTTTTGATGCGGAGTGATACTTTGGCATAATTTCAATGTAATTATTTTTACTTGTGATATGAATATTCAGATCCGAAAGATTTAAGACAAAAGTTCATATTGACACAAAAATAATAATACTTCAAGCATGCTAACTAAGCAATTATGTCATCTCAAAATAGCATGGCCAAAGAAAGTTCATCCCTACAAAATCATATGGTTAAGCTATGCTTCATTTTCGTCACACAAAGATGTTCCCAACTTCTATACCCCCGATGACAAGCCAAGCAATTGTTTCATACTCAAATAATCTCAAACTTTTTCAACCTTCACACAATACATGAGCGCGAGCCATGGACATAGCACTATGGGTGGTATAGAATATGATGATGGGGATTGTGTGGAGAAGACAAAAAAGGAGAAAGTCTCACATCAATGAGGCTAATCAATGAGCTATGGAGATGCCCATCGATTGATGTTAATGCAAGGAGTAGGGATTGCCATGCAACGGATGCACTAGAGCTAAGAATGCTCAACAAAAGAAAACTAGTGGGTGTGCATCCAACTTGCTTGCTCATGAAGACCTAGGGCATTTTGAGGAAGCCCATCGTTGGAATATACAAGCCAAGTTCTATAATGAAAAATTCCCACTAGTATGAACAAGACAACTTATGAGACTCACTATATGAAAATCATGGTGCTACTTTGAAGCACAATATATGAGACTCACTTCATGAAGAACAAGGTGCTACGTTGAAGCACAAGTGTGGAAAAAGAGATAGTATCATTGCCCTTTTTATTTTCTCTTTTTTTTGGGCCTTTCTTTTTTTTGGCCTTTCTCTTTTTTTTTGATTGGACAATGCTCTAATAATGATGATCATCACACTTATATTGATTACAACATAATGATTACAACTCGATACTAGAACAAGATATGACTCTATTATGAATGCCTCCGGCGGTGTACCGGGATGGTGCAATGAATCAAGAGTGACATGTATGAAAAATAATGCATGGTGGCTTTGCCACAAATACGATGTCAACTACAAAATCATGCAATGGCAATATGACAAAAGTAAAGCATGTCATGATGATGATGATGATGGTGGAAGTTGCATGGCAATATATCTCGGAATGGCTATGGAAATGCCATGATAGGTAGGTATGGTGGCTGTTTTGAGGAAGATATAGGGAGGTTTATGTGTGAAAGAGCGTATCATATCACGGGGTTTGGATGCACCGACGAAGTTTGCACCAACTCTCAATGTGAGAAAGGGCAATACACGGTACCGAAGAGGCTAGCAAATGGCGGAAAGGTAAAAGTGTGTATAATCCATGGACTCAACATTAGTCAAAAGAACTCATATACTTATTGCAAAAATTTAGAAGTCATCAAAAATCAAGTACTACGCGCATGCTCCTAGGGGGATAGATTGGTAGGAAAAGACCATCGCTCGTCCCCGACCGTCATTCATAGGGATGCACAAGCCAGGTACACTTCATGCTTCAAATTTGTTACACAACTTTAACCATACGTGCATGCTACGGGACTTGCTAACTTCAACACAAGTATTTCTCAAATTCACAACTACTCAACTAGCATGACTATGATATTATCACCTCCATATCTCAAAACAATTATCAAGCATCAAACTTATCTTAGTATTCAATTCACTCAAAAGAAAGTTTCACATATCTTGAACACTAAGTATATTAACATTAAGCAAATTACCATGCTATTAACGGATCTCAAAATAATATAAGTGAAGCATGAGAGTTCATCTATTTCTTCAAAATAAAACCACCATTGTGCTCTAAAAGATATAAGTGAAGCACTAGAGCAAATGACAAACTACTCCAACAAGATATAAGTGAAGATCAATGAGTAGCTAAATAATTATTATGCAACTATGTGAAGACTCTCTCTCATTTAAAAATTTCAGATCTTGGTATTTTATTCAAACAGCAAGCAAAGCTAAAGAAAATAAAATGACGCTCCAAGCAAAACACATATCATGTGGTGAATAAAAATATAGCTCCAAGTAAAGTTACCGATGAACGAAGACGAAAGAGGGGATGCCATCCGGGGCATCCCCAAGCTTAGGCTCTTGGTTGTCCTTGAATATTACCTTGGGGTGCCTTGGGCATCCCCAAGCTTAGGCTCTTGCCACTCCTTATTCCATAGTCCATCGAAGCCTTACCCAAAACTTGAAAACTTCACAACACAAAACTTAACAGAAAACTCGTGAGCTCCGTTAGCGAAAGAAAACAAAAAACCACTTCAAGGTAATGTAATGAACTCATTATTTATTTATATTGGTGTTAAACCTACTCTATTCCAACTTCTCTATGGTTTATAAACTATTTTACTAGCCATAGATTCATCAAAATACGCAAACAACACAATGAAAACAGAATCTGTCAAAAACAGAACAGTCTGTAGTAATCTGTAACTAACGCGAGCTTATGGAACTCCAAAAATTCTAAAATAAATTGGTGGACCTGAGGAATTTGTATAGTAATCATCTGAAAAAAGAATCAACTAAATAGCACTCTGCAGTAAAACGTTCTAGCTAATCTCGTGAGCGCTAAAGTTTCTGTTTTTTACAGCATGATCATAAAGACTTCACCCAAGTCTTCCCAAAGGTTCTACTTGGCACCAACACTAATTAAGACATGAAAACACATCTAACCAGAGGCTAGATGGATTATTTAATCCTAAACAGAACCAAAAATCAAGAAACTAAAATAAAATTGGGTTGCCTCCCAACAAGCGCTATCGTTTAACGCCCCTAGCTAGGCATTATGATTTCAATGATGCTCACATAAAGGATAAGAATTGAAACATAAAGAGAGCATCATGAAGAATATGACTAGCACATTTAACTCTAACCCACTTCCTATGCATAGGGATTTTGTGAACAAATAACTTATGGGAACAAGAATCAACTTGCATAGGAAGGTAAAACAAACATAACTTCAAAACTTTAAGCACATAGAGAGGAAACTTGATATTATTGCAATTCCTACAAGCATATGTTCCTCCATCATAATGATTTTCAGTAGAATCATGAATGAATTCAACAATATAACCAGCACCTAAATCATTCTTTTCATGATCTACAAGTATAGAATTTTTACTACTCTCCACATAAGCAAATTTCTTCTCATGAATAATAGTGGGAGCAAACTCAACAAAATATTTATCATGTGAGGCATGATCCAATTGAAAACTAAAATCATGATGACAAGTTTCATGGTTATCATTATTCTTAATAGCATACAAGTCATCAAAATAATCATCATAGATAGCAACTTTGTTCTCATAATCAATTGAAATCTCTTCCGAAATAGTGGATTCAACACTAAATAAAGTCATGACCTCTCCAAATCCACTTTCATAATTATCACAACAATATTCAACGTCCTCCAAAATAGTGGGATCATTACTTCCTAAAGTTGACACTCTTCCAAACCCAATTTCATCAATATAATCATCATAAATAGGAGGCATGCTTTCATCATAGTAAATTTGCTCATCAAAGCTTGGGGGACAAAGTATATCATCTTCATCAAACATAGCTTCCCCAAGCTTGTGGCTTTGCATATCATTAGCATCATGGATATTCAAGGAATTCAGACTAACAACATTGCAATTATGCTCATCATACAAAGATCTAGTGCCAAACATTTTAATGCATTCTTCTTCTAACACTTTGGCACAATTTTCCTTCCCATCATACTCACGAAAGATATTAAAAAGATAAAGCGTATGAGGTAAACTCAAATGCATTTTTTTGTAGTTTTCTTTTATAAACTAAACTAGTGCTAAAACAAGAAACAAAAAGATTCGATTGCAAGATCTAAAGATATACCTTCACTTACCTAGCCTCCCCGGCAACGGCGCCAGAAAAGAGCTTGATGTCTACTACACAACCATCTTCTTGTAGACGTTGTTGGGCCTGCAAGTGCACAGGTTTGTAGGACAGTAGAAAATTTCCCTCAAGTGGATGACCTAAGGTTTATCAATCCGTAGGAGGCGTGAGGATGAAGATGATCTCTCTCAAGCAACCCTGCAACCAAATAACAAAGAGTCTCTTGTGTCCCAACACACCCAATACAATGGTAAATTGTATAGGTGCACTAGTTCGGCGAAGAGATGGTGATACAAGTGCAATATGGATAGAAGATATAGGTTTTTGTAAACTGAAAATATAAAAACAGCAAGGTAACAAGTGGTAAAAGTGAGCGTAAACGGTATTGCAATGATAGGAAACAAGGCCTAGGGTTCATACTTTCGCTAGTGCAAGTTCTCTCAACAATAATAACATAGATAGAAGATATGACAAGCCCTCAACATGCAACAAAGAGTCACTCCAAAGCCACTAATAGCGGAGAACAAACGTAGAGATTATGGTCGGGTACGAAACCACCACAAAGTTATTCTTTCAAATCAATCCGTTGGGCTATTCCTATAAGTGTCACAAACAACCCTGGAGTTTTTACTAGAATAACACCTTAAGATACAAATCAACCAAAACCCTAATGTCACCTAGATACTCCATTGTCACCTCAAGTATCCGTGGGCATGATTATACGATATGCATCACACAATCTCAGATTTATCCAACCAACATAAAAGTACTTCAAAGAGCGCCCCAAAGTTTCTACCGGAGAATCAAGAACGTGTGCCAACCCCTATGCATAGGTTCCCAATGTCACGAAACCCGCAAGTTGATCACCAAGACATACATCAAGTGTTCTCATAAAGACTCAATCCGATAAGATTACTTCAAAAGGGGAAACTCAATTCATCACAAAGGAGTAGAGGGGGAGAAACATCATAAGATCCAACTACAATAGCAGAGCTCGGGATACATCAAGATCGTGCCATAGAGGAACACGAGAGAGAACACGAGAGAGAACACGAGAGAGAGAGAGAGAGAGAGAGAGAGAGAGATCAAACACATAGCTACTGGTAGATACCCTCAGCCCCGAGGGTGAACTACTCCCTCCTCGTCATGGAGAGCGCCGGGATGATGAAGATGGCCACCGGAGATGGATCCCCCCTCCGGCAGGGTACCAGAAAGGGGTCCCGATTGGTTTTTGGTGGTTCTGGAGGCTTGCGGCGGTGGAATTCCCGATCTATCTACTGTTCTGGACGTTTTAGGGTACGACGGTATATATGGGTGAAGGGGGAACGTCGGTGGAGCTACGGGGGCCCCATGAGGCAGGGGGCGCGCCCAGGGGGAGGGCGCGCCCTCCACCCTCGTGACTGCCTCGTGGCTCTTCTGACGTGGGGTCCAAGTCCATCAGGTGGGTTTCCTTCCAAAAATAACTTCTCCAGTTGATTTCGTTCCGTTTTGACTCCGTCTGATATTCCTTTTCCTCGAAATACTAAAATAGGCATAAAACAGCAAATCTGGGCTGGGCCTCCGGTTAATAGGTTAGTCCCAAAAATAATATAAAAGTGGATAATAAAGCCCAATATTGCCTAAAACAGTAGATAAAGTAGCATGGAGCAATCAAAAATTATAGATACGTTGGAGACGTATCAGGCACCTCCGAGTTCAGCACATGTTCAACTCGATGACGTCCCTCGAACTCCGATCCAGCCGAGCTTTGAGGGAGAGTTCCATCAGCATGAAGGCATGGTGACGATGATGATGTTCTATCGACGCAGGGCTTCGCCTAAGCACCGCTACGATATGACCGAGGTGGGTTATGGTGGAGGGGGGCACCGCACACGGCTAAAAGATCCAAGGGATCAATAGTGTCTCTAGGGGGTGTCTCCCTCCCTGTATATAAAGGAGTGGATGAGGGGGAGGGGGCCGGCCACCCTTGGCGCGCCCCATGAGGAGTCCTACTCCCACCGAGAGTAGGACTCCCCCCTACCATGTTGGAGTAGGAGAGGAGATGGTGGAGGGGGGGCACCGCACACGGCTAAAAGATCCAAGGGATCAATTGTTGTGTCTCTAGGGGGTGTCTCCCTCCCCGTATATAAAGGAGTGGATGAGGGGGAGGGGGCCGGCCACCCTTGGAGCGCCCCATGAGGAGTCCTACTCCCACCGGGAGTAGGACTCCCCCCCTACCATGTTGGGGTAGGAGAGGAGAGGGAAGGAGAGAGAGGGGGAAAGGAAAGGGGGGTGCCCCCCTCCTTGTCCAATTCGAACTTGGGGGGGCGCGCGGCTGCCCCTTGGTCGCCTCTCCTCTTCCACCACTTGGGCCCATAAGGCCCAATAACCTCCGGGGGGTTCCGATAACCCCCGGTACTCCGGTATATATCCGATAACCCCCAAAACCATTCCGGTGTCCGAATATAGTCGTCCAATATATCAATCTTCATGTCTCGACCATTTCGAGACTCCTCATTATGTCCGTGATCACACCTGGGACTCCAAACTACCTTCGGTACATCAAAACACATAAACTCATAATATAACCGTCATCGAATTTTAAGTGTGCGAACCCTACGGGTTCGAGAACTATGTAGACATGACCGAGACACGCCTCCGGTCAATAACCAATAGCGGAACCTGGATGCTCATATTGGTTCCCACATAGTCTATGAAGATCTTTATCGGTCAAACCGCATAACAACATACGATGTTCCCTTTGTCATCGGTATGTTACTTGCCCGAGATTCGATCGTTGGTATCTCAATACATAGTTCAATCTCGTTACCGGAAAGTCTCTTTACTCGTTGCGTAATACATCATCCCGCAACTAACTCATTAGTTGCAATGCTTGCAAGGCTTAAGTGATGTGCATTACCGTGTGGGCCCAGAGATACCTCTCCGACAATCGGAGTGAACAAATCCTAATCTCGAAATACACCAACCCAACAAGTACCTTCGGAGACACCTGTAGAGCACCTTTATAAGCACCCAGTTACGTTGTGACGTTTGGTAACACACAAAGTGAGTTGCATAATCTCATAGTCATAGGAACATGTATAAGTCATAAAGAAAGCAATAGCAACATACTAAACGATCAAGTGCTAAGCTAACGGAATGGGTCAAGTCAATCACATCATTCTCCTAATGATGTGATCCCGTTAATCAAATGACAACTCTTTGTCTATGTCTAGGAAACATAACCATCTTTGATCAACGAGCTAGTCAAGTAGAGGCATACTAGTGACACTCTGTTTGTCTATGTATTCACACATGTATCAAGTTTCCGGTTAATACAATTCTAGCATGAATAATAAACATTTATCATGATATAAGGAAATAAATAATAACTTTATTATTGCCTCTAGGGCATATTTCTTTCAGCCTCCCACTTGCACTAGAGTCAATAATCTAGTTCACATCGCCATGTGATTTAACACCAATAGTTCACATCATCATGTGATTAACACCCATTGTTCACATCGTCATGTGACCAACACCCAAAGGGTTTACTAGAGTCAATAATCTAGTTCACATCGCTATGTGATTAACACCCAAAGGGTACTAAGGTGTGATCATGTTTTGCTTGTGAGAGAAGTTTAGTCAACGGGTCTGCCACATTCAGATCCATATGTATTTTGCAAATTTCTATGTCAACAATGCTCTGCACGAAGCTACTCTAGCTAATTGCTCCCACTTTCAATATGTATCCAGATTGAGACTTAGAGTTATCTGGATCAGTGTCAAAATTTGCATCGACGTAACCCTTTACGACGAACCTTTTGTCACCTCCATAATAGAGAAACATATCCTTATTTCACTAAGGATAATTTTGCCCGCCGTCCAGTGATCTACTCCTAGATCACTATTGTACTCCCTTGCTAAACTCAGTGTAGGGTATACAATAGATCTGGTACACAACATGTCAAACTTTATAGAACATATGGTTGAGGCATAGGGAATGACTTTCATTCACTTTCTATCTTCTGCTGTGGTCGGGCTTTGAGTCTTACTCAATTTCACACCTTGTAACACATGCAAGAAATCTTTATTTGACTGTTCCATTTTGAACTACCTCAAAATCTTGTCAAGGTATGTACTAATTGGAAAAAAACTTATCAAGCGTCTTGATCTATCTCTATTGATCTTGATGCTCAATATGTAAGCAGCTTCACCAAGGCCTTTCTTTGAAAAACTCCTTTCAAATACTCCTTTATGCTTTCCAGAAAATTCTACATTATTTCTGATCAACAATATGTCATTCACATATACTTATCAGAAATGTTGTAGTGCTCCCACTCACTTTCTTGTAAATACAGGCTTCACCGCAAGTCTGTATAAAACTATATGCTTTGATCAACTCATCAAAGCGTATATTCCAACTCCAAGATGCTTGCACCAGTCCATAGATAGATCGCTGGAGCTTGCACATTTTGTTAGCACCTTTAGGATCGACAAAACCTTCTGGTTGCATCATATACAACTCTTCTTTAAGAAATCCATTAAGGAATGTAGTTTTGACATCCATTTGCCAGATTTCATAAAATGTGGCGATTTGCTAACATGATTCGGACAGACTTAAGCATCGCTACGAGTGATAAAATCTCATCGTAGTCAACACCTTGAACTTTGTCAAAAACCTTTTTCGACAAGTCTAGCTTTGTAGATAGTAACACTACTATCAGCGTCCGTCTTCCTCTTGAAAATCCATTTATTCTTAATGACTCACCGATCAACGGGCAAGTCAATCAAAGTCCATGCTTTGTTCTCATACATGGATCCCATCTCAGATTTCATGGCCTCAAGCCATTTCGCGGAATCTGGGCTCATCATCGCTTCCTCATAATTTGTAGGTTCGTCATGGTCAAGTAACATGACCTCCAGAATAGGATTACCGTACCAGTCTGGTCCGGATATCACTCTGGTTGACCTACGAGGTTCGGTAGTAACTTGATCTGAAGTTACATGATCATCATCATTAGCTTCCTCACTAATTGGTGTAGATGTCACAGGAACCGGTTTCTGTGATGAACTACTTTCCAATAAGGGAGCAGGTATTGTTACCTCATCAAGTTCTACTTTCCTCCCACTCACTTCTTTCGAGAGAAACTCCTTCTCTAGAAAGGATCCATTCTTATCAACGGATGCCTTGCCTTCGGATCTGTGATAGAAGGTGTACCCAACAGTTTTCTTTGGGTATCCTATGAAGACACATTTCTCCGACTTGGGTTCGAGCTTATCAGGTTGAAGCTTTTTCACATAAGCATCGCAGCCCCAATGTTTAAGAAACGACAACTTTGGTTTCTTGCCAAACCACAATTCATAAGGCGTCGTCTCAACGGATTTTGATGGTGCCCTATTTAACGTGAATGCGGCCGTCTATAAAGCATAACCCCAAAACGATAGCAGTAAATCAGTAAGAGACATCATAGATCGCACCATATCTAGTAAAGTACGATTATGACGTTCGGACACTCATTACGCTGTGGTGTTCCGGGTGGCGTGAGTTGCGAAACTATTCCACATTGTTTCAAATGTAGACCAAACTCGTAACTCAAATATTCTCCTCCATGATCAGATCATAGAAATTTTATTTTCTTGTTACGATGATTTTCCACTTCACTCTGAAATTATATGAACTTTTCAAATGTTTCAGACTTATGTTTCATCAAGTAAATATACCCATATCTGCTCAAATCATCTGTGAAGGTCAGAAAATAACGATACCCGCCGCGAGCCTCAACACTCATCGGATCGCATACATCAGTATGTATTATTTCCAATAAGTCAGTTGTTCGCTCCATTGTTCCGGAGAACGGAGTCTTAGTCGTCTTGCCCATAAGGCATGGTTCGCAAGCATAAAGTGATTCATAATCAAGAGATTCCAAAATCACATCAGCATGGAGTTTCTTCATGCGCTTTACACCAATATGACCTAAACGGCAGTGCCACAAATAAGTTGCACTATCATTATTAACTTTGCATCTGTTGGCTTCAATATTATGAATATGTGTATCACTGAGATCCAACAAACTATTTTCATTGGGTGTATGACCATATAAGGTTTTATTCATGTAAACAGAACAACAATTGTTCTCTAACTTAAATGAATGACCGTATTGCAATAAACATGATCAAATCATATTCATGCTCAACACAAACACCAAATAACACTTATTTAAGTTCAACACTAATCCCGAAAGTATAGGGAGTGTGCGATGATGATCATATCATTCTTGGAACTAGTTCCAACACACATCGTCACTTCACCCTTCACTAGTCTCTGGTCATTCTGCAACTCCCGTTTCAAGTTACTACTCTTAGCAACTGAACTAGTATCAAATACCGAGATGTTGCTATAAACACTAGTAAAGTACACATCAATAACATGTATATCCAATATACCATTGTTCACCTTGACATCCTTCTTATCCGCCAAATACTTAGGGCGGTTCTGCTTCCAGTGACCAGTCCTTTGCAGTAGAAGCACTTAGTCTCAGGCTTAGGTCCAGACTTGGGCTTCTTCACTTGAGCAGCAACTTGCTTGCCATTCTTATTGAAGTTCCCTTTCTTCCCTTTGCCCTTTTCTTGAAACTAGTGGTCTTGTCAACCATCAACACTTGATGCTTTTCTTGATTTCTACCTTCGTTGATTTCAGCATCAGGAAGAGCTTGTGAATGGTTTCCGTTATCCCTTGCATATTATAGTTCATCACGAAGCTCTAATAACTTGGTGGTAGTGACTAGAGAACTCTCTCAATCACTATATTATCTGGAAGATTAACTCCCACTTGATTCAAGCAATTGTAGTACTCAGACAATATGAGCACATGCTCACTGGTTGAGCTATTCTCCTCCATCTTGTAGGCAAAGTACTTGTCAAAGGTCTCATACCTTTCGACATGGGCATGAGTCTGAAATACTAATTTCAACTCTTTGAATATCTCATATGCTCCGTGGCATTTCAAAAACATCTTTGTAGCCCCGATTCTAAGCCGTAAAGCATGGTGCACTAAACTATCAAGTAGTCATCGTATCGAGCTTGCCAAACGTTCATAACGTTTGCATTTGCTCCTGCAATCGGTCTGTCACCTAGCGGTGCATCAAGGACATAATTCTTCTGTGCAGCAATGAGGATAATCCTCAGATCACGGATCCAATCCGCATCATTGCTACTAACATCTTTCAACTTAGTTTTCTCTAGGAACATATAAAAAAATAAAACAGGGGAGCTAAACGTGAGCTATTGATCTATAACATAGATATGCTAATACTACCACGACTAAGTTCATAATAAATTAAAGTTCAATTAATCATATTACTTAAGAACTCCCACTTAGACAGACATCCCTCTAATCATCTAAGTGATCACGTGATCCAAATCAACTAAACCATAACCGATCATCACGTAAAATGGAGTAGTTTTTAATGGTGAACATCACTATGTTGATCATATCTACTATATGATTCACGCTCGACCTTTCGGTCTCAGTGTTTCGAGGCCATATCTGCATATGCTAGGCTCATCAAGTTTAACCCGAGTATTCTGCGTGTGCAAAACTGGCTTGCACCCGTTGTAGATGAACATAGAGCTTATCACACCCGATCAGCACGTGGTGTCTCGGCACGACAAACTTTGGCAACGGTGCATACTCAGGGAGAACACTTTTACCTTGAAATTTACTGAGAGATCATCTTATAAAGCTACCGTCAAACTAAGCAAAATAAGATGTATAAAATATAAACATCACATGCAATCAAAATATGTGACATGATATGGCCATCATCATCTTGTGCTTTTGATCTCTACTCCAAAGTACTGTCATGATTTTCATTGTTACCGGCATGACACCATGATCTCCATCATCTTGATCTTTTATCAATGTGTCGTCACATGGTTGTCTCACTAGCTATTGCTTTTGCAACTATTGCTATCGCATAGCGATAAAGTAAAGCAATTACAAGACACTTGCATCTTATGCAATAAAGAGACAACCATATGGCTTCTGCCAGTTGCCGATAACTTGGTTACAAAACATGATCATCTCATACAATAAAATATAGCATCATGTCTTGACCATATCACATCACAACATGCCCTGCAAAAACAAGTTAGACGTCCTCTACTTTGTTGTTGCAAATTTTACGTGGCTGCTACGGGCTGAGCAAGAACCGTTCTTACCTACGCATCAAAACCATAACGATAGTTTGTCGAGTTAGTGTTGTTTTAACCTTCTCAAGGACCGGGTGTAGCCACACTCGGTTCAACTAAATTTGGAGAAACTGACACCCGCCAGCCACATGTGTGCAAAGCACGTCGATAGAACCAGTCTTGCGTAAGCGTACGCGTAATGTCGGTCCCGACCGCTTCATCCAACAATACGGCCGAACCAAAGTCTGACATGCTGGTAAGCAGTATGACTTGTATTGCCCACAACTCACTTGTGTTCTACATGTGAAAATAACATCAACGCATAAAACCAGGCTCGAATGCCACTATTGGGGAACGTAGTAATTTAAAAAAATCCTACGCACACGCATGATCATGGTGATGCATAGCAACGAGAGGGGAGAGTGTGTCCACATACCCTCGTAGACCGAAAGCGGAAGCGTTAGCACAACGCGGTTGATGTAATCATACGTCTTCACGATCCGACCGATCAAGTACCGAACGCACGGAACCTCCGAGTTTAGCACACGCTCAACTCGATGACGTCCCTCGAACTCCGATCCAGCCGAGATTTAAGGGAGAGTTCCGTCAGCACGACGGCATGGTGACGATGTACCGACGCAGGGCTTCGCCTAAGCACCGCTACGATATGACCGAGGTGGATTATGGTGGAGGGGGGCACCGCACACGGCTAAAAGATCCATGGGATCAATTGTTGTGTCTCTAGGGGTGCCTCCCTCCCCGTATATAAAGGAGTGGAGGAGGGGGAGGGGGCCGGCCACCCTTGGCGCGCCCCATGAAGAGTTCTACTCCCACCGGGAGTAGGACTCCCCCCTTCCATGTTGGAGTAGGAGAGGAGAGGGAAGGAGAGAGGGGGGAAAGGAAAGGGGGGCGCCCCCCTCCTTGTCCAATTCGGACTTGGGGGGAGAGGCGTGCGGCTGCCCCTTGGCCGCTTCTCCTCTTCCACCACTTGGGCCCATGAGGCCCAATAACCTCCGGGGGGTTCCGATAACCCCCAGTACTCCGGTATATATCCGATAATCCCCGAAACCATTCCGGTGTCCGAATATAGTCATCCAATATATCAATCTTCATGTCTCGACCATTTCGAGACTCCTTGTTATGTCCGTGATCACATCTGGGACTCCGAACTACCTTCGGTACATCAAAACACATAAACTCATAATATAACCGTCATCGAATTTTAAGCGTGCGGACCCTACGGGTTCGCTATGTAGACATGACCGAGACACGTCTCCGGTCAATAACCAATAGCGGAACCTAGATGCTCATATTTGTTGGGGAACGTAGTAATTTCAAAAAAATTCCTACGCACACGCAAGATCATGGTGATGCATAGCAACGAGAGGGGAGAGTGTTGTCTACGTACCCTCGTAGACCGAAAGCGGAAGCGTTATATCAACGCGGTTGATGTAGTCGTACGTCTTCACGATCTGACCGATCCAAGCACCGTTACTTCGGCACCTCCGAGTTCTTGGCACACGTTCAGCTCGATGACGTTCCCCGGGCTCCGATCCAGCAAAGCTTCGGGGAAGAGTTCCGTCAGCACGACGGCGTGGTGACGATCTTGATGTTCTACTATCGCAGGGCTTCGCCTAAGCACCGCTACAATATGACCGAGGTGGGATATGGTGGAGGGGGGCACCGCACATGGCTAAGGAACAATCTCAATGATCAACTTGTGTGTCTTGGGGTGCCCCCCTGCCCCCGTATATAAAGGAGTAAGGGGGGAGGGCCGGCCGGCCCTAGGGGCACGCCAAGGGAGGGGGAGTCCTCCTCCTAGTGGGAGTAGGACTCCCCTTTCCTAGTCCAACTAGGAGGGGAAGGGGGGAAGGAAGGAGAGGGAGAGGGAGAGGGAAAGGGGGCCGCCCCCCCCCTCCTTGTCCAATTCGGACTCCTCATGGGGGGGCGCGCGCCACCTCCTGGTGTGGCCCTCTCTCTCCCCTCGTGGCCCAATAAGGCCCATACTTCCCCCGGGGGGTTCCGGTAACCCCTCCAGCACTCCGGTAATATCCGAAACCTTTCGGAACCATTCCGATGTCCGAACATAGCCGTCCAATATATCAATCTTTATGTCTCGACCATTCCGAGACTCCTCGTCATGTCCGTGATCACATCTGGGACTCCGAACTCCTTCGGTACATCAAAATGCATAAACTCATAATAACTGTCATCGTAACCTTAAGCGTGCGGACCCTATGGTTCGAGAACAATGTAGACATGACTGAGACACGTCTCCGGTCAATAACCAATAGCGGGACCTGGATGCCCATATTGGCTCCTACATATTCTACGAAGATCTTTATCGGTCAGACCGCATAACAACATACGTTGTTCCCTTTGTCCATCGGTATGTTACTTGCCCGAGATTCGATCGTCGGTATCCAATACCTAGTTCAATCTCGTTACCGGCAAGTCTCTTTACTCGTTCCGTAATACATCATCCCACAACTAACTCATTAGCTTCAATGCTTGCAAGGCTTGAGTGATGTGCATTACCGAGAGGGCCCAGAGATACCTCTCCGACGATCGGAGTGACAAATCCTAATCTCGAAATACGCCAACCCAACATCTACCTTTGGAGACACCTTTAGTACTCCTTTATAATCACCCAGTTACGTTGTGATGTTTGGTAGCACCCAAAGTGTTCCTCCGGCAAACGGGAGTTGCATAATCTCATAGTCAAAGGAACATGTATAAGTCATGAAGAAAGCAATATCAACATACTAAACGATCGGGTGCTAAGCTAATAGAATGGGTCATGTCAATCAGATCATTCAACTGATGATGTGACCTCGTTAATCAAATAACAACTCTTTGTTTCATGGTTAGGAAACATAACCATCTTTGATTAACGAGCTAGTCAAGTAGAGGCATACTAGTGACACTCTGTTTGTCTATGTATTCACACATGTATTATGTTTCCGGTTAATACAATTCTAGCATGAATAATAAACATTTATCATGAAATAAGGAAATAAATAATAACTTTATTATTGCCTCTAGGGCATATTTCCTTCAGTCTCCCACTTGCACTAGAGTCAATAATCCAGATTACACAGTAATGATTCTAACACCCATGGAGTCTTGGTGCTGATCATGTTTTGCCCGTGGAAGAGGCTTAGTCAACGGGTCTGCTACATTCAGATCCGTATGTATCTTGCAAATCTCTATGTCTCCCACCTGGACCAAGTCCCAGATGGAATTGAAGCGTCTCTTGATGTGCTTTGTTCTCTTGTGAAATCTGGATTCCTTCGCCAAGGCAATTGCTCCAGTATTGTCACAAAAGATTTTCATTGGTCCCGATGCACTAGGTATGACACCTAGATCGGATATGAACTCCTTCATCCAGACTCCTTCATTTGCTGCTTCTGAAGCAGCTATGTATTCCGCTTCACATGTAGATCCCGCCACAACGCTTTGTTTAGAACTGCACCAACTGACAGCTCCACCGTTTAATGTAAATACGTATCCGGTTTGCGATTTCGAATCGTCCGGATCAGTGTCAAAGCTTGCATCAACGTAACCCTTTACGATGAGTTCTTTATCACCTCCATACACGAGAAACATTTCCTTAGTCCTTTTCAGGTACTTCAGGATATTCTTGACCGCTGTCCAGTGATCCACTCCTGGATTACTTTGGTACCTCCCTGCTAAACTTATAGCAAGGCACACATCAGGTCTGGTACACAGCATTGCATACATGATAGAGCCTATGGCTGAAGCATAGGGAACACCTTCCATCTTCTCTCTATCTTCTGCAGTGGTCGGGCATTGAGTCTGACTCAACTTCATACCTTGCAATACAGGCAAGAACCCTTTCTTCGCTTGATCCATTTTGAACTTCTTCAAAATCTTGTCAAGGTATGTGCTTTGTGAAAGTCCAATTAAGCGTCTTGATCTATCTCTATAGATCTTAATGCCCAATATGTAAGCAGCTTCACCGAGGTCTTTCATTGAAAAACTCTTATTCAAATATCCCTTTATACTATCCAGAAATTCTATATCATTTCCAATCAGTAATATGTCATCTACATATAATATCAGAAATGCTACAGAGCTCCCACTCACTTTCTTGTAAATACAGGCTTCTCCAAAAGTCTGTATAAACCCAAATGCTTTGATCACACTATCAAAACGTTTATTCCAACTCCGAGATGCTTGCACCAGTCCATAAATGGATCGCTGGAGCTTGCATACTTTGTCAGCACCCTTTGGATCGATAAAACCTTCTGGTTGCATCATATACAACTCTTCTTCCAGAAACCCATTCAGGAATGCAGTCTTTACATCCATTTGCCAAATTTCATAATCATAAAATGCGGCAATTGCTAACATGATTTGGACAGACTTAAGCATCGCTACGGGTGAGAAGGTCTCATCGTAGTCAATCCCTTGAACTTGTCGAAACCCCTTTGCGACAAGTCAAGCTTTGTAGACAGTAACTTTACCGTCGGCGTCAGTCTTCTTCTTAAAGATCCACTTGTTTTCTATTGCTTGCCGACCCTCGGGCAAGTCAACCAAAGTCCACACTTTGTTTTCATACATGGATCCCATCTCAGATTTCATGGCTTCCAGCCATTTTGCGGAATCTGGGCTCACCATCGCTTCTTCATAGTTCGTAGGTTCGTCATGATCTAGTAGCATGATTTCCAGAATAGGATTGCCGTACCACTCTGGCGCGGATCTTACTCTGGCTGATCTACGAGGTTCTGTAGTAACTTGATCTGAAGTTTCATGATCAATATCATTATCTTCCTCACTAATTGGTGTAGGTGCTACATAAACAGATTTCTGTGATGTACTACTTTCCAATAAGGGAGCAGGTACAGTTACCTCATCAAGTTCTACTTTCCTCCCACTCACTTCTTTCGAGAGAAACTCCTTTTCTAGAAAGACTCCGAATTTAGCAACAAAAGTCTTCCTTCAGATCTGTGATAGAAGGTGTATCCAACAGTTTCTTTTGGATATCCTATGAAGACACACTTTTCCGATTTGGGTTCGAGCTTATCAGGTTGAAGCTTTTTCACATAAGCATCATAGCCCCAAACTTTAAGAAACGACAACTTTGGTTTCTTGCTAAACCATAGTTCATAAGGTGTCGTCTCAACGGATTTTGACGGTGTCCTATTTAACGTGAATGTGGCCGTCTCTAGAGCATAACCCCAAAATGATAGCGGTAAATCTGTAAGAGACATCATAGATTGCACCATATCTAGTAAACACTACTGGAATCTGGCAATTTGCCATCTGCCATGGCAGATGGCAAAGGCATGGTCGGCGGATGGCAAAGGCTTTGCCATGAGCCAGCAGATGGCAAACAGTTTGTCTGACTTCTTATCGGCAAAGGCTTCTTTGCCATCTGCTGGCTGATGGCAAAGAGCATGTGGCTTTGCCATCAGCTGGCAGATGGCAAAGAGCCTGTGGCTTTGCCATCAGCTGGCAGATGGCAAAGCCTCTTAACGGGGTTAGCCCCGTTAGAAGGCTAACGGCATACTTTGCCATCAGCCAGCAGATGGCAAAGGCTGCAGGCTCTTTGCCGTCTGCCAGCAGATGGCAAAGTATGCAGGCTCTTTGCCATGTGCCAACAAATGGCAAAGTATGCAGGCTCTTTGCCATGTGCCAGCAGATGGCAAAGTATGCAGGCTCTTTGCCATGTGCCAGCAGATGGCAAAGTATGCAGGCTCTTTGCCATGAGCCAGCAGATGGCAAAGGCAGCAAGCTTTGCCGTCTGCCAGCACATGGCAAAGAGGTTTGCCATCTGCTGGCAGATGGCAAAGATCCCAAATAGGCCAGACAAGTGGCCTCTTTGCCATCTGCCAGCTGATGGCAAAGCTCTTTGCCATCTGCCAGTAGATGGCAAAGTGACTATATTGCCCCATTTAATTTTGTTTTTTCTTATATCAATTCATTTTCACAGAATATCAAACACAAATATATTTATATGACCAATATAGCATTTCAACACATATTACCAATAGTCAAGAACACATATATCCAATACATGTTACCAATAGTAGCAAGTTTCATCCGTACATATACATAGTTTCATCAATATTACACAGTTTCATCCATAGGTAACAAGTTTCACAAGGTCAAAACAAAAACTAAATACAAGCACTCCATCAACCCAAGCTTCCGTGATCTTAAGCAAATCTGTAAAATGGGAAAAAAGTAAGTTAGAAGAAGATAGTATATCCAGCTAGCCAAATGAAAATAGAGGATACAATCTCAACAGATAACAGCCAAAATTTACAAGAAGTTCCTTTGTAACTTTCTTCAGAAAAAGGAACACTGAAAGTCTGAAGAAAACTAACACTGGAACAACGTGAACATTACTGAATTTCAACAACTACTGCATACAAATCGTCTGTGTTATATTCAATCAAAGGAAAATAAGCTGAGTCTGTAGAGGGTATGTAGTATATTTAAACGAAGCAAAAGAGAACATCCCTTGCAATATATTTTGTACCAAGCAAAGAAACAGAATGTACATACACACACATAAAAATTATACTGGACCGCTTGTCACTTTCTTACATCAACCAGATTCTGCCAGACAAAGATTGTATAACAGAGATGAAGCAAGGTGTTCATGAGAAGTAGAGAAGATTCTACTATTCTTCCACACCCAAACCATGGTCCTTGAAAATGTAGATTAGATGGTCTTCGCAACAAAATAAAAGATTAGATGGAGAATGACAGTGACTCACGCCTCCTCACACTCCGTTCGAGCTAAAAATTATGTGGCTTCTTGGGGATGTAGATTGAGGGAAAGCGTGAGTCCCATATTCGGCTACATGACATGAGTGGATTCTAGACAGTTCGAGATAGGTGTGTGGATTTGAACTTTTGGGTGACAAAAATGCCAAGTATAGGTCATTTTAGAGCTATCCTAGGTTAAATATGTCGCTAGTATCCATATGGCAGAGAACCCAGGCCGACATGACTAGTCATAGAACCAAGGTGGCACAAACGTACAGGGACAGGCATACATGACCCAGCAATGCACGTGTCGGTCATCAACGAGTGCAACCAAGTCGTAGCAAGCTACAAGGACTTCGGTGATACACCGCGTGACATTTCCCCGTAGGGACAGACACAGGAGCAAAGAAGGACACATGCCGGTCAATCCATGTGTTCCGGAGCAGTAGCGAACTACCATGGCTCGGTGGAAGCACTAGGAGGCATTTCCCCGTATGGAAGGCTACCAAAGGCACACGACTAGGTGTCGAATCCCACACATACAATGCATTTCAAACATACACACATTATGCACGATATGTGTAGACACAACATGGCATCACAACAAAACCCTATTAAGCAAAACACTTGGGAAACTTACCGTCATCATGGAGGTGTAGGTGTAGGTGTAGGTGTAGGTGTAGGTGTAGGACCGGTCGCGCCAGTGGCAGACGGAGAAGGATCGGTCGATGCTTGTCGGGAGATACCCTGCACCAAAGATTATTTCCAATGTATCGTTAGCATGATGCAACTCAAATGTGAAGACTAGTAACTAATGACCGTTCAAATGAAACTCACCGTGCCCGCCGGAGCAATGACTGGCATCGGCGGAGGGGTCTGGTCGTTCTTCTCGCACATGGACTGCACATTTGGTTTTGACGAGTCAATCATATTAGTTACTAATGAAAGGAACATTGCGTGCATGATTTAGCTAATATGCAGAAGAAACTTACCACGAAGAGCTCGTACATGGCCCGGTTAGCCAAGTCGTTCCGGTTCCTCTCCTCCTCTAACAGCCTAGCCGTCCTCTCCTCATTCTCCCGGTCCCTCTCCGCCGTCTAATGGAAATTACCGTTTGTTTGAACCAAGAGATGAAACCGGGATAGCCGCCTCCATGCATTGCCAGAAGCTCATACTCTTCGACGGAATCCTTTTGGATAACCGCTCCATACGAGAATATGGCGACGTATCGACTGTATCAAATATCCGGGAATAAGAGCAGTTCAAATGAAGTAGAGGTTGTGAAACAATGTACCAAGAACTTACTCGATGTACGGCCGCACTTCTGTTAGATTGTTGAAGATATACAACGTAATGGTCTGCCATTCGTCGTTATCCAACAATAAGGGAGTATAAGCACCGGCTGGTGCGAGCTTCCCTTTGAATAGGCTGAGGTTGGATCCACCCTTTTTAGGGTCGCCAACATTGTACCGAGGCTTCGGATTATGCAAATGACGATTTTTGGCTTCGTAGTGTGCTATCACGAAGTTTGCCGCCTCCTCAGTAATGAATGCCTCGGCCATCGATGCTTCAATTCAACGTTTATTTTTACATTTTGCTCGAAGCGTCTTCTGCATCCTCTCAGTTGCGTAGCACCAACGATTCTGCACGGGCCCCCCCAATCGTGCCTCGGTCGGGAGATGCAAAATCAAATGCTGCATTGGATTAAAGAAGCCAGGTGGAAAGATCATCTCCAACTTGCAGATCAACTCCGGCGCCAACTCTTCCATTTCTTCTATCAAGCCAGGCGATAATTCTTTCGCACATAGAACATGGAAGAAATAGCTCAGCTCTGCCAGTACTAGCCATTCATCCTCAGGGATAAAGCCACGCAACATCACCGGCATTACCCGCTCAAGCCATATGTGCCAATCATGACTCTTGAGACCAAATATTTTCAGTTTATCAAGATTCGCTCCCCTCTTTAGATTCGATGCATACCCATCGGGGAACATCAACTCCTTTTTCACCCACAGGAGTATTTCCCTCATAACCGGCCTTCCAAGATTGAACCATGCCTTTGGCTTCGCCCAGTTCTTCTTTCCTTTTGGTTGTTTCATGTTTTGTAGCGGTCTATCACATAGAGCCTCCTGATCAACTCTGGCCTTAGGATTATCCTTTGTTTTCCCCTCTATGCCGAACAATGTACCAAATATGGCCTCGCCGACATTCTTTTCAGTGTGCATCACGTCAATGTTGTGTGGGCAAAGGAGGTCTTTGAAGTACGGCAGATCCCACAAGCATATCTTGTGGGTCTAGGCGTGTTCCGTATTATACCCCTTGAAATACCCTGGACGCTCTGGATCCGGCTCGAGAGCGTTTAACTGATCCAGGGTCTGTTGGCCTGTCAACGCAGGTGGTGCAGAGTTTTTGACATCTCTACCTTTGATGAAGTTCTTCTTGTCTTTTCTGAACTTATGGTGAGGATCCAGGAACTGTCTATGCATGTCGAAGCAAGAAAACTTGCGACCCGCCTGCAGCCAACGAAACTCAAGAGCTGCCTTGCATGTGGGGCACGGGAACCTTCCATGCACACACCAGCCAACGAATAGCGCATACGCCGGCAAGTCATGCATCGAGTACATGTACCACACACGCATTAGGAAGTTTTTTTTGTAGCAGCGTCGTATGTCTTGATCCCATTATCCCAAGCTTCTTGTAGTTCATCCTTAAGCGGCTGCATGTACACATTCATATTCTTCCCCGGATAATTAGGCCCCGAAATTATTAACGTCAGGAAAATGTTCTTTCTTTGCATAATCTGTCCGGGGGGGGGAGATTGAGTGGAATGACAAATACAGGCCAACAACTGTATTGGGCTGCCATCATACCAAACACATTGAACCCATCCGTGCTGATGGCTACTCGAGGATGCCTTGGATCTTTCGCTTTTTCATCATGCAATGCATCGAAGTTTTTCCATGCAGCACCATCCGATGTGTGTACCATCATCAGATTCCCATCTGCATCCCGTTCGGTTCTTTTGCCCAATTTGTGCCATAGCATCTGTCTGGCCGTCTCTTCGACCATGAATAGACGTTGAAGTCTTGGTATGATTGGCATATACCGAAGAACGTTAATGGGGATTTTGGTCTGACTCTTCTCACCCATACCGTTGTCTACCTCAACATACCTGGAAGACTTGCAAATGGGACAATAGTTCAAGTCCGCATACTGGAGCCTAAATAAGGCACATCCATTCTCACAGGCATCTATCTTCTCATAGGGCATCTTAAGTACACGGAGGATTTTGTCCGACTGGTACAGGTTTGCAGGCATTATATGGCCTTTGGGTAGAAAGCGTCCAAATAGTGTCACCATCGCGTCATAGCATTCTCTGCCCAAGTTGAATTGAGCCTTCAGAGCCATTACTTGTGCGATGGCATCCAGCTGACAAAGCTCGGTGTGCTCGTGGAGAGGATGCTTCGAAGACTCCAACATATCATTGAAGGCCTTTGCAGATTCCTCCATCTCATCGTCCGAATCCCGAGCATCATCAAAGTTTTGCACCATGTCTTCCATCCCGGTACCATGCTCGTCAGTGCGACGACGGCCCTCCTCAGCTCTGGAACGTTGGGCAGACTCACCATGAAATGTCCACATCGTACAATCGGGCGTAAAACCCCACTTCTGCAGGTGTTTGATCATTTCAAACTCTGACATCTTATGATAGTTGTCGCACTTGACACAGGGGCACCAGGTTGTTTCCTGTCCATTTGCAAATGCGGCTCTGATAAACCCCTTGGTTTTTGTCATCCATTCAGGGGTCATGTGTTTCTGACTAGGGTGACCGGTGTACATCCACGCACGATCACTCATCTTGCCTAGCTACTGGACACACAAGAAATACATACATAATTCAGCAAACCATATATTCATCAGTTAATAGAGTTTCTCAGTTTTATTACGTCCATGCAACCTAGACGCTAATAGGTAAAGATAGGTCCTAATCCCACCCGAGTATGTGTAGATTGGGTTTGTTTTCCCATGCTCTGCTCCGGATCTGACACAAAATTTCGGCAGCACCTCCCCGTTGTTCTCCTGATACACGTCTCGGCAATAAGCAGAGAGGATGTGTACCCGGAGAACAATAGGGAGGCACTGACGAAATTCTGCATCGGATCCGGAGCAGAGCATATGGGAAAACGAACCCAATCTACACATACTCGGGCTGTCCATGGATAACGTTGGACAATTCAAAAGAATCACGGTTATAAATATGCAAATGCATGCATATTTATAGATGTAACCCTTTCGAACGGGAGACGCATAGTGGTCACGCATACTGATGATTCAATCTACCTATAGCTAGCATGTTTCATCGGCACGAAGACCGGAACATAGAAAATGATTGGGGGAGGAGGAGATGTCATTTGTGCTCACCCACGAACGTCGGGGCAGAGCTCGTCGAACACCAGACCCTCGCAGCGACGAAACAACTGCACATTTAAATCCACCCGATCAACACAAATATACATGCCTTTCAGTGTGCACTTAAATAGTCTGTCCACTGTACAATGTGATTTTTTTCAGTAGGGGTATAGGCGAGAACTCATAGACATCTTACCTTGGGCAAGAAGTGCTCAAGCGAGGAAACGAGAGTGACCAAGGCTGGATCAAGCCCAATCTCCTCCTTTACCTCCCTTAATGTTGTTGCTGCACTAAACAGAAAAAGCTAGGTTAAAAATCATCTTAAAATTAGGGAGTGTCTATTTAGTACTTGATTGCTTTTCAATTTGGTAACATTCACATTTCCTGACAAATAAACGGAGGACACTTGTATGTCCAAAAAACCCCACCCCGGTTTGTATCTTAGAGATACGTTGGACCCAAAAACACACGACTAGTCGGGACTAGTCGATCGAGTCGCTTGACTCATCCAACTAGTCGAGTCGACATATTGAGTCGACCTACCAGTTGCGACTCATCGATTAGTCGCTCGACTCAAATACAGTGTTTTCAACGCAAGCTGGACTGAACAACTAGAACTAGAAATTCACAACTGGAGGCGAACTACACATGCATTTTCACCGTGGTCCGTCGGGGTGACTGCAAGGCAACCAAATCACAAGGGAACACAATGTATAATGGTGATGTTAACGAGATTCATCACAAGTTACCGATATTCTTTTTGATGGAATACTATCATAGAGTGATGGAAGTGTGCCTAGCTAGAGAAAAATTGAAGACGATCCCGAATTGTTTTGGATTTATGCTGATCCAGTGGCCAGGATGATCTATTACCTTGTGGAGACTTAGAGGCTGTGTTGACCTATTGAAGGCTAATTGTTTCTTTGTGCATCATTACTAAGAATCAATGTATACAAGGAACCAAACCTATTAGCACGCAATATATACCATTGCGAAAGAATGCATTTCCCAGGTATTGATTTATTTTGAGACATGTTCTCTATAGAATGGTGGCTCATTCCTCATTTTCTTGCACACACAAATAGAGCCGCATGGATTGCTTCTATCCGTCTTAAAACTGGCAAATATTATGTGCTACTCATTCGACAAGCAACTGTTGTCTCTCATCTGCGCACCTTATTCTCCTCTGTTCTAGTTTCCCAATCTTCTCACTAGAGGGCACAATCCCTGCATTTGATGGTAAAATTCAGACACCACTTGCTGCAATTTGTTGCTCCTTGATAGCACATTTCTATGTAATTTGGTTTATCCAGATCAAGCAGATAAGTGATAAGCAGATAAGCAGACAGCACTTGCTGCAATTTGGCTTATCCTCGAGTAGCATATACCTGAATCTCGATGGCGGGGAGGGCCGCGGGAAGGGGGCGGCGCCGTGGCCTGGCTCGGTGGAGGGGCGGGCCGCGGGGCACGCCGCGGTGGCCGGGAGGGCCGCGGTGGCCGGGGAGGGGCGGGGGAGGGCCGGCTCGGTGGAGGACGGGCGGCGGTGCTGGGACGGGCTGCGGTGGAGGGATGGGCGCAGGGGGGAGCTGCGGTGGCGGGGAGGGGCGGGGGAGGGGCGGGGGAGGTGTGCGGTGGCGGGAAGGGGCGGGGGAGGGGCGGGGGAGGGGCGGGGGATGGCCGACTCGGTGGAGGACGGGCGGCGGTGCTGGGACGGGCTGCGGTGGAGGGATGGGCGCAGGGGGGAGCTGCGGTGGCGGGGAGCGGCGGGGGAGGGGCGGGGGAGGTCTGCGGTGGCGGGGAAGGGCGGGCCGGCGGCGGTGCTAGGCGGTGGCAGGCCGGCGGCGCGCTGGGGTCGTTCGGCTGGGGCGCCCGGGTGCGCTTCGGGGACAAGTGGTGGGGGTGGGTGAGGTGGGGAGAGAGAGGGGTGGGGCCGGGCTGGAAGAGAGAGAGAGGGGAGGGGCCGGGTAGTTCGACCTCTTTGCCATCTGCCAGACGCTGGCTGATGGCAAAGATATGGGCCTTTGCCATCCGCTGGCAGATGGCAAAGAGGTGGAGCTACTGAGCCGTCACACCGCCGTTATCCATTGGGCCCACCCACTTCTTTGCCATCTGCCAACAGACGGAAAAGACTCTTTGCCATCTGCTGGCAGATGGCAAAGAGGTGGGTTGACAGGCCGTTACAACACTGGACCCTACCCACCTCTTTGCCATCTGCTGGCAGATGGCAAAGATTATTTGCCATCCACTAGCAGATGGCAAAGAATTGGCTGATGGCAACCATGTTCTTTGCCATCTGTCAGTTCTTTGCCATCTATTTTTTATAAGCAGATGGCAAAGACGTTCTTTGCCATCAGCTCGCAGATGGCAAAGAGCTGGCTGATGGCAAATTCCCAGTTTCCAGTAGTGAAAGTGCAATTACGACGTTCGGACACACCATTGCGCTGTGGTGTTCCGGGTGGCATGAGTTGCGAAACTATTCCGCATTGTTTCAAATGTAGACCAAACTCGTAACTCAAATATTCTCCTCCACGATCAGATCGTAGAAACTTTATTTTCTTGTTACGATGATTTTCAACTTCACTCTGAAATTCTTTGAACTTTTCAAATGTTTCAGACTTGTGTTTCATTAAGTAGATATACCCATATCTACTTAAATCATCTGTGAAGGTGAGAAAATAACGATATCCGCCACGAGCCTCAACATTCATCGGATCACATACATCTGTATGTATGATTTCCAACAAATCTGTTGCTCTCTCCATAGTACCGGAGAACGGTGTTTTAGTCATCTTGCCCAAGAGGCACGGTTCGCAAGTGCCAAGTGATTCATAATCAAGTGACTCCAAAAGTCCATCAGTATGGAGTTTCTTCATGCGCTTTATACCGATATGACCTAAACGGCAGTGCCACAAATAAGTTGCACTATCGTTATCAACTCTGCATCTTTTGACTTCAACATTATGAATATGTGTATCACTACTATCGAGATTCATCAAAAATAGACCACTCTTCAAAGGTGCATGACCATAAAAGATATTATTCATATAAATAGAACAACCATTATTCTCTGATTTAAATGAATAACCGTCTTGCATCAAACAAGATCCAGATATAATGTTCATGCTCAACGCTGGCACCAAATAACAATTATTTAGGTCTAATACTAATCCCGAAGGTAGATGTAGAGGTAGCGTGCCGACCGCGATCACATCGACTTTGGAACCATTTCCCACGCGCATCGTCACCTCGTCCTTAACCAATCTTCGCTTAATTTGTAGTCCCTGTTTCGAGTTGCAAATATTAGCAACAGAACCAGTATCAAATACCCAGGTGCTACTGCGAGCATTAGTAAGGTACACATCAATAACATGTATATCACATATACCTTTGTTCACCTTGCCATCCTTCTTATCCGCCAAATACTTGGGACAGTTCCGCTTCCAGTGACCAGTCTGCTTGCAGTAGAAGCACTCAGTTTCAGGCTTAGGTCCAGACTTGGGTTTCTTCTCTTGAGCAGCAACTTGTTTGCTGTTCTTCTTGAAGTTCCCCTTCTTCTTCCCTTTGCCCTACTTCTTGAAACTAGTGGTCTTATTGACCATCAACACTTGATGCTCCTTCTTGATTTCTACCTCCGCAGCCTTTAGCATTGCGAAGAGCTCGGGCATAGTCTTATCTATCCCTTGCATATTATAGTTCATCACGAAGCCTTTGTAGCTTGGTGGCAGTGATTCAAGAATTCTGTCAATAACACAATCATCCGGAAGATTAACTCCCAGTTGACTCAAGTGATTGTAATACCCAGACATTCTGAGTATGTGCTCACTGACAGACCCATTCTCTTCCATCTTGCAGCTATAGAACTTATTGGAGACCTCATATCTCTCAATCCGGGCATTCTGTTTGAATATTAACTTCAACTCCTGGAACATCTCATATGCTCCATGGTTCTCAAACCATCGTTGAAGTCCCGGTTCCAAGCCGTAAAGCATGGCACACTGAACTATCGAGTAGTCATCAGCTTTGCTCTGCCAGACGTTCATAACATCTGGTATTGCTCCAGCAGCAGGCCTGGCACCTAGCGGTGCATCCAGGACGTAATTCTTCTGTGCAGCAATGAGGATAATCCTCAAGTTACGGACCCAGTCCGTGTAATTGCTACCATCATCTTTCAACTTTGCTTTCTCAAGGAACGCATTAAAATTCAACGGAACAACAGCATGAGCCATCTATCTACAATCAATCATAAACAAGCAAGATACTATCAGGGACTAAGTTCATGATAAATTTAAGTTCAATTAATCATATTACTTAAGAACTCCCACTTAGGTAGACATCTCTCTAATCCTCTAAGTGATCACGTGATCCAAATCAACTAAACCATGTCCGATCATCACGTGAGATGGAGTAGTTTCAATGGTGAACATCATTATGTTGATCATATCTACTATATGATTCACGCTCGACCTTTCGGTCTCCGTGTTCCGAGGTCATATCTTATATGCATAGCTCGTCAAGTATAACCTGAGTATTCCGCGTGTGCAACTGTTTTGCACCCGTTGTATTTGAACGTAGAGCCTATCACACCCGATCATCACGTGGTGTCTCAGCACGAAGAACTTTCGCAACGGTGCATACTCAGGGAGAACACTTCTTGATAATTAGTGAGAGATCATCTTATAATGCTACCGTCAATCAAAGCAAGATAAGATGCATAAAAGATAAACATCACATGCAAATCAATATAAGTGATATGATATGGTCATCATCATCTTGTGCTTCGTGATCTCCATCTCTGCAGCACCATCATGATCACCATCGTCACCGGCGCGACACCTTGATCTCCATCGTAGCATCGTTGTCGTCTCGCCAATCTTATGCTTCTACGACTATCGCTACTGCTTAGTGATAAAGTAAAGCATTACAGGGCGATTGCATTGCATACAATAAAGCGACAACCATACGGCTCCTGCCGGTTGCCGATAACTCGGTTACAAAACATGATCATCTCATACAATAAAATATAGCATCATGTCTTGACCATATCACATCACAACATGCCCTGCAAAAACAAGTTAGACGTCCTCTACTTTGTTTGTTGCAAGTTTTACATGGCTGCTACGGGCTTAAGCAAGAACTCATCTTACCTACGCATCAAAACCACAACGATAGTTTGTTAAATAGACTCCATTTTAACCTTCTCAAGGACCGGGCGTAGCCACACTTGGTTCAACTAAAGTTGGTGAGACAGTCTCCCGCAAGCCATCTGTGTGCAAAGCACGTCGAGGGAACCGGTCTCGCGTAAGCGTACGCGTAAGGTTGGTCCGGGTCGTCTCATCCAACAATACCGCTGAACCAAAGTATGACATGCTGGTAGGCAGTATGACTTGTATCGTCCACAACTCACTTGTGTTCTACTCGTGCAAATAACATCAAACCATAAAAACCTAGGCTCTGATACCACTGTTGGGGAACGTAGTAATTTCAAAAAAATTCCTACGCACACGTAAGATCATGGTGATGCATAGCAACGAGGGGGGAGAGTGTTGTCTACGTACCCTCGTAGACCGAAAGCGGAAGCGTTATATCAACGCGGTTGATGTAGTCATACGTCTTCACGATCCGACCGATCCAAGCACCGTTACTTCGGCACCTCCGAGTTCTTGGCACACGTTCAGCTCGATGACGTTCCCCGGGCTCCAATCCAGCAAAGCTTCGGGGAAGAGTTCCGTCAGCACGACGGTGTGGTGACGATCTTGATGTTCTACTGTCGCAGGGCTTCGCCTAAGCACCGCTACAATATGACCGAGGTGGGATATGGTGGAGGGGGGCACCGCACACGGCTAAGGAACGATCTCAATGATCAACTTGTGTGTCTTGGGGTGCCCCCCTGCCCCCGTATATAAAGGAGTAAGGGGGGAGGGCCGGCCGGCCCTAGGGGCGCGCCAAGGGAGGGGGAGTCCTCCTCCTAGTGGGAGTAGGACTCCCCTTTCCTAGTCCAACTAGGAGGGGGAAGGGGGGAAGGAAGGAGAGGGAGAGGGAGAGGGAAAGGGGGGCCGCGCCCCCCCTCCTTGTCCAATTCGGACTCCTCATGGGGGGGCGCGCGCCACCTCCTGGTGCGGCCCTCTCTCTCCTCTCGTGGCCCAATAAGGTCCATACTTCCCCCGGGGGGTTCCGGTAACCCCTCCAGCACTCCGGTAATATCCGAAACCTTTCGGAACCATTCCGATGTCCGAACATAGCCGTCCAATATATCAATCTTTATGTCTCGACCATTCCGAGACTCCTCGTCATGTCCGTGATCACATCCGGGACTCCGAACTCCTTCGGTACATCAAAATGCATAAACTCATAATAACTGTCATCGTAACCTTAAGCGTGCGGACCCTACGGTTCGAGAACAATGTAGACATGACTGAGACACGTCTCCGGTCAATAACCAATAGCAGGACGTGGATGCCCATATTGGCTCCTACATATTCTACGAAGATCTTTATCGGTCAGACCGCATAACAACATACGTTGTTTCCTTTGTCCATCGGTATGTTACTTGCCCGAGATTCGATCGTCGGTATCCAATACCTAGTTCAATCTCGTTACCGGCAAGTCTCTTTACTCGTTCCGTAATACATCATCCCACAACTAACTCATTAGCTGCAATGCTTGCAAGGCTTGAGTGATGTCCATTACCGAGAGGGCCCAGAGATACCTCTCCGACGATCGGAGTGACAAATCCTAATCTCGAAATACGCCAACCCAACATCTACCTTTGGAGACACCTGTAGTACTCCTTTATAATCACCCAGTTATGTTGTGACGTTTGGTAGCACCCAAAGTGTTCCTCCGGCAAACGGGAGTTGCATAATCTCATAGTCAAAGGAACATGTATAAGTCATGAAGAAAGCAATATCAACATACTAAACGATCGGGTGCTAAGCTAATAGAATGGGTCATGTCAATCATATCATTCAACTAATGATGTGACCTCGTTAATCAAATAACAACTCTTTGTTTCATGGTTAGGAAACATAACCATCTTTGATTAACGAGCTAGTCAAGTAGAGGCATACTAGTGACACTCTGTTTGTCTATGTATTCACACATGTATTATGTTTCCGGTTAATACAATTCTAGCATGAATAATAAACATTTATCATGAAATAAGGAAATAAATAATAACTTTATTATTGCCTCTAGGGCATATTTCCTTCAATATTGGTTCCCACATATTCTACGAATATCTTTATCGGTCAAACCGCATAACAACATACATTGTTCCCTTTTCATCGGTATGTTACTTGCCTGAGATTCGATCGTCGGTATCTCAATACCTAGTTCAATCTCGTTACCGGCAAGTCTCTTTACTCGTTCCGTAATACATCATCCCGCAACTAACTCATTAGTTGCAATGCTTGCAAGGCATAAGTGATGTGCATTACCGAGTGGGCCCAGAGATACCTCTCCGACAATCGGAGTGACAAATCCTAATCTCGAAATACGCCAACCCAACAAGTACCTTCGGAGACACCTGTAGAGCACCTTTATAATCACCCAGTTACGTTGTGACGTTTGGTAGCACACAAAGTGTTTCTCCGGTAAACGGGAGTTGCGTAATCTCATAGTCATAGGAACATGTATAAGTCATGAAGAAAGCAATAGCAACATACTAAACGATCAAGTGCTAAGCTAACAGAATGGGTCAAGTCAATCACATCATTCTCCTAATGATGTGATCTCGTTAATAAAATGACAACTCTTTGTCTATGGCTAGGAAACATAACCATCTTTTATCAACGAGCTAGTCAAGTAAAGGCATACTATGACACTCTGTTTGTCTATGTATTCACACATGTATCATGTTTCCGGTTAATACAATTCTAGCATGAATAATAAACATTTATCATGATATAAGGAAATAAATAATAACTTTATTATTGCCTCTAGGGCATATTTCCTTCAATAGCAACTCAGTGCTTCTTTAGAACTTTCAATAATCTTTCTTCATGTTCTGGAAGGTTAGCACTAATAATAACAGGATATATCTTCTTTTCATCAAGATAAGCATATTTCAAAGTGTCTGCAAATTGTTTTAATTCAAACACGGATCACCTTTAGGTGGAGGTGGACCTCCTAGAGTTTCAATAGGCAAATTGTGTTTAAGCAGAGGACGTTGTTCAAAGAAAATTTTATCTGTTTCATTTCTTTCATGCATATGTAAATCATTTTCATGGTCTAGGAAATATTGTTCTAAAGGATCAGTAGGTGGTACAGCAATAGAAGCAAGACCAATCAATTCATCCTTACCAGGCAATTCTTTTTCATGAAGATTTCTACTAAACTTGGAAAAATTAAACTCATGAGACTCATCAACAAAACTAACACCGACAGTTTGTTTCTTACAGTCTATCTTAGCATTAACGGTGTTCAAGAAAGGTCTACGAAAGATAATGGAACAAACATCATCTTGTGGGGAACCAAGAACAAGGAAATCAGTAGGGTATTTTATTTTTCCCACACAAGACTTCAACATCTCTAACAATCCCAAATGGTGATATGCTGTCTCTATTAGAAAGTTTAATAATAACAACTATTTCTTCTAACTCTGCAGGTGCTATGTCTTTCATAATTTCTTGATAAAGAGTATAAGGAATAGCACTCACACTAGCACCCATGTCACATAAACCATGATAGCAGTGATCTTCTATTTTAACTGAGATGGCAGGCATGCCCACGACATGTCTATGTTTATCCCTTTTATCAGGTTTAGCAATTCTAGCAGCTTCTTCACAGAAGTAAATAACATGCCCATCTATATCTTCTTAAAAGAGATCTTTGAGCATAGCAATGCTAGGTTCTACTTTAATTTGTTTATCAGGTTTAGGTGTTCTAATACAACTTTTGTTAACCACAGTTGAAGCTTTAGCATGTTCCTTTATCCTAACAGGGAAAGGTGGTTTCTCAATATAAGCAGAAGGAACAACTAGATCAACATTATAAAGTAGTATCTTGTTTAACTGGTATCGGTTCTTTGTTTTCATGTTTAATAGGTGGGTGATATTTAAACCACTTCTCTTTAGGGAGTTCAACATGAGTAGCAAATGATTCACAAAAGGAGGCTATTATCTCAGAGTCAAGTCCATATTTAGTGCTAAACTTTTGAAAAGCGTCAGTATTCATAAAAGATTTAACACAATCATACTTAAGTTTAATACCTGACTCTTTACCTTCGTCGAGTTCCCAATCTTCAGAGTTGCGTTTAATTCTTTCCAAAAGATCACACCGAAATTCAATAGTCTTCTTCATAAAAGAACCAGCACAAGAAGTATCAAGCATGGTTTGATCATTACGAGAAAGCCAAGCATAGAAATTCTGGATAATAATTTCTCTTGAGAGCTCATGATTGGGGCATGAATATGACATTGAATTAAGCCCTCCCCAAGCTAGAGAGATACTTTCTCCTTCACGAGGCCAAAAATTATATATATAATTCCGATCACGATGAACTAGATGCATAGGATAGAAATTTTGGTGGAACTCCAATTTCAAATGATTCCAATTCCATGATCCAATATCATCGCATAGCCTGTACCATGCCAATTATTTTCCCTTCAAAGATAAAGGGAAAACCTTTTTCATAACTTCATATCTAGGTAAACCTGCAAGCTTAAACAATCCACAAATTTGTTCCACATATATCAAGTGCATATCACGATGTTCGGTTCCATCTCCTGCATAAGGATTAGCTAGCAGTTGTTCTATCATACCCGAAGGAATTTCATATTCAATATTTTTAGTAGGTGCAGTAGGTTGAGGGGTAACTAATTGTGGTTCTGGATGAGGTGAAGATAACCCGAACAAAACCCTCAAAGGATTGTTTTCTATAGTAACAAGTGACAATAAATTTCAGCATACTATATAAATGTTTCCAAACTGAATTCCACTTAGCAAAGGCGCTTCACTCCCAGGCAACAACGCCAGAAAATAGCCTTGATGACCCACAAGTATAGGGGATCAATTTTAGCTTGTTTCGATAAGTAAGAGTGTTGAAACCAACGAGGAGCAGAAGGAAATGATAAGTGGTTTTCAGCAAGGTAATGTCTGCAAGTGCTGAAATTGTAAGTAGCTGAGTAGTTTGATAGCAAGATAATTTGTAATGAGCAAGTAACGGTAGTAGTAAAAAAAGTGCAGAAAGGTAGCCCAATCCTCTTGAGGCAAAGGACAGGCCAAAACGGTCTCTTATGATAAGCAAAGCATTCTTGAGGATACACGGGAATTTCATCTAGTCACTTTCATCATGTTGGTTTAATTCGTGTTCGCTACTTTGATAATTTGATATGTGGGTGGACCGATGCTTAGGTGCTGTTCTTACTTGAACAAACCTGCTACTTATGATTAACCCTCCTGCAAGCATCCGCAACTACGAGAAAAGTATTAAGAATAAATTATAACCATAGCATTAAACTTTTGGATCCAATCGGTCCCTTACGGAATAGCGCATAAAATGGGGTTTAAGCTTCTGTCACTCTCGCAACCCATCATCTAATTGCTACTCCACAATGCATTCCCTTAGGCCCAAATATGGTGAAGTGTCATGTAGTCGACGTTCACATGACACCACTAAGGGAATCACAACATACATACTATCAAAATATCGAACACGTATCAAATTCACATGATTACTTGCAACATGATTTCTCCCGTGACCTCAAGAACAAAGGTAACTACTCACAAATGATAAACATGTTCATGATCAGAGGTGTATTAAATAGCATAATGGATCTGAACATATAATATTCCACCAAATAAACCATATAGTAATCAACTACAAGATGTAATCAACACTACTAGTCACCCACAAGCACCAATCTATAGTTTCGGTAACAAGATTGAACACAAGAGATAAACAAGGGTTTGAGATGAGATGGTGTTGTTGAAGATGTTGATGGAGATTGCCCTCCCCAAGATGGGAGAGTTGTTGGTGATGATGAGAACGACGATTTGCCCCTCCGGGAGGTAGTTCCCCCGGTGGAATCGCTCCGCGGGAGGGTAAAAGTGCTCCTGCCCAAGTTCCGCCTCGAGACGGCGGCGCTCCGTCCCAAAAGTCCTCTCCAAAATGACATATATACCAGAAGATGGGCACCGGAGGTGGGCCGAGGAGGGCACAACCCACCACGGCACGCCTGGGCTCCCTGGCGCGCCCAGGTGGGTTGTTCGCACCTGGTGGGCCCCCTCTGGTAGTTATTTGCTCCAATAATTCTTATATATTCTATAAAAAATCTTCGTCAAGTTTCAGCTCGTTTGGTTGTGCAGAATAGGTGACCTAACGTAGCTTTTCCAGGTCTAGATTTTCAGCTACCCGAATTCTCCTTCTTTGTGTGTACCTTGTAAATTATGAGAGAAAAGGCATTAGAATTACTCCGAAAAGCATTATTATGGATAAAAATATTATAAATAACAGTAAGAAAACATGATGCAAAATGGACGTATCAGGCCTCCGAACCCGCAACTCTTTGAGTCCTGTACAAAAGAAGGGTGATAAGGTTTTTGGGGAGCGCTCCGCGCGACTACTGACTTCTTCGTCACGGATGCCCCGGACTCCGACTACTACTTCCCCGACAACGACTTCTTCCCCAACGTCGACAACCTCCTCGACGACATGGGTGGCGAGGACACCGACCCCAAGACCGGAGCTCCTGCTTCCGTTCGGTACGTTCTCATACTCTTTCTGTTAGAGGTTCTGCCACAACTTCTTACTCTAGTGTATGTTCTAGATGTGTTAGGTTCTAGTTCATATAAGCAGATGCTATTTACCTTCTCTTTGTCAGATTGCATGACTTGCTTCATCTCTGCTATATTAGCCATGCTTTATCTAATATTTTCGTTAATAAAATTATTTGATAAATTGCTCATATTTCCAAGCACAGTGCACTGCATCCACTCCCAATTCTATATTTCAGACTTATATGGGGACTGTCAATTATCTCATCCAGACTAAAATGTGTGGACTAACTCAGACTAAAGTATAAACTAAAATGGTCCACTTCATCCACTCCCAAATCTGTAATTCAGACTACTTTTTGAATAGTTCTTTGAATCAGCACACACTGATCGCTCTGAATGCATTTAATCGTCAATGCTCTAACGCTCAATCCCAAAATGATCACAAGCCCTAATTCCAACATGAACCCAACCAAAATCCCCAAATCCTAGGTCTAAATCTAATTTCAAAATCGAAGGAGGGATAGGCAAAATAACTCACTCAACGGCTCAGATTGTTGTGATCCAACGATGGCTACCCGTCGTGTTCTAGACCACCCTATGGGCGAGTGCCACAGCCGCCGCATGCTCCGACAGTGGTGACAAGGAATGGAAGATGGTGTTGTTGCAGCAATCGCCCTCGTCGCCGTCGTGGTGTTGTGCCTCTATCGCTGCCGTAGTCGTGGTTGGATGTTGTGCCTCCTCCGCCGCCGCCTCTGGGTGCTGACGCCGCCATGGAAGAGAGGAGGAGAGGGGAGCGAGCCAACCCCGCACCTCTGACAGACATCACTGCCCCGAGTCTCGACTAAGCCGTTAACGGTCGCCGCCACACCCGTTACCACGTGGACGCTTTGTCACGTCAAAACTCGCTCAAAATGTTAGTCAATGTTTTTCTGCCACTGTCAACGATAGCACTCAGTGCATTTTGTCACGTTCTGAATTGTGGTAGATTTTTTGCTAATTAGAACACTTGTGGTGGATTTATACATTTTACTCCCCATACCGCGATGTGACATGGATTAAATCAAGGCCAAAACAAAGTGGCCCATGACCTCGCTAATAACACTAGTGAGGAGTGTATCGCCCTGTACAGAGAGCTTTGTTCCTTTGTTCATGTAATGAACGACCGTGATCACCAGTATCCGCACCTCGCCCCGCATCACCGACGACATTATCGCATGGGCGCCGGAGAAGAACGGTATCTTCACCGTTTGATCCGCCTATCGCTTCGCCATGGACGAGCGCGAACGTCCACTGGCTACCGCCACGAGCAGGGCATCGGATGGTCGTCGCGCCATCTGGAAGATCATATGAGGGTGCACTGCCCCCCCCCCCTAAGGTACGCGTGTTTGCATGAAGAGTAGTGACCAACTCGTTGGCTACCTGGGCCAACAAATTTTCTCGCCATCTTAAGCTTACTGACATATGTCCTTTTTGTGGTGTGGAACGAGAGGACGGCTTCCATGCATTATGCAGATGCCCACTTGCTAGAGAGCTGTGGCGGAATATGGAGGCGGACTGGCCAATCCCAAAGCTCGAGGGAATTTGCAATAACGGCCCGGAGTGGCTGTTTTCCCTCCTGGAACCACTAGACGGAACGGCACGCCTGGTCACCCTCATGATTATGTGGCGAACCTGGTACGTGCGCAATAGATTACTCATGGAAAGAAGCCACCCCCAACAGAAGCATCTCGACGCTTCCTCAACGGGTACATTAATTCGCTTTTATGCATTCATCACTACCCAAATGGAGACGTGGAGAAAGGAAAGATGATCCTGCATGTTACCCAGCCGGCCACAACTTTATGTACTGAGCAGAAGCAGGAGCTACGTTGGGCGCCGCCCGTCCCGGGCTGGACGAAGTTAAACACTGATGGCAGTTATGTCCCAGCTACAGGCGCTGCAGGAGGGGGCATGGTCCTCCGCGATCGATGACAGAGGAGAGATCATCTTCAGTGCGTGTAGGGAGATACGCACATGTGATAACAGACTGCATGCGGAACTTGCAGCATGTAGAGAGGGCTTGGAATTGGCTTTGCATCGGACCAACCTACCCATCGTGGTGGAGCTGGATAGTGTGGAAGCGGTCACGAGGCTTACAACACATGTGATGGACCGCTCACAGCACCTTGTTCTAGTTGACGAGATCCGGAGGATAGTTACATCAGAGGATAGGGAGATTTTTTTTACTTACTATAGACGATTTCAGAATAAAGTTAGTCATGAGTGGCCGCGTACGGCCGAAGTACCCCCCGCACTGCAGTGTGGTTGCGCTCGGGGTTGGAATTTGTTGTAGACCTATCCAAGGCTGATAAGCCTCCTTGAGTAATGAAAATCTCCTTTCACCCCGCAAAAAAAGAAGAACGACCGTGATAGTGTTTATTTAATCAATACATACTCTCTCCATTCATTTTTATAAGACATTTTGGAAAGCTGATTTTGAACTGTTTTAGAAGGTGCCTGAGCTATCTAAAATCGTACTGTATTATAAAAGTGAACAGTGAGAGATGTAATTTCTCGCAAAATATATCAATATACAGCATGTAGTAGTGTTTTTCTTACATCCCCAGAACTACACGGAACTGGACTCTCCAAACGTGACCCCAACGGCACATCTGATACGTGGACCAACCAGACGCGAGTATAGTCCTTTCGAGAAAAAGGAAGACAAACCAAACGGGGTTCTAGAAAGATCGGCGACGTGCGTGGGCTTCAACGAACACCGACTTTTTTTTTGAGCTGGAAACCAGTTTCCATAACTTAAACACGCACAGCAGACTCGCTGGCGACCAAATCGAATACAAAACCTGGGGCATGGTCCTTCCACCAGGCGCAAGGCACACCCGCCTTATAGCCAAAGTCTGCTAATTCATGGGCTACCCTATTACAATCACGTTTAGCAAAACGAAAATTGAAGGCATCAAAGGACGCATGGCACAAGCTGCGTGCTTCTCTTATCAGGACACCGATGTTTGACAGATCATAGTCGCCAGAGTTCAGGCCACTGACAAGCTGTAGCGAGTCTGATTCGAATATTACTCTGTTGACGCCCATCTCATTTGCCGCCTCAATGGCCTTCGTACATGCAGTAGCTTCAGCAAGCAGGGGGGAGGACATGTGCTCCAGTTTGCCAGCACACGCAGCAATGAACTCCCCCTGGGCCGAGCGAGCAACACAGCCCCAGGCTCCATTCCCCTGATCCATGCAGAAAGCAGCATCGAAGTTTATTTTGACGAAGCCCTCACTTGGCCTGCACCAGGTTTTAGTTTCAGGTGGTGTTACCTGTGTTGGTGGTCCCTCGTCCGCAACGCAAAATTCACCATAGAGCTTCCTGATAAAAAAGCATATCTCCTCCGCAGACTTGATTTTCTCTCCTGCGTTCGCCTTGTTACGCACATTCCACCATTCCCACATCAGGATCAGAGAGAGATCTCGCCTCTCAACCTTCAAAGACCACAGGTGATCAAACATCTCAGAGGGGTTCACACCCTGAATTAGTGCCAAACGGACATCCTCAAGCTGTAGTTCCCGCCATACCTGTTTTGCCCGCTTGCATTTTAAGAAAAGATGCCCTCCATCTTCGTCCAGCCTGAGACAGATTGGGCATCTTGTGTCCAACTCCACATGTTTCCGTTTAATGTTCATTCGTAGCGGCAGGCTATTATGTGACAGTCTTCATAGGAACATTCTAATCTTTGGTGGAAGTTTTAGACTCCAGAACCTGTTCCACTTATGTGACATGTCCGGTGCTGGGACAGAAGTGCTCGCAGCCCTATGGCGCTTTGAATCCCTCAGCTTGACTCCAAGATGATAGGTTGATTTAATTGAAAATTTTCCTTTCGCATCAAAGTGCCACACCACCTGATCATCCATTCCGCTCCTCACAGGAATAGCTAAGATCTCCCTCGCGTCTTCTGCACAGAACAACTCCCTAACCAGCTCATTGTCCCAAGATTCAGTTACGGGGTCCATTAGGTCAGAAACCTTATCTATCAGGATGCTACCTCGGCAGGTGCAAGGTCTGCGGATGTCACCTCGTGGGATCCAAGGGTCTGTCCATATACTCACATTTTCTCCGGAACCAATCCTCCAGACAACTCCTTCTTTTAGCAGCTCTATACCTTTGAGAATACTTCGCCACGAGTAGGACATCTCACCCACCATGCTTGCCTCTAAAACCGAGCAGTTCGGAAAGTACTTTGCTTTTAGAACATGCGCACACAAAGTGTCGGGAGCCTGCAGAAGGCGCCACCCCTGCCTTGCCAACATTGCCATATTGAAAATATGAAGATCCCGGAAGCCCAGACCGCCCTCTTTCTTCGATCTTGTCAACCTCTCCCAGCCAATCCAATGACATCGATCCCACTTATCTTGTTGGCTCCACCAATACCGGTTTATGAGTGTACCAATCTCCTCACACAGCTTCTTAGTAAGGTCAAAGCAAGACATAGCGTATGTAGGAATCGCTTGGGCCACCGCCTTAATCAAGATTTCTTTGCCCGTTTTGGATAATAGTTTCTCCACCCAACCCTGCATCCTTTGCCAAATGAGTTGTTTAATATACTCAAACTGCTTGCTTCTTGAAACCCCAACAAAAACAGGGAGGCCGAGGTAGCGATGGCCCTGTGACTCGTTTGGAATCCCCAAAACTTGCAACACTGCAGATTTTGTTTCTGCGCTAGTACCTTTGCTGAACTTGGCCGACGATTTCGCTTTATTAATCTTTTGCCCCGGTTGCTTCTCATACAGGGCAAGGATAGATTGCAACTTTGCCGCCCCCTCGATATTGGCCTTCATAACTATGAGTGAATCATCCACAAAAAACAGGTGGTTTATCCTCGGAGCACCGTCACAAATCCGAACACCTTGCATAGATCCTTCAATTTCAGCTCGTTGAAGCATAGCCGAGAAACCTTCCGCACACATGATAAAGAGGTATGGAGAGAGCGGATCACCCTGTCGCAGCCCCCTCTCTGGGATAATAATCTCAGTTAGGTTCCTATTCACTTTTACCCTGTACTTAACTGTTTTCACACATTTCATGACTGTGGTTATCCACTGCTCCGCAAATCCCATCCTTCTCATCATACCCTCCAAAAAACTCCACTCTACCCGGTCATACGCTTTGCTCATGTCCAGCTTGACAGCAACCAGACCATCACGCCCCCCTTTCCTATTGTGCATCAAATGTGTTATCTCATATGCCAAGAGAACATTGTCCGTAATCATCCTGCCAGGGACAAAAGCTGTCCGTAATCGCTAACCACTACAGAAATCTGTTTATGTCTTCTGCAGGTGCTACAAATGATGAGATCTTATCCTGTGTCACTCCCTCTGTTACCCATGAGATGAATGCAAGGCTGACACGGCAATATACGGGAGAAGAAGTTAGAAAAGCCCTTGATTCTATTGGAGATTTAAAGGCGCCGGGGCCGGATGGCATGCCGGCTGTGTTTTACAAGAGATTTTGGGAGGTGGTTGGGAATAGGGTCCAGGAAGAGGTGCTTGGTGTGCTCAATGGTAACCCAATGCCAATAGCATGGAACGAGACCACTATAGTCCTAATCCCCAAAAACAAGAGCCCGGAGAAAATAACAGAGTATCGCCCTATCAGCTTGTGCAACGTGTTGTATAGGCTGATCTCGAAAGTGGTGGCGAATAGGCTGAAGGTGATCTTGCCGGAAATAATATCGCCATATCGCACGAACACCGACTTGGCCCAATTGTACGCTACCGCAAGTGTTTCGTCCGCTTATCTGGTGAAGAGCAGGCGTAGGTAGTAGAATGGGGAGGAGGCAGATAGCATGGGCCGCGTATATCATCCATGAAACGATGGTGTTTGTAGTTTGTACGCGAACACTTCCCCTTTTCATGAAAAGAGGCCGGGTGTACATCTCTGGTCATTCATGGAATGGAATGGATGTGAAAAGCCTACGACCATCTTCGTCGTGGAGGGTTGCTCAAAAATGGTACTCCCGGGACTGGGACCACTAGCTGGTAGATGAAAAGGGCTTCAAGACATCTCGAACAGGAACCTCTAAAATAGACACCGCATCTGTCCACGGATTAATTTGGACAAGAGTCTAATACAGGAGCCGGTCATTCAAAGTTAACTGTAAACGTTCAGTCATATTTTTGATGCAAATTTAAACAAGTTGGACAACTTTCATTCTAACTTACATTTTTTTTAACATAAAAACGGTTGGTTTTTATATAAAGCTGAGCACATTCATTACTTTTTTAATATTCCAACTAAACTATAGCAGACTAATCTATTCTAACCTAGTCTAAATGATCGCCGGACGCAGCTGCACCCTGTTTCCCACTACATATTTTCTCCATGTCCAACAGCAAGCTCACCGGACGACGGTGAGCCGCGGAAAATGAAGCTTTAGCGCGAGGGGAAGAATAATAGCCTCCGCCTCCGCGAAGCGGGCAAGCTCACCGACTCTAAGGCCCGACAAGACGGTGGCGGTGGGCTACCATGTTCTACTCTTCCTCGCTATCCGCAGTGGTCGTGGACGTGTTGGCCCCATCATCGTGGCGGCGCGTGGCCGACGCAGAGCTAGCGACGTCGTTGGTGCTGTCGTCAAATTTCTCCGCCGCCTCGTACATCTCCACGAACATAGCATCTTTCTCTGCCCGCAACACTTGCAATCGCCATCGATCGCAACAGAGCGGTAGGATAGGAGTAGCGTCGTCTGCTCATCCACCTTCTCCGCCATGACTATGACAGCGTTATCGTTCATCTGGTCCTGGGCGATTTACTCCTCCGCAAACCGGTGCTCGTCAAGGAGTCGAAGGTTGTACCTTTGGTCAGCCTTCGACTACTGGAACGCAAAGTAGTCGCCCATCAGCGTCAAATGCCCTCATGCACTGTTTTGATTTAGCGATCGATGACCCTTGATCACTCCCTTGAAATTGAGGACATGCTCTTCCGCACGCTCCGCGTCTGCAAGGATCACCTGTATCATCGCCATTTCATCCACATACTCCTCCTCGTCGGATGATTCATCAGACAGCTCAACATAGTTCTCATACAAGTACTTCAAGTCCGAATCCATTGCCTCAAAAAACAGAGAGAAATGTCAAAAGTTTAGCACTAGCATTTGGCCAAACACTTGTCGAAGGTGGTGACCCCCATGGACGACATCCGTAGGGGCGGATGGCACCTGCGCGGCGAATGGGCAAGAGGTGGAGTGGTGAAGTAGGCGAAGCCACGTGGTGACATGATGGAGCAGGGGAGGTCCGATAAGGCCTTGGCGGGCGGCCGAAGTGGTACAGTGACGGTGACGGCCAGGGAGGAAGCTAAAAGCAGAACAAGGGGGTGTGAATGAAGTCGCGGGCTTTGGATGGGTTTTGGGTGGGCCGGGGGTGTTGGAGTCCTACGTGGCGGAGGTCCGGATGCCTGCAAAGCTCCCGCAACTTTGCGTCTAGGTTGCGGGATTTCCGACGGCCATACCTCGGACGTATGCGGGATGATGTTGAATGGTGAACTGCATTCGGACAACTCGTTTCAGATGTTTACGAACAATTTAAGGGCCGACTTTGGAGATGCCCTAACATAGCATTCAGATACAGGATTCACGAAAGGGGATCACTATGCCTTCCCGGCATCAAAAAAGAAACGGGGGGTTACCAAGTACTCCCTCCGTCTGAAAATAATTATCATCAAAATGAATAAAAGGGATGTATCTAGACGTATTTTAGTTTTAGATATTATTTTATCCATTTTGATGACAAGTATTTATTGACGGAGTGAGTACTAACCCAGGACCCTTCCTTGTTATATAATGTTGCTCAATACTATCAACAAAATGCAAACATGAAGTACTCCCCCCGTTCCATGATTTTGTTGTTGTGCTTTTAGTTCGAATTATGGAACCAAGGGAGTAGAATGAAACAATAGGCAGGCTACGTTCTAACTGGGCGTGATACACTGGCACGTCATGGGGCAAATACGACGGTTCGGCCTGCGCCTGCCCCATACGCAAGCCTCGGCAAATTCTCCACTCCACTTCCACTACAGTAGGCAAAGCATAGCAGAGCAGAGCAGCAACGGATTCAGGTTGGGACGGACGCTCGGGAACAGAGCGCTTGTCCGTTCCCTTCGCGCTCACTCCCCGTGCCCACAAATACCGCCACCCGCCATCCCTCTCCCGGTACATGTCCTCACTTCTCTTCTCGCTCTTCTCCTCCTCCTCCTCCCGCCGTGCCATTGCCGCCCGTGCCCTACCAATCCACCCACGCGGAAAGCGTTCGCTTCATCCACCGCCGCACGCGCCGCGCGTCAGGCCGGCCGTCCGTGTTCCTCGGCTCCGCCCCTGCTCTCCAACGAGTCCGTGCGGATAGAGCCCTTTTCCGCTTTTGGAATCGGCACCAAAAGGGAAGCGGGAGATCCGGGTGCTTTTCTTGGCCGGCCGATCCTGCCGGTATATACGATCCGGTCCATTCCCCCGCGCGAGGGCGCCCGGGAGAGCGGCGATTCCAGGGGGGGGCGGTGGTCTGGTCCGTGGTCGTCGTCGTCGTCGTTTGGCCGGACCGTGTCGATGGAGTTCTGGCCGGAGTTCTTGGCGAGCAGCGGCGGGCATGAGTTCGTGGCGGGAGGCGTCGGCGGCATGGCCGGCGTGCTGGCGGGCCACCCGCTGGACACGCTCCGCATCCGCCTGCAGCAGCCGCCGCAGCCCGTGAGCCCCGGGATCACCGCCGCGCGGGTGGCGCGCCCGCCCTCCGCCGTCGCGCTGCTGCGCGGCATCCTGCGCGCCGAGGGCCCCGCCGCGCTCTACCGCGGCATGGGCGCGCCCCTCGCCTCCGTCGCCTTCCAGGTGAGCCAGCCAGTTTTAGGAACGTAAAACGTTTCACGCAATTAGGCCGGCCGGCCGGCGTGTGGAGTCCATGAGATCGTGAATTCTTTGGTCACGTCTTCCTTTTTCCAAAAGTTTGCAAATATCGTTTTCGAGAAGAAAGTGTTCAGACAGATGGTACTACTACACGACATGAACATCTATGACACGACTAAGTAAATGAGCTAGTTTTTTTTAGGATAGTAAATGAGCTAGCTATCATTTAGGACGGCGTCACTTTACGTGCTACCACGAAAAGATCATTTGTTTCTCCTCTTGCTTGGCGCATTTGAAGTCTTGTAGTTTTGCATCCTCCGCCTTTGCTTCCTTTCCCTGTATCGTTGCGTCGCGCTCATTCCGGTGGTTCACATGGTGTGGCGGCCTAACGTACGACGATGCACATGTTTCATGTTTACTCGTGATTAGGCTTGCGTCGGAACGTACTATGCTGCCTAACACTGGCCATTTGGCCAACGACATTTGCAAGTCTTCCGCAAAAAAATAACGACATTTGCAATTCTGCACTTGAACACACCGTAACAGCGCCCGTGCCTGTATTTGGAGTAGAATCATGACATAAACTGAGCCCAAAATTTTATGTCGCAGAATGCAATGGTCTTCCAAGTCTACGCGATCCTCTCGCGGTCGCTGGATCGACGGATGTCCACCTCCGAGCCTCCCTCCTACACAAGCGTGGCACTCGCCGGCGTGGGCACGGGAGCGCTGCAGACGCTGATCCTGTCCCCCGTGGAGCTCGTCAAGATCAGGCTGCAGCTGGAGGCGGCGGGGCGGAAGCGCCAGGGGCCGGTGGACATGGCCCGGGACATCATGCGGAGGGAGGGCCTGCGCGGCATATACCGCGGGCTCACGGTCACCGCGCTCCGGGACGCGCCGTCGCACGGCGTCTACTTCTGGACGTACGAGTACGCGCGGGAGCGGCTGCACCCGGGCTGCCGGAGCACCGGGCAGGAGAGCCTCGCCACCATGCTCGTGTCCGGCGGCCTCGCGGGCGTCGCCAGCTGGGTCTGCTGCTACCCGCTGGACGTGGTGAAGTCGCGGCTGCAGGCGCAGACGCAGACGCACCCGCCGTCGCTGAGGTACCGCGGCGTCGTCGACTGCTTCCGGAAGAGCGTGAGGGAGGAGGGGTTCCCGGTGCTGTGGCGCGGCCTCGGCACGGCCGTGGCGCGGGCGTTCGTCGTCAACGGCGCCATCTTCTCGGCCTACGAGCTGGCCCTGCGCTTCTTGGTGCGCAACAACGGCCGCCAGACGCTGGTGATGGAGGAGATGAAGTGCCATGATCACTGATGCGAATTCGAATCCATCCGTTTGCAGCAATGGAGTTGCCGGCAGCGGCATGCGCACGTCCGCGGGGTTGTACATAGGCTAGTAATCCATGGGACTGGGAATCCGTCGTGGAGATCATACCATTTACAACAAAGGTGTGGTTTTCAGAGCGTAGTAGCAGTTAGTTGCTTCAGAATTCACAGAAATTGGCACTATAGGTGTGCTTGTTGACGACGACGATCAATTCTCCAATGTCTGGGGAGATGCTATTACATGTATAGTACAAGAAAATGAATGAAGATCATGAGTCAATGACCAGGTGTGGGACCAATGAACTGCGATCAGAATTCTTGTCTGACGGGAGATTGTGTTCTCAGCCATGGGGTCCCATGTATGCTTTGCTCACGTTGCGTGGATGGCTCCAGAGTCATGAATTCCCTCGTAAGCACGAGCGCGACGGTGCAAGTGATGCATGGGAATGCAGATCTTTCCTGGTAGCTCTCAGTGGCAAGTTTTCACAGGAAGAGGGCAAAAACGGATTAGCTTTCTACGGAGCACTTGTGGACGATACAGAATTGCCATTTCTGTGGAATCCTGCGCCACTACTTGCGGTAGATACCCGTGTGTTTACCACACAGCCAGGACGGTGTGATTCCAATTCCAGATGGGATCACGCTGATTTGATGTTTTTTTTTAGCATCAGTACAGACACAAGCGCTCATATACATGCGCATACAGTCACCCCTATGAACGCACACACGCACACCCTATCCCTATGAGCACCTTCGAGAGACTGAGCCGGCATATCATCTTGAGATTTACGAAGTCACCGTAAGCGCCTCAATAATGCGAGCACCATGATTTAAACCCTGATGGGTTGGGGATACCACTGTCCACCTAACCAACTCAACCACAGGTTGATTCGCCATGCTGATTTGATGTTGAGGTCCCCCTCTCCCGGATCCCTTCCGTAGGAGAGGGGAGCCCCAGGTATAGAAAACATTCAGGGCGTGTTTGGTTAGTTTCTTCACCAGGCCCGGCTAGGAGAGCAAAAATAAACCAGGCTGAGCACGGCATGGATAAGAAAAAACAGGGCCAAAAAGTAGATGACCAGTTGATTGATTGCCTGCACTCTTGTCATCGGGAAGCAATTTTCACCCGGCATTTGGTTGCATACATGCATATGATTAGGAGTTAACAACAAAGCTTAACACCCACCAGGTTTGGCATCTCATTTCGTCGAACACGTTGAGCATGCCGGAGGTTCCTCTGCCCATCATGTCCACCGCCAGCTCCCGGCGACCATGGGCACGCTCGACACCTGGACTCCTCCACGCACGGCACCGTGGCCGCGCCCGGCTCATGGCCGTGGACGCGCCCAGCTCCGGCGGCAGCCGCCCCGTGATGTTGTTCTGCAGCAGCCTGAAGCCCCGTACACTTCAGAGTTCATAGAGCACACAAGCAAGCAAGAAGACTAAGAAGTAGCAGCCTGAAGCCCCGTGCACTTCAGAGTTCAGAGAACACACAAGTAAGCGAGAAGACCAAGAAGCAGCAGCTGCGCCGGACGTTCGCCCACGAGCTGCAGCCGCTCCAGGTCGCGGTGTCAAGCTTTCCCTAATCATTTGATGGATGTGGAGGAGTGTGCGAGAGAATTGGGTAGATCATGCCAGGTCGCGGTGCCACATGAGCGTGGAGGAGTCCACGGGCTCCAGCCGCTCCAGGTCGCGGTGCTCGTCCACGAGTGCACGCGCCGGTCCGGCTTCAGCTTCAGCGTCAGCAGGAGGTGCGCGCGCACCAGCTCCGACCGCGCTGTCCGCTGTTTTGCCCAGGACTCCCGTCCGGGCCGCCCGTTGGAGCTCCGACAGGCCGGCCTGCTTGAGTGCTGCGGCCGTCGCGGCGAGGCGGTCCCCGCAGACGGATCCGGTGAGGGCGAGTCGGCGGAGGTCCGGCGATGGGATGCCCGCGCTTGCGCCCAGTGGCGGCGCCACGGTAGGGGCGAGCATGGTCGGCCGCCCCGGGTAGCCGAAAATACATATAAAAAAAATACGGTTCATTCTTTCAGTACATGGGCCAATATGTGGGGATTTGCACGGGAGGCACAAAAGCCCAGTCCACGGCCTAAAACCAGTTAGCACAGCCACACAACACCCAATCCTTCGACCTCGTCGTACTCGTACACGCACACCAGAAAATCCCCAATCGAGCGGAGCAGCAGCGAGAGTAACCTAGCCATCGCCGGCTCGCCGCCACAAAGCTCCGCCTCGCCGGGCCGCCGCCTCATCGCCGAAGAGCTCTGCCTCGCCGGGCCACCGGCCGCGGGCACCTATGGGCGAACGGAAAGAAGCAACGGTGCGGAGCGTGGCCTGTGAGGGAAGAGGCAGCGGCGGCAATGGATCGAGATCGAGTTCATGCAAACGCGCATCTGCTGTTTGCAAAATCAGCAAGTGCAGCCAGCAGGTAAATAGTCCAATCCATTCTTTGCTATTGAATCTCAAGCTCATGTTCCTTCAATTTCTAGCCAATCCATTCCAACTTTTGTTATCTGTTTCAAACTATTTGCTTACTTGTTTCAATATATGTATTGATATCAGCTTGTTCACCTGTTGTAGGTATCTTTTAGTCATGGAGTTAGATATTTTGGGCCATGGAATGAATTATTCAAGCAGCGAGAGTCCAAGTTAGTAGTTATGTGTGACGTTTATGTTATATTTTGTGATTTTAGGTGGTTACAGCCTAGTTCTTGAGAATCTTCAAATGTTCTAAATCATTGGTCATGTAAATTTTCAAGTGCATCTAGCTTCATATTTGAATTTTATGAGATTTGGTTCAGCGGACTTGCATTCGTCGATCAAATTTTTTATACCTTCAATGTTTCGCCCCGGCTAAGTTCAGTTCCTGGATCCGCCACTGCTTGCGCCGGCAGCGGGCGGCGGGAAGCGCGACCGGGGCGACGAGCGAAGTAGGCGAGGGTGTGCTCAGAGATGAGGTGCTCAGAGAGGAGAGGGATTAGGGAAGGTTAGGGAGGTGATTATCTGTCAACTCGTACGAACCGAGCCACCCACGTACGCTCGAGAGCATCGCTCGGGTCTGCCTCGCAAGAAACTGCCGATTGAAACGTTTAGGCAGCCCCAGAGGTGTTTTAAGAACCATGCTATGCAGGCCCAACAGGGTATGCGTGCAACCAAACAGCCCATCTCTAAAAAGATGCTGCATCGCGCGGGCCTGGTTGGGCTCGATGCGGACAACCAAACTCGCCCTCAAAAGTTGTGTGGAGAGGAAGGAGATAGGGAATTTAGACTTCAGTATTTCATTCACTGTTGAAACACCCGACACCACTGGGTCATATAGCGCGTGTGTGCCTCCTCCTAGTGGTGCATGCCGGCGGTTAGGGCATCCCAACGGTGACCCGGATTTACATCGCTAAATAATCTGTAATCGGCAGCAAGAACTCTGAATCAAGAAAAACACCAAATCGATTGGAAATGTACGCTCCCGTGGGAGTCGAACCCCTCCATAGGTGCCTTGTTCTATCGAGAGATGAGCTAAGGAGCGGCAACCCTTACATGAGTTCTTTGTGCCGTCCAGAAGGGCACCAGAAAAAAAAACAATGAAAGATCAAATGAAGCGGAATTGGTAACGTCCATGGACAGGGGAACCAGTCCGCAGACACGGATGCGGGAGGCCGTCATCCAACGCTGTCCGCATACATCCGGCCAACAATTCGAACTAAGTAGACGAAATTCGTTCAAACACGGCCGAATTTCATATAAACATAATGGATTTCACTTAAACTAGGATATTTTTTTACATAAAACCAGACCATATTCTGTCCAGTAAACTAAAAACCTTAAACAATAACCCGAAATGAAAGCACAAGTACTTCCTAGGTGGTTTTGGTAATTAATGTCAACATATCTTTTGTTGGACTAACACTTTTAACTAGTATGTTTCAGATAAGTTCAACAATGGAGTGGCATGGACTAGAGGATGTGGAACCCCTTCAAGATGCTAAGGACAAAGAATTGGCTCAAGCTTCAAGATCAAGACTCTACATTTTCTATTTTAGTGATCCAAGATCACATTGAGTCTATAGGAAAAGCCAATACTATCAAGAGGGGATGAGGTATTGCTTAATGACTTGCTTGCTCAAAGTGCTTAGTGATATGCTCCAAAACCCTCAACTACCTTCCCACATTCACATATGACATAAACCAAAAGTCAAACTCGGCCCCACCGATTCTTTCTATCCGGCGCCACCGAGTTTCAGATGTCATAGCCACTGCCACAAACCCTAGCAAATCGGTTTCACCGATAGGGATCTCGGTCTCACCGAGATGGGATTGTAATCTCTCTGTGTATGTCCATTACCAAAATCGGTCTCACCGAGTTTGAGCAATCGGTACTACCGAGATTACAATGCAAACCCTCTGGTTAGCTTATTACCAAAATCGGTCCCACCGAGTTTGTGTAATCGGTCTCACCGAGTTTGCCTGACCAACTCTTTGGTTAGCTTATTATCAAAATCGGTCCCATCGAGTTTGTGTAATCAGTGACACCGAGATTACGTTATGCCCTAACCCTAACCATATCGGTCCTACCGAGTTGCATCTCAGTCCCATCGAAAATCCTAACAGTCACTAGGTTTGCTGAATCGGTCCGACCGAGTTTAACCATTCGGTCCCACCGAGTTTGGCAAATTGTGTGTAACGGTTAGATTTTGTGTGGAGGCTATATATACCCCTCCACCCACTCTTCATCAGAGGAGAGAGCTATCAGAACATACCTACACTTCCAATACACATTTTCTGAGAGAGAACCACCTACACTTGTGTTGAGGTCAAGATATTCCATTTCTACCATATGAATCTTGATTTCTAGCCTTCCCCAAGTTGCTTTCCACTCAAATCTTCTTTCCACCAAATCCAAATCCTGTGAGAGAGACTTGAGTGTTGGAGAGACTATCATTTGAAGCACAAGAGCAAGGAGTTCATCATCAACACACCATTTGTTACTTCTTGGAGAGTGGTGTCTCCTAGATTGGCTAGGTGTCACTTGGGAGCCTCCGACAAGATTGTGGAGTTGAACCAAGGAGTTTGTAAGGGCAAGGAGATCGCCTACTTCGCGAAGATCTACCACTAGTGAGGCAAGTCCTTTGTGGGCGACGGCCGTGATGGAATAGACAAGGTTGCTTCTTCGTGGACCTTTCGTGGGTGGAGCCCTCCGTGGACTCGCGCAACCGTTACCCTCCGTGGGTTGAAGTCTCCATCAACGTGGATGTACGATAGCACCACCTATCGGAACCACGACAAAAATATCCGTGTCTCCAATTGCGTTTGAATACTCCAAACCCTTCCCTTTACATTCTTGCAAGTTGCATGCTTTACTTTTTGTTGCTCATATACTCATTGCATGCTTGCTTGATATGTATTGTGTTTGTTAAACTTTTGCTTAAACTCCACTTAAACTTAAGAATATTAAAAACTACAACTTTTGGCACTTAGTGTCTAATCACACCCCCCCCCTCTAGACACCTCTTCTCGATCCTTTCACTAAACTACTCTATACTTGAGATGAGCTCACTAGCCATGTCAGACTGGCCGACGGCTCCTCCTTCGTCATCGTCGCCCGATCCGGCGTCGGAGTGGGAGTCGTCGGGCTTTGGGCGGCGGAAGATGGCGGCGTCACGGCAGGGCTTTCGGAAACCATGTGACGCTCGCGGATGATCCTCCCCACTTCCTCCTATGTCGTGTACTGTGCGGCCGCGGCCACGGACAACATGGGCATGGGGAGAGGGCGCTCGGCCTGGGAGGAGGCGGCGGTGATCTCGCTGAGGGACCACTCCTCGTCGTACTTGGCCATCTCTCCGTCGAGGCGACGGAGACGCCGCTTGCTCATCTCTGCCGTCGTCACGTAGCGGTCTGGGCCTAGGCATACGCTGATACGTCTCCAACGTATCTATAATTTTTGATTGCTCCATGCTATATTATCTACTGTTTTAGGCAATATTGGGCTTTATTATCCATTTTTATATTATTTTTGGGACTAACCTATTAACCGGAGGCCCAGCCCAGATTTGCTGTTTTATGCCTATTTCAGTGTTTCAAAGAAAAGGAATATCAAACAGAGTCGAAACGGAACGAAATCAACTAGAGAAGTTATTTTTGGAAGGAAACCTACTAGATAGACTTGGACCCTATGTCAGAAGATGAATGAGGTGCTCACGAGGGTAGGGGCGCGCCCACCCCCCTGGGGCGCGCCTCCCTGCCTCGTGCCCCCCCCCCCTTCGGTCCACCGACGTACCTCCTTTCACCCATATATACCTACGTAACCTAAAACTTCCAGAAAGAGATTAGATCTGGAGTTCCGCCGCCGCAAGCCTCTGTAGCCACCAAAAACCTCTCGGGACCCTGTTCCGGCACCCTGCCGGAGGGGGGAACCCTCACCGGTGGCCATCTTCATCATCCCGGCGCTCTCCATGACGAGGAGGGAGTAGTTCACCCTCGGGGCTGAGGGTATGTACCAGTAGCTATGTGTTTGATCTCTCTCTAGTGTTCTTGATTTGACACGATCTTGATGTATCGCGAGCTTTGCTATTATAGTTGGATCTTATGTTTCTTCTCCCCCTCTTCTCTCTTGTAATGGATTGAGTTTTCCATTTGAAGTAATCTTATCGGATTGAGTCTTTAAAGATTTGAGAACACTTGATGTATGTCTTGCCGTGCGTATCTGTGGTGACAATGGGATACCATGTGCCACTTGATGTATGTTTTGGTGATCAACTTGCGGGTTCCGCCCATGAACCTATGCATAGGGGTTGGCACACGTTTTCGTCGTGATTCTCCGGTAGAAACTTTTGGGCACTCTTTGAGGTTCTATGTGTTGGTTTGAGTAGATGAATTGAGATTGTGTGATGCATATCGTATAATCATACCCACGGATACTTGAGGTGACATTGGAGTATCTAGGTGACATTAGGGTTTTGGTTGATTTGTATCTTAAGGTGTCATTCTAGTACGAACTCTAGGGCTGTTTGTGACACTTATAGGAATAGCCCAACGGATTGATTGGAAAGAATAACTTTGAGGTGGTTTCGTACCCTACCATAATCTCTTCGTTTGTTCTCCTCTATTAGTGACTTGGGAGTGACTCTTTTTTGCATGTTGAGGGATAGTTATGTGATCCAATTATGTTATTATTGTTGAGAGAACTTGCACTAGTGAAAGTATGAACCCTAGGCCTTGTTTCAACGCATTGCAATACCGTTTGTGCTCATTTTTATCATTAGTTGCCTTGCTGTTTTTATATTTTCAGTTTACAAAAACCTATATCTACCATCCATATTGCATTTGTATCACCATCTCTTCGCCGAACTAGTGCACCTATACAATTTACCGTTATATTGGGTGTGTTGGGGACACAAGAGACTCTTTGTTATTTGGTTGCAGGGTTGTTTGAGAGAGACCATCTTCATCCTACGCCTCCCACGGATTGATAAACCTTAGGTCATCCACTTGAGGGAAATTTGCTACTGTCCTACAAACCTCTGCACTTGGAGGCCCAACAACGTCTACAAAAAGAAGGTTGTGTAGTAGACATCAAGCTCTTTTCTGGCGCCGTTGCCGGGGAGGCTAGGTAAGTGAAGGTATATCTTTAGATCTTGCAATCGATTCTTTTTGTTTCTTGTTTCTTGTTTTAGCACTAGTCTAGTTTATAAAACAAAACTACCAAAAAAATGTGGAATTGAGTTTGTCTCAAACGCTTCATCTTTTTAATACCTTTCGTGAGTATGATGGAAAAGAAAATTGTGGCAAAGTGTTAGAAGAAGAATGCATTAAAATGTTTGGCACTAAATCTTTGAATGATGAGCATGATTGCAATGTTGTTAGTATGAATTCCTTGAATATTCATGATGCTAATGATATGCAAAGCCACAAGCTTGGGGAAGCTATGTTTGATGAAGATGATATTTTTTGTCCCCCAAGCTTTGATGAGCAAATTTACTATGATGAAAGCATGCCTCCTATCTATTATGACTATTGTGATGACATGTATGCTATAAAGAATAATGATAGCCGTGAAACTTGTCATCTTGATCTTAATTTTCAATCACATGATAGTTATTTTGTTGAGTTTGCTCCCACTACTATTCATGAGAAGAAATTTGCTTATGTGGAGAGTAATAAATCTTCTATGCTTGTAGATCATGAAAAGAATGCTTTAGGTGCTGGTTATATTGTTGAATTCATTCATGATGCTACTGAAAATTATTATGAGGGAGGAACATATGCTTGTAGGAATTGCAATAATATCAAGTTTCCTTTCTATGTGCTTAAAATCTTGAAGTTATGCTTGTTTTGCCTTCCTATGCAAGTTGATTGTTGTTCCCATAAGTTGTTTGCTCACAAAATCCCTATGCATAGAAAGTGGGTTAGACTTAAATGTGCTAGTCATATTCTTCATGATTCTCTCTTTATGTTTCAATTCTTATCTTTTATGTGAGCATCATTGAAATCATCATGCCTAGCTAGGGGCATTAAATGTTAGCGCTTGTTGGGAGGCAACCCAATTTTATTTTACTTTCTTGATTTTTGGTTCTGTTTAGGAATAAATAATCCATCTAGCCTCTGTTTAGATGTGGTTTTATGTTTTAATTAGTGTTTGTGCCAAGTAGAACCTTTGGGAAGACTTGGGTGAAGTCTTTATGATCATGCTGTAAAAAACAGAAACTTTAGCGCTCACGGAATTAGCTAGATTTTTTTACTGGAGAATTCTATTTAGTTGATTCTTTTTGCAGATGATTACTAGACAAATTCCTCAGGTCCAACAATTTATTTTAGAATTTTTGGAGTTCCATAAGTTTGCGTTAGTTACAGATTACTACAGACTGTTCTGTTTTTGATAGATTCTGTTTTTCGTGTGTTGTTTGCTTATTTTGATGACTCTATGGCTAGTAAAATAGTTTATAAACCATATAGAAGTTGGAATATAGTAGGTTTAACATCAATATAAATAAATAATGATTTAATTACAGTACCTTGAAGTGGAGTTTTGTTTTCTTTCGCTAACGGAGCTTACGAGTTTTCTGTTGAGTTTTGTGTTGTGAAGTTTTCAAGTTTTGGGTAAAGATACGATGGACTATGGAATAAGGAGTGGCAAGAGCCTAAGCTTGGGGATGCACAAGGCACCCCAAGGTAATATTCAAGGACAACCAAGAGCCTAAGCTTGGGGATGCCCCGGATGGCATCCCCTCTTTCGTCTTCGTTCATCGGTAACTTTACTTGGAGCTATATTTTTATTCACCACATGATATGTGTTTTGCTTGGAGCGTCATTTTATTTTATTTTGTTTTGCCTGCTTTTTGAATAAAGTATCAAGATCTGAAATTCTTAAATGTTTTATAGTCTTCATATAGTTGCATAATTATCCGACTACTCATTGATCTTCACTTATATCTTTCGGAGTAGTTTGTTGTTAGCTCTAGTGCTTCACTTATCTATTTTTAGAGCACGGTGGTGGTTTTATTTTGAAGAAATATATAAACTCTCATGCTTCACTTAGATTATTTTGAGAGTCTTAAATAGCATGGTAATTTTCTTAAATAATCCTAATATGCTAGGCATACAAGACTAATAAAAGAAAATTTCTTATGAGTGTGTTGAATACTAAGAAAAGATTGAAGCATGATAATTGTTTTGAGATATGAAGATGGTGATATTAGAGTCATGCTAGTTGAGTAGTTGTGAATTTAAATAATACTTGCGTTGAAGTTTGCGATTCCCGTAGCATGCATGTATGGTGAACCGTTATGTGATGAAGCCGGAGCATGATTTATTTATTGATTGTCTTCCTTATGAGTGGCGGTCGGGGAGAGCGATGGTATTTTCCTACCAATCTATCCCCCTAGGAGCATGTGCGTAATACTTTGCTTTGATAACTTCTAATTTTTTGCAATAAGTATATGAGTTATTTATGACTAATGTTGAGTCCATGGATTATACGCACTTTCCTTCGTTCCACCATTGCTAATTTCTCTAATACCGCGCACTTTTCGCCGGTATCATACACCCACCATATACCTTCCTCAAAACAGCCACCATACCTACCTATCATGGCGTTTTCATAGCCATTCCGAGATATATTTCCATGCAACTTTCCACCGTTCCGATTATTATGACACGCTCCATCATTGTCATATTGCTAGCATGATCATGTAGTTGACATCGTATTCGTGGAAAAGCCACCGTTCATAATTCTTTCATACATGTCACTCTTGATTCATTGCATATCCCGGTACACCGCCGGAGGCATTCATATAGAGTCATATTTGGTTCTAAGTATCGAGTTGTAATTCTTGAGTTGTAAGAAAATAAAAGTGTGATGATCATCATTAGAGCATTGTCCCAGTGAGGAAAGGATGATGGAGACTATGATTCCCCCACAAGTCGGGATGAGACTCCGGACGAAAAATAAAAAAAGAAAAAAAAGAGGCCATAAAAAAAGAGAAGGCCCAAAGAAAAAAAATAAAAAGAGAGAGAAAATATAGAAGGGGCAATGCTACTATCCTTTTACCACACTTGTGTTTCAAAGTAGCACCATGATCTTCATGATAGAGAGTTTCCTATGATATCACTTTCATATACTAGTGGGAATTTTACATTATAGAACTTGGCTTGTATATTCCAATGATGGGCTTCCTCAAAATGCCCTAGGTCTTCGTGAGCAACCGAGTTGGATGCACACCCACTTAGTTTCTTTTGTTGAGCTTTCATATACTTATAGCTCTAGTGCATCCGTTGCATGGCAATCCCTACTCACTCGCATTGATATCTATTGATGGGCATCTCCATAGCCCGTTGATACGCCTAGTTGATGTGAGACTATCTTCCCCTCTTTTTGTCTTCTCCACAACCACCATTCTATTCCACATATAGTGCTATATCCATAGCTCACGCTCATGTATTGCGTGAAGATTGAAAAAGTTTTGAAGATGTCAAAAGTTTGAAACAATTGCTTGGCTTGTCATCGGGGTTGTGCATGCTTTAAATACTTTGTGTGGTGAAGATAGAGCATAGCCAGACTATATGATTTTGTAGGGATAACTTTCTTTGGCCATGTTATTTTGAGAAGACATAATTGCTTTGTTAGTATGCTTGAAGTATTATTATTTTTATGTCAATACTAAACTTTTGTCTTGAATCTTTCGAATCTGAATATTCATATCACAAGTAAGAAGATTTGCATTGAAATTATGCCAAGTAGCACTCCGCATCAAAAATTCTCTTTTTATCATTTATCTACTCGAGGACGAGCAGGAATTAAGCTTGGGGATGCTTGATACGTCTCCAATGTATCTATAATTTTTGATTGCTCCATGCTATATTATCTACTGTTTTAGGCAATACTGGGCTTTATTATCCACTTTTATATTATTTTTGGGACTAACCTATTGACCGGAGGCCAGCCCAAATTTGTTGTTTTATGCCTATTTCAGTGTTTCGAAGTAAAGGAATATCAGACGGAGTCGAAACGGAACGAAATCAACTGGAGAAGTTATTTTTGGAAGGAAACCTACCAGATAGACTTGGACCCTACGTCAGAAGATGAAGGAGGTGCTCACGAGGGTAGGGCGCGCCCACCCCCCTGGGGCGCGCCCCCTGCCTCGTGGCCCCCCCTTCGGTCCACAGACGTACCTCCTTTCACCCATATATACCTACGTAACCTAAAACTTCCAAAAAGAGATTAGATCTGGAGTTCCGCCGCCGCAAGCCTCTGTAGCCACCAAAAACCTCTCGGGACCCTGTTCCGGCACCCTGCCGGAGGGGGGAACCCTCACCGGTGGCCATCTTCATCATCCCGGTGCTCTCCATGACGAGGAGGGAGTAGTTCACCCTCGGGGCTAAGGGTATGTACCAGTAGCTATGTGTTTGATCTCTCTCTCTCTCTCTCGTGTTCTTGATTTGGCGCGATCTTGATGTATCGCGAGCTTTGCTATTATAGTTGGATCTTATGTTTCTTCTCCCCCTCTTCTCTCTTGTAATGGATTGAGTTTTCCATTTGAAGTAATCTTATCGGATTGAGTCTTTAAAGATTTGAGAACACTTGATGTATGTCTTGCCATGCGTATATGTGGTGACAATGGGATACCATGTGCCACTTGATGTATGTTTTGGTGATCAACTTGCGGGTTCCGCCCATGAACTTATGCATAGGGGTTGGCACACGTTTTCGTCGTGATTCTCCGGTAGAAACTTTTGGGCACTCTTTGAGGTTCTATGTGTTGGTTTGAGTAGATGAATTGAGATTGTGTGATGCATATCGTATAATCATACCCACGGATACTTGAGGTGACATTGGAGTATCTAGGTGACATTAGGGTTTTGGTTGATTTGTATCTTAAGGTGTTATTCTAGTACGAACTCTAGGGCTGTTTGTGACACTTATAGGAATAGCCCAATGGATTGATTGGAAAGAATACCTTTGAGGTGGTTTCGTACCCTACCATAATCTTTTCGTTTGTTCTCCGCTATTAGTGTCTTTGGAGTGACTCTTTGTTGCATGTTGAGGGATAGTTTTATGATCCAACTATGTTATTATTGTTGAGAGGACTTGCACTAGTGAAAGTATGAACCCTAGGCCTTGTTTCCTATCATTGCAATACCGTTTACGCTCACTTTTACCGCTTGCTACCTTGCTGTGTTTATATTTTCAGATTACAAAAACTTATATCTACCATCCATATTGCACTTGTATCACCATCTCTTTGCCGAACTAGTGCACCTATTCAATTTACCATTGTATTGGGTGTGTTGGGGACACAAGAGACTCTTTATTATTTGGTTGCAGGGTTGCTTGAGAGAGACCATCTTCATCCTACGCATCCCACGGATTGATAAACCTTAGGTCATCCACTTGAGAGAAATTTGCTAATGTCCTACAAACCTCTGCATTTGGAGGCCCAACAACGTCTACAAGAAGAAGGTTGTGTAGTAGACATCATACGCCTGCTCCGGGTTCGCCGCGATGTGTGGCGGCAGGACGTCGGAGTTTACAGCGCTAGAATTAGATCAAGAAGTGCCACAAGGGGCCCACGAGCCTGGGGGGCGCCCGGCAGCTTGTTGCTCCCTCGTGGCTCTGGAAGCTTCTAGGGTCCCTTCTGGTCCAGAAAAAATCGTCAAAAAGTTTCGTAGCTTTTGGACTCCATTTGGTACTGTTTTCCTGAAAAGCCAAAAACATGCAAAAAGACAACAACTGGCACTGGGCACTAGGTTAATAGGTTAGTCCCAAATATGATATATAATTGCATAATAAACAACCAAGATTGATACTGTAATAGCATTGAACAATAAAAAATTGTAGATACGTTGGAGACGTATCACAGCGACTTGATGGCTGCCGTAACGGGGGTCCGGCTGGTGTTGTTGTTGTCTCCAGCCGGCCTGGGGTTAGCTGGATGGGCCTGGATCGCTTTGCCAGCTGTGTCGAGCCAGACCTGAATGCGCAACACAGAGTCGGCCGTGGCGTACTTGTCCGCCTTGGCCATGAGCTCTACCATGGTCGCCGGCTCGGAGCGCATAAGCTTGTGCTTGAGGAGGGTGCCGTCTCGGCAGCCCTTGGTGAAGTACTGGATCGCCTGCACCTCATGGACTCCCGCGTAGGAGTTGTGCAGCTTCGTCCACTACGTGAGGTAGTCGCGGAGAGACTCGTCCAGCCCCTGGACACAAATGGAGAGCTGGCGGAGCCGGCCGGGGCGCTTGTAGGTGTCGGTGAAGTTGCGCACGATTGCGTCCTCAAAGTCTAACCAGGTGTTACTGATGTTGGCCGGCAGGCCATTCAGCCACGTCCGGGCCAAGCCAAGCAACATGAGGGGCATGTAGCGCACCGTCACACGTTTGTTGCCACTGGCGATGTCGACGGCCATGGTGTAGTTGGCCAGCCAATCCTCTGGCTTGGTGACCCCATTGTTCCTGGGGGTGTCGCGAGTGAGAGTGAAGCCCTTGGGAAAAGGCTCACCGCGGATGCGCGGCCCGAAGCAGGTCGGGCCGACAGAGCTCTCCTCTTCTAGCGCGAGGGACCGCACCAACCGCTCGATGCGGCGCCGAGCGTCGTGCTCGTCCTGGGGCTCGTGAGGCCCCAGCCGGTTGGTGATCGTGGGACACACAGCTGGCCCAATAGAGGTTGGCCGCTCCCACCGCACGGATGGGCGTTGCCGAGCCGACTGCCGGCGCCCATCACCTTCTGGCTCATCGAGCCCGGTCATGACAGCCGGCATGTCTCGGTTGCGTTGGCCCTGGCGCTGGCTCCCGTCGCTGGGAGCAGGCGAGGAGGACACCTGGAACATATGTCGGCGGGCACCGACCAGCTGCCAGTCATCCTCCTGAAGAGGAGGGGACTTTGAGCCGGAGGCGGTCGGCTCAAACTGCGCCTGCTGCAGATTAGCAGCAGTGACGAGGTCGCGGACGCGCTGCTGTTGCTGCAACAATTCCTCGCCTTCCAGGTGATCCAGGTCGGTTGTGGCTTCCTGAGCTGCCCTCATGTTCTGGACGTGGGTATTGTAGATGGGCCGGTTCGCGCCAAGCAACTCACCGATGGCACGGCCACGACGCCACACGTCCCGCGTCGGCTGGGGTCGACGCCAGCCGGAGTGAAGTCATAGGCGGTGTTGTACTCGCACTGCGTGAACTCCATCTTGCGCTGCGCGGCGGCGAGCTCGGTAGCCTCAGCAAGCAAGCACATTAGCGGGTCTCCTCGAGCTCGGCCGAGGCGGCAGCCAGATCGGCACCAGGCGTGATGGGGGTACGCAGGTTCTGCACCGCCGTGTGCAGGGGGTTCGACTGGCCAGCGCGGGCTGCAGCCGCAGCAGTCGCTCCCTTGCTGCGGCCAGACACTTGGCTGGAGCCGGTAGTGAGCACCTCCACGCAGACGCAGAGGTCGTCGACATCGTTGGAGACACCGCCGCCGCCAGATGGCAGCGGGTCGAAGAAGGTGAGCACCTCGCTAGGGTACTCATCGGGGGTGAGCGTGACAAAGACGCGCAGCTCACCGAAGGGAACAACGGAGCCGCCTGCAGGGCATGCAGCGTCCGCGTCAAGCGATGCGCCGTTACTAGCGCAGCCAGACGCTCCAGGCAGGCCGATCAAGCCGTGCGAGATGTGCTCGAGGGAGTGTAGGGTCTCGTCCAGAACGTGACTCCGGACGACGCCTCGTGCAGCCCCACGGTGGGTGCCAACTGTCGTGGTATTCTCACGGAAGATGCCATTAGACTGCTTATCGAAGGGGGTTAGGGCCAGAGAGTGTCGGTGGGTTCCAGAGTCGAGATTGGGCACGAGCAAGCGGAGACACACGACGTACCTAGGTTCGAGGCCCTGTAGGGGAGGTAACACCTCTAGTCCTGCCGGATCGACTATGAGGACCACAGGGTTACAATGGTGCTCCTGGAGCTGTCCGGGTGGAGGAGGAAGAGGGAGCCAGCTCTCCTTCTTGCCTCCCATGAGTGTGTGGGTGTGTGTAGAATGAGCCGACCCCCTCTCTGGGGGGTTCCTGGGAGGTCGTATAGACTGGCCTTCCAAGTTACAAGTGATAAAATAAGGGGGCGGGGCCCAGTTGTCATCGTCTCTAGCTTGCAGTGGGACCTGGCGGCTACACATCACGGTAGCTCGTCGTCCTTTACGTCATAGAGTGGGTGGCACTGTGCGCCCACTGTGCCATGTCATGCTGACGCCGGTTGCCCCGGTCAATGGTACTGCAGACACTGTGGCACGCTCTCGTTAGAGCATCTCCAGTCGCGCCACGAATAGGACCTCCACAGGCGTTTTTACCGCGCCGGAGCCTAAAAATCGGCCCAGTCGCGTCCCCAGGAGCCCATTTTTCGCCGGTTTGGGCCGAAACTGGCGCCGGCGGACCCAAACCGAACCCGACGCGCTAGGGGGCGCCCGGGGGCGCCGAGGCGAGATGTTTTGACGCGAAAGCGTATGGGCCCGCCGAGTCAGCGATACACCGCTTCGTTGCCCTCATCGCCTCGGTTCCCGCGGGAATCAATACGAAGGCTGCCGCGCCGGTCAGCCTCCATTGATGCCTCACGGGCGGCGCAGTGAACGCGCAGCGACGCGCGTCCAGCCACGCGTCGCCCGACATGCAGCCCGCCGCCGCCCAGCGACGGCTATAAAAGGCGACCTCCTCGCCGGTGGATGCCACAGCTCTCATTTCCCCCCTCTCCGGCGTAGTAAGCAGCACTCTTCCCTCTTCCCGCCGACAAGAAAGATGCCCAAGAGGTACCCAGGCGACGGCGTGGCAGCAAATGGCTTCGGTCGTCGCCACCTCCAAGAGGCAGAGGCACGGCTGCTATACGAGGCGGAGTACCCGGCGCCCCCGGACATGCGGGTGCCGGGGACGTGGAGGCTGAGCGCCGGTGGCGTGCCGGTGCTACCGGTGCCCGAAGGGGCGGCACGCTGCGCCGAGATCGCCCGCACTCGCTCATCCATGACGGAGGAGCAGCGGAACGAGCCGCGTTACGCCGCCAACAACCACCACCTTTGGACGATGTATTTCGAGCGCCGCCGGGAGGAGCTGCTCACGTTCACCAACGGCGTCATCCCGCGGGGCCGCCACAACACAGACAGGCGGCGCGAGTGGTGGGGCGTTCCGGGCCACACCCTCGAGGCCGTCCTCGACCACGTCGAGACTGGCAACACGTCGCGCCTCGAGTACCCGCCGCGGCCGTCCTTCTCTCACCGCCGCGGTAGCTCCTGGACGCCGCGGCGGATGGAGCCGGGGTCCTCGTCGTCGTCGAGCTCCGGCTCGCCGACCACGCTCCGCCCCGTCAAACCCGAGCTGGAGGAGACACCGCTCCGGTGCCGCACCCGCAGCGGCGCCCTCGTCATCAACGAGGTCGCCCGATCCTCCCCGCGCGGATCCTACCGCCTGGTCCGGCCGAAGCCGGAGCCGGGGCTGCTCCCGATGAAGCCGGAGCACGTCGAGATGGCGGCCCCCGACGACGAGTCCGCCCTCAAGTGGGCGAAGGAGGACTACGTCCGGGAGCAGGTACGCCGCGAGCACCGGGCGTACGAGGAGCTCCAGGCCCGTCGCCACGGTCGCGAGGAAGGCGACGTCATCCTCCTCAACAGCGACGATGAGGGCGAGGTCGGGTCGTCCAGCGCACCACCGCGCCTCGGCGACCTGGGCCAGGGCTGCAGCAGGGACGGCGCCGGCCCAAGCCAGCCGCGCGACGATGACGGTAACGGCGGCGGCGACTACACCCGCTTCTACAGGCTCCTCGGTATGTATACGATGGCGACGGCGATGGCGGCTAGGCGTAGTTTAAGCGTTGTTAAGGCGTAGTTTGCATGTGTTTTGTGTTTTTTTTTACAAATTTCAATGAAATTTCGCCAAGTTTGTGCAAAAAACGCGAGTTTTCGTATATTTTGTACGGACGTCGCCGAACCCGGGGCGACCTGTGGGCCGACGACTAGGAGCTAGGTCGCCCCCAGGGGCCAATCGGCGGACCCCCGGCCGGCTCTTTTTCGGTGCCCTCGGGGGCCGAACAGCTGGAGATGCTCTTAGTCAGCGATACCGCGCACACTGTCACCATGCTCTCCCCGACGCGGGAGCGGTACTCTCCCCGACGTGGGAGCGGTCTTGTCATACAGCGGGGCGGGACGGGTGCTGACCCCGCCGGCCGCTGACTGCAGCCAACCGGCCCATGCGTGGGGCCGTGCCTAGCCGACCCTCGACAAGGAAGTCGGCTGGAGTGCCAGCCGGACTAAGAGCAACTCTAGCAGACCCTGCAAAAACTTGACCCGCAAAACGCGTTTGCAGTTTCACGAAGATCGCGTTTGCGAATCGAAAACTAGCGCGGCCGAGCAGATACTGTAAAACAAATTGTAAAACTGGAATAAAGAGCTCCTTCCTCCAGTCTGGCCGTTGCCGCCCTTCCTCCAGCCGGCCGCGCCCCGTCGCCCGCAGGCCATGCCCCGTCGCCCGTCGGCAGCGCCCCATCGCCCATCGGTCGCGCCTCGTCCCTGGCGGTCGCGCCCCATCACCGCGCCGGTCGCGCCCAGCCTCGTCGGCCATGCCCTGTCGCCTCCGTCGTCCGCGCCCAGCCTCGCCGGCCATGCCCCGTCGCCTCCGTCGTCCGCGCCCAGCCTTGCCGGCCACGCCCCGTCGCCTCCGTCGTCCGCGCCTTGCTTTATTGCCAGGCGAGCCGTGCCCCTTTGCCTGCCGCGTCGGGAGGATTCCGGCGGCCAGGCTGAGGTCATGGGAGGCCACGACGATGTCAAGCTCGTCCAATTCGAACCGGCGGCGATCAATTGCGGCGTCTAGCAACCTTTTCCGATGTGCGGTGATGAATTCCGACCAGTTTAGGGCGGATTCCGGCAAACTGCGCGGCGGCGTGTTTGATCCGACGAGGTTTAACCGGTATACGGGGCCCCATATATTCGGCCTTCCAACCTCCAAAGATAAGGGTTTCGGGTGTGCATTTGCGGTGACCCTTAAAAATTTTACAGATTGGATTACTTTTACGATTTTTATTATGGACACTTTTTTTGCCCAAATCTATAAAACGCAAAATTTTTGCGAGTTTGACCACTTATGAGATGCTCTAAGGGGCGTCGGCCGCCCTGATGTTTCAAAAAAGGGTCTTGTGCTCCCGAGCCTACCCGGGTCTTCCCCCCGACACACACACACACACGTAATGAAAAGGCAGTGCTCTTACCGGTTGCTAAAGAGACATGATTCCTAAACAAATTAAATACAACATCACTAAGATGCAACATCTAATGCGTTGGTATGCCTGTCTCTAATTTTGTTTGTACAATCCGATATGAAAACGTCCAAAATAGCGTCAACCGAGCCAGACATTTGTAGTCTTCCTTGCATGCATAGCATCATGGCCGCGAAGTTGAAAAACTACCATGTACCAGGAGCGTCATCAGTAATAACAGAATAAACATATATTACCACGAACACTGAACAGAAGCTAATTCATACGCTCGCACAAGCACCATACCATTTTTATTCAAAGATCATACATATACATCTTTCATTTCAGAAGGCTGCTGCTGCTGCTGCTGAAGATCACTGAGCATCAAAATGGAACAGATCGTTTACCACAGTCAACAGGAAAATTTCCCGTGATTCAAACAGGCCCTAAATGAAGAGGGCAAAGGTATCATCTGCATTACAGGGAACATTTATTACAGGGGAGACTGCTGTATCATCTGCATTCTTGTAGCGCTGATTCCTTGGGCTAAAAATTACCCTAGAACATCACAGAATCAATTAGGGGAATGAGCATAATAAGATGGCCGGAACTCATACCGGTTGCAATGGCCCTGTTTGATTTCTGGAGGTGATAACATGCAGTAAGGAAGCTATTGATAGCGGGTTCTTGATATTTACACCTGTAGTTAGTTAGATTGCAACGTTCTTTGTCCCTGCTCCACTGCACACCGATAGAAGTTTGGCATGTAAGATTACTCCGACTGTGGTTAGGCCTATGATAAACTAAGAACTGGACATGAACTAAAAGATGACGAGTGAAAACATAGTGAATACGATTAATACAATTGAGTCATGGTACCAATGACATCTAATACTTGGATCCATACTTGGATCCAAGGTTGCAGAGGAGGAGCGGCGGCGGCGAGCCAGCGGCACGTCTTTATCGACGGCGTCGTCTTTCTTATCCTTAAGGACTTGTTTGTAATTTTTCTTATCTTTTGAGGACTGTTCTGTAAGGGTACTGGATTAATATCACTTGGTCTTTCCCGCAAAAAAAACAACAACAACAAAGCCTTTCAGTCCCAAACAAGTTGGGGTAGGCTAGAACTGAAACCCAAAAGATCTCGAAACTTAGTCATGGTTCCGGCACGTGGATAGCTAACTTCCACACTTCCCTGCACATGGCTAGTTCTTTGGTGATATTCCAGACCCCTTCAGGTCTCTCATTACAGACCTCCCATGGATCCATGCATCTCACCAAAAAACGTGTTTGTTAAGCGTCAGAGGTAGTAACTGACAGTGACTAAGGCTGAGAGTTAAGGAAGAAGAGATGTGTATACAAAAAACGGAAACTCTAACATTAGCAAACTTAACAAGGGGTCTCTCTTTATGGACTTCCCATGGATCCATGTATCTCACCAAAAGACTTGTTTATTAAGCGTCAGAGATAGTAACTGACAGTGACTAAGGCTGAGAGTTAAGGAAGAAGAGATGTGTATACGAAAAACGGAAACTCTAACATTAGCAAACTTAACAAGGTTCCAGTACGCTTTTCTTCAAGCCATGTTGCTAGGAAAATGTTGTGTCAACAAGCAAAATAGCATACTTCCTGACAAAATAAATATCTCGAGGCAGTAACGGGAAAATAGTACCCCCTCCGTCCCAACATGCCAAATATCTTCAGGCAGTAACGGGAAAATAGTACTGAACCTACTTCTATGCTGCCAAAGTTTGGTTTAGCAACAAAAGGAGAGTTTAATCAGCTTATATGTGCAGCCTTGCTTGCAACTGTCCTACTCCTTAATCAGGCTGGTTCAGGGAAAAACATTACAGCAAACATCTTTCCACAGAAAATATAGCTTCACTATAAGCAATTATACACGGAGAAAACATTTAGAAACCCATTAAAGGCTGGCTGGCTATGTGGGGATTATTTAGGTCCAGTAGTTACATATTGGCAAGGACTTGCTACAGTTTTCCTTGCAATTCAAAGGATTTAGTATATCCCTTCAGGTCGAAACAAGCCCTAAAGATTTGAATATACATTTGCAGTCAAATCATAGGTTAGGATCAAATGAAATAGACACAAGAAGCTATGAAGGAATTGACACCCGTAATACTAAGTTGCTGTTACTTGGAAAACTAGGTTATTGATATGAAAAGAAGCAGGACATATGTTATACAAATGAAACTTACAAAATGTCGTCATAAAACAAGAGATATTTGTATTTTACCTTGCAGAGACTTCTCAAAGTTCACCAGCTGGGATATAAAGCCCGCGTTGGGTGCTATTTGAGGTCGTTTGCTTCTAACTAGTGACATGGCACTTTGCAGGCTCATCTGGTGCTTCTTCATAAGATATGCAAGAACAACTGTGACACTGGAAATTTAGATAAAGATCACCTCAGAACTAATTTGTCTCGATAATGTGCTTCACATTTCGGTCACAAAGCCAAAATATTATCCATGACACATCTACAGATACAGAAATATGTGATTTTATATAACAAAATATTGCTCTAAATTTTAAATGGCACCACACAATACTACATACCAATTTATTATAATGATGACTAAGAAAGTTGTTTCAGTTATTAAATAGGAAAAAGGGCTATCAATCAGGAAATAACCGATTCAGGATTATGTGACCGACTAATCATTCAACGGCATTAAGAAACACGCTGTTATACTTCCCATAACAGATTCTCATTACATGCTAAGTGGATGCGTCGATTCACATGTAAATATGAACATTTATACTAAATCTAAATAAGAACAATTTTATCATATATGCATATTATTATTTTTCCGTTTTGACAACGGAAACATCATCATGCTCATGTCACTGGTATATCACATCATGTTTTCATCTGTATTTGTTCCACTAAAAATATAGCCTTCCACTTTAGTATATATTGGCAAAGAAAACAAATTTTGAATTAAGGCTATCGCCTTGGCACGGCACTCTAAAATGCATGTTTCGTTGGGCCAGCAAGAAGACTTTGACTAGGTAGGTAGGGGTGGCTGATAATATAACAATATTGAACGCATTCCAAAATAATTGACATTAAACAACTCGTAAGAAACAACTTTACCTCCGCGACCGACCTGCAAAGCAGTGAACCAGCACATTGCCACCAGTGTAGATACCCTCATCTATGAAAGTAAAGCATTCACCGAAATGCTTTCCCAAATCAGTGTCTGGGCTGTCAAGTACTGTGTCAATAAAGAAAGTATGTTTTTAGTTCTGCATGGAACTTTGGATGACAAAAGAAAATTGCTCAGGTAGACACAATCAGTAAAGGCTAAGAAACATGTCAAAAAGAAGTAAAGGCTAAAAAACCACTAATACAAAGTAAAGATTTAGATGTTCCAATCTAAGTTTGTTATCAGAATACGAATGCTCTAAACCAGAACTGATACACATCAATTTCAAATATAACGAAGATGGTAAAAAGTTGGCTAACATGTCTACCAAACATATCAGGAATGTCAGGATCTTGGGATTATAAAGGTCATAGGCCAATATCTTAGCTGGAAACACAGGTAAAAATTAGGAGAGCGGTACCCTCGATCTTCTTGTACGTAAATTCTGCTGGAAAAGCGGGATTCAATGATCTGGCAACAACCAAGATGTGGGTGATGTTCAAGCTCTTCAGAGCCTCGTTATTCAGTGCTGCTCCAACAGAACCCAGGTAGAGGCCCTTCAAGTGATAGAATCAAGATGTCAATCAAAGTAATTCAACTGCTTCACATAATCCTTTTATTTCATAAAGTGCAAGTACGTTATCACCTGATACACCTGTTGTAAAACGTACTCCTACATGTCAGCATGAATTATGGCTAGTTTTCTATACGCCATACAAATGCTAAAGTTAAGATCAACTGGAGAATTCTCCACCTTCCATTGAACAGAAAAGGACCCTCGTTCTTCTACGGCCAATAACATTTCCAGAAGTTAGCAACATCTAATGGTAAAAGCTACAATACAAATTCCAGTTCCACAAATAATGGATCGCACGATCTAGATCGACGAATCCTAGTGAATCTGCATCACGAAACCCCAGCCATGCTCCAAACATTGGATGCCGCAATTACATCACTAAATCGCATCAGGTAATCCTATTAGGCGGGAAACGGTGGTGGAAGAGAGGCCGTGGAGCCATCAGACCTGGTCGACGAGGCAGGGGGTGTTGTCGGCCTTGCGGTACCTCGCGGCGCACAGGCCCTGCATCAGCGCCATGAGCACTCTGGTCTGGTGCTGCTCGTAATCGTCCATCTCCTGCTCGTCCCTCCCCGCCGATTGCCCCGCCTCCGGCACCGACATCGTCAGGGGCTCTTCCCTCCCTCGTCCTGACTCCCAACGAATCCGGATGGGGAAAATGGTGAGGATGTTTCTCTTTCCTTTCTTTCTTTAGTATTAAATATAAAAAAATGTACCCACGGTCAGTAAAACTTATGGCTCATACTAATTTTGTCACTGGACTTTAATACCGGAATCAGGGTGTTTAAATTATCACTAATCATGCTTATCCATTGCCCTTACGATTCTTTTTCAATTTGAGATTGCTTTTACCACGCTTGCCCGTGCGACTGCAACAAGGGTATAAATATTCTAGTCTGTTAGCCGTGATTTAACTGACTGTATTAGTATTAACTAAGAAAAGAGCCCGTGTGTTGCAACGGAAAAAAACTTTGATGTGAATTCAAATTTAATGAGAATTATGAAATGTTGCTCATTTTCAAATCGGCTCTGTGCGCCACTTCTTCTATCCAACTCTAACAAATTTTGTATGAATATAGATAAAAGAAGGGAACATAATTTTAAAACATATAGTTCACTTCATATTTTTCCTATTCCTCTTTCCTCAAGTAGCGGATATTACTCGCATTTGTAGTGATATAGTATAAAAATAATGTTATTGCCTTCATGTCTACCAGAGTTTCAGTAGAACAACAAAAAGAAAAAGGAAAAGGCAGAATGAAGAATGGAGGGAAAAACTTGTGGAACTCACAAAATTTTGTTAATTCCCTCACTTCAGAATTGTTCAATTAAATTTTCAAAAAATAGAGTTGTTCAATTAACACACTTGATTTTCTGTTTAAACTTAGATTAGTAACACAAAGTCTCAAGCTTGAAAATAAAATAAAATAACACAGCGCAATGATTAATTTTCCACAATCCCGTTTAAGTACGAGTCATTTTTGTTTTGCGCCCATTAGTTTTCCAGACGGCATGCAGCGTGCAATGATGAGCCATGAAATCAACTGCCCCACAGTCCCGCTTTAGTTAGGAGTTTTTCTGTGGGACCGTTAAATCTAATTTTCCACATTCCTGCTTTTCAATTAGGCCATGAAATCTCCCACAATCCCGGCAAGCAGCGTGCAATCAGGTCATGAAGTCAACTGTCCCACACAATCCCGCTTTAATCATAATACTCATTCATCCTTCATTTAATTTAAGGGATATTTAAATTAGTGCCCCTGGTTCCTTAGTTGTGCTCACTTTTCCCCACGTTCCAAACGTTTGCTCATTTTCCCCCTCTTCCTTAGTTGAAACTCTCATAAATGCTCATAGCGGGCGTTTGCCGTCTTGACCGTTCATTGATCGTTAATTGCTGACGAGTGGGGCCGAGTCTTCGTCTGACTGTTGCTTGTTGACGGGTGGGACCGCAAGGAGACACGTATTGGGCAGCTTGTCTGAATCTGAAACAGATCTAGACAGGCCGCACTGCATCGCGCCGCCCCGCCCCCTCCGCCGGCGTCGTGCCGCGTCCACCGCAGTTGTTTCCTCCACCCTATGCCCCTATTTCGTTCGTCGGCGACGCCGCGTCTCCGCCAGATATAGCCCACCTCCCCATCTGGGATTACATATGATGTTGAGTGAGGACACTCGGAATGCAGTCGACCGTGGAGAGGATTGGGTCGAATCCGCGGCAGATAATTCATGGATTAAACCTGGGTAAGCATTGTTTCCTCTCGAATTGACGTTCTAAGTCGTATTGCAGGCCGTATTTGACTTCTGTTTGCTTGAATCGTTCGAATTTGTGCTCGATTTTACCCGGCTAACTGAAGCCTTTGTTTCCTTCAACAAAATAGGATTGGTCCCGCGCTGGCTTTCCGACTAGCGATTAGAATGGAAACTAGTGTGCTGCGTGGTACTAAACCGCATTTGATTTCATCATTTTTCTATCCCAAAGTGGTAGAAACCAGCATTTCTTTCAAAGATTTGCTAGCTGAGCTCCGAAACACCTATCCTTGGAGTGATGCCGATGCTGTTGAACTGAATTACTTCAGCAGTGACGAGCAAAGATTTCTCCCACTAACTTGCGACGATCATATGTCGTTGCTTTTTGCTGGGATTCCTGGCTGCCGATTCGGTAAACTCCAAATCGGTGTGCTTCAGCCACGCGCAGAACGGGCGAAGGGGAAGGGAGTCCAGACATCATTTGTCTGTGCTAATAGCCAGCACCCCGACACTCCTTGTAGGTCGACACCAAGTAAAGTAAGTGGTTCATGGAGCCACAACATGCCTACTGCCAATTCTGGTTCCAATTCAGCTGCTGCTTCTCGTGTACCTTCTGCAGTTGGTGTAGAAGAAGATGCAGAACCTGACGAGGCAGTGCCTACAAATGACGATGAAGACGAGATGATGTTTCCTGAACTAGTCGATGTAGTCAGTCAGCAAGTAGTGGATGACGAATATATGGAGGAGCCCATCAGCCAAGCTAGGTTTGATGACACTGACGATGAAGAGAAGGTGGAGAACATGGACAGCTTAATCGAGGATGAATACGATGGTGATGACATGCCAACAATTGAGTGGAACAGGGAAAAACCTGAGCTTAGTGTAGGTACCATTTTCCAATCAATGGTGGACTGTCGGAATGCAGTGACAACATGGTGCATTATATCTGAAAACACCTATAAGATTAAAAGGAGTGAGCTAGTAAGGTTCACCATTTTTTGTCCATATCCCAGGTGTAGGTGGAAGTTGCATGCATCTCGTATGAGAAAGAACAAATATATTCAGGTAATCCAAGTTCAGTTAGTAATTTAGTTCCAGATCGTTGAGTAAGGTTTCTTAACTATTTTTTACCCTTTTATTTTGTTTCAGATAAAGAAAAACCCACACAAGCACACCTGTCCGCCTGGAGGGGGAGGGGGGAAGGCCAAAACCAAGCTAGCAAAAACTAGGTGGGTGGCAGATGCTATATTGGATTGGCTGAGAGAAGAACCTGGACTTGGTCCAACAGCACTCCATGGGAAGCTTTTTGAGAAGTACAAGATAGAAATTCCTTACATGAGAATTTTCAATGCTAGGGAAAAGGCTCTTGACAGAATTAATGGTCAATGGAATGACAGTTTTCAGCTGCTTTACACTTTCAAAGCTGAAGTGGAGATTGTCGTGGTTCTAAGTCTGACAGTAAGAATGGGAGGTAAGTATGGAGAGGCAAGATCCTAGCTATGGAGTAGTTGTATGCGCAAGGAGTTTTACGAGTTCGGGCCCTTCTCTGAGGAAGTAACAGCCCTACGTCTCGGAGCCCGGAGGCAGTCGACTGGATTATGTGTGAGTGTGTTACAAAGTTGCGAACCCCTGTCCTAGTGGAGGGGGGTGGCTTATATAGAGTTCGCCAGGACCCCAGCCAGCCCACGTTACAAGGAGTTTAATGTACATAAAGAGAGGGGGTTACTGGTAACGCCTGTAATAAAGGACCATGAAGGCCATAAAAGCTACTTATGAGATGACCGTTTATAGGCAGTGCCTTTAGGTCTTCTTATAGTCGAGTGGTTGTCTTCATGGTCGACTGCTTGTGCTTCTGGTCGAGTACGCTCGTGTCCGTCGACTGGGCTGACCAGGTCGACTGAAATGTTGATACTTCTTAGAATGTCTTTCATTGTAGGAGTCATGTCCTTGATTGGGTACCTCAGGTATGATAAGTTACCCTACCCTAGGTACGTATCCTCGTCATTAGCCCCCGAATGGGTCAGGAGTTAAGTGAGAATGGGGCCGAGCCTATGCTTCCGACTCAACCTCCATGCTTCGGTTGCATCTGTCTTTGGATAAATGGAAGTTACGGTGGGAACCCATTCTTCAGTTGCCTTGATCCATTCAGATGTCCGTCGAGTGGTTTCATATTACCGTCGAGTGTGTTTATGTGACGAGTCTCTTGGGAGACTTAAGGAAACGGATCTTTTCGTCTGACAAACCGTCCTGTCGATCGCGGATCTTGCGGGATTTGAAAATTGGGAAGCGCACCGGACGGAGAAAATCGCGTGAATCGGCTGGATAAGGCAAGGGCGCCTCGATCTCCGCGCCACCTTTTTCGCCACGTACTGCGCGCGCGCCTGCTGCGGGATTTGACTGGGGGGCGCAGGCCCACTGATCAGCCACTCGGGTGTGGCCTTATATAAGGTAATGATTCCGATTTTTTTTTCACTGTGCGCCCTTGTTTTTCTTCTCCCTTCCTCCGTAAGCCTCCGCCTCGCTCTTCGCTGCAATCTCGACACCGCCGCTCGGCCAAGACCTCGTTCGAGACAATGGGGAAGGACAAGACGGCGGCGGCGGAACGCGCGAAGAAGGCCGCGGCAAAGGGTAAGGGGAAGAAATCTGGCCGAGGCGGGTCGTCCTCGCGGGCCGCTCTGCCGTCCGGCTGGTTACAGGGGGATTGGATGCCCTCCATCCTTACTCAAGATGATATTGACGACATGGTGGAGGGGGGACTCATTCCTTACAAGGCTGCTCGCCTCCCTGGGAAGGAGACGGAGCCGAAACCTCGCGAGGGTGAGTGCATCCTGATAGCCACCCATGTCGACCGGGGGTTTTCCCTGCCCCCGAGTCCTTTTTTTAGGGCCTTTCTGAACTTCTTCGGAGCGCAGCTCCACCATTTCACGCCCAACTCCATAGTCTATCTTGCTGCGTTCGTGTCTCTGTGTGAGTGTTTCTTAGGCTGTCGACCTCACTGGGGCCTCTTCAAGCATATCTTCACTTGCCGATCCCAGTCGGTTAAAAGGCTCAACCCGGACGGGGAAAAGACGCAGGTGATCCAGATGTGCGGGGGCCTCGGGATCCAGACGAGGGGTAAGAGTTGTTTTCCTCCCATGACGCTTCCCGATTCCGTGCTCGGGTGGCAGTCGACTTGGTTCTACTGCAAGGACCAGCCGACCCCTGGCCACTCGACCGGCCTTCCTCCTTTTACCTTGGACCGAGTGCAGAAACCCGCTTCTTTGAAAGTGGTTCCAGAGGAGAAGGCTCAGGTGAAGGTATTAGTCAGTCGAGTGGTTGAGTTGGTTCGGGAAGGCGTGACCGGCATGGACTTGCTCGAAGTCTTCCTCCAGCGACGAATCCAACCTCTCCAGGCTCGGGATCACTCGATGTGGTTGTATTCCGGGTCCGACGACTCCACTCGGATCCACCCGGAGGCGGTCGAGGCTTCTGTACTGGAGAGCTGGCTGACCAGCATGACCGGGAATAAGGACAACCCCAGGGGTTCTAGGAGGATTGCTCCGCTTGATGGGATGATGGAGACAGACAAGGTACGTTTTACTTCTTCCGACTGAAATTTTCACTCCGTCTAGTAACTGGCTTGCGATAAGTCGACTGATCCTTGCTCTGCCCGTTGTCTTGCAGGAGATCAACGACATGTATTCGATGCCGAATGGGAACCAGGAGCAAGTATCTGAAGGAGGAGGGAGTGGAGGCGAAGGAAGTGAGGATGGAGGTGAAGTCGAGGAGTGGGAATCTGATGGTGACGTAGAGGAGGAGACCAGCGACGACTTGGGTGATGAAGATGAAGAGGTGGAGGTCGACCTTCCTCGACGCGAGAGACGCTCCAAGAACGCTCAGGATCCCGCCGTGGAGCGCAGTCAGTCGAGTGCTCCGGTGGGCCAGTCATCCAAGCGCCCTCGGACCGCGTCGCCGGCCCCAACTGAGAAGGCACCCAAGCAGCCCAGAGCCATCCCGACCAAGCCACCCAAGGCCTTGCCCAAGATCAGGGTCGCCATCCCTGTCATCTCTGGGTAAGTGACTGTTTTTATCTTTCTTGAGTCGACTAGAACGGATTCTTAGTCGATTCACTTTCAAATTATTTGCTTGGAATCGTGCAGCGCCGTTACTTCCGAGACTTCCATCCAGAATGTCGATGAGATGATGGAGGACGCCGTCACTTCCAACTTAGGTATAATCTTTGACACGATCCGACTGTTTAACTGCTGAGTCGATTGGATATTCATTTCTGAACTTTTGTAGCTCCGACCAACATTATTGACCTTCCGGATGATGAGGAGGAGGCGGAAGTGCCGCTCAGGCCTTTTAGGAGGAGAGGCCGGAGGGCCCCGGTCGACAAGGCTCCTCAGACCGCGTCGACTGCTGAGGCGGTGGTCCAAGGGGGTGACAACACCGCCCGGACTACTGTGACTTTTGCTGAACCACTGACGACTGCCCGGCCTTCGTCGTCGACTGCTCCCCCACTGGTCGACCCGCCCTCGTTCTTCGCCGCCTACCAGACCCCGGAGGATCAAGTGAGTGCTGCTAAGGAGGCTATACGTCAGGCGGGGCTCATGATGGAGCAGACCAAAGCGGCTCGGGATGCCAGTCAAGCGGCCTATGACATCAGCTCGGCGTTGCAGCAGAACGTCCAGGTTAGTTGGTCTTCACTTGCGTTGTACACCCACTGGGTGCTGTTGATCTGAAATTTTTCATTGATGGGGGCACGCTGAGTGCACCCACTGGGTGTAGTCCCCAAGGCCACGGTCGACTGCTGGCAGTCGACTGCGGTCTTTATGCTTTCAAACTTCCTCACTCGACTGATCGGATTGGGTCGAGTGGAAATCAAGGAAAACCGGTGGGGGCACGCTGAGTGCACCCACTGGGTGTAGTCCCCGAGGCTACTGTCAAATGTTTTGATTCGGCTGTAGTCTTAGAAGTGTTGTGCTCTTTCTTTCAGTCACTCGGGAGTAACTTGTCTTTGATACCCTTTGTCGATTGACTCTTTGCAGAAGTCTTGTGAGCTTGTTGCTCAGCTTGCTGATCTGAAGGATAAGCAGATCCAGCTTAATCTTGATTTACAGTTTGCTCAGGAAAACGTGCAGAAGGCGAAGGATGAAGCAAAAGGTATGGCTGGTGAGGACTCGACGTCTATCTCTGTTCCTCTGCCCGTTCTGAACTCTGTGTCTGTTGTTGCTTTGCAGACGAACTAGAGAAGGCCCTGAAGAAGAAAGATCTTGACCTTGCGGAGGCGCAAAAGGCAGCTGCGGAGAAGTTAAAGCTCGCTGAAGAGAAACTTGCTTCAGTCAGCCATCTTGAGAACGAGAACGCTAGGCTGAAGTCTGCTCTTGACGCGGCCAATAGGGAAGCGAGTCGACTGAAGACTGACAAGAGTACTCTGAACGACAAGATCGGCCAGCTGGCGGGGAAGCACAAGGACTTGGAGGATTATCTTGGGGGTCTTGCCAAGAAGCTATACCTCATGCTTGAAGGTAACCCCCTTTGTGCGATTAATCTTGTTGTTGTCGACTCACCATTTGGTTACAGTTTTGCTCTGTCGAAACTTCTTTCAGAATTCTGCCGGAATTTTGAGGAAGAGACCAGTCGAGTGGAGACCCGCCTAGACCCTATCAATTCTCCTGTGAAGGATGAAGTGGCCATGAATGTCCTCCGGTTGGAATCCCGTATCGCTGGTGTGGTGGACTACCTGGCTCGACTGAAAGCTGCTGTGTCGCGGATCGACTCCGCACTCTGGCCCAAAGAGACCCTTCAGAACGACCTTGAATCCTTGGTCACTCGACTAAGTGATGTTCCAGGTCGAGTGCGAGAATGGAAAAAGTCTTCTGCTAGGTGCGGTGCTGATGTGGCTCTGTCACTGGTTCGTGTCCACTGCAAGGAGGCGCGAGAGGAGAAGCTGGCCGCTCTCCAGGTTGCCAATACCAGGAAGCATAATTTTCAGGATTTCATGGAGACCTTCATCACTGCTGCCACTCGAATCTCAGACGGGATCGACTTGGACGAATTCGTTGCGCCATCAAGCCCTCCGCCAGAAGAGTAAAAAACTGTTGTGCTTTACCTTAAATTTGCCTCGGGATGCCGAGTGGTTTATGTATTTGATAAACTCCGTCGGGCTCTCAGCTCGAGTACTTTTATTTGCGATCTAGGATCTTTTGATTTTATCCGAACATGGCTCGACGTTGAATGTCTTCGTGACTTGATCCGCCGATCTACTATTCGTTGTTCCCTCAGAGGCTGCTATTCGTTGTTCCCTCAGAGGCTGCCTGGTTTGCACGATGCTCATCGCCGCGATGGTGTCTGTCAAAATGGCTTAGGCGAGCACTGGGCTGCAGCTAAGTCCCCGAGTGGGAGGTTTGCTCTCCACTCAGTAGGATTCCAATTACTTAGGCGAGTGCTTGGACTGCAGCTAAGCCCCCGGGTGGGAGGTTTGCTCTCCACTCGGTAGGATTTCAATTACTTAGGCGAGTGCTTGGACTGCAGCTAAGCCCCCGAGTGGGAGGTTCGCTCTCCACTCGGTAGGATTTCAATTACTTAGGCGAGTGCTTGGACTGCAGCTAAGCCCCCGAGTGGGAGGTTTGCTCTCCACTCGGTAGGATTTCAATTACTTAGGCGAGTGCTTGGACTGCAGCTAAGCCCCCGAGTGGGAGGTTTGCTCTCCACTCGGTAGGATTTCAATTACTTAGGCGAGTGCTTGGACTGCAGCTAAGCCCCCGAGTGGGAGGTTTGCTCTCCACTCGGTAGGATTTCAATTACTTAGGCGAGTGCTTGGACTGCGGCTAAGCCCCCGAGTGGGAGGTTTGCTCTCCACTCGGTAGGATTTCAATTACTTAGGCGAGTGCTTGGACTGCGGCTAAGCCCCCGAGTGGGAGGTTTGCTCTCCACTCGGTAGGATTTTTTCAAACTTAGGCGAGTGCTTGGACTGCAGCTAAGCCCCCAAGTGGGAGGTTTGCTCTCCACTCGGTAGGATTTCAATTACTTAGGCGAGTGCTTGGACTGCGGCTAAGCCCCCGAGTGGGAGGTTTGCTCTCCACTCGGTAGGATTTTTTCAAACTTAGGCGAGTCCTTGGACTGCAGCTAAGCCCCCGAGTGGGAGGCTGGCTCTCCACTCGGTAGGATTTTTTCAAACTTAGGCGAGTGCTTGGACTGCAGCTAAGCCCCCGAGTGGGAGGCTGGCTCTCCACTCGGTAGGATTTCAATTACTTAGGCGAGTCCTTGGACTGCAGCTAAGCCCCCGAGTGGGAGGTTGGCTCTCCACTCGGTAGGATTTTAATTTCTTAGGCGAAACGGATTCGCAGCTAAGCCCCCGAGTGGGAGACTTGCTCTCCACTCGGTAGGATTTCCTGAAAACTTAGGCGAAGCGGATTCGCAGCTAAGTCACCCACTGGGGGAAATTTAAACAAACAGAAAAAGAAATAGCAGTCTTTTGCTTGAAACAAAAGAACTACAGAGGTACTTTTATTACATCTCAGTCGAGTGAGTTTTTAAGTGTAAAAAGGACGGAGCAGGTCCGCGTTCCATGCTCGAGGCTCGTTGATCCGTCGATCGATGTTGTAGAGGTGATACGCTCCGTTGTGCAGGACTTTGGTGATGATGAAGGGGCCTTCCTAGGTCGGGGCAAGTTTGTGAGGTTTTTGCTGATCCACGCGGAGGACCAAATCTCCTTCCTGAAAGGCTCGACCCTTCACATTTCTGGCGTAGAACCGACGCAACTCTTGCTGGTAGATGGTCGAGCGGATTAGAGCCATCTCTCTTTCCTCCTCTAAGAGGTCGACTGCATCTTGCCGGGCCTGTTCTGCTTCTGCTTCGGAATATAACTCGACTCGAGGCGCGTTGTGGAGCAGGTCGCTCGGCAAAACCGCTTCGGCTCCATAGACCAGAAAGAATGGTGTTCTTCCAGTCGACCGGTTAGGGGTGGTCCTCAACCCCAATAGAACTGACGGAAGTTCATCGACCCAGGCGCCTGCTGCGTGTTTGAGATCACGCATCAGTCGGGGTTTTAATCCTTTGAGGATGAGGCCATTCGCGCGTTCGGCCTGTCCATTCGACTGAGGATGAGCAACTGAAGCGTAGTCGACTCGAGTGCCCTGAGAGGCGCAGAAGGCTTTGAATCTGTCATTATCAAAGTTTGATCCGTTATCCGTGATGATGCTGTGCGGAACTCCATATCTGAATATCAATCCCCTGATAAAACTGATGGCAGTGCTTGCGTCGAGGTCCTTTATGGGTTTGGCTTCTATCCACTTCGTGAACTTGTCGACTGCAACCAACAAGTGGGTGAAGCCACTCCTACCAGTTCTCAGTGGTCCGATCATGTCTAGACCCCAGACAGCGAAAGGCCAGACGAGTGGAATGGTCTTTAAGGCGGAGGCGGGCTTGTGAGACATGTTGGAATAAAACTGGCACCCCTCGCACTTGTCGACTATATCCTTTGCCATTTCGTTCGCCTTTGGCCAGTAAAAACCCGCTCGGTATGCTTTGGCCACGATGGTCCGAGAGGACGCATGATGGCCACAGGTCCCCGAGTGGATGTCCTCGAGAATTATCTGTCCTTCTTCAGGTGTGATGCACTTCTGACCAACTCCAGTCGCGCTTTCTCTGTATAGCTGCCCTTTGATTACTGTAAAGGCTTTGGATCGACGGACGACCTGTCGAGCCTCTTCTTCATCTTTTGGGAGCTCTTTTCTCATGATATACGCAATGTACGGCACTGTCCAATAGGGAGTGGTGATCATAACTTCCATAATCAGGTCGACCACAGCTGGAACCTCCACTTCGGTCGAGTCAGAGGCGCTTTTTGGTTGTGGAGGCTCTTCTGTGAAAGGATCTTCTTGCACTGATGGTGTGTGAATGTGCTCCAAACACACATCTTTAGGGATGGCCTCCCTTTTGGACCCTATCTTCGCCAGATCATCTGCAGCTTGATTTTTCAGTCGGGGTATATGATGGAGCTCCAACCCCTCGAATCGTTTCTCCAGCTTCCTCACTGCGCTGCAATATCCCGTCATGGATGGGCTTCGGACATCCCACTCCTTCATCACTTGATTAACAACCAGATCTGAGTCGCCGTAGACCATGAGGCGACGGACGCCGAGTGAAATGGCCATACGTAATCCGTATAGAAGCGCTTCATACTCTGCCTCATTGTTGGAGGAATCAAAGTGAATCTGGAGGACATACTTGAGCTTATCTCCTCGGGGGGAAACCAGTACAACCCCCGCACCGGGTCCGTTCAGCATCTTGGAGCCATCGAAAAACATAGTCCAGTGCTCCGAGTGAACTTGAGTCGGAAGCTCCTGCTCGGTCCACTCGGCGAGGAAATCAGCTATTGCCTGGGACTTGATAGCTTTCTTTGCCTCGAACTTGATATCAAGAGGAAGAAGTTCAATTGCCCATTTCGCCACTCGACCGGTTGCATCTCTGTTATGAAGAATCTCTGATAATGGAGCGTCGCTGACGACTGTGATAGAGTGATCAGAGAAATAATGAGCAACCTTCTTCGTGGTCATGTAAATCCCGTAAACAAGCTTCTGATAGTGGGGATATCTTTGCTTCGACGGGGTCAGAACTTCAGAGAGATAATAAACTGGGCGTTGAACTTTGAAGGTCTTTCCTTCCTCTTCCCGCTCGACCGTAAGAACGGTACTAACGACTTGTCCCGTGGCTGCTATGTAAAGCAACAATGGCTCTTTGCTGACAGGAGCAGCAAGCACCGGCTGGGTGGAGAGCAAAGCTTTTAGCTCTGCAAATGCTGCATCAGCTTCTGGAGTCCATTCGAACGTGTCTGACTTCTTCATCAGTCGGTAAAGAGGCAGCGCCTTTTCACCGAGCCTGGAGATGAATCGACTTAAAGCGGCCAAGCATCCAGCAAGTTTCTGGACATCGTGCACACGCACGAGGCGTTTCATCTGGAGTATGGTGCCAACTTTTTCGGGGTTAGCGTCGATTCCTCGTTCGGAAACAAGAAAACCGAGTAACTTTCCTCCAGGGACTCCAAATGTGCACTTCGACGGATTGAGCTTGATATCATAATTCCTGAGATTGGCAAAAGTTTCAGCTAGGTCAGTCAGCAGGTCAGAACCTTTTCGTGACTTGACCACTATGTCATCCATGTATGCTTCTACATTCCGACTGATTTGAGTAATTAGGCACTTCTGAATCATTCTCATGAATGTAGCTCCGGCGTTCTTGAGACCGAAAGGCATGGTAACATAGCAGAAGCACCCAAATGGGGTGATGAAGGCTGTTTTTATTTCATCGGGTCCATACAGACGGATCTGATGGTATCCAGAGTAAGCATCTAAAAAAGATAACCTCTCGCATCCTGCAGTCGAGTCGACTATTTGGTCGATGCGAGGAAGAGGAAAATGATCTTTCGGGCAGGCCCGATTGATATGCTTAAAATCGATGCACATGCGCAACGATTTGTCTTTCTTAGGGACCATTACAACATTGGCGAGCCACTCGGAGTGGTAGATCTCGCGAATGAATTCTGCTGCTAGGAGTCGGGCCACTTCTTCGCCAATGGCCTTTCTCTTCTGAACGGCGGACCGTCGAAGATGCTCCTTGACTGGTTTGACCTTTGGGTCGACTCGAAGGCGGTGCTCAGCCAGTCCCCTGGGCACACCTGGCATGTCAGCAGGCTTCCATGCAAAGATGTCCCAGTTCTCACGGAGGAACTGGACGAGCGCTTCTTCCTATTTGGAGTCGAGTGTAGTGGAGATGTTGGTTGGAGCCGCATTTGGATCGGTCGGGTGGATGTGGACTTGCTTGGTCTCACCAGTCGACTGAAATGCTGACTCCGTGGCGGGCTTCTTGGCTCGTAACAACTCACTCGGATCCGCAGTCTTCTGGTACTCTTGTATCTCTATCTTGGCCATCTGAGCATCAGCAATTTTGGCGCCTTTCTGGAAGCACTCCTCTGCCTTCTTCCGATTGCCAACGATGGTGATTACACCTTTGGGGCCAGGCATCTTCAGCTTGAGGTATACGTAGCATGGTCGAGCCATGAAACGAGCATAGGCTGGCCTCCCAAGAATGGCGTGGTACGCACTCTGAAAATCCACGACCTCAAAGGTTAACTTTTCTTTCCGGAAATTCTTCGAGTCACCAAAGACAACGTCGAGAGTGATTTGACCGAGTGACTCAGCTTTCTTCCCAGGAATGACTCCGTGGAAGCTCATGTTGCTGGGGCTGAGTCGGGACATCGGAATGCCCATCCCCTTCAATGTCTCTGCATACAACAAGTTTAGCCCACTGCCGCCGTCCATCAGAACCTTGGTCAGTCGAGTGCCTTCAATAATTGGGTCGACCACCAACGCTTGCCTCCCTGGGGTGGCAATATGAGTCGGATGATCGGACTGGTCAAAGGTGATGGCGGTCTGGGACCACTTCAGGTAATGGGGTGTCACCGGAGCGACCATGTTTACTTCGCGATTGATGACCTTCAGTCGACTCTTACTTTCGACATCAGCGAAAATCATCAGAGTGGAATTGACTTGGGGGTATTCTTCACCGCTGTCTTCCCTGTCTTCAACTTTGTCTGACTCTTTCTCTTTGTCCTTGGCCTGCTTCCCTTGGAACTGTTGCATCAGGAGTCGACATTGTCGAGTGGTATGCTTAGGGTAAATGAGATTTCCCTCTTCATCTTTCTTCGTGTGAATGTGGCATGGTAAGTCCATCACATCGTTCCCGTCCTGGTCTTTCACTTTCTTGGGGTTCCAAGGACCCTTGGGTTTCCCCTTAAACTTCCCTGGGGTCACAGCTAAGGCTTCCCCGGGGGCGACTGGCTCGGCCTTGCGCTTCTGCTTCCGACTGGAGTGTCCTCCGCCGGCCTCATTAGCGGCTGCCTTATACTTGCCACTCCGGAGTCTATCTTCCTCTTCTCCGTTCGCGTACTTGGTGGCGATTTCCATCATTCGACTCAGGGTCATATCCCCGGTTCGACCGAACTTCAAACTTAACTCCCTGTTTCTGACGCCTTCCTTGAAGGCGCAAACTGCCTGATGATCGGACACATTCTCGACCGTGTGATTCAGAGTGATCCACCTTTGGATATAATCCCTCAGGGTTTCACTCGACTTCTGAACACATGACTGCAATTCTGTCAACCCTGCCGGTCGCTTGCAAGTCCCTTCGAATGTCCTGACAAACACCTGGGCTAGATCTTCCCAAGTATAAATACTGCTGGGAGCCAACTGATTCAACCACGCTCTGGCTGATCCTTCCAACATGAGGGGCAAATGCTTCATGGCCACCTCGTCATTGCCGCCTCCGATCTGAACAGCCACTCGGTAATCCTCGAGCCATGTGTCCGGCTTGGACTCTCCGGTGAACTTGCTGACTCCAGTCGCCAACCTGAAGTTGGGAGGAATCACTGCAGCTCTGATTGCTCTGCTGAAACACTCGGGACCCGAGACGTGAACTCTGCTGCTGGACGGCGCGCCTCTGTCACGGTCTTCTCGGTGAGCTCTATTTTGGTCGACCAGACCTTGAACGATGATGGATCTCGCATCAAAGCCTGGTTCCCTGGGGTCGACTGGGACCCTTCGCCCAGTACTGAACTGGCGTCTGTCCTCTTGCCGTCGAGGAACGTACGACCCCGCTCTTGGGGCAGGAGAAGGCACTCGACGTTGATCGTTGCGATCGAATCGGTGCTCATATCGCTCGTGCCCTTGGTATTGATCCTCGTGCCGGCCTCTGTGTCCTTCACGCCTCGGGAGCGACCTTGGACTATGAGCCGACTGAACGGAATTCGCAGCGACGGATCGACTGTGAATCCTGTTGCGCGACTGAGATACGGCTGAATTCTGGTCACCCGTTGCACGGAGCAAATCTCTGATCTGCAACAGACCTCTCCCTGCCTCTGACTGTGAAGGCTGGATCGACTCCGCTATGCGAGCCGCAGCTGCCAAATTCTGAATCGGGGTACGGTATACCTGGGTCGGCGGCTGGAAGAGGCGACGACGACTGGACTCGGGAACGGGCGATCGTGCGCGCTCGTCGAGTGCTCTCTGGAGATTCTCCAGTCGAGTACGTTCAGCCAAGTTGGCCAAGCGCACCTCCTCCAGGGCTCGTGCCTCAGGGGTTTCTCCAACGATAGGAGTGTGAAGGGCGTCCATGTTCCGGCGACGGAGTTCCTCCCTCTGCACTGAGGTAAGGGGCTCGGGCCTGTACTCTTCGTGGCCCCGCACCGGAATCCCCCCTGCGGCAACCTCTTCGGTGTGGGGGAATCCGGGGGGACTACGTGGTCCGTCGACCATTAGTGCTTCCGCCACTGGATCACTGCTGTCGCACTCGGACGCAGTCTCTACGGAGCCAGTCGAACAGGCCGTAGAGTGACTCGTCGGGCTCGATTGCCGCGACTTGGGGGATGGCCGACTGGCGGGCCAGTGCGTGCTTCACCCACCGCTGGAGTCTCGACCGACCGGTGCGCTTGCGCCGGTGGGAAACTGATGACGACGATGGCGAAACGAATGCCGACCCGTACTGGGTCGACGGTTAACGCAGGAGGACGCCGCGGACGCATGCGCGAAAATGCGTGGCTCCGCGGGCGGGAAGCGCGTCCACGTCGAGTGGAGCCTCCTGCAGCCAAGCAGAGTTGTCAACGATGAAGGAGAGAGCGCCGAGACGGATCTCGCGGCTCTTGACCATGACTCCGCTCGAAAACATGATGTGGGGTGAAAGAATCCCAACTCCTCCAACAAATCGCTAGAACACCTGCCCCACGGTGGGCGCCAACTGTCGTGGTTCTAAGTCTGACAGTAAGAATGGGGGGTAAGTATGGAGAGGCAAGATCCTAGCTATGGAGTAGTTGTATGCGCAAGGAGTTTTACGAGTTCGGGCCCTTCTCTGAGGAAGTAACAACCCTACGTCTCGGAGCCCGGAGGCAGTCGACTGGATTATGTGTGAGTGTGTTACAAAGTTGCGAACCCCTGTCCTAGTGGAGGGGGGTGGCTTATATAGAGTTCGCCAGGACCCCAGCCAGCCCACGTTACAAGGAGTTTAATGTACATAAAGAGAGGGGGTTACTGGTAACGCCTGTAATAAAGGACCATGAAGGCCATAAAAGCTACTTATGAGATGACCGTTTGTAGGCAGTGCCTTTAGGTCTTCTTATAGTCGAGTGGCTGTCTTCATGGTCGACTGCTTGTGCTTCTGGTCGAGTACGCTCGTGTCCGTCGACTGGGCTGACCAGGTCGACTGAAATGTTGATACTTCTTAGAATGTCTTTCATTGTAGGAGTCATGTCCTTGATTGGGTACCTCAGGTATGATAAGTTACCCTACCCTAGGTACGTATCCTCGTCAGAGATGGCAAGTCCAGGGAGTGTTGTAGAGATTGACAATCATACAGTTCCATTCAAAATAAAAGGGAAGTCATTTTAGAAGGAGTGCTTCAGAAGGGCTTTTGTTTGTTTCAAGGCTTGCTGGCAGGGGTTTCTAGATGGTTGCATGCCCTATTTGGCTGTAGATGCTACACATTTGACTGGACGATGGAGAGGACAGCTAGTAGCAGCTTCTACAGTTGATGGACACAACTGGCTATTCCCAGTTGCATTTGGTGTGGTGGAGGCAGAGTCTGAGGAAAGTTGGGTTTGGTTTCTGCAGCAGTTGCGCAACATTATAGGCACACCCCCAGGTTTAGCTATACACACAGATGCTTGCAAGGGTTTAGAGAGTGCAGTGGAAATTGTATTCCCTGAAGTGGAGCATAGGGAATGTATGCGACACCTAGTGCATAATTTCAAAAAGAAGTTCAAAGGTAAAGTTTATGATGAGAACTTATGGCCATCATCATATACATGCAACAAAAGGAAGCATGAACACCATTTGAGAATGTTGTATGCTCAAAATCCTCTTGTGAAGGAGTACATGGATACACATCATGGCAAGTGTGGTCAATAAGCAAATTCAACGAAATCTGCAAAGTAGATTATGTGACCAGTAACCTTGCAGAATGCTTCAATTCAAAGTTCAAGTCAGTGAAAGGGCTCTTGTTGTGGCAAGCATTTGACAAGATGAGGCAAATGATCATGATAAAGATGGCTCTTCGCAAAAGAATTGCAGAAACACAATATGTTGGTCATCACTGATTAAGGCATTGCACTTGAAGGCAAGAGGACTGAAGATGAAATGTATTCGATCTGGTACATATGAGGGAGAGGTTACCTATACTGACACTAAAAATAGGGTATGGAGGTATCCTGTGAACCTAAGTACTAGAGAATGTACTTGTAGGCAATGGCAGATCCGTGGGAAGCCATGCATACATGCCCTACATCTGATGACCGTTATCGGGTGTGCAGATGGTGAAGTTGATGAATATTGCTCTGAGTATTTCTCTGTTGCCAAATTTATGGCTGCTTATGCTGACAATGTGCCTGCACTATTAGGGAAAGATCAATGGAACATAGTAGATCCAGGGTTCAAACTCCACGCTCCTGTCATTACTAGACCACCAGGAAGACCAAGGAAGCAGAGGATTAGAGCAGGTGAGGAGGGTCGTCTACCAAAGAAGCATGCTTGCAAAAAATGTGGAGTTCTGGGGCATATTGCTAGGCTTTGTACCAATGCAGTGGATGCATCATTTGGAGAGGAGGAAAGATGGACAACAACCAATGCTGAGGAGAATGCAGCAGCAATGGAGACTGAAGATGCATTGGAGAATGCAGCAGCAAATGAAGCAGTGGAGAATGCAACAGCAAATGAAGCATCTTGGTATGTGTTTGCATTTGTAGAATGCAGCTACCCTTTTGTTTGCATTTACTCTCTTTTTTTCCTATGGCTTATAATTTATTTACCAACTCTAGGGAGAAAAGGCCAAGAGATGAAGAACCAGAAGATTTTGAAACCATGGCCTTTGATGGTTTTGAAGCTATAAGAGAGGAAGAGGAGGGGGTAATTTTTCCAATTGTGCCTTTAAAGATTACTGAACCCATATGACCATCAAATGGTCGTCAAGTGCTCGGCGAGTGGAACTACTCCATCAGCACCTCCACGGGGGAAACCCCAAGTAAAGCCCAAGATCAAAAGGAACAAGAGTCTGAAAGAAAAGAGCATCTCAACTAGGGAAACCAGGAGCAAGACGGTGAAGCCAGCTGCAAACACAAGGAGCAAGTCGAAAATTTGAATTAAGTTGTTGGGAAATGTTTGTGTTGTCAATTTGAGGGCGAGTCGTTCGCTTAAAACTTGGTAGATTTGTATTAAGATGTTGGCATCTTAAAACTTGGTAGATTTGAGCTACTGTGAAAACTTATCAGTTGTAATAATGTTGCTTCTACTTTGGTTTCTTATTTTAGCCAGAATTCAAATTTCCATCAAAATTTGAATTTAAATCAATATTTGAATTTGTGCGGCGAATCCAGGAGTATGAGGTGAAGGAGGCTTTAAAAAGGATGAAAGGAGGCAAGGCGATGGGCCCTGATTGTATCCCCATTGAGGTGTGGAAAGGTCTCGGGGACATAGCAATAGTATGGCTAACCAAGCTTTTCAACCTCATTTTTCGGGCAAACAAGATGCCAGAAGAATGGAGACGGAGTATATTAGTACCAATCTTCAAGAACAAGGGGGATGTTCAGAGTTGTACTAATTACCGTGGAATTAAGCTGATGAGCCATACAATGAAGCTATGGGAGCGAGTCATTGAGCACCGCTTAAGAAGAATGACAAGCGTGACCAAAAATCAGTTTGGTTTCATGCCTATGAGGTCGACCATGGAAGCCATTTTCTTGGTATGACAACTTATGGAGAGATATAGGGAGCAAAAGAAGGACTTGCATATGGTGTTCATTGACTTGGAGAAGGCCTATGATAAGATAACGAATGTCATGTGGTGGGCCTTGGAGAAACACAAAGTCCCAGCAAAGTACATTACCCTCGTCAAGGACATGTACAATAATGTTGTGACAAGTGTTCGAACAAGTGATGTCGACACTGATGACTTCCCGATTAAGATAGGACTGCATCAGGGGTCAGCTTTGAGCCCTTATCTTTTTGCATTGGTGATGGATGAGGTCACAAGGGATATACAAGGAGATATCCCATGGTGTATGCTCTTTGCGGATGATGTGGTGCTAGTTGACGATAGTTGGACGGGGGTAAATAGGAAGTTAGAGTTATGGAGACAAACCTTGGAATCGAAAGGATTTAGGCTTAGTAGAACTAAAACCGAGTACATGATGTGCGGTTTCAGTACTACTAGGTGTGAGGAGGAGGAGGTTAGCCTTGATGGCCAGGTGGTACCTCGGAAAGACACCTTTCGGTATTTGGGGTCAATGTTGCAGGAGGATGGGGGTATTGATGAAGATGTGAACCATCGAATCAAAGCCGGATGGATGAAGTGGCGCCAAGCTTTTGGCATTCTCTATGACAAGAGAGTGCCACAAAAGCTAAAAGACAAGTTCTACAGGACGGCGGTTCGACCCACAATGTTGTATGGCGCAGAGTGTTGGCCGACTAAAAGGCGACATGTTCAACAGTTAGGTGTGGCGGAGATGCGTATGTTGAGATGGATGTGTGGCCACACGAGGAAGGATCGAGTCCGGAATGATGATATACGAGATAGAGTTGGGGTAGCATCAATTGAGGAGAAGCTTGTCCAACATCGACTGAGATGGTTTGGGCATATTCAGCGCAGGCCTCCAGAAGCTCCAGTGCATAGCCGATGGCTAAAGCGTGCGGAGAATGTCAAGAGAGGGCGGAGTAGACCGAATTTGACATGGGAGGAGTCCGTTAAGAGAGACCTGGAGGATTGGAGTATCACCAAAGAGCTAGCTATGGACAGGGGTGTGTGGAAGCTTGCTATCCATGTGCCAGAGCCATGAGTTGGTTGCGAGATCTTATGGGTTTCACCTCTAGCCTACCCTAACTTGTTTGGGACTAAAGGCTTTGTTGTTGTTGTTGTTGTTGTTGTTGTTGTTGTTCAAATTTCCATCAAAATTTGAATTTAAAAATATTTGAATTTGGGCCAAAATTTGGATTCAAGCCAAAGTTGAAGTTGAACATTGGAGGTTCATTGCTCTGTGCAGTGTATTTGATCGAGCATTTCAAGTCCAATATTCGTAGGTGAACAGTCCGAATGAGAAATGTGCTAGAAACGAGCTCGAAAGCTAGGGCAAACAGACCTATTTTGACCTTGTCTAAATGAGGCATATATATTTTTATTAACACGTGTTCCATATATATAGGGTAAAAGGAAGTCTCACTATTTATTGTTTAATATTCATATTACTACATTTTTTTGAAAAAATATGCTTTTAATTCAAAACCGTCAAATAACACGTTTTAGATATGAAAATGAAAAAGTAAGTTCAGGTCCTTCTTATTCACTCCAAAATGAAGCTATGGAGAATTTTCTGATTTTTTTTAATTATTTTGATTTTTTTTCAAACCCTAAACCCTCTCTCCCTATTCTACGAACTCTGAACATGTTCATAGGTGATAGCTCATTTGTGTGAAGCCTTTTTTCATGAAAATGACCTACACCAAGTTTATATATTTTTTTCTCATAACCTTGTCACATATGAAGGCTATGTGCGCAAGAATTACAACATTTTGATTTTTTTTGAATTTTTTAAAAACATTTGAACTTGATTTCAACAGATCACTTCAAAAAATGATTTTTCAAAAAAAATGCCCCTATACCGAGTTTATATTTTTTTATATGGTAACTAGGTCTCATAAACGGACGAACTACATTTGTTTTATATTTTTGCGATTTTTTCTAATTTAGTTATGGCCATTTGAAATCTGGTCAAACCCTAATAATCCCGTTGACTGGCTCATAACCCCGCAGAAATGCTCCAAACCCTAGCGTCGAATGTCCGCCGTCGGATCCTACCAAGCGCCAAACACCACCCGTGAGATGTGGGGCAGGCATGCGCGATCCGCGTGATGCATCCTGATTGGCTACTGCACTGTCCTTCTCGGGTTTTTACGATCTGCCCCACTTTACATATGAAATTGTATTTTTCGCACATGACCACCACATGTCAGTGTTAAGAGTTGGTTCAAATATTCAAACTGCAAAATACAATGTGGCAAATCGTCAATATAGCTTCCCCTTCTCCCCTTCTCCATCTGACACACAAAGGCATCGAGCAGATCAAGCAGTTCCTCTGTTTCTTTCCCCATCTTCCCGTTCTTCTTCCTCTCGAGCAATTCCTCTGTTTCTTCCTCTCCGGCAATATGTCGACCTCCTCGTCAGCCCCCCGTTCCACGTGGCCGGTGTATGGTCCAGTGCCGATGACTCGATGCACTGACTGCCCACGGACTGTGCCACTGAAGCGGTTGACTTCGAAGGAGGAGAAGAATGGGAACTTTGGGCGCGAGTTCGTCAAATGCGAGAGCAAGCCGGAGGGGCAGGTTAGATCTGAGTTTTCCTCGCATCCTTTATCTCTAATTTCTCAAAAAGATCTGTCAGATTTGGATTTAGGTTACATGATTTCGTTTTCAGATCATGAAGAAATGCCACCATTTCGAGTGGATGGATGATTACATCCAGAGGCTTCAAGGGTCGGGCTTGCTGGATTCGAGGGGGAATGCAATCCACGAGTTCAATTTGCCCCATGACAGTGCCACTCCGGCAGCAGCAGCGCATCCGAAATACCCGACGGTGGTAGATGTCGAACTGAAGACGGAATTGAAGAAGATGAACAAGAACTTCAAGCAGTTGATTGAGTTGAAGAAGCAATCCAATCTGATAGCTTTAGGAATACTTGCTCTAGGAATTTTTTATTTGATGGCCATCTCTCGTTAGAGATGTTTGTCTACTGTTGTTGCCATTGTTTAGCAATCCAAGTCTGTTCATCTCAAATGCAACTCTGTTTAGTGCAACTGTCGATCTCTGAATGTATGCCGTTTACTGTTATATTTCGACACTTTTAGTTTCGGCAGAAGACAACTACCAGTTCAGTGATAGGATTATTTTGTTAGCTAATAACCTCGAGTGTTGGATCATACCCTAGCTCGTCAGATGATAGTAAGCAGTACTTGAGCAGCGCAAGGGATATACATCAAGGTCATCTCTTCTCTCTCGCACTTGCCAAACTTTTGCCCTCGAGTTCGTCAGCTCTACTAGAAAAAAAACCTCGTTCACGGGCCCAAAGAGAATCAAGCTGCAATAGGCCCGCAAAGGATAAATGAGGCCCAGAAACAAGCAATGTTTCTTTTTTATTTAGGAATGATTGCTTTGTTCTTTTTTGTTTCTGATTGCTTTTTTCATTAGTTTGATTGCCCAATCTCTTCTATCTCATTGAGGAATTTTTTTGGCTTTCCTTTATGGGTTCCTTCATTTTTTAGAATCAAAGTATTTGCAAACCGCAGTATTATTATGCCTAGAAAACCAATACTTCATGATTGGAAAAGGAGGTCCAACCCTCTTTTTTATATACTTCAAACATAGTATAGTTTTCTACATATTAAAGTATATAAAACTACACTTTTGACTAAAGCCAAACATCTCAAAGTATTTAATACTTCAATATTCCTGAAAACCAAAATATTCTTGGAATACCTAAAAAATACAGAGCACTCAAACCAAAGCCGTGCACAAATGTACAATATGTTCTTATTTTTAGAAGGCATCTATAAACACATCATTTTTAGTTAGTTTGGTTATTTTTTCCCACGCCAGTTAGCCGTGTCTAAACTTGGGACAAACAAAATATAAACATAACAAAGCATTAATATATAACACACATAACTTAACTTAGATAGGGTTGCTAGGGCAACACAAGTTCTTACATATAACACGACACCGATAGATAATAATTAACCTTACATAGATAGGGTAGCTAGCTCGAGCAACACACACACCAAACTCACACAACATAGTAGATGGCCTTCTTAAGTTTATACAGCCTCAGATCATGTACCCTGTGTAATCTCCATTGCAACAACTATTCCCAAGTCAAAGATCTTTCGGTTTGAAAATTATTGGGTGGATTTGCCAGGTTTCTTTGACTGTGTGGAACAATCTTGGAATGCTCCAACCAAAAGAACAAATTCTGCAACTCGCTTGACTAAAAAATTCAAGAGACTTCGAAATGCTCATAAACACTGGTACATCAGCCTGTCTAAACTTAAGAAGGCCATTCAAGCTTGTAACAAGGTGGTCATCTTTTTTGATAATCTTGAAGAGTTAAGGCCTTTAACAAGACCAGAATTTAATTTTAGGAAAATTGTTAAACTTCACATTGAGGAAATACTCCACCTGCAGTTCCTATACTGGAAATAGAGATGTACCATTCGGTGGATAAAAGTTGGGGAGGAGAACTCTAAGTTTTTCCAAGCAATGGCAACTGAACATTTCAGGAGGAACTCAATTTCCTCTCTGCATAATGAAAATGGTAATGTTGTCTCTGACCACCAGCAGATGGCTGGCATGTTATGGGACACTTTCAAGGATAGAATGGGTGTCTTTGAGGGGACTGATATGAAGTTTGACTTAGCCTCATTGATTGACAAAGTGGATGATCTGGATAATTTGTCTGCTCCATTTTTGAGGAGGAAATAAATGAGGTTCTTAAGTCTCTGCCTACTGATAGGGCCCCTGACCCTGATGGTTTTACCGGTTTGTTTGTCAAACGGTGCTGGCACATCATTAAGGATGATTTTTTGCAGTTATTTCAAGATTTTTATGATGGAAAGGTCACTATTAGCAGCATCAATGGGTCTTTAATCACCTTAATCCCCAAGAAACTCTCACCTGAGAGTCCTAATGATTTCAGGCCTATTTCCTTGACTAATACTTGTCTGGAGTTTCTGACTAAACTGCTGGCTAATAGATTGCAGAAGGTTATCCTAAAGTGCATTCATAAAAACCATTATGGGTTCCTTAAGTGCAGGTATATCCAAGATTGTATTGCTTGGACTCTGGAATATATCCATCAGTGTCACAAGTCCAAGAAGCCTATCTTGATTCTTAAGTTGGATTTTGCCAAAGCCTTTGATACTGTTGAGCATGACCTAATCCTCAAACTACTACATCACAAAGGTTTTGATAGCAAGTGGATTGGTTGGATTAGAGAGCTACTATCCTCTGGTACTTCTTCTGACATTCTAAATGGTGTGCCTGGAAAATAATTTACCTGCAAAAGGGGAGTAAGGCAAGGTGACCCACTGTCATCCCTCTTGTTTGTTCTTGCAGCTGGTCTGCTACAAACTTTGGTAAACAATATGCTCAGAAATGGAGTGATTTCCCTGCCTATTGAATCTCATGATCCTGATTTCCCTATAGTGCAATATGCTGATGACACTCTCCTCATTGTGCCTGCTGTGGATTCGCAACTATTAGCTCTTAAGGAGATGCTGAAAGATTTCCATGCCTCCACAGGTCTTAGGGTAAACTTCCATAAATCATGCATATTGCCTATTAATGTGGATGAGGCAGAAACTGCCAGGTTAGCTTCTGTTTTTGGCTGCCAAGTTGGGACCCTTCCCTTTACCTATCTGGGGCTCCCTGTGGGAACAACTAAACCCAGGATCCAAGATTTATTTCATGTGGTTGATAGAGTTGAAAGAAGGTTGTCTGCCAGTTCGAGCCTTCTCAATCAGGGTGCTAGGTTGCAATTACTCCAGTCAGTACTGTCCTCTTTGCCCATCTATTTTCTCTACAGTTTATGTTTGCCAGCTGGTATTATAAAGCAACTAGAAAGGATTATGAGGCAGTGCTTATGGAGAGGAAATTCAGATACTCCTAGGCAATCACTTGCAGCTTGGCCTCTTGTCTGTTAGACCCAAAGATAAAGGTGGCATATCTAACCATCCAAAACAGAGCTCTCCTTTCCAAGCACCTATCCAAGTTTTATAACAAAGCAGATATCCCTTGGGTTTCTCTCATCTGGAACACCTACTATGATGGTGTTGTTCCTCATGGCACGATTTTATGTGGTTCTTATTGGTGGAGAGACGTCCTCAAGCTCCATGAAGTTTTCAGACTTTACTCTGAGGTTACCACCAACATGGGGGACTTTGTTCTTTTTTGGTTTGATGCTTGGGTGTTCCTAGGCTCATCTGTTCCGCTCAGAGAGCGATTTCCTAGGTTGTTCTCTTTTGCCATTGATGACAAGGTGTCTGTACGAGAGGTGATTAACACAACTGATATGTCTGAACTATTTCATCTGCCCTTGTCACTAGAAGCAATGGATGAGATGATCACTGTCCAGTCTGGTCTCCTTGACCTTCATGCTGATGAAGGGATTCCTGATTCGTGGTTATGGACACCTGGCAAAGGTATTTTCTCTGCAAAGAGTTATTATACAGTGATGCATGCCCACATGGCCACTGACACTCCAGCCAAATGGATTTGGGAAAGTAAGGCGACAATGAAGATAAAGATGTTTGCATGGTTGATGCTAAATGATAGGCTCAATACCAGAGATATGCTAGTGAGGAGGCACTGGCGATCACCTCAGGATGACAACACCTGCCCATTATGCTTTTCCCATGCCCATGAGGATAGAGATCATCTCTTCTTCACATGTCAATTCAGCACAAGAGTATGGAACTACTTAAACATCCAATGGTTAGCTGGTTTAACCCCAGCTTAGTGCTTATTTGCTGCAACGAAGAGCTTTGGGCAACCTTTCTTCATGGAGGTCGTTTATCTAGCAGCTTGGAATATTTGGCTCCTCAGAAATGGCAGAATTTTCAGATATGAAAGGCCAACTTTTGCTGCTTGGAAGAGAAACTTCATTCATGATGTTACTCTGCACTCTTAGATATTCAAGCCTAGTCTAAAGCCATTGCTGTTAGCTTGGATTAATTCTTTTCCCTAGTTGGTTGTATATATCCACGTATAAATTTCTGTATTTGTGTAAATAGCTCAATAGGTAAGTAGGCCTCTACTTCTACAGTTAGCTTTTCTTTTTAGAACCTCTTTGTTTGTTTGGTGGTTGAGTTTTAATAAAGTGTTGTGGGGCTATTGCCTCACAGTTTCCAGTCAAAAAAACATAGTAGATAGGGTAGCTAGGGCAACACCGCCATGTCTTCACCGTCGTCTTCACCTTAACCGTCGGCTTCACAGTCTTCTTCGCCGCCGGCTTCAGTACTGCTCCTCCTCAAGGCCGTTGTCGCCGAGGTTGTACGGGAGGCTGTGCATGCGGTTGCGAGCGGGGAAGACGCTTTCGAAGTCGGTGAAGATGTTATAGGTGGTGAATGCAATGAACTTGCACCCACACCAATACACCTTGCCAAGCAGGTAGTAGGCATCGAACCTGTTTGTGAAGTGGACGACGAGCCCTACCACTGGAGTGTTGGCGTGGGGACGCTGCTCCACGAGGTTGAACATGGGACGCTGCCCGCACGAAGGAACCCCCGTGCAAGCTCAGTGCTACCCCTCCAGCGTGAGAACGCCCACACGCGGAGCGATGCCTCGACGACGACATTGGCGGGGTACTGCTATTTTGGCACGGTGGGCGGCTCTTGGAACATCGACCCGTTGTACTGCATCTTGCTCGCTTGGCTGAGTGGAATGGCTTTGGCTTTTGGGGGAAGAAGAGAAGTGGGAGGCGCAGATGGATCTGTAGAAGAAGAGGCAATGAAGGGCGGTTTAAATAGCTGGGGGAGACAAAGTGGGTACACGCGGAAACGGCATAGATCATGACTCAGTGCGTGCGTGAACCGATGCGATCATCAATGTGTGAACATGAATCGATGCAAGCGTGCTTTGCGTGCTCTGCGTTGGCGGCTGCCTGCCTTCCCCTTCTACGTGCTCTGCGTCGGCGGCTGCCTGCCTCCCACAACTGAATCGAGCGGCAGCCGTGCGGCGTGAACCGATGCCTCGACATATGGACGCGAGCGTGCGTGCAGCCTGCCCCTTCTGCCACCAGCACATATGCCTATGACGTGTGAAACGACGCTGCGGAGCGACCGAATCCACCGGCAACCGTGCGGCACGGATCGATGCGTGCGTGTTGGCGTGCATGCATGCGGTTAGGTCTAAGTCACTAGATGCGTGCGTGGCGGCGTTCGCATGCATAGCAGGCTACATCGATGCCAAAGCCGGGCATGCATAGCAGGCTGCATCCATAGATAGCAGGCTTTTTAAATTTATTACCAACAAACTAACGGGCCCGTCATATGAACACAAACACGGCCCAACCAGCGAAGCCACGGCCACAGTCAACAGAGTCCAACGTGGCCCAACAAGTCAGTTAACGGCCAAGACGGCAAACGTCTGTTATGAACATTTGTGAGAGTTTCAGCAAAGGGAGTGGGGAAAGTGAGCAAAAGTTTGAAGCGTAGGGAAAACTGAGCACAACTAAGGAATTGGGGGCACAGATGGAATAATCCCTTAATTTAATGCCCAAGATATCCCTCAATTCCCTCAATTCCTTCATTTAAATAAGGGAGCGTCTAGGGAGCAGCTGGGTGCTCCCTAGCGTTTCCTGGCAGCCACCTAGAAAAGGTAATTTTCTGTCCCCCCCTGTCCAGGATAGGAAAGTACCTGGCCCCCGCTCTCGAATCCCGCAGCCACCCATCGAGCGGGCAAATCGCCTGGTCCTCCCCTTTGCCCGATCCCTCCCCCACCCCTGCGCATCTTCTTTCTCTCCTTTCTCCTCACCTAACCCCCAGCCCCATCTTCTTCTCTCCCAAGCAAAGAAGGATAGCACGCCCCTTCCCCTCACCACTTCCAGATCCAAGAACACCTTCAGAGCCCTCCAATGGCGGCTCCATTGATGTTTCTTCTCTAGGCGTCTGGTTCCTGATTGCCTTGCAAAAAGGCAAAAAAACAAGGCAAAAAGGTCAGATTTGGCTCATCTTCCAGATCCCCCTCCTCTTTCCCCACGATTTGTACAAGGCTTAACTTGTGCAAAACATTGTGTAAAAAAGATGTGATGTTAAGCATGTTTAGTCTGCTGTTTGGGCAAGTTTCAGCCCCCTGATTTGGGCAAATTTAGTCTGATGTTAAGCATCATATTTCTTCCCAGTTTTCAAAATCTATTTGCAAATCTGTTGCATATGAACACATTTATAAATCTGTAGGCAAGTGCTGATAGTAAATGCTGACAAAAATATTAGGAAAATATAATGCCTTAAGCAAGAAAAACAACTGAGCAAAAAACAGTACTTATAAGAGGATGAGAAATAAACAGATCATGATCTTTCTGATGTGTTTCGATTCTATTAATTGCTTATAACAGTGCAAAAATAAACATTCTGTTTGAGCAAAAACAGTGCTATAATGAGGCAACTAAGTATATGTCTGCACAAAACAGATCATGGCAAAACATGAACACTTTTGAAACTTATAATACAATGAATACTGACATCACTATGGCTTATTGGAGCAACTTACATTATAGGATTAAGCAAAAAAGCATAATGATGTCAAGGCAACTCTTGAAGAAACTAGAAAAAGATTCCTCTTGGACATTTGTTTCCATTATTCCTTGGTTTCGATAGTGAAAACACACTGGAAGAAATAAATGTAACTGAAATTGCAACTAAAAAAACAAGAAACAATTGCGTAGTACAATTTACCTTTGGTGTATCATATCCTTCACCATGATCCAAGAAAAGTTGGAAAGTTGCCAGGATACAGTGGCAAAATTATTAGTATTTCATCCTGCAAAAAGAAGGAAAAAGCCAACAAGAAAATCCATATACCAACAACTATCTCAGCTGCGAAATGTTACTTCAAAACATACTGAGCATACCAAAAAACACACAAACTTGCTGCTGTAAAAGATGAAACCTAAAAATGTCAACTTAAGTTCTTTCTAACACACAAACATAAGTACTGAAAGCAGAAATAGTCTGAATATAAAAGAGCAATCATGCCCATAATTCTAACTTAGGTTTTTCCTAACACTAAACATGCTCTAATCTCTCTGAATTGGGAGTGAATTCCATTCTGAAGACACTTCAAAGTAGCACTTCTATGGCAGTATGCTTGCTTCCCCAAAATCAAATGTTGCCTGCGTTTAAAGAAAAACAAAATAAGAAAATATATTATGAAACACAAAAAACAAAAAGCATATGTTATGTTTATATGTACAAACATGGTTCATTCAGGCAAGCTCCATGCATATCCTGAAAATAATATATTGCTTGACATATATAGTTTGACTTGCCTGATTATATGGTTTGGGTTGCCTGATAGTGCACTTTGAATTGCCTGGTTATGTTCAACTGCTATCTTGTGAATCTGGTGTGCTTGCGTTGTTGTGTTGTTTGCTTGCCTGAGTTTAGTGTGGTACTAGCTTGCCTCAACAACGTAAAAATTGCTTTAATTTTTCTGGTTGAAAAAATGCACAGTTTGAACATGATTGAGCTATTTTTGTGTGCTTTGGTGGGTGAGCTATTGGCTTGCCTGTATTTACTGTGCTACTTGCTTCCATCCCTCTGCTGACTTGCTTTACTTTTTCCCATATTCTCAATAAATAAAACAGGTTGACAATGATTGACCTGAATGAAGAACCAGCTGAAAATAATGATGATCCATTGTACTGTACACAACATGCTGCCGGAAATGCAGAATTTGTGGCGGAATCACCTAATCCCCCTATCACCCAAAGAGTCGATGGTGCTGCTACAGAAGCAATGGAGACAGATGGGCAGTCAAGTCATGGGGGCCGTGCTCCGGGCAGTACACAAGTACCTGCAGCTATAGCAGCTGGGAGTGATGCTCATACCCTTGATGGCACAGGTGCTACAGGTGATACCGGTGGCACTGTTGGTAATGGTTTGGGTGCTGAAAATGATGATGAAGCTTGGTCACAACCCAAGGAGCCTTACGTGGGCATGAGGTTCGACACTTTGGAAGATGCCAAGGTGCATTACAATGCATATTCCTTGCAAATGGGGTTTTCAATCAAAATGAATAGTTCAAGGAAGGATCTCAAAACAGGGGAGTTGATAAAACAACAATTTGTTTGCAACAAGTTTCGGAAGCCTGATGTTGATGACGGAGGGGCAGAAAAGATTCCCGTGCTAGATGATATTGTTGAGCAAGAAAAAGATGATAATGAAGATGAGGCTATTGTCTTTCTTGATGATGATAGTAAAGGCAAAAAGAGGAGCAAGAAACGAAAAAGAGATAAAATTGTGCAAACTGGTTGCAAAGCTAAGATGATTGTGAAGGTAATAGATGGCAGATGGGAAGTGATCTACTTTGTTAGCGAGCACAACCATCCGTTGGTTGACAAGCCATGTTTGACTAAGTATTTGCGATCACACCAAGGGATCCCGCCGGAAGAAAGGGCCTTCCTTACTCATCTTCATAACTGCAATTTAACTACAGGTATTGAACCACACCCACCTCCCCCCTAGCTTCTAACTTTAAGAACCTGGACATGCCTACTGGTTGTGTGTTTCTTAGCCCATCAACAAAGTACCTGTTTTTGCTTGAAACATGACACTGATTTGCTTCAAACAAATGCCTTAGTTGCTTGATAGTGCCACTAAATTGCTTACAACAGTAGAAACAAGACATAAAAATGCCTGATTTGTTTCTGGATGCTGGACTTGCCTAATGTTTACCTGTTTGTTGCTCAATGCAAAGTTCTTGCTTGCCTAGTTTTTTTATAAAACAAATTTGGTGTTGAATCTGAACTTGCCTATGGTTAGTCTCTTTGTAGCTAAAATGTACAATAGTACTTGTTTCTGGATGGGGTCAACTTGCTTATGATTGAAATTTGTATTGCTCACTAAATGCATAGTTACCCCCTTGGTTTGGTTTGTGTATTTTGCTCATGTGTTGCCTGGGGGCATATGGTTGTAGTTGCTTGTATAGCTTCATGAATTGCCCAAGCTTAGCATTTGAGTTGCCTTGCTGAAAACAGAAAAGAAGCTATTTTTGGCACTGTTTTTGTGTAGAAAAAGGATTGACCACCATTGTGACTTCATGTCAACAGGTCGTATGATGCACATCATGTCAGATTTCTATGGGACAGAACTCATTGTACCTTATGGCACTAAACACATTACAAACCTCAAGACGCTCTTGAACAAGGATGATACAAAAGAAGGGGATATGATAGAGACAGTTGCTTACTTTAAAGATCAGCAGAGAGAGGATCCAGATTTTTTTTACAAGATAAAATATGATGAGGAAGATAGGGTTGAGAATATTTTCTGGGTCGATGGTGCAGCAAGGAAGGTGTACGTGGAATCTTATCATGATTGTATCTCCTTTGACACAACGTATATGACTAACATGTACAACATGCCCTTTGCACCATTCATTGGAATTAACAGGCATGGGCAGTCGTTCATGTTGGGTTGTGGCTTTGTTAGGCAAGAGTTGGCATCGAGCTTTGATTGGCTATTCCAGACCTTCCTTGAGGCAATGCATAATGTAGCACCCACCAACATCATAACCGACCAAGACATCGCAATGGCACAGTCAATTAAAAAGATCTTTCCTACAAGTGTGCACAGCTGTTGCCGCTGGCATATTATGAAAAAAGCACAAGAAAAACTTGGAGCATTGCTGGTGCGAAACCCTGGCTTGTCCAAAGATTTCAACAACTATGTTGACTTCAGCTTGACGTCGGAAGAATTTGAGGCAGGGTGGTGTGAGCTGATGATGAAGTATGAGGCTATGACTGACTCCCACTTCGAGAATCTATACAAGTACAGAGAGACATGGGTGCCCTGCTACTTCAAGCACCAATTCTTCCCTTTCTTGCAGTCAACTCAACGCAGCGAGGGGTTCAACGCTATCCTCAAGCGATATGTGAACCCACACAAGTCCATTTTGAACTTTGTGAAGCAATATCAGAAAATCCAAACACACATACTAGTCCGTGAGGGTTCAAAAGACTACAGGACAGGACATTTACAGACTGAAATGTGGTCATCTTACCCAATAGAGAAGCAGGCGTACGGTTCGTATACTAGGGACTTGTACGAGAAGTTTCGTGATGAGTTTCAGTTGACTACAAGGTACAATGTTCGACCGCATGGTGAAAACTTGTATGAGGTTTACCCCAATCAAGAGTGGGTTGCCAAATATGGTTCTAGGGGCTATTTTGTCACGGTGGAAGCTAGTGCTGGAGACTACAGATGTGACTGCTGCAAGATTGAGAGGGACGGCATGCTTTGCTACCATATCTTGAAAGTTTTCAACCAACTTGGTGTTGATGAAATCCCAGCGCAGTACATACTTAGAAGGTGGACACCTATGGCAATTCCCAACGCACCCCCTGCTGTCGAAGAGCAACCTGATGAGATGCCACCACAATCGAAAAAGGAACTCAGGCATGCAATTTTGATGATGGATTTTGGTAGTCTTGCCCGGGTTGCTAGTGCGTCAGATGCTGCGACGGATATTGTAAAGAAACATATGCATGGTGCACGTCATGAAATCAAAAATCTCAACATGTTAAAGAAGAAGAAACTGGCAGCACCAACAAGTGGGCCCTCTGGTGGTCCTCCACCATCAGCTGATGGTTCTGCACCACAACCAAGTAACTCTCAGGCAACTGGTGGCCCTGCGGTGTGTCCTGGAGGGCCTTCACAAGCCCCTTCTGGACCTAGGCAGCAGCGACCTGCTTCTGCGCCACTACCGAGAAACACTCAGGCAACTTGTGGCCCTGCGGTGCATCCTGATGAACCTGCACAAACCTCTTCTGGACCTAGGCAGCAACGACCTACTTCTGCAACGCAGAGAAAAAACGCATCAAACCTAAATGGCAACTCTATGAGTGAGGATGGACACCAACAGACAGCATTCGGGGCTGCAGTGATGCAAAAAGGGGCTGTACCACTACCCATGAGCCCTCCCACACAAGGCTGCTGGCCTGTACAACAACTGTCAGGATATGTGCCACTGAACAGTGGAGCAGCGCCGCACCTTTCAAGGGGCTAAACAATGACAAGGCCCTGTGCAAGCGCTAAGAGGAGCTGCGCCACAACTTTTGATGGATACAACACTAGCAAGAGGGCCTGCGCGACCTCCTATGGGTCCTAGACCAGCAATTTGGCCTGCACCACAAACTATGGGGGCTATACAACCACCGCGGGGGCCTAACGCAGCAAACACAACCTATGTGGCTGGTCCTGGACTGGCACCATTGCCTGCATCAACAACAACACTGGATGGCTGGATTGGGCACCATCCAGGGTCTTCAACAACACAAGAAGAAAATGCCAATGCAATTTCATCTCCTACTGCGCAAGCTCCTGGTGAATATGCGCACCAGCCGCTCAGTATGGCATCTCTACATGTAGCTGTTGCAGCCGCACAAGGTACTACGATGGTTGAACCACAGTTTGGAAGACCTGCTACCACACTTGGCCCTGCAATTCCTAGAGACCCTCCAAAATCAACAACAAAATGGAGGGCAAAGTCAAAAAGAATTCAATCAGCACTTGAGCTGCATCCGAAGAGAAAGAACAAGTGCAGCTATTGTGGTTCTTTTAACCACAATGGTGCAACCTGCCCGACCAGATTGGTGTAATGGTCACATAGTGACCAGATGGCTGAAAAAGATGTGTCGAATGGCATTGACGAGTTAAACTATTTGTTGGTCTGTATGTTTGAACATCCTAAACTATTATTTATGGTTTACGGTTTCTTGTGGCTGACTTGCCTGGTTGTAAGTTTTGAGTTGCCTAGTTATAAGTTTTGAGTTGCCTGTTGTGTGCTTTGAATTGCCCCGCAAACACCCTTGCTCTCCCCATAATAGTCGAAAACTTACATACATAAGATTCTGCAATGCTATAAAATGCAACAATTCCCTGGTTATGTAATGATCATACTATTTGTCTTTCATTTGTCTTTTATGGGTTCTTCTGAATAACTTGCCTCAAATTAAAGCTTAAATTGCCTGTTTATGCAATAGAATTGCCTGGTCCAAGTTGTTATACAGGCAACTCCTCCCCCGGCACTCCAAAATTCACAAAAGAGCAAAAGAAACAACACATGCATTTACATGGATGTAGCGCGCGTGGGGGGAGAAAAAACTGACCTATGCTAACTTGAGTATGGTTTTCCATGGAGCATTGTTGTTGGTGTTGTCAACCACGTGTTAGTCAATTGTTTCCTGATGCTTGGAATATCCTCAGCTGTGAATTTTGGAACAGCCCTTGCCTCCCAACCGTTGCTATCGTCAGAGCAAAAACACCACAGTCGAACCTAAACAAAAAATTGAAAAAAGAACTGAATGCTTACTCTATGTAGTATTGTGTCGCTTGTAAAAAACTGAACAAAACCATAGTTAATATGTGAAAAAGAAGTGGATGCTTACTCATTATTTTGTTTTGGAATGTCGATGTTGGTAAGCCCAAACTCATCCAGCGAGACGCGGGAACTGGCGTAATGCTCTTCCCATAGAGACCGAAAACTTGCAACCATCTTCCTTGCGCAAACATCGAAAGACTTGTTTTTTAGCGCCTCCAAGAATCAAGAGTTTCAAAACGTCGATCCCTTATGTTCACGTTAAAAATCCAGTAATGATTGCCTGTTTTAGGTTTTGTCTTGTCGATGTTCTCTAACACTGGGAACATAATCTGTTAGAAAAAACAAAAATGGGGTTAGTAGAAAAAAAATACAATACTAGAAACTGGATGTAAGCAATTTTTTCTGTGTGCTCTCATAAATTAAGAATTGGACTGAAGAAGCAAAAATGCACATGCCAGTTTTGTGCTAGTGTGAGTAATTTGACAAAAACAGAAGATGCATTATCTGCTTGTGTAAGCAACCAGCCAAAAATGCACAGGCAAGTTGTGCAAAAAATGTAAGCAACTTGCCACAGAAAAGCAATTAAGAAATGGACTGAAGAAGCAAAAATGCACATGCCAGTTTTGTACTAGTGTGACTAATTTGCCAAAAACAGAAGATGCATAGGCAACTTATCCGCTTGTGTAAGCAACCAGCCAAAAATGCACAGGCAAGTTGTGCAAAAAAATGTAAGCAACTTGCCACAGAAAAGCAATTAAGAAATGGACTGAAGAAGCAAAAATGCACATGCCAGTTTTGTACTAGTGTGACTAATTTGCCAAAAACAGAAGATGCATAGGCAACTTATCTACTTATGTAAGCAACCAGCCAAAAATGCACAGGCAAGTTGTGCAAAAAATGTAAGCAACTTGCCACAGAAAAGCAATTTCATGAGTGTAGTCAACTTGCTTACATTTGTGTGAGCAAAAGTTTTAGCATAAAAAGTCATATATAAAAAATGCATTGGTAAAAAGTAAAGAAACCATTAACTTACCATGTCTTTACGGTCCAAGCGATTCGACTTCTTGAACCAGGAAATGAGCTCCTTGCCGTTCAATTCCATGTTTAGCATCTGAACCTGATGTAAAAAAAATACAGACATGAATATGACCTTTTATGAAAAAAAGAAAAAGAAAGAAACGCAAAACTACACTATTAGTTGCTTCGCATTTTCTTACCGAGAACCTGACGGGCATCACAAGCTTCTTTGAGTCTGGTGGCAAGTTCATCATTATATTCTGTATACCAACTTCCATTACATGGCTCAAGACAAAACCCTCCTTCTTCATTGAGTTTGCGAGCTCCCTGACCGTGACAAAGTATTTGCCATATTCAATTACCCTTACGCTGCATGAAAAAAAGAGAGGCATTCAGCTCACAAAATCCTTCCATGAATTGCCTACCACCATTTCAACTCAGGGAAAACACATGGGGGCATGGGCATATCAAAGGATAAACTACTTCAAAAAAATAATAATTTCACACTAAGCCAAGTTGCCTGATTCTATAAAATGGATTGCTTGTAAACACAGTTTGAATTGCCTGGATAACATGACAAACCTTGCCTGGGGGAAAGTGCATTGTGCAATGGCTGCCAAAAAGAAATGCAGTGATATACTGTCATACCTGGTATCCACATCTGGTGATTCTTCTTCATTAATTCTTCCATGCAAAATAACTGATGCATACAATCTATTTGCTTCGGGTTTGGACATGTAGACTTTCTTCTCATTATAGTCAATGAAAGGTGACCTCTTGCAAGGAGGTGGCTTGATAATCCTTCTCTCGAATTGATGTGGATGCATCTCCCCTGAACTACTACTGCTGTAAACCTTGCTGCCTGACCCCACTTCTCCTTGGTTGCAACTTTTTTCAGGTGTTTTGTACGCATTTCCTTCTGCTTGAACACAGGGTTCGTCTATGCCTTCAACGTCCAACAGATAATCATCATCGGTTATATCGATGATTGGCTGGTTATGTACTGGGAGTTCCTTGAACTCATGCTCTGTAAATGTGCTTGACCCAACATGTTGATGTGTTGTGTTGTCTGCAGATCTTGTGTGCAAATCATCAATGCCTAGATCAAAACTTGGTGCTGGGCAGTACTCTCTGAAAAAATCATTTGATCTTTTGGTGTCCCTTTGCTCAAAATGTTGTTTATCTTTATTCGCTGAGCTGTGATTTGTGGAGTTGGATTGGGCATTCTTGCTGTTTGGATCAACACACCTTGCAAACAGTTCACTCACATCTAGAACATTTATTTCTAGTGCATTGGTTGTCTTCCCACTAACACACATGAATTCATGGTACCTCTCCTCTACATCAGACAAATGGGAAGTGTTCCCCTGGCCAGTTGCTTCTACTGCTTCTGGAACACTTGTGGCCTCAGGTTGGGCAAGTACAGTTGAGCAGACAGGCAATTTCCCTAGGGCTCTTAGCAACTTTTGTTCCGGACTTTTTCCCATGGTTACAGCTTCGGGCAGGTCTTGTATCCTATTGATCTCCGTACATGACATCGGAGGGATGTTCTCTTTCTCCTTTTTGTGTCCTGCATGATTTAATGGCGCAGCCTCGGGTGATGCGTTGAAGTCTTGCACCTTGGCCCTCTAGATACCATTGGCTGACTGCATCACATTTCCCCGAGACGGGGGAGGAACTTGACCATTTAAGTCACCTAGTGGTTATGTTCCGTTGTGGTTTCCTGTGCTTACTAGCACCGTGGGTCCCTTCTTGAGTTGAACTGGCCTTACTTTTGTGGGGTCCAGTGTTTCCTCTGCAGAACTTGCCTGAAAAACAGCTGGTCTTGCTTCCTCCTTAGACTGACTTGCCAGAATATGTGATTCAGTTGCTTGACATTGGGAATGAAAATTACCCGACTGCTTTGAATCTACTCCTGTAGGTACTGCCTCATCTCCAACTTTGCTGCACGGGGGTGCTGCTGAGCTTGATGGTGTACTCTTTACCACCTGTGTTTTGGCATTCCCATGGATTGCCTATTTTGTTTTAGAAAATGCCTGTTGTTGCTGCTGGGGAGGACCAGACTTTTTCATGGCTGACTGCCTTGACTTTCCCCCTTGGCCGTAACCCGGATTTTCGGCATGATATGCCTGCGGATGAATTGCTGTTTCATTCATCACAGATGGCTCCAATGCAAAACTAACAATTTTCTTCATCTTCTTTGATGGCGGGAGTGGTGGTAGTTGGTTTCGACAAGCAGTCTTCTGTTCTGTATCTTCATTTAGAGCGCCAAGTTCTCTCATTATTTTCTGTCGAGTCGCCTTTGGGCATATTTGCTTGGGGTTGAATGTGAAGACCATATCCAAATCTTCCCCCTCAACAACTCTTTGAACATCCTCCTCGCTTCGGTTGCCATGGATATGTCATCAATATCCAACATTTCTTTCACTTCAAAAACAGGGAAGCGTGGTTTTGGGGAAACAGCAGTTTTGAATTCTGTCATCACAAGGTCTCTGATAGATATCCTATCTGCCTCATCCAATCCTTTTGCCTTTCTGTCCTTCTTCTTTTCAATCATAAATTGCAGCGTGCATTGTTCATCATCATCGATGCTTGCATTTTCAGCTGCGGGATCCCCGTCCCGATCGGAGCCACCATTGCTGCCTGAACCACCGTTGCCACCTCCGCTGTCATCCTCATCATCTTCATCCTGCTTCCCCTGCCCATCATCTTCCTTGTCTTTGTCATCCCCATCGCCTTCTTCATCGTCATCGTCCTCCTTTCCTTCGTCATCTTCTTTTTCGTCGTCATCATCTTCTTCTTCAGCATCATTGTCCTCGTTCCTCTCAGTTCCGTCTTTACCTCCCATCTCAGCACTTGCCCCCTGGTGGTGATCAACCGTTTGTCGTGCTCCCTGGCTACTTGGTTTCCCCTGAACTCCACTTGATCCATCATGACCGTCATCGCTGTCTGAACTGCCATCGGTGTCGCTTTCATCACTACCTTTATCCCTACCATCTCCCTCACTTTCACTGTCGGCTGCCTCGCTGTCGTCGCTGTCAGAATTAAACGACTCCTCCTCACTTGGTAAGCTGTCTCTTCCAGCTAGTATTCGCTTGCCCCTTCTGTTAGACTGCCGCCTGCTTGTCTCCGTAGTAGTAGGATCTGCCTCCTTTGTCCCCCATTCATCATCATCTATCTTCCCAACCCTAGTCACAAGCTTCCCAACTGCATGTGAAATTACAGAACACATATCATGCACCAACCCTGTGAGCTTCTTTTGCTTCTGTAAAACATAAAAGTGGATGGTAGAGAACATGATAAGTACATATCTTCTATTGAAGATTCTGAAAAAATGGTTGAATGTACAAATGGCGATAAAAAGGGGAAGAACAGTGAGAGGAAAAAACAAGTGCTAGATAACTTACTGATTTGTCATATGACTCGGGCAGTCTTGCGGCAACAAATTTGGTGATGTGGTCCATACTGCCAAACAAGCTATCATCCGCACACCGGGAAAACTCCGTCTTGAGCTGGTGGTTTTATAGCCAAAGAAGATTAAAAAAAACTATGAGTGACAACAATTCTGGCACTCCCACACCAAAAAAGACCTGAGAAAAATGAAGGAAAATAGTACTACTAATAGTCTGAAAATTCCTGCAACCATTATGCCACTTCCCCCTGTTGCCTACTATTAGTTGATACTGTAATCAACAAAAAATGAAGAACTAGTATGCAAGTTGCTAGTTTCCAGAACATAAGTTGCTTGTGTTGTTGTGTAAATTTGCTACTTTTCAACATGTAAATTGCTCAGACAGAAAAAAGAGCTAAAAAATGTACTACAGAAGCTGCTATTAAATACAAGAACAAAACAAATCCTTCCTATGAACATTATCCAACTGTGTGCATGGCAAACGAGAGAAGGTTCGAATAAGTCTGATAACTACTTGGGCATACTTGAAAAAATATGTATGTCACTTGCCCAAAAAGATAGATTACCTTGCTTGCTCTTTGAAAGTGAATTGCCTACTCTAAAAAATGGTAGTGTTTCCTAAAAACAATATGACAATGATATGTATACTAAAACAGAAAAATTCAGTTACCCGCAATTGGCCATATTCTCCTGGAGCCTTCCTGTCCTTCTTGATAACTCTGGAGATTAAATCTAAATTCCAAACTGAAACCCTTGGTACCAAGTTCGGGATTGGCTCATCAACATCCAGAGAGTCTAGGTACAACAGCTGCGTAGAGACACGAAAAAAGATCAAAAAGTTTAAGTTAGCTAATGATTGCAAAAAGAAAAGAAAAGGTAGGTAAACAAAAGGATGCTTGAAAAAACAAAACAGCTTGAAGCACTTACAACAAGGTGGAAAACACAACAACAAACAACCTTCTTGTTGGCACGCCCCGAAGTGAACGCAAGATTTAATTGATCAACAACAAACTGGCATATATTGGTTTCCGTTATTCCATTGACATCCATGACCACCGGGAAGCTCTTTGGGGAAATACTCAAACTAGTTGAAGGGGCAAGGAAGCATGAAAAAACAAGAGCTAGCCAAGCGCGGACAAAGTCATCATCATGAGATCCTCCCATGTCAACGATCATCTTGCACCATTTTGTGAGGGTTGGGGAGTTCTTGGATGTGATGTTGTAAATACTGTACATTGCCTTTGTGATTTCAGGCCGATTCTCGAAGCACACCTTCCTGCCCCTGTTGGGCAAACCCCATATCCTACGGACACTTGCGGCATCTACATGAATCTTCCCCCTTTCTGGAATGACTATCTGCAAAATCTCCGGGTCGTAATGCTTCATTATCCACTGGCTAAAATCTCCGGGCATGCTACTCGCTGCAAGGTCCAGAATGCCACCAAATTCTTTTCCTATGATGACACCCTTTTGGTCAGGAACCAAGTCCTTGTTCAACTTGAAGAGCCTTGCAGGGGATGTCCTGTTCCTACGACCCTATTGCACATAAGGAAAAAACAGAAACAGGGGATTAGCAAAAAAGAAAAAAAAGGTTCATCACAACATAGGCAACTTAGGCAACTTAGGCAGCATTGCTAGGCAACTGCTCAGTGAAACTAAGGCAACTATGCAAAATACCTCAGTTCCTCCCGTCTTCTGGCGTTTTGCTTTTGGAGGCTGCTCGACATCTGCACCTTCAACATTTTTATTCCCAGCATCTGCAGCTTGGCTCTCATTACTATTCTCATTACTAATGATATCATCAGGACGCTTCCCCCGTGAAACAACTGCCTTAGTTCTCATACGCTTGTACCCAGTTATTGGTGCACTGCTCCGTGGCTGGGAGATGGAAACCACATAAATCAATAAAAAACAAAAAAAAACTCTGTTATGTACAGGAAGAACATAAAACTTCCTGAGCATGTGCACACCTGTGCTTGATGCTCTTCATTCCCATGAGATGCAAGGTCGTCATGACTTGATCCAGCAGGTCCATCCTGTTTAGACTTATGACTTGTCCCAGCCATCTATTTTCTGCTGCATATTTAAAGGACAAAACAGTGAGATTCATCATAAAAAACACATTAGAAATGATTCTGAAAGAACTCTATATCATCCAACGAATTTAGTTTGACTAAATTCTTACTGAACTTAACAAACAGCAACTTACAAAAAGTGGGCAATGAAAAGGGTTGTAAACTATCTGATTTTCACTATATTACAACTATCCTATAAATGGCCCTATTACCCTCCCTCTACATGTCCTACAAAATCTGAAACAAATAAAGGCACATAGAACAGAAAATCACAGAATGAATCCTCGTGAAATGCTTAAAACTGTCCTACAAATAGCCCTATTAACCTCCCTCTACTGGATTACTTGCTACCTCACACACACACACACAAATCACATGTGCATTTTCCATTGCTAAATCATTACTTTCCTGCACTGAAAAACAAAACACACCATAAACCCACCTTCGTAGGCGACACACGGTCCATATCAGGCAAGTCACTCGCAAAAACAAGGGCAACATTAGCATGGGAGAGGCATTGCTGTCCTACAATAAACCAAAAACACACTTTCGAAACACCTTCATAGGCGACACGTGAACCATGTCAGGCAAGTCACTCGCAATACAGGGGCAACATTGACATGAGAGGCATTACTGTCCTACACTAAATGAAAAACACACTGTCAAAAACACCTGCGCAGGCAACATATCAACCATATCAGGCAAGTCACTCACAAAACAAAGGCAACATTGACATGAGAGAAGCATTATTCTCGTACACTAAAATCAAAGACACTGTCAAACCACCTGCGCAGGCAACACATGAACCATATTCAGGCAAGTCAGTCGCTAATCAGGATCGACCTCGACATCTACAACACCGGAAATCTACAGCCACAAGGCTTGCCTTCGAAACCTACGAATCCCAGTTCACTAGAAGCCTAGGAACACGAAATGCCCCGTGTCGTCGTCCATCTCCAAATTAACGAGTGCTCCAAACAATTTCTACCATCTGCTACTCGATTTCATCAACTTAATGGAGGGGCGCGTCGATCCGCCGCGATTCGGCACCTCTGCGACAACCGCGCGATGGCCGCACGCGTGCCGTTCCTCCTCTGCCGAGTCTCCGGTGCTGCTCCTTCTGACGCGCATCGACGGTTTCGCCTGAGCCCACATGAAACGCGCGTGACCACGAGATCTCGATCGGACGGCGCACGAGCCCGAGTGCCCTATAAGACAAAGTAGCACTCGACCACTTTTTAGGATTTAGGTTTAAATAATAGGAGACACTACGCGTCCGCCGGGTGATCCGTATGATACATCCGCCACCTCGACGGCCGTTCGATGTACGCGCGCGCAGCCGTTCGATCTATTCTTGCGCGCGGCTCGGTCTTCTTCCCTGACCCACTAATTACTGAAACAACGATTGAGTTGCAGAAACAAGCGTCTCGCGAGCCATTCGATGCGTCACGCGAGCCGTTCAATCCTCCACTCTAATTTCCTGCAATAATGCTCTTGTTGCAAGATCTAGTCTTCTCTGATTTCCTGCAACAATACCTTGTTGCGAAACCTTATCTTCTACAAATTTTCTGAAACAACGGTCGAGTTGTAGAAACAAACGTCTAATTTTTTGTACATCTTTCACGCGTCTAATTTTCTGCAACAAGATCTTTGTTGCAAAAATTGCAACAACATCTCCCGTTGCGTCCTATTTTTTGCAACAAGGCCCTTGTTGCAAAAATTAAAACAAGTTCTCTGCCGCATCTAATTTTCTGCAACAGGACCCATGCGGGCATAGGGAGGCGGGAGAGGAGCAGTTGGAGAGGAAAATCAGGAGAGAAGGACTTGCAGCTCGACGGGCGACGGCGACGTTTAGAGCGCCATGGATGGAGATCTCAGAAACAAAAAGAGCTGTGGCCTGCAGCAGTCCTTGCGGGCGGCGGCGGCGCGCGACAAAGCGGGATCAACGATCAGCTTGGCGTGGTGCGTCAGTGCGTGGAGCAACGCTGTAAGAGAGAAAACGCGAGACAGATTGAGGAAGACGACGGAGCTGCGTTCAGTAGGGAAAGTAACGAGTGGATGAGAACCAAAGAGACACGTGTCCGAGAGAGTAGATAAGGATATGACCGTGCGATGATGGAGGCAGCGGATGCAATTGCTGGATCAGCCGATTGATTACGATCATTTCCCTTAAATAATACTCACGCATCATGAAGCGTGCATGTGCATCCTTCCTTTTATGTTCATGCCCAACACACATCCCCAGCCTCTTTCTTATAATCTTCTCCGCTATCACGGACAACTTTCTTGGTTTCTTTTAATGCACAAGACAGCCCGACCTTTATAACCTTGTCCGCTCTGACGTTAACCTTTCTTAGGCAACTTGCTGGTCATACCGGAGAATTTCTACGTATATAAAGGGCTACGGATTAATCTAAATGAACGATGTGGGACTAATCTAACATAAAATATGGATGCTCACCTGATCACCCCCCGCGCTATCTATTTTTTCCCACGCGGCTTGCGGCCCAGCAAAGGCCTAGCACTCTATTTTTTCAAGCCCAGTGAAGCACTGCAGGTCATCGGTAGTACTATTCATTAGTATGAACGGCCCGCTCCAAACAGCACCATACGCTAGTTCAATTGGTCGCACCCTTGGGTAACGAAGTGGAGTTGTTGAGTTCGACTCCTGAGTACCAGGTATATGTGGCCTGGCTTTTTATTTTTTGAATTCAATGGCCCGACGGAAGCAATCCGTGTCGTGGCTCGGCCCACCGGGGAAGCCGTCGTCGCCAGGATGAGGATGCATCTATGCCTCGCTCGTTCGGGATGTATCAAATTTTATTAGTACCACTTATACATTTAAAATTCAAACTAAAAGCGTAAATTCACAGAAAGAAAGCGTATTGTGATGATGAACCAAGGGATTGATCTAAATGAACGTTGTGGGACTAATCTCTCCCTAATAATAAAGCACGGAGTGAACATTTTCACCGTCGCGGCATTTTTGCGAAAAAGTCGTATTGTTTTTGGTAATTCTACCGGCAGTCCTCCTAAAAAGTCAACCCGAACCGGTACGCGAGCGAAAAAGAAAACAACCCGCACGACGGCCTACCTCCAATTTCCACCTCGAGCGCATCTCCACGCTCCAGCGCGCCGCCGACCCTTGCCACGCGCCGCCGCAGTCGCCCCCCGCCCCTCCGCCACCGCCGGGCACCGACGCCGCCCCTCCACCACCGCCGGGCACCGACGCCGCCGCCCCCGCCCCTCCGCCTCCGCCGGCCACCGCGGTCACCGCCCCTCTGCCGTGCGCTGCCCCCGCCCCTCCGCCGCCACCGCTCGGCACCGCCCCTCCGCCGTGCCCGTGCGCCGCCCCCACCCCTGCTGCTTTCCACCATCGGCGACACTCGACGCCGGCGCCGCATCTTTCCCCAACTCCTCTCTGTCGTCATACTTTACCGCCACCGCTTTTCATCAGCCGGCCAACTCCATCTTGTCCCACCCCTCCTTCCCCACATCGAGCGCCTCCTGATGCCCCTCCTCCTCTCTTTGTGTGTGCTCAATCTGGATCCACCCCTTTGCATCGGCGTTCTTTAAATCTTCGATGAATATCTCCCTCTATGGATGGAGCAGCATCGCCGTCCACGTCTGCGTTCCCACGGCCGGATCCGCACCACCGTCGCCCGAGCCGGCGTTCCCACGGTCACGTTCCTCTCCACCGTCGCCCGCTCCTGCCCGCGCTCATCCATCGCCGCGTACTTAATGGCTTCGGTGACCACGGCGCCTCGGCTGCGACCCAGGCTTGCTTGGCGGCCGGGTGGATAGATACTGGCAAAGCTCATCCTCGGCGCCCCGGCTGCGACCCATGGTTGATTGGCCGCCGGCTGGAAGGGGGCCTCCTGCTCCTCCTAACTAAGCTTGATGTGGGGCGGACTGACAGCCTGGTATTGGTGTGTGCGACCTGCGGACGACACCCACTAAGCGACGCATCTTCTTTTGTCGTCCTCATGCTCTCTGCCCTTAATTTGTTATCTATCAATCTGATTGTTGGCTACATGCGCAGGTGTTTGAGGCATGACCGCATGAGCGGTGACTTCCATCCAGTAGGAGGCAGCAAGAAGCAGCGACTGACTCTGAACTAGCTGCTAGCAATGCGCCCCCTCCCCTCTCATCTACGTACATGGATTGTCAATGGCCAAACTACTCTCTTGATTCTTTCTTTAGCGTTTTCAGTTTCCACTAACAATCCATATTTGGTAAACCGTGAACCCTGTTCATGAGTATCCGCCAACAACCTGTTTAATGTTATGCATACGTTGGATTGAGATACAGTCTAATTTTCTGGTCAAACTCTTACCTCTGTTTAGAAAATCAATACGAAGAAATAGGTGTATCTGATGTACGATCTGCACTTAAGAACAAGTGTACCTGTTGTTCCAAGCTGCCGGCGATGACGGCCAAAGAGTCAGCGAGGGTCCACGGTCCATTTGATTTCATGGGGATTATTCAGTAAAATGCGATCTACACTGAAGCCAATCCGATCCAGGTGAAACGGAAGTTGGTAGATTATTCCGGCGATGGGGCTTCTGCTTGTGCGGCTCTGCATGTATGTTTTCAACTTGCAGATGGCCTGATTTTATCAATTATTGCTTGATGAAAGACTAACCAGTTTATGACTGACATTTGTTTCTCTACATTTATGCAGTACCATTCCATAGCTCAAGGCATCAGATCTGCTTTAGAGACAAACTCTCGCTCAGTTTAGTTTCCATGTAGTGTTAAATTAACTATCTTCGTTACAAACGGTAAGCTAAAGCAGATTAAAAAGGATAATAAATTTGCTCAATCCATGGTCAGTTGCTAAACTGACCAGTAGCTGCACTCAAGGAGCTAACTGTTCATTATAAAATAACCATAAATTTGTCAGGCTTTACACTGTCCTGTATCTGAATTTTGTGGTCTGGAAATTTTTAGCGGTTATTTCATAGTAAGATTATAGAGTTATTCTCCCTGTTTCACTAATCTGCTCACTTGCTCACAGTAAAAAAATAATTAAATTATCAGGAGTGGTAATTTCAAGGAAAGAAACAAGAGCACTTTGAGGTCTCTGCTATCGTTCAAGATATATGTTACACAAAATTGGTATTGGACCATAAATATGTATGCCCGTTGCAGCGCACGGGCTCATTTACTTTATATGATAGTTCAACTTTCTTTGATTCTATATATGATGATTTTTCATCAAAACCATGTAAGTATTTATTTGCTAGCCGTTGGTTTCACGTATTTCCCTTTTTGCTTTTACTATGACAAGTGCACTGTAAGTTTTTATAGAAAGGGAAAATAATATGCATGGTTTGTTCACGTCATTTTTTCATCATGTGACTAGCTTTTGGCTGTTGCTCTATGTTGGCGCATGGTAGATGCAGTCATCCCTCTAAAAACTTCCTAAGACTTGTGCGCATGAGGGTTCAACTTGCTGATTCCGAGATGTCAAACATGGAGGAGCGGGGTGAGCGGGGCATGTGGTGGCCGAGCTTGGGATCGACCATGTCCAGACGTATTGTGATTGGGTGGACACCACAACAAGTATCGGCAGGGGCCTAAGCAGCAACACAGGTGGGGCTCTGTGTTAAAATATAGGACAAGGATTTATGGGTCACGAGTCATACTTATTGGGCTAACGACATGTGATTTCTTCTCCCCCGTTGCAACGCACGGGCATTTTTGCTAGTCTAACATAAAATATGGATGCTCACCTGATCACCCCCAACGCTATCTACTTTTTCCCACGCGGCTTGCGGCCCAGCAAAGGCCTACCACTCTATTTTTTCAAGCCCAATGAAGCATTGCAGGTCATCGGTAGTACTATTCATTAGTATGAACGGCCCGCTCCAAACAGCACCATACGCTAGTTCAATTGGTCGCACCCTTGGGTAACGAAGTGGAGTTGTTGAGTTCGACTCCTGAGTACCAGGTATATGTGGCCTGGCTTTTTATTTTTTGAATTCGATGGCCCGGCGGAAGCAATCTGTGTCGTGGCTCGGCCCACCGGGGAAGCCATCGTCGCCAGGATGAGGATGCATCTACGCCTCGCTCGTTCGGGATGTATCAAATTTTATTAGTACCACCTCGCTTATATGTTTGAAATTCAAACTAAAAGCGTAAATTTACATGAAGAAAGCGTATTGTGACATGAACCCAAGGAGTCAATCCGTGCTTTATTATATGGAGGTATCTGCCTTTTGGTATTCAACCGTCGCGGTGTTTTTACACAAAGGTCCCTGTACCTTTTGGTATTCAACCCGCACCCCATCATTAATCAGTGACGGAAAAACGATTCGCTGGAAAATATACATGGAGGCATCTGCCTCCTCGGCTCAACCCTGCCTGTGCCCAGGCCGAGCCAAATCCCCCCGCCGCCGCACCACTTGCCTCCGCCGCTGACCTCCGTACTTTATTATTACTAGCACATATGCCCGTGCGTTGCAACGAGAAAAAAATAGAACACTACGACATGACGGGCATATTCACGATGGCATAGACATGGGTACATCATCCATGACATAATCATCACATAAGCAATCATCACTGATATCTTTTCCAAAAATAATAGAGCACACCCTTACCCTAATAAGCATGGCTCAAGGACCCTCTCCACTGGTCCATGTCCTCAATTTAAGACGCCGCTAATCCCCAAACGATGGCTTACGGATGTTAAATAACAACTATGATAAAATTATTAATAGACCTGTATTTACAACCCATCTCACATCAAAATGATATAGGAAGATGTAAAAAACATCCTTTGGAAAATATTGTCAGATTATTATGCTATTTAGAATTATTATTAAAGAGTTTGTAAAATAAGTAAAATTGAGTTAGCAAGTTGGATGGAAATTGTACACTGTAAATTCATGTCCAACAGTCCAACTTAGACGGCTCCATCAAATATATATATAGTGTCCACACAAATCATACACTGTAATTTGATGTATAGATTAGACCGATGCATCAAATATGATGTACATCTAAAGTCTGAATTGTTCTGCTTTAAAGATATCCATGAACATTGAGTAGACATTTTATTTCCATTGCCCATGGCCAATTGCCAATCATGAACCTTAAGAAACGGGATCAAGGAGTCAATATTGAACGTCAAAATGGAAAGTTGAAACGTTACGGTGCATACATGTAACTCTGGGGACCTCTATACCTCTCCCTAGTGCACTATAGCGTCACATGAAGCCACCCAGCAGCCAACAAACCAGATTGATCTGTCAGAAGTAGATTTCAGACGAATCAGCATCACCTGTAAATCAAACAGGGGTTTCTTCCACACAGTGTATATGTCACAACACCGCAACAGTACACACTCCCCAACGTTAGTAGCAGAATCCCGTGCATCCATATTTTGCGGAGGCGGCGAGGTGCTCGTCCATAGCTAGCCGTTGATGGCATCCAGTGCATGGCTGCGTCCACGGCCAGTCGTTCTGACGACCACGCGACAACAACATCCTTTTCTCCTTCCCTGACTTCTCTTGGGCACCATCATCGGTGGACGGTGAGAAGGACCAACACATTCACGGCCTAGCAGCAGAACTTGAGGTCATCGCCGAAAGCGCTTGCAGGGAACCGGCAGAGCATGCATATCATAGACATGGGAACACAAAATAAGCTCCTACATTCAACAATATAAAGCTAGCATAGTTGGCACCCCAAAATGAAGAATCATTTTGCATCCTGGAAAGGATAATATCAACAAGTGTTGTGTAGGTCAAATTACCAACCAACAAAACAATGATATGCATCATGTGACAGTAGCATCGTTTAAGGGAAAATGCTCTACCAGGAGATTGAGAGCATACATGCTGATGACCACATCGCTTCGACAGGTATCCATTGGAATCTCAGGCGCATCGTACAGTGTTGTATTATCGAGTAACACCATGTGGTCAGCTGTAAGCTTGCTGATGAAAACAACCTGGGAGTTTTGAAGTGCTGCTGTAGATTCCTCACAAAGGTCATACCCAGTTAGCAGTTACTTCTATGCAACCCCGTTTGATGTTACCAAAAGGATCAAAGTAATTCAAGACATGTGAACTAAACCAAAAGGCGGCAGGGAAGAACATGTATGTACCTAAGGATGATCGTCAAGATTAGGTCGGACGAAGGGTGTCCTCACACAATACATGTTTGGTGAGACACCGGCATCCTCATACATCTCTCTTGTTTAAGTTTTCTCTCCTTGTTTGCTGGTTTCTTTGCTAAAACAATATGACAGCAAGTCATCAGGCAGAAATAAAATCACCATTGGTATTAATAAAGAGATTTCGAGAAAGTAAAAATACGTCAAATAGGAGAAGCTTACATGCCATCTTGAAATTCCTAGAAACCGAGTGACATCCGACCAACATACACCGGAAAGAATACAAACCTGCATGTTCTGTACACTCTCCTGAGTTGAATCCTGAATTAAGTATGACAATGGGACAACTCAAGATATATCAACCCTCAAATCCATTACCCTGATTTGAGGGCAGCCACGGTCGGTGGGATTCAACCTAGCAGAGGATGTGTGCAGTCTTGGAGCAGGCAGAGGATGCGCGGCTCCTCGAGGAAGACCCGTTCCGGACGTGGGGATGTGGATCCAGGCGGCGGAGATCCTCCAGCGGCGGAGCCTGGCAAGGGTGGGGTGGCGGCGCTGGGAGGTGCAGCCGACGAGGAAGGCGAGGGGCGACAGGATCCGCAGGTGCTGGTGACGAACGACGGCCGGGTCGGGCGCTCGGGGACCAAGATGGGAGGCGGGTAGGCGGTGGCAGCGCGGGGCGGGCAGGAGGCGGGCGTGTTGGAAATATGCCCTAAAGGCAATAATAAAAGGATTATTATATTTCCTTGTTCATGATAATTGTCTATTGTTCATGCTATAATTGTATTGTTCGGAAATCATAATACATGTGTGAATACATAGACCACAATGTGTCCCTAGTAAGCCTCTAGTTGACTAGCTCGTTGATCAATAGATAGTCATGGTTTCCTGACTATGGACATGGGGATGTCATTGATAACGGGATCACATCATTAGGAGAATGATGTGATGGACAAGACCCAAACCTAAGCATAGCACAAAAGATCGTATAGTTCGTTTGCTAGAGCTTTTCTGAATGTCAAGTATCATTCCTTAGACCATGAGATTATGCAACTCCCGGATGCCTTAGGAGTGCTTTGGGTGTATCAAACGTCACAACGTAACTGAGTGACTATAAAGGTGCACTACAGGTATCTCCGAAAGTGTTTGTTGGTGTTGACACCAGAATTTGGCACGGTCAAGAACTTAATTAATACGGCCTCAAATGGAGGAGTGATCTAAATAAAAAAGTTCCGTATTATCGATATGAACATCTTTGAAGTTTGGGCCATCGCCATCCGATCTCATCTCGCAGGCCGAAGTTGTGTTCGAAATACTGAGATTTTGTATTCAGAACACTATTCGGCTCATTACGCCCTCAAGACCGCCTCTTATGAAAAAATGATCTACATGGATTGTCTTCGTCTTGTCGAAACGATCGATTTTGATATAAAAATCGTTCCGATCCGAGTTCGTATGCAAAAGTTAGAGTTATCGAAGTGCAGCCATGTCATGAGGCGTGATGTGGCGCGCCCCACCAGACCTATGTCTGATGGGTAGCGCGATGGAACGGGTGTTTTGCGTAATAGTCCGTTTTGAGCGAGCGATTTGGCCTTCAAGATCACCTCTGATCAAAATATGTTCAGCACAAAAGTTTTTCGTCTCGTCGAAACGGTCAAGATTGCTTTTGGACTCGTTTCCATCCGAGGTCGTTTGTTGCCTCAAACATGACCCGCAAGGTGCAGCCAGGTTGTAAACCGAACTGTTTTGGAAAGCTTGCCGGGCAAAAAACTTGCCAGGTGAAAAGCTTGCCGGACAGAGACCTTGCCGGGGAGGAAAGCTTGCCGGATGAAGACCTTGCCGGGGGTGAAAAGCTTGCCGGGTGAAGACCTTGCCGGGGGTGAAAAGCTTGTCGGGAAAAAGCTTGCCGGGGTGAAAGCTGTCAAGGCCAATCCGACCAGAAAATGAAGATGGGCTCAAATAATTATCTAGATAGACTCGGATGAAAAAGTGTTCAACATGAAAGTTGTTCGTCTCGTCGAAACAGTCAATATTGCTTTTGGGCTTGTTTTCATCCGAGATCGTTTACCACCGCAAAAAGGACCCGCAAGGTGCAGCCAGTTTAAACCGAACAGTTTTGGGAAGTTCGGATAAAACCAGTCCGAATTTGACTAGGGTTTTGGACGTGAATTGATGTATTTTTCTTGTAAGGAAAGCCTAGATAAATCCTTTGCTTGTACGGGAAGTCCAGCCGCCTCTTATATATGTTGGGGGTGACGGCCGATTGAAACAACACACAATCGAACAAATCAATATACTACTTTTTCATCTACGTTTTATCTCTCCACCGTTTTTCTCTCTCGTTCTTCGCTGTTCTTTGTGTTTGAGAGCTGCGAATCCCGAGGCTCTAGGGGCGAGCGAATCGACCTAGGGCAGCCCATAGCCGCCGCACTCCCTGACGGGGTCCCTCCCGGGGGTGTGGGGTTTTCGGGTCTGCAAAAGCGCCCGTCGACTGTCTTGCGTATCGCGCTGTCGGTCGGGTCTCCTTCGACGTGAGCTGCAGTGCATCACCCCCGGCGTCGAGGGTACACGTGACGTGTTCGTGTGTCAACACACTTTTTGGCGACTCCGCTGGGGAAAGAAGATCAATCATCATCATCCACCATGTCCGATCTTCCCAAGCCATCTGAGGTAGACGCCGATAACATCATTAAGCCTAGTCTTGATGAGATATCGGCCGATCATCGCCAAGTCTATGAGGAGTACAAGAAGGCGCGCGAAGAGAAGGATTTGCAGGAGTTCCTTGCAAAATTCAAGAAGGATCGCCAAGGCAACATCACTCCGATTGAACAAATCAAGTTCCCTCCTCTTCAAGCTGAGCAGGTTAAACCCGCTGTGAGTACTACCTTTTCTCCTGAGCAGTGGGCTGAGATTGAGAGTCGTATTGCTGATGGTAACAATCTGGTCTATCAAACTTTCATAGAAAATACCAATGCTCAGAAAAATATATCTCAATCATCTAGTGGTAATGATGGTGTAGCTGCTAGTGTGCAAAACCCTAATCTGGCTTTACCTATCTCATCGGCGCCTCCCATGCCGATGACTTATTATCCTACTCAAACAAATCAGATTGTGACTGCACCCATTAATCCTATTATGAGCATGCCAGGTTTGGTGGCAACGCCGAACCAAACCCTACCTACAGCTACAACCACTCGGCCATTACCGAACTATAGTTCGGCATACATGCCACAGTTCATACCTACTACTAGTAGTCCTACTCCTCCTATGCCACTGCCACAAGTTTCATCGTCCACTATGGATGATGGTCTAGCTAATCTTAGAGAGGAGATGACTAAGATGATTCGAGAGAATTTTGGAGTTGAGTTACCTCGGAATCGGATTTACCAAAAGCCGTACCCCGAGTACTTTGATGCCATCCAGTGTCCTCCGGGATATAAGATTCCAGATTTTGTCAAATTCAATGGAGAGGGCACAAAAACCACATGGGAGCATGTTAGCCAATACTTGGCACAATTAGGTGAAGCAGGCTCACTAAATGAGTTGAAAGTGCGTTTATTTCCTCTATCATTAACTGGTACCGCATTTTCATGGTTTTCTTCTTTACCACATGGTTCCATTCGGGTTTGGTCGCAGCTAGAGCAGAAGTTTCATGATCACTTTTATAGCGGCGACAATGAACTCAAATTGTCACATCTAACATCGGTTAAACAGAAGCATGATGAATCGGTCTCCGATTACGTCAAGAGATTTAGAGAAACAAAAAACCGGTGTTTTAGTTTGGTGATAACCGAGAGAGACTTGGCAGACCTAGTGCTGAGTGGTTTGATAATTCCCATTAGAGAAAAGCTAGAAGGCTATGAGTTCTTAAATATCAACCAAGTCTTACAAAGTGCTTTGGCTCAGGAAAGCCGAAGCAAAGACCTCAAAGAAGTGCATAGATATAAAGCCGATCGTCCAAAGATGAATATGGTGGAATATGATAGTGATCACTGGGACAATGAGGGTGACGTTTTTTCTACTGAATTTGTTTGGCCATCTAAAGCCAAACCATTTACTTGCAATGATCTGAAACCGATTCATAAGAATCGTGATGAAGATATGAAGTTTACTTTTAACATTGCTAAGTGTGATAGAATATTTGATGCTTTGTTGCAGGCTAAGATTATTAGAATATCTCATACTTTACCGCCGTTTGAAGAGCTGAAGCGGCGCGCTTATTGCAAGTATCATAATTCTTTTTCTCATGCTACTAACGATTGCAATGTTTTTCGACGACAGATACAATCGGCCATTAATGACGGACGATTGAACTTTTCTGAGATGCAAGTTGATAAACAACCTTTTCCAATGAATACCATGGAGTTAGAGGGGAAGAAGCTACTCATTCGGCCGGAGGTTGCCGAATCTGCTAATAAAGCTAATATCATTGTTGGTGAGCCCAGGGAAGACAAGGAGGGCAACAAGGTCTTGGGGAGATAGGTTGTGCTTGACAAGCAACCCGGTGGCAAGGAGATAATCAAAATCACCATCAAGAATCCTACACTCGGGGGGCAACCGCAAGTGCAAGGAAATACTCGTGTTAAATTTGTCAAGCCCAGGAGTCCAGAAGTTGGCAAGTGGAAAACGAATGAAGCTAAAGTGCAGCGCAAGAAAATCAAGCCAACTTTTGATATGTTGCTGTCCAAGTATGCTAGTCATGCAGCCGGTTCTAGCTCCAACCGGTCATCAAATCTGAAGCGCTCAAGATCACCTCCTCGGGAAGAATTTCAGCATCATGCAAGGCCATATGGGTCGTGGGCGCCGGGACCATGGGTGCCGCCACCCCCCTATGTGCCATACTACATGGGAGACTTCAATGGAGGATGGTGGCAGCCCCCAATGGCCCCTTATGCTTTTCATCCGGGTTGGGTAGAGCCAAGGAGGCCCGTTCATGAGAGACTTTCTTATCCCACGCGAGGCCGTTTGAACAATAGTGTCAATCGGCCAGTGCAAGATAATCAAAAAGGGGTCGGCAAGCAAGAATGGCGTGTTAAGTCGCCAAGTGCTGTAACAGTCGAGTCAAGCAAAGGCAAGGAAAAAACCGATGCCGACTCACTCATCTTGGGCACCGAAACATTCACCATACAACAGCCGATTATGCATAGCAATCCGACTGAGCTGATACTTGCTATCGCGCCAAAGCACTCGGCTAATGACCATGAAGCAAGCACCAGCCAAGTAAAAACGAGAGATCCTAAATACACTCAGGCAAAGTGGTGTCCTCCAGGGCTAACAAAGACACAGAAGAGGAAACTACAGAGGTTAAGGAGTCAAGAGATGGCAGAACAAGAGGCTGAGAAGCAAAGGGATAAGTTGTTCAATGACACTCGGCCTATGTTACCTACAAAACAAGTGTGGAGGCCCAAACAAATACAAGATGCAGTGGCTTCTACACCCACCACAGCAGCACCTACACCACCAAAGGAGGACGATGTAATCATTGCATCGTCTGCGTTACCTATTGCTTCATCTTCGCTCGAACAAATTTCAGAATCGGTGGATACACTGAGGGAAGAGGAGGATATGTTAGATTACGAGTCTACACCGGTTCATGAAGGTATGGATATTAATATGGTGTATTACTTACCCGCTGAGTTTCGTGCTGTAGATGAGGAAGGGGAGGTGGCTCAGCTGGATTTTGGCCCTAAAAATGCAATATTCGAGAAGCCAAAAGACCCAGTAACGCATTTGAAACCGTTATATCTCAGAGGTCATATCAATGGGTCACCCCTCACTCGGATGCTTGTTGATGGTTGTGCTGTGGTGAATCTTATGCCGTATTCGGTCTTCAAAAAATTGGGGTTGCATGATAATGGGTTGATAAAGACCAACATGGTGCTCAATGGATTTGAAGGCAAAGAGAAAACTGAAGCCAAATGTGTGATGTATGTGGAGCTCACGGTGGGAAGTAAAACTTTGGCTACCGCATTCTTTGTCGCTGAGGTGCAAGGTAACTACAACATCATACTAGGCCGTGATTGGGTTCATGCAAACCAGTGCGTGCCATCCACTATGCACCAGTTTTTGATCCAGTGGGTTGATGATGAAGTGGAAGTCATTCATGCGGATAACTCGGCCTGTGTTGCTTTGGCCGAGGCATCGGTGGATTGGCAACACCCAAATGCTACTTGCTTAACGGGACGTGACTTGTCAGAGTTCGATTTTCTCAGCGCAACCAAGAATGGTGTCGTGCCCGTCTCTTTAAAGCCGACTGAGTGCAATCGGCTCTAAGGTATGATATGTTTAAATGGATCCTAACTCAGATTGGTTACAAAAGCGACTTGTAGAATATTGGTCCAATGAGAACGATATGTATGAGTCCATAGAAGAGTTAGATGATATGGATAAATTAGGACAAGGTTTTACATCGGCCGATCCATTAGAAGAGATAGATATAGGAGATGGTTTAACTCCTAGGCCGACATTTGTAAATGCAAATTTAAGAGCCGATCATAAAGCTAAGTTGATCGAGCTGTTGAAAGAATATGTTTGTTGCTTTGCATGGGAATATCATGAGATGCCAGGTTTAAGCCGAGAGCTAGTGGAGCATCGGTTACCTATAAAGGCTGGTTTTAGACCATATAAACAATCGGCCAGAAAGTTTAATCCAAAAACATATGACCGGATCAAGGAAGAGATCGGTCGTTTGCTTAAAGCTAATTTTATTAGACCTTGCAGGTATGCCGAGTGGATTTCTAACATTGTCCCTGTGGAGAAGAAAGGATCCGGCAAGTTGAGGGTGTGCATTGACTTCAGAGATTTGAATAGGGCTACATCCAAAGATGAGTATCCCATGCCAATAGCTGATATGCTTATTAATGATGCTTCTGGACATAAGGTTATTAGCTTTCTAGATGGTAATGCCGAATACAATCAAATTTTTATGGCCGAAGAGGGCATGTCCAAGACAGCTTTTCGTTGCCCCGGTTTTCTTGGTTTATTCGAGTGGACAGTGATGACATTCGGATTAAAAAATGCTGGCGCCACATATCAAAGGGCTATGAATTTGATTTTTCATGATTTACTCGGTGTCATACTTGAAGTTTATATTGATGATATTGTTGTCAAATCAGATGCTTTTGAATCTCACTTGGCCGATTTGCGTTTAGCTTTTGAAAGAATGAAAAAGTATGGACTGAAGATGAATCCTTTGAAGTGTGCTTTCGGCGTGTCAGCTGGCAAGTTTTTGGGTTTCATTATTCATGAAGATGGTATAGAGATTGATCCCAAAAAGATAGAAGCTATACAAAAAGTGGAGGTTCCAACATGCAAGAGAGATATGCAAAAGTTCCTTGGCAAGGTCAATTATTTGAGAAGGTTCATAGCTAATCTATCAGGGAAAGTTGATGCATTTACTCCTATCCTTCGGTTAAAGAATGATGCTGATTTCACTTGGGGGGCAAAACAACAAGAAGCATTTGATATGATCAAGAATTATTTGTGCACTCCTCCGGTGATGAGAGCACCCAAGCATAGGGAACCCATTCAGACTTTACATTGCAGTAGAGGAGGGAGTTATTGGTGCTGTTCTAACTCAAGAGACCGAAGGAAAAGAGCATGCCATCACTTATTTGAGCCGCCGCTTATTGGACGCAGAGACAAGGTATACATTTATTGAGAAATTATGTCTATGCTTGTATTATGCTTACACAAAATTGAGACATTATTTAGTGCCGAGTGCTTGCGTAGTAGCTTGTCAGACCGATGTCATTAAATACATGTTGCATAGGCCAATTCTTAGTGGTAGAATTGGCAAGTGGGCTTATGCTTTGATTGAATATGATTTGGCTTATGAATCTCTAAAATCCATGAAGGGACAAATTGTTGCTAATTTCATTGTTGAACATCGGATTTATGACAAGCATGATAGTAATATGAACCTTGTTTCATTAGTACCATGGAGATTATACTTTGATGGTTCAGTTTGTAGCAATGGCCAAGGTGTTGGTATTGTTTATATATCTCCTCATGGTGCTGTTTTTGAAGCCTCATGCCGCTTAGAATATTTTTGCACAAACAATCAAGCCGAATATGAAGCATTGTTATTCGGCCTAGAGATGTTACTTGCTATAGGTGTTACATATATTGAGGCTTATGGTGATTCGTTACTAGTGGTGCAGCAAATATCCAAAGTCTTTCAGTGTTTGGACGAATCACTTAATGTTTATCTTGATAAATGTTTAGATGTAATCTCTACTTTGGATTATTTTAGCATTGCTCATATATCTAGACATGACAATTGGAAAGCAAATGAATTGGCACAACAAGCATCCGGCTATCATGTTGATCGTGGCATGTTTCATATTTCTGAAAAGCCGATGTCTAGTCTTGCCAACATAAGGAAACCCATCATTGATTATTTGTGTGATCCTAGTAGAAGGGTGGACAGGGCTGTTCGGCGTATGGCTTTCAAATACACAATGAGAGATGATGATCTCTATCGCCGAACGGTTGATGATGTTCTTTTAAAGTGCTTGGACGATGACCAAGCGAGAATTGCTATGGGAGAGGTCCATGAAGGTATTTGTGGCACTCATCAGTCGGCTCCCAAGATGAAGTGGTTACTACGACGTGCTGGGTTTTATTGGCCGACTATGATTAATGATTGCTTCAGATATTATAAAGGGTGTGAAGCTTGTCAAAAATTTGGTGATATTTAGTTGGCTCCTGCTGCTATGTTACATCCCATTATCAAGCCGTGGCCTTTCAGAGGATGGGGTTTAGACTTTATTGGACAAATTCATCCGTCTTCCTCTAAGGGGCATCGGTTCGTATTGGTGGCAACCGATTATTTCACTAAATGGTCTAAAGCAGTACCTCTCAAGAACATGACACATACGGAGGTGATTAAATTCATAACCGAGCACATTATTCATAGATTCGGCATTCCTCAAACATTGACTACAGATCAAGGCTCCTCTTTCATGTCACACCAAGTTAGAGAATTTGCCAAATCTTATAACATAAAATTGCTCAATTCCTCTCCATATTATGCCCAAGCCAATGGACAAGCTGAGTCTAGCAATAAAATTTTAATCAAGCTCATCAAGAAGAAGATTGAGGATAACCCAAGGAGATGGCATGAGTTGTTGTCTGAAGCTTTGTGGGCACATAGAATTTCAAGGCATGGTGCTACAAAGGTGACTCCATATGAGCTAGTATATGGTCAAGAGGCTGTTTTACCAGTGGAAGTGAATTTGAGTGCTTTTAGAATAGCCAAACAGAATGATTTATCGGCAGTGGACTTTTACAATTTGATGATGGACAACATTGATGAAGTTGCTGATAAACGTTTGGCTGCTTTAAGGGCCGTAGAGAGGGACAAGCTGAGGGTAGCCAGAGCTTACAATAAAAAGGTCAAGTTGAAGAATTTTCAGGTTGGCGATCTTGTGTGGAAAGTGATTCTACCGATTGGTTCTAGAGATAGAAAATTCGGGAAGTGGTCTCCAAGTTGGGAAGGTCCTTTTAGGATTACAAGAGTTGTTCCCGGAAATTCATATTAGGTGGAATCCATACAAGGGGCATTGTTACCTCGAGCTCTCAATGGCAAATATTTGAAGAAGTACCACCCGAGTGTGTGGCAGGAAGCCTAACTAGGCAACGGCCGATATAAAATTATCGCCCTAAGCATAAACACGGCCGATATAGAAATTATCGCCTGAAGCACATAAAATGGCCGATGGAGTGTTGACATCGTCCTTAGAACAAACATGGTACAAGTTATTTTTCGGCACGCTAGCTTTGCCAAAAACAGGGGGGCATGTGTTGACACCAGAATTTGGCACGGTCAAGAACTTAATTAATACGGCCTCAAATGGAGAAGTGATCTAAATAAAAAGTTCTGTATTATCGATATGAACATCTTTGAAGTTTGGGCCATCGCCATCCGATCTCATCTCGCAGGCCGAAGTTGTGTTCGAAATACTGAGATTTTGTATTCAGAACACTATTCGGCTCATTACTCCCTCAAGACCGCCTCTTATGAAAAAATGATCTATACGGATTGTCTTCGTCTCGTCGAAACGATCGATTTTGATATAAAAATCGTTGCAGTCCGAGTTCGTATGCAAAAGTTAAAGCTATAGGAGTGCAGCCATGTCATGAGGCGTGATGTGGCGCGCCCCACCAGACCTATGTCTGATGGGTAGCGCGATGGAACGGGTGTTTTGCGTAATAGTCCATTTTGAGCGAGCGATTTGGCCTTCAAGATCACCTCTGATCAAAATATGTTCAGCACAAAAGTTTTTCGTCTCGTCGAAACGGTCAAGATTGCTTTTGGACTCGTTTCCATCCGAGGTCGTTTTCTGGCTCAAACATGACCCGCAAGGTGCAGCCAGGTTGTAAACCGAGCCGTTTTGGAAAGCTTGCCGGGCAAAAAATTTGCCGGGTGAAAAGCTTGCCGGACAGAGACCTTGCCGGGGAGGAAAGCTTGCCGGGTGAAAAGCTTGCCGGATGAAGACCTTGCCGGTGGTGAAAATCTTGCCGGGTGAAGACCTTGCCGGGGGTGAAAAGCTTGTCGGGAAAAAGCTTGCCGGGGTGAAAGCTGTCAAGGCCAATCCGACCAGAAGATGAAGATGGGCTCAAACAATTATCTAGATGGACTCGGATGAAAAAGTGTTCAACATGAAAGTTGTTCGCCTCGTCGAAACAGTCAAGATTGCTTTTGGGCTTGTTTTCATCCGAGATCGTTTACCACCGCAAAAAGGACCCGCAAAGTGCACCCAGTTTAAACCGAACAGTTTTGGGAAGTTCGGATAAAACCAGTCCGAATTTGACTAGGGTTTTGGACGTGAATTGATGTAATTTTCTTGTAAGGAAAGCCTAGATAAATCCTTTTCTTGTACAGGAAGTCCAGCCGCCTCTTATATATGTTGGGGGTGACGGCCGATTGAAACAACACACAATCGAACAAATCAATATACTACTTTTTCATCTACGTTTTATGTCTCTACCGTATTTCTCTCTCGTTCTTCACTGTTCTTTGTGTTTGAGAGCTACGAATCCCGAGGCTCTAGGGGCGAGCGAATCGACCTAGGGCAGCCCATAGCCGCCGCACTCCCTGACGGGGTCCCTCCCGGGGGTGTGCGGTTTTCGGGTCTGCAAAAGTGCCCGTCGACTGTCTTGCGTATCGCGCTGTCGGTCGGGTCTCCTTCGACGTGAGCCGCGGTGCATCACCCCCGGCGTCGAGGGTACACGTGACGTGTTCGTGTGTCAACAGTTGGGTTGGCATGAATCGAGACTGGGATTTGTCACTCCATGTGACGGAGAGGTATCTCTGGGCCCACTCGGTAAGACATCATCATAATGAGCTCAATGTGATCAAGGTGTTGTTCACGGGATGATGTGTTACGGGAACGAGTAAAGAGACTTACCGGTAACGAGATTGAACAAGGTATCGGTATACCGACGATCGAATCTCGGGCAAGTATCGTACCGGTAGACAAAGGGAATTGAATACGGGATTGATTAAGTCCTCGACATCGTGGTTCATCCGATGAGATCATCGAGGAGCATGTGGGAGCCAACATGGGTATCCAGATCCCGCTGTTGGTTATTGACCGGAGATCGTCTCGGTCATGTCTGCATGTCTCCCGAACCCATAGGGTCTACACACTTAAGGTTCGGTGACACTAGGGTTGTTAAATATATTAGTATGCAGCAAACCGAAGGTTGTTCGGAGTCCCGGATGAGATCCTTGACGTCACGAGAGGTTCCGGAGTGGTCCGGAGGTAAAGAATTATATATAGGAAGTGTCGTTTCGGCCATCGGGAATGATCTGGGGGTCGCCGGTATTGTACCGGGACCACCAGATGGGTCCCGGGGGTCCACCGGGTGGGGCCACCCATCCCGGAGGGCCCTGTGGGCTGAAGTGGGGAGGGGACCAGCCCATAGTGGGCTGGTGCGCCCCCCCATGGGGCTCCCCCCTGCGCCTAGGGTTGGAAACCCTAGGGCAGGGGGCGCCCCACATGGCTTGGGGGGCAAGTCTCCCCCCTGGCCGCCGCCCCCCTGGAGATGGATCTCCAGGGCCGGCGCCCCCCTAGGGGGCCTATATAAAGGGGGGGAGGAAGGGCAGCGGCACCCTGCAGCCTTAGCGCCTCCCTCTCCCCGTTACACCTCTCCCTCTCTCCGTAGTTGCTTGGCGAAGCCCTGCTGGAACTCTGCTGCATCCACCACAACGCCGTCGTGCTGCTGGATCTTCTTCAACCTCTCCTTCCCCCTTGCTGGATCAAGAAGGAGGAGACGTTATCCCGACCGTACGTGTGTTGAACGCGGAGGTGCTGTCCGTTGGCACTAGGTCATCGGTGATTCGGATCACGGCGAGTACGACTCCATCATCCATGTTCTTCTTGAACGCTTCCGTTGCGATCTACAAGTGGTATGTAGATGCTCTCCTATCCCCTCGTTGCTAGAATACTCCATGGATAGATCTTGGTGATGCGTAGGAAAATTTTAATTTCTGCTACGATCCCCAACAGTGGCATCATGAGCTAGGTCTATGCGTAGTTTCTATGCACGAGTAGAACACAAAGTAGTTGTGGGCGTCGAATTGTCAATTCTTCTTGCCGTTACTAGTCCTATCTTGGTTCAGCGGTATTGTGGGATGAAGCGGCCCGGACCAACCTTGCACGTACGCTTACGTGAGACCGGTTCCACCGACTAACATGCACCAGTTGCATAAGGTGGCTGGCGGGTGTCTGTCTCTCCCACTTTAGTTGAATCGGATTCGATGAACAGGGTCCTTATGAAGGGTAAATCGAGATTGACAATTCACGTTGTGGTTTTAACGTAGGTAAGAAACGTTCTTGCTAGCAACCTATAACAGCCACGTAAAAACTTGCAACAACAATTAGAGGACGTCTAACTTGTTTTTGCAGCAAGTGCTTTGTGATGTGATATGGCCAGAAGTTGTGATGAATCATGTATGTGATGTATGAGATGATCTTGTTATTGTAATAGGAATCACGACTTGCATGTCAATGAGTATGACAACCGGCAGGAGCCATAGGAGTTGTCTTTATTTATTTATGACCTGCGTGTCAACTTAAAATCGTCATGTAATTACTTTACTTTATTGCTAAAGCGTTAGCCATAGTAGTAGAAGTAATAGTTGACGTGACAACTTCACGAAGACACGATGATGGAGATCATGATGATGGAGATCATGGTGTCATGCCGGTGACGATGATGAACATGGCGCCCCGGAGATGGAGATCAAAGGAGCGAAATGATGTTGGCCATATCATGTCACTATTTGATTGCATGTGATGTTTATCATGTTTTTACATCTTATTTGCTTAGAACGACGGTAGCATAAATAAGATGATCCCTCGTTAAAATATCAAAAATGTGTTCTCCCTAACTGTGCACCGTTGCTAAGGTTCGTCGTTCCGAAGCACCACGTGATGATCGGGTGTGATAGGTCCTTACGTTCGCATACAACGGGTGTAAGCCAGATTTACACACGCAATACACTTAGGTTGGATTGACGAGCCTAGCATGTACAGACATGGCCTCGGAACACGGAGGACCGAAAGGTCGAACATGAGTCATATAGAAGATACGATCAACATGGAGATGTTCACCGATGATGACTAGTCCGTCTCATGTGATGATCGGACACGACCTAGTTGACTCGGATCATGTATCACTTAGATGACTAGAGGGATGTCAAATCTGAGTGGGAGTTCATTCATTAATTTGATTAGATGAACTTAATTATCATGAACTTAGTCTAAATCTTTACAATATGTCTTGTAGATCAAATGGCCCACGGTAATGTCACCCTCAACTTCAACGCGTTCCTAGAGAAAACCAAGCTGAAAGATGATGGCAGCAACTATTCGGACTGGGTCCGAAACCTGAGGATCATCCTCATAGCAGCCAAGAAAGATTATGTCCTAGAAGCACCGCTAGGTGAAGCACCATTCCCAGAAAACCAGGACGTTATGAACGCCCATCAGTCACGTACTGATGATTACTCCCTCGTTCAGTGCGGCATGCTTTACAGCTTAGAACCGGGGCTCCAAAAGCGTTTTGAGCAACACGGAGCATATGAGATGTTCGAGGAGCTAAAATTGATTTTCCAAGCCCATGCCCGGGTCGAGAGATATGAGGTCTTCGATAAGTTCTTTAGCTGCAAGATGGAGGAAAATAGCTCTGTCAGTGAACACATACTCAAGATGTCTGGGTTGCACAACCGCTTGACTCAGCTGGAAGTTAATCTCCCGGATGAGGCGGTCATTGACAGAATCCTTCAGTCGCTCCCACCTAGCTACAAGAGCTTCGTGATGAACTACAATATGCAGGGGATGGAAAAGACCATTCCCGAGTTGTATTCAATGCTGAAATCTGCAGAGGTGGAGATCAAAAAGGAACATCAAGTGTTGATGGTGAATAAAACCACTAAGTTCAAGAAAGGCAAGGGTAAGAAGAACTTCAAGAAGGACGGCAAGGAGGTTGCCGCGCCTGGTAAATCAGTTGCCAGGAGGAAGTCAAAGAATGGACCCAAACCTGAAACTAAGTGCTTTTATTGCAAGGGAAATGGTCACTGAAAGTGGAATTGCCCCAAGTACTTAGCAGATAAGAAGGCCGGCAACACTAAAGGTATATGTGATATACATGTAATTGATGTGTACCTTACCAGTGCTCGTAGTAGCTCCTGGGTATTTGATACCTGTGCCGTTGCTCATATTTGTAACTCAAAACAGGAGTTGCGGAATAAACGGAGACTGGCGAAGGACGAGGTGACGATGCGCGTCGGGAATGGTTCCAGGGTCGATGTGATCGCCGTCGGCACGCTACCTCTACATTTACCTACGGGATTAGTTTTGAACCTCAATAATTGTTATTTAGTACCAAGTTTGAGCATGAACATTGTATCTGGATCTCATTTAATGCGAGATGGCTACTCATTTAAATCCGAGAATAATGGTTGTTCTATTTATATGAGTGCTATGTTTTATGGTCATGCTCCGATGGTCAATGGTTTATTCTTAATGAATCTCGTGCATGATAATACACATATTCATAGTGTGAATACCAAAAGGTGTAAAGTTGATAACGATAGTCCCACATACTTGTGGCACTGCCGCCTTGGTCACATTGGTGTCAAGCGCATGAAGAAGCTCCATGCTAATGGACTTTTAGAGTCTTTCGATTATGAATCATTTGACACATGCGAACCATGCCTCATGGGCAAAATGACCAAGACTCCATCTCAGGGACAATGGAGCGAGCGACCAACTTATTGGAAATCATACATACAGATGTGTGTGGTCCAATGAGCGTTGAGGCTCGCGGAGGCTATCGTTATGTTCTCACTCTCACTGATGATTTGAGTAGATATGGGTATGTCTACTTGATGAAACACAAGTCTGAGACCTTTGAAAAGTTCAAGGAGTTTCAGAGTGAGGTTGAGAATCAACGTGACAAAAAAATAAAGTTCTTACGATCAGATCGTGGGGGAGAATATTTAAGTCACGAATTTGGCACACACTTAAGAAAATGTGGAATCATTTCACAACTCACGCCGCCTGGAACACCTCAGCGTAACGGTGTGTCCGAACGTCGTAATCGCACTCTATTGGATATGGTGCGGTCTATGATGTCTCTTACAGATCTACCGCTATCATTTTGTGGATACGCTCTAGAGACAGCCGCATTCACTTTAAATAGGGCACCGTCTAAATCCGTTGAGACGACACCGTATGAATTATGGTTTGGGAAGAAACCTAGGTTGTCGTTTCTGAAAGTTTGGGGTTGCGATGTTTATGTCAAGAAACTTCAACCTGAAAAACTCGAACCCAAATCGGAAAAATGTGTCTTCATAGGATATCCCAAGGAAACAGTTGGGTATACCTTCTACCTCAGATCCGAAGGCAAGATCTTTGTTGCCAAGAACGGGTCCTTTCTAGAGAAAGAGTTTCTCGCGAAAGAAGTAAGTGGGAGGAAAGTAGAGCTTGATGAAGTACTACCTCTTGAAAATCAGAGTAGCGCAGCTCAGAAAAATGTTCCTGTGGTGCCTGCACCGATTAGAGAGGAGGTTAATGATGATGATCAAGATACTTCTGATCAAGCTCCTACTGAACTTCGTAGGTCCACAAGGACGCGTTCCGCACCAGAGTGGTACGGCAACCCTGTCTTGGAAATCATGTTGTTGGACAACGGTGAACCTTCGAACTATGAAGAAGCAATGGTGGGCCCAGATTCTGACAAATGGCTAGAAGCCATGAAATCTGAGATAGAATCCATGTATGAAAACAAAGTATGGACTTTGAATGACTTGCCCGATGATCGGCGAGCCATAGAAAATAAATGGATCTTTAAGAAGAAGACAGACGCGGATGGTAATGTGACCATCTATAAAGCTCGACTTGTCGCTAAGGGTTATCGGCAAGTTCAAGGGGTTGACTACGATGAGACTTTCTCTCCCGTAGTGAAGCTGAAGTCCGTCCGAATCATGTTAGCAATTGCCGCATACTATGATTATGAGATATGGCAAATGGACGTCAAAACGGCATTCCTTAACGGCTTTCTTAAGGAAGAATTGTATATGATGCAGCCGGAAGGTTTTGTCGATCCTAAGAATGCTAACAAAGTATGCAAGCTCCAGCGCTCTATCTATGGGCTGGTGCAAGCATCTCGGAGTTGGAACATTCACTTTGATGAGATGATCAAAGCGTTTGGGTTTATGCAGACTTATGGAGAAGCCTGCGTTTACAAGAAAGTGAGTGGGAGCTCCGTAGCATTTCTCATATTATATGTGGATGACATACTATTGATGGGAAATGATATAGAATTCTTGGAAAGCATAAAGGCCTATATGAACAAATGTTTTTCAATGAAGGACCTTGGAGAAGCTGCTTATATATTAGGCATCAAGATCTATAGAGATAGATCGAGACGCCTCATCGGTCTTTCACAAAGTACGTACCTTGACAAGATTTTGAAGAAGTTCAAAATGGATCAGTCCAAGAAGGGGTTCTTGCCTGGATTGCAAGGTGTGCGATTGAGCACGGCTCAATGCCCGACCACGGCAAAAGATATAGAAGAGATGAGTGTCATCCCCTATGCCTCAGCCATAGGGTCTATTATGTATGCCATGTTGTGTACCAGACCCGATGTAAACCTTGCCGTAAGTTTGGTAGGTAGGTACCAAAGTAATCCCGACAAGGAACACTGGACAGCGGTCAAAAACATCCTGAAGTACCTGAAAAGGACTAAGGATATGTTTCTCGTTTATGGAGGTGCCGAAGAGCTCGTCGTAAAGGGTTACGTCGACGCTAGCTTCGACACAGATCTGGATGACTCCAAGTCACAAACCGGATACGTGTATATTTTGAATGGAGGGGCAGTAAGCTGGTGCAGTTGCAAGCAAAGCGTCGTGGCGGGATCTACATGTGAAGTAGAGTATATGGCAGCCTCGAAGGCAGCACAAGAAGCACTCTGGGTGAAGGAGTTCATTACCGACCTAGGAGTCATACCCAATGCGTCGGACCCGATGACTCTCTTCTGTGACAACACTGGAGCAATTGCCCTTGCGAAGGAGCCCAGGTTTCACAGGAAGACCAGGCATATCAAGCGTCGCTTCAACTCCATTCGTGAAAGTGTTCAAAATGGAGACATAGAGATTTGTAAAGTACATACGGACCTGAATGTGGCAGATCCGTTGACTAAACCTCTCCCTAGAGCAAAACATGATCAACACCAAAATTCCATGGGTGTGCGATTCATCACAATGTAACTAGACTATTGTCTCTAGTGCAAGTGGGAGACTGTTGGAAATATGCCCTAGAGGCAATAATAAAAGGATTATTATATTTCCTTGTTCATGATAATTGTCTATTGTTCATGATATAATTGTATTGTTCGGAAATCATAATACATGTGTGAATACATGGACCACAATGTGTCCCTAGTAAGCCTCTAGTTGACTAGCTCGTTGATCAATAGATAGTCATGGTTTCCTGACTATGGACATGGGGATGTCATTGACAACAGGATCACATCATTAGGAGAATGATGTGATGGACAAGGCCCAAACCTAAGCATAGCACAAAAGATCGTATAGTTCGTTTGCTAGAGCTTTTCTGAATGTCAAGTATCATTCCTTAGACCATGAGATTATGCAACTCCCGGATGCCGTAGGAGTGCTTTGGGTGTATCAAACGTCACAACGTAACTGGGTGACTATAAAGGTGCACTACAGGTATCTCCGAAAGTGTTTGTTGGGTTGGTATGAATCGAGACTGGGATTTGTGACTCCGTGTGACAGAGAGGTATCTCTGGGCCCACTCGGTAAGACATCATCATAATGAGCTCAATGTGATCAAGGTGTTGTTCACGGGATGATGTGTTACGGTAACGAGTAAAGAGACTTACCGGTAACGAGATTGAACAAGGTATCGGTATACCGACGATCGAATCTCGGGCAAGTATCGTACCGATAGACAAAGGGAATTGAATACGGGATTGATTAAGTCCTCGACATCGTGGTTCATCCGATGGGATCATCGAGGAGCATGTGGGAGCCAACATGGGTATCCAGATCCCGCTGTTGGTTATTGACCGAAGATCGTCTCGGTCATGTCTGCATGTCTCCCGAACCCGTAGGGTCTACACACTTAAGGTTCGGTGACACTAGGGTTGTTAAATATATTAGTATGCAGCAAACCGAAGGTTGTTCGGAGTCCCGGATGAGATCCCGGACGTCACGAGAGGTTCCGGAGTGGTCCGGAGGTAAAGAATTATATATAGGAAGTGTCGTTTCGGCCATCGGGAATGATCTGGGGGTCGCCGGTATTGTACCGGGACCACCAGATGGGTCCCGGGGGTCCACCGGGTGGGGCCACCCATCCCGGAGGGCCCCGTGGGCTGAAGTGGGGAGGGGACCAACCCATAGTGGGCTGGTGCGCCCCCTATGGGGCTCCCCCCTGCGCCTAGGGTTGGAAACCCTAGGGCAAGGGGCGCCCCACATGGCTTGGGGGGGCAAGTCTCCCCCCTGGCCGCCGCCCCCTTGGAGATGGATCTCCAGGGCCGGCGCCCCCCTAGGGGGCCTATATAAAGGGGGGGAGGGAGGGCAGCGGCACCCTGCAGCCTTGGCGCCTCCCTCTCCCCGTTACACCTCTTCCTCTCTCCGTAGTTGCTTGGCGAAGCCCTGCTGGAACTCTGGTGCATCCACCACCACGCCGTCGTGCTGCTGGATCTTCTTCAACCTCTCCTTCCCCCTTGCTGGATCAAGAAGGAGGAGACGTTATCCCGACCGTACGTGTGTTGAACGCGGAGGTGTTGTCCGTTCGGCACTAGGTCATCGGTGATTCGGATCACGGCGAGTACGACTCCATCATCCACGTTCTTCTTGAACGCTTCTGTTGCGATCTACAAGTGGTATGTAGATGCTCTCCTATCCCCTCGTTGCTAGAATACTCCATGGATAGATCTTGGTGATGCGTAGGAAAAATTTAATTTCTGCTACGATCCCCAACAGGGCGGTGGCGTGCGGTGAGGCGGGCAGGAGGCGGCCGCGGCGGCGGGCGGGTTGAGGTCGGCGGCGGGTTGAGGTCAGCGGCGGAGGCAAGTGGTGCGGCGGCGGGAGGATTTGGCTCGGCCTGGGCACAGGCAGGGTTGAGCCGAGGAGGCAGATGCCTCCATGTATATTTTCCAGCGAATCGTTTTTCCGTCACTGATTAATGATGGGGTGCGGGTTGAATACCAAAAGGCACAGGGACCTTTGTGTAAAAACGCCACGACGGTGAACCCGCCAGATTCACTCCGTGCTTTATTATTAGGGAGAGACTAGGAAACATGCCTGTGCGTTGCAACGGGAGAGAAAAAAAATCAATGTCAAGGTGATGTATATAGTAAATTCCCATTGGCGTGGCGGGGGCTCTGGTTGTATGGCATTGAGTGCAATAGCAATGCCTATCCAGAAATACCATCACTAAGTTCAAATCATTAATGTTTGAATAGACCTCGTGTGTGTCCTTTGTCAGGTTTTTTAGTGTGTCCAAAACTTTCAAACTGATGTCCAGATACACTAATATTGGCTGAGCCTGCTCTGCCTCGTGAAGATGTGTGTCATACTGTCTTCTCTCTTCTCCTTCGTATCTTTTTTGGGTTGTCCTTATATAAATTAAAATCCCACAAAATAAGCAAGGCATACCTACAATAGAACTCCTTTTCAACATGGAATTTTAGAAATAGAAACATGCAACTGATAAACATGTGTGGTAGTAGGAGTATTCAAAGCGTGATCAGTATTTGTAACACTACTCTTCCATGTCAAAAGGACTGCAACTGCATGAAGACTTTCTTTCACTTGGGGAAACCAAGCTAAGTAGCGGCAGACAGTATAAGTACATCGCATCAGGTAAAGACCATGAGCAACACATGGTTCAAGAAGAATGATATGACACAAGTCTTTAACATCCTAGGATCAGTTTTCTAGTAAAAACAATTCTAATTAAGAGAGCATGCTTCTTAAGACTGTGTTTTTTTTTCAAATTGACAGCGTTATATCTCGGCTCACACTTGACCTGGATACCAAGGTTGTATGCAGATCATACAATTAGAATATAGCAGAATGTTTTTTCCTTTTGTCCTGATGAAAGAAGTCTAGAACTTTATTGGATGATTTCTCCTTTCAAATTTATTCTCAGCCAACTTTCCCACTAAATTTAGTGGATCAAGTTGTCAAAATTTGACCAATCCTTAGCACGCAGTAGTGACATGTACCAAGAAATGTTGACCTTGAGCTGAATCCCAAAATTGCCATAGGCATCTCCTGCTTAGAAGTTAAGAGTTATAAAACAGAGGTAAATAATTTTCTTCTCTATATAAATTGCATAGATAGCTGGTCAGGAATACAGGGAGGAAAAATCTGTATAAAAAGAAGCAGTTAATTCAAGGCAGCACAGTTGCAACCAACAAATAGCTTAGCTTTTAGGTGCATCCAATCGGAAGTGAAATCACGTTTGTATCAACACGCAATGCAAAAGATAATGTATAATTAGCTAGATGCGTACTCTGATAATTAGCTAGAGGACATATTCAGGGAGAGAAACAAAACAGAAGTGGGCTACGTACAATTGGCAGTAAATTATGATACATGTCTATGTACACAATAGTGAGAAATTTCGATTACATTACATGGGCATCAGACATATGGTGATTAATTCCATCACAGGGAGAGAAATAATCAGACACAGAGCTACCTTGAGCAGGGATCAATGTATTGCTAGAAAGCCAATGCATTAGGCATTACCGGAACGGGTCAGATTAGTTGTGATGATACGCTGACAAATAATTTGTTCCTTATTTCCTAGGGACAGATTATCTTATGTGCATCCAATCAAAAGTGCATCCAATCTGCAGATTAGCTACGGACGAGCAGCAGGCGGCACCGCCGGTCAGCGATGCCGTCAGTCGCGGGCTCGCGGGATCGCTGAGTGCCGAAGTTTAGGCACAGGGTGGCAAGTAGCAGCCACTTGTGGGCGATGGCTCATGGAAGTGCCATGGCGGCGGAAATCAGTTAACTCGTCGAGCCGTTGAGAGGTCTTGTCGCTCGAGGGCCTGAAGTAGTATACATGAATTAAGGATTGTGGGACAGCTCGTTAGCTCTTGAGGTCCTGCTGGCCGGACGTGGAGCTGGTACCTCAGGCGGCGGCGTGCATGTTGCAGCACTCGATGACCTTGGTGCATGTTGCGGCGGCGGAGCGGGACGCTGTTCTCGACGCACTTGTCCTCGATCATGTGGTGGATGTGACAGCGCTGCTGCCTATTGCGTGATCTCGAAGCGCTCGCCGTAGGAGCTGACCAGCGTGATCCATCGACTTTGCTTCCGTCCATGGTGTTCGCGACCATGATTCCCTTCCATACCTGATAGCTTGGAACACTCGATTTCGATTGGAAGTTTGGATCGATTTGATGCAAGGCACTCGATTCTTACAATATTTAAAGGCAAGGGGAAGACTGGAAGAGCCGACTCGGATCTGGTCGGGACTCGTGATACTTGATCGGTCTCTTGTTTGATACGGTCACGATCTTTGCATACACGGTCGAACAGATTGGACCGCCTCGGGCAGTTTTTATGGCGTTGGTTGTGCGGAAGAAGGAAAGTGACGTGAATTAGTATCACCTTGGATTTTGGTAAAAATATGGACGTGTTGAAAAAAAAACTGAAATCGTAAATTCACGGAAAGAAGCGTATTGTGACGGTGAACTCATGGAGTCAGTCCGTACTTTATTATTAGGGAGAGACTAGTACAAATGCCCGTGCGTTGCAACGGGCGAAAAATATCATAAAACCTGCTGCTTGAGATAGTAGGCGCCATTCGTAAAACCCGCTCCGTGTGTGATAGTACGCATCATTGAAAAACCTACTCCGTGTGATAGTACACGACATTCTAAAACCTGCTCCGTGTGTGATAGTACGTGCCATTCGTAAAACCTGCTCCGCGTGATAGTGCGCACCATTTCTTATATATAGTTATGATAAATATCAATAATAAGTTAATATTGTTATCGCTTTTCGGAATATGAAGTGTGGACGTAAAGAAGCCACCCTAACATCCTTCATGTGATGGAAGAGTAGCGGTGCATGAAATAGTCTAGTAGTCAGTTTTATATTTTATTTTTCACAAAAACAAAAAAAATAATTTTTTAAAATAAATATTTTTTGAAATTTTAACATTTTTATTAGAATTGAAATATGTTTTGAAAATGAACATTTATTTGAACACATGTTTTTATGAAAGAGAATTTTTAAATTTTTGTGATTAATTTTAAATGGTTTTTTAAAAAGCTGGAATATTTTTCCGGAATTTTAAGCATTTTCTCAAAAGTGTGAACATATTGAAAAACATGAATTTTTTAAAGCAAGAAGAATTTGAAACACTCCTTATCTTAAAAAACATAGACATACTCGGTGTCTGCAATTAGAAAAAGGAATTTTGTTATCCATACCATGTATGTAGTATAAAGTTGAGAAAGTCACAAGGATGTCCTTTGATGGCGCCTCCTTCAGCTTAGTATTATCATCGGGTGGAAGTGGGATAGTGTAATTTTTTTAGCAGGATATACATACAGACGGTGGAATTGTTGTATACTATCCGAGAGTCTAATAACTAACCAAAAGTTTTTCTTAGAATTTTCAAAAGATTTGCAAACGATTTTTTTGGATGAAAGAGTAGTGGCGCAATGAAGTGAGATTCTTTATATACAATTTTTTTTTAATATTCGAAAGCAAACATGTTTTTACTTTGTTATTTTTTTTAGAAAATGTTAGTTATTTCATTTGCGAAATTATATTTCGTTCCTTTTCTTTTGCACTATTTGAACTTGGCCATCGTCACCATTAAAAAAAGTAAGCTTTTCTTTGTTCCCCATCACATGTATTTTTTTTTTTGTAAATTCTGGGTGGATTATAAAAATAAGGTAATTACAAGATGCATTGTTGTCACATTCTTTCTACTCTTCATCGCTTCGTCTCTCCTCCCTGCCTGACCAATGATGGCTCCTCCCTATCTGACCAACGATATCAGTGACATTCAGAGTTGAGGAATACCTTAATTGTGAGTAAGTCCCTTTGAGCTCCAAATATCTTCTCCCTCAAGGAATACTTATTTCCATATCTTGCTCACTTTTAATTATTGTATATGATGACGTATTCCTACTATGTGGTAGACATGAACATTAAACAACATCAAGTAATTATATCGGTGCTCATTTAGATTTTTTTTTTGTAATGGGTGCTTAGCACGCATCATCCAGCAGCTTCTCAATCGAGAGCCATTAAAAAAGTGATCCTAAAAAAGCCACTAAAAAAAAGGAATCTCCACCGAGCTCCCACGGTGTGGATATCCACATCCCCGTTCCTTCTCCAGCAGCGCTCTCCTTCTCCGCTCTTCTTTCCGTTCCCCCGTCTCTTCTCCTCCCTGGTTGGGCCTATCCTATGGTTGCTCAGGGGCCGCGTTGATCTGCGCCAGGGCTCTCCGGGCTCCGGATCAGCGTGGTCGTGGCCAGCCTCCAACGGCGCCCTGCTGTAGGGCTTCGGGACCAGATCTCGTCGGTGGGCGCGGGAGCTCGGCTTGAGGTTGTGGTGTGCGGCTGCCCATGGAGCTCGGCTTGGATGGTGTGGCCTGTGAGTTTTCTCTGCAGGGAGAGAGCGTCCATCTCTCAAAAGCTTGAACATATTGAAAAACATGAATTTTTTAAAGCAAGAAGAATTTGAAACACTCCTTATCTTAAAAAACACAGACATACTCGGTGTCTGCAATTAGAAAAAGGATTTTTGTTATCCATACCATGTATGTAGTATAAAGTTGAGAAAGTCACAAGGATGTCCTTTGATGGCGCCTCCTTCAGCTTAGTATTATCATCGGGTGGAAGTGGGATGGTGTAATTTTTTTACCAGGATATACATACAGACGGTGGAATTGTTGTATACTATCCGAGAGTCTAATAACTAACCAAAAGTTTTTCTTAGAATTTTCAAAAGATTTGCAAACGATGTTTTTGGATGAAAGATTAGTGGCGCAGTGAAGTGAGATTCTTTATATACAATTTTTTTTAATATTAGAAAGCAAACAGGTTTTTACTTTGTTATTTTTTTTAGAAAATGTTAGTTATTTGATTTGCGAGATTATATTTCGTTCCTTTTCTTTTGCACTATTTGAACTTGGCCATCGTCACCATTAAAAAAAGTAAGCTTTTCTTTGTTCCCCATCACATGTATTTTTTTTGTAAATTATGGGTGGATTATAAAAATAAGGTAATTACAAGATGCATTGTTGTCACATTCTTTCTACTCCTCATCGCTTCGTCTCTCCTCCCTGCCTGACCAATGATGGCTCCTCCCTATCTGACCAACGATATCAGTGACATTCAGAGTTGAGGAATACCTTAATTGTGAGTAAGTCCCTTTGAGCTCCAAATATCTTCTCCCTCAAGGAATACTTATTTCCAAATTTTGCTCACTTTTAATTATTGTATATGATGATGTATTCCTACTATGTGGTAGACATGAACATTAAACAACATCAAGTAATTATATCGGTGCTCATTTAGATTTTTTTAATGGGTGCTTAGCACGCATCATCCAGCAGCTTCTCAATCAAGAGCCATTAAAAAAGTGATCCTGAAAAAGCCACTAAAAAAGGAATCTCCACGGAGCTCCCACGGCGTGGATATCCACATCCCCGTTCCTTCTCCAGAAGCGCTCTCCTTCTCCGCTCTTCTTTCCGTTCCCCCCTCTCTTCTCCCCCCTGGTTGGGCCTATCCTATGGTTGCTCAGGGGCCGCGTTGATCTGCGCCAGCGCTCTCCGGGCTCTGGATCGGCGTGGTCGTGGCCAGCCTCCAACGGCGCCCTGCTGCAGGGCTTCGGGACCAGATCTCGTCGGTGGGCGCGGGAGCTCGGCTTGAGGTTGTGGTGTGCGGCTGCCCATGGAGCTCGGCTTGGATGGTGTGGCCTGTGAGTTTTCTCTGCAGGGAGAGAGCGTCCATCTCTCAAAAGTGTGAACATATTGAAAAACATGAATTTTTTAAAGCAAGAAGAATTTGAAACACTCCTTATCTTAAAAAACACAGACATACTCGGTGTCTGCAATTAGAAAAAGGATTTTTGTTATCCATACCATGTATGTAGTATAAAGTTGAGAAAGTCACAAGGATGTCATTTGATGGCGCCTCCTTCAGCTTAGTATTATCATCGGTGGAAGTGGGATGGTGTAATTTTTTAGCAGGATATACATACAGACGGTGGAATTGTTGTATACTATCCGAGAGTCTAATAACTAACCAAAAGTTTTCCTTAGAATTTTCAAAAGATCTGCAAACGATCTTTTTCGATGAAAGAGTAGTGGCGCAATGAAGTGAGATTCTTTATATATAATTTTTTTTAATATTCGAAAGCAAACAGGTTTTTACTTTGTTATTTTTTTTAGAAAATGTTAGTTATTTGAATTGCGAGATTATATTTCGTTCCTTTTCTTTTGCACTATTTGAACTTGGCCATCGTCACCATTAAAAAAAGTAAGCTTTTCTTTGTTCCCCATCATATGTATTTTTTTGTATATTTTGGGTGGATTATAAAAATAAGGTAATTACAAGATGCATTGTTGTCACATTCTTTCTACTCTTCATCGCTTCGTCTCTCCTCCCTGCCTGACCAATGATGGCTCCTCCCTATCTGACCAACGATATCAGTGACATTCAGAGTTGAGGAATACCTTAATTGTCAGTAAGTCCCTTTGAGCTCCAAATATCTTCTCCCTCAAGGAATACTTATTTCCATATTTTGCTCACTTTTAATAATTGTATCTGATGATGTATTCCTACTATGTGGTAGACATGAACATTAAACAACATCAAGTAATTATATCGGTGCTCATTTAGATTTTTTTTGTAATGGGTGCTTAGCACGCATCATCCAGCAGCTTCTCAATCGAGAGCCATTAAAAAAGTGATCCTAAAAAAGCCACTAAAAAAAAGGAATCTCCACCGAGCTCCCACGGCGTGGATATCCACATCCCCGTTCCTTCTCCAGCAGCGCTCTCCTTCTCCGCTCTTCTTTCCGTTCCCCCCTCTCTTCTCCTCCCTGGTTGGGCCTATCCTATGGTTGCTCAGGGGCCGCGTTGATCTGCGCCAGGGCTCTCCGGGCTCCGGATCGGTGTGGTCGTGGCCAGCCCTCCAACGGCGCCCTACTGCAGGGCTTCGGGACCAGATCTCGTCGGTGGGCGCGGGAGCTCGGCTTGAGGTTGTGGTGTGCGGCTTCCCATGGAGCTCGGCTTGGATGGTGTGGCCTGTGAGTTTTCTCTGCAAGGAGAGAGCGTCCATCTCTCAAAAGTGTGAACATATTGAAAAACATGAATTTTTTAAAGCAAGAAGAATTTGAAACACTCCTTATCTTAAAAAACACAGACATACTCGGTGTCTGCAATTAGAAAAAGGATTTTTGTTATCCATACCATGTATGTAGTATAAAGTTGAGAAAGTCACAAGGATGTCCTTTGATGGCGCCTCCTTCAGCTTAGTATTATCATCGGGTGGAAGTGGGATAGTGTAATTTTTTTAGCAGGATATACATACAGACGGTGGAATTGTTGTATACTATCCGAGAGTCTAATAACTAACCAAAAGTTTTTCTTAGAATTTTCAAAAGATTTGCAAACGATGTTTTTGGATGAAAGAGTAGTGGCGCAGTGAAGTGAGATTCTTTATATACAATTTTTTTTAATATTCGAAAGCAAACAGGTTTTTACTTTGTTATTTTTTTTAGAAAATGTTAGTTATTTGATTTGCGAGATTATATTTCGTTCCTTTTCTTTTGCACTATTTGAACTTGGCCATTGTCACCATTAAAAAAAGTAAGCTTTTCTTTGTTCCCCATCACATGTATTTTTTTTGTAAATTATGGGTGGATTATAAAAATAAGGTAATTACAAGATGCATTGTTGTCACATTCTTTCTACTCCTCATCGCTTCGTCTCTCCTCCCTGCCTGACCAATGATGGCTCCTCCCTATCTGACCAACGATATCAGTGACATTCAGAGTTGAGGAATACCTTAATTGTCAGTAAGTCCCTTTGAGCTCCAAATATCTTCTCCCTCAAGGAATACTTATTTCCAAATTTTGCTCACTTCTAATTATTATATATGATGATGTATTCCTACTATGTGGTAGACATGAACATTAAACAACATCAAGTAATTATATCGGTGCTCATTTAGATTTTTTTAATGGGTGCTTAGCACGCATCATCCAGCAGCTTCTCAATCAAGAGCCATTAAAAAAGTGATCCTAAAAAAGCCACTAAAAGAAGGAATCTCCACCGAGCTCCCACGGCGTGGATATCCACATCCCCGTTCCTTCTCCAGCAGCGCTCTCCTTCTCCGCTCTTCTTTCCGTTCCCCCCTCTCTTCTCCCCCCTGGTTGGGCCTATCCTATGGTTGCTCAGGGGCCGCGTTGATCTGCGCCAGGGCTCTCCGGGCTCTGGATCGGCGTGGTCGTGGCCAGCCTCCAACGGCGCCCTGCTGCAGGGCTTCGGGACCAGATCTCGTCGGTGGGCGCGGGAGCTCGGCTTGAGGTTGTGGTGTGCGGCTGCCCATGGAGCTCGGCTTGGATGGTGTGGCCTGTGAGTTTTCTCTGCAGGGAGAGAGCGTCCATCTCTCAAAAGTGTGAACATATTGAAAAACATGAATTTTTTAAAGCAAGAAGAATTTGAAACACTCCTTATCTTAAAAAACACAGACATACTCGGTGTCTGCAATTGGAAAAAGGATTTTTGTTATCCATACCATGTATGTAGTATAAAGTTGAGAAAGTCACAAGGATGTCATTTGATGGCGCCTCCTTCAGCTTAGTATTATCATCGGGTGGAAGTGGGATGGTGTAATTTTTTTAGCAGGATATACATACAGACGGTGGAATTGTTGTATACTATCCGAGAGTCTAATAACTAACCAAAAGTTTTCCTTAGAATTTTCAAAAGATTTGCAAACGATTTTTTTCGATGAAAGAGTAGTGGCGCAATGAAGTGAGATTCTTTATATATAATTTTTTTTAATATTCGAAAGCAAACAGGTTTTTACTTTGTTATTTTTTTTAGAAAATGTTAGTTATTTGATTTGCGAGATTATATTTCGTTCCTTTTCTTTTGCACTATTTGAACTTGGCCATCGTCACCATTAAAAAAAGTAAGCTTTTCTTTGTTCCCCATCATATGTATTTTTTTGTAAATTTTGGGTGGATTATAAAAATAAGGTAATTACAAGATGCATTGTTGTCACATTCTTTCTACTCTTCATCGCTTCGTCTCTCCTCCCTGCCTGACCAATGATGGCTCCTCCCTATCTGACCAACGATATCAGTGACATTCAGAGTTGAGGAATACCTTAATTGTCAGTAAGTCCCTTTGAGCTCCAAATATCTTCTCCCTCAAGGAATACTTATTTCCATATTTTGCTCACTTTTAATTATTGTATCTGATGATGTATTCCTACTATGTGGTAGACATGAACATTAAACAACATCAAGTAATTATATCGGTGCTCATTTAGATTTTTTTTGTAATGGGTGCTTAGCACGCATCATCCAGCAGCTTCTCAATCGAGAGCCATTAAAAAAGTGATCCTAAAAAAGCCACTAAAAAAAGGAATCTCCACCGAGCTCCCACGGCGTGGATATCCACATCCCCGTTCCTTCTCCAGCAGCGCTTGTCGTGGTTCTAAGTCTGACAGTAGAATGGGGGGTAGGAATGGAGAGGCAAGATCCTAGCTTTGGAGTAGTTGTGCACGCAAGAGTTTTACGAGTTCAGGCCCTTCTCAGAAGAAGTAATAGCCCTACATCTCGGAGCCCGGAGGCGGTCAACTGGATTATATGTGTGTGTGTTACAAAGATGCGAACCCCTCTTCCTGTGGAGGGGGGTGGCTTATATAGAGTTCGCCAGGAACCCTGCCAGCCCATGCAATGAAGGATCTTAAGGTACATTAAGGCAGGGCATTACTGGAAACGCCCTGTATAAAGTGCTATTAAGGCTATAAAGGCTATTTAACTTCAGACCGTTTGTTATTATTTGTCGAGTGGATGCTTATCAGGTCGACTGGTAAGCAGCCTCTTTTAGTCAGTGACCTTGGGGAGGGTACCCTTGGGCAGGCCTATGACCCTACCCTAGGTACGTGACTTCATCATTAGCCCCCGAATGGATCGAGGTTTGAGCGAGGAAGGAGTTGATAGCCTTCTGACCTGTTTCTTGCGTTGCAAGTGTGTCTTGCTCTGGATCAACAGACTTTTAGCGATGGCTTCAAATTCTCTTTCAGTCGCCTTGATCCATTCTTTGCGTTTGTCGAGTGAACTTCGTGGTCTTGAGGATCTCCGAGTGACAGATCGATGGAGACTCGCTGTCTGGCTGATTGCTCCGCGGTTAGCGGATTTCCCGGGATCTGAATTTTGGGAAGCGCGCGAAGCGGAGAAAACTGCGGCACTCGGATGGGACGAGACGATGACGCCTCGATCTTCGCACCGCCTTTTTCGCCACGTACCGCTCGCGCGCCTGTTGCGGGATTTGATGGATTTCCTGGGCCTACTGGTCAGCCACTCGGAAGTGGCCTTATTTAAGGCGCCAGGCGGGGGTATTTTGAACAGTGCCAACACAATCTTCGTCTTCCTCTGCCCCCAAATCTCTCTGTAGCGCCCGCAGCTTTCTCAGTGCCGCCGCTTCGCACCGGTCTCACCGGCGACAATGGGGAAGGAGAAGACTGCGGCTCTGGAGCGGGCGAAGAAGGCAACGGCGACGGCGAAGGGGAGGGCGTCAAGCCGGGGCGGATCCTCGTCTCGGTCCCAGCTGCCGCGGGGTTGGGTCCAAGGAGATTGGATCCGCTCGACCATCACCGAGAAGGATCTCGCCGATCTGGCCGACGAGGGACTGATCCCCCACGGGTCGGCAAGGCTCCCGGGAACGGAGACGCAATCGCAACCGAAGGAGGGTGAGTGTGTTCTTCTGGCCACTCATGTAGATCGTGGGTTTTCTCTGCCGCCGAGTCCTTTCTTCCGGGGTTTCTGAACTTCTTTGGGGCGCAACTCCATCATTTCACTCCCAATTCCATCGTCTACCTCGCTGCCTTTGTTTCGCTGTGTGAAAATTTATTGGGCTGTCGGCCGCACTGGGGGCTTTTCAAGCACATATTCACCTGTCGCTCTCAGTCGGTGAAGAAAACAAATCCAGACGACGAGAGAACTCAAGTGATCCAGATGTGCGGGGGACTCGGAGTCCAGACGAGAGGCAAGAGCGCCTTTCCGGCGATGACTCTGCCCGACTCGGTTAGAGGATGGCAGTCGACCTGGTTCTACTGCCAAGACCAGTCGACGCCGGGGCAGTCGACTGGGCTCCCCCCTTTCTCCATGAGTCGAGTAGACAAGCCATCTTCTCTGAAGGTGGTACCGGAGGAGAAGGCCCAAGTGAAGTTGTTGATGGGGCGCATAGTCCAGCTTATTCGAGACGGGGTGACTGGCATGGATCTTCTGGAAGTTTTCCTCCGACGGCGAATTCAGCCACTGCAATACCGAGGCCATCCGATGTGGATGTACTCTGGTACCGAAGACGCTACTCGGGTTCATCCAGAGGAGGTCGACGATGCCACGCTGGAGAGGTGGATGACTGCCATCACTGGGAACAAGGACAATCCTCGAGGTGCCAGGAGAGTTCTCCCATTCGACCAGTCTCGTCAACCAGATAAGGTACGAACACTTTTCTCCGACTGATCTGTAATATTCAATCTGCTTGTTTCCTCTTCCGAGACAGTCGATTGACCTTTACCTTGTTTGTTGTTCTCCAGGAAATTACTGAAATGTATTCGACGCCCAATGGAGCGCAGGAGCAGGCTGTGGAAGGAGAGGCGAGCGGAGGCGAGAGCGGAGACGAGCCAGAGAAGTGGGAGTCCGACGGCGAAGGGGAGGGAAGCGGCGACGCCTACTCCAGTGAGGAGGAGGAGGAGGAAGCTGAACCTCCTCGCACAGAAAGGCGGTCCAAGCTTACACACGACCCTGCGCGGGAGCGGGGTAAGGCGACTGCTCCTGTGGGGCAGTCGTCGAAGCGTCCCAGGACTTATTCGCCCGCGCCGACTGAAAAAGCTCCCAAGCATCCGCGTGCGACGCCGTCCAAGCCCCTCAAGGCCTTGCCCAGGATGAAAATGACTATTCCCACCATTTCTGGGTAAAGAGTTGAACTTGTCTTCTCTTGCTGAATGCGACAGCTTTTTGGTCGACTCATTGACCGAGTCGACTGACTCTTGAAATTTGCAGTGCTGCTACCTCGGAGATTTCCGCCAAGGGTGATGACCAGGAGATGGAAGACGCTGTTACCTCCAACCCGGGTATGATTACTGATGCTTTATTCTGGGTCGACTGCTGATTTCTTATCATTCCGGTCGGTTGAACTTTTCTTGCAGCTCCTCCTCATGTCATTGACCTCCCTGATGACGATGACGAAGAGCCGCTGAGGGCGGGGAGGAACAGGAAGGCTCTGGCCGGCAAGACTCCACAAGCTACCCCGGCGCCTGAGGTCGTGGTTCGGGATGGAGGTGATGCTACTCGGACTTCGGTGACTTTTGCTGTACCGCTGATGAGTGCTCGACCCACTTCGTCGACTGTTGCTCCACCATCTCTTTTTGCTATCCACCACGTCCCGGAAGACCCAGTGAGCGCTGCTAAGGAAGCCATTCGCCAAGCAGGGATTATGATGGAACAAGTGAAGGTGGTCCGAGAGGCCGGTCAGGCGGCTTATGATGCCAGTTCAGCTCTTCAGAATAATGTTTAGGTAAGTCGACTTGTCTGTTTCGTTATGGAATGCCACCTGAAAACTGCTTTTTTCTGAAGATTTTTGTTGTTTGTACACCAACTAGGGTGTGTGTGTCGATTGAATTTCTGTGGGGGCACGCTGAGTGCACCCAGTGGGTGTAGTCCCCGAGGCTATGGTGGACTGCTGGCAGTCGACTATAGTCTCTATACTTTCAAACTTCTTCACTCGGCCTGGACGGACCAAGTCGAGTGGAACCAACAAAAGCCTGTGGGGGCACGCTGAGTGCACCCACTGGGTGTAGTCCCCGAGGCTATGGTGGACTGCTGGCAGTCGACTATAGTCTCTATACTTTCAAACTTCTTCACTCGGCCTGGACGGACCAAGTCGAGTGGAACCAACAAAAGCCTGTGGGGGCACGCTGAGTGCACCCACTGGGTGTAGTCCCCGAGGCTATGGTCGACTGCTGGCAGTCGACTATAGTCTAAAGAACTTTATGCTTCTTTATATATATATATGTGGCTGACCGCTGACTATTAGTCATGGCACTAGAATCATATTTGGTCGACTGATCGATCAGGATTTTGAAAGATTATCGGTGGGGGCACGCTGAGTGCACCCACTGGGTGTAGTCCCCGAGGCTACTCTCGAATGTTTTGATTCGGCTGTAGTCTTAGAAGTGCTACAACTTTTCCTTTAGTCACTCGGAAGTAACTTGTCTTTGATATCTTTTGTCGATTGGCTCTTTGTAGAAGTCTTGCGAGCTTGTTGCTCATCTTGCTGAATTGAAGGAGAAACAGGTCCAGCTTAACCTCGACTTGAAGTTTGCCCAGGAGAACTTGCAGAAGGCGAAGGACGAAGCAAAAGGTATGGCTGGTGAGGATTCGACAGCTGTCTTTGTTTTTCTGCCTATTCTCAACTCTGTTCTCATTATTGTTTTGCAGACCAACTGGAGGAGGCTCTGAGGAAGAAAGATCTTGACCTTGCGGAAGCACAGAAGGCGGCTTCGGAGAAAACGAAGCTCGCTGAAGAAAAGCTTGCTTCAGTTGGTCAGCTTGAAGACGAGAATGCCAAGCTGAAGTCTGCTCTTGACACGGCCAACAAGGAAGCAAGTCGATTGAAAAACGACAAGATTGCTCTGACTGACAAGGTCGGCGATATGGCGGGGAAGCGAAAGGATCTGGAGGCTTACCTCGGAGGGCTCGCCAAGAAACTATTCCTCATGCTTGAAGGTAATCCCCTTACTCGATTGACTTGTCGTTGTCGACTCATCATTCAATTATAATATTGGACTGTACCTTTCAGAATTCTGTCAAAACTTCAAGGAAGAAACTGGTCGAGTGGAAACCAATCTGGACCCCATCAACTCTCCTGTGAAGGACGAAGCTGCCATGATTGTCCTCCGGCTGGAGTCTCACGTCGCCAGTGTGGTGGACTACCTCGCTCGACTGAAGGCTGCAGTGTCGCGGATCGACTCTGCACTCTGGCCAAATCAGATACTTCAGAATGACCTTGAATCCTTGGTCACTCGACTGAAGGAAGTGCCAAGTCGAGTGCATGAATGGAAAAAGTCTTCTGCCAGGTGTGGTGCCGATGTTGCTCTGTCGCTGGTTCGTGTCCACTGCAAGGAGGCGCGAGAAGAGAAGCTGGCCGCCCTCCAAGTTGCCAATACCAGGAAGCATAATTTCCAGGACTTCATGGAGACCTTCATTGCTGCTGCCACCCGTATCTCAGACGGGATTGATTTGGACGAGTTTGTTGCCCCATCCAGTCCTCCACCGGAGGAGTAAAAAACTACCGTGTCTCACTTTAAATTTGCCTCGGAATGCCGAGTGGTTTGTGTAACCGATATACTCTGTCGAGCTGGAGGCTCGGGCACTTTTATTTGCGGTCCAAGACCTTTTGATCTTTATCTGAACTTGATTTATCGTTGAATATCTTCGTGATTTATCCGTCGAGTGAGACTTGACTTTTACTCAAAATGACTTAGGCGAGCACGGAGCTGCACCTAAGCCTCCGAGTGGGAGGTTTGCTCTCCACTTGGTAGGATTTTTAAACACTTAGGCGAGCACTGGGCTGCAGCTAAGCCCCCGAGTGGGAGGTTTGCTCTCCACTCGGTAGGATTTTAATTACTTAGGCGAGCACTGGGCTGCAGCTAAGCCTCCGAGTGGGAGGTCTGCTCTCCACTCGGTAGGACTTTAATCAATTAGGCGAGCACTGGGCTGCAGCTAAGCCTCCGAGTGGGAGGTATGCTCTCCACTCGGTAGGATTTTAATCACTTAGGCGAGCGCTGGGCTGCATCTAAGCCTCCGAGTGGGAGGTATGCTCTCCACTCGGTAGGATTTTAATCAATTAGGCGAGCACTGGGCCGCAGCTAAGCCTCCGAGTGGGAGGTATGCTCTCCACTCGGTAGGATTTTAATCACTTATGCGAGCACTGGGCTGCAGCTAAGCCTCCGAGTGGGAGGTTTGCTCTCCACTCGGTAGGATTTTAATCACTTAGGCAAGCACTGGGCTGCAGCTAAGCCTCCGAGTGGGAGGTTTGCTCTCCACTCGGTAGGATTTTTGAATATAGCTTCTGAAGGAGAAGGAGGCAGTCGACCTGCGCCTTGTCGTCCTTGCGAAGCGTTCATTATATTGAGAGTTTAACTAAATCCTTGGACTGTTATTAAGCCCTTGAGCGGGAAGCTGGCTTTTCACTCGGTAGGAATTTTAAATACTTAGGCGAGTACTTGGACTGCAGCTAAGCCCCCGAGTGGGAGGCTGGATCTCCACTCGGTAGGATTTTAAATACTTAGGCGAGTACTTGGACTGCAGCTAAGCCCCGAGTGGGAGGCTGGCTCTCCACTCGGTGGGATTTTAAATACTTAGGCGAGTACTTGGACTGCAGCTAAGCCCCCGAGTGGGAGGCTGGCTCTCCACTCGGTAGGATTTTAAATACTTAGGCGAGTACTTGGACTGCAGCTAAGCCCCCGAGTGGGAGGCTGGCTCTCCACTCGGTAGGATTTTAAATACTTAGGCGAGTACTTGGACTGCAGCTAAGCCCCCGAGTGGGAGGCTGGCTCTCCACTCGGTAGGATTTTAAATACTTAGGCGAAACGGATTCGCAGCTAAGACTTCGAGTGGGAGGCTGGCTCTTCACTCGGCAGGACTTTTACAAACTTAGGCGAAACGGATTCGCAGCTAAGCCACCCACTGGGGGAAATTTCAACAAAAAGAAATAGCAATCTTCTGTGAAAATTACAACATTCTTGCTTTAGATAAAAGAACTACAGAGGTACTTTTATTACATCTCAACCGAGTGAGTTTCTTTTTTCAAGTGTAAAAAGGACGGAGTAACTCCGCATTCCAAGCTCGAGGCTCGTCGATCTGGCGATCAACGTTGTAGAGGTGATATGCTCCGTTGTGGAGGACTTTGGTGACGATGAAGGGGCCTTCCCAGGTTGGAGCGAGCTTGTGAGGTTTTTGCTGATCCACTCGGAGGACCAAGTCTCCTTCCTGAAAGGCTCGACTCTTCATGTTTCTCGCGTGGAACCGACGTAAGTCCTGCTGGTAGATAGTCGAGCGGATTAGGGCCATCTCCCTCTCTTCTTCCAAGAGGTCGACTGCATCTTGCCGAGCTTGTTCCGCTTCTGCTTCAGAGTATAGTTCGACTCGAGGTGCATTGTGGAGCAGATCACTCGGCAGCACTGCTTCAGCCCCGTAGACCAGAAAGAAGGGCGTTCCTCCAGTCGACCGATTAGGAGTGGTCCTTAATCCCCAAAGAACTGATGGAAGTTCGTCGACCCAAGCTCCTGCCGCGTGTTTGAGATCACGCATCAGTCGGGGTTTCAGTCATTTGAGGATGAGACCATTTGCACGCTCTGCCTGCCCATTCGACTAAGGATGGGCAACTGAGGCATAGTCGACCCGCGTGCCTTGGGAGGCGCAGAGGGCTTTGAATCTGTCGTTATCAAAGTTTGATCCATTGTCCGTGATGATGCTATGTGGAACTCCATATCTGAATATCAGCTCTCTGATGAAACTGATAGCAGTGCTTGCATCGAGGTTTTTGATGGGTTTGGCTTCTATCCACTTGGTGAACTTGTCGACTGCAACCAGTAAATGAGTGAAGCCGCTTCTACCAGTTCTCAGCGGTCCAATCATGTCTAGCCCCCAAACAGCGAAGGGTCAGACGAGTGGAATGGTCTTCAGAGCAGAGGCGGGCTTGTGCGACATGTTGGAATAAAACTGACACCCTTCGCACTTGTCGACTATGTCTTTTGCCATTTCATTCGCCCTCGGCCAGTAAAATCCCGCTCGGTATGCTTTAGCCACAATGGTCCTAGAGGACGCATGATGACCACAGGTCCCCGAGTGGATATCCTCAAGAATTACCTGACCTTCTTCTGGCGTGATGCACTTCTGGCCAACTCCAGTCGCGCTTTCTCTGTACAACTGCCCTTTGATTACTGTAAAGGCCTTGGATCGACGGACGATCTGTCGAGCCTCTTCTTCATCTTCTGGGAGCTCTTTCCTCATAATATACGCGATGTAAGGCGTTGTCCAGTCGGGAGTGATGACTACAACTTCCATAATCAGGTCGACCACGGCTGGAATCTCCACTTCAGTCGGATCGTTGGCACTCCTTGGCTGCGGAGGTTCTTCTGTGAAAGGATCTTCCTGTATCGATGACGCACAAATGTGTTCCAAGCACACATCAATGGGGATGGCTTCTCTCTTGGACCCTATTTTCGCCAAATCATCCGCAACTTGGTTTTTCAGTCGGGGTATATGATGGAGCTCTAACCCCTCGAATCTCTTCTCCAACTTTCTTACTGCATTGCAATAACCCGTCATGGCTGGGCTTCGAACATCCCACTCCTTCATCACTTGATTAACAACCAGATCTGAGTCGCCGTAGACCATAAGGCGACGGACGCCGAGTGAAATGGCCATACGCAGTCCATATAGGAGTGCTTCATATTCTGCCTCGTTGTTGGAGGAATCAAAGTGAATCTGGAGGACGTATTTGAGCTTGTCTCCTCGGGGGGAAACCAATACAACCCCCGCACCGGACCCATTGAGCATCTTGGAGCCATCGAAAAACATAGTCCAGTGCTCCGAGTGAACTTGAGTCGGAAGTTGTTGTTCAGTCCACTCGACGAGGAAATCGGCTATTGCTTGGGACTTGATAGCTTTCTTTGCCTCGAACTTGATATCAAGGGGAAGAAGTTCAATCGCCCATTTTGCCACTCGACCAGTTGCATCTCTGTTATGAAGGATCTCTGATAACGGGGCGTTGCTGACGACTGTAATGGAGTGATCAGAGAAATAATGAGCAACCTTCTTCGTGGTCATGTAAATCCCGTAGACAAGCTTCTGATAGTGAGGGTATCTTTACTTTGATGGGGTCAGAACTTTAGAAAGGTAATAAACTGGGCGCTGAACTTTGTATGTTTTTCCTTCCTCTTCCCGCTCGACCGTAAGTACGGTACTAACGACTTGTCAAGTGGCTGCAATGTAAAGCAATAATGGCTCTTTGCTGACAGGGGCAGCAAGCACCGGCTGGGTGGAGAGCAGAGCTTTTAGCTCTGCAAATGCTGCATCAGCTTCCGGAGTCCACTCAAACTTGTCTGACTTCTTCATCAGTCGGTAAAGAGGCAATGCCTTTTCACCGAGTCTGGAGATGAATCGACTTAAAGCGGCCAAGCATCCAGTAAGTTTCTGGACATCGTGCACATGCACAGGGCGTTTCATTCGGAGTATGGTGCCAACTTTTTCAGGGTTAGCGTCGATTCCTCGTTCGGAAACAAGAAAACCGAGTAACTTTTCTCCAGGAACTCCGAATGTGCATTTTGATGGATTAAGCTTGATATCATACCTCCTGAGATTGGCAAACGTTTCAGCAAGGTCAGTCAGCAGGTCGGAACCTTTTCGCGACTTGACCACTATATCATCCATGTATGCTTCTACATTCCGACTGATTTGAGTGATCAGGCACTTCTGAATCATTCTCATGAAAGTAGCTCCGGCATTCTTGAGACCGAAAGGCATGGTGACATAGCAGAAGCACCCGAACGGGGTGATGAAAGCTGTTTTTATTTCATCTGGTCCATACAGACGGATCTGATGGTATCCGGAGTAAGCATCTAAAAAAGATAACCTCTCACATCCTGCGGTCGAGTCGACTATTTGGTCGATGCGAGGAAGAGGGAAATGATCTTTCGGGCAGGCCCGATTGATATGTTTGAAATCGATGCACATGCGCAATGACTTGTCCTTCTTGGGGACCGTTACAACATTGGCGAGCCACTCGGAGTGGTAGATCTCGCGAATGAACTCTGCCGCTAAGAGTCGAGCCACCTCTTCGCCAATGGCCTTTCTCTTCTGGACGACGGACCGTCGAAGATGTTCCTGAACTGGTTTGACTTTTGAGTCGACTCGAAGGCGGTGCTCAGCCAGTCCCCTGGGAACACCTAGCATGTCAGCAGGCTTCCATGCAAAGATGTCCCAATTCTCACGGAGGAACTGGATGAGCGCTTCTTCCTATTTAGAGTCGAGTGTAGTGGAGATGTTGGTCGGAGCCGCATTGGGGTCAGTCGGGTGGATGTGAACCTGTTTTGTCTCACCGAATGACTGAAATGCTGACTCTGTGGCAGGCTTCTTGGCTCGCAACAAATCACTCGGGTCTGCGGTCTTCTGGTACTCTTGTAACTCCATTTCGGCCATCTGAGCGTTAGCAATTTTGGAGCCTTTCTGGAAGCATTCTTCTGCCTTCTTCCGATTGCCCGTGATAGTGATCACACCTCTGGGACCGGGCATCTTCAATTTAAGGTACAAGTAGCATGGTCGGGCCATGAAACAAGCGTACGCTGGCCTTCCAAGTATGGCGTGGTACGCACTCTGAAAATCCACGACCTCAAAGGTCAACTTTTCCTTCCGGAAATTCTTCGAGTCACCAAAAACTACATCGAGAGCGATTTGGCCGAGTGACTCAGCCTTCTTTCCAGGAATGACTCCGTGGAAGCTCATGTTACTGGTGCTGAGTCTAGACATCGGAATGCCCATCCCTTTCAGCGTCTCTGCATACAGCAAATTCAAGCCACTGCCACCATCCATCAACACTTTGGTCAGTCGAGTGCCTTCAATGACTGGGTCAACCACCAACGCTTGCCTCCCTGGGGTAGCAATATAAGTCGAGTGATCGGACTGGTCGAAGGTGATGGCAGTCTGAGACCATTTCAGATAATTGGGTGTCGTCGGAGCGACCATGTTCACTTCCCGATTGATAACCTTCAATCGACTCTTGCTTTCGACATCAGCGAAAATCATCAGGGTGGAGTTGACTTGGGGGTACTCCTCACCGCTGTCTTCTTTGTCCACAACTTTGTTTGACTCTTTCTCTTTGTCTTTGGCATGTTTCCCTTGAAACTGCTGAATCAGGAGTCGACATTGTCGAGTGGCATGCTTTGGGTAAATGAGTTTACCCTCCTCGTCTTTTTTCGTGTGAATGTGACACGGTAAGTCCATCACATCGTTCCCATCCTGATCTTTCACCTTCTTGGGGTTCCAGGGACCCTTGGGTTTCCCCTTAAACTTTCCTGGGGTCACAGCCAAGGTCTCTCCAGGAGCAGCTGGCTCGGCTTTGCGCTTTTGCTTTCGACTGGAGTTTCCTACGCCGGCCTCATTAGCGGCTGCTTTGTACTTGCCACTCCGGAGCCTATCTTCTTCTTCACCGTTTGCATACTTGGTGGCAATTTCCATCATCTGACTCAATGTCATATCTCCGGTTCGACCGAATTTCAAACTCAGTTCTCTGTTCTTGACGCCTTCTTTGAAGGCACAAACTGCCTAGTGATCAGATACATTCTCGATTGTGTGATGTAAAGTGATCCATCTCTGGATATAATCCCTCAGAATTTCACTCGACTTCTGAACACACGACTGCAATTCTATCAACCCTGCTGGTCGCTTGCAAGTCCCTTCAAATGTCCTGACAAACACTCGGGCAAGATCTTCCCAAGTGTAAATACTGCTGGGTGCCAACTGGTTCAACCATGCTCTGGCTGATCCCTCCAGCATAAGAGGCAAATGCTTCATGGCTACTTCGTCGTTGCCGCCGCCAATCTGAACAGCCACTCGGTAATCTTCAAGCCATGTGTCAGGCTTGGACTCGCCGGTGAACTTACTAACTCCAGTCGCCAACCTGAAGTTGGGAGGAATTACAACGGCCCTGATCGCTCTGCTGAAACATTCTGGTCCTGATACATGAACCCTGCTGCTGGAGGGAACGTCTCTGTCATGGCCTTCTCTGTGAGCTCTATTCCTGTCGACCAGACCTTGAACAATAATGGATCTCGCATCAAAGCCTGGCTCCCTGGGGTCGACTGGAAACCTACGCCCAACACTATGCTGGCGTCTGTCATCTTGCTGCCGAGGGACGTACGATCCACCTCTTGGGGGAGGAGTGGGTACTCGACGTCGATCATTGCGATCGAATCGGTGTTCATACCGCTCACGGCCTTGATATTGATCATCATGCCGGTTTCTACGTTCCTCACGCCTCAGGGGCGATCCTGGACTGTGAGCCGACTGTACAGAATTCGCAGCGACGGATCGGCTGTGAATCCTGTTACGCGACTGCGATACAACTGAGTTTTGATCCCCTGCTGCCCGGAGCAAATCTCTAATCTGTAGTAGACCTCTCCCTGCCTTTGACTGAGAAGGCTGGATCGACTCTGCTATGCGGGCTGTAGCTGCTAAATTCTGAATCGGAGTTCGGTATACCTGAGTTGGTGGCTGAAAGAGACGACGTCGACTGGATTCTGGAACTGGCAGCCGAGTGCGCTCGTCGAGTACTCTCTGGAGATTCTCCAGTCGAGTGCGTTCAGCCAGGTTGGCCAAGCGCGCCTGAGTGGGTACTCGACGTCGATCATTGCGATCGAATCGGTGTTCATACCGCTCACGGCCTTGATATTGATCATCATGCCGGTTTCTACGTTCCTCACGCCTCAGGGGCGATCCTGGACTGTGAGCCGACTGTACAGAATTCGCAGCGACGGATCGGCTGTGAATCCTGTTACGCGACTGCGATACAACTGAGTTTTGATCCCCTGCTGCCCGGAGCAAATCTCTAATCTGTAGTAGACCTCTCCCTGCCTTTGACTGAGAAGGCTGGATCGACTCTGCTATGCGGGCTGTAGCTGCTAAATTCTGAATCGGAGTTCGGTATACCTGAGTTGGTGGCTGAAAGAGACGACGTCGACTGGATTCTGGAACTGGCAGCCGAGTGCGCTCGTCGAGTACTCTCTGGAGATTCTCCAGTCGAGTGCGTTCAGCCAGGTTGGCCAAGCGCGCCTCCTCCAAGGCGCGTGCCTCGGGGGTTTCTCCAACGATAGGAGTGTGAAGCGCGTCCATGTTCCGGCGACGAAGTTCCTCCATCTGCAGCGAGGTGAGAGGCTCGTGTCTGTACTCTTCGTGTCCCCGCGCCGGAACTCCTCCCCCGGCAACCTCTTCGGTGTGGGGGAATCCGGGGGGACTGCGCAGTCCGTCGACCATCAGTACCTCCGCCGCTGGATCGCTGCTGTCGCACTCGGACGCAGTCTCTGCGGAGCCAGTCGACAGATCGAACATGCCATAGAGTGATTCGTCGGGCTCAATCGCCGCGACTTGGGGGATGGCCGACTGGCTGGCCAATGCATGCCTCACCCACCGCTGGAGCCTCGACCGACCGGAGCGCTTGCGCCGGCGGGAAACTGGGAGCGAGGACGAAACGGGTGCCGACCCGTACTGGGCCGACGGTTGCCGCAGGAGGACGCCATGAATGCACGCGCGAAAGTGCGTTGCTCCGCGGGCGGGAAGCGCGTCCACGTCGAGTGGAGCCTCCTGGAGGCTAGCAGAGTCATCGACGACGAAAGTGAGGGCGCCGAGGCGGATCTCGCGCCCCTCGACCAGGACTCCGCTCGACGACATGATGGGAGATGTCAAAAGAATCCCAACTCCTCCAACAAATCGCTAGAACACCTACCCCACGGTGGGCGCCAACTGTCGTGGTTACTGGAAACGCCGGCCGCGTTGATCTGGCAGGCCTATGACCCTACCCTAGGTAGGTGACTTCATCAGCGCTCTCCTTCTCCGCACTTCTTTTCGTTCCCCCCTCTCTTCTCCTCCCTGGTTGGGCCTATGCTAGGGGCCGCGTTGATCTGCGCCAGGGCTCTCCAGGCTCCGGATCGGCGCGGTCGTGGCCAGACCAACTCTCTTCTGCTTCTTTATCCTTTTCTCCGTATATAAGCTGGGCACCCAGTGCTGCTATTTTTGATTCATACATGACCTTGGTCTCAGGCTCAATCTCGGCCTCGCTTCAGCATTTTCGATTGGGCTTTTGTTGGCTTGTTGATTCGTGCAACTCTGAACGTATATAAGCTGCTAGGATTTGATGTAAACAGGCGGGGTGGGACTAATAATCAGAATCTGGAATTTTATCACAGGCGGAAGAAAACTCTGTTAGCTGTCTCGGTAAGGGGAAGGGGAGGTAGTCCGAACTTTTTTTAGCGGCCCATAACTAAATTTCTGGCCCGTGGACTTACAATACAATGCTGCAAACAACGTAGAGAAAATTTGGACGAGCGAACGGCCGAATGATGACGTATCAAATTTTATTAGTACCACCTCGCCTATATGTTTTAAATTTCAAGTGAAAGCGTAAACTCACAGGAAGAAGCGTATTGTGGCGGTGAACCCACGGAGTCCATCCGTGCTTTATTATTAAATTAAAATTAGGAAATTAGGGAATTAGGGATTAGGGATTAGGGATAGACTAGCAAAAGAGCCCGTGCGTTGTAACGGGAGAAAAAAAGTCACACGCTTTTATAGTCTATAAATGGTGGTTTAGAGTTTGAGAATATGTAGTTGCAGCCGAAACAAAGTTGTTCTTAGATTTCTTCATGACGGACTTGGAATGGGGTGTTGTTATGGGTAAAGGAAAACGATAAAAACAAACATTATACATTTGCACACTAGGAGACATACATTCATCATGGGTCGTTACGCGTAACAAACTTAGGGCATGTTGAACATCATTCCATCTCTTGGCTTCGCTCCACGACCTTAAGCTTATCCTCGCGCCGCCGTGCCGAGCTCGTCCTTGTTTCCCTCTAACGTGAAACATCGCTATGAAATTCTTCATGCATCCTCTATCATGTTTATTTTTTATGTGAAAATATTTTTGTTGCAACTCTTGAAAAAAAATCCACATGCATATTAATTAAAGGCGTGAAGATTTTTCTAAAAAAATACATAAACTACATTTTTTGTGTGTCAAACTATGGGCATATACATCCCTTTTTATTGGGTCTCTCTCATCTTATTTTCTCTATAGCGCACATCCGACATTTATCGGATCACCTCGGATTTTCTTGCCATTCCTTTTATAGCGTAGCAACATCGCATCTTTAGGCCTCTTTTTTATTTCTTGCCATGCATGTCCTTATTTATTTACACATCCCCTTCCTTGCCACACGTCCTCTCTTTTATTTCTTTTATAGCGCAACACATTCCTTCTTTTATTCGGGCAACACAATTAACCATTATTCCCGCATTAATTGGATCTCCTTGCCACAAGGTCCCCTCTTTATTCCTATTATAGCGCAACACAATCCATCCTTATTCAGGCATCTCTTTTATTTCTTGCCAAGCTTGTTCCTTGTGTACTTGCGGACATATATAAATTGGTGTAATTTCACATAAAGCAGCGATGTGGTACTATTAATTAATATGAGCGAATACTACCTATTGATATAACTAAATCATAGGCGAGCTGGTTTCTTACTTACTTGTGAAAACTGGAGGCGCGGGTTCGATGCTCCCACACCACATTACTTTTTGACTGATTTGAGCGATGCATCATCAATGGGCCGGCCCATGTGCGAGATATACGTTTTTCCATACAGACGGACCGTCGATCAGTTCGGTTTTGACCACGAATTAATACCACCTCATGTATATGTTTTAAATTCAAACTAAAAGCGTAAATTCATCGGAAGAAGCGTATTACGACGGTGATCCCACGGAGTCAATCCGTGCTTTATTATATAAAATATATATATATACACACACATATATATAATATATATATATATATTATATTATTATATATATATTATATATTATTATATATACTAGCACAAATGCCCGTGCGTTGCAGCGGGAGTGTAGAAAAAATATATAACGTTGCAATACGGTTTGTATGAAACGACGGGTGAGAAAAAAGGTGGAAGACGAAGCTTCGGAGGCTCGCTGCTTTAAATTTGTAAGGATGATGCTAACAAAATGATAAAAAAAATGACACAAAGCTTTTAATTAGGAACGACAATCCGATAACTTCACCAAGGTGATGCCAGAATTGACAGCATCTGGTTCACGCCATGTAGCCAGTGAAACAACCGGATGAGGAACAATGTCTAGATTGTTGACAGTATCTAGATTAGTATATTGATGTGAGTAATCGGAAAATTTCTCACCGAGCGTGACATAGACATGCGGCGGTCGGTATATTCAATGTAAAAAAACCATGAAAAAGCACTAAGCATTGATCTCATATAGGATGGATCTATAAACAAATTAACACAGGTTATTCGACAGCTCCAATTAGCAGTTCATAAAGAAAAATCAATCACGGATTTAGGGCCCATGTATGGGTAAGGGCAACAAAATCCCCTCTGATCTTGGCCACCGCACAACAGATTTATCATTGAACCACGCAAACGCAAAGGAATATTTATAACTTCTAAAACTAATCTAGTCGAGGTGGACCTAAGGGCCGCCCTACACGAGCTACACCATGCACCTATTCCATACACCAACCTCATAATCCAACTCGCTTTTAATTTATTTTTTAGAATGCATGAACATTCTTTTTTTAAACACACGAACATTTTCTTGAATCACATAATCTTTTTTAAGTTAGAAACATTTTTTAACATGCAAACACGTTTAGAATTACATGAACATGTTTTTAAAAAGGGTGTTTTCTAAAAAAACATGAACAATATTTAAATACATAAACTCTTTTTTGAAAAACAGTACAAACATTTTAAAATGCAAGTGCGCTTTTTGAAGAATCATGTTTTTTTCAAAAAAGTACGAACACATACAAATTACGCAACCATTGTTTAAATCATGCAGACACTTTCTAAAATTATATAAGCAGATTTCAGGAAAAAATGAACCACTAATTCACTAGCATGCACGTATAGAACTTTTTTTGAGGGGGGGGGGGGGGGGGCGCACGTATATAACTTGAATGCATGTACATATATATGGATTATGTATCCAAGAAATAAAATTTACTGTTCCTGTTTTTAGCACAAAAAAAATCTATCTATACCTAAATTTTTGTGTGAAATCAATCTAATATGTGTACGGATTAAATGTGTATCCGCACCGCTCAACATGCGTACACGCTAGTGCTAGCTAACACGGTGGTTGATAGCTAGAAGAAAACAGCCGCCTCGCTGGTTGCTCCAGCGTCGTATTCACTGTTCCACATCAACAGCCCAAGTAAACAAACAGTGGTCCATATCCCCAACCACGAGCTCCCCTCTCGAAGTGCCGCTGCCTCTGCCGGCCGCGCCGACCGCGGCGCCCCTTCTGCATCCCCACCGCCGGCACAACCTCGCCGGAGCTCCGCCTGGGAGCACCACCTCGCGCCCTTTCTCCCCTTTTCTTCCTCCCGTTTTCACATCTCTCTCTGAGACCCTCACAGGAACCGGCCATGGCCGCCGAACGAAGCTCGCGCCATCGGATCTGCGGCCTGCGCCGTCCCCATGCCTAGTCCAGCAGGATCCTATGGAGTTCGCCGCCATCCGGCCCCTGCACGCCAAGCCACTGCTCACCTTCTACGCCATGGCCCCGCCGCCAGGATCCCGTCACCCCCGAGCAACTACACATCCGCGCGACCGGGAGTTCCTAGTGGCGCTGTCGCTTCGCGGGTGAGGAGGAGATGGGATTGGGAGGCAGGAGGCGGCCGGTCGCGCTCGGTGAGGTGGTGCGGTGCGGGGCGGGGCAGGGCAGGAGATGGGAGGGAGGAGGAGGCCGGCGGCGTGCGGGGTGAGGTGGGCGGGGCGGAGCGCTCGAGGCACAGCTTTGCTATGTTTTCTTTTTTTCCTTCGTACCGGTTTGATTTGGACGGCGGGTTAATTCCTAAAAAGCACAGGGATCTTTGTGTAAAACGCCGCGACGGTGAACCCGACAGATTCACACCGTGCTTTATTATTAGGGATATATATATATATATATATATATATATATATATATATATATATATATATATATATATATATTAGGGATAGAAGTGAAAGACTAGCAAAAGAGTCTGTGCATTGCAACGGAGAGAAAATAACACACACTCTTAACATAGGCTTTATCTTGGATGGACTCCAGGATGGCCTGCTGCTCCGCCATCTCGTCCGCTTGGGCGACGGCGAATTCCGCCTCCGCCTGCTTCATGTTGAAGCCCGGTGCCAGCTCCTGCTCCGGCTGCTCCGCCTCCTCGTCATCCTTCATCGGAGCCGGCTACTGCTCCTCTCCATCCTCCTCCTTCTCCTGCTCCTCCTCCTCCTCCTTTATCAGATTTCGGGTTCCGGCAGACCCTTGAGGTTCGAACACTGGGGTGCGCGCGGAGATCTCTCCCCTACCGTTCTACGTCCGATCCCCTCGTGTGAACTAAGATGGAAACGATGAACAACACAAGGGACACAAGATTTATACTGGTTCGGGCCATCATTGTGGTGTAATACCCTACTCCAGTGTGTGGTGTGGTGGATTGCCTTGGGGGCTGATGATGAACAGTACACAGGAAGAACAGCCTCGCGAGAGGTGTTCTTGAGCTGGTGCGGTGTTGTTCTACTTGGTCTCCAGATCTCCTTCTCTACCAACTTGCTCTATCAGAGTTCTCGATGCCTCTACTCTGTGGTGGCTAGCTCTATTTATAGAGGCCCTGGGCCTCTCCCCGAAATAATTGAGCGGGAAGGGCGCCAACAATTGGCCATTTTGAATAGGAACATCTAGTACAAGTTATCCTGCCCAAAGGTGGTCTTCGGCTGCCAAAATCTCTGGTGGTGACGCTGTCTTTGTTGGAAATATACCCTAGAGGCAATAATAAAAGCATTATTATTATATTTTCTTATTCATGATAATTGTCTTTATTCGTGCTATAATTGTGTTATCCGGAAATCGTAATACATGTGTGAATAACAGACAACAATGTGTCCCTAGTGAGCCTCTAGTTGACTAGCTCGTTGATCGACAGATAGTCATGGTTTCCTGACTATGGACATTGGATGTCATCGATAACGGGATCACATCATTAGGAGAATGATGTGATGGACAAGACCCAATCCTAAACATAACATAAGATCGCATAGTTCGTTTGCTAGAGTTTTCCAATGTCAAGTATCCTTTCCTTAGACCATGAGATCGTGTAACTCCCGGATACCGTAGGAGTGCTTTGGGTGTGCCAAACGTCACAACGTAACTGGGTGACTATAAAGGTATACTACGGGTATCTCTGAAAGTGTCTGTTGGGTTGACATGGATCGAGACTGGGATTTGTCACTCCGCTTGACGGAGAGGTATCACCGGGCCCTCTCGGTAATGCATCATCATAATGATCTCAATGTGATCAAAGTGTTTGATCACGGGATCATGCATTACGGTACGAGAAAAGTGACTTGCCTGTAACGAGATTGAACGAGGTATTGGGATACCGACGATCGAATCTCGGGCAAGTAAAATACCGATTGACAAAGGGAATCGTATACGGGATTAATTGAATCCTCGACATCGTGGTTCATCCGATGAGATCATCGTGGAGCATGTGGGAGCCAACATGGGTATCCAGATCCCGCTGTTGGTTATTGCCCGAGAGCCGTCTCGGTCATGTCTGCATGTCTCCCGAACCCGTAGGGTCTACACACTTAAGGTTCGGTGACGCTAGGGTTGTGAAGATATGTATATGCAGTAACCCGAATGTTGTTCGGAGTCCCGGATGAGATCCCGGACGTCACGAGGAGTTCCGGAATGTTCCGGAGGTAAAGAATTATATATAGGAAGTGCTGTTTCGGCCATCGGGACAAGTTTCGGGGTTATCGGTATTGTACCGGGACCACCGAAGGGGTCCCGGGGGTCCACCAGGTGGGGCCACCTGCCCTGGTGGGCCACATGGGCCTTAGGGTGTGCGCCTTGGCCTGCTTTGGCCAAGGGGAACCAGCCCCAAAGGGCCCATGCGCCTAGGGTTCCATCTAGGAGGAGTCCTAGTGGTGGAAGGCACCTCCTAGATGGCTTGGGGGGGAGGGAAACCTCCCTGGCCGCCGCCCCCCTTGGGAGATTAGATCTCCCAAGGCCGGCGCCCCCCAAGAGGCCTATATAAAGGGGGGGAGGGGAGGGGGGCAGTGCACCTATAAGCCCTGGCGCCTCCCTCCTCCCTGCAACACCTCCTCCTCCTCCCGTAGTTGCTTAGCGAAGCCCTGCCGGAGTTCTGCTGCATCCACCATCACGCCGTCGTGCTGCTGGATCTTCATCAACCTCTCCTTCCCCCTTGCTGGATCAAGAAGGAGGAGACGTCACGCTTTCCGTACGTGTGTTGAACACGGAGGTGCCGTCCATTCGGTACTAGATCATCGGTGAATTGGATCACGACGAGTACGACTACCTCATCCACGTTCACTCGAACGCTTCCGTTGCGATCTACAAAGTGGTATGTAGATGCTATCTAATCTGAATACTCGTTGCTAGATGAACTCATAGATAGATCTTGGTGAAACCGTAGGAAAAATTTTGTTTTCTGCAACGTTCCCCAACAGTGGCATCATGAGCTAGGTCTATGCGTAGTTCTTCTTGCGCGAGTAGAACACAATTTGATGTGGGCGTAGATGTTGTCAACTTTTCTTGCCGCTACTAGTCTTATCTTGCTTCAGCGGTATTGTGGGATGAAGCGGCCCGGACCAACCTTACACGTACGCTTACGTGAGACCGGTTCCACCGACTAACATGCACTAGTTGCATAAGGTGGCTAGCGGGTGTCTGTCTCTCCTACTTTAGTTGGAGCGGATTCGATGAAAAGGGTCCTTATGAAGGGTAAATAGAAGTTGACAAATCACATTGTGGCTTTTACGTAGGTAAGAAAACGTTCTTGCTAGAACCCTAATTCAGCCACGTAAAACTTGCAACAACAATTAGAGGACGTCTAACTTGTTTTTGCAGCAAGTGCTTTGTGATATGATATGGCCAAAGTTGTGATGAATGATGAATGATCTATATGTGATGTATGAGATGTTCATGCTATTGTAATAGGAATCACGACTTGCATGTCGATGAGTATGACAACCGGCAGGAGCCATAGGAGTTGTCTTTATTTTTTGTATGACCTGCGTGTCATTGAGAAACGCCATGTAAACTACTTTACTTTATTGCTAAATGCGTTAGCCATAGTAGTAGAAGTAATAGTTGGCGAGCAACTTCATGGAGACACGATGATGAAGATCATGATGATGAAGATCATGGTGTCAAGCCGGTGACAAGATGATCATGGAGCCCCAAGATGGAGATCAAAGGAGCTATGTGATATTGGCCATATCATGTCACGTTTATTATTTGATTGCATGTGATGGTTATCATGTTTTGCATCTTGTTTACTTAGAACGACGGTAGTAAATAAGATGATCCCTCATAATAATTTCAAGAAAGTGTTCTCCCTAACTGTGCACCGTTGCGACAGTTCATTGTTTCGAAGCACCACGTGATGATCGGGTGTGATAGATTCTAACGTTCACATACAACGGGTGTAAGATAGATTTACACACGCAAAACACTTAGGTTGACTTGACGAGCCTAGCATGTACAGACATGGCCTCGGAACACAGAAGACCGAAAGGTCGAGCATGAGTCGTATAGAAGATACGATCAACATGAAGATGTTCACCGATGTTGACTAGTCCGTCTCACGTGATGATCGGACACGGCCTAGTTGACTCGGATCATGTAATACTTAGATGACTAGAAGAGGGATGTCTATCTAAGTGGGAGTTCATTAAATAATTTGATTAAATGAACTTTATTATCATGAACTTAGTCTAAATATTTACAATATGTCTTGTAGATCAAATGGCCAACGTAGTCCTCAACTTCAACGCGTTCCTAGAGAAAACCAAGCTGAAAGACGATGGTAGCAACTATACGGACTGGGTCCGGAACCTGAGGATTATCCTCATAGCTGCCAAGAAAGATTATGTCCTACGAGCACCGCTGGGTGACGCACCTATTCTCCCTGCAGAACAAGACGTTATGAACGCTTGGCAGTCACGCTGCGATGATTACTCCCTCGTTCAGTGCGGCATGCTTTACAGCTTAGAGCCGGGGCTCCAAAAGCGTTTTGAGAGACATGGAGCATATGAGATGTTCGAAGAGCTGAAAATGGTTTTCCAAGCTCATGCCCGGGTCGAGAGATATGAAGTCTCCGACAAATTCTTTAGCTGTAAGATGGAGGAAAATGGCTCTGTCAGTGAGCACATACTCAAAATGTTTGGGTTGCACAACCGCATGACTCAACTGGAAGTTAATCTCCCGGAAGAAGCGGTCATTGACAGAATCCTCCAGTCGCTTCCACCTAGCTACAAGAGCTTTGTGATGAACTACAATATGCAGGGGATGGTAAAGACCATTCCTGAAGTATATGCTATGCTGAAATCAGCAGAGGTAGAAATCAAGAAGGAGCATCAAGTGTTGATGGTGAATAAAACCACTAAGTTCAAGAAGGGCAAGGGTAAAAAGAACTTCAAGAAGGACGGCAAGGAAGTTGCCGCGCCCGGTAAGCAAGTTGCCGGGAAGAAGCCAAAGAATGGACCCAAGCCCGAGACTGAGTGTTTTTATTGCAAGGGAAGTGGTCACTGGAAGCGGAACTGCCCCAAATACTTAGCGGACAAGAAGGCCGGCAAAACCAAAGGTATATGTGATATACATGTAATTGATGTGTACCTTACCAGTACTCGTAGTAGCTCTTGGGTATTTGATACCGGTGCAGTTGCTCACATCTGTAACTCAAAGCAGGAGCTGCGGAATAAACGGAGACTGGCGAAGGACGAGGTGACGATGCGCGTCGGGAATGGTTCCAAGGTCGATGTGATCGCCGTCGGCACGCTGCCTCTACATTTACCTACGGGATTAGTTTTAAACCTCAATAATTGTTATTTAGTGCCAAGTTTGAGCATGAACATTGTATCTGGGTCTCGCTTAATTCGAGATAGCTACTCATTTAAATCCGAGAACAATGGTTGTTCTATTTATATGAGAGATATGTTTTATGGTCATGCTCCGATGGTTAATGGTTTATTCTTAATGAATCTCGTACGTGATGATACACATATTCATAGTGTGAATACCAAAAGAGTTAAAGTTGATAACAATAGTCCCACATATTTGTGGCACTGCCGCCTTGGTCACATAGGTGTCAAACGTATGAAGAAGCTCCATGCAAATGGACTTTTAGAGTCTCTTGATTATGAATCATTTGACACGTGCGAACCATGCCTCATGGGTAAAATGACCAAGACTCCGTTCTCAGGAACAATGGAGCGAGCAACCAACTTATTGGAAATCATACATACCGATGTGTGCGGTCCAATGAGTGTTGAGGCTCGCGGTGGCTATCGTTATGTTCTCACCCTCACTGATGACTTGAGTAGATATGGGTATGTCTACTTAATGAAACACAAGTCTGAGACCTTTGAAAAGTTCAAGAAATTTTAGAGTGAGGTTGAAAATCAACGTGAAAGAAAGATCAAGTTTCTACGATCAGATCGTGGAGGAGAATACTTGAGTCACGAATTTGGCACACACTTAAGAAAATGTGGAATAGTTTCACAACTCACGCCGCCTGGAACACCTCAGCGTAATGGTGTGTCCGAACGTCGTAATCGCACTCTATTAGATATGGTGCGATCTATGATGTCTCTTACCGACTTACCGCTATCTTTTTGGGGCTATGCTTTAGAGACTGCTGCATTCACTTTAAATAGGGCTTCGTCGAAATCCGTTGAGACGACACCGTATGAATTATGGTTTGGGAAGAAACCTAAGCTGTTGTTTCTAAAATTTTGGGGATGCGATGCTTATGTCAAGAAACTTCAACCTGAAAAGCTCGAACCCAAGTCGAAAAAATGCGTCTTCATAGGATACCCTAAAGAAACTGTTGGGTATACCTTCTATCTCAGATCCGAAGGCAAGATCTTTGTTGCCAAGAATGGATCCTTTCTAGAGAAAGAGTTTCTCTCGAAAGAAGTAAGTGGGAGGAAAGTAGAACTTGATGAAGTGTTACCTCTTGAACCGGAAAAAGGCGAAACTCAAGAAAACGTTTCTGAGGTGCCTGCACCGACTAGAGAGGAAATTAATGATGATGATCAAGATGCTTCTAATCAAGCTCCTACTGAAATTCGAAGGTCCACAAGGACACGTTCCGTACCAGAGTGGTACGACAACCCTGTCTTGGAAATCATGTTGTTAGACAACGGCGAACCTTCGAACTATGAGGAAGCAATGGCGGGCCCGGATTCCGACAAATGGCTGGAAGCCATGAAATCCGAGATAGGATCCATGTATGAAAACGAAGTATGGACTTTGACTGACTTGCCCGTTGAACGGCGAGCCATAGAAAATAAATGGATCTTTAAGAAGAAGACAGACGCGGATGGTAATGTGACCATCTATAAAGCTCGGCTTGTCGCTAAGGGTTATCGACAAGTTCAAGGAATTGACTACGATGAGACTTTCTCACCGGTAGCGAAGCTGAAGTCCGTCCGAATCATGTTAGCAATTGCCGCATACTATGATTATGAGATATGGCAAATGGACGTCAAAACGGCATTCCTTAATGGTTTCCTTAAGGAAGAATTGTATATGATGCAGCCGGAAGGTTTTGTCGATCCTAAGAACGCTGACAAGGTGTGCAAGCTCCAACGCTCGATTTATGGGCTGGTGCAAGCATCTCGGAGTTGGAACATTCGCTTTGATGAGATGATCAAAGCGTTTGGGTTTACGCAGACTTATGGAGAAGCCTGCGTTTACAAGAAAGTGAGTGGGAGCTCTGTAGCATTTCTCATATTATATGTAGACGACATACTTTTGATGGGAAATGATATAGAACTCTTGGACAGCATTAAGGCCTACTTGAATAAGAGTTTTTCAATGAAGGACCTTGGAGAAGCTGCTTATATATTAGGCATCAAGATCTATAGAGATAGATCGAGACGCCTCATAGGTCTTTCACAAAGCACATACCTTGATAAAATATTGAAGAAGTTCAATATGGATCAATCGAAGAAAGGGTTCTTACCTGTGTTACAAGGTGTGAAATTGAGCTCAGCTCAATGTCCGACCACGGCAGAAGATATAGAAGAGATGAGCGTCATCCCCTATGCCTCAGCCATAGGTTCTATTATGTATGCCATGCTGTGTACCAGACCTGATGTAAACCTTGCCGTAAGTTTGGTAGGTAGGTACCAAAGTAATCCCGGCAAGGAACACTGGACAACGGTCAAGAATATCCTGAAGTACCTGAAAAGGACCAAGGAAATGTTTCTCGTTTATGGAGGTGACGAAGAGCTCATCATAAAAGGTTACGTCGACGCTAGCTTCAACACAGATCTGGATGACTCTAAGTCACAAACCGGATACGTGTATATTTTGAATGGTGGGGCAGTAAGCTGGTGCAGTTGCAAGCAAAGCGTCGTGGCGGGATCTACATGTGAAGCGGAGTACATGGCAGCCTCGGAGGCAGCACATGAAGCAATTTGGGTGAAGGAGTTCATCACCGACCTCGGAGTCATACCCAATGCATCGGGGCCAATCAAGCTCTTCTGTGACAACACTGGAGCTATTGCACTTGCAAAGGAGCCCAGGTTTCACAAGAAGACCAGGCACATCAAGCGTCGCTTCAACTCCATTCGTGAAAATGTTCAAGATGGAGACATAGAGATTTGTAAAGTGCACACGGATCTGAATGTCGCAGATCCGTTGACTAAACCTCTCCCTAAGGCAAAACATGATCAGCACCAGAACTCTATGGGTGTTCGATTCATCACGATGTAACTAGATTATTGACTCTAGTGCAAGTGGGAGACTGTTGGAAATATGCCCTAGAGGCAATAATAAAAGCATTATTATTATATTTCCTTATTCATGATAATTGTCTTTATTCGTGCTATAATTGTGTTATCCGGAAATCGTAATACATGTGTGAATAACAGACAACAATGTGTCCCTAGTGAGCCTCTAGTTGACTAGCTCGTTGATCGACAGATAGTCATGGTTTCCTGACTATGGACATTGGATGTCATCGATAACGGGATCACATCATTAGGAGAATGATGTGATGGACAAGACCCAATCCTAAACATAGCATAAGATCGCATAGTTCGTTTGCTAGAGTTTTCCAATGTCAAGTATCCTTTCCTTAGACCATGAGATCGTGTAACTCCCGGATACCGTAGGAGTGCTTTGGGTGTGCCAAACGTCACAACGTAACTGGGTGACTATAAAGGTATACTATGGGTATCTCTGAAAGTGTCTGTTGGGTTGACATGGATCGAGACTGGGATTTGTCACTCCGCTTGACGGAGAGGTATCACCGGGCCCTCTCGGTAATGCATCATCATAATGAGCTCAATGTGATCAAAGTGTTTGATCACGGGATCATGCATTACGGTACGAGAAAAGTGACTTGCCTGTAACGAGATTGAACGAGGTATTGGGATACCGACGATCGAATCTCGGGCAAGTAAAATACCGATTGACAAAGGGAATCGTATACGGGATTAATTGAATCCTCGACATCGTGGTTCATCCGATGAGATCATCGTGGAGCATGTGGGAGCCAACATGGGTATCCAGATCCCGCTGTTGGTTATTGCCCGAGAGCCGTCTCGGTCATGTCTGCATGTCTCCCGAACCCGTAGGGTCTACACACTTAAGGTTCGGTGACGCTAGGGTTGTGAAGATATGTATATGCAGTAACCCGAATGTTGTTCGGAGTCCCGGATGAGATCCCAGATGTCACGAGGAGTTCCGGAATGGTCCGGAGGTAAAGAATTATATATAGGAAGTGCTGTTTCGGCCATCGGGACAAGTTTCGGGGTTATCGGTATTGTACCGGGACCACCGAAGGGGTCCCGGGGGTCCACCAGGTGGGGCCACCTGCCCTGGTGGGCCACATGGGCCTTAGGGGGTGCGCCTTGGCCTGCTTGGGCCAAGGGGAACCAGCCCCAAAGGGTCCATGCGCCTAGGGTTCCATCTAGGAGGAGTCCTAGTGGTGGAAGGCACCTCCTAGATGGCCTGGGGGGGAGGGAAACCTCCCTGGCCGCCGCCCCCCTTGGGAGATTAGATCTTCCAGGGCCGGCGCCCCCCCAAGAGGCCTATATAAAGGGGGGGAGGGGAGGGGGGCAGCGCACCCATAAGCCCTGGCGCCTCCCTCCTCCCTGCAACACCTCCTCCTCCTCCCGTAGTTGCTTAGCGAAGCCCTGCCGGAGTTCTGCTGCATCCACCACCACGCCGTCGTGCTGCTGGATCTTCATCAACCTCTCCTTCCCCCTTGCTGGATCAAGAAGGAGGAGACGTCACACTTTCCGTACGTGTGTTGAACACGGAGGTGCCGTCCGTTCGGTACTAGATCATCGGTGAATTGGATCACGGCGAGTACGACTACCTCATCCACGTTCACTCGAACGCTTCCGTTGCGATCTACAAAGTGGTATGTAGATGCTATCTAATCTGAATACTCGTTGCTAGATGAACTCATAGATAGATCTTGGTGAAACCGTAGGAATTTTTTTGTTTTCTGCAACGTTCCCCAACAGTCTTGGACTCCACGGTGACCTCCGTCCGGTCGTCCGGCTGGTCTTGGTCTCGTTGCACTGGAATGGTAACCTTTGCCTAATGCCTTGGCCTGTGCTTGCCTCCTTTGCACCAAAGGGGAAACAAGGACTCTACACAGGCTGGCGCCCGTCTGGTCTTGATCGTCATGGCTTGCGTCACTGGATCCTCGCGAGTTACCCTTGCATTAATCTCTCCGCCTCCTCGCGAGCCTGCCTGATGAGGCCGCTCCTAAGGAAGCTTCCTGTCGTCCGCCCCGCGAGGCTTGGCCCCTCGCGAGGGTCTTGAGCTTGTGTTGATGAAGATGGGCCGCGCTGGGCCCCCACTTGAGCCACGCCGCAGGCCGCAGGCAGGCAAGTCTGGGGACCCCCGTTCCCAGAACGCCGACAGTAGCCCCCGGGCCCAAGGCGCGCGCGGGCTTGGTTTAGCGAAGAAGCAAGGGGGCAAGCGCGAAGCGCCGCGGGCCCTAACAGCCTACAGCCTTGGGTGTCGCGTGGCGATTGATTGGGCGTGGGCGCCTGCGCTTCCCACGACGCCTCAGCAACTGCACGTCTGACAAAAGGAGATGCTCGGGCCAGGCTTGCTTACCCCGCTCTCATCTGTCTTGCCCTAGATCCCCTTTCTCGCTCTCCTTCCTCTTGCTGCCGAAATCCTCCAGATCCGTCTCAATCCTCTGCATACGGCACGCCATGGCGCCTCGCAAGTCCCCGGCTGATGCTTGGTACTCGCCGGCCCTGGATTCTCCGAATCTGACGGAGAAGAACCTTGCTCTCGCGCGCCTGATGACGGTGGTGCAGGGCAGCGAGGGGGCGACTGTGCTCAAGGTCGGCTCCGACCAGCCCGAGGGCAAGGGGAGTACCTTCTACACGTTCTTCGTGAGCGCCATTGCCGCTGGTCTGGTGCCTCCTTTCTCCGAATTCTTTCATGCCGTTCTCCGCCAATACAACTTGCAGGCTCTGCACCTCCACCCCAACTATGTCCTTCTCCTGGCGATTTTCGCCTATTATTGCGAGGCTCATGTCGCCGTGAAGCCGCCCTCGGTGGCTTTGCTGCGCCACTTCTTCTCCCTCCGGGTCTCTGGCACCCAAGTCTCTGCATGCGCGAGCTTCATCGCGTACTCCAACTCCAACGCCATCTCGAAGCCTGGGAAGAGGATCGAGGGCTATCGGAGCAAGTGGATCATGATGGACGTCGGGCGCCTCCATCCTCGTCTGGTATTGCCAACGGGGCAACCTAAGTCTGTTGACGCGTGGTCCCGCGCGGAGCTCGTCGACCCTCGCACGAAGGCGGTGCTGAGGAGGATGAACGCGGACCTGAGGCCAAGCAACTTGGGGGCGGAGAAGCTGACCGGGGCATCGCTCCTGAGGGAGTTCCTGGAGCACCGGGTGGCTCCGCTCCAAGAGCACCCGCTCCCACTGTGGAGGCTTGGAACGTCGGACGCCGCCATGCGCCTGAGCTATGAAGCGCTGGCTGACGAAGATCTGGCCGCGGCCCTCCATTCCTTGGTTAGGGGAGACGTGGCGAGCCCGGTGGGTGGCCCCGTCCCCCTGTTCCTTCATGACGACTGGGAGCAGGTGGTGAGCGCCATGCCCACCTTCAACGGCGAGGGGCTGGTGCCTGCGACAGCTCCCGAAGATCTGGCGGTCTTGGCGACGGTGAACTTGTCCTCCGGCAGCTCCAGCGGGTGAAAGGGGGAAGAAGAGGTGGAGGAGGAAGCGTCTGACTCGGAGGAGACTGGCGAGGATTGGGGAGAATCCTTCCCTCGGCATAGGTCCCGGGCCCTTCGCTCCATGCCGGACGATGACGAGGCCGACGCCAGGCGAGGAGGGGAGGGTTCCTCCTTGTTCACGAGGAAGGGCAGATCGAGCCTGGTTCCCCCAGGGTCTGTGTTCCCTGGGGGGTCCAAGGCCGGCTCCATTCCTTCTGACGCGCCTTCTGCTTCCGGGTCCCCCAAGGCTGACCCCCGCTGCAGGCTCTCGGGCTTCAAGTTAGGTCGGAGGTTGCATGAGTCCACGGGCGACGTCCAGTAAGTGCTTGATCCATGCTCTGCTTGGTTTCTGCTGCTGAAGCTTGACGTTTGCCCCTTCTTTTCACCAGGCCGGCACCTGCGGACAAGAGGTTGAGGGAGGCTTCTGCGGCTCTGCTTGAGGTGAATCCGTCCGCCGGAGCGGCGCCTTCGGCCGCTGGGGGAGGGGACGGCGAGGCCCGCACCTCTCTGATCCAGCCGCCCTCGCGAGGCCAACTGGGGCACCTTGGTGAGGAGTCATCCCCCGTGGCCCCGCTGGGCCTGGAGTCGACTGTTCTTGATGTTGCGGCCACGGCGACCAAGGCTCAGGAGGTCCCTTCCTGCCAAGCTGTGGTCACGCTGCCGTCTTCTCCGCCTGCTCCACAGGTTCTTGTCCCTTCCGCCTCCTCTGCTGTCGTCCTGGACCAGGTTGCCAATGAGCTGAGCCAACTGCGGGAGGATCTCCTGAGTGCGGACCCTCGTCTGGTGGCCGGGTGCCTGGAGCTGGCTTCTGGCTGGGCTCGCTCTGCCGCCTCCGTTCGAGCGGCGCTGAGCCAGGCTGCATCGTCCTCCGACAAGGAGAAGCGGGCCGCTAATCAAGCCAAGGCCGCTCGCGATGCTGCCCTAGGCAATGCTGCAACCGCCTAGGGTCGCTGCAAGGCGCTTGAGGCCGAGCTGCAGGGCCTGCGCGACGAGCTCGCCAAGGAGGTGCACAGCCAGAAGGAGAAGGAGAAGGAGATGAAGGCTAGGGAGGCTGCTGCCAAGGACCGGGACGCTGAGCTCGACGACCGCCACAAGCGGCTGGAGGCGCTGGAGCGGTCGCTAAAGGCGGAGAGGACCGAGCTGGACGCCAAGGCGAATGTCCTGACATAGGACCGGGTGGCCTTCGCGAAGCTGGAAAAGAAGGCCCGCGGCATACTGAAGACGCTGTATGAGAGCAGCCTGGAGGAGCCGTTAGCCGGTGCAAAGGACGGCCCCGCCAAGCTGCTCCCTTTCCTGGTCGATGCGCTTGAGGACATCGCAGACGGCCTTGGCCCAATGGTCGAGGCCGAGGCGCGTGCCCTGTCTTCCGCGGCGCTGACGCATGTCCTCTGCCATGTCTACCTGCGCGACCCCGACGTCGACTTCGACAGCCTGCTGGAGCCCGTGAGCGGCGACCGTGCCGCCGCTGCCGCTGAGGCCGTGAAGGGCCAAGCCGAGGCTTTGCTGGGGAAGTTCCGCTCCCGCAGCGTCCTGCCCGGGCGTGGCGCCACCGGCCGTGCGACCTCGGGAGGCGAAGCCGTCCAGTGTGAATCCACCACCGGTGACGGCGTTACTGGAAAGTAATCCCCTCGCGACTTCTGTCCTGTTTTATCCCTGCACATGCACCATGCCTCGCGGAGGCGTTTAAACTTGTGTTTGACATTGTGGAACAATCTTATGGCTTGTAATATTTGCTTTGAATTTCTTGGAATTTGCATTTTCCTCTCCTACTTGCTTGCGCTCTACGTCGGCAGGGCCCGACCTCGCGCGTACCTCACCCAGCGTTAGCCCCGACCGGAAACCAGGACGTGACTAAGGAGTGAGGGGCTACGTGGCAAGTTAGGCTCCTGAGTCGCGATGCTCAGGAGCCCCCCTTGACGCGCGAGCAACAAATAGGGAGGGGGGAGGCGAGGAGTGGATTGTTCGTTCTACGTCGGCAGAGCCCGACCCCGCACGTACCTCACCCAGCGTTAGCCCCGACCGGAAACCAGGACGGGACTAAGGAGTGAGGGGCTACGTGACCAGTTAGGCTCCTGAGTCGCGATGCTCAGGGGCCCCCCTTGACGCTCAAACGGGTTTCGTACCATGGCTCCGCTCGGGGAGTGGCGCGCGACGACCAGGTCCGAGGGACCTGGATGGGTGGCGTGCTCGGGCGAGGCCCGGGCGTAGCCCCCGTGTCCAGCCCCCTTGCGCTGCACTCCCGGGGGGAGGCGTTGCGATGGTGCCGGACACTGAGCTCCGGGCTCCCTGAGGTTGGTACGGCCGGGGGCCGCCCTCAGTTGTTTATCACCAGCGCGGAGCATAGCACTTCCGTATGTGTACGGGCATAGCCGCTCCTCGGCAGTGTCGTCAGCCAGCGCAGAGCATGGTGCTTCCACTGGTACGTAGGAGGGGGCTCCCCTCTGGGAGGAGCCCCCGGGGCGTGTACAGCCCTGCCCTGACACGTGGCCGGCACGGTAGGGCTAGGAGAGGTGTATCTGGGCACCCGTGAGCCAGCGCAGGACTCACGAGGCCCTACCTCGAGGCGGGTTGCGCCTGGCTCTGGGCCTTTATCAACTGGTGTGTTCCTGCAGGGTTGTTAGAATGCAAATGCTCTACGTCGCGAGCTTTGCTATTCTAGTTGGATCTTATGATGTATCTCCCCCTCTACTCTCTTGTAATGGATTGAGTTTTCCCTTTGAAGTTATCTTATTGGATTGAGTCTTTAAGGATTTGAGTACACTTGATGTATGTCTTGCGTGGGATACCCGTGGTGACAATGGGATATTCTATTGATCCACGTGATGTATGTTTTGGTGATCAACTTGCGGGTTCCGCCCATGAACCTATGCATAGGGGTTGGCACACGTTTTCGTCTTGACTCTTCGGTAGAAACTTTGGGGCACTCTTTGAAGTTCTTTGTGTTGGTTGAATAGATGAATCTAAGATTGTGTGATGCATATCGTATAATCATACCCACGGATACTTGAGGTGACATTGGAGTATCTAGGTGACATTAGGGTTTTGTTTGATATGTGTTTGAAGGTGTTATTCTAGTACGAACTCTTGAATAGATCGATCCGAAAGGATAACTTTGAGGTGGTTTCGTACCCTACCATAATCTCTTTGTTTGTTCTCCGTGAAGGAAATATGCCCTAGAGGCAATAATAAAGTTATTATTTATTTCCTTATATCATGATAAAGGTTTATTATTCATGCTAGAATTGTATTAACCGGAAACATAATACATGTGTGAATACATAGACAAACAGAGTGTCACTAGTATGCCTCTTCTAGACTAGCTCGTTAATCAAAGATGGTTATGTTTCCTAACCATGAACAAAGAGTTGTTATTTGATCAACGAGGTCACATCATTAGTTGAATGATCTGATTGACATGACCCATTATATTAGCTTAGCACCCGATCGTTTAGTATGTTGCTATTGCTTTATCCATGACTTATACATGTTCCTATGACTATGAGATTATGCAACTCCCATTTGCCGGAGGAACACTTTGGGTACTACCAAACGTCACAACGTAACTGGGTGATTATAAAGGAGTACTACAGGTGTCTCCAATGGTAGATGTTGGGTTGGCGTATTTCGAGATTAGGATTTGTCACTCCGATCGTCGGAGAGGTATCTCTGGGCCCTCTCGGTAATGCACATCACTTAAGCCTTGCAAGCATTGCAACTAATGAATTAGTTGCGGGATGATGTATTACGGAACGAGTAAAGAGACTTGCCGGTAACAAGATTGAACTAGGTATTGGATATCGACGATCAAATCTCGGGCAAGTAACATACCGATGACAAAGGGAACAACGTATGTTGTTATGCGGTCTGACCGATAAAGATCTTCGTAGAATATGTAGGAGCCAATATGGGCATCCAGGTCCCGCTATTGGTTATTGACCGGAGATGTGTCTCGGTCATGTCTACATTGTTCTCGAACCGTAGGGTCCGCACGCTTAACGTTACGATGACAGTTATTATGAGTTTATGCATTTTGATGTACCGAAGGTTGTTCGGAGTCCCGGATGTGATCACGGACATGACGAGGAGTCTCGAAATGGTCGAGACGTAAAGATTGATATATTGGAAGCCTATGTTTGGACATCGGAAGTGTTCCAGGTGAAATCAGGATTTTACCGGAATACCGGGAGGGTTACCGGAACCCCCCGGGAATCATATGGGCCATAGTGGGCCTTAGTGGAAAGGAGAAAGGGGCTGCCCTAGGTGGCCGCACGCCTCCCCCCTTCCCCTAGTCCTATTAGGACTAGGAGAGGTGGCCGGCCCCCTCTCTCCCTCTCCCCCTTGAGGAGTCCTAGTCCAACTAGGATTAAGGGGGGGGGGGAATCCTACTCCCGGAGGGAGTAGGACTCTCCTGGCGCGCCAAGCGCTTGGCCGGCCAGCCCCTCCCCCTGGATCCTTTATATACGGAGGCAGGGGGCACCCCATAGACACACAAGTTGATCTTTGAGATCGTTCCTTAGCCGTGTGCGGTGCCCCCTTCCACCAAATTCCACCTCGGTCATATTGTCGCAGTGCTTAGGCGAAGCCCTACGTCAGTAGTACATCAAGATCGTCACCACGCCGTCGTGCTGACGGAACTCTTCCCCGACGCTTTGCTGGATCGGAGCCCGGGGATCGTCATTGAGCTGAACGTGTGCTAAGAACTCGGAGGTGCCGGAGTAACGGTGCTTGGATCGGTCGGACCGGGAAGAAGACGTACGACTACTTCCTCTACGTTGTGTCAAATGCTTCCGTTGCAATCTACAAGGGTACGTAGATCATACTCTCCTCTCGTTGCTATGCATCACCATGATCTTGCGTGTGCGTAGGAATTTTTTTGAAATTACTACGTTCCCCAACAGTGGCATCCGAGCCTAGGTTTTTATGGTTTGATGTTATTTGCACGAGTAGAACACAAGTGAGTTGTGGACGATACAAGTCATACTGCCTACCAGCATGTCATACTTTGGTTCAGCGGTATTGTTGGACGAGACGATCTGGACCAACATTACGCGTACTCTTACGCGAGACCGGTTCCCTCGACGTGCTTTGCACAGAGATGGCTTGCGGAAGACTGTCTCTCCAACTTTAGTTGAACCGAGTGTGGCTACGCCCGGTCCTTGAGAAGGTTAAAACGGAGTCTATTTGACAAACTATCGTTGTGGTTTTGATGCGTAGGTAAGATGAGTTCTTGCTTAAGCCCGTAGCAGCCATGTAAAACTTGCAACAACAAAGTAGAGGACGTCTAAGTTGTTTTTGCAGGGCATGTTGTGATATGATATGGTCAAGACATGATGCTAAATTTTATTGTATGAGATGATCATGTTTTGTAACCGAGTTATCGGCAACTGGCAGGAGCCATATGGTTGTCGCTTTATTGTATGCAATGCAATCGCGATGTAATGCTTTACTTTATTACTAAGCGGTAGTGATAGTCGTGGAAGCATAAGATTGGCGAGACGACAACGATGCTACGATGGAGATCAAGGTGTCGCGCCGGTGACGATGGTGATCATGACGGTGCTTCGGAGATGGAGATCACAAGCACAAGATGATGATAACCATATCATATCACTTATATTGATTGCATGTGATGTTTATTTTTTTATGCATCTTATCTTGCTTTGATTGACGGTAGCATGATAAGATGATCTCTCACTAAATTATCAAGAAGTGTTCTCCCTGAGTATGCACCGTTGCAAAAGTTCTTCGTGCTGAGACACCACGTGATAATCGGGTGTGATAGGCTCTACGTTCAAATACAACGGGTGCAAAACAGTTGCACATGCGGAATACTCAGGTTATACTTGACGAGCTATGCATATAAGATATGACCCCGGAACACAGAGACCGAAAGGTCGAGCGTGAATCATATAGTAGATATGATCAACATAACGATGTTCACCATTGAAAACTACTCCATATCATGTGATGATCGGTTATGGTTTAGTTGATTTGGATCACGTGATCACTTAGAGGATTAGAGGGATGTCTATCTAAGTGGGAGTTCTTAGTTAATTAGATTAACTGAACACAAAACTTATCATGAACTTAGTATCTGATAGTATCTTGCTTGTTTATGTTGATTGTAGATAGATGGCTCGTGCTGTTGTTCCGTTAAATTTTAATGCGTTCCTTGAGAAAGCAAAGTTGAAAGATGATGGTAGCAATTACACGGACTGGGTCCGTAACTTGAGGATTATCCTCATTGCTGCACAGAAGAATTACGTCCTGGAAGCACCGCTAGGTGCCAGGCCTACTGCTAGAGCAACACCAGAAGTTATGAACGTCTGGCAGAGCAAAGCTGATGACTACTCGATAGTTCAGTGTGCCATGCTTTACGGCTTAGAACCGGGACTTCAACGACGTTTTGAACGTCATGGAGCATATGAGATGTTCCAGGAGTTGAAGTTAATATTTCAAGCAAATGCCCGGATTGAGAGATATGAAGTCTCCAATAAGTTCTATAGCTGCAAAATGGAGGAGAACAGTTCTGTCAGTGAGCATATACTCAAAATGTCTGGGTATAATAATCACTTGATTAAATTGGGAGTTACTCTTCCAGATGATTGCGTCATTGACAGAATTCTCCAATCACTGCCACCAAGCTACAAGAGCTTCGTGATGAACTATAATATGCAAGGGATGAACAAGACTATTCCCGAGCTCTTCGCAATGCTAAAAGCTGCGGAGGTAGAAATCAAGAAGGAGCATCAAGTGTTGATGGTTAACAAAACCACTAGTTTCAAGAAAAAGGGCAAAGGGAAGAAAAAGGGGAACTTCAAGAAGAACGGCAAGCGAGTTGCTGCTCAAGAGAAGAAACCCAAGTCTGGACCTAAGCCTGAAACCGAGTGCTTCTACTGCAAGCAGACTGGTCACTGGAAGCGGAACTGCCCCAAGTATTTGGCGGATAAGAAGGATGGCAAGGTGAACAAAGGTATATGTGATATACATGTTATTGATGTGTACCTTACTAATGCTCGCAGTAGCACCTGGGTATTTGATACTGGTTCTGTTGCTAATATTTGCAACTCGAAACAGGGACTACAGAATAAGCGGACACTAGCAAAGGACGAGGTGACGATGCGCGTGGGAAACGGTTCCAAAGTCGATGTGATCGCGGTCGGCACGCTACCTCTACATCTACCTTCGGGATTAATATTAGACCTAAATAATTGTTATTTGGTGCCAGCGTTGAGCATGAACATTATATCTGGATCTTGTTTAATGCGAGACGGTTATTCATTTAAATCAGAGAATAATGGTTGTTCTATTTATATGAGTAATATCTTTTATGGTCATGCACCTTTGAAGAGTGGTCTTTTTTTGATGAATCTCGATAGTAGTGATACACATATTCATAATGTTGAAGCCAAAAGATGCAGAGTTGATAATGAAAGTGCAACTTATTTGTGGCACTGTTGTTTAGGTCATATCGGTGTAAAGCGCATGAAGAAACTCCATACTGATGGACTTTCGGAACCACTTGATTATGAATCACTTGGTACTTGCGAACCGTGCCTCATGGGCAAGATTACTAAAACACCGTTCTCCGGTACTATGGAGAGAGCAACAGATTTGTTGGAAATCATACATACCGATGTATGTGGACCGATGAATATTGAGGCTCGTGGCGGATATCGTTATTTTCTCACCTTCACAGATGACTTAAGCAGATATGGGTATATCTACTTAATGAAACACAAGTATGAAACATTTGAAAAGTTCAAAGAATTTCAGAGTGAAGTTGAAAATCATCGTAACAAGAAAATAAAGTTTCTACGATCTGATCGTGGAGGAGAATATTTGAGTTACGAGTTTGGTGTACATTTGAAAAATTGTGGAATAGTTTCGCAACTCACGCCACCCGGAACACCACAGCGTAATGGTGTGTCCGAACGTCGTAATCGTACTTTACTAGATATGGTGCGATCTATGATGTCTTTTACTGATTTACCGCTATCGTTTTGGGGATACGCTCTAGAGACGGCCGCATTTACGTTAAATAGGGCACCATCTAAATCCGTTGAGACGACGCCTTATGAACTATGGTTTGGCAAGAAACCAAAGTTGTCGTTTCTTAAAGTTTGGGGCTGCGATGCTTATGTGAAAAAGCTTCAACCTGATAAGCTCGAACCCAAATCGGAGAAATGTGTCTTCATAGGATATCCAAAGGAAACTGTTGGATACACCTTCTATCACAGATCCGAAGGCAAGACTTTTGTTGCTAAGTTCGGAAACTTTCTAGAGAAGGAGTTTCTTTCGAAAGAAGTGAGTGGGAGGAAAGTAGAACTTGACGAGGTAACTGTACCTACTCCTTTATTGAGAAGTAGTACATCACAGAAAACTGTTTCTGCGACACCTACACCAATAAGTGAGGAAGCTAATGATGATGATCATGAAACTTTAGATCAAGATACTACTGAACCTCGTAGATCAACCAGAGTGAGATCCGCACCAGAGTGGTACGGTAATCCTGTTCTGGAGGTCATGATATTAGATCATGATGAACCTACGAGCTATGAAGAAGCGATGGTGAGCCCAGATTCCGCAAAATGGCTTGAAGCCATGAAATCTGAGATGGGATCCATGTATGAGAACAAAGTATGGACTTTGGTTGACTTGCCCGATGATCGGCAAACAATTGAGAACAAATGGATCTTTAAGAAGAAGACTGACACTGATGGTAATGTTACTGTCTACAAAGCTTGACTTGTCGCAAAAGGTTTTCGACAAGTTCAAGGGATTGACTACGATGAGACTTTCTCACCCGTAGCGATGCTTAAGTCTGTCCGAATCATGTTAGCAATTGCCGCATTTTATGATTATGAAATTTGGCAGATGGATGTCAAAACTGCATTCCTGAATGGATTTCTGGAAGAAGAGTTGTATATGATGCAACTAGAAGGTTTTGTCGATCCAAAGGGAGCTGACAAAGTGTGCAAGCTCCAGTGATCCATTTATGGACTGGTGCAAGCCTCTCGGAGTTGGAATAAACGCTTTGATAGTGTGATCAAAGCATTTGGTTTTATGCAGACTTTCGGAGAAGCCTGTATTTACAAGAAAGTGAGTGGGAGCTCTGTAGCATTTCTAATATTATATGTGGATGACATATTACTGATTGGAAATGATATAGAATTTCTGGATAGCATAAAGGGATACTTGAATAAAAGTTTTTCAATGAAAGACCTCGGAGAAGCTGCTTACATATTAGGCATAAAGATCTATAGAGATAGATCAAGACGCTTAATTGGACTTTCACAAAGCACATACCTTGACAAGATTTTGAAGAAGTTCAAAATGGATCAAGCAAAGAAAGGGTTCTTGCCTGTGTTACAAGGTGTGAGATTGAGTAAGACTCAAAGCCCGACCACTGCAGAAGATAGAGAGAAAATGAAAGATGTTCCCTATGCTTCAGCCATAGGCTCTATCATGTATGCAATGCTGTGTACCAGACCTGATGTGTGCCTTGCTATAAGTTTAGCAGGGAGGTACCAAAGTAATCCAGGAGTGGATCACTGGACAGCGGTCAAGAACATCCTGAAATACCTGAAAAGGACTAAGGATATGTTTCTCATATATGGAGGTGACAAAGAGCTCACCGTAAAAGGTTACGTTGATGCAAGCTTTGACACTGATCCAGACGATTCTAAATCACAAACCGGATACGTTTTTACATTAAACGGTGGAGCTGTCAGTTGGTGCAGTTCTAAACAAAACGTCGTAGCGGGATCTACATGTGAAGCGGAGTACATAGCTGCTTCGGAAGCAGCAAATGAAGGAGTCTGGATGAAGGAGTTCATATCCGATCTAGGTGTCATACCTAGTGCATCGGGTCCAATGAAAATCTTTTGTGACAATACTGGTGCAATTGCTTTGGCAAAGGAATCCAAATTTCACAAAAGGACCAAACACATCAAGAGACGCTTCAACTCCATCCGGGATCTAGTCCAGGTGGGAGACATAGAGATTTGCAAGATACATACGGATCTGAATGTTGCAGACCCGTTGACTAAGCCTCTTCCACGAGCAAAACATGATCAACACCAAGACTCCATGGGTGTTAGGATCATTACAGTGTAATCTAGATTATTGACTCTAGTGCAAGTGGGAGACTGAAGGAAATATGCCCTAGAGGCAATAATAAAGTTATTATTTATTTCCTTATATCATGATAAAGGTTTATTATTCATGCTAGAATTGTATTAACCGGAAACATAATACATGTGTGAATACATAGACAAACAGAGTGTCACTAGTATGCCTCTACTAGACTAACTCGTTAATCAAAGATGGTTATGTTTCCTAACCATGAACAAAGAGTTGTTATTTGATCAACGAGGTCACATCATTAGTTGAATGATCTGATTGACATGACCCATTATATTAGCTTAGCACCCGATCGTTTAGTATGTTGCTATTGCTTTATCCATGACTTATACATGTTCCTATGACTATGAGATTATGCAACTCCCGTTTGCCGGAGGAACACTTTGGGTACTACCAAACGTCACAACGTAACTGGGTGATTATAAAGGAGTACTACAGGTGTCTCCAATGGTAGATGTTGGGTTGGCGTATTTCGAGATTAGGATTTGTCACTCCGATCGTCGGAGAGGTATCTCTGGGCCCTCTTGGTAATGCACATCACTTAAGCCTTGCAAGCATTGCAACTAATGAATTATTTGCGGGATGATGTATTACGGAACGAGTAAAGAGACTTGCCGGCAACAAGATTGAACTAGGTATTGGATACCGACGATCGAATCTCGGGCAAGTAACATACCGATGACAAAGGGAACAACGTATGTTGTTATGCGGTCTGACCGATAAAGATCTTCGTAGAATATGTAGGAGCCAATATGGGCATCCAGGTCCCGCTATTGGTTATTGACCGGAGATGTGTCTCGGTCATGTCTACATTGTTCTCGAACCGTAGGGTCCGCACGCTTAACGTTACGATGACAGTTATTATGAGTTTATGCATTTTGATGTACCGAAGGTTGTTCGGAGTCCCAGATGTGATCACGGACATGACGAGGAGTCTCGAAATGGTCGAGACGTAAAGATTGATATATTGGAAGCCTATGTTTGGACATCGGAAGTGTTCCAGGTGAAATCAGGATTTTACCGGAATACCGGGAGGGTTACCGGAACCCCCCGGGAATCATATGGGCCATAGTGGGCCTTAGTGGAAAGGAGAAAGGGGCTGCCCTAGGTGGCCGCACGCCTCCCCCCTTCCCCTAGTCCTATTAGGACTAGGAGAGGTGGCCGGCCCCCTCTCTCCCTCTCCCCCTTGAGGAGTCCTAGTCCAACTAGGATTAAGGGGGGGAATCCTACTCCCGGAGGCTGTAGGACTCTCCTGGTGCGCCAAGGGCTTGGCCGGCCAGCCCCTCCCCCTGGATCCTTTATATACGGAGGCAGGGGGCACCCCATAGACACACAAGTTGATCTTTGAGATCGTTCCTTAGCCGTGTGCGGTGCCCCCTTCCACCAAATTCCACCTCGGTCATATTGTCGCAGTGCTTAGGCGAAGCCCTGCGTCAGTAGTACATCAAGATCGTCACCACGCCGTCGTGCTGACGGAACTCTTCCCCGACGCTTTGCTGGATCGGAGCCCGGGGATCGTCATTGAGCTGAACGTGTGCTAAGAACTCGGAGGTGCCGGAGTAACGGTGCTTGGATCGGTCGGACCGGGAAGAAGACGTACGACTACTTCCTCTACGTTGTGTCAAACGCTTCCGTTGCAATCTACAAGGGTACGTAGATCATACTCTCCTCTCGTTGCTATGCATCACCATGATCTTGCGTGTGCGTAGGAAATTTTTGAAATTACTACGTTCCCCAACACTCCGCTATTAGTGACTTTGGAGTGACTCTTTGTTGCATGTTGAGGGATAGTTATATGATCAAATTATGTTATTATTGCTGAGAGAACTTGCACTAGTGAAAGTATGAACCCTAGGACTTGTTTCAACGCATTGCAATACCGTTTGTGCTCACTTTTATCATTAGCTACCTTGTTGTTTTTATATTTTCATATTACAAAAACCTATATCTATCATCCATATTGCACTTGTATCACCATCTCTTCGCCAAACTAGTGCACCTATACAATTTACCGTTGTATTGGGTGTGTTGGGGACACAAGAGACTCTTTGTTATTTGGTTGCAGGGTTGTTTGAGAGAGACCATATTCATCCTACGCCTCCCACGGATTGATAAACCTTAGGTCATCCACTTGAGGGAAATTTGCTACTGTCCTACAAACCTCTGCATTTGGAGGCCCAACAACGTCTACAAGAAGAAGGTTGTGTAGTAGACATCAGGTGCGGGTGCTTCATCTTGACCAATTGTAGCTTGGAACATAGCTCTTCACTTGCCAAGTTGTGGAAACTTCGTGCGTCGATGATGACCTTCACGGGCCGTCCATTGATGCCCGCCTTGGTGTGGAAGATATGGCATCTTTGGTCTTCGTCTTGTTGGTTTTTAAGTGTCAAGACCTTGGAGACAATAAGAGCATGGCTCGAATCTTCATCACAAAAGACTTGATCATCTTCATCCTCGTTCACTTGCCAGTGCATGGCCACATGCTCAAGGGCTTCCATTTCCTCTTCACTCATGGAGTCGTATGTGCCTTCCTCGTTGAGGAGCACGGTGCGCTTATTGGTACACTCGAAGGACTTGTGTCCTCGGCCGCCACATGTGAAGCACTTGATGGAACTTGTCTTGATGGTCTCATCTGTGGAGTTGTAGATGATGAAGCTCTCGGCTCGAAGTTGCTTGCAGTAGGAGGATGACTTGAAGATGTCAAAGTTTTCTTGTAACTTGACTTGTCGCCGTTGCTTGGAGAAGGTTTGGTTGAGGCAGTAGGTGGTTGAGTCGTTGAAGCTTGGTTGGAGGAGCCATAGTTCTTGGAAGAGTACTTGGCATATTTGAAGTCATCTTGCACTTGTCGCTCCACCTTGGTGGCTTGACGCACTAGATCGATGAGGTTGGAGTAAGGTTGGAAGTCGGCGATCTTCTTGATAGGGTGATTGAGTCCATTCAAGAAACATGCCATAGTTTGCTCATCATCTTCTGTGACATTTGCTCAAATCATGGCGATCTCCATTTCTTTGTAGTATTCTTCAACGCTCTTTGTTCCTTGCTTGATGATTTGTAGTCGCTTGATGAGGTCGCGGTTATAGTATGTTGGCACAAAGCGCGCTCTCATGACATCCTTCATTTGATCCAAAATTGTGATTGGTGGTTCACCTCTTGCTTATTAGCGCTCAATGACTTGCTCCCACCAAATGAGGACATAGTCTTGGAACTCAAGGGATGCCATGGCGATCTTCTTCTCTTCCTCATAGTTGTGCAAACGAAAGGTCTTGTCAACCTTCAATGCCCATGAAAGGTACTCTTCGGGGTCGTTTCTTCCGGAGAACTTGGGAATGGTGAACTTGAGCTTGCCGTAGCGTTGTTCTTCATTGTGTTGGGGACGAGGGTGATGATGTCCTTGACGTGGAGGATTGTCGCCCTCTAGTTGCTCTTGGCGTGGAGGATTCCCATTGTCTTGTTGCTCTTGACAAACTTGTGGTTCTTGTCTATCTTGTAGAGAAGCTTGTGGAACTTGTCGGTGCAATCATGCTTGATGTCATCCTTCTTGTATTTCCTCGCAAAGTGCTTCTTCTTCTTCTCGAATATGTCGGTTACGGGCGGCGACGACACGATTGGTGTTGAGGAGGGCACGTTGCGCCTCAAGGGCTTGTGCTTCACGCCATTGTTGTTGTTGATGGAGAGCTTCAGCATCTTGCTCATCTTAGTGTTGGTGTGCTCGCTCTTCCTCTTGTTGGCATTGGCGTTGCCTTTCTTGTGTCTGCGCAAAGGTAGCTTGATTTTGACGATGTCGATTTTCTTGCTCTTCAAGTTGCTCTTGTCATCGATCATTGCTGTCTAGTCGATTGCGATTTGCTTGACGGTTTTGGCGCGCGGCTCGGCGAAGAGTGTTAGATGTCGGTGTGCTTGAGCCGGAGATGGTGTCGGAGGAATGTCGACTCGAGTGACTCCGTCTTGAATATGACAAAGAGGTAGAAGAGCGGTCGACCAACAAGGCATGAATCTCGTCCATTCTTGCATTGCTCTCTTGTTTTTGTTCGTCGAGCTTGTTGTCGAAGTAGTCTCTTGTACATTGCTCGGATTGTCGCAAGTCGGTGGCGAGATTGTCTATGCAGTCACTTAATGCTTGTTGTTCTTGATGCAAAGCTCGTTGCGTGCCGAAGAGGTGGTTCTTGGTGACGTAGTTGTTCGGGTCCTCATGTTGCTCGATGTAGAGTGGGTTGGTAGAAGTAGTTGGCCTATCCATCATGCCAAGTAAATATGTGAGTGGGAGAAAGAAGAGAACTATACCAAATGTACCTTGACCGATGTTGAGAGTGGATTAAAGATCACTCAATGATGTAACAAGGAAATAGCACAATTGGTACCGGTTCCCGTCAGTCTCTCACACCTACACAAATAAGCCTTTAGTGGAGCTTGGTTAGGATGGTGGACAAAATTTATGCAATTTTTAGTGAGACTCAATAATGTTGGAAAACATTCGCAAATTTGCAAATGCAACAAGTAGACCAATAGCAAGATATGGCACACGAAAACACACACACAGATAGATAAATGGGGTCGTGCAGCCAAGGAATGAGCCAAAATGTGGAATCCATGAAAATGCTCTTGTTGCACAAGCTAGAGAGACACTAGTGTTGGAAATATGCCCTAGAGGCAATAATAAATTAGTTATTATTATATTTCCTTGTTCGTGATAATCTTTTATTATCCATGCTATAATTGTATTGATAGGAAACTCAGATACATGTGTGGATACATAGACAACACCATGTCCCTAGTAAGCCTCTAGTTGACTAGCTCGTTGATCAATAGATGGTTACGGTTTCCTGACCATGGACATTGGATGTCGTTGATAACGGGATCACATCATTAGGAGAATGATGTGATGGACAAGACCCAATCCTAAGCCTAGCACAAGATCGTGTAGTTCGTATGCTAAAGCTTTTCTAATGTCAAGTATCATTTCCTTAGACCATGAGATTGTGCAACTCCCAGATACCGTAGGAATGCTTTGGGTGTACCAAACGTCACAACGTAACTAAGTGGCTATAAAGGTACACTACGGGTATCTCCAAAAGTGTCTGTTGAGTTGGCACGAATCGAGACTGGGATTTGTCACTCCGTGTGACGGAGAGGTATCTCTGGGCCCACTCGGTAGGACATCATCATAATGTGCACAATGTGACCAAGGAGTTGATCACGGGATGATGTGTTACGGAACGAGTAAAGAGACTTGCCGGTAACGAGATTGAACAAGGTATCGGATACCGACGATCAAATCTCGGGCAAGTACAATACCGCTGGACAAAGGGAATTGTATACGCGATTGATTGAATCCTCGACATCGTGGTTCATCCGGTGAGATCATCGTGGAACATGTGGGAGCCAACATGGGTATCCAGATCCCGCTGTTGGTTATTGGCCGGAGAGTTGTCTCGGTCATGTCTGCATGGTTCCCGAACCCGTAGGGTCTACAAACTTAAGGTTCAGTGACGCTAGAGTTGTTATGGGAAATAGTATGTGGTTACCGAAGGTTGTTAGGAGTCCCGGATGAGATCCCGGACATGACGAGGAGCTCCGGAATGGTCCGGAGGTGAAGATTGGTATATTGGACGAAGGGTATTGGAGTATGGAATTGTTCTGGGGATACCAGGTGATGACCAGCGTGTCCGAAAGGGGTTTCGGAGGCCTCGGCAAGCGTTGGGGGGCCTTATGGGCCAAGGGGAGAGGGCACATCAGCCCACTAAGGGGCTGAGCGCCCCTCCCACCCCATATCACGTAACCAGGAGAGGTGGGGGCGCCACCCCTAGGGCAGCCGCCCCTCCCGGCTTGGGGGGCAAGTTTCCTAGGGGGTGGGGGCGCCCAAACCCATCTAGGGTTTCCCCTGTGGCCGCCGCCCCTCGCCTAGGGAACCCTAGGACGCCTCCCCCTCCTCCCTTCCCCCTATATATAGTGAGGGAGAGAGAGGGCAGCCGCACCCTTCCCCTGGCGCAGCCCTCTCCCTCCTCCAACACCTCGTCCTCCTCCGTAGTGCTTGGCGAAGCCCTGCCGGAGAACCACGAGCTCCATCACCACCATGCCGTCGTGCTGTCGGAGTTTTTCCCTCAACTTCTCCTCTCCCCTTGCTAGATCAAGAAGAAGGAGACATCCCCAAGCTGTACGTGTGTTGAACGCGGAGGTGCCGTCCGTTCGGCACTAGGATCATCGGTGATTTGGATCACGACGAGTACGACTCCATCAACCCCGTTCACTTGAACGCTTCTGCTTAGCGATCTACAAGGGTATGTAGATGCACTCTCCTTCCCCTCGTTGCTAGATTACTCCATAGATTGATCTTGGTGATGCGTAGAAAATTTTGAATTTCTGCTATGATCCCCAACAGTGGCATCATGAGCTAGGTCTATGCGTAGTTTCTATGCACGAGTAGAACACAAAGCAGTTGTGGGCGTCGATATTGTCAATTTACTTGCCGTTACTAGTCTTATCTTGATTCGGCGGCATCGTGGGATGAAGCGGCCCGTACCGACCTTACACGTACTCTTACGTGAGACAGGTTCCACCGACTGACATGCACTAGTTGCATAAGGTGGCTAGCGGATGTTTGTCTCTCCCACTTTAGTCAGATCGTATTCGATGAAAAGGGTCCTTATGAAGGGTAAATAGAAATTGGCATATCACGTTGTGGTTTTGCGTAGGTAAGGAACGTTCTTGCTAGAAACCCATAGGAGCCACGTAAAAACATGCAACAACAATTAGAGGACGTCTAACTTGTTTTTGCAGGGTATGCTATGTGATGTGATGTGGCCAGAAAGAATGTGATGAATGATATGTGATGTATGGGATTGATCATGTTCTTGTAATAGGAATCACGACTTGCATGTCGATGAGTATGACAACCGGCAGGAGCCATAGGAGTTGTCTTAATTTATTTATGACCTGCGTGTCAACATAAACGTCATGTAATTACTTTACTTTATTGCTAACCGTTAGTTGTAGTAGTAAAAGTAATAGTTGGCGAGACAACTTCATGAAGACACGATGATGGAGATCATGGTGTCATGCCGGTGACGATGATGATCATGGAGCCCCGAAGATGGAGATCAAAAGGAGCAAAGTGATGATGGCCATATCATGTCACTATTTGATTGCATGTGATGTTTATCATGTTTTACATCTTATTTGCTTAGAACGACGGTAGCTTAAATAAGATGATCCCTCACTAAAATTTCAAGAAAAGTGTTCTCCCTAACTGTGCACAGTTGCGAAGGATCGTTGTTTCGTAGCACCACGTGATGAGCGGGTGTGATAGATTCTAATGTTCGAATACAACGGGTGCTGACGAGCCTAGCATGTACAGACATGGCCTCGGAACATGGAGGACCAAAAGGTCGAACATGAGTCGTATAGAAGATATGATCAACATAAAGATGTTCACCGATGATGACTAGTCCGTCTCACGTGATGATCGGACACGGCCTAGTTGATTCGGATCATGTATCACTTAGATGACTAGAGGGATGTCTATCTGAGTGGGAGTTCATGAAATAATCAGATGAACTCAATTATCATGAACATAGTCAAAAGGACTTTGCAAATTATGTCATAGCTTACGCTTTAGTTCTACTGTTTTAGATACGCTCCTAGAGAAAATTTAGTTGAAAGTTGATAGTAGCAAGTATGCGGACTGGGTCCGTAAACTGAGGATTGTCCTCATTGCTGCACAGAAGGTTTATGTCCTTAATGCACCGCTCAATGAGCTGAACCTCAAGTGTCAGTTGTAGATGTTGCGAACATCTGACATACACGTTTTGATGACTACATGATAGTTCAGTGCGCAATGCTAAATGGTTTATTATTGAGGCACCAAAGACGTTTTTGAAACATCGCAGAACATATGAGATGTTCCAAGGACTGAAATTGGGATTTCAGGCTAGTTCCCGCGTCAAGAGGTATGATACCTCTGACAAGTTTCCTAAGCCTACAAACTAAGGAGAAAAGCTCAATCGTTGAGCATGTGCTCAGATTGTATGAGTACTACAATCGCTTGAATCGAGTGGGAGTTAAACTTCCAGATGTGATAGTGATGGTTCTCCAAAGTCACTGTCACCAAGCTACTAGAGCTTCGTGATGAACTATAACATATCAGGGATAGATATGATCCTTGAGCTATTCGCGACACCGCGAAAGTAGAAATCAAAAGGGAGCATCAATTGTTGATGGTTAGTAAAACCACTAGTTTCAAGAAGGGAAAGGGCAAGAAAGGGATACTTCATGAAACAAAAAATCAGTTGCTGCTCCAGTGAAGAAACCCAAAGTTGAACCCAAGCCCGAGACTAAGTGCTTCTGTAATAAGGGGAACGGTCACTGAAGCAGAACCACCCTAGATACTTGGTAGATAAGAAAGGCTGGAAAGATCAACAGAAGTATATTGGATATACATTATATTAATGTGTACTTTACTAGTACTCCTAGTAGCACCAGGGTATTAGATACCGGTTCGGTTGCTAAGTGTTAGTAACTCGAAATAAAAGGCTATGGAATAAACAGAGACTAGCTAAAGGTGAGATGACGATATGTGTTGGAAGTGTTTCCAAGGTTGATGTAATCAAATATCATACGCTCCCTCTACCATCGAGATTGGTATTGAAACCTAAATAATTGTTATTTGGTGTTTGCATTGGGCATAGACATGATTGGATTATGTTTATCGCAATACATTTATTCATTTAAGGAGAATAATGGTTACTCTATTAATTTGAATAATACCATCCCGATCATAGTGATACACATGTTTATGCCAAAAGAACAAGATAGTAATGATAGTACCACATACTTGTGGCACTGCATGAAGAAACTCCATACAGATGGATCATTTGGACTCACTTGATTATGAATCACTTGAGACATGCAAATCATACCACATGGGCAAGATGACTGAAAGGCCTCGTTTTTAGTAAGATGGAACAAGAAAGCAACTTGTTGGAAGTAATACATCTTTGATGTGTGCAGTCCAATGAGTGCTGAGGCATGTAGTGGATATCGTTATGTTCTTACTTCACAGATGATTTGAGTAGATGCTAAGTATATTTACTTGATGAATCATGAGTCTGAATTATTGAAAGGTTCAAGTAATTTCAGAGTGAAGTTGAAGATCGTCGTGACAAGAGGATAAAATGTCTATGATATGATCATAGAGATTTATATTTGAGTTACGAGTTTGGCACACAATTAAGACATTGTGGAAATTGTTTCACGACTAATACCACCGGTAACACCATAGTGTGATGGTGTGTCCGAACATCATAACTGCACCCTATTGGATGTGGTGCATACCATGATGTCTCTTATCAAATTACCACTATCGTTTATGGGTTAGGCATTAGAGAAAACCACATTCACTTAATATAGGGCACCACGTAATTCCATTGAGATGACACCGTATGAACTATGGTTTAGAGAAACCTAAGCTGTCATTTCTTGAAAGTTTGGGGCTACGACGCTTATGTGAAAAGTTCTAGGCCGATAAGCTCAAACCCAAAGCGGATAAATGCATCTTCATAGGACACCCAAAACAGTTGGGTATACCTCCTGTCTCAGATCGGAAACCAATAGGGATTGTTTCTGAAATCGGGTCCTTTCTCGAGGAAAAGTTTCTCTCGAAAGAATTGAGTGGGAGGATGGTGGAGACTTGATGAGGTTATTGAACCGCCACTTCAACTAGTGTGTAGCAGGGCACAAGAAGTTGTTCCTGTGGCACCTACACCAATTGAAGTGGAAGCTTATGATAGTGATCATGAAACTTTGGATCAAGTCACTACCAAACCTCGTAGGACGACAAGGATGCGTGCTACTTCAAAGTGGCACGTGATCCTGTCTTGGAAGTCATGTTGCTAGACAACAATGAACCTACGAGCTATGGAGAAGCGATGGTAGTCCCGGATTCCGAAAATTGGCTCGAGGCCATAAAATCCGAGAGAGGATCCATGTATGAAAACAAAGTGTAGACTTTGAAAGAACTACTTGATAGTCGTAAGGCTGTTGGGTGCATATGGATTTTAAAAGGAAGGCGGACAATGATGGTAAGTGTCACCATTGAGAAAGCTCGACTTGTCATTAAGATGTTTTCTGACAAGTTCAAGGAGTTGACTACGATGAGACTTTCTCACTCGTAGCGATGCTAAAAGTCTGTTGGAATTATGTTAGCAGTTACTGCATTATTTATGAAATCTTGCAGATAGGATGTCAAAACATTGTTTCCTCGACGATTTTATTAAGGAAAGGTTGTATAAGATACAACCAGAAGGTTTTGTCAATCCTGAAAGATGCTAACAAGTATGCAAAGCTCCAGCAATCCTTCTAAGGACTGGAGTAAGCATCTCGGAATTGGAATGTACGCTTTGATGATATGATGAAAGATTTCAGGTTTATACAAAGTTTATGAAAAACTTGTATTTCCAAAGAAGTGAGTGGGAGCACTATAGAATTTTTGATGAGTATATGTTGTTAACATATTGTTTATCAGAAATGATGTAGAATTTCTGGAAAGCACATAGGGTTATTTGAAAAGTGTTTTTCAATGGAAAACCTAGATTAAGCTACTTGAACATTGAGCATCAAGATCTACAAGGATAGATCAAAATCGCTTAATAGTACTTTCAAACGAACACATACCATGACAAGATTTTGAAGGAGTTCAAAATAGATCGGCAAAGAAGGAGTTCTTGGCTGTGTTATAAGGTATGAGTGTTGAGTAAGACTCAAGACCTGACCACGGCAGAATAGAGAGAAAGGATGAAGGTCGTCCCCTATGCTTTAGACGTAGGCTCTAAAGTATGCTATGTTGTGTACCGCACCTGAAGTGTGCCAAGCCATGAGTCAGTCAAGGGGTACAAGTGTGATCTAGGAATGGATCACAGGACAATAGTCAAGGTTATCCTTAGTAACTAGTGGACTAAGAAATGTTCTCGATTATGGAGGTGGTAAAAGAGTTCGTCGTAAAGGGTTACGTTGATGCAATCTTTGACACTAATCTGGATGATTCTGAGTAGTAAACCGGATTCGTATAGTAGAAAAGTTATTTGGAATAGATCCAAATAGAGCGTGGTAGCTGCATCTACAAGATGACATAGAGATTCGTAAAGCACACTCGGATCTGAAAGGTTCAGACCCGTTGACTATAACATCTCTCACAAGCGTAACATGATCAAACCCTAAACTCTCTGGGTGTTAGTAACATGGGGATGTGACCTTGAGTGTTAATCACATAGCGATGTGAACTGGATTATTGACTCTAGTGCAAGTGGGATACTGTTGGAAATATGCCCTAGAGGCAATAATAAATTAGTTATTATTATATTTCCTTGTTCGTGATAATCGTTTATTATCCATGCTAGAATTGTATTGATAGGAAACTCAGATACATGTGTGGATACATAGACAACACCATGTCCCTAGTAAGCCTCTAGTTGACTAGCTCGTTGATCAATAGATGGTTACGGTTTCCTGACCATGGACATTGGATGTCGTTGATAACGGGATCACATCATTAGGAGAATGATGTGATGGACAAGACCCAATCCTAAGCCTAGCACAAGATCGTGTAGTTCATATGCTAAAGCTTTTCTAATGTCAAGTATCTTTTTCTTAGACCATGAGATTGTGTAACTCCCGGATACCGTAGGAATGCTTTGGGTGTACCAAACGTCACAACGTAACTAAGTGGCTATAAAGGTACACTACGGGTATCTCCAAAAGTGTCTGTTGAGTTGGCACAAACCGAGACTGGGATTTGTCACTCCTTGTGACGGAGAGGTATCTCTGGGCCCACTCGGTAGGACATCATCATAATGTGCACAATGTGACCAAGGAGTTGATCATGGGTTGATGTGTTACAGAATGAGTAAAGAGACTTGCCGGTAACGAGATTGAACAAGGTATCGGATACCGACTATCGAATCTCGGGCAAGTACAATACCGCTGGACAAAGGGAATTGTATACGGGATTGATTGAATCCTCGACATCGTGGTTCATCCGATGAGATCATCGTGGAACATGTGGGAGCCAACATGGGTATCCAGATCCCGCTGTTGGTTATTGGCCGGAGAGTTGTCTCGGTCATGTCTGCATGGTTCCCGAACCCGTAGGGTCTACACACTTAAGGTTCGGTGACGCTAGAGTTGTTATGGGAAATAGTATGTGGTTACCGAAGGTTGTTTGGAGTCCCGGATGAGATCCCGGACATGACGAGGAGCTCCGGAATGGTCCGGAGGTGAAGATCGGTATATTGGACGAAGGGTATTGGAGTCCGGAATTGTTCTGGGGGTACCAGGTGATGACCAGCGTGTCCGAAAGGGGTTTCGGAGGCCCCGACAAGCGTTGGGGGGCCTTATGGGCCAAGGGGAGAGGGCACATCAGCCCACTAAGGGGCTGAGCGCCCCTCCCACCCCATCTCACGTAACCAGGAGAGGTGGGGGCGCCACCCTTAGGCCAGCCGCCCCTCCCGGCTTGGGGGGCAAGTTTCCTAGGGGGTGGGGGCGCCCAAACCCATCTAGGGTTTCCCCTATGGCCGCCGCCCCTCCCCTAGGGAACCCTAGGGCGCCTCCCCTCCTCCCTTCTCCCTATATATAGTGAGGGAGAGAGATGGCAGCCGCACCCTTCCCCTGGCGCAGCCCTCTCCCTCCTCCAACACCTCGTCCTCCTCCGTAGTGCTTGGCGAAGCCCTGCCGGAGAACCACGAGCTCCATCACCACCATGCCGTCGTGCTGTCGGAGTTTTTCCCTCAACTTCTCCTCTCCCCTTGCTGGATCAAGAAGGAGGAGACGTCCCCGGGCTGTACGTGTGTTGAACGCGGAGGTGCCGTCCGTTCGGCACTAGGATCATCGGTGGTTTGGATCACGACGAGTACGACTCCATGAACCCCGTTCACTTGAACGCTTCCGCTTAGCAATCTACAAGGGTATGTAGATGCACTCTCCTTCCCCTCGTTGCTAGATTACTCCATAGATTGATCTTGGTGATGCGTAGAAATTTTTGAATTTCTGCTACGATCCCCAACAACTAGCTCGGCACAATATGTGGATACAAGACTTGTGCACAACCTACTAAGCAAAATGCAACGACTTCTATCCCAAGTATGCTATGTGTATAGTGTTTCGATGATATGATCCAAGATGATCGAGTATGACAATCTTAATGTAGTATGATGATATGCTTCATGCTTAAAAGCTATTTGCTTATCTTTTCTTTTTTGCTTAAAAGCTTGTTTGGCTCTTTCTCTTTTGAGCTCTTTCTTTGGCCTCTTATGCAAAACTTTACGAACCAAGATAGCAATTGTGTATATGCGATGACAACCTTGTGACACAAGAGATGATACCAAGACAAGGATACCAAGATGATGTGATATATGCAATGAGACGGTGATCACTAATGTGCACAAGTAACATTGCCGACAATACTCGATGGCTAGTCTCCATAGGAAAGGTACGCAAACATGGGTTATGGTGGTTATCAAAGCAATGGAAAGGGAGTACACAAATGTGTTGTCGAAGTTACCGTCCTTGCTTACGGTTGAGGGTGTCAAAATGGTGGAGTTGTTGTTGTCGATGACAAGTCCGTGGCGAAGATGAGCGGTGGTGATGTTGTTGTCGAACCGTCCCTAAGTTGCCGAAACGCGTTAGGAAACAGAAACCGCAACTCAAATTCTCAAAGAACAAAACGTGTCAAAATTTTCATAGTTGGTAGCGGGTGAGCGATGGTGGTTGCGGAATGCGGTGGTGGTATGGGGAAGTGTAAGTGGGAACCCGAGAAAAATTTGGCGAAAGTTAGGTAGAAGTGGAGTGGTGGAGGAAGTGGGGCTGCGGGAGGCCGGATGTCCGGGGGCACGGGCCGGATGTCCAGACCTCCAAATCCGAGATGAACTCGATGAACTTGCAGAGAAAAGGGAAATTTTGGGGCAAATTTCGAGAGATTTCATGGATGGAAATTGGGAAAATGATAGAGGAAAGCTAGATCTACCTGCTACACATGAAATCCACAGATCAAATCCAACAAAACTTCATCACATCAACAAATCACAAAAAAATTTGGGGCTATTTTTGGTGGGGAATTTTCGAAATTGGGACAAAATCAATAAAACAAGTCTAGACAACAAAAGGTAGGGCTCCAAATTCGTGATCAACCTAGGCTCGTGATACCAAGATGATTGATACGTATCCAACGTATCTATAATTTTTGATTGCTCCATGCTATATTATCTACTGTTTTAGACAATATTGGGCTTTATTATCCACTTTTATATTATTTTTGTGACTAATCTATTAACCGGAGGCCCATCCCAGAATTGCTGTTTTTAGCCTATTTCAGTGTTTCGAAGAAAAGGAATATCAAACGGAGTCGAAACAGAATGAAATCAACTGGAGAAGTTATTTTTGGAAGGAAAGCTACCGGAAAAGCTTGGAGTGCACGTCAGGAAAGAAGAGAGGTGGCCACGAGGGTGGGGGCGCGCCCAACCCCCTAGGGTGCGCCCCCTGCCTCATGCCCACCCCGGAGGTCCACCGACGTACTTCTTTCATCCATATGTAGCCACGTACCCTAAAACTTCCAAAGAACAGAATAGATCGGGAGTTCCGCCGCCGCAAGCCTCTGTAGCCACCAAAAGTCAATCGGGACCCTGTTCCGACACCCTGCCGGAGGGGGGAACCCTCACCGGTGGCCATCTTCATCATCCCGTCGCTCTCCATGACGAGGAGGGAGTAGTTCACCCTCGGGGCTGAGGGTATGTACCAGTAGCTATGTGTTTGATCTCTCTCTCTCTCATGTTCTTGATTTGGCACGATCTTGATGTATCGCGAGCTTTTCTATTATAGTTGGATCTTATGTTTCTTCTCCCCCTCTACTCTCTTGTAATGGATTGAGTTTTCCCTTTGAAGTAATCTTATCAGATTGAGTCTTTAATAATTTGAGAACACTTGATGTATGTCTTGCCGTGCGTATCTGTGGTGACAATGGGATATCACGTGATTCACTTGATGTATGTTTTGGTGATCAACTTGCGGGTTCCGCCCATGAACCTATTTATAGGGGTTGGCACACATTTTCGTCGTGATTCTCCAGTAGAAACTTTGGGGCACTCTTTGAGGTTCTATGTATTGGTTGAATAGATGAATCTGAGATTGTGTGATGCATATCGTATAATCATACCCACGGATACTTGAGGTGACATTGGAGTATCTAGGTGACATTAGGGTTTTGGTTGATTTGTATCTTAAGGTGTTATTCTAGTACGAACTCTAGGGCTGTTTGTGACACTTATAGGAATAGCCCAACAGATTGATTGGAAAGAATAACTTTGAGGTGGTTTCGTACCCTACCATAATCTCTTCGCTTGTTCTCCTTTATTAGTGACTTTGGAGTGACTCTTTGTTGGATGTTGAGGGATAGTTATGTGATACAATTATGTTATTATTGTTGAGAGAACTTGCACTAGTGAAAGTATGAACCCTAGGCCTTGTTTCTACACATTGCAATACCGTTTACGCTCACTTTTATCATTAGTTACCTTGCTGTTTTTATATTTTCAGATTACAAAAACCTATATCTACCATCCATATTGCACTTGTATCACCATCTCTTCGCCGAACTAGTGCACCTATACAATTTACCACTATATTGGGTGTGTTGGGGACACAAGAGACTCTTTGTTATTTGGTTGCAGGGCTGCTTGAGAGAGACCATATTCATCCTATGCCTCCCACAGATTGATAAACCTTAGGTCATCCACTTGAGGGAAATTTGCTACTGTCCTACAAACCTCTGCACTTGGAGGCCCAACAACGTCTACAAGAAGAAGGTTGTGTAGTAGACATCAAGCAGTTTCTGGCGCCGTTGCCGGGGAGGCTAGGTAAGCGGCACTCACACCCCATCAACTAAGCTCTTTTCTGGCGCCGTTGTCGGGGAGGTGAGTGCTTGAAGTTATATCTTTAGATCTTGCAATCGAATCTTTTTGTTTCTTGTTTTAGCACTAGTTTAGTTTATAAAAGAAAACTACAAAAAATGGAATTGAGTTTGTCTCATATGCTTCATCTTTTTAATATCTTTCGTGAGAATGATGGAAATGAAAATTGTGCTCTAGTGCTAGATGAAGAATTACATAGAATGCTTGGCATAAAATATGTAAATGATGAGCATGATTGCAATGTTGTTAGTATGAATTCCTTGAATATCCATGATGCTAATGATATGCAAAGCCACAAGCTTGGGTAAGCTATGTTTGATGAAGATGATATTTTTTGTCCCCCAAGCTTTGATGAGCAAATTTACTATGATAAAAGCATGCCTTCTACCTATGATGATTATATTGATAAAAGTGGGTTTGGAAGAGTGTCAAATTTAGGAAGTAATGATCCCACTATTTTGGAGGATGTTGAATCTTATAATATTTATGAAAGTGGATTTGGAGAGGTCATGACTTTATTTAGTGATGATTCCACTATTTCGGAAGAGGTTTCAACCGATTATGATGAGAACAAAGTTGCTACTTATGATGATTATTGTGATGAAACTTATGCTATAAAAAGTAGTGATGATTATATTTATAAAACTTGTCATGATTATGAGTACCCTTTCTCTGAACATTACTCTTTTAATGTGGAAACAATTTATATTATTCAAGTCTCTTATGATACTCCCACTATTCCGAATGAGAAGAACTTTGCTTATGTGGAGAGCAATAAAATTTATATGCTAGTAGATCATGAAAAGAATGCTTTAGGTGATGGTTATATTATTAAATTTATTCATGATGCTACTGAAAATTATTATGAGGGAGGAACATATGCTTGTAGGAATTGTAATAGTATCAAGTTTCCTCTCTATGTGCTTAAAATCTTGAAGTTATGCTTGTTTTACCTTCCTATGCAAGTTGATTCTTGTTCCCATAAGTTGTTTGCTCACAAAATCCATGTGCATATTAAGTGGGTTAGACTTAAATGTGCTAGTCATATTCTTCATGATGCTCTCTTTATGTTTCAATTCTTATCTTTTATGTGAGCATCGTTGAAATCATCATGCCTAGCTAGGGGCATTAAACGTTAGCGCTTGTTGGGAGGCAACCCAATTTTATTTTAGTTTATTGCTTTTTGGTTATGTATAGTAATAAATAATCCATCTAGCTTCTGTTTATATGCGCTTTTATGTTTTAATTAGTGTTTATGTCAAGTAGAACCTTTGGGAAGACTTGGGTGAAGTCTTTATGATCATGCTGTAAAAAACAGAAACTTTAGCGCTCACGAGATTTGCTTCAACTTTTTACTGGAGAGTGATATTTAGTTGATTCTTTTTGCATATGATTACTAGACATATTCCTCAGGTCCACCAATTTATTTTAGAATTTTTGGAGTTTGATAAGTTTGCGTTAGTTAGAGATTACTACAGACTGTTCTGTTTTTGACAGATTCTGTTTTCATTGTTTTGTTTGCTTATTTTGATGAATCTATGGCTAGTAAAATAGTTTATAAACCATAGATAAGTTGGAATACAGTAGGTTTAACACCAATACAAATAAATAACGAGTTCATTACAGTACTTTTAAGTGGTGTTTTGTTTTCTTTCGCTAACGGAGCTCACGAGTTTTCTGTTAAGTTTTGTGTTGTGAAGTTTTCAAGTTTTGGGTAAAGATTCTATGGACTATGGAATAAGGAGTGGCAAGGTCCAAAGCTTGGGGATGCCCAAGGCACCCCAAGGTAATATTCAAGGATAACCAAGCATCTAAGCTTGGGGATGCCCTGGAAGGCATCCCCTCTTTCGTCTTCGTTCATCGGTAACTTTACTTGAAGCTATATTTTTATTCACCACATGATATGTGTTTTGCTTGGAGCGTCATTTTATTTTCTTTAGCTTTGCTTGCTGTTTGAATAAAGTATCAAGATCTGAAATTATTAAATTAGAGAGTCTTCACATGGTTGCATAATTATTCGACTACTCATTGATCTTCACTTATATCTTTCGGAGTAGTTTGTTGTTTGCTCTAGTGCTTCACTTATATCTTTCAGAGCATGGTGGTAGTTTTATTTTGAAGAAATAGATTGTCGGTGTACTAAAGTAGGGGTACCTCAGTACCCCGAACTTGTGCACGGGCAGTAGTAGCGTCCCGCGGCAAGGCCGGCCAGGGGAGCGACAAGAGTCTCCACGGCCCTTTTTGGGCCGGACGAAGGCCAAGTGATCGAGCCTAGAAGACCAAGCCCCGGCAAGAGGAGCTTGCCGGGCCGAGAAGGCGAGCCCCGGCAAGAGGAGCTTGCCGGGCCAAGGCGACAAGGCCCCGGCAAGAGGAGCTTGCGGGGACGACCAAGCCGAAGCACCAAGGCCCCGGCGGGAGGAGCTCGCCGGGGCGGCCAAGCCAAGGCACCCCAAGAGAAGCCCGCCGCGGCGCTCCGCGCGCCTCGGCAAGGCCTGACGAGCGGCAAGCTCTCAGGTGCGACAAGACAACCGCCGCGGCAAGCCACTTACCGCGGCAAACCACCACCTCAGGCATGCGCTCCAGCTCACCTGCCCACGCGTCACTCTTGAGCTTCCCCGGAGACACGTGGCGGGGCGCCGCGCAACCTGGGGCGCGCATGGCATGCGACGTTGGCGGAGCCGCCCCCGTGGCCAGCGGAGGCGCCCCTAACGGTCCGCCTCAACACTGTTCATGCGATCCAGATGGGCATTTAATGCCTTTGTCCCCCGCCGTCAGAGTTAGGTGCGATAGCACTGTGCGGCCACTGTTCGCACAGTTCCTTGCCATTTTTACCCTCACCTGCATCGCTACCTGTGGGAAACCCCTTAGCATATAAAAGGAGGCCCATGCGTATGTAGAGGGGGATCGAGACCCGGAGAGAGAGATCGAACCCTAGAGGAGAACGAAAAACCAGGAGGACGCTCAGTAGACCCTCGTCTACGTCCTGCTCCAGCTTACTGTAGCTTCTTGCGCTCCAGAGCAAGAACTCCAATCAACCAGACATGCAGCAGTAGGGTTTTACGCATCCATGCGGCCCGAAGCTGGGTAAAATCTTTGTGTGTGTGTGTGTGTCGCCTCGATCTGCTCTTTGTGCAACCTCCGCCCCCCCCCGCCGAACCGACAAAGGGGCTCCGTCCCCATAGGTGCTCGTGGAGGCCGATATCCCCCGACATCTTTGGCGCGTCGCAGCCGCGGCCAGTCACCCAGGCGAGAACCGATGGCGCCAAGAATGGCGGGGGTGCGACCACCGTGCACTCCCCGCCCCAGAAGCCGCGGTCGCCGACTCGCCAGGCTCACCTCGACAACGACTCCACCGCGTCGTCGAACCCGCGAACTCGCCGCGACCAACGCCAAGTCCTTCATGAACGAAGGTAAGAAGACGCTCGAACCCGCATCGAGCGCAGAAGAGAGGCGCGCCGTCAATCAGACCAGCGCGTCGAGCCCACTGGAAACATGCCCGCACCGGGGGAACCAGGCGAACTGCCATATTCGGTAGGCTTCCCCGCGTTCACCCGCGAGCTGCGGCAAGTCCAGTGGCCCAGCACGAAGAACTTCAAGCTCGACGTGCCCGAGAAGTACGACGGCAAGTCGCATCCGTCTGAGTTCCTCAGCATCTACACCATTGCGGTGCAGGCTACCGGGGGACGGGACGATAAGATCCTTGCCAACTACTTCCCGCTGGTACTCAAGCCCAACGTCAGATCCTGGCTCATGCACTTGCCGGACGGCTCCATCTCCTCCTGGCCAGATCTATGCCATCAGTTTGTTGGCGCCTTCACGGGCGGCCACAAACCCCATGGCCAGGCAAGCGATCTTCATCTGCTTGTTCAGAAGGAGGGGGAGCCTTTGCGCAAGTTCATCCAGAGGTTCAGCCGTGTGCACTACAACATCCCAGACGTCCACCCCGCCGCGGTGATTAGCGCGTTCCATCAGAACGTGCGCAACCGTAGGATGAGGGAAGAGATGGCGATGTGCAAAATCAAGGAGGTCAGCGAGCTTTACGCCTTGGCTGACAAGTGTGCACGCGCTGAGGAGGGGAGGAAGCTCCCCGGAGAAAGTGTCGGAGAAGGAGAATCCGACAGCAAAGGTGCCACCCCGGCAAGGAGAGGCCGGCGGCGGAACGGCAAAAAGAAGAAAAACCCAGAGGTACTGGTTGTCGAGAAGTCCGGCAGCGAGGTCTCCGCCAAGAAAGCCCAGGTGGGAGGCCCCGACAAGGAGGTTGTCGGGTGCGCCAACTGCCGGGCGGTGGCGGCTGCCGATAAGCGGGACGGTACCGACAAGAAGTACTGCAAGATCCACCGCACCAGGGGCCACGACCTCCAGAGTTGCAAGCAAGTCGAGCGGCTCGTCAACCTGCAGAAGGCCGAGTACGCATGACGCGACAAGGAGAGAGCCCAAGCAGGCGGCGGGGGATCCGGCACGAAGCGTCCCGGCCCGGGGGAGCGCCGCGGCAAGGACAAGCAGCGGCAAGCAGACAGACCTCCCCGGGGACGCGACAAGAGCGAAGACGATGACGACGACGAAGACATGGAAGACCCCGAGACCAGCGAGCAGGAGTTTCAGAAAGCCACTGAGGTCTTGTGTGTGGACGGCGGTGCCTCCCTGCACGCTTCCCACCACCAGCTTAAACGGTGGGTGCGGGAGGTCAATGCAGCGGAGCCACCCGTCGAGTCCCGCAGACCCCTGAGATGGTCCAGCACGCCTATCATCTTCGACATTGAGGACCACCCTGATCGCACAACCGCGGTCGGGTGCTTGCCGATGTTGGTTTCCCCAACGATCCGCAACCTCAAGGTCACCAAGATGCTAGTTGACGGCGGGGCCGGCTTGAATCTGATCTCCTCTGCTGTTCTCCGGAGACTCCAAGTTCCCGACAGCGAGCTCGAAGAAACCGACACATTTCAAGGAATCAACCCAGGAAGGAGCAAGCCGAAGGGAAAGATCACGCTGCCGGTAACATTTGGCAGCGAGCTGAATTTCAGGACTGAGAGGGTCACCTTCGACGTCGCCGACTTTCCGCTGCCCTACAATGGGATCCTCGGCCGACCGGCGCTCGCCAAATTCATGGCGGCCTCTCACTACGCGTACAATATGCTCAAGATGCCTGGCCCGATAAGCGTCATTTCTGTCCCCGGCGACAAGAAGGATGCCCTTATCTGCGCCGACCAAATATACCGGGACGCAACAGCAGCAACGGCCGCGGCCCGCTTGCCGCTGGAGCTTCCGGGGGAAAGAAGAAGTCCGGCAAGTGCTCTGGCGCCCACTCCGGCAAGCGCGCCTCTTCGAAGTGCCGCGCTGCCGTCGAGGACGTGCCATCGAGCCCCGCCGGCATGAAGAAGAAGTCCGGCAAGTGCTCTGGCGCCCACTCCGGCAAGCGCGCCTCTTCGGAGTACTGCGCTGCCGTCGAGGACGTGCCATCGAGCCCCGCCGGCAAGAAGGCCAAGTTCGGCGAATGCTCTGGCGCCCACTCCGGCAAGCGCGCCTCTTCAGAGTGCTGCGCTGCCGTCGAGGACGTGCCATCGAGCCTCGCCGGCAAGAAGGCCAAGTCCGGCGAATGCTCTGGCGCCCACTCCGGCATGCGCGCCTCTTCGGAGTGCTGCGCTGCCGTCGAGGACGTGCCATCGAGCCCCGCCGGCAAGAAGGCCAAGCCCGGCGAATGCTCTGGTGCCCACTCCGGCAAGCGCGCCTCTTCGGAGTGCTGCGCTGCCGTTGAGGACGCACCACCGAGCCCCGCCGATGAACACAAGGAGACGACGGCTGCTCCGCCAGCGACCAAGAAGGTGCCCGCCAAGGAGGACGGCACTGGTGGTACCTTCACCATCAGTGCCACTCTCGACCCCAAATAGGAAGGCGCGCTCGTTGCTTTCCTGCGGGCGAATGTCGATGTGTTTGCCTAGCAACCATCTGACATCCCCGGTGTTCCCAGGGAAGTGATTGAGCACCACCTCGCCGTCTGTCCTCATGCGCGGCCCATCAAGCAAAAGGTCAGGAAACAAGCGGTGGAGCGCCAAGAGTTCATCGCGGAGGAGATCAGGAAGTTGGAAGCGGCAGGCCTCGTCAGAGGCGTGCTCCATCCGACGTGGTTGGCCAATCCTGTTGTCGTGCGCAAGGCAAACGGGAAGTGGAGGCTTTGCATCGATTTCACCGATGTCAACAGAGCTTGCCCTAAAGATCCGTTTCCTTTGCCGCGCATCGACCAGATTGTTGACTCCACGGCCGGATGCGACCTGCTTTCATTCCTTGACGCCTACTCCGGGTACCACCAGATCTTCATGGCTGAAGAAGACGAAGAGAAGACTGTGTTCATCACTCCATGCGACATGTACTGTTTTGTGCGGATGCCTTTTGGACTGAAGAATGCAGGCTCGACGTTCGCGAGGGTTGTCCACACTGCTTTCGAGCCACAGATCCACAGAAATGTGGAGGCCTACATGGACGACATTGTGGTCAAGAGCAGGGACAAGGCAACCTTGGTTCAAGACTTGGAAGAGACCTTTGCGAACTTGCGCAAGATCAGCCTCAAGCTCAACCCCGAGAAGTGCGTGTTCGGAGTCCCCTCCGGCAAGCTTCTCGGGTTCTTCGTGTCTCAGCGTGGGATCGAAGCCAACCCCGACAAGATCAAGGCCATCGAGCAGATTGAAGCACCAACGCGTGTCAAGGACGTGCGAAGACTTGCCGGCTGCGTGGCGGCTCTCAGCAGGTTTATTTCCAGGTCTACGGAACGCGCCCTGCCGTTTTTCAAAATCTTGAAAAAGGCAGGTCCAGTAAAATGGACTCCGGAAGCGGAGGCTGCGCTGCAAGACTTGAAGAAATACCTGTCCTCCGCTCCTATACTTGTCGCGCCTAGACCACAAGAGAAGTTGCTGCTCTACCTAGCGGCAACCAATCAAGTGGCTAGTGCTGCGTTAGTTGCGGAGAGGGAAGTTGATGACGAGCCAGCAACCACGGCAAGCGCGTCCGACGGCAAGTAGGGGGCTTCCCCGACAAGCTCTGGCCCCGACAAAGGCGGATCCGCGCAAGCGCAGGGGGAAGTGCAGAGGAAGAGGATGGTGCAGCGCCCAGTTTACTTCGTCAGTTCCCTCCTGTAGGGGGCTAGGTCGAGGTACTCTGGTGTGCAGAAATTGCTCTTCGACCTCCTCATGGCCTCGAGGAAGCTGCGCCATTACTTCCAAGCACACGAGATCACAGTGGTCACTCGCTTTCCGCTTAAGAGGATACTGCAGAATCCCGAAGCAACAGGCAGGATTGTCGAGTTGGCACTAGAACTGTCAAGCTTTGGCCTCAAGTTCGAGAGCACATCGACCATCCAGAGCAGAGCATTGGCAGAGTTCATAGCAGAGTGGACGCCGACACCGGACGAGGAAATTCCAGAGACGAGCATCCCGGGCAAGGAAGCAACCAAAGAGTGGCTGATGTACTTTGATGGTGCCTTTTCGCTGGAGGGCGCCGGTGCCGGCGTGCTGCTCATCGCGCCCACCGGAGAGCACCTCAAGTACGTCGTCCAGATGCACTTTCCCAAGGAGCAAGCAACCAACAATACAACAGAGTATGAAGGTTTGCTCGCCAGTCTCAGGATCGCGGCGGAACTTGGGATCAAGAAGCTCATTGTCAGGGGTGACTCGCAGCTCGTCGTCCGCCAAGTCAACAAGGATTACCAGTGCCCGTTGATGGAAGCTTATGTTGATGAAGTGAGGAAGCTGGAAGAGCGCTTTGACGGCCTGCAAATGGAATACGTTCCAAGAGCAGAGAACGACATCGCCGACGGCCTGTCAAAATGCGCCGCACTAAAGCTACCTGTGGAACCAGGGACTTTTGTGCTCAAGCTGACTCAGCCATCCGTGACACCATCGACCGGGCCAAGCAAGAAGAGGAAATCGATCTCCGGCGACTATCTCCCGGCAGAGCTTCCCGAAGCCGCCGCCAAGAGAGTCCCCGAGATCGACGCCAAGAGTGCTGAGGAGCTGCCCGCTCCGGCAAGCCCCAGGGTTTGTCCCGACGAAGCAGGCGCTCCCGGCAAGCCATGCCCCGGCAAGCTTGCCGGGGAACGTCAAGCTCCGGCTGAGCCCCAAGTCCTCGCCGTAGAAGCTGATGTTCCCGTAGCCGCCGACATGCCTTTAGTCCTCGTCATCGAGCCACAGGCTCCGACGTGGGCGCAGCAGATCGTCCGTTTCCTCCAGACAGGAGAACTTCCCGAAGAACAAGAAGAAGCTGAAAGAGTAGCCCGGCAGTCCAGTATGTACCAGTTCGTTGACAGCGCACTGTACAGAAGAGGACGCAACGGGGTGAAATTGAAGTGCATCCGTCGGGAAGACGGACAGAAGCTGTTGGCGGAGATACACGGAGGCATATGTGGACACCACATTGGCGCCAGAGCGCTTGCCGGAAAGGCGTTCCGGCAAGGCTTCTTCTGGCCCACAGCCCTCCAGGATGCAACTGCACAAGTAACCAAGTGTGAAGCGTGCCAGTTCCATTCCAAGAAGATACACCAGCCAGCTCAAGCTCTCCAGACGATCCCTTTATCCTGGCCCTTCTCGGTCTGGGGGCTCGATATCCTCGGCCCCTTCCCCCGATCCGTCGGGGGCTTCTAGTACTTGTTCGTTGCAATCGACAAGTTCACAAAGTGGCCAGAAGTGGAACCGGTGAGAAAGGTGACCGCCCAGTCCGCGATCACATTCTTCAGGTCGATTGTTTGCCGCTTCGGGATCCCCAACAGGATCATCACCGACAACGGTACGCAGTTCACAAGCCACGCTTTCATGCAGTACACCCAAGATCTCGGCACCAAGGTCTGCTTCGCTTCTGTTGCTCATCCCTGGAGCAACGGTCAAGCGGAAAGGGCTAACGCCGAGGTACTGCGCGGGATCAAGACCAGAAGTTTTGACAAGCTGCTCAAGCGCGGACGGAACTGGATCGAGGAGCTGCCGGCGGTTCTTTGGTCAGTCAGAACGATGCCAAATCGAGCCACCGGCCAGACACCATTTGCTCTAGTCTATAGAGCAGAAGCAGTTACCCCCATGGAACTCGTATACGGGTCACCTCGAGTGCTTGCTTATGATGAGCTTGAGCAAGAGCGGTCGCGTGAAGATGACGCACTGCTCCTCGAGGAAGATCGTCTCCAGGCCGTTGTGCGATCCGCTCGCTACCAGCAAGCTCTGCATCGCTATCATAGCCGCAAAGTTAAGGCCAGGAGCCTCGAGGAAGGCGACCTTGTTCTTCGACGCGTTCAGTCGGCCAAGATACACAACAAGTTGACGCCGAAGTGGGAAGGCCCTTACCGGGTGAAACGAGTCACGAGGCCCGGCGCCGTCCGCCTCGAGACCGAAGATGGTACTCCGGTGAGCAATTCCTGGAACATTGAGCATCTTCGCAAGTTTTACCCGTAAGGCGCGGTTGTCGGACCCCGTCCGGCAACCAACTCTTTGTACAAAAGTCTTGCCACAGACGCATGTAATCCTTTGTACAAAGCCAGGCGCAGACCCTGGCCGCAATGACGCGCTGGGGCCCCCCAAGTTTTAGCATGCATGCTGAGTCGAGTCTCGTCCTTGGTTAGGGTTGATAGTGCCTAACAGTCGCTAACCCCTAACTTAGAGGTCGAGTCTGCGTCTTTTTCCCGTCCTTTCCCTTTGGCTCGCCGGAGTTGCATGCCCTTGCCGAGCCGCTCAAGGACGAAGAAGGGGAGAAGGACGAGCCAGCGCCCGCCTCCCGGCAAGCCAGAGTTGCCGGGGGCTACAACCTCAGATAAGTCTTTACATCCCTTATCATGCATTCTCTCGTGAGCTGCGGAACGTGAAAACCTTGCTTCCTCCTAAAAAGCTGTCGTGCTCTCTTAAGCGGCAAACCCCGGAGCACGTTCCCGGGGACCGCTTCGGATAGTAGCCGCGGCGGCAAGGGGAGGAAGCGAGGGGCCAGAACCTGCCTTCTCCCTCCCTCCGCCAAGAGCGTGAGGAGGGCCAAGGGGCGCGGGGGACGGCAGGGTCCGTTGCCGGGCGGGAAGTGTCTATCTTAACGGTGCAAAGGGTCCGCCCCTTGCCGCGGGATGTACCCGCGAGACAAATGATCTGGCAAACGTTCCCTTTTTCATTAAAACATTCCACCCAGGTACAGCTCAGAGAGAATGAAAAACATGAAAAATGGGATTACAAGATTTAAATGCAACTAAGGCCCGAGGGCTTACAAGATAAAAAGAGATAAGGTGCCCATAATCCCTTTCTTGTCTCTCTCCTCAGGAGGTAGGGCAAGGAGGCGAGAAGGGCAAAAGGGGCGCCTAGACGAGCTACGGGTGGCAGAAGGCGCCAAGAGAGCATCCGAGGCTCCGCCCCGGGGCTCCGGAGGCCGGATGGAGACGGCGGCGCCGGAGGCAGAGCTCGAGAAGGAGGCTGCAGGACGTCAACACGCTGTCGAGGGCATCTAGCCCTCGTACTCCGAGTTGACGGCCTTGCCGCCAGCCTCTTCCGCAGCCTAGCCACTCCGGCTGCCCGAGAAGACGAAGCCCCGGCAAGAGGAGCTTGCCGGGCCGGAGAGAAGACCCCGGTGGTCGTCGCCGCGAGCAAGGGTGGTGACGGCGTCTGGGGCGAGGTTGGAAGACGAGGCAGCGGCCTCGCCGCCCGCCCTCTTCCTCTTCCGCATCCTCCCTACGCCAGCCGCCCAAGGAGACGACCCCGGGGAGTTCACGGCGCCAGCGACGCGGACGATGGGGGCCGCCGGTGCCACACGGAGCTGCGACCGGCACCTAGTTGGACCCGTCATCCCGGCGGCCGCTCCCCTCGTCGTCGCTGTCGCTCCCCTCCTCGCCACTCTCGCTCGAGGAGGAGCCTTCGCTATCGGAGGAGCTATCCACGCAGCACCAGGCCCGGGTGCCGAGGTCCCCGAAGACCTTGACGGAGAGGAGATCGCCCTCCATCAGCTTGAAATGGAGGGTGAACCCCGCCGCCAAGCTGTGGATCCGGGTGAACGTCTTCCACCCGCGGCCAAGGCACACCACGCCGGGGGCTCGGGATTCGACGCGGACTCGCGTACCGCTGATCCCGCAGCCCCTCATGCGCAGTCTCAGCGTATCGTGTTGTTCCGCCTCCAAGACGTCCGCGAAAGGAGCCGGGAGGCGGAGGCGACGGCGAGGCGCCCGGTGCAGCCTGATGATGAACCCGCAGAGGTCGTCCCCGAGATGAACCGCCAGGGGAAACGGAGCCGCCGGCGGAGGCGAGGCCGGCGCGCCGTCCTGCCCGCCTCGAGCGCCTCGGCCCCGTCCACGACCTCGCCCCCTGCCCCTTCCCCTTACGGTTGGCTCCGCCGCCGCGGGTGCAAGGGGAGGAGGGGCTCGCTGCCTGGCGGCAACCCTTGCATCCACCGAAGAAGGACCAGGGTTCCCTTTCTCCATGACAGTTGGGGAGAGGGGACCAGGGATCTAAGAGAAGGAAGAAGGAAGGAGTGCGGACCCCCGTCATCCCCTTCCGCTCCTTATAAAGGGGCGGAGTGGGGGCTCGACCGCCCCGCCCGACCAATCAAAGCAGAGGAAGGGCAGGCGACGGGGCCGACCCTCTACTTCGACCCGCATCGGCCCGGCTTCCTGCTTCCACCACCGCAACCACAAGCGCATGGAGGACGCGTGGCGGGCGAGCAGGGCCGAGGAGACAGATGAAGCGACCTCTCCTCCCCACTCGAAAGTGGGGCGGACGTTTCGCCTTTCCAAATAAAGGAGTCGTGCCCGACGTGACGCATGCCTGCGGGCCTCAAGCCCCGCGCACGCCACCCACGTCACGCACGTCTCGCACGCCTCGCCCCCCCACGACGCCGCGATAAGCGCGCGCCACTTGGGGAGGGCGCGGCGAGCACGGAGTTAAGGAGCAGCGCAACCCAGGCCACGCGTGCCCGTGCACTGTTAGGGCCTGGCCCAACAACGCTCGGCACCGTGTATGGCCCAGACCCGGGGGCTCCTGTCGGTGTACTAAAGTAGGGGTACCTCAGTACCCCGAACTTGTGCACGGGCAGTAGTAGCGTCCCGCGGCAAGGCCGGCCAGGGGAGCGATAAGAGTCTCCACGGCCCTTTCTGGGCCGGACGAAGGCCAAGTGATCGAGCCTAGAAGACCAAGCCCCGGCAAGAGGAGCTTGCCGGGCCGAGAAGGCGATCCCCGGCAAGAGGAGCTTGCCGGGCCAAGGCGACAAGGACTCGGCAAGAGGAGCTTGCCGGGACGACCAAGCCGAAGCACCAAGGCCCCGGCGGGAGGAGCTCGCCAGGGCGGCCAAGCCAAGGCACCCCAAGAGAAGCCCGCCGCGGTGCTCCGCGCGCCTCGGCAAGGCCTGACGAGCGGCAAGCTCTCAGGTGCGACAAGACAACCGCCGCGGCAAGCCACTTGCCGCGGCAAACCACCACCTCAGGCATGCGCTCCAGCTCACCTGCCCACGCGTCACTCTGGAGCTTCCCCGGAGACACGTGGCGGGGCGCCGCGCAACCTGGGGCGCGCATGGCATGCGATGTTGGCGGAGCCGCCCCCGTGGCCAGCGGAGGCGCCCCTAACGGTCCGCCTCAGCACTGTTCAGGCGATCCAGACGGGCATTTAATGCCTTTGTCCCCCGCCGTCAGAGTTAGGTGCGATAGCACTGTGCGGCCACTGTTCGCACAGTTCCTTGCCATTTTTACCCTCACCTGCGTCGCTACCTGTGGGAAACCCCTTAGCATATAAAAGGAGGCCCATGCGTACGTAGAGGGGGATCGAGACCCGGAGAGAGAGATCGAACCCTAGAGGAGAACGGAAAACCAGGAGGACGCTCAGTAGACCCTCGTCTACGTCCTGCTCCAGCTTACTGTAGCTTCTTGCTCTCCAGAGCAAGAACTCCAATCAACCAGACATGCAGCAGTAGGGTTTTACGCATCCATGCGGCCCGAAGCTGGGTAAAATCTTTGTGTGTGTGTGTCGCCTCGATCTGCTCTTTGTGCAACCTCCGCCCCCCGCCGAACCGACAAAGGGGCTCCGTCCCCATAGGTGCTCGTGGAGGCCGATATCCCCCGACATAGATGAACTGTCATGCTTCACTTATATTATTTTGGGAGTCTTAAATAGCATGGTAATGTGCTTAATCCTAATATTCTAGGTATTCAAGACTAGTAAAAACTTTCTTATGAAGTGTGTTGAATACTAAGAGAAGTTTGATGCTTGATGATAGTTTTGAGATATGGAGGTAGTGATATCAAAGTTGTGCTAGTTGAGTAATTGTGAATTTGAGAAATAATTGTGTTGAAGTTTGCAAGTCCCGTAGCATGCACGTATGGTAAACGTTATGTAACAAATTTGAAACATGAGGTGTTCTTTGATTGTCCTCCTTATGAGTGGCGGTCGGGGACGAGCGATGGTCTTTTCCTACCAATCTATCCCCCTAGGAGCATGCGCGTAGTGCTTGGTTTTTGAAGACTTGTATATTTTTGCAATAAGTATGTGAGTTCTTCATGACTAATGTTGAGTCCATGGATTATACGCACTCTCACCCTTCCATCATTGCTAGCCTCTTCGGTACCGTGCATTGCCCTTTCTCACATTCAGAGTTGGTGCAAACTTCGCCGGTGCATCCAAACCCCGTGATATGATACGCTCTTTCACACATAAACCTCCTTATATCTTCCTCAAAACAGCCACCATACCTACCTATTATGGCATTTCCATAGCCATTCCGAGATATATTGCCATGCAACTTTCCACCATTTCGTTTATCATGACACATTCATCATTATCATATTGCTTAGCATGATCATGTAGTTGACATAGTATTTGTGGCAAATCCACCGTTCATAATTCTTTCATACATGTCACTCTTGATTCAGTGCATATCCCGGTACACCACCGGAGGCATTTATATAGAGTCATACTTTGTTCTAGTATTGAGTTGTAATCATTGAGTTGTAAATAAATAGAAGTGTGATGATCATCATTCAATAGAGCATTGTCCCAAAAAAAAGGGGAAACGACCAAAGAAAAAAAAGAGAAGGCCCAAAAAAAGAAAATAAAAGGGGCAATGCTACTATCCCTTTTTCCACACTTGTGCTTCAAAGTAGCACCATGATCTTCATGATAGAGAGTCTCTTGTTTTGTCGCTTTCATATACTAGTGGGAAATTTTAATTATAGAACTTGGCTTGTATTCCAACGATGGGCTTCCTCAAGTGCCCTAGGTATTTGTGAGCAAGCAAGTTGGATGCACACCCACTTAGTTTCTTTTGTTGAGCTTTCATACATTATAGCTCTAGTGCATACGTTGCATGGCAATCCCTACTCCTTGCATTAACATCAATCGATGGGCATCTCCATAGCCCATTGATTCGCCTCGTTGATGTGATACCTTCTCCTTTTTGTCTTCTCCACATAATCCCCATCATCATATTCTATTCCACCCATAGTGCTATATCCATGGCTCACGCTCATGTATTGCGTGAAGGTTTATAAAGTTTGAGATTACTAAAGTATGAAACAATTGCTTGGCTTGTCATCGGGGTTGTGCATGATGAGAGCATTCTTGTGTGACAAAAATGGAGCATGACTAAACTATATGATTTTGTAGGGATGAACTTTCTTTGGCCATGTTATTTTGAGAAGACATAATTGCTTAGTTGGTATGCTTGAAGTATTATTACTTTGATGTCAATATGAACTTTTGTCTTGAATCTCTTGGATCTGAACATTCATACCACAATTAAGAAGAATTACATTGAAATTATGCCAAGTAGCACTCCGCATCAAAAATTCTTTTTTATCATTTACCTACTCGAGGACGAGCAGGAATTAAGCTTGGGGATGCTTGATACGTCTCCAACGTATCTATAATTTTTGATTGCTCCATGCTATATTATCTACTATTTTAGACAATATTGGGCTTTATTATCCACTTTTATATTATTTTTGGGACTAACCTATTAACCGAAGGCCCAGCCTAGAATTGCTGTTTTTAGCCTATTTCAGTGTTTCGAAGAAAAAGAATATCAAACGGAGTCGAAACAGAATGAAATCAACTGGAGAAGTTATTTTTGGAAGGAAAGCTACCGGAAAAGCTTGGAGTGCACGTTAGGAAAGAAGGGAGGTGGCCACGAGGGTGGGGGGTGCGCCCACCCCCCTAGGGCGTGCCCCCTGCCTCGTGGGCCCCCCGGAGGTCCACCGACGTACTTCTTTCATCCATATATACCTACGTACCCTAAAACTTCCGAAGAACAGAATAGATCGGGAGTTCCGCCGCCGCAAGCCTCTGTAGTCACCAAAAGTCAATCGGGACCCTGTTCCGGCACCCTGCCGGAGGTGGGGAACCCTCACTGGTGGCCATCTTCATCATCCCGGCGCTCTCCATGATGAGGAGGGAGTAGTTCACCCTCGGGGCTGAGGGTATGTACCAGTAGCTATGTGTTTGATCTCTCTCTCTCTCTCTCTCGTGTTCTTGATTTGGCACGATCTTGATGTATCGCGAGCTTTGCTATTATAGTTGGATCTTATGTTTCTTCTCCCCTCTACTCTCTTGTAATGGATTGAGTTTTCCCTTTGAAGTAATCTTATCGGATTGAGTCTTTAATGATTTGAGAACACTTGATGTATGTCTTGCCGTGCATATCTGTGGTGAAAATGGTATATCACGTGATTCACTTGATGTATGTTTTGGTGATCAACTTGCGGGTTCCGCCCATGAACCTATGAATAGGGGTTGGCACACGTTTTCGTCGTGATTCTCCGGTAGAAACTTTGGGGCACTCTTTGAGGTTCTATGTATTGGTTGAATAGATGAATCTGAGATTGTGTGATGCATATCGTATAATCATACCCACAGATACTTGAGGTGACATTGGAGTATCTAGGTGACATTAGGGTTTTGGTTGATTTGTATCTTAAGGTGTTATTCTAGTACGAACTCTAGGGCTGTTTGTGACACTTATAGGAATAGCCCAACAAATTGATTGGAAAGAATAACTTTGAGGTGGTTTCGTACCCTACCATAATCTCTTCATTTGTTCTCCTCTATTAGTGACTTGGGAGTGACTCTTTGTTGCATGTTGAGGGATAGTTATGTGATCCAATTATGTTATTATTGTTGAGAGAACTTGCACTAGTGAAAGTATGAACCCTAGGCCTTGCTTCTACACACTGCAATACCGTTTACGCTCACTTTTATCATTAGTTACCGTGCTGTTTTTATATTTTCAGATTACAAAAACCTATATCTACCATCCATGTTGCACTTGTATCACCATCTCTTCGCCGAACTAGGGCACCTATACAATTTACCATTGTATTGGGTGTGTTGGGGACACAAGAGACTCTTTCTTATTTGGTTGCAGGGTTGCTTGAGAGAGACCATATTCATCCTATGCCTCCCACGGATTGATAAACCTTAGGTCATCCACTTGAGGGAAGTTTGCTACTGTCCTACAAACCTCTGCACTTGGAGGCCCAACAACGTCTACAAGAAGATGGTTATGTAGTAGACATCAATGATGTAGGGTGGAAACCCTAAGGCTGTTCTTTCATGAAATGGAAGGGATCCTACGAAGAACACAAGGGGAAACACTCAAATCAACAAGAATGATCACACATGTTCTAGATCCATGAACATAAAGAGTGGTACATGATCCAAATGCAACAAAGGATGATACAAGAGGTGGTAGTTCTTCTCCGGGAGGAGGTCTTGGGGTCTTCCCATGAGGGGTCTTGAATCCACTTGGGGGATCTTCTCCCTAGAGGTTGCGATCTCCGGTGGAGAAGGTATCAAGTGGATGAGCAAAGCTCTATCTCTCAAATGAGCTAATCCTTTGCTAACCCTAAAATGTGAGGGAGAGGGAGTATATATAGTCTAGGGGGCGAAGGGATTCATGGGCCTTGGCCCTTTACTGTGCGCAGACAGGGAAGGCCGGATTTTTGGGCCATCGGGCCGGATGTCCTGGCCTTCGAGGGGATGTCCGGGGCAGGGGGCCGGATGCCCGGGGTGGCGCTGCTCGGTTCTGTGAAGAATGCCGGATTTTCGGGCAGGGGCCGGATGTCCGGGGCCCGGGCCAGATGTCTCGGCCCTGTAGCTTGACGGCTGGGCTGCTTCGGCTGATGTTCCAGGGGTCGGATGTCCGGGGCTTGGGGCCGGATGTATAGGTCCTGGGGACTTCTTCGGCTCCTTCCGTGGGTTCTCTTCATCCATGGACTTGTGACTTGTCCGTCTCCACGTGCATCTTCGAGGGGGTCTTCTTGGTACCTGATCATGCACAACATTCTAGACTTAGGTAGTACCATGTCTCAAGTGGGTCATATGGAATATCACTAAGGAAAGATGTCACCCCGGTCTCGAGAGCTCTAGCTCATGCTCGTGTCATCGGTCCTTTTGGTACTTGGTGAGACAATGGTAGGTCCATGGGGATGACCATCGGATGCTCCGCATCAAATGTGCCCCATGAAAATTGTCTCGTGTCAGCATTTTAAATTTGTGCGTAAAATCAACACACTAGAGAGTGTTCACTTGAAAAAACACTTGTGGCACCCCGGCTCACAGAAATTGGAATGCCCCGTATTCCAGCCGGGAGATCGAGGTGAAGTCTTCTGGAATTCGACACTGCTTATCATAGAACAAACCAGCTCTCTATTACAACACGAATACGAATACAAGGTCTCCTATATTACAATGAATAACACCGGCGCGGTGACGCTACGCCAACCACAGTTGCTCTATGCAAGCAACATAACTACTCGAGGCAGCGGAACAACGAACGACGATGATGGACTCCAATCTACAGGGACTCTGGCTGGAACGTTTATCCTAGATCGCGAACACAGGAACCACACCAAACAAGCAAGCAATCAGGCACGACCTGCAAACTGGCATGACACGCTAGGTTAGTACATTGAATGTACTTGCAAGCTCACAATTAACCAAAAGCAGTCAAGACAAACAACAACATGGCATTAGCAGGTTAAAGCAATCATGAACATGATACATGGCTGTCGGTGTTCTGGGAGCGGGGGTCCCCAGAGTTGCCTGCCTGCGGCCTGCGGCGTGGCTCAAGTGGGGGCCCAGCACGGCCCATCTTCATCAGCTCAAGCTCAAGACCCTAGCGAGGGGCCAAGCCTCATGGGGCGGATGACAGGAAGCTTCCTTAGGAGCAGCCTCATCAGGCAGGCTCGCGAGGAGGCGAAGAGATCAAGGCAGGGGCACCTCGCGAGGAGCCCGTGACGCAAGCCATGACGACCGATACCAGGCGGGCGCCAGGCGGGCGCCGGCCTGCGCAGTGTCCTTGTTTCCCCTTCGGTGAAAAGGGAGCAAGCACAGGCCAAGGCACTGGGCAAATGTTACCATTCCGGTGCAACGAGACCAAGACCAGCAGAGCGGCAGGATGGAGGTCACCGTGGAGCCCAAGACGGCGTCATCACCAGTGCTTTTGGCAGCCGAAGACCACCTTTGGTCAAGATAACTTATACTGTATGTTCCCCTTCAAAATGGCCAATTGTTGGCGCCCTTCCCACTCATTATTTGGGGAGAGGCCCAGGGCCTCTATAAATAGAGCTAGCCACCACAGAGTAGAGGCATCAGATCAGATCGGATAGAGACCTAGAAAAGAGAGAGAGAGAGAGAGAGAGAGAGAGAGAGAGAGAGAGGCGATCGAACTCACTCAAACAGTTCATCGCATCAGTTCAAGAACACCTCTCGCGAGGCTATTCTTCCCCTGTACTGTTCATCATCAGCCCCTGAGGCAATCCACCACACCACACACTGGAGTAGGGTATTACACCACAACAGTGGCCCGAACCAGTATAAATCTCGTGTCCCTTGTGTTGTTCGTCGTTTCCAGCTTAGATCACACGAGGAGATCGGGCGTAGATCGGTAGGGGAGAGATCTCCGCGTGCACCCCAGAGTTCGAACCTCAAGGGTCTGCCGGAACCCGAAATCTGACATTTGGTGCGCCAGGTAGGGGTGCGCCGGAATCTTTTCTTCCGCTATTCGCGTGTGATCTTCCGTCGTGTCCATGGCTGACGCTCGTCGGGCTCGCGCCGAGCGCCGGGCTGCTCTCGCCACCCGCGTCGCCCAGACGGCGCCCGTCGGCGGACGCCCCCGTCGTACCCCGTCGCCTGCCACCAACGCCGTCACTGGCCCGGCGGGGAACGAGGAGCAGGCCTCGTCCCAGCATCCTTTGGTGCGGCGGGATGACCGCACCGCCACCCCGTCGCTGACTCCAGCTGCTTCGTCGTCCCACGCCCGTCGCGCCCCCACGGACGCGCACGCCACACTGCTCCTGGCAAGAGAGCTCCTGCACTACCGCCCCGTAGACGACCTCTACGAGGACTGGCTCGCCCGCATCACCGAGCTCGTTAGCGCCGTAGGGGGCTCCCCCTTGCCGTCCCTTTCGCTGCCTCGCCCTCCATTCTGCGCAAGGGTCGAGGATCAGGAGGCGCCTCCACCACCTCCTCCCCAAGAAGGCGCCCTGGCTCCAAGGCGCGCAGCCCCTGGGCAAGACCCTCCACGTCCGGCGCCTGCGCAACAAGAAAGGAGCTGCCAAGAGATCCCTCGTCCCCAAGAAGGTGCTCGCGCGCTCCCAGCACTGGCGCGCCAAGATCATGTCCCTGCGCTTCCGTGCCAAGACCCCGCGCTGCTCCAAGCGGTGGTGCGTGGGAATCACTAGGAGCAAGCCCAGCACCAGCAAAGGGCGCTGGTGGCCACAGCAGGCTGCCGCGCCTTCACTCCCGAGCTACGCGGCGTCACATGGCCAGGCAAGTTCAAGCCTAACCTGCCCCCTCGCTACGATGGCACGGCGGACCCCACGGAATTTCTATAGCTCTACGAGATGGGCATCGAAGCCGCCAACGGAGACGAAAAGGTCATGGCGAACTGGTTTCCCATAGCGCTCAAGGACGGCACCCGCACCTGGCTCCTGAACCGGGCTCCTGGCACGATCTCCTCCTGGGATGAGATGCGCACCCACTTCATCGCCAACTTCCAGGGAACTCGCAACCGGCCCCCGGCCATGAGCGACCTGCACCGCATCAAGCAGCAGCAAGGGGAAACCCTGCAGAAATACATCCAACGCTTCAACAACGCTCGCCTCAAGATCCCCAGGGTGACTGAAGAAGCCATCATCTCGGCCTTCTCCGATGGCGTGCGCGACGTCAAGATGAAGGAGGAGCTAGCAATCCATGAACACCTGTGCACATCCCTGGAGATGTTCAACTTGGCGACCAAGTGCGCCAGGGCTGAGGAAGGGCGCCTCTCCCTCCTCGAGCTCCCGGCAGCCAACCCGGAAGAGAAAAAAGCTCAAGGCCAAGGACGTGAAGCGCAAGGGGGCTGCCGTGCTTGCCGCGGAACCAGACACCAAGTGAGGCAGGGATCAGCCTGAGTCATCCAAGGAAGCCGATACTGCGTGTACCACGACCTCCACAGCCACAACACCAACGAATGTCAAGAGCTCAGGGCCGTGCGAGATGGGCGAATCGGCCGACGCCCCGAGCGCAACGGCAGGGGCTATGGCCGAGGAGGAGGAAGAGGTGGCAGACGATGGGAAGACCGTGGCCCTCGCCAAGGGTGGCGTGACCAACCTCGCGAGGATCGCTGGCAGGACCAGCCTCGCGAGGGAGGCTGGAGGGATCAGCCTCGTGAGGATCGCCCACACGGCAACGCAGGCCTTCCTCCTCTGCCGCCACCACCAAGGAGGAATGAAGACCAACATCAATACGAGGTGGCTTGGGGCTTCCAGGAGCCACGCGCAATCGCTTGCATCTTGGGTGGTGCCCAAGCCCCAGCATCACAGCGCATCTTCAAGCAGTTTGCTCGCGAGGTGAATGCAGTCCTCCCCAAGCTTGAGGCCACGCGCCCTCTCAGGTGGTCTACGTGCGCTATCACGTTCAGCTCAGGGGATCAGCTTAAGTGCGCGGCAATGGCCGGAGTCCTACCGATGCTTTGCTCCCCAGTCATCAGAAATGTGCAGGTCACCAGGACCCTCATTGATGGCGGAGCAGGACTCAACGTCCTATCCGTCGAGACGTTCGACAATCTCCAAGTGTCGTACGATCAGCTTCAGCCGACCAAGCCTTTCTCGGGAGTCACTGATGGTTCCACTGTTCCAATAGGGCAGGTTCGCCTTCCAGTCACCTTCGGGCAGCGCAACAACTACCGCACCGAGCTCATCGACTTCGACGTCGCCCACATTCGCCTCCCGTACAACGCCATCCTCGGGTACCCAGCCCTAGCCAAGTTCATGGCAGTGACTCACCATGGTTACAATGTCCTCAAGATGCCGGGAAGCGGTGGATTCATCACCGTACCCTGTGAAAAAAGGGACGCGGTGTGTTCACTTGAGCGCGCGTTCCAAGCCGCAGCAATCGAAGACCCAGATCACAGGAGCGGAAGACTTCCTGAGGCGACCCTTAAGAAGAAGAAGGCTTCGCCTGGCCCAAGCCATAAGGAGGCAGGCGCCTCCGGAGGTGTTTCGTCAGGATTTGCGCCCGATCAGGGAGCGCCACCCTCTCTCGCATAGGAAGGCGTGCCCAGCGCCCTCCTCAGGCAGGGCTCGGGGGCTCTTTCTTGGAGAGCCACCGACTTTGCCGAGGTCGCGAGGGAGGCGCTCGGGCACCACTTGGTGGGGTGATTCCAGGCACGTTTCCCTCAGGAAGATACAGGGCAAGGAAGACCAAACCATCAGGAGTTCATCGCAAGAAACACCCAGGAGCTACAGGAGTCGAGAGTCATGCGCGACAGCCGCCGCTCGCCCGCCGTAGCCCCACATCCAGGCGAGGATGGTGGGCTGCGCGTCTGCATCGATGTGCCAGGGCTCAACCGAGCAGCGTCTCAGGAGCGCCTCCGGCCTTCGTGCGCGGCTGCGAGGGACCACCTCACAGCTACGTTCGCATGCCTTTCAGCCTGCCGAACGCGGTCGCCGCTCATCAGCGCCTGCTGAGGAGCGTTCTGGAGGCTGAGGAGGTCAGGCATCTTGCGGTCCTAGCGGAGGTGGAGATGGCCCTCGAAGACCTACCCGTGCCCCCGGAGCCTCCCGAGGCTCCTGGGCCTGGGGGCTCATGAGGACCGACGTCTCCACCGCGCATCACCCGCTTCTTCAGCATCACTTCATCTTCAACGGCACCAGGTGACATCTTTCAAAGTTCCATTTTTAGCTGGGAGCACCCACAGGGCCGCATCATTCCCAGGCCGCGTGGGTCCGTCCCCGCGGCATGTATCCATTTTGCTTATGATCTTTACCTACCTTGTTGGGGGCGCCCCTCGGGCTGCATCATCCCCAAACTGCTCGGGCCTGGCCCAGCGGCGTTTTCCCGCATCTACTTAAAATGAATTTGCTCTTTCGTGCTTAATCTGGTTCCCATGATTGTTACCTGCTGTTCGCGGACTTCTCCGCTCTCATGCAAAGCGCTTGCACGTTAAAAGGGGGGTACCTGAGCATCGCGACTCATGGGCTCCTACTGGCTCTCCAGCCCTCACCCCCTGGCCTTGACCCACGGCATCGCGACCTGTCATACCAGCGGCGGCTAAGCTCGCTCGAGGGCCGGGACCTGAGGACGTAGAGCATTTGCATTCTAACCATCCTGCAGGAACACGCCATTGATAAAGGCCCAGAGCCAGGCGCAACCTGCCTCGAGGTAGGGCCTCGTGAGTCCCGCGCTGGCTCACGGGTGCCCAGATACACCTCTCCTAGCCCTACCGTGCTGGCCACGCGTCAGGGCGGGGATGTACACGCCTCGAAGGCTCCTCCCGGAGGGGAGCCCCCTCCCACGTACCAGTGGAAGCACCATGCTCCGCGCTGGCTAACGACACTACCGAGGAGCGGCTATGCCCGTACACATACGGAAGCGGTATGCTCCGCGTTGGTGATAAACAACTGAGGGCGGCCCACGGCCGTACCAACCTCAGGGAGCCCAGAGCTCAGTGTCCGGCACCGTTGCAACGCCTCCTCTCGGGAGCGCTGCGCGAGGGGGCTGGACACGGGGGCTACGCCCGGGCCTTGCCCGGGCCTTGCCCGAGCGCACGCCACCCAGCCAGGTCCCTCGGACCTGGTCATCACACGCCCCTCCCCGAGCGGAGCTAAGGTATGAAAACCCGTTTGAACGTCAAGGGGGACTCCTGAGCATCGCGACTCAGGAGCCTAACTTGCCACGTAGCCCCTCACTCCTTAGCTCTGTCCTGGTTTCCGGTCGGGGCTAACGGCGGTTGAGGTATGCGTGGGGCCGGGCCCTGCCGATGCAAAACGACCAATCCACTCCCTGCTCCCCCCTTTCCTACTTGTTGCTCGCGCGTCGAGGGGGGCTCCTGAGCATCGCGACTCAGGAACCTAACTTGCCACATAGCCCCTCACTCCTTGGTCCCGTCCTGGTTTCTGGTCGGGGCTAACGGCGGTTGAGGTATGCGCGGGTCCGGGCCCTGCCGACGTAGAGCGCAAACAAATAGGAGGGGAAAATGCAAATTTCAGGAAACCCAAAGCAAATATTACAAGCCATAGATTGTTTCACGACGCCAAACACAAGTTTAAACGCCTCCGCGAGGCATGGTGCATGTTGCAGGAATAAAAACAGGACATAAGCTGCGAAGGGATCACTCTCCAGCGGCGCCGCCGCCTGTGGTGGAGTCACGCTGGGCGACTCCGCCTCCTGAGGCCGCGGAGCTGGCGGCACCGCGTCCGGGCAAGATGCTGAAGGCGCGGAACCTCCCCAGCAAAGCCTCGGCTCGGCCTTTCACGGCCTCAGCGGCAGCGGCAAGGTCGCCGCTCATGGGTTCCAGCAGGCTGTCGAAGTCGACGTTGGGGTCGCGCAGGTAGACGTGGCTGAGGACATGCGTCAGCGCCGCAGAAGACAGGGCACGCGCCTCGGCCTCGGCCGTGGGGCCAAGGCCGTCTACGACATCTTCAAGCGCACGAACCAGGAAGGGAAGCAGCTTGGCGGGGCCGTCCTCCACACCAGCCAACGGTTCCTCCAAGCCGCTCTCGTAAAGCGTCTTCAGCGCGGCGCGAGCCTTCTTCTCCAGCTTCGCGAAGGCCACCCGATCCTCCGCCAGGACCTTCGCCTTGGTGTCCAGCTTGGTCCTCTCCGCCTTCAGCGACCGCTCCAGCGTCTCCAATCGGCCGAGGCTGTCATCAAGCTTGGCATCCCGGTCCTTGACGGCACCCTCCCGAGCCTTCATCTCCTTCTCCTTCTCTTGGCGGCCACGCACCTCCTTGGTGAGCTCGTCGCGCAGGCCTTGCAGCTCGACCTCCAGCGCCTGGCAGCGGCCCTGGGCGGCCGCAGCATCGCCTAGGGTAGCGTCGCGAGCGGCCTTGGCTTGGCTGGCAGCCTGCTTCTCCCCATCGGAGGCTGACGCGGCCTGGCTCAGCGCTGCTCGGATGGAGGCGGCAGAACAAGCCCAGCCAGAAGCTAGCTCCAGGCGCCCGGCAACTAGGCGAGGGTCCGCACTCAGAAGATCCTCCCGCAGCTGGCTCAGTTCATTGGCGACCTGGTCCAGGACGGCGGCAGAGGGAACAGCGTGATCACGGCTTGGCAGGAAGGAACCCCCTGGGCCTTGGCTGCCCCGGTTGCAGCATCGAGCGCATTCGGCTCCAGGGTCAGCGGGGCCACGGGGGCTGACTCCTCGCCGAGGCGTCCCAGTCGGCCTCGCGAAGACGATCGGGCAGCGGAGGCGCGAGCCTCGCCGTCTTATTCCGCAGCGGATGAAGGCGCCACCCCGGCAGATGGAATCGCCCCAAGCAGGGCCGCAAAAGCCCCTCTCAACCTCTTCGCCGCAGGCGCCGGCCTGGCAAAAGAATGCAGACGTCAAGCCTCGGTGGCAGAAACCAAGCAAAGCGCGAATCGAGCACTTACTGGTCATCGCTCGCGGACTCAAGCAGCTTCCGGCCAAACTTGAAGCCCGAGAGCCTGCAGCTGGGGTCGGCCTCGGGAGGCCCAGAAGAAGAAGGCACGTCAGGAGGGCTGGAGCTGGCCTCGGACCGCCCAGGGACCAGAGCAGACCCTGGGGGAACCAGCCCCGACCTGCCCTTCCTTGTGACCAAGGGAGAGTCCTCCCCTCCTCGCCTGGCGACAACCTCGTTGTCGTCCGGCATGGAGCGGAGGGCCCGGGACCTGCGCCGAGGGAAGGACTCCCCCGACTCCTCGCTGGTCGCCTCAGAGTCAGACTCCTCCTCCTCTACCTCTCCTTCCCCCTCACTCCTGCTGGAGCTACCGGAGGACACGTTCACCATCGCCAGCGCCGCCAGATCCTCGGGAGCTTCCGCGGGCACCAGCCCCTCACCATTGAAGGTGGGCATGGTGTTCACCACCTGCTCCCAGTCGTCATGAAGGAATAGGGGGACGGGGCACCCACCGGGCTTGCCACGTCTCCCCCGACCAAGGAGTGGAGGGCCACGACCAGATCCTCGTCGGTCAGGGCCTCGGAGCTTAGGCGCAAGGCGGCGTCCGCTTCCCCAAGCCTCCACAATGGGAGCGACTATTCCTGGAGTGGAGCCACCCGGTGCTCCAAGAACTCCCTCAGGAGCGTGGCCCCGGTCAACTTCGCCGCCCCTAAGTTGCTTGGTCTCAGGTCCGCGTTCATCCTCTTCAGCACCGCCTTCGCACGGGGGTCAACGAGCTCCGTGCGGGACCACGCGTCAATGGCCTTGGGCTGCCACATGTGCAACACCAGTCGGGGGTGGAGGCGCCCGACATCCACCATGACCCACTTGCTCCGGAAGCCTTCGATCCTCTTCCCAGGCTTCGAGATAGCATTGGAGTTGGAGTATGCGATGAAGCTCGCGCATGCAGAGATATGGCCACGAGAAACCCGGAGGGAAAAATAGTGGCGCAACAAGGCCACTGAGGGCTTTACCCCAACGTGAGCCTCACAGTAGTAAGCAAAAATCGCCAGGAGAAGAATAGAGTTGGGGTGGAGATGCAGAGCTTGCAAGTTGTATTGGCGGAGAACAGTAAAGAAGAACTCAGAGAAACGAGGCACCAGACCGGCGACGATGGCGCTCGCAAAGAACGGATAGAAGGTGCTCCCCTTGCCCTCAGGCTGGTCGGAGCCGGCCTTGAGCACAGTCGCCCCCTTGCTGCCCTGCGCCACCTTCATCAGGCGCATGAGGGCGAGGTTCTTCTCCAACAAGTTCGGGGGATCCAGAGCCGACGAGTACCAGGCCTCGGTCGGGGACTTGCGAGGCGCCATGGCATGTCGGAAGAGAAGGATTAAGACAGATCTGGAGGGTTTCGGGAGCAAGAAGGAGAAGAGCGAGAAAGGGGATCTGAGGCGAGACAAACGAGAACAAAGCAAGTAAGTCTGGCCTGAGCACCTCTTCTGTCAGATATACAGTTGCCGAGGCATCGTGGGAAGCGCAGACACCCACGTCCAATCAATCGCCATGCGGCACCCAAGGCCGCAGGCTATTAGGGCCCGGGGGCTACTGTCGACGTTCTGGGAACGGGGGTCCCCAGACTTGCCTGCCTGTGGCCTGCGGCGTGGCTCAAGTGGGGCCCCAGCAAGACCCATCTTCATCAGCTCAAGCTCAAGACCCTCGCGAGGGGCCAAGCCTTGCGGGGCGGACGACAGGAAGCTTCCTTAGGAGCAGCCTCATCAGGTAGGCTCGCGAGGAGGCGGAGAGATCAAGGCAGGGGCACCTCGCGAGGAGCCCGTGACGCAAGCCATGACGATCGATACCAGGCGGGCGCCGGCCTATGCAGTGTCCTTGTTTTCCCTTCGGTGCAAAGGGAGCAAGCACAGGCCAAGGCACTGGGCAAAGGTTACCATTCCGGTGCAACGAGACCAAGACCAGCAGAGCGATAGGACGGAGGTCACCGTGGAGCCCAAGACGGCGTCATCACCAGTGCTTTTGGCAGCCGAAGACCACCTTTGGTCAAGATAACTTTTACTGGATGTTCCCCTTCAAAATGGCCAATTGTTGGCGCCCTTCCCGCTCATTATTTGGGGAGAGGCCCACGGCCTCTATAAATAGAGCTAGCCACCACAGAGTAGAGGCATCTTATCAGATCGGATAGAGCCCTAGAAAAGAGAGAGAGAGAGAGAGAGAGAGAGAGAGGCGATCAAACTCACTCAAACAGTTCATCGCATCAGTTCAAGAACACCTCTCGCGAGGCTGTTCTTCCCCTGTACTGTTCATCATCAGCCCCTAAGGCAATCCACCACACCACACACTAGAGTAGGATATTACACCACAACGGTGGCCCAAACCAGTATAAATCTCGTGTCCCTTGTGTTGTTCGTCGTTTCTAGCTTAGATCACACGAGCAGATCGGGCGTAGATCGGTAGGGGAGAGATCTCCGCGCGCACCCCAGAGTTCGAACCTCAAGGGTCTGCCGAAACCCGAAATCCGACAATGGCATGCACAAACTGAACATGATACGACTAGAATAACATTAGCATGGCATGAGCATATGAACATGATGATACTACATGCAACAGGTAATCCATATCATGCACCAATTTACTCTTGCTCGGCGGTTACCTCGTAACCATCTCATACATCAACTTACCAACCTCGGTATCCATGATACCGTCGTGATCCTCTCATGATCACATAAAAATCAACCAACTTCGGTATCCATGATACGTCCGTGATCATCTCACGATCACATAAATATCAACCAACTTCGGTATCCATGATACCTTCGTGATCCTCTCACGATCACAACCAATCTCTTTCTTGAAGGAAATATGCCCTAGAGGCAATAATAAAGTTGTTATTTATACTTCCTTATATCATGATAAATGTTTATTATTCATGCTAGAATTGTATTAACCGGAAACTTGAGACATGTGTGGATACAGAGACAAAACACAGTGTCCCTAGTAAGCCTCTACTAGACTAGCTCATTAATCAAAGATGGTTAAGTTTCCTAACCATAGACATGTGTTGTTATTTGATGAATGGGATCACATCATTAGGAGAATGATGTGATGGACAAGACCCATCCGTTAGCTTAGCATGTTGATTGTTAAGTTTTATTGCTATTGCTTTCTTCATGACTTATACATGGTCCTTTGACTTTGAGATTATGCAACTCCCGGACACTAGAGGAATACCTTGTGTGCTATAAAACGTCACAACGTAACTGGGTGATTATAAAGGTTCTCTATAGGTATCTCCGAAGGTGTTTGTTGGGTTGGCATAGATCGAGATTAGGATTTGTCACTCCGAGTATCGGAGAGGTATCTCTGGGCCCTCTCGGTAATGCACATCATAATAAGCCTTGCAAGCAATGTGACTAATGATTTAGTTGTGGGATGATGCATTACAAAACGAGTAAAGAGACTTGCCGGTAACGAGATTGAATTAGGTATGAAGATACCAACGATCGAATCTCGGGCAAGTAACATACCGATGACAAAGGGAATAACGTATGTTGTCATTACGTTTGACCAATAAGGATCTCTGTAGAATATGTAGGAACCAATATGAGCATCTAGGTTCCGTTGTTGGTTATTGACCGGAGAGGTGTCTCAGTCATGTCTACATAGTTCTCGAACCCGTAGGATCCGCACGCTTAACGTTCGATGACGATTTTGTATTATATGAGTTATGTGATTTGGTGAGCGAATGTTGTTCGGAGTCCCGGATGAGATCACAGACATGATGAGGAGTCTCGAAATGGTCGAGAGGTAAAGATTTATATATAGGATAATAGTATTCAGACAACAGAAGTGTTCTGGGGGTACCGAGTACGTATCGGGTCACCGGAAGGGGTTCCGGGCAACCCCCGACAAGCTATAAGGGCCTAATGGGCCAAGAGTTGGACAGACGAACCCCAAAAGGGGTTGGTGCGCCCCTATAGGCCAAATAGGAGGAGAAGGAAAGGAAGGGAAGGGAGAAGGAAAGGGGAGGATTCGGCGTCCCCCTTTCCTTCCCCCCATCTCTCTTTCCTTCCCCCTCTGATGGATAAGGAAGGGGGGAGGCCGACTTCTAGGAGGTGCCCAAGTAGAATTATTCCTACTTGGGACGCCCTTTGCAGCCGCTCTCCCTCTCCCACCTATATATATATATATATATATATATATATATATATATATATATATATGTGTGTGTGTGTGTGTGGGGGGGGGGGGGCACCGCTAGAACACACAACATTGATTCCTAGCCGTGTGCGACGCCCCCCTCCACAGTTTACGCCTCCGGTCATATTGTCGTAGTGCTTAGGCAAAGTCCTGCGCGGATCACTTCATCATCACCGTCACCATGCCGTCGTGCTGACGAAACTCTACCTTGACACTTTGCTGGATCAAGAGTTTGAGGGACGTCATCAAGCTGAACGTGTGCAGAACTCGGAGGCGTCGTACGTTCGGTACTTGATCGGTCGGAACGAGAAGAAGTTCGACTACATCAACCGTGTTGTCAAACGCTTCCACTTTTGGTCTACGAGGGTACGTGGACACACTCCCCCCCTCGCGTTGTTATGCATCTCCTAGATAGATCTTGCGTGATCGTAGGAAATTTTTTGAAATTGCATGCTACGTTCCCCAACATTTCTCATCATCGAACCGGGGTTATTATTAATCAAGTTATTATTATAGTTGGCTCATAGTGTGACCGACTATGAACTGGGCCCATATCCTCGAGTGCGGCTATCGATAGATTTAAACACACACTCTGTAGAGGTTAATACACTGTACCCACACCATGGAACCCATGGCCTCGCACTCCCATTCGGGTGGACCAACGGCGTTCCGACAAAACCAACCCATTACCATGACACTCTCCCGGCCACTCCGACCAACTCCCCTTTGGGATAAGCCATGGGTGGCCCCGATGTCAACCCGTGACATCCAACGCCACCATCGTGGCCAAACATAAATGTCGGGGGAAATCTGCCTCCACGAACACCTATGGGGACCTAGCCCCTTTCTGGTTCGGCGGGGGGCGGAGGTCGCGCGAAGAGCGGATCGAGGCGATGCACACAAGGGGTTTACCCAGCTTCGGGCCGCACGGATGCATAAAACCCTACTGCTGCTTTGTGGTTTGTATTGTGTTCTTGTTCGGGAGCGCTGAGTGCTACAGTACACTCAGGCAACTAATCAGACCGAGCGTGAGTGGCCTCCTTTCTCCCTTCCTCTTCACGTTGCGCATGGGGCCTCCTTTTATATGCGCAAGGGGTTACCCACAGGTGGCAACGTAGGCGGGGGTAAAACTGGAAAAGGTTGTGTTGGGTACAGCTATTTGCACAATGCTATCATACCTAACTCTGACGACAGTGGACAAGGGCATTAAATGCCCGTCTAAGTCGCCCAAACAGTGCAGAAAAGGGACCGTCAGGGGCGCCACCGTTTGCCACGACGGCTACCCTGTCAGCGTTGCTTCGCCACCGCATGCCCCTGGCTGCGCCGCCTCTCGCCACGTACGCCTGGAATGGCCCCAGAGCGACGCGTGGGTGGATGAGCTGGAACGCAGGCGCGGGGTGGTGACTTGTCGCGGCAAGCGCCTTGCCGCGGTTGATGCCTTGTCGCGCCCGGGAGCTTGTTGCTCACCGGTCCTTGCCGGGATGCGTGGCACGTCGCAACAAGTCTCTTGTCGTGCCCTGGTCGGCCTTCCCGGCAAGCTCCTCTTGCCGGGGCCTTGTGCTTCGAGCGGCCGTCCCGGCAAGCTCCTCTTGCCGGGGCCTTGCTCTCTTCGGGTGGCCTTCCCGGCAAGCTCCTCCTTCCGGGGCCTTGGCTCGAATACTTTGTTCTTGGATGGCCCAAAAAGGGACCATGAAGAGTTGTTGGCGATCGCCTGGCAAGCAAGCCGCGGGGTGCTACGACTGCCCGTGCACAAGTTCGGGGTACTAAGGTGCCCCTACTTTAGTACACCGACAGGAGCCCCCGGGCCTGGGCCATACACGGTGCCGAGCGCTGTTGGGCCAGGCCCAAAACAGTGCACGGGCACGCGCGGCCTGGGTCACGCTACATCTTCTTCTGCATCCACCACGTCCTCCCCGAACGGCACGCGTCGAACGCGGCATCGTGGGGAGAGGCGTGCGTTACGTGGGCGGCGTGCGCGGGGCTGAGCCTCGCAGGCATGCGTCACGTCGCAGGTGATTTGTTTGTTCGGAAAGGCGAAACGCCCCCATTCCCCCTTATAAGCAGGGGAAACAGGGCCAGTCCGCCCACCCGCCAGTTGTGATTCCTCGAAAATCTCCGCCACTTCCCAAGAGAAGCAGCGTTCCGCCCCTTCCGTCGCCACCAGTGCTACCAACGCCGTCGACCTCCCTCCCTGCTTCCGCCATGGCCCCGAAGGGCGACAAGGGGAAAGGGAAGGCTGTGAAGTCGGCCGAGGCGCAGCGGCTTGAGGCGCTGCGAAAGGAGCAGGCAACCTTCCCCCCTGAGCTCGACGCGTTGGACCTGAGGGGGGAATTCTACCTCTTCTGGTCGACGGGGACGCGAGCGCATCCGCGCACGAGGGTTCTTCCCGCCGCCGCCCAGAAGGAGTATCCGACCGGGTATCCCTTCTTTCCTCTGTTCTTCTATTGCGGGCTCTGCCCGCCCTTCTCTGAATTTTTCTGCGACATCATGAACACCTACGGGTTCCATCTCCTTGATTTCACCCCCAATGTTGTCCTGACCATGGCAATTTTCGCACATCTTTGCGAAAACTTTGTCGGAGTCTATACAAACGTAGCCCTCTTCCGCCACTTCTTCACGCCTCGAGTAGAGAGAGGAGAGCCCCTCTCCGGCGGAATCGCCTGGATCTCGAAGCCCGTCAAGAAGGATGCTTATCTGGAGGGAGAGCTCCGCAGCAAATGGGAGGAATGGAGAGTAGACTGGTGCCTGATCGTCGAGGAGAACCCGCAGCCATTCACTGCCGTGCGCCGAACTCCTGTTGTGCGCGGCAGGGATTGGAGCGACGTGGCTCCGGACGACGACAAGCTGCAGATTGCCGTTACCCGGATCCTGCGGCTTAGGCGTGCCGGGCTCACAGTTGGCGCCGTTGGCGCAGATTTCCTACGCCGCCGCATCGCTCCCCTGCAGGAGAAAGGGAGACCCGCCTGGGAGTTCTAGAATGCGGCGGACATCATGAGGCTGCGCCCTGGCCTCAACTTCAATTTCACTGTCTTGGAGCTTGACGGGACGCTCAGGGAGCTGTTCAAGCACGACCCTGATCACCCCAAATGGTTCAGGCTGCCGCGAGGCGTCGTCCCGTTGTGCAACAATTCGTCGCTCAGCCGCATCCTTGCAATGATGCCGCTGTGCGACTCGCACGGGATCGACTCCACTTGGCAGGAGCCCGCTGGTGATGTCGTGCGGGCGTTCTTTGACGACTTGGTGGAGGTGCCAGTCGACCCCACCGAGCAGAAGGGCCTCACCCGGGACACCACCGACGAGGAGTTGGCGCGCATCGCCTCCAGGATGGAAGAGGCGGCGGCAGCCGTGGCCGCGGGCGAATTTGGATTCACATTGGCGGAGGCGGACGCATCGGAGGCGGAAAGCCTTGCCGATCGAGCGGAGTTTGTCGGTGAGGAAGAGCTTGCCGGGCACGGTATCGAGGCGGACAAGCCCACCGAGGGCACGAGCGGCTTGCCGGGGACGGACGCCTCTTCCTCCCAACCTTTGGGCAGCTCGTCGCAAGCGGAGCCCCCGGCTCAACCACGGAGGAGTCTCCGCAAGGCCGGAGACGTGGTGGGGCGGCAGACGAGCCAACAGCCGCAACGCCGCGTGACACGCTCCGCTGTGGTAACAGGAGCGGGGTCTTCGTAGGCCGCTGCTTCTGCTCCTGCCGCCCCTCGCGCCACGGCGGCGGTCGGGGCAAGGCCGTCTCGGGCTAGCGCCACCACTGCCTCCGCCAAGCGCCCGAGGGAGCCTACTCCTCCGCCTCCTCGCACCAGAAGCGGGCTAGTCTTCGACTTCTCCGCGCTTAGCTCCGACGAGGAAGAGGGAGAGGAGTAAGATCCTCGTTGTACTTGCATTTCTTCAATTCTTGCATTTGTGTCTCGCATCTCATTTGCTTTCCTCTGAATTTACTCCTTTTCAGGACTCTGGCTCAGAGGGCGGCAAAGAGAGCCAAGGTCCCAGTGGTCATCCTTGACGACGAGCCCACCATGACGGCACGGGGTGCGCCTGAGATGACCTTGCCGGACCCACCAAATAATCCTCAGAGCAGCCCCCAGCGCAGCCCCCAGCGTAAGCATATGATTTGCTTCCTGCCGTTGGGCGCGCCTGGGTACTCTTCGTTTTTTTTGATATCTGACTGTTGATTTGCGTAGGAGCAGAGCAGCCCCACCCGGAGCATCCGGAGACCGCCCCCGATGCGCCACCTGCTGCAACTACACCGCCAAGGGGGAGTTCCCCGGCAAGGGAGGAATCCCCGGCAAGGGAGCAGTCTCCGGCAAGGGAGCAGTCTCCGGCGAGGGAGCGGTCCCCGGCAAGGGACAGCACCGGCGACCCCTTGGCGACGGAGACCGTGACCGCAGCCCCTGGCGAAGGTAACCTTCTTGCCTCGAAACTCCCCTGGGGTTCTTCTCTCTTTTTTTGGATCTCCTTCTTTGGATAGTTGCTTGACTTCTCTCCCTCTTTCGGCCTTCAGACCCGCCTGCCACGGACCTGATGGAGACCGAGGTCGTCGTCGAGGAGGACGCGCGCGGCCATACCGACGACGTGGCCGCCATCGGAGAGGCGGACGGTGCTGAAGATCTGGCCGGCGAAGAGGCCGCCAAGGCTGCCGCAGCGGCCGCCGGCGAGGGGGCCAGCGATCGTACAGACGCCTTGGGCCCGCAGGGGCGCCAGGCGCTACACCGACCGTCGATCCTGCTTCCGCCGGAGCGTCGGGCCCCGAGGAGCCCCAGCCAGGCGTCTACCTGAAGGCCGGCGATGATGTCTTCATCAAGCTCCCCTGGGAGTCGACTTCCAGGGCGCCGGTCGAGGGAGAGATCTTGGATGGAGAGGTGCTCGCCTCCGCCGGGCTGACGCTAGTTGACGCGCCAAGCAGAAGTGGCGGCGAGCCTGAGGAGGAGCAGCTGCTCCGGAAGCTGGTGTCACTCTACCGCGCCCGACAAGCCAAGGTGGAGCGCCGGGAAGCGCTTGTCGCGAAGGCGGGAGTGGACATGGAGAAGCGCGCCGAGGAGCTCCGGGAGCTCAACCAGAGGCCGTCCGATCCTTGGCGGAGGAGCGGAGGCAACTCGACGAGGCGCGGACGGCCTTCATCCTCGAGAAGGCCGAATCCGAAGAGCAACAGAGGCTTGCCGCCGAGGGGCTGTCCGCGCGGGAGGGCGAGCTGGTGCAGCAGAAAGCCAGCCTCGCCAGCCACGAGGAGGAGGTCGCCGCGCGCGAGCAAGCGCTTGGCGGAGCCCTCAAGGAAGCGCAAGATGCTGCCGAGGCCGCCAAGGAGCTGGAGACGAGGGTGGCGCAGCTCGACACTGATCTTAAGGCGAGCGGTGAGGAGCTCGCCGCGCTCAAACAAGAGCGCGAGAAGGGTGTTTATACCCTCGGGGAGCTGCAAGGACGCTTCGCCGATAAGATCAGGGAGCTTGACGCCGCCAAGGACTCCAATGCCGATCTCGGGACGAAGCTGGCCACCTTGTCCAAGACGCTAGACAGTGCCAAGGAGCGAGAAACGGCCTTGCGGAAGGAGATCGCGGACAACGAGGCGCTGTTGGAGAGCGCCGCAGTTACCCAGAACGACTTCAGGGCGGTGGTGGAGCAGTGGACGGAGGGTCTGGTGGACATCGCCGCCTCCATCGACAAGGAGCTGTCGCTGTTGGGGATGGAGGGTCACGAGTATCCCACCGGCGCGAACCTCCCACCCAGCGCCAAGCTCAGTTCGTTCTTTAAAGGCGTGGCGACGGCCCTCCGGGAACTCCGGGATGCGATCCCAGAGCGGCTGGCCGACGAGACGCGTGATGCCTGCGCTGGAGCCCTTGAGAAAGTGTTGGTGAAGATCGTCTTCCGTAACCCAGGCCTCAAGCTCACCAATGTCCTCAGATCCCTGCCGTCAGACGCCGACCTGGAGGAGATCAGGGCCCTCGTCGCGTGTAACGCCCCAGATGTAACTTGCCATATTTGTAATCCAACTCTTGCCATTTCCGGCTATGTGCTATGATATTTCCTCCGTGGTTGGGTTCTCTCCGTTTTGCATTTTGGTCATGTCATGCATTTCTTATCATGTCATCATGTGCATCGCATTCGCATACGCGTTCGTCTCATAAATCCGAGCATCTTTCCCGGCGTCCCCTTTTACATTTCTTCGTGAGCGGGTATTAAACATTCTCGGAATGGACCGAGGTTTGACATGTGGCCTTGGTATAGCACCGGAAGACCGCCTGTCAAGTTTCGGGTCAATCGGAGTTCGTTTGGTACTCCAACGGTTAACCGGGTAACCGTGAAGGCCTTGTGTGTGTTGCAGCCCAACACCCCTTCAAAACAGCCCAATAACCCATCTAAGACACTCCCATGTCCTCCGCCGTTCGATCACGATCGTGTGGGCGAAAACCGCACTCCGTTTGGAGCCTCCTAGCTCCTTCTACCTATAAATATGTGCTTCCCTCCTCATTTTCGGGCAAACCCTAGTCCATTTCGTCCCCGCGCCGCCGGACGAAATCCCCGCCGCCGGACGCGTCCAGCCGCCACCTCTCCGCGACCAATAGAAGCGTGCCACATCGCCCAGCCACCCGCCGCCGCCAACCGCGGGACGCCACGTGGCGCCCGCGGCCCACTTCGCCGCCGCCTCCTCCCCCGCGGGCCCGCGAGCCCGAGGCCGGCCCCCGCGGCCCGGGTCACCGCCGCCGCCCCGCGGGCGCCCCGCCCTCGCTGCCCCGCGGCTCCGCCTCGCCTCCCGCGCCTCCCCGTCGCCGGCGGCCGCCGCCGCGCGCCCGCGCCGCGCCGCCGCCCCGCCTCCCCGCGCCTCGGCGTCCGCGCCGCGCCGCCCCCGCGCCTCCCCTCGCCGCCCCGCGCCATCCGCGGCCAGATCCGGGCCGGCGCCGCCCGGATCCGGCCGGATCCGTCTCCGCCGCCGCCACTCCGGCGCGGTTCCGGCGAGCCGCCGCCGCCGCCTCGATCCGCGTCCCGGCTGGGTTGACTTCCCCGAGTCCAATTATTTCTCAGTCCTTTATTTTCATCATCAACACCGCATCTTCATCATGCCATAACTTTGCATCCGTAGCTCTGTTTCGCGCGTATAATATGTCAATTTATTCGCCTCGAAGAGTACATCATTTTTTTCCATTGCATCATTTTCATTTGAGTTCATCTTGATGCCCGAAATGCTGTTAGAAGAGGGCTAGTTGATGTTTATTGCTGGATCTTATCTGAACATGCACTTTTGTCATTTTTTCCATGATTGATGTGAACCTCCTATGAAGTTGAGTCCAACATGAGTTTTGTAATATGCCATGTTACCTATCCAGAGGATTTTGACATGTATTTTTATGATCTATGTGGTGACTAGCACAAGCATGCAAACTAGGTGTCTTGATGTTGCTGATTTCAGAGACTTAGTGATTTCACTAAGTCCCTGACTGCTGTTATTTTTATGCCATGTATTCATGTTGTTTCTGAGAGATCCATGCATAATTTGAGCATGATCAGTAAGGGAGTTTTGAACTTGAGTATTTGCTTAATCCATCCATGCCTTTGTTTGCAATTATGGAGTGTCATAGCTTGAGTCAATCGAGCTCTACTTTTGCTTCAAAATGTTGCTGGCAGATTGTTTACATGTTATTCGATTTTGCCAAGCTTGGTGTAGTTGGTCCTTACATGATATGATGTTGTTCTTGCCATGTATTGTTACTATGCCATGTATGCTTGATGTATGTATGCTTAGTTTATCATGAAATGCTCTGTAGTGAGTGCATCGAGCTCACGAACATGCCTAGTCGTTATTAGTTTTCTGCCATGTCCAGTTTTCTGCTAAGTCTGAAACCTGTAACAAAACTTGCTTATTTGACATGGGTGTAATCATATTTTCTGGTCCTTTTTGGCTTATGATCAGTAAGGGATTTTTGTCATGTGCTATGTGTAGATTCATGCCATGTCTTATTTTGCTATGTTCTTGACCTGTAGCATGGTGTTCCATTGCTCTGAACATGTCATCCTGATGATAGTTTCTGCTTGTTGATATTTTCTCTAAGTCTGAGAACTTGTTATCGTTTGCACTTTTGCCATGATGGTTTGGACCTGTTATGATGGGATTGAGCCGTAGCTCAGTGTTCATCTTTTGTCGTGCATCTTGAAAAGATTACTTTCATATGCTTTGTTGCCATGTTTGGGTGCAGTAGATTAATTATTTGTTGCTTGCTAAGTAGCATCATGCTGTCTATGGCAGATTCGTGTCATTCTTGTTTTGCTTGCCATTTGCAAACCGTGCATCCGATTCCGGTGATCTTTATATCGATTTCAACCGAAATCACCTCATCTATCCAGTGGCATGCTTGGTTTGCCAAGATTATGCCCTGTTCATCCTTGTCCTCCCGGAGCATGCATACGCATTGCATATCACCTCTCGCATGTCATTGCCATGTTTTGCATCATGTTGCTTGCGCATTGCATCGTGGTTGATATTGGTTCCTTTGCTTGTTCTCTTGTCTTGGGTAGAGCCGGGAGACGAGTACGTGACCGAGGATTCCGTTGAGAACGCTTACGAGGACCAAGCTTTCGACAACTCTGAGAACCTTGCGGGCAAGATGACCATACCCTCGAAATCACTTCTATCTTTGCTTGCTAGATTGCTCGCTCTTTTGCTATGCCTATGCTGCGATACCTACCACTTGCTATATCATGCCTCCTATGTTGCCATGTCAGCCCCTAACCATCCATGTCCTAGCAAACCGTTGTTTGGCTATGTTACTGCTTTGCTCAGCCCCTCTTATAGCGTTGTTAGTTGCAGGTGAAGATGAAGTTTGTTCCTTGTTGGAACATGGTCTTGTTGTTCCTTGTTGGAACATGTTTACTTGTTGGGATATCACAATACCTCTTATTTAATTAATGCATCTATATACTTGGTAAAGGGTGGAAGGCTCGGCCTTATGCCTGGTGTTTTGTTCCACTCTTGCCACCCTAGTTTCCGTCATACCGGTGTTATGTTCCCGGAGTTTGCGTTCCTTACACGGTTGGGTGATTTATGGGACCCCCTTGACAGTTCGCTTTGAATGAGACTTTTCCAGCAAGGCCCAACATTGGTTTTACCATTTGCCACCTAGCCTTTTTCCCTTGGGTTCTGCAGACTCAAGGGTCATCTTTATTTTAAACCCCCGGGCCAGTTCTCCTTCGATTGCTGGTCCAAACTAGAGCCCTTTGCAGCGCCACCTCGGGGCAACTCGAGGGCTGGTTTTAGTTGTACGGACTGCTCATCCGGATGTGCCCTGAGACCGAGGTATGTGCAGCTCCTATCAGGATTTGTCGGCACAATCGGGCAGCTTTGCTGGACTTGTTTTATTGCTGTTGAAATGTCTTGTAGTCCGGGATTCCGAGATTGATCGGGTCTTCCCGGTAGAAGGAATATCCTTCGTTGACCGTGAGAGCTTATCATGGGCTAAGTTGGGACACCCCTGCAGGGTATTATCTTTCGAAAGCCGTGCCCGCGGTTATGAGGCAGATGGGAATTTGTTGATGTCCGGTTGTAAAAAACCCGAAGTTGACCTTAATTAAAACACATCAACCGCGTGTGTAACCGTGATGGTCCCTTCTCGGCGGGGTCCGGGAAGTGAACACGGTTGTTGGAGTTATGTCTGACGTAGGTCGTTTCAGGATCACTTCTTGATCACTTCTAGCTTCACGACCGTGCTTTGCCTTCTCTTCTCGCTCTCTTTTGCGCGGTAGTCAACATATGCTAGTTGCTTGCTGCAGCTCCATCTCACTATCCTTTTCCCACCTTTAAGCTTAAATAGTCTTGATCTCGCGGGTGTGAGATTGCTGAGTCCCCGTGGCTCACAGATATTATCACCTCAGTTGCAGGTGTCGTGGTTCTAAGTCTGACAGTGAGAATAGGGGGTAAGTATGGAGAGGCAAGATCCTAGCTATGGAGTAGTTGTATGCGCAAGGAGTTTACGAGTTCGGGCCCTTCTCTGAGGAAGTAACAGCCCTACGTCTCGGAGCCCGGGGGCAGTCGACTGGATTAAGTGTGTATGTGTTACAAAGTTCCGAACCCCCGTCCTAGTGGAGGGGGGTGGCTTATATAGAGTTCGCCAGGACCCCAGCCAGCCCACGTTACAAGGGGTTTAATGTACATAAAGGGAGGGGGTTACTGGTAACGCCTGTAGTAAAGGACCATGAAGGCCATAAAAGCTACTTATGAGGTGACCGTTTGCAGGCAGTGCCTTTAGGTCTTCTTATGGTCGAGTGGTTGCCTTCATGGTCGACTGCCTGTACTTCTGGTCGAGTACGCTTGTGTCCGTCGACTGGGCTGACCAGGTCGACTGACCTGTCGATACTTCTCAGAATGTCTTTCATTGTAGGAGTCATGTCCTTGATTGGGTACCTCAGGTATGATAAGTTACCCTACCCTAGGTACGTATCCTCGTCATTAGCCCCCGAATGGGTCAGGGGTTAAGTGAGAATGGGGTCGAGCCTACGCTTCCGACTCAACCTCCATGCTTCGGTTGCATCTGTCTTCGGAGAAATGGAAGTTACGGTGGGACCTCATTCTTCAGTTGCCTTGATCCATTCAGATGCCCGTCGAGTGGTTTCGGATCACTGTCGAGTGCGTTTATGTGACGAGTCCCTTGGGAGACTTAAGGAAACGGATCTTTTTGTCTGACAACCCGTCCTGTCGATCACGGATCTTGCGGGATTTGAAAATTGAGAAGCGCACCGGACGGAGAAAATCGCGCGAATCGGCTGGATAAGGCAAGGGCGCCTCGATCTCCGCGCCACCTTTTTCGCCACGTACTGCGCGCGCGCCTGTTGCGGGATCTGACTGGGAGGCGCAGGCCCACTGATCAGCCACTCGGGTGTGGCCTTATATAAAGCGATGATTCTGATTTTTTACTGTGCGCCCTCGTTCTTCCTCCCCCTTCCTCCGTAAGCTTCCGCCTCGCTCTCCGCCGCAACCTCGACACCGCCGCTCGGCCAAGACCTCGTTCAAGACGATGGGGACGGACAAGACGGCGGCGGCGGAACGGGCGAAGAAGGCCGCGGCGAAGGGCAAAGGGAAGAAATCCGGCCGAGGCGGGTCGTCCTCGCGGGCCGCTCTGCCGTCCGGCTGGTTGCAGGGGGATTGGATGCCCTCCATCCTTACTCAGGCGGATATCGACGACATGGTGGAGGGGGGACTCATTCCCCACAAGGCCGCTCGCCTTCCTGGGAAGGAGACGGAGCCGAGACCTCGCGAGGGTGAGCGCGTTCTGATACCACCCATGTCGACCGAGGGTTTTCCCTGCCCCCGAGTCCTTTCTTTAGGGCTTTCCTGAACTTCTTCGGAGCGCAGCTCCACCATTTCACGCCCAACTCCATAGTCTATCTTGCTGCGTTCGTGTCTCTATGTGAGTGTTTCTTAGGTTGTCGACCCCACTGGGGCCTCTTCAAGCATATCTTCACTTGCCGATCCCAGTCGGTTAAAAAGCTTAACCCGGACGGGGAGAGGACGCAGGTGATCCAGATGTGCGGGGGCCTCGGGATCCAGACGAGGGGTAAGAGTTGTTTTCCTCCGATGACACTTCCCGATTCCGTGCGTGGGTGGCAGTCGACTTGGTTCTACTGCAAGGACCAGCCGACTCCTGGACACTCGACCGGCCTTCCTCCTTTTACCTTGGACCGAGTGCAGAAACCTGCTTCTTTGAAAGTGGTTCCAGAGGAGAAGGCTCAGGTGAAGGTACTAGTCAGTCGAGTGGTTGAGTTGGTTCGGGAAGGAGTGACCGGCATGGACTTGCTCGAAGTCTTTCTCCAGCGACGAATCCAACCTCTCCAGGCTCGGGATCACTCGATGTGGTTGTATTCCGGGTCCGACGACTCCACTCGGATCCACCCGGAGGGGGTCGAGGCTTCTGTGCTGGAGAGCTGGCTGACCAGCATAACCGGGAATAAGGACAACCCCAGGGGTTCCAGGAGGATTGCTCCGCTTGATGGGATGATGGAGACAGACAAGGTACATTTTGCTTCTTCCGACTGAAATTTCCACTCCGTCTAGTAACTGGCTCGCGATAAGTCGACTGATCCTCGTTCTGCCTGTTGTTTCGCAGGAGATCAGCGACATGTACTCGATGCCGAATGGGAACCAGGAGCAAGTATCTGAAGGAGGAGGGAGTGGAGGCGAAGGGAGTGAGAATGAAGTTGAAGTCGAGGGTGAAGTCGAGGAGTGGGAATCTGACGACGACGTAGAGGGGGAGGCCGGCGACGACTCGGGCGACGAAGATGAAGAGGTGGAGGTCGACCTTCCTCGACGCGAGAGACGCTCCAAGAACGCTCAGGATCCCGCCGTGGAGCGCGGTCAGTCGAGTGCTCCGGCGGGCCAGTCATCCAAGCGCCCTCGGACCGCGTCGCCGGCCCCAACTGAGAAGGCGCCCAAGCAGCCTAGAGCCATCCCGACCAAGCCACCCAAGGCCTTGCCCAAGATCAGGGTCTCCATCCCGGTCATCTCTGGGTAAGTGACTGTTTTCACCTTTCTTGAGTCGACTAGAACGGATTCTTAGTCGATTCACTTTCAAATTATTTGCTTGGAATCGTGCAGCGCCGCTACTTCCGAAACTTCCATCCAGAATGCTGATGAGATTATGGAGGACGCCGTCACTTCCAACTTAGGTATAATCTTTGACATGATCCGACTGTTTAACTGCTGAGTCGATTGGATATTCATTTCTGAACTTTTGTAGCTCCGACCAACATCATTGACCTTCCGGATGACGAGGAGGAGGCGGAATTGCCGCTCAGGCCTTTTGGGAGGAGAGGCCGGAGGGCCCCGGTCGACAAGGCTCCTCAGACCGCGTCGACTGCCGAGGCGGTGGTCCAAGGGGGTGACAATACCGCCCGGACTACTGTGACTTTTGCTGAGCCACTGACGACTGCCCGGCCTTCGTCGTCGACTGTCCCTCCACTGGTCGACCCACCCTCGTTCTTCGCCGCCTACCAGACCCCGGAGGATCAAGTGAGTGCTGCCAAGGAGGCTATACGTCAGGCGGGGCTCGTGATGGAGCAGACGAAAGCGGCTCGGGATGCCAGTCAAGCGGCCTATGACATCAGCTCGGCGTTGCAGCAGAACGTCCAGGTTAGTTGATCTTCACTTGCGTTGTACACCCGCTGGGTGCCGTTGGTCCGAAATTTCTCATTGGTGGGGGCACGCTGAGTGCACCCACTGGGTGTAGTCCCCGAGGCCACGGTCGACTGTTGGCAGTCGACTGTGGTCTTTATACTGCCTTTCTGTAGTTGTACTTCTCCACTCGGTAGGGTTTTCTGAGAACGTTTTGGTCAGGCCATGTCGGATGATACTGTATCTGGTCGACTGCTGGCAGTCGCCCCCCCCCCTTTTTTTTTTTGAAAACCAGTGGGGGCACGCTGAGTGCACCCACTGGGTGTAGTCCCCGAGGCTACTGTCGAATGTTTTGATTCGGCTGTAGTCTTAGAAGTAGCACTTTCTTTCAGTCACTCGGGAGTAACTTATCTTTGATACCCTTTGTCGATTGACTCTTTGCAGAAGTCTTGTGAGCTTGTTGCTCAGCTCGCCGATCTGAAGAATAAGCAAATCCAGCTTAATCTTGATTTACAGTTTGCTCAGGAAAACGTGCAGAAAGCGAAGGATGAAGCAAAAGGTATGGCTGGTGAGGACTCGACGGCTGTCTCTGTTCTCCTGCCTGTTCTCAACTCTGTGCTCATTGTTGTTTCGCAGACGAACTGGAAAAGGCCCTGAAGAAGAAAGATCTTGACCTTGCGGAGGCACAAAAGGCGGCTGCGGAGAAGCTGAAGCTTGCTGAAGAGAAACTTGCTTCAGTCGACCAACTTGAGAGCGAGAACGCTAGGCTGAAGTCTGCTCTTGACTCGGCCAACAAGGAAGCGAGTCGACTGAAGACTGACAAGAGTACTCTGAACGACAAGCTCGGCCAGCTGGCGGGGAAGCACAAGGACTTGGGGGATTATCTTGGGGGTCTTGCCAAGAAGCTATACCTCATGCTTGAAGGTAACCCTCTTTGTGCGATTAATCTTGTTGTTGTCGACTCACCATTTGGTTCCAGTTTTGACCTGTCGAAACTTCCTTCAGAATTCTGCCGGAACTTTGAGGAAGAGACCAGTCGAGTGGAGACCCGCTTGGACCCTATCAATTCTCCTGTGAAGGACAAAGTGGCCATGAATGTCTTCCGGTTGGAATCCCGTGTCGCTGGTGTGGTGGACTACCTGGCTCGACTGAAAGCTGCAGTGTCACGGATCGACTCCGCACTCTGGCCCAAGGAGACGCTTCAGAACGACCTTGAATCCCTGGTCACTCGACTAAGTGAGGTTCCAGGTCGAGTGCAAGAATGGAAGAAGTCTTCTGCCAGGTGCGGTGCTGACGTGGCTCTGTCACTGGTTCGCGTCCACTGCAAGGAGGCGCGCGAGGAGAAGCTGGCCGCTCTCCAGGTTGCTAATACCAGGAAGCATAACTTTCAGGACTTCATGGAGACCTTCATCGCCGCTGCCACTCGGATCTCTGATGGGATCGACTTGGACGAATTTGTTGCATCATCCAGTCCTCCGCCGGAGGAGTAAAAAACTGATGTTCTTTGCCTTAAATTTGCCTCGGAATGCCGAGTGGTTTATGTAACCGATAAACTCCGTCGAGCTTGTAGCTCGAGTACTTTTATTTGCGATCTAGGATCTTTTGGTTTTGTCCGAACTTGGCTCGACGTTGAATGTCTTCGTGACTTGATCCGCCGATCTACTATTCGTTGTTCCCTCAGAGGTTGTCTGGTTCGCACGATGCTTATCGCCGCGATGGTATCTGTCATCCTGGCTTAGGCGAGCATTGGGCTGCAGCTAAGCCCCCGAGTGGGAGGTTTGCTCTTCACTCGGTAGTAGTCCAATTACTTAGTCGAGTGCTTGGACTGCAGCTAAGCCCCCGAGTGGGAGGTTCGCTCTCCACTCGGTAGAATTTCAATTACTTAGGCGAGTACTTGGACTGCAGCTAAGCCCCCGAGTGGGAGGTTTGCTCCCACTCGGTAGGATTTTTCAAACTTAGGCGAGTACTTGGACTGCAGCTAAGCCCCCGAGTGGGAGGTTCGCTCTCCACTCGGTAGAATTTCAATTACTTAGGCGAGTACTTGGACTGCAGCTAAGCCCCCGAGTGGGAGGTTTGCTCCCACTCGGTAGGATTTTTCAAACTTAGGCGAGTACTTGGACTGCAGCTAAGCCCCCGAGTGGGAGGATTGCTCTCCACTCGGTAGGATTTTTTCAAACTTAGGCGAGTACTTGGACTGCAGCTAAGCCTCCGAGTGGGAGGATTGCTCTCCACTCGGTAGGATTTTTTCAAACTTAGGCGAGTACTTGGACTGCAGCTAAGCCCCCGAGTGGGAGGTTTGCTCTCCACTCGGTAGGATTTTTTGAAACTTAGGCGAGTACTTGGACTGCAGCTAAGCCCCGGAGTGGGAGGTTTGCTCTCCACTCGGTAGGATTTTTTGAAACTTAGGCGAGTACTTGGACTGCAGCTAAGCCCCCGAGTGGGAGGTTTGCTCTCCACTCGGTAGGATTTTTTGAAACTTAGGCGAGTACTTGGACTGCAGCTAAGCCCCCGAGTGGGAGGTTTGCTCTCCACTCGGTAGGATTTTTTGAAACTTAGGCGAGTACTTGGACTGCAGCTAAGCCCCCGAGTGGGAGGTTTGCTCTCCACTCGGTAGGATTTTTTGAAACTTAGGCGAGTACTTGGACTGCAGCTAAGCCCCCGAGTGGGAGGTTTGCTCTCCACTCGGTAGGATTTTTTGAAACTTAGGCGAGTACTTGGACTGCAGCTAAGCCTCCGAGTGGGAGGTTTGCTCTCACTCGGTAGGATTTTTTCAAACTTAGGCGAGTACTTGGACTGCAGCTAAGCCCCCGAGTGGGAGGTTTGCTCTCCACTCGGTAGGATTTTTTGAAACTTAGGCGAGTACTTGGACTGCAGCTAAGCCCCCGAGTGGGAGGTTTGCTCTCCACTCGGTAGGATTTTTTGAAACTTAGGCGAGTACTTGGACTGCAGCTAAGCCCCCGAGTGGGAGGTTTGCTCTCCACTCGGTAGGATATTTTGAAACTTAGGCGAGTACTTGGACTGCAGCTAAGCCCCCGAGTGGGAGGTTTGCTCTCCACTCGGTAGGATTTTTTGAAACATAGGCGAGTACTTGGACTGCAGCTAAGCCTCCGAGTGGGAGGTTTGCTCTCACTCGGTAGGATTTTTTCAAACTTAGGCGAGTACTTGGACTGCAGCTAAGCCCCCGAGTGGGAGGTTTGCTCTCCACTCGGTAGGATTTTTTGAAACTTAGGCGAGTACTTGGACTGCAGCTAAGCCTCCGAGTGGGAGGTTTGCTCTCACTCGGTAGGATTTTTTCAAACTTAGGCGAGTACTTGGACTGCAGCTAAGCCCCCGAGTGGGAGGTTTGCTCTCACTCAGTAGGATTTTTTCAAACTTAGGCGAAACGGATTCGCAGCTAAGCCCCCGAGTGGGAGGCTGGCTCTCCACTCGGTAGTAGGATTTTCTGAAAACTTAGGCGAAGCGGATTCGCAACTAAGTCACCCGCTGGGGGAAATTTAGACAGACAGAAAAAGAAATAGCAGCCTTTTGCTTGAAACAAAAGAATTACAGAGGTACTTTTATTACATCTCAGTCGAGTGTGTTTTTAAGTGTAAAAAGGACGGAGCAGGTCCGCGTTCCATGCTCGAGGCTCGTCGATCCGTCGATCGATGTTGTAGAGGTGATACGCTCCGTTGCGCAGGACTTTGGTGATGATGAAGGGGCCTTCCCAGGTCGGGGCAAGTTTGTGAGGTTTTTGCTGATCCACGCGGAGGACCAAATCTCCTTCCTGAAAGGCTCGACCCTTCACATTTCTGGCGTAAAACCGACGCAACTCTTGCTGGTAGATGGTCGAGCGGATTAGTGCCATCTCTCTTTCCTCCTCTAAGAGGTCGACTGCATCTTGCCGGGCCTGTTCTGCTTCTGCTTCGGAATATAACTCGACTCGAGGCGCGTTGTGGAGCAAGTCGCTTGGCAAAACCGCTTCGGCTCCGTAGACCAGAAAGAATGGTGTTCTTCCAGTCGACCGGTTAGGGGTGGTCCTCAACCCCCATAGAACTGACGGAAGTTCGTCGACCCAGGCGCCTGCTGCGTGTTTGAGATCACGCATCAGTCGGGGTTTTAGTCCTTTGAGGATGAGGCCATTCGCGCGTTCGGCCTGTCCATTCGACTGAGGATGAGCAACTGAAGCGTAGTCGACTCGGGTGCCCTGAGAGGCGCAAAAGGCTTTGAATCTGTCATTATCAAAGTTTGATCCGTTATCTGTGATGATGCTGTGCGGAACTCCATATCTGAATATCAATCCCCTGATAAAACTGATGGCAGTGCTTGCGTCGAGGTCCTTTATGGGTTTGGCTTCTATCCACTTCGTGAACTTGTCGACTGCGACCAACAAGTGGGTGAAGCCACTCCTACCAGTTCTCAGTGGTCCGATCATATCTAGACCCCAGACAGCGAAAGGCCAGACGAGTGGAATGGTCTTCAAGGCGGAGGCGGGCTTGTGAGACATGTTGGAATAAAACTGGCACCCCTCGCACTTGTCGACTATATCCTTTGCCATTTCGTTCGCCTTTGGCCAGTAGAAACCCGCTCGGTATGCTTTAGCCACGATGGTCCGAGAGGACGCGTGATGGCCGCAGGTCCCCGAGTGGATGTCCTCGAGAATTATCTGTCCTTCTTCAGGCGTGATGCACTTCTGACCAACTCCAGTCACGCTTTCTCTGTATAGCTGCCCTTTGATTACTGTAAAGGCTTTGGATCGACGGACGATCTGCCGAGCCTCTTATTCATCTTCTGGGAGCTCTTTTCTTACGATATACGCAATGTACGGCACTGTCCAATCCGGAGTGGTGGTCGTAACTTCCATAATCAGGTCGACCACGGCTGGTATCTCCACTTCGGTCGAGTCAGAGGCGCTTTTTGGTTGTGGAGGCTCTTCTGTGAAAGGATCTTCTTGCACTGATGGTGTGTGAATGTGCTCCAAACACACATCTTTAGGGATGGCCTCCCTTTTGGACCCTATCTTCGCCAAATCATCTGCAGCTTGATTTTTCAGTCGGGGTATATGATGGAGCTCCAACCCCTCGAATCGTTTCTCCAGCTTCCTTACTGCGCTGCAATATCCCGTCATGGATGGGCTTCGGACGTCCCACTCCTTCATCACTTGATTAACAACCAGATCTGAGTCGCCGTAGACCATGAGGCGACGGACGCCTAGCGAAATGGCCATACGTAATCCGTATAGAAGCGCTTCATACTCTGCCTCATTGTTGGAGGAATCAAAGTGAATCTGGAGGACATACTTGAGCTTATCTCCTCGGGGGGAAACCAGTACAACCCCCGCACCGGATCCGTTCAGCATCTTGGAGCCATCGAAAAACATAGTCCAGTGCTCCGAGTGAACTTGAGTCGGAAGCTCCTGCTCGGTCCACTCGGCGAGGAAATCAGCTATTGCCTGGGACTTAATAGCTTTCTTTGCCTCGAACTTGATATCAAGAGGAAGAAGTTCAATTGCCCATTTCGCCACTCGACCGGTTGCATCTCTGTTATGAAGAATCTCTGATAATGGAGCGTTGCTGACGACTGTGACAGAGTGATCGGAGAAATAATGAGCAACCTTCTTCGTGGTCATGTAAATCCCGTAAACGAGCTTCTGATAGTGGGGATATCTTTGCTTCGACGGGGTCAGAACTTCAGAGAGATAATATACTGGGCGTTGAACTTTGAAGGTCTTTCCTTCCTCTTCCCGCTCGACCGTAAGAACGGTACTAACGACTTGTCCCGTGGCTGCTATGTAAAGCAACAATGGCTCTTTGCTGACAGGAGCAGCAAGCACCGGCTGGGTGGAGAGCAGAGCTTTTAGCTCTGCGAATGCTGCATCAGCTTCTGGAGTCCATTCGAACGTGTCTGACTTCTTCATCAGTCGGTAAAGAGGCAGCGCCTTTTCACCGAGCCTGGAGATGAATCGACTTAGGGCGGCCAAGCATCCAGTAAGTTTCTGGACGTCGTGCACACGCACGGGGCGTTTCATCCGGAGTATGGTGCCAACTTTTTCAGGGTTAGCGTCGATTCCTCGTTCGGAGACAAGGAAACCGAGTAACTTTCCTCCAGGGACTCCAAATGTGCACTTCGACGGATTGAGCTTGATATCATAGCTCCTGAGATTGGCAAAAGTTTCAGCTAGGTCAGTCAGCAGGTCGGAACCTTTCCGTGACTTGACCACTATGTCATCCATGTATGCTTCTACATTCCGACTGATTTGAGTGATTAAGCACTTCTGAATCATTCTCATGAATGTAGCTCCGGCGTTCTTGAGACCGAAAGGCATGGTAACATAGCAGAAACACCCAAAAGGGGTGATGAAGGCTGTTTTTATTTCATCGGGTCCATACAGACGGATCTGATGGTATCCAGAGTAAGCATCTAAAAAGGATAACCTCTCGCATCCTGCAGTCGAGTCGACTATTTGATCGATGCGAGGAAGAGGAAAATGATCTTTCGGGCAGGCCCGATTGATATGCTTGAAATCGATGCACATGCGCAACGATCTGTCCTTCTTAGGGACCATCACAACATTAGCGAGCCACTCGGAGTGGTAGATCTCGCGAATGAATTCTGCTGCTAGGAGTCGGGCCACTTCTTCGCCAATGGCTTTTCTCTTCTGAACGGCGGACCGCCGGAGATGCTCCTTGACTGGTTTGGCCTTTGGGTCGACTCGGAGGCGGTGCTCGGCCAGTCCCCTGGGCACACCTGGCATGTCAGCAGGCTTCCATGCAAAGATGTCCCAGTTCTCACGGAGGAACTGGACGAGCGCTTCTTCCTATTTGGGGTCGAGTGTAGTGGAGATGTTGGTTGGAGCCGCATTTGGGTCGGTCGGGTGGATGTGGACTTGCTTGGTCTCACCAGTCGACTGAAATGCTGATTCCGTGGCGGGCTTCTTGGCTCGTAACAATTCACTCGGGTCCGCAGTCTTCTGGTACTCTTGCATCTCTATCTTGGCCATCTGAGCGTCAGCAATTTTGGCGCCTTTCTGAAAGCACTCCTCTGCCTTCTTCTGATTGCCAACGATGGTGATTACACCTTTGGGGCCAGGCATCTTCATCTTGAGGTACACGTAGCATGGTCGAGCCATGAAGCGAGCATAGGCTGGCCTCCCAAGAATGGCGTGGTACGCACTCTGAAAATCCACGACCTCAAAGGTTAATTTTTCTTTCCGGAAATTCTTCGAGTCACCAAAGACGACGTCGAGAGTGATTTGACCGAGTGACTCAGCTTTCTTCCCAGGAATGACTCCGTGGAAGCTCATGTTGCTGGGGCTGATCCGGGACATCGGAATGCCCATCCCCTTCAACGTCTCTGCATACAACAAGTTTAGCCCACTGCCGCCGTCCATCAGAACCTTGGTCAGTCGAGTGCCTTCAACAATTGGGTCGACCACCAACACTTGCCTCCCTGGGGTGGCAATATGAGTCGGATGATCGGACTGGTCGAAGGTGATGGCGGTTTGGGACCACTTCAGGTAATGGGGTGTCACTGGGGCGACCATGTTTACTTCGCGATTGATGACCTTCAGTCGACTCTTACTTTCGACATCAGCGAAAATCATCAGAGTGGAATTGATTTGGGGGTATTCTTCACCGCTGTCTTCTCTGTCTTCAACTTTGTCTGACTCTTTCCCTTTGTCCTTGGCTTGCTTCCCTTGGAACTGTTGCATCAGGAGTCGACATTGTCGAGTGGTATGCTTAGGGTAAATGAGATTTCCCTCTTCATCTTTCTTCGTGTGAATGTGGCATGGTAAGTCCATCACATCGTTCCCGTCCTGGTCTTTCACTTTCTTGGGGTTCCAAGGACCCTTGGGTTTCCCCTTAAACTTCCCCGGGGTCACAGCTAAGGCTTCCCCCGGGGCGACTGGCTCGGCCTTGCGCTTCTGCTTCCGACTGGAGTGTCCTCCGCCGGCCTCATTAGCGGCTGCCTTATACTTGCCACTCCGGAGTCTATCTTCTTCTTCTCCGTTCGCGTACTTGGTGGCGATTTCCATCATTCGACTCAGGGTCATATCTCCGGTTCGACCAAACTTCAAAGTTAACTCCCTGTTTCTGACACCTTCCTTGAAGGCGCAAACTGCCTGATGATCGGATACATTCTCGACCGTGTGATTCAGAGTGATCCACCTCTGGATATAATCCCTCAGGGTTTCACTCGACTTCTGAACACATGACTGCAATTCCGTCAACCCCGCCGGTCGCTTGCAAGTCCCTTCGAATGTCCTGACAAACACCTGGGCTAAATCTTCCCAAGTATAAATACTGCTGGGAGCCAACTGATTCAACCACGCTCTGGCTGATCCTTCCAACATGAGGGGCAAATGCTTCATGGCCACCTCGTCATTGCCGCCTCCGATCTGAACAGCCACTCGGTAATCCTCGAGCCATGTGTCCGGCTTGGACTCTCCGGTGAACTTGCTGACTCCAGCCGCCAACCTGAAGTTGGGAGGAATCACTGCAGCTCTGATTGCTCTGCTGAAACACTCGGGACCTGAGACGGGAACTCTGCTGCTGGACGGGGCGCCTCTGTCACGATCTTCTCGGTGAGCTCTATTTCGGTCGACCAGACCTTGAACGATGATGGATCTCGCATCAAAGCCTGGTTCCCTGGGGTCGACTGGGACCTTTCGCCCAGCACTGAGCTGGCGTCTGTCTTCTTGCCGTCGAGGAATGTACGACCCGGCTCTTGGGGGAGGAGAAGGCACTCGGCGTTGATCGTTGCGATCGAATCGGTGCTCATATCGCTCGTGCCCTTGGTACTGATCCTCGTGCCGGCCTCTGTGTCCTTCACGCCTCGGGGGCGACCTCGGACTATGAGCCGACTGAATGGAATTCGCAGTGACGGATCGACTGTGAATCCTGTTGCGCGACTGAGACACGGCTGAATTCTGGTCACCCGCTGCACGAAGCAAATCCCTGATCTGCAACAGACCTCTCCCTGCCTCCGACTGTGAAGGCTGGATCGACTCCGCTATGCGAGCCGCAGCTGCCAAATTCTGAATCGGGGTACGGTATACCTGGGTCGGCGGCTGGAAGACGCGACGACGACTGGACTCGGGAGCGGGCGGTCGTGCGCGCTCGTCGAGTGCTCTCTGGAGATTCTCCAATCGAGTACGTTCAGCCAAATTGGCCAAGCGCGCCTCCTCCAGGGCTCGCGCCTCAGGGGTTTCTCCAACGATAGAAGTGTGAAGGGCGTCCATGTTCCGGCGACGGAGTTCCTCCCTCTGCACTGAGGTAAGGGGCTCGGGCCTGTACTCTTCGTGACCCCGCGCCGGAATCCCCCCTGCGGCAACCTCTTCGGTATGGGGGAATCCGGGGGGGCTACGTGGTCCGTCGACCATTAGTACTTCCGCCGCTGGGTCACTGCTGTCGCACTCGGACGCAGTCTCTACGGAGCCAGTCGACAGGTCGAACAGGCCGTAGAGTGACTCGTCGGGCTCGATTGCCGCGACTTGGGGGATGGCTGACTGGCGGGCCAGTGCGTGCTTCACCCACCGCTGGAGCCTCGACCGACTGGTGCGCTTGCGCCGGTGGGAAGCTGATGACGATGATGACGATGACGGCGCAACGAATGCCGACCCGTACTGGGTCGACGATTGCCGCAGGAGGACGCCGCGGACGCATGCGCGAAAATGCGTGGCTCCGCGGGCGGGAAGCGCGTCCACGTCGAGTGGAGCCTCCTGCAGCCAAGCAGAGTTGTCAACGACGAAGGAGAGAGCGCCGAGACGGATCTCGCGGCTCTCGACCATGACTCCGCTCGAAAACATGATGTGGGTTGAAAGAATCCCAACTCCTCCAACAAATCGCTAGAACACCTGCCCCACGGTGGGCGCCAACTGTCGTGGTTCTAAGTCTGACAGTGAGAATAGGGGGTAAGTATGGAGAGGCAAGATCCTAGCTATGGAGTAGTTGTATGCGCAAGGAGTTTACGAGTTCGAGCCCTTCTCTGAGGAAGTAACAGCCCTACGTCTCGGAGCCCGGGGGCAGTCGACTGGATTAAGTGTGTATGTGTTACAAAGTTCCGAACCCCCGTCCTAGTGGAGGGGGGTGGCTTATATAGAGTTCGCCAGGACCCCAGCCAGCCCACGTTACAAGGGGTTTAATGTACATAAAGGGAGGGGGTTACTGGTAACGCCTGTAGTAAAGGACCATGAAGGCCATAAAAGCTACTTATGAGGTGACCGTTTGCAGGCAGTGCCTTTAGGTCTTCTTATGGTCGAGTGGTTGCCTTCATGGTCGACTGCCTGTACTTCTGGTCGAGTACGCTTGTGTCCGTCGACTGGGCTGACCAGGTCGACTGACCTGTCGATACTTCTCAGAATGTCTTTCATTGTAGGAGTCATGTCCTTGATTGGGTACCTCAGGTATGATAAGTTACCCTACCCTAGGTACGTATCCTCGTCATTAGCCCCCGAATGGGTCAGGGGTTAAGTGAGAATGGGGTCGAGCCTACGCTTCCGACTCAACCTCCATGCTTCGGTTGCATCTGTCTTCGGAGAAATGGAAGTTACGGTGGGACCTCATTCTTCAGTTGCCTTGATCCATTCAGATGCCCGTCGAGTGGTTTCGGATCACTGTCGAGTGCGTTTATGTGACGAGTCCCTTGGGAGACTTAAGGAAACGGATCTTTTTGTCTGACAACCCGTCCTGTCGATCACGGATCTTGCGGGATTTGAAAATTGAGAAGCGCACCGGACGGAGAAAATCGCGCGAATCGGCTGGATAAGGCAAGGGCGCCTCGATCTCCGCGCCACCTTTTTCGCCACGTACTGCGCGCGCGCCTGTTGCGGGATCTGACTGGGAGGCGCAGGCCCACTGATCAGCCACTCGGGTGTGGCCTTATATAAAGCGATGATTCTGATTTTTTACTGTGCGCCCTCGTTCTTCCTCCCCCTTCCTCCGTAAGCTTCCGCCTCGCTCTCCGCCGCAACCTCGACACCGCCGCTCGGCCAAGACCTCGTTCAAGACGATGGGGACGGACAAGACGGCGGCGGCGGAACGGGCGAAGAAGGCCGCGGCGAAGGGCAAAGGGAAGAAATCCGGCCGAGGCGGGTCGTCCTCGCGGGCCGCTCTGCCGTCCGGCTGGTTGCAGGGGGATTGGATGCCCTCCATCCTTACTCAGGCGGATATCGACGACATGGTGGAGGGGGGACTCATTCCCCACAAGGCCGCTCGCCTTCCTGGGAAGGAGACGGAGCCGAGACCTCGCGAGGGTGAGCGCGTTCTGATACCACCCATGTCGACCGGGGGTTTTCCCTGCCCCCGAGTCCTTTCTTTAGGGCTTTCCTGAACTTCTTCGGAGTGCAGCTCCACCATTTCACGCCCAACTCCATAGTCTATCTTGCTGCGTTCGTGTCTCTATGTGAGTGTTTCTTAGGTTGTCGACCCCACTGGGGCCTCTTCAAGCATATCTTCACTTGCCGATCCCAGTCGGTTAAAAAGCTTAACCCGGACGGGGAGAGGACGCAGGTGATCCAGATGTGCGGGGGCCTCGGGATCCAGACGAGGGGTAAGAGTTGTTTTCCTCCGATGACACTTCCCGATTCCGTGCGTGGGTGGCAGTCGACTTGGTTCTACTGCAAGGACCAGCCGACTCCTGGACACTCGACCGGCCTTCCTCCTTTTACCTTGGACCGAGTGCAGAAACCTGCTTCTTTGAAAGTGGTTCCAGAGGAGAAGGCTCAGGTGAAGGTACTAGTCAGTCGAGTGGTTGAGTTGGTGCCGTAGTCGGACCTTGAGTGTAATCTGTATGATGGATGTTATTTATGTACTTGTGTGAAGTGGCGATTGTAAGCCAACTATGTATCTTTCCCCTTTATTTATTACATGGATTGTGTGAAGATTACCTCACTTGCGACATTGCTTTCAATGCGGTTATGCCTCTAAGTCGTGCCTCGACACGTGGGAGATATAGCCGCATCGAGGGCGTTACAAGTTGGTAATCAGAGCCTTTCCCGACCTTAGGAGCCCCCACTGTTTGATCGTCTTTAGTGGCCGAGTTGTGTCTAGAAAAAAATGTTTTGAGTCATTTAGGAATTATATATCGGAGAGTTTAGGAATTCTTTTTACTCCCCAGTCCCTTCGACCTTCTGGTAAGGCTTCTCAAATTTCACTAAAAAAAAATTTTAGGATCACGCGGGTATATTACAATCGTTCCGATGGTTTTATGATGACAACATTGTCTTGGTTGCCTCCTGACATTTAGGGGTTGTGGCAGTGTCCCGGGGAGTTGAGCTCCGAGGTGTTGTCGTCATAATCTTATCGTGGCGGTTTTGGAATACCTGAGTCTAGTACGACCGACATCGAAAATCTCTTTTGTACAGTTGTTGGTGAGATAACCCTGATAGCCCAGTACTGTGGCGAGTGCAGGGGTATTGCCATGACTTGTATAACGGATGTGTTTTCGAAGGTTGAGGTAGACGATTTCCGAAGGTTTCTTGGTTATGTGTTGAAGGATGGATACAGCTGGTTGTAGGATTTGCTAGTTTGGGTGAGATATTATGCTTCCCCTGTATCCCCAACACCTGATTGCATAACCAGAAAGTTTCGGGAGTTTATAAGTGGGAATTCTTGTAGCTTTAGTATTTCTTCCGCAGATATTTGGTTTGTGATTGGGTAATCCTTACCAAGTATTTGTTCACTTCCGTACCTTGTTGATTTTATTCCTTACCATGTTCTAAGTGGCTTCTCAATTTTGGAAGTGTGATGATTTACATTGGAATTCATTCGTTCATTCTCGTTCGAATGTTAATTGTGAAGACTATATGTTGCAATTTCGTTCCTTTGATTCAGCTTCAATATATCTCTGTCAAGATGCTAATGGATGTCACCCTCTTCAGGATGGCTCCACCAACGCGTCAGAATCCGGAACGCAATGACGGGAATCAGGCTAACCCTCCGCCACCACCTCCGCCTCCGGAAGCTTGGCAAGCCTTGATGACTGCCACAAATGCCAATGCTCAGATTCTGATTCAGCTCTTGCAAGATCGCAACCAAGGGCAAGCTAATCAAGAGAATCAAGGCCAAGGCAACAATCAGCCGCATTTCGCTTCACTGAACCAGTTCCTTGTTAATCAGCCAAAGACCTTCAGCTACTGTGTCGAGGCCACAGACGCAGATGATTGGCTCGTGGACATCAGCAAGCATTTCGAGTGCAGCAATGTGAGACCTGAGGACTTTGTCAAGTTTGCCTCTTTTCAACTCAAAGATCAAGCTGCTGAGTGGTTCCAGCAATACAAAGATTCCAAAGGAGGTCGTGTGATCACTTGGGATGATTTCCGTCGTGATTTCAAAGCGCACCACATTCCAGAAAGTGTTGTTGAGCAGAAGCGTGAGGAATTCCGCAATCTCAAGCAAGGCAACATGTCTGTCTACCAATACAACACTCAGTTCCAGAAACTCTCTCGTTTTGCAAGGCAAGACATCCCTGATGAGAAGAGTATGATCTACCAGTTCAGGCGTGGTCTCAGAGAAGATCTGCAACTTGCTCTCGTGCTTTTCGAGCCATTAAAGTATGATGAATTCTACAACATGGCACTGAAACAAGAAGCTGCTCAGCTCAAGTGTGAGGCATCTAAGAAGAGAGTCAGAGACGCAGTTCAGTCTTCTTCTTCTTCACTTGTGGCAGCTAAGCAACATAAATTCTGGTTGCCTCCTCCTCCGTTCCGTCAGCCTTATCAGCAGAAGAACTCAAGTGGCCGTGGATCTTCCCACCCACCCAACCCTGGCTATCAGAACAAGTCTCAGAACCAAACTCCAAGGCCAAGTGCTCCTTACCATCGTCCACTCTCAGAAGTGACTTGTAACAAATGTCAGCAGAAGGGTCACTATGCGAACAAGTGCTTCAATCAAAGGCGCCTTCCGCCTCCTCCTCCTGTGAAATCTTCCAGCAATGCAGTGGTCAAGCATAATCCTAAGCATGCCAAGGTGAACATGTTGAATGCAGCTCAAGCAGAGGAGTCTTCTGAAGTGATCATGGGTAATCTTCCTGTTAATGATATTCCTGCCAAAGTCTTATTTGATACGGGTGCATCACATTGTTTCATCTCAAGACCTTTTGCATCTAAGCATGATTTCGTTACTCAAGTTTTGCCGAGACCTTTGTCTATTGTGTCCCCGGGTAAGCAATTGACTTCTCGAGTTTCGGTTCCGGATGTCTCTATCAAGATGGGCGACTATAAATTTCTGTCTTCTCCAATGGTGCTTGGTGACTCTGATATTGATCTTATTCTCGGGATGGACTGGCTTTCTAAGCACAAGACTCAGCTTGAGTGTGCTGCCAGGGAAATCAAATTGACTCACACTTCGAACGATGTGATCATCTATGCTTCTCGTGATGATACCATTCGGTTGTTTTCTCTCAATGAGATGGGTGAAATGGAGGCTATCTCTCAGATTCCAGTCGTTTGTGAGTACCAAGATGTTTTTCCAGAAGAGCTTCCGGGTATGCCTCCCCGCAGGCCAGTTGAATTCGTTTTTGAGCTTGAGCCTGGCACAGAACCCGTTTGCAAGCGTCCTTACAAGCTTGGACCAGATGAGCTCAAGGAATTAAAGATTCAACTCGATAAACAAGAACGTCTGGGTCTGATCAGACCGAGTTCTTCTCCTTGGGGTTGTGGTGTTCTTTTTGTCAAGAAGAAGGATGGCACGGACCGACTTTGCGTCGATTACCGTCCATTGAACAAAAAGACTATCAAGAACAAGTACCCACTTCCCAACATCAATGAGCTATTTGAGCAACTCAAAGGTGCTAAGGTGTTCTCCAAGCTTGACCTTCGTATGGGTTATCATCAGATTCGCATTCGTGAAGAAGATATTCCCAAGACAGCATTCAGAACAAGCTTTGGTTCTTATGAATACACTGTCATGTCTTTCGTCCTCGTCAATGCTCCTCCGTATTTCACTCGCTTGATGAATTTCATCTTCAACCCATACATCAACGAGTTTGTCTTGGTCTATCTCGATGATATTTTGGTCTTCTCCAAGAATAAGAAGGATCATGCCGAACATTTGCGGTTGGTACTCGACAAGCTCAGAGAGTATCAATTATATGCGAAGTTCTCCAAATGTGAATTCTGGCTTGATGAAGTTCTTTATCTTGGCCATATCATCTCTGCCAAGGGCATCGCTGTTAATCCAGAGAGGGTGTCTGCAGTTTTGAATTGGAATCCTCCTCAGAATGTCAAGCAGCTTCGCAGTTTCCTTGGACTTGCAAGCTATTGCAGAAGATTCGTTGAGAATTTCTCCAAGATTGCCAAGCCTCTTTCCAACCTTCTCCAGAAGCATGTGAAATATGTATGGTCTCCTGAGTGTGACGTTGCTTTCAACACTCTCAAAGAGAAACTCGTCACTGCTCCAGTTCTGACTCCTCCTGATGAATCAAAGCCTTATGAAGTATTCTGTGATGCTTCTCTCCAGGGCCTCGGTGCTGTGTTAATGCAAGAGAAGAAGGTTGTTGCCTATACCTCTCGCCAGTTGAAGCCTAATGAAAGGAACTACCCCACTCATGATCTTGAGTTGGCGGCAGTTGTCCACGCTCTAATAACATGGAGACATCTCCTGTTGGGAAGGAAAGTGGACATCTTCACCGATCACAAGAGTCTCAAGTATATCTTCACTCAGCCTCATCTCAACCTCAGGCAACTCGATGGGTCGAAATGATTCAAGAGTATAATCCGAGTATTGAATATACTCCAGGCAAGGCTAATGTGGTTGTAGACGCTTTGAGCAGAAAGGCTTATTGCAACAGCTTAATCCTCAAGCCCTTTCAACCGGATCTATGTGAGGCTTTTCGCAAGTTGAATCTCCAAGTTGTTCCTCAAGGTGTTCTTGCCAACCTCATTGTCTCTCCTACTTTGGAAGATCAAATTCGTGAGGCACAATTGTTGGATACCATGGTGAAGAAGGTGAAACGTGGTATTGAAAAGAGCATCCCCAAATACAAGTGCTATCGAGTTGATGACAGAGATACTCTTTTCTTCGAGGACCGGATCGTGGTTCCAAAGGGTGATCTCCGTAAAGTCATTATGAACGAAGCGCACAATTCTCTTCTGTCAATTCATCCTGGAAGTTCGAAGATGTACCATGACCTCAAGCAGTCGTATTGGTGGACTCGAATGAAGCGTGAGATCGCTCAATTCGTGAATGAGTGTGATGTCTGCAGAAGGGTGAAAGCAGAACACAAACGACCAGCTGGACTTCTCCAACCTCTTGTTATTCCAGAATGGAAGTTTGATCATATCGAAATGGACTTCGTGACTGGTTTTCCTAAGTCCAAGCGTGGAAATGATGCTATCTTCGTCGTCATCGACAAGCTCACCAAAGTGGCTCATTTTCTTCCTATCAAAGAGTCTATCACAGCAGCGCAGCTGGCAGAGCTCTACACCTCCAGAATTGTCTCTTTGCACGGCATTCCACAATTGATCTCTTCAGACCGTGGCAGCATCTTTACCTCCAAGTTTTGGGATTCTTTTCAGAAGGCCATGGGCACCAACATCCGCTTCAGCACAGCGTTCCACCCTCAGACTAGTGGACAAGTCGAGCGTGTCAATCAAATTCTTGAAGATATGCTCAGAGCCTGTGTTATCTTTTTCGGCATGAAGTGGGAGGATTGTCTTCCTTATGCTGAATTCTCTTACAACAACAGCTTTCAAGCCAGTTCGGGCAAAGCCCCATTCGAGATTCTCTATGGCAGAAAGTGTCGTACTCCTCTCAACTGGTCTGAAACCGGTGAACGTCAATTGCTCGGCAATGATTTGATCTCAGAGGCTGAGGCCATGTGCAAGGTGATTCGTGAGAACCTCAAAGCAGCGCAGTCGCGCCAGAAGAGCTATTACGACAGCAAACACCAAGATGTGGCATTCGAGATCGGAGACCATGTTTACCTCCGTGTCTCGCCAATGAAAGGAACTCGTCGCTTCGGTATCAAGGGGAAACTTGCTCCCAGATACGTCGGTCCCTTCAAGATCATCGGCAAACGAGGCGATCTCGCCTATCAACTTGAGCTCCCCTCCAACTTTGCAAATGTGCACAATGTCTTCCACGTGTCACAGCTTCGCAAGTGCTTCAAGACGCCTGAGCGCACCATCAACTTCGAAGAGATTGATCTTCAAGAAGATTTGTCCTATCATGAGCATCCAGTTGCTATTCTTGAGACAACTGAGCGCAAGACTCGCAACAAGTCAATCAAATTCCTCAAAGTGAAATGGTCACATCATTCAGACCGAGAGGCCACCTGGGAGCGTGAAGACCACCTACGTTCCGAGTACCCGGAGTTCTTTCAGTCCTAGATCTCGGGACGAGATCCTCTCGTAGTGGTGGTGTGTTGTAACGCCCCAGATGTAACTTGCCATATTTGTAATCCAACTCTTGCCATTTCCGGCTATGTGCTATGATATTCCCTCCGTGGTTGGGTTCTCTCCGTTTTGCATTTTGGTCATGTCATGCATTTCTTATCATGTCATCATGTGCATCGCATTCGCATACGCGTTCGTCTCATAAATCCGAGCATCTTTCCCGGCGTCCCCTTTTACATTTCTTCGTGAGCGGGTATTAAACATTCTCGGAATGGACCGAGGTTTGACATGTGGCCTTGGTATAGCACCGGAAGACCGCCTGTCAAGTTTCGGGTCAATCGGAGTTCGTTTGGTACTCCAACGGTTAACCGGGTAACCGTGAAGGCCTTGTGTGTGTTGCAGCCCAACACCCCTTCAAAACAGCCCAATAACCCATCTAAGACACTCCCATGTCCTCCGCCGTTCGATCACGATCGTGTGGGCGAAAACCGCACTCCGTTTGGAGCCTCCTAGCTCCTTCTACCTATAAATATGTGCTTCCCTCCTCATTTTCGGGCAAACCCTAGTCCATTTCGTCCCCGCGCCGCCGGACGAAATCCCCGCCGTCGGACGCGTCCAGCCGCCACCTCTCCGCGACCAATAGAAGCGTGCCACATCGCCCAGCCACCCGCCGCCGCCAACCGCGGGACGCCACGTGGCGCCCGCGGCCCACTTCGCCGCCGCCTCCTCCCCCGCGGGCCCGCGAGCCCGAGGCCGGCCCCCGCGGCCCGGGTCACCGCCGCCGCCCCGCGGGCGCCCCGCCCTCGCTTCCCCGCGGCTCCGCCTCGCCTCCCGCGCCTCCCCGTCGCCGGCGGCCGCCGCCGCGCGCCCGCGCCGCGCCGCCGCCCCGCCTCCCCGCGCCTCGGCGTCCGCGCCGCGCCGCCCCCGCGCCTCCCCTCGCCGCCCCGCGCCATCCGCGGCCAGATCCGGGCCGGCGCCGCCCGGATCCGGCCGGATCCGTCTCCGCCGCCGCCACTCCGGCGCGGTTCCGGCGAGCCGCCGCCGCCGCCTCGATCCGCGTCCCGGCTGGGTTGACTTCCCCGAGTCCAATTATTTCTCTAAGTCCTTTATTTTCATCATCAACACCGCATCTTCATCATGCCATAACTTTGCGTCCCTAGCTCTGTTTCGCGCGTATAATATGTCAAATTATTCGTCTCGAAGAGTACATCATTTTGTTCCATTGCATCATTTTCATTTGAGTTCATCTTGATGCCCGAAATGCTGTTAGAAGAGGGCTAGTTGATGTTTATTGCTGGATCTTATCTGAACATGCACTTTTGTCATTTTTTCCATGATTGATGTGAACCTCCTATGAAGTTGAGTCCAACATGAGTTTTGTAATATGCCATGTTACCTATCCAGAGGATTTTTCCATGTATTTTTATGATCTATGTGGTGACTAGCACAAGCATGCAAACTAGGTGTCTTGATGTTGCTGATTTCAGAGACTTAGTGATTTCACTAATTCCCTGACTGCTGTTATTTTTATGCCATGTATTCATGTTGTTTCTGAGAGATCCATGCATAATTTGAGCATAATCAGTAAGGGAGTTTTGAACTTGAGTATTTAATTAATCCATCCATGCCTTTGTTTGCAATTATGGAGTGCCATAGCTTGAGTCAATCGAGCTCTACTTTTGCTTCAAAATGTTGCTGGCAGATTGTTTACATGTTATTCGATTTTGCCAAGCTTGGTGTAGTTGGTCCTTACATGATATGATGTTGTTCTTGCCATGTATTGTTACTATGCCATGTATTCTTGATGTATGTATGCTTAGTTTATCATGAAATGATCTGTAGTGAGTGCATCGAGCTCACGAACATGCCTAGTCGTTATTAGTTTTCTGCCATGTCCAGTTTTCTGCTAAGTCTGAAACCTGTAACGAAACTTGCTTATTTGACATGGGTGTAATCATATTTTATGGTCCTTTTTGGCTTATGATCATTAAGGGATTTTTGTCATGTGCTATGTGTAGATTCATGCCATGTCTTATTTTGCTATGTTCTGAACCTGTAGCATGGTGTTCCATTGCTCTGAACATGTCATCCTGATGATAGTTTCTGCTTGTTGATATTTTCTCTAAGTCTGAGAACTTGTTATCGTTTGCACTTTTGCCATGATGGTTTGGACCTGTTATGATGGGATTGAGCCGTAGCTCAGTGTTCATCTTTTGTCGTGCATCTTGAGTAGATTACTGTCATATGCTTTGTTGCCATGTTTGGGTGCAGTAGCTTAATTATTTGTTGCTTGCTAAGTAGCATCATGCTGTCTATGGCAGATTCGTGTCATTCTTGTTTTGCTTGCCATTTGCAAACCGTGCATCCGATTCCGGTGATCTTTATATCGATTTCAACCGAAATCACCTCATCTATCCAGTGGCATGATTGGTTTGCCAAGATTATGCCCTGTTCATCCTTGTCCTCCCGGAGCATGCATACGCATTGCATATCACCTCTCGCATGTCATTGCCATGTTTTGCATCATGTTGCTTGCGCATTGCATCGTGGTTGATATTGGTTCCTTTGCTTGTTCTCTTGTCTTGGGTAGAGCCGGGAGACGAGTACGTGACCGAGGATTCCGTTGAGAACGCTTACGAGGACCAAGCTTTCGACAACTCTGAGAACCTTGCGGGCAAGATGACCATACCCTCGAAATCACTTCTATCTTTGCTTGCTAGATTGCTCGCTCTTTTGCTATGCCTATGCTGCGATACCTACCACTTGCTATATCATGCCTCCTATGTTGCCATGTCAGCCCCTAACCATCCATGTCCTAGCAAACCGTTGTTTGTCTATGTTACTGCTTTGCTCAGCCCCTCTTATAGCGTTGTTAGTTGCAGGTGAAGATGAAGTTTGTTCCTTGTTGGAACATGGTCTTGTTGTTCCTTGTTGGAACATGTTTACTTGTTGGGATATCACAATACCTCTTATTTAATTAATGCATCTATATACTTGGTAAAGGGTGGAAGGCTCGGCCTTATGCCTGGTGTTTTGTTCCACTCTTGCCACCCTAGTTTCCGTCATACCGGTGTTATGTTCCCGGAGTTTGCGTTCCTTACACGGTTGGGTGATTTATGGGACCCCCTTGACAGTTCGCTTTGAATGAGACTTTTCCAGCAAGGCCCAACATTGGTTTTACCATTTGCCACCTAGCCTTTTTCCCTTGGGTTCTGCAGACTCAAGGGTCATCTTTATTTTAAACCCCCGGGCCAGTTCTCCTTCGATTGCTGGTCCAAACTAGAGCCCTTTGCAGCGCCACCTCGGGGCAACTCGAGGGCTGGTTTTAGTTGTACGGACTGCTCATCCGGATGTGCCCTGAGACCGAGATATGTGCAGCTCCTATCAGGATTTGTCGGCACAATCGGGCAGCTTTGCTGGACTTGTTTTATTGCTGTTGAAATGTCTTGTAGTCCGGGATTCCGAGATTGATCGGGTCTTCCCGGTAGAAGGAATATCCTTCGTTGACCGTGAGAGCTTATCATGGGCTAAGTTGGGACACCCCTGCAGGGTATTATCTTTCGAAAGCCGTGCCCGCGGTTATGAGGCAGATGGGAATTTGTTGATGTCCAGTTGTAGAAAACCCGAAGTTGACCTTAATTAAAACACATCAACCGCGTGTGTAACCGTGATGGTCCCTTCTCGGCGGGGTCCGGGAAGTGAACACGGTTGTTGGAGTTATGTCTGACGTAGGTCGTTTCAGGATCACTTCTTGATCACTTCTAGCTTCACGACCGTGCTTTGCCTTCTCTTCTCGCTCTCTTTTGCGCGGTAGTCAACATATGCTAGTTGCTTGCTGCAGCTCCACCTCACTATCCTTTTCCCACCTTTAAGCTTAAATAGTCTTGATCTCGCGGGTGTGAGATTGCTGAGTCCCCGTGGCTCACAGATATTATCACCTCAGTTGCAGGTACCAACGATGTCATTGCAGATGACGCGACCGAGCTCACTTGGGAGTTCGATGAGGAACGTGGCCGTTACTATGTTTCTTTTCCAGATGATCAGTAGTGGAGCCCAGTTGGGCGATCCGGGGATCTGTTTAGCATTTGGGGTAGTCTTCTTTCATTTTGGTGCCGTAGTCGGACCTTGAGTGTAATCTGTATGATGGATGTTATTTATGTACTTGTGTGAAGTGGCGATTGTAAGCCAACTATGTATCTTTCCCCTTTATTTATTACATGGATTGTGTGAAGATTACCTCACTTGCGACATTGCTTTCAATGCGGTTATGCCTCTAAGTCGTGCCTCGACACGTGGGAGATATAGCCGCATCGAGGGTGTTACATCGCGCCCATTGTGGAAAGGGTGGCTGGGATCAAGAGGATCGAGGGCGACCGTGTGGATTAGGCTGCCCGCCCTTTTCTTTTCTTGTCGCCGCTGGCCAAGTTATGAAAACAATTCATTAGGGCTGCGACAAGCTATCTTGTAATATAACTTTATCTTAGGTAGTGAATGCACTATTACTTCCTCTATTTGATTCCCTCCTTTGTATGTTATTGCCCTACGCTTTTAGGGAACTTGCCGGCGTAGGCACACTTGCTGAGTGCGGGACATCAGCAGCCCGCTGGCGGTGCCATTGCCGGCAAGAAACCTTGTCGTGACTAGCCGCGGTTCACTTAAGTTGTTGAGCAGGCTCGAAGCGAAATAAGGGCGCAACTGCAGTTGCAGCACACTCAAGTCGCTGAGCAAGCTCGAAACAAAGTAAGGGCGCGAGTCTGGTCGCAGCATACTTAAATCGTTGAGCGGACTCGAAACGAAGTAAGGGCGCGACTAGCCACGAGCTGGTTCCTCCGCGCATAGGTTTTCCATACAAAGTACGGTCGTTCGAGGAAGATAACCCTAGAATTTAAAAACTTGATTGCTCAGACTTTGGCAACTTAGCTTTTCCATGGCACGCTGCACGGCAAGGTCGCTTTCTAGCAAGGCGAAACATGAGGCTCGTCATTGCTTACCGGGGGTCAGTGCTGCACAGAGTGTCAGATAATGCATGCAAAGAATAAAGAGCATGAGATCGACAAGATGCGCGGAACACATGAACTCAATCTGTGCACAGGGTCTGCGCCTGGCTCTGTACAAAGGATCACATGCAACAGCGGCAAGACTTGTACAGAAGGGTGGTTGCCGGACGGGGTCCGACAACCGCGCCTTACAGGCGAAACTTACGAAGATGCCCAACGTTCCAGGAGTTGCTCACCGGAGTGGTATCTTCGGTCTCAAGGCGGACATCGCCAGACCTAGTGACTTGTTTCACCCGGTAAGGGCCCTCCCACTTCCTCGAAACTTCTGGCACAAACTTTGCGGCTATAAAAGCAGCGCAAAGCTTGCTGGTAGCGAGCAGCTCGCACAGCGGCCTGAAGACGGTCCTCCTCGAGGAGCAGCGCGTCATCTCGTCGCAGCTGCTCTTGCTCGAGCTCAGCGTGAGCGAGCACTTGAGGTGGCCCGTATGCGAGATCCGTGGGGCTAACTGTCCCCGCTCCATGGAATAGAGCGAAAGGTTGCCTAGTCATACCAGGGCTTACCTGTGCCGAGAGATGTCGGTGTTGGGGAACGTAGCAGAAATTTAAAAAAATTTCCTACGTGTCACCAAGATCAATCTATGGAGAAACCAGCAACGAGGGGAAAGAGAGATTGCATCTACATACCACTTTGTAGATCGCGAGCGGAAGCGTTCAACGAACGGGGATGAGGTAGTCATACACGACGTGATCCAAATCACCAGAGATCCTAGCACCGAAAGGACGGCACCTCCGTGTTCAACACACGTACGGTCAGCGTAACGTCTCCTTCTTCTTGATCCAGCAAGGCAAAGGAGAGGTTGAGGAAGATGGCTCCAGCAGCAGCACGACGGCGTGGTGATGGTGGAGCTGCAGTACTCCGGCAGGGCTACGCCAAGCTCTATGGAGGAGAAGGAGGTGTTGGAGAGGGAGAGGGAGGCGCCAGGGCAAGGGTGCGTCTGTCCCCTCCCCTCCCCTCATATATATAGCCCCCTAAGGGGGGGCGCCGGCCCTAGGAGATGCAATCTCCTAGGGGGGGCGGCGGCCAAGGGGTGGGGGGCTTGCCCCCCAAGCAAGGGGGCGCCCCCTTTAGGGTCCCCCCCCCTTAGGCGCGCATGGGACCTGGGGAAGTGGCGCCCCAGCCCACTTTAGGCTGGATCCTTTCCCACTTCAGCCCATGGGGCCCTCCGGGATAGGTGGCCCCACCCGGTGGACCCCCCGGGACCCTCCGGTGGTCCCGGTACAATACCGATAACCCCGAAACTTGTCCCGATGGCCAAAACAGCACTTCCTATATATAATTCTTTACCTCCGGACCATTCCGAAACTCCTCGTGACGTCCGGGATCTCATCCGGGACTCCGAACAACATTCGGGTTACTGCATATACATTTCTTCACAACCCTAGCGTCACTGAACCTTAAGTGTGTAGACCCTACGGGTTCGGGAGACATGCAGACATGACCGAGACGGCTCTCGGGCAATAACCAACAGCGGGATCTGGATACCCATGTTGGCTCCCACATGCTCCACGATGATCTCATCGGATGAACCACGATGTCGAGGATTCAATTAATCCCGTATACGATTCCCTTTGTCAATCGGAACGATACTTGCCCGAGATTCGATCATTGGTATCCCAATACCTTGTTCAATCTCGTTACCGGCAAGTCTCTTTTACTTGTTCCGCAACACATCATCCCGTTATCAACTCCTTGATCACATTGTGCACATTATGATGATGTCCTACCGAGTGGGCCCAGAGATACCTCTCCATTTACACGGAGCGACAAATCCCAGTCTCGATTCGTGCCAACCCAACAGACACTTTCGGAGATACCTGTAGTGTACCTTTATAGCCACCCAGTTACGTTGTGACGTTTGGCACACCCAAAGCATTCCTACGGTATCCGGGAGTTGCACAATCTCATGGTCTAAGGAAATGATACTTGACATTTAGAAAAGCTTTAGCATACGAACTACACGATCTTTGTGCTAGGCTTAGGATTGGGTCTTGTCCATCACATCATTCTTCTAATGATGTGATCCCGTTATCAATGACATCCAATGTCCATGGTCAAGAAACAGTAACCATCTATTGATCAACGAGCTAGTCAACTAGAGGTTTACCAGGGACATGGTGTTGTCTATGTATCCACACATGTATCTGAGTTTCCTATCAATACAATTCTAGCATGGATAATAAACGATTATCATGAACAAGGAAATATAATAATAATCAATTTATTATTGCCTCTAGGGCATATTTCCAACAGTCTCCCACTTGCACTAGAGTCAATAATCTAGTTCACATTGATATGTGATTAACACTCAAGGTCACATCCTTATGTGACTAACACCCAAGAGTTCTGGGTTTGATCATGTTATGCTTGTGAGAGAGGTTATAGTCAACGGGTCTGCAACATTCAGATCCGTATGTACTTCGCAAATTTCTAAGTCATCTTGTAGATGCAACTATTACGCTACATTTGGAGCTATTCCAAATAACTGTTCTACTATACGAATTCAGTTTACTACTCAGAATAATCTGGATTAGTGTCAAAGTTTGCATCGGCGTAACCCTTTACGACGAACTCTTTTTACCACCTTCATAATCGAGAAAATTCCTTAGTCCACTAGTTACTAAGGATAACTCTGACCGCTGTCCTGTGATCCATTCTTGGATCACTCTTGTACCCCTTGACTGACTCATGGCAAGGCACATTTCAGGTGCGGTACACAGCATAGCATAATGTAGAGCCTATGTCTTAAGCATAGGGGACGACCTTCGTCCTTTCTCTCTATTCTGCCGTGGTCAAGCTTTAAGTCTTAACTTCGTACCTTACAACTCAGACAAGAACTTCCTTCTTTGACTGATCTATCTTGAACACCTTCAAGATCATGTCAAGGTATGTGCTCATTTGAAAATACCATTAAGCGTTTTGATCTATCCTTATAGATCTTGATGCTCAATGTTCAAGTAGCTTAATCCAGGTTTTCCATTGAAAAACTATTTTCAAATAACCCTATATGCTTTCCAGAAATTCTACATCATTTCTGATCATCAATATGTCAACAACATATACTCATCAGAAATTCTATAGTGCTCCCACTCACTTCTTTGGAAATACAAGTTTCTCATAAACTTTGTATAAACCCAAAATCTTTGATCATCTCATCAAAGTATACATTCCAACTCCGAGATGCTTACTCCAGTCCTCAGAAGGATTGCTGGAGCTTTGCATACTTATTAGCATCTTTCAGGATTGACAAAACCTTCCGGTTGCATCACATACAACCTTTCCTCAAGAAAATCGTCGAGGAAACAATGTTTTGACATCTTATCTGCACGATTTCATAAATAATGCAGTAATCGCTAACATAATTCCAACAGACTTTTAGCATCGCTACAGGTGAGAAAGTCTCATCGTAGTCAACTCCTTGAACTTGTCAGGAAACATCTTAATGACAAGTCGAGCTTTCTTAATGGTGACATTTACCATCATTGTCCGTCTTCCTTTTAAAATCCATCTGTACTCAACAGCCTTACGACCATCGAGCCGTTCTGCCAAAGTCTACACTTTGTTTTCATACATGGATCCTCTCTCAAATTTTATGGCCTCGAGCCATCCATCGGAATCCGGGCCCACCATCGCTTCTCCATAGCTCGTAGGTTCATTGTTGTCTAGCAACATGACTTCCAAGATAGGATTACGTACCACTCTGAAGTAGTACGCATCCTTGTCATCCTACGAGGTTTGGGAGTGACTTGATTCGAAGTCTCATGATCACTATCATAAGCTTCCACTTCAATTGGTGTAGGTGCCATAGGAACAACTCATGTGCCCTGCTACACACTAGTTGAAGTGACGGTTCAATAACCTCATCAAGTCTCCACCATCCTCCCACTCAATTCTTTCGAGAGAAACTTTTCCTCGAGAAAGAACCCGATTTGAGAAACAATCCCTATTGCTTTCGGATCTGAGACAGGAGGTATACCCAACTGTTTTGGATGTCCTATGAAGATGCAGTTATCCGCTTTGGGTTCGAACTTATCAGCCTGAAACTTTTTCATATAAGCGTCGCAGCCCCAAACTTTTAAGAAATGACAGCTTAGGTTTCTCTAAACCATAGTTCATACGGTGTCATCTCATCGGAATTACGTGGTGGCCTATTTAAAGTGAGTGCGGTTGTCTCTAATGCCTAACCCATGAACGATAGTGGTAATTCGATAAGAGACATCATGGTACGCACCATATCCAATAGGGTGCAACTATGATGTTCGGACACACCATCACACTATGGTGTTCCAGGCGGTATTAGTTGTGAAACAATTTCCACAGTGCCAAACTCGTAACTCAGATATTCATTTCTGTGATCATATCATAGACATTTTATCCTCTTGTCACGAAGATCTTCAACTTCATTCTGAAATTACTTGAACCATTCAATAATTCAGACTTGTGTTTCATCAAGCAAATATACTCAGTATCTACTCAAATTATCTGTGAAGTAAGAGCATAACGATATCCACTGCGTGCCTCAGCACTCATTGGACTGCACACATCAAAATGTGTTACTTCCAACAAGTTGCTTTCTTGTTCCATTTTACTGAAACCGAAGCTTTCAGTCATCTTGCCCATGTGGTATGATTTTCATATCTCAAGTGATTCAAAATCAAGTGAGTCCAAACGGCCCATCTGCATGGAGTTTCTTCATGCGTATATACCGATAGACATGGTTCACATTACTCAACCCTTTTCAAAAAATGAGTGAGTCCAAAATCCATCAACATGGTGCTTCTTCGTGCGTTTTATACCAATATGACTTACATGGCAGTGCCACAAATAGGTGGTACTATCATTACTATCTTTTGGTATGAACATGTGTATCACTATGATCGAGATTCAATAAACCATTCATTTTAGGTGCAAGACCATTGAAGGAATTATTCAAATAAATAGAGTAACAATTATTCTCCTTAAATGAATAATCATATCGCGATAGACATAATCCAATCATGTCTATGCTCAACGCAAACACCAAATAACAATTATTTAGGTTTAACACCAATCTCGATGGTAGAGGGAGCGAGCGATGCTTGATCATATCAACCTTGGAAACACTTCCAACACATATCGTCAGCTCACCTTTAGCTAGTCTCCTTTTATTCCGCAGCTTTTATTTCGAGTTACTAACACTTAGCAACCGAACCGGTATCTAATACCCTGATGCTACTAGGAGTACTAGTAAAGTACACATTCACATAATGTATATCCAATATACTTCTATCGACAGCCTTCTCATCTACCAAGTATCTAGGGTAATTCTGCTCCAGTAGCTGTTCCCCTCATTACAGAAGCACTTAGTCTTGGGTTTGGGTTCAACCTTGGGTTTCTCTACTAGAGCAGCAGCTGATTTGCCGTTTCATGAAGGATCCCTTCTTGCCCTTGCCCTTCTTGAAACTAGTGGTTTCACTAACCATCAATAATTGACGCTCCTTCTTGATTTCTACTTTCGCGGTGTCAAACATCGCGAATATTTCAAGGATCATCATATCCATCCCTGTTATAGTTCATCACAAAGCTGTAGCAGCTTGGTGGCAATGACTTTGGAAAAACATCACTATCTTATCTGGAAGATCAACTCCCACTCGATTCAAGTGATTGTTGTACTCAGACAATCGGAGCACAAGCTCAACGATTGAGCTTTTCTCCCTTAGTTTGCAGGCCAAGAAAATCGTCGGAGGTCTTATACCTCTTGACGTGGGCACGAGCCTGAAATCCCAATTTCAGCCCTCGAAACATCTCATATGTTCCGCGACATTTCAAAATGTCTTCGGTGCCTCAATTCTAAATCATTTATCATTACCGAACTATCATGTAGTCATCAAAACGTGTATGTCACATGTTCGCAACATCCACAGACCACATTCGAGGTCCAGCACTCCGAGCGGTGTATTAAGGACACAAGCCTTCTACTGTCCGCAAAATTGCTACTATCAACTTCCAACTATATTTTCTCTAGGAACATATTTAAAACAGTAGAACTAAAGCGCGAGCTACGACATAATTTGCGAAGACCTTTTCGACTATGTTCAAGATAATTAAGTTCATCTTATGAACTCCCACTCAGATAGACATCCCTCTAGTCATCCAAGTGATTACATGATCCGAGTCAACTAGGCCGTGTCCGATCATCACGTGAGACGGACTAGTCAACGTCGGTGAACATCTTCATGTTGATCATACCTACCATACGACTCATGCTCGACCTTTCGGTCTTCTGTGTTCCGAGGCCATGTCTGTACATGCTAGGCTCGTCAAGTCAACCTAAGTGTTTGCATGTGTTCCGAGGCCATGTATGTACATGCTAGGCTCGTCAACACCCGTTGTATTCGAACGTAAGAATCTATCACACCCGATCATCATGTGGTGCTTCGAAACGACGAAATTTCGCAACGGTGCACAGTTAGGGGGAACACTTTCTTGAAATTTTTATGAGGGATCATCTTATTTACTACCGTTGTTCTAAACAAATAAGATGTACAAACATGATAAACATCACATGCAACAAATAGTGACATGATATGGCCATCATCACTTTGCTCCTTTTGATCTCCATCTTCGGGGTTCCATGATCATCGTCGTCACCGGCATGACACCATGATCTCCATCATCATGATCTCCATCATCGTGTCTTCATGAAGTTGTCACGTCAACTATTACTTCTACTACTATGGCTAACGCTTTAGCAATAAAGTAAAGTAATTACATGACGTTTATGTTGACACGCAGGTCATAAATAAATTAAAGACAACTCCTATGGCTCCTGCCGGTTGTCATACTCATCGACATGCAAGTCGTGATTCCTATTACAAGAACATGATCATCTCATACATCACATATATAATACATCACATCCTTTGGCCATATCACATCACATGGCATACCCTGCAAAAACAAGTTAGACGTCCTCTAATTGTTGTTTGCATGTTTTACGTGGCTGCTATGGGTTTCTAGCAAGAACGTTTCTTACCTACGCAAAACCACAACGTGATATGTCAATTGCTATTTACCCTTCATAAGGACCCTTTTCATCGAATCCGATCCGACTAAAGTGGGAGAGACTGGCACCCTCTAGCCACCTTATGCAACTAGTGCATGTCAGTCGGTGGAACCTGTCTCACGTAAGTGTACGTGTAAGGTCGGTCTGGGCCGCTTCATCCCACAATGCCGCCGAATCAAGATTGACTAGTAACGGTAAGCATATTGAACAAAATCAACGCCCACAACTACTTTGTGTTCTACTCGTGCATAGAATCTACGCAATAGACCTAGCTCATGATGCCACTGTTGGGGAATGTAGCAGAAATTTAAAAAAATTCCTACGTGTCACCAAGATCAATCTATGGAGAAACCAGCAACGACGGGAAAGAGAGATTGCATCTACATACCACTTTGTAGATCGCGAGCGGAAGCGTTCAACGAATGGGGATGAGGTAGCGTACACGACGTGATCCAAATCACCGGAGATCCTAGCACCAAAAGGACGGCACCTCCGCGTTCAACACACGTACGGTCAGCGTAATGTCTCCTTCTTCTTGATCCAGCAAGGCAAAGGAGAGGTTGAGGAAGATGGCTCCAGCAGCAGCACGACGGCGTGGTGATGGTGGAGCTGCAGTACTCCGGCAGGGCTACGCCGAGCTCTATGGAGGAGAAGGAGGTGTTGGAGAGGGAGAGGGAGGCGCCAGGGCAAGGGTGCGGCTGCCCCCTCCCCTCCCCTCATATATATAGCCCCCTAAGGGGGGGCGCCGGCCCTAGGAGATGCAATCTCCTAGGGGGGGCGGCGGCCAAGGGGTGGGGGGCTTGCCCCCCAAGCAAGGGGGCGCCCCCTTTAGGGTTCCCCCCCCCTTAGGCGCGCATGGGCCCTAGGGAAGTGGCGCCCCAGCCCACTTTGGGCTGGATCCTTTCCCACTTCAGCCCATGGGGCCCTCCGGGATAGGTGGCCCCACCCGGTGGACCCCCCAGGACCCTCCGGTGGTCCCGGTACAATACCGATAACCCCGAAACTTGTCCCGATGGCCAAAACAGCACTTCCTATATATAATTCTTTACCTCCGGACCATTCCGAAACTCCTCGTGACGTCCGGGATCTCATCCGGGACTCCGAACAACATTTGGGTTACTGCATATACATTTCTTCACAACCCTAGCGTCACCGAACCTTAAGTGTGTAGACCCTACGGGTTCGGGAGACATGCAGACATGACCGAGACGGCTCTCGGGCAATAACCAACAGCGGGATCTGGATACCCATGTTGGCTCCCACATCCTCCACGATGATCTCATCGGATGAACCACGATGTCGAGGATTCAATTAATCCCGTATACGATTCCCTTTGTCAATCGGTACGATACTTGCCCGAGATTCGATCATCGGTATCCCAATACCTTGTTCAATCTCGTTACCGGCAAGTCTCTTTTACTCGTTCCGCAACACATCATCCCATGATCAACTCCTTGATCACATTGTGCACATTATGATGATGTCCTACCGAGTGGGCCCAGAGATACCTCTCCGTTTACACGGAGCGACAAATCCCAGTCTCGATTCGTGCCAACCCAACAGACACTTTCGGAGATACCTGTAGTGTACCTTTATAGCCACCCAGTTACGTTGTGACGTTTGGCACACCCAAAGCATTCCTACGGTATCCAGGAGTTGCACAATCTCATGGTCTAAGGAAATGATACTTGACATTTTGAAAAGCTTTAGCATACGAACTACACGATCTTTGTGCTAGGCTTAGGATTGGGTCTTGTCCATCACATCATTCTTCTAATGATGTGATCCCGTTATCAATGACATCCAATGTCCATGGTCAGGAAACAGTAACCATCTATTGATCAACGAGCTAGTCAACTAGAGGTTTACCAGGGACATGGTGTTGTCTATGTATCCACACATGTATCTGAGTTTCCTATCAATACAATTCTAGCATGGATAATAAACGATTATCATGAACAAGGAAATATAATAATAATCAATTTATTATTGCCTCTAGGGCATATTTCCAACAGTCGGCGTATGTTCGGACGCCGTGCCACCATGAGCTTGGTGCATGTTCGGACGTCGTGGCACCATGAGATGGCTCGGCGACGCCCGTTCCGCTGCCGGTGCCGCCCCCACCACCCGTTTGCTCCAGGGGCGGTGGGTTCGACGCGGACGGACCAGCCACCTCCGGAGCCTTCTTCTTCGTTGGCATGTCGATGAAGATGAAGGAGATCTAGCCTGTGCAGACGCCGGATCAGGTTCACACAACTTTGACGCCCCCTCCTTGGCGCGCCAAAGATGTCGGGGGAAATCTGCCTCCACAAACACCTATGGGGACCGAGCCCCTTTCTGGTTCGGCGGGGGGCGGAGGTCACGCGAAGAGCGGATCGAGGCGATGCACACAAGGGGTTTACCCAGCTTCGGGACGCACGGATGCGTAAAACCCTACTGCTGCTTTGTGGTTTGTATTGTGTTCTTGTTCGGGAGCGCTGAGTGCTACAGTACACTCAGGCAACTAATCAGACCGAGCGTGAGTGGCCTCCTTTCTCCCTTCCTCTTCATGTTGCGCATGAGGCCTCCTTTTATATGCGCAAGGGGTTACCCATAGGTGGCAACGTAGGCGGGGGTAAAACTGGAAAACGCTGTGTTGGGTACAGCTGTTTGCACAGTGCTACCATACCTAACTCTGACGGCAGGGGACAAGGGCATTAAATGCCCGTCTAAGTCGCCCAAACAGTGCAGAAAAGGGACCGTCAGGGGCGCCACCATTTGCCACGACGGCTACCCTGTCAGCGTTGCTTCGCCACCGCATGCCCCTGGCTGCGCAGCCTCTCGCCACGTACGCCTGGAATGGCCCCAGAGCGACGCGTGGGTGGATGAGCTGGAACGCAGGCGCGGGGTGGTGACTTGCCGCGGCAAGCGCCTTGCCGTGGTTGATGCCTTGTCATGCCCGGGAGCTTGTTGCTCACCGGTCCTTGCCGGGACGCGTGGCGCGTCGCAGCAAGTCTCTTGTCGTGCCCTGGTCGGCCTTCCCGGCAAGCTCCTCTTGCCGGGGCCTTGTGCTTCGAGCGGCCGTCCCGGCAAGCTCCTCTTGCCGGGGCCTTGCTCTCTTCGGGTGGCCTTCCCGGCAAGCTCCTCCTGCCGGGGCCTTGGCTCGAATACTTTGTTCTTGGATGGCCCAAAAAGGGACCATGAAGAGTTGTTGGCGATCGCCTGGCAAGCCTTGCCGCGGGGTGCTACGACTGCCCGTGCACAAGTTCTGGGTACTAAGGTGCCCCTACTTTAGTACACCGACAATAAACGATCCCAAATGGGGACCCGGTACCAAAACAACAACAACGGGCACACAAGGTTTATGTCCGCCTACCTTATCAGGGTAGCGTGATACGTCTCCAACGTATCTATAATTTTTGATTGCTCCATGCTATATTATCTACCGTTTTGGACTATATTGGGCTTTATTTTCCAATTTTGTATTATTTTTGGGACTAACCTATTAACCGGAGGCCCAGCCCAGAATTGCTGTTTTTTGCCTATTTCAGTGTTTCTAAGAAACGGAATATCAAACGGAGTCCAAACAGAATAATCCTTTCTGGAACGTGATTTTCTTCCCGAATATGACCCAGGAGACTTGGACCCTACTCCAAGGAAGCTTCGAGGTGGGCACGAGGTAGGGGGGTGCGCCCTACACCCCCAGGCGCGCCCCCACCCTCATGGGCCCATCGAGGCTCCACCGACGTACTTCTTCCTCCTATATATACCCACGTACCCCCAAACGAACAGAACAGGAGCCAAAAACCTAATTCCACCGTCGCAACTTTCTGTATCCACGAGATCCCATCTTGGGGCCTATTCCGGAGCTCCGCCGGAGAGGGCCGTCATCACGGAGGGCTTCTACATCATCATAGCCTCTCCGATGAAGTGTGAGTAGTTTACCTCAGACCTTCGGGTCCATAGTTATTAGCTAGATGGCTTCTTGTCTCTTTTTGGATCTCAATACAATGTTCTCCCCCTCTCTCATGGAGATCTATTCGATGTAATCTTCTTCTTTTTTTGCGGTGTGTTTCTTGAGACCGATGAATTGTGGGTTTATGATCAAGTCTATCTATGAATAATATTTGAATCTTCTCTGAATTCTTTTATGTATGATTGGTTATCTTTGCAAGTCTCTTCGAATTATCCGTTTGGTTTGGCCAACTAGATTGGTAGTTCTTGCCATGGGAGAAGTGCTTAGCTTTGGGTTCGATCTTGAGGTGTCCTTTCCCAGTGACAGAAGGGGCAGCAAGGCACGTATTGTATCATTGCCATCAAGGATAACAAGATGGGGTTGATTTCATATTGCATGAATTTATCTCTCTACATCATGTCATCTTGCTTAAAGCGTTACTCTGTTTTTAACTTAATACTCTAGATGCATGCTGGATAGCGGTCGATGAGTGGAGTAATAGTAGTAGATGCAGAATCGTTTTGATCTACTTGTCACGGACGTGATGCCTAGATATTCTCACAACTATGCTCAATTCTGTCAATTACTCAATAGTAATTTGTTCACCCACCGTAGAAAACTTATGCTCTTGAGAGAAGCCACTAGTGAAACCTATGGCCCCCGGGTCTATTATCATCATATCAATCTCCATCACTTCAATCTTGTTTTGCTTTTTACTTTGCCTTTACTTTTCACTTTGCATCTCTATACCAAAAATACCAAAAATATTGTCTCTATCAGATCTCACTCTCGTAAGTGACCGTGAAGGGATTAACAACCCCTAATCGCGTTGGTTGCGAGTTGCTATCGATTTGTGCATGTACGAGGGACTTGAGCGTGGCCTCCTACTGGATTGATACCTTGGTTCTCAAAAACTGAGGGAAATACTTACGCTACTCTGCTGCATCATCCTCTCCTCTTTGGGGAAAACCAATGCAAGCTCAAGAGGTAGCAAGAAGAATTTCTGGCGCCGTTGCCGGGGAGTCTACGCAAAAAGTCAAACATACCAAGTACCCATCACAATCCCTATCTCCCGCATTACATTAGTTGCCATTTGCCTCTCGTTTTCCTCTGCCCCACTTCACCCTTGCCGTTTTATTCGCCCTCTCTTTCTCCTTCCCCTTCTCCTTCTCCTTCTCTGTTTGCCTTTTTCTCGCTTGCCTTTTGTTTGCTCGTGTGTTGGATTGCTTGTTTGTCGCAATGACTCAAGATACTACCAAATTGTGTGACTTCACCAATACCAACAATAATGATTTCCTTATCACTCCGATTGCTCCTCTAGCGAATACTGAATCTTGTGAAATCAATACTGCTTTGTTGAATCTTGTTATGAAAGATCAATTCGCCGGCCTTCCTAGTGAAGATGCCGCTACTCATCTGAATAGCTTCGTTGATTTATGTGATATGCAAAAGAAAAAAGATGTCAATAATGATGTCGTTAAATTGAAGCTATTTCCTTTTTTGCTTAGAGATCATGCTAAAGCTTGGTTTTCGTCTTTGCCTAAAAATAGTATTGATTCTTGGAACAAGTGCAAAGATGCTTTTATCTCTAAGTATTTTCCTCCCGCTAAGATCATCTCTCTTAGAAATGATATTATGAATTTTAAGCAACTTGATCACGAACATGTTGCACAAGCTTGGGAGAGAATGAAATTAATGATACGTAATTGCCCTACTCATGGTTTAAATTTGTGGATGATTATACAAAAAAATTATGCCGGATTGAATTTTGCTTCTAGAAATATTTTAGATTCGGCCGCGGGAGGCACTTTTATGGAAATCACTTTAGGATATGCTACTAAACTCCTAGATAATATTATGGTTAATTATTCTCAATCGAAAGTGCCTTTCTGCACCCGAGCTCAAATGAGCTCGGGTGAACAGTAAAATCGAAAAAAATTCAAAAAAAATTCAAAAAATTCCAAATTTTTTTTGAGAGAAACATTGACAAAAGTTCTAAGTGCTTGCAAAAATTCATCACGAAATCACATTCCTGTAAGGCGTAGCAAAAAAACAAATTCAGTACTCCAAAATGCTTTTGAAAGTAGCTTTTTTAGAGTTTTGAAGATGTTAAAGTAGCTTCCTGTATTGCGTGAAGATTGAAAAAGTTTTGAAGATGTTAAAGTATGAAACAATTGCTTGGCTTGTCATCGGGGTTGTGCATGATTTAAATACTTTGTGTGGTGAAGATAGAGCATAGCCAGACTATATGATTTTGTAGGGATAACTTTCTTTGGCCATGTTATTTTGAGAAGACATAATTGCTTTATTAGTATGCTTGAAGTGTTATTATTCTTTATGTCAATATGAACTTTTGTCTTGAATCTTTCTAATCTGAATATTCATACCACGATTAAGAAATTTTGCATTGAAATTATGCCAAGTAGCACTCCGCATCAAAATTCTCTTTTTATCATTTACCTACTCGAGGACGAGCAGGAATTAAGCTTGGGGATGCCTGATACGTCTCCAACGTATCTATAATTTTTGATTGCTCCATGCTATATTATCTACTGTTTTGGACTATATTGGGCTTTATTTTCCACTTTTATATTATTTTTGGGACTAACCTATTAACCGGAGGCCCAGCCCAGAATTGTTGTTTTTTACATATTTCAGTGTTTTGAAGAAACGGAGTCCAAATAGAATAATCCTTTCTAGAACGTGATTTTCTTCCCGAATATGACCCAGGAGACTTGGTCCCTACGCCAAGGAAGCTTCGAGGTGGGCACGAGGTAGGGGGCGCGCCCTACACCCCCAGGTGCGCCCCCACCCTCGTGGGCCCACCGAGGCTCCACCGACGTACTTCTTCCTCCTATATATACCCACATACCCCCAAACGAACAGAACAGGAGCCAAAAACCTAATTCCACCGCCGCAACTTTCTGTATCCACGAGATCCCATCTTGGGGCCTGTTCCGGAGCTCCGCCGGAGAGGGCCGTCATCACGGAGGGCTTCTACATCATCATAGCCTCTCCGATGAAGTGTGAGTAGTTTACCTCACACCTTCGGATCCATAGTTATTAGCTAGATGGCTTCTTGTCTCTTTTTGGATCTCAATACAATGTTCTCCCCCTCTCTCGTGGAGATCTATTCGATGTAATCTTCTTCTTTTTTGCGGTGTGTTTGTTGAGACCGATGAATTGTGGGTTTATGATCAAGTCTATCTATGAATAATATTTGAATCTTCTCTGAATTCTTTTATGTATGATTGGTTATCTTTGCAAGTCTCTTCGAATTATCGGTTTGGTTTGGCCAACTAGATTGGTAGTTCTTGCCATGGGAGAAGTGCTTAGCTTTGGGTTCGATCTTGCGGTGTCCTTTCCCAGTGAGAGAAGGGGCAGCAAGGCACGTATTGTATTGTTGCCATCGAGGATAACAAGATGGGGTTTATTTCATATTGCATGAATTTATCTCTCTACATCATGTCATCTTGCTTAAAGCGTTACTCTGTTTTTAACTTAATACTCTAGATGCATGCTGGATAGCGGTCGATGAGTGGAGTAATAGTAGTAGAGGCAGAATCGTTTCGATCTACTTGTCACAGACGTGATGCCTATATACATGATCATGCCTATATATTCTCATAACTATGCTCAATTCTGTCAATTGCTCAACAATAATTTGTTCACCCACCGTGGAAAACTTATGCTCTTGACAGAAGCCACTAGTGAAACCTATGGCCCCCAGGTCTATTCTCATCATATCAATCTCCATCACTTCAATCTTCTTTTGCTTTTTACTTTGCCTTTACATTTCACTTTTCATCTCTATACCAAAAATACCAAAAATATTATCTCTATTAAATCTCACTCTCGTAAGTGACCGTGAAGGGATTGACAACCCCTAATCGCGTTGGTTGCGAGTTGCTATCGATTTGTGCAGGTACGAGGGACTTGAGTGTGGCCTCCTACTGGATTGATACCTTGGTTCTCAAAAATTGAGGGAAATACTTACGCTACTCTGCTGCATCATCCTCTCCTCTTCGGGGAAAACCAACGCAAGCTCAAGAGGTAGCATAGTGCACGCCCATAACCTTCCTTCTTTGGAGGCACCGGCGAGAGCCATGATAATAGACCGCATGAGGGCCTTCCCATAAAAGGAAAATGTGGTTGCACTGGTCAGCTTGATTTGGTGGCACCATGACTCAGCCAACGGTTGTTCAAGTTCATTATTATCCGGTTAAACTTGAATGCAATGAGCGGAGACATAATAAAATAACATGATGCAACTACAATGCATGAGCATGATATCAGCATAAGCATGGAGGTGCAACATAATCATCGAGCATAACCACAATGAAGCATTAAACCATATGAGCATGGTATACCGACGAGCATAAGCATAACATTACACATGAGCATAGCATGACTACTAGCATCATGAATAAATACCATGCAAGAAAATAGCAAGAACACTACCAAGTAAGCATGTGACCAACTAGATGCAAAGGAACATGCATAACAACGGTACTTTGATAGACGACAAGCATGCATCAGGAAGAACACCACTGCTAACGGCATGTACTACTACTACCAAGCATAACATGAGAAAATAATACTAGCAAGTAGTACGAAATAACAAGATGCATCAGAACAGAGCATGAAGGTGAACATGAAACCACGAGCATAACCGAAACAATGACAATAGTAGCAAACAAGCAGACAGATAACGGGCAAACTTTTATTAAATATTCAAATAGAAACCATGGCTACTGCATGGCTATCATGCAAGTGGCTGTTGTGGCTTGCCTGGGGGTGACGGAGACTCCGGGAAGAAGTGCGGTGAAGCCGCGGAACGATTTGCCGGACGGTTCTCTCTCGGAGGGGGCTGATTAGAAGCAAGGGCAAAAAGGTATTTTCACTATGGGACCATCGAGTGAAAATGTTACCAATAGCAAGATCTCGAAGAGACGAAGAAGTGAGCGTTGTTTCACCTCAATCAGAGTTACGGTCGAAAAGATACGAGGGGTGGGAGTTCAGGGACTAATCTGTGAATATTTATATCACCAACGGGTCCCTGAGTGGATAAGGCAAAGGCGCATATTAGAAATTATGCTTTCTGAACTGGAAAGCATACTTTAGGCAAAAGAGGAAAGAAATATGCTTTCTCCACTTGGTAAGCGTATTTTCAGCAGAAGAAGGTAGTGCGCTTTCAGATTTAGAATACGTACTCTCGGTAAAATCATCTCAACTTGCCATGTGGGCAAAGGTGGCTGGGCCACTGGCGCGTGGGTCCCAGGCGCAGGGAGGGGCCGATCGGGCTCGTCTGTGCTCCCGTGAAGCAGAGGAGGGGAGACACAGGAGGCCAAGGGAGAGTTTCGTCAGCACGACAGCGTGGTGACGGTGATGGTGAAGTTACCGGCGCAGGGCTTTGCCTAAGCACTACGACGATATGACCGAGGTGTAAAACTATGGAGGGGGGCACCGCACACGGCTAAAGATCAACTTGTGTGAGTATGGGGTACCCCCTCCCTCGTATATAAAGGAGGGGAGGAGGAGGCCGGCCGACCCTAGAGGGCGCGCCCAAGGAGGGGAGTCCTACTAGGACTCCAAGTCCTAGTAGGATTCCACCAAGAGGGAAAGAGGGGGAAGAAAGGAGAGGGAAAGAGGAGAAGGAAAGGGGGCGCCGTCTGATAACCCACACGTATTGGGGATCAATTGTAGCCTCTTTCGATAAGTAAGAGTGTGAAACCCAATGAGGAGCTAAAGGTAGAACAAATATTCCCTCAAGTTCTATCGACCACCGATACAACTCTACGCACGCTTAACGTTCGCTTTACCTAGAACAAGTATAAAACTAGAAGTACTTTGTAGGTGTTGTTGGATAGGTTTGCAAGATAATAAAGAGCACGTAAATAAAATCTAGGGGATGTTTAGATAAAGAAGCAATAAAGTTAGTATAGCGAGTGTGGAAAAGTGGTGGTAGGAGTTGCGAAATTGTCCCTAAGCAATTGACTACTTTACTAGACCGATAGCAAGTTTTATGTGGGAGAAGACACTGCTAGCATGTCATCCCTGACTTGGAATTCTATGCACTTATGATTGTAACTATTAGCAAGCATCCGCAACTACTAACATTCATTAAGGTAAAACCCAACCATAGCATTAAGATATATTGGTCCCCCTTCAATCCGGTATGCATCAATTTCTATGCTAGGTTGAAGCTTCTGTCACTCTTGCCCTCCAATACATAGTCCTATCAACATACAACTAACCCTATAGTGTGATCCACGTGCGCGCTCATATGATGAGCACCAAAGGACAACAACATAACCACAAGCAAATTAAACCAATCATATTAATTCACCAATTACCGGTAGGACAACGAAAATCTACTCAGACATCATAGGATGGCAAGACATCATTGGATAATAATATGAAGCATAAAGCACCATGTTCAAGTAGAGGGTATAGCGGGTTGCGGGAGAGTGGACCGCTGTAGATAGATGGGGGAAGGTGATGAAGATGTTGGTGAAGATGATGAAGGTGTTGGTGTAGATTGCGGTGACGATGATGGCCCCGGCGGCGTTCCGGCGGCACCAGAAGAGAGGGGGAGAGAGCCCCCTTCTTCTTCTTCTTCTTCTTCTTCCTTGACCTTCTCCCTAGATGGGAGAAGGGTTTACCCTCTGGTCCTTGGCTTCCATGGCATGGGAGGGGCGAGAGCCCCTCCGAGATTGGATATGTCTCTCTGTCTCTCTCTGTTTGTGCGTTCCCTGATTCTGCCCTTTCACCGTTTCTTAAATTCCCGGAGATCCGTAACTCCGATTGGGCTGAAATTTGGACACAATTTTTATGCGGATATTGGCTTTCTTGCGGAGGAAGAAGGGAACCAACCGCCTTACAGGGTGTCCACCAGGGTCAGGGGCACGCCCCCTGCCTCGTGGCCCCTCGGGCATCGTCTCGCGTTGATTCTTCTTCCAAAAAATCACATATATTCCAAAAAAATCTCTGTAAGTTTTTATCCCGTTTGGACTCCGATTGATATGGATTTTTTGCGAAACAAAAAACATGGAACAAACAGGAACTGGGCATTGGATCAATATGTTAGTCCCAAAAATAGTATAAAAAGTTGCCAAAAGTATATAAAAGTTGTAGAATATTAGCATGGAACAATCAAAAATTATAGATACGACGGAGACGTATCAGCATCCCCAAGCTTAATTCCTGCTCGTCCTCGAGTGGGTAAATTATAAAAAAGATAATTTTTGATGTGGAATGCGATCTAGCATAATCTTGATCACATAATCTAATCATGGCATAAATATTAAGACACGAGTGATTCAAAGAAATAGTCTATCATTTGACATTAAGACAATAATACTTCAAGCATACTAAGCAATCATGTCTTTTCAAAATAACATGGCCAAAGAAAGCTTATCCCTACAAAATCATATAGTCTGGCTATGCTCCATCTTCACCACACAAAATATTCAAATCATGCACAACCCCGATGACAAGCCAAGCAATTGTTTCATACTTTTGACGCTCTCAAACCTTTTCAACTTTCACGCAATACATGAGCGTGAGCCATGGACATAGCACTATAGGTGGAATAGAGTATGATGGTGGAGGTTGTGTGGAGAAGACAAAAAGGGGAAAGTCTCACATCGACGCGACTAATCAATGGGCTATGGAGATGCCCATCAATTGATGTCAATGCGAGGAGTAGGGATTGCTATGCAACGGATGCACTAGAGCTATAAGTGTATGAAAGCTCAAACTGAAACTAAGTGGGTGTGCATCCAACTTGCTTGCTCATGAAGACCTAGGGCATTTGAGGAAGCCCATCGTTGGAATATACAATCAAGTTCTATAATGAAAATTCCTACTAGTATATGAAAGCGATAACTCAAGAGACTCTCTATATGAAGAATATGGTGCTACTCTAAAGCACAAGTGTGCTAAAAGGATAGTAACATTGTCCCTTCTCTCTTTTATCTCATTTCCCCCTTTTTTTAAGGCTTCTTTGGCCTCTCTTTTTGGGGCTTCTTTGGCCACTTTTATTTTGATAACCTCACATGGGACAATGTTCTAATAATGATGATCATCACACTTCTATTTACTTACAACTCAATATTACAACTCAATACTAAAACAAAGATATGACTCTATACGAATGCCTCCGGTGGTGTACCGGGATGTGCAATGATCTAGCATAGCAATGACATCAAAAAATGGACAAGCCATGAAAACATCATGCTAGCTATCTTACGATCATGCAAAGCAATATGACAATAAATTCTCAAGTCATGTATATGATGATGATGGAAGTTGCATGGCAATATATCCCGGAATGGCTATGGAGATCCGGGTCACAATTTGTATCGGCTAAAGAAATAGTAGGAATCCCCAAGCTTGAGCTCTTTCCTCTCCTCCTCCTCACATCGAGACCTCCTCGACCTTCGAACACTTCGTCCACACAAAACTCAACAGAAATCTCGGTAAGATCCGTTAGTATAATAAAGCAAATCACTACTCTAAGTATTGTTGCAAACCAATTCATATTTTGTTTTTGCATTGTAGCTACTGTAATATAACTTTTACATGGCTTAATCCACTGATATAAATTGATAGTTTCATCAAAACAAGCAAACTATGCATCAAAAACAGAATCTGTCTTAAACAGGACAGTTTGTAGTATTCTGAAAATTAACCATACCTCTGGTACTCCAAAAATTCTGAAAAATTAGGAAAAATAAACAATTTGTATAGAAATACAGTGCAAAAAGTTTCAGAACCATTTGATGTTCCAGTAAAAAAAATGTAAAATCGCGTACTACAGCCAAAGTTTCTGTTTTGCACCGCACAAACCAACAAGCAATGTAAACATCCTAAAGGCAAATCTTGGCACATTATTTTTGTTTTTAAACTTTATAAAAGAACACAATAGAAATAAATGACTCTATAAAACTTCCGGGTTGTCTCCCTGGCAGCGCTTTCTTTAAAGCCATTAAGCTAGGCATATAGTGCTCAAGTAATGGATCCACCCGGATCCCAAGGTATATCAAAGCCAATTTTAATTAACAATGATTTGTGATTTAGTAGTGAGCACAAAGTAACATATATCATGCAACAACGAAGTCTAACTCTCTTCCTATGCATCAGCATGTCATAAAAGAACAATTCATGCACACCTAGTAAAGGCCAATGCATAGTATAAACAGTTTCTTGCAATTTTATCATATTGGAAACATGGAGAGGCGGAGATGTAGTTACCCTCTCATAATAATTGCAAGAAGGAGAAGCAAGCACATGCATATTATATCTATCAAAATCATCATGTGTAGTAGTGAAACGCAACCCATCAATATAATCCTTAATAAGGGCAAACTTCTCCGTTATAGTGTAGTCGGGAGAATTCAAAAAGATAATAGGACTATCATGTGTGGGCGCAATAGCAAAAATTTCATGTTTAACATAAGGAACTATAGCAAGTTCATCTCCATAAGCATAATTCATATTGGCATCTTGGCCACAAGCATAGCAAGCATCATCAAAAAGGGATATTTCAAAAGAATCAACAGGATCATAACAATCATCCTTCGGTAAGTACGAAGGGAAATTAAACAATGTATGAGTTGAAGAGTTGCTCTCATTAGAATGGTGGCATGGGTAGCTAATCCTATCTTCCTCCTTTTGTTCTTCGCTCTCCTCATCATCTTTTTCAATGAGCTCACAATGTCATTAATTTCTTTTTCCATAGACTCCTGCAAAATATTAGTCTCTTCTTGGACAGCAGAGGAGTCCTCAATATATGGTTTAATATAGGCATTAGAAGCATAATTATCATAACAATATTTAAGTATGGCAAAATTTTCAGATTTGTAAAGAGTAGCATCATACTTTCCAATCAAAGAAGCAATTTCATAAGCACCCTTAAAAGCAACAAATTCTTCAATTTGTTGAACATCATAGTAATTATAAACACCCTTAGCATACGAAGATACGATTCCATTATCACTGAACTCACATTGGTAGGGAAGGTGTTTCTTAGGGTCTTCAGGACAACAAGTAAAATCATATATTTCACATAAATTCCAAACATAGCATTGCAAACGATAAGATTGATCCAGTAAAAGTTTCCCTTTTTGAGATAAGCGGTGTCGCACATAACAAGCATGCCCATCTAAAGATTTGCCTTCAACTAAGATAGTTGGGGTTTCAGCACGAGCACATAGGGATTAAAGAGATGATCCAAGTAAAAAGCTTTAGGAGTGTGATAGATTTTGAGTGGTTCTTCAACCATTGGTGTAGTAGGTACAACTAATTTTTTGGTATTTTGTGTTTCCTACCCATAACTAAAGATAGAAAACAAGAGCACAAAATAAAAACTACTTAGTGATAAAGCAAACAAGCACACACGAGAATATTCACCCCACGCTATAACTCCCCGGCAACGGCGCCAGAAAAAGGTCTCGATAACCCACAAGTATAGGGGATCAATTGTAGCCTCTTTCGATAAGTAAGAGTGTCGAACCCAACGAGGAGCTAAAGGTAGAACAAATATTCCCTCAAGTTCTATCGACCCCCGATATAACTCTACGCACGCTTAACGTTCGCTTTACCTAGAACAAGTATAAAACTATAAGTACTTTGTAGGTGTTGTTGGATAGGTTTGCAAGATAATAAAGAGCACGTAAATAAAATCTAGGGGCTGTTTAGATAAAGAAGCAATAAAGTTAGTATAGTGAGTGTGGAAAAGTGGTGGTAGGAGTTGCGAAATTGTCCCTAAGCAATTGACTACTTTACTAGACTGATAGCAAGTTTTATGTGGGAGAGGCCACTGCTAGCATGTCATCCCTGACTTGGAATTCTATGCACTTATGATTGGAACTATTAGCAAGCATCCGCAACTACTAACGTTCATTAAGGTAAAACCCAACCATAGCATTACGATATATTGGTCCCCCTTCAATCTCGTATGCATCAATTTCTATGCTAGGTTGGAGCTTATGTCACTCTTGCCCTCCAATACATAGTCCTATCAACATACGACAAACCTCCTGCTATTCCAGGCTCTAGTGCTCAGTCATAAACCTATTGCCCGCTCCGCTTTCCCATTCCTATTGCTTTCGGTATCTGAATCTTCAAAGATATAGTAAAGTAAGTGATTCCATAAATTTACGCAGTTGCCCAAGAATTCACTATATATTCTTAATCAACGATTTCTTATATAGAGAGAACGGCCCTCACAAATTGAAAATACTAATTTGTTAAGAATCAATCGAATTGAAGTCATAGTGTCATCGTTGGCTGGAATCAATATATTCGCGAGATCCGGGTCACAATTTGTATCAACTAAAGAAATAGTAGGAATCCCCAAAATGGCACATTCCCGAAGAGCTATATACTCTTTTTGCTGATCAAGGACGATCACAATGTCTGGCACCACTTCTTTTCATATAGCAATCCCTGATCAAAGAGAGAACAATATCCATTTCAAAACATTTCTAACAGATTCCTTAGTTCGGACCGACGAAGTAATGTCACTCGACTATTATCAACCTGACTGGAATGACCGTATAAAAGGAAATAGGCAGCAAGGGAGTTGGGTAGACTAAAGATACTGCCTTTAGGCCTCTGCGGCCTTTTTTGAAGTCGAGTCGCAAGGAAAGATCGTGGCGTGAGCCGCATGCGGGGAGACCCGCACGTACGGTTTTCAGGGGGATCCGGCCGGCCGGTGCCCACCCGACTAGAGGGACTGAGAGCGCACACCCATTAAGTAGCGATCAAATCAAGGTTTAGTCAGTAGTTCACTTCTCCCTTCTTGTCCGCAAACAAAGAAAACTAGAAACCTGCTTTTGCTGAAGACAGTGCTCAATGAGAGGAGGTGGGCAAGTATTAGTTAAGGGCGGTGGAAGGTATGGAATTTCTCGGCTGAAGGTCAGAAAGAAAGCAATCGCCCCTATGGTGTGATCCACGCGCGTGCTCATATTATGGGCACCAAAGGACAGCAACATAACCACAAGCAAATTAAACCAATCATAGCAATTCACCAATTACCGATAGGAGAACGAAAATCTACTCAGACATCATAGGATGGCAACACATCATTGGATAATAATATGAAGCATAAAGCACCATGTTAAAGTAGAGGTTACAGTGGGTTGCGGGAGAGTGGACCGATGTAGATAGATGGGGTAAGGTGATGAAGATGTTGGTGAAGACGACAGAGGTGTTGGTGTAGAGTGCGGGGACGATGATGTCCCCGGCGGCGTTTCGGCACCACTGGAAGAGAGGGAAAGAGAGCCCCCCTTCTTCTTCTTCTTCCTTGACCTTCTCCCTAGATGGGAGAAGGGTTTACCCTCTAGTACTTGGCTTCCATGGCATGGGAGGGGCGAGAGCCCCTTCGAGATTGGATCTGTCTCTCTGTCTCTCTCTGTTTCTGCCCTTTCACCGTTTCTTAAATTCCTGGAGATCCGTAAATCCGATTGGGCTGAAATTTGTACACGATTTTTATCTGGATATTAGCTTTCTTGCGGCGAAAGAAGGGCACCAACCACCTTACGGGGTGGCCACGAGGGCCAGGGGTGTGCCCACACCCCTGGGGCGCGCCCCCTGCCTCATGGCCCCCTCGGGCATCGTCTTGTGTTGATTCTTATTACAAAAAATCACATATATTCCAAAAAGAATCTCTGTAAGTTTTTATCACGTTTGGACTCCGTTTGATATGGATTTTTTGCGAAACAAAAAACATGCAACAAACAGGATCTGACACTGGGCACTGGATCAATATGTTAGTCCCAAAAATAGTATAAAAAGTTGCCAAAAGTATATAAAAGTATATATAAGTTGTAGAATATTGGCATGGAACAATAAAAAATTATATATACGACGGAGACGTATCACCGTCCCCTTCCCTTGTCCAATTCGGACTGCAAGGGGGAGGGGGAGCGGCCTGCCCTGTGCTGCCCTCCTCTCTCTCCAATAAGGCCCATGGTGGCCCATTAGTTCCCCCGGGGGGTTCCGGTAACCCCTCCGGCACCCCGGTTTTACCCGAAACCATCCGGAACACTTTCGGTGTCCGAATAACATGGTCCAATATATCAATCTTTATGTCTCGACCATTTTGAGACTCCTCGTCATGTTCATGATCTCATCTGGGACTCCAAACAACCTTAGGTACATCAATTCACATAACTCATAATACAAATCGTCATCGAATGTTAAGCGTGCGGACCCTACGGGTTCGAGAACTATGTAGACATGACCAAGACACATCTCCGGTCAATAACCAATAGTGGAACCAAGATGCTCATATTGGCTCCTACATATTCTAGGAAGATCTTTATCGATCAAACCGCATAACAACATACGTTGTTCCCTTTGTCATCGATATGTTACTTGCTTGAGATTCGATCGTCCGTATCACCATACCTAGTTCAATCTCGTTACCGGCAAGTCTCTTTACTCGTTCTGTAATGCATCATCCTGTAACTAACTCATTAGTCACATTGCTTGGAAGGCTTATAGTGATGTGCATTACCGAGAGGGCCCAGAGATACCTCTCCGACAATCAGAGTGAAAAATTCTAATCTCGATCTATGCCAACTCAACAAACACCATCGGAGACACCTGTAGAGCATCTTTATAATCACCCAGTTACATTGTAATGTTTTATAGCACACTAAGTGTTCCGCCAGTATTAGGGAGTTGCATAATCTCAAAGTCATAGGAACATGTATAAGTCATGAAGAAAGCAATAGCAATAAACTAAACGATCATAGTGCTAAGCTAATGGATGGGTCTTGTCCATCACATCATTCTATAATGATGTGATCTCGTTCATCAAATGACAACACATGTCTATGGTTAGGAAACTTAACCATCTTTGATTAACGATCTAGTTAAGTAGAGGCATAGTAGGGACACTATGTTTGTCTATGTATTCACACATATACTAAGTTTCCGGTTAATACAATTCTAGAATGAATAATAAACATTTATCATGATATAAAGAAATATAAATAACAACTTTATTATTGCCTCTAGGGCATATTTCCTCCAGTCTCCCACTTGCACTAGAGTCAATAATCTAGATTACATTGTAATGATTCTAAGACCAATGTAGTCTTGGTGTTGATCATGTTTTGCTCGTGAGAGGGGCTTAGTCAATGGGCCTGCAACATTCAGATCCGTATGTATCTTGCAAATTTCTATGTCTCCCTCCTTGACTTGATTGTAGATGGAATTGAAGTGTCTCTTGATGTGCCTGGTTCCTTTGTGAAATCTAGATTCCTTTGCCAAGGCAATTGCACCAGTATTTTCACAAAAGATTTTCATTGGACCCGATGCACTAGGTATGACACCTAGATCGGATATGAACTCCTTCATCCAGACTCCTTCATTTGCTGCTTTCGAAGCAGCTATGTACTCCACTTCACACGTAGATCCCGCCACGACGCTCTGTTTAGAACTGCACCAACTGACAGCTCCACCATTCAATATAAATGCGTATCTGGTTTGTGACTTAGAGTCATCCGAATCAGTGTCAAAGCTTGCATCGACGTAACCATTTACGACGAGCTCTTTATCACCTCCATAAACGAGAAACATATCCTTAGTCCTTTTCAGGTATTTCAGGATTTTCTTGACCGATGTCCAGTGATCCACTCCTGGATTACTTTGGTACCTCCCTGCTAAACTAATAGCAAGGCACACATCAGGTCTGGTACCTAGCATTGCATACATGATAGAACCTATGGCCGAGGCATAGGGAATGACTTTCATTTTCTCTCTATCTTCTGCAGTGGTCAGGCATTGAGTTTGACTCAACTTCACACCTTGTAACACAGGCAAGAACCCTTTCTTTGCTTGATCCGTTTTGAACTTTTTCAAAACTTTATCAAGGTATGTGCTTTGTGAAAGTCCAATTAGGCATCTTGATATATCTCTATAGATCTTGATGCCCAATATATAAGTAGCTATGCCAAGGTCTTTCATTGAAAAATTCTTATTCAAGTATCATTTTATGCTATCGAGAAATTTTGTATCATTTTCGATCAACAATATGTCATCCACGTATAATATCAGAAACGCTACAGAGCTCCCACTCACTTTATTGTAAATACAGGCTTCTCCAAAAGTCTGTATAAAACCATATGCTTTGATCACACAATCAAAGTGTATATTCCAACTCCGAGATGCTTGCACCAGTCCATAAATGGATCGCAGGAGCTTGCACACTTTGTTAGCACATTTTGGATTGACAAAACCTTCTGGTTGTATCATATACAACTCTTCTTTAACATATCCATTAAGGAATGCAGTTTTGACATCCATTTGCCAAATTTCATAATCATAAAATGCGGCAATTGCTAACATGATTCAGACGGACTTAAGCATCGCTACGGGTGAGAAGGTCTCATCGTAGTCAACTCCTTAAACTTGTCGAAAACCTTTCGCAAAAAGTCGAGCTTTGTAGATAGTAACATTACCGTCATCGTCAGTCTTCTTCTTGAAGATCCATTTATTCTCTATGGCTTGCCGATCATCGGGCAAGTCAACCAAAGTCCACACTTTGTTTTCTTACATGTATCCCATCTCAGATTTCATCGCCTCAAGCCATTTCGCAGAATCTGGGCTCATCATCGCTTCCTCATAGTTCGTAGGTTCGTCATGGTCAAGTAACATGACTTCTAGAACAGGATTATCGTACCACTCTGGTGCAGATCTTACTCTGGTTGACCTACGAGGTTCGGTAGTAACTTGATCATAAGTTTCATGATCATCATCATTAGCTTCCTCACTAATTGGTGTATGAATCACGGGAACTGATTTCTGTGATGAACTACTTTCCAATAAGGGAGTAGGTACAATTACCTCATCAAGTTCTACTTTCCTCCCACTCACTTCTTTCGAGAGAAACTCCTTCTCTAGAAAGGATCCATTCTTAGCAACGAATATCTTGCCTCCGGATCTGTGATAGAAGGTGTACCCAACAGTCTCCTTTGGGTATCCTATGAAGACACATTTCTCCGATTTGGGTTCGATCTTATCAGGTTGAAGCTTTTTTAAATAAGCATCACAGCCCCAAACTTTAAGAAACGACAACTTGGGTTTCTTGCCAAACCATAGTTCATATGGTGTTGTCTCAACGGATTTAGATGGTGCCCTATTTAACGTGAATGCAGTCGTCTCTAAAGCATAACCCCAAAACGATAGCGGTAAATCAGTAAGAGACATCATAGATCACACCATATCTAATAAAGTGCGGTTACGACATTCGGACACACCATTACGCTGTGGTGTTCCGGGTGGCGTGAGTTGCGAAACTATTCCGCATTGTTACAAATGAAGACCAAACTCGTAACTCAAATATTCACCTCCACGATCAGATCGTAGAAACTTTTGTTTGTTACGATGATTTTCCACTTCACTCTGAAATACTTTGAACTTTTCAAATGTTTCAGACTTATGTTTCATCAAGTAGATATACCCATATCTGCTCAAATCATTTGTGAAGGTCAGAATATAATGATACCCGCCGCGATCATAAACACTCATCGGACTGCATACATCAGTATGTATTATTTCCAACAAGTCTGTTGCTCGCTCCATTGTTCCGGAGAACGGAGTCTTAGTCATCTTGCCCATGAGGCATGGTTCACAAGCATCAAGTGATTCATAATCAAGTGATTCCAAAAGCCCATCAGCATGGAGTTTCATCATGCGCTTTACACCAATATGACCTAAACGGTAGTGCCACAAATAAGTTGCACTATCATTATTAGACTTATATCTTTTGGCTTCAATACTATGAATATGTGTATCACTAATATCGAGATTCAATAAAAATAGACCACTCATCAAGGGTGCATGACCATAAAAGATATTACTCATATAAATAGAACAACCATTATTCTCTGATTTAAATGAATAGCCATCTCACATCAAACAAGATCCAGATATTATGTTCATGCTTAACGCTGGCACCAAATAAAAAATATTCAGGTCTAAAACTAATCCCGAAGGTAGATGTAGAGGTAGCGTCCCGACGGCGATCACATCGACTTTGGAACCATTTCCCACGCGCATCGTCACCTCTTCCTTAGCAAATCTTCGCTTAATCCGTATCCCCTGTTTCGAGTTGCAAATATGAGCAACAAAACCAGTATCAAATACCCAGGTGCTACTACGAGCATTAGTAAGGTACACATCAATAACATGTATATCAAATATACCTTTCACTTTGCCATCCTTCTTATCCGCCAAATACTTCGGGCAGTTCTGCTTCCAGTGACCAGTCCCTTTGTAGTAGAAGCACTCAGCCTCAGGCTTAGGTCTAGACTTGGGCTTCTTCGCTTGAGCAGCAACTTGCTTGCCGTTCTTCTTGAAGTTCCCCTTCTTCCCTTTGCCCTTCTTCTTGAAATTAGTGGTCTTGTTAACCATCAACACTTGATGCTCCTTCTTGATTTCTACCTCCACAGCCTTTAGCATCATGAAGAGCTCGGGAATTGTCTTATCCATCCCTTGCATATTATAGTTCATCACGAGGCTTTTGTAGCTTGGTGGCAGTGATTGAAGAACTCTGTCAATGACACTATCAACCGGAAGATTAACTCCCAGTTGAGTCAAGTGATTGTGGTACCCAGACATTCTGAGTATATGTTCACTAACAGAACTATTCTCCTCCATTTTGCAACTGTAGAACTTTTTGTCCCTGCCTGCACCTGTTCTTGTGACCCAGTTGGAGGAAGTGACGCCTGTTAAAAGGCCTGTAGCTCGAGCTCTTTGTTTTGATGATATTGATGAGCCTGTTGCTGAAGCATTTGAGTTTACGGCTGTTCCTCAAGTTACTCTGAAGCGTGGAAGAAAACCCAAGGCCTCTCGGGTCATTGTTGATTCTCAGGTCAGGCGCAGTGCTCGTCTTAGTGCCCTATGTGATGGATACCGCCAGGTAACTGCTGGCACACCATCTATGAGGCCACACGCTCTGAAGAAGCGCAAAACTACGTCTTCTCAGTCTGACGATAACTCTGCACTGCCTCCTTTGACGACCATAGTTGATCTTCAGAGAATTGGTGCTCGTCTTCGCATTGCGCCGGAGAAGATCACGATGGATAAGCTTGTAGCTAATCCTACCCGCTCCAACAATAGCACAAGCTCCGATGATTAGTTTCTTCATCCAGGGTTTAGGTCCATGGCGTACCATAATTGCCATTTATCTATTCTTATCTATTTGGAACCTTGCTTTATTCGTCTGTTTAGTGGGTTGTAGGTCATTGTGTGGCTTACTTTTAAAGGTGTTCCCTTTTGGTTTGTAATGAATCAAACTTCATCTAGAGAGTGGAAAGTACTTTGTTGGAATGTTAGGGGTCTGAATTCTGAAGCGCGTCAGCTTGCGGTTAGGCAAAAGATCGATGAAAGTGGGTGCTTTGTTGTTTGCCTCCAGGAAACCAAATGCATGCATATTGATCAACGCTTCATTAGGAAATTCTGTCCACGGCGTTTTGATAACTTTGTATATGTGCCATCGGTTGGAGCACCGCTGGTATGGTGGTCATTTGGAATTCTTCCTTCTTCATAGGCAAATTAATTGAGGCTAAACCATATGGTATTGTTATGAAGTTTCAGACTAAACACACATCGGAGTTTTGGTTTCTGGTCTCAATTTATGGCCCGTGTCAAGGACCGGCGCGTGACGATTTTGTGAAGTGGTTATATAATCTTGATATTCAGTTTGAGGATAATTGGTTGCTTTTAGGTGATTTCAACTTTATGCGCTCGATTGAGAATCGAAATCAGCCGGGTGGTGATGTGAATGATATCTTTTTGTTTAACGAAATAGTCGGTCATTTGGGTCTTGTTGAGTTTCCAATCAAGGGTCGTCAGTACACATGGTCCAATATGCAAACTACACCTCTTCTCGAACAAATTGATTGGTTTTTTACATCTGTGGCTTGGACACATGATCATCCCAACACAATGGTTCTTCCGCTTGCGCGCACTGCCTCTGATCATGTTCCGTGTGTGGTTTCCATTGCCACTTGTAATCCCAAGGCAAACATTTTTCGCTTTGAAAACTATTGGGTTGATCTGCCTGGTTTTATGGATTGTGTATATGAGGTTTGGAACAGGTCTGTGGGTAAATCTTCAACTGCCTTAACCATTTCTGCTAAGTTCAAATCTCTTCGCTATGCTCTTAAGAAATGGCATCTCAACCTATCCACATTCAAGGCTCTCATTGTTGATTGCAATAAAGTAATTCTTTTTCTGGATAATATTGAGGAGTTTAGGCCCTTGAGTTGGCCGGAGTTCAATTTTCACAAGATTGTCAAATTGCATCTTGAAGATATTCTGCATTGGCAGTTCATTTATTGGAAACAACGTTGCACGGTCAGAAATATCAAAGTTGGCGAGGAAAATTCAAAAAAATTCCACTCTATGGCAACTAAGAGGTATCAGAGAAACACCATTTCCTCGATCAAGTCTGTGGATGGGGAGGTGATTACTGATCATCAACAGTTAGCGGGGATGTTTTGGTCTGATTTCAATCAAAGAATGGGCCAGGCAAAAGGTATTCAAATGGGTTTTGACCTTGACACATTAATTACTCGAATTGATGGCCTGGAGAATTTGTCCTTACCTTTCACAGACTCCGAGGTGGATACGGTGATTAAGAACATGCCCTCTGATCGCGCTCCGGGCCTTGACGGGTTTACTGGTCTTTTCTAAAGAAGTGTTGGAATATTTTGAAACCGGATTTTATGAAACTAGTCCAGGAATTCTATGAGGGAAAGTGTGACCTGGAGTGTCTGAATACATCTCTCATTACCCTCATTCCCAAGAAGTTGAGCCCGGAGCATATTGGCGATTTTAGACCCATCTCGTTGACAAATACTTGCCTGAAGTTTTTAACTAAACTTTTGGCAAATCGTCTACAGAGTGTGATCTTAAAATGTATTCACCGCAATCAATATGGGTTTCTTCGTTGTCGATCCATTCAGGACTGTCTTGCATGGTGTTTTGAATATATCCATCAGTGCAAGGCATCTAAAAGGCCTATAATGCTTCTCAAATTGGATTTCACGAAGGCGTTTGATACCATCGAGCATGAGCTGATTCTCAGGATCTTGAAATGTAAGGGTTTTGATAATCGCTGGACAGGTTGGATTGATAGCATCTTGTCCTCTGGACCCTCTTCAGTTCTTTTAAATGGTGTGCCTGGTAACCACTTTGTCTGCCTTCGGGTGTGCGTCAAGGAGATCCATTATCCCCTTTATTATTTGTGATTGCTGTGGATTTATTGCAGTCAGTGGTTAATGAGATGTGTGCAAGGAACATTCTCACACTACCCATACCAACCTCTTCGCGGGACTATCCGATTGTGCAATACGCTGATGACACACTAATTGTCCTTCCTGCGGTGGACAGCCAGCTCATTGCTTTCAAGGAGATGCTTGAGGTCTTTGCTAAGTCTACGGGTTTGCGGGTCAACTTTAGTAAATCCTCATTGATTCCAATGAATTTGTCCGATGATGAGGGTAAGCGTGTGGCTGCTTTGCTTGGGTGTGATGTTGGTTCAATGCCATATACCTATCTTGGATTGCCAATGGGTACTTCTCGGCCCACAATTTATGACTTGCTCCCCTTAGTAGACCGCATAGAGAGAAGATTGTCTGTTTCCTCTTGTCTGTTGAACCAAGGCAACAGGCTGCAGCTTTTGAAATATGTTCTTTGTTCCATGCCAATATACTTCCTGTGCACCCTCTCATTGCCTCAAGGAATTTTGAAACAGATTGAACGTATCATGCGGCAATGTTTGTGGCGAGGAAATTCTGATACACCAAGGCAATCATTGGCGGCTTGGGAGTTAGTTTGTCGGCCCAAGAATCATGCAGGCCTTGGAGTTCTTGACCTTGGCATACAAAACGATGCCTTGTTGATCAAGCATCTCTTCAAAAATTTTAATAAGTTGGATGTGCCCTGGGTTTCTCTCATCTGGGACACATATTATGCTGTTGCACCGCCCCAAGTAACTCAAAGTTGTGGTTCTTTCTGGTGGCGTGACGTGATGAAACTGTATGACAAGTTTTGTAAATTGGCTGTCCCTCACGTGCGCTCGGGGGGCTCGGTGGTTTTTTGGCTGGATCGGTGGCAACTTAATAACGTTGTGGTTATCATGCAACAACATTTCCCGAGGCTCCACTCTTTTGTGATTGCTGACACGCTTACCATTAAGGAGGTGATGGAGCTGTCCGATCTGACTGACAATTTTCACCTGCCTTTATCAGTTGAAGCTTTCGAGGAATTCAATCATCTTCAGGCTTTAATGCCTTTGATCAATTTGCATGAGGGAGTAAATGATGTCTGGAAATGGCCTTCAAAATCCGGGGATTATCGGTCAAGGACCTATTATTTGTCTTGTTTTTCCGACGTCGTGGTTGACCCCATATTTGGGTGGGTCTGGAAATGCTCTTGCACTCTCAAGCTCAAGGTGTTTGGCTGGCTTCTTTTGATGGATCGTTTAAACACTAGGGATATGATGCAGCAAAGGCATTGGATTATCCAGGATGATACTTGTGCTATGTGCTTCTCAGCTTTGCATGAAGATAGAGCTCATCTCTTCTTTGCTTGCAACTTCAGCCAACGTGTCTGGAATTATTTGGGCATCTCATGGAGTGTTCACCCTAATCAGACTACTTTTGAAATGGCTTGCGCGGCCAGAAGGGATTTTGGTCATCCTTTTTTCACTGAGGTAGTCTTTACGGCTACTTGGAATATTTGGACTCAAAGGAATGGAAGGATTTTCATAAATGAGTTTCCCACTTTCAGATCTTGGAGGAGGAATTTTATTCATGATATTTCTCTTTTAGCTCATAGAATCAAGTGTAAATATAGAGATAGACTAACCTCTTGGATAGCCTCCTTACCCTAATCTCTCTTTGTAAGTAGCCTCTTCTCTTTATTTGTTTCTCCTTTGTAACTTTGTATTCTTTACCTCTTGGTTTTAATAAAGGGCTGTGAGGCTGTTGCCTTGTAGTATATAGTCAAAAAAACTGTAGAACTTATTGGAGACTTTATATCTCTCAATCCGGGCATTTTCTTGAAATATTAACTTCAAATCCTAGAACATCTCAATGCTCCATGACGTTCAAAACGTCGTTGAAGTCCCTGTTCTAAGCCGTAAAGCATGGCACACTAAACTATCGAGTGGTCATCAGCTTTGCTCTGCCAGGCGTTCACAACATCTGGTGTTGCTCCTGTAGCGGGTCTTGCACCTAGAGGTGCTTCCAGGACATAATTATTTTGTGCAGCAATGAGGATAATCCTCAAGTTACGAACCCATTCCATGTAGTTGATACCATCATATTTCAACTTAGCTTTCTCTAGGAACGCATAAAAATTCAACGGAACAGTAGCATGGGCCATTTATCTACTACAACATACACATGCAAAATACTATCAGGTACTAAGTTCATGATAAATTAAAGTTCAATTAATCATATTACTTAAGAACTCCCACTTAGATAGACATCCCTCTAATCATCTAAGTGATCACGTGATCCATATCAACTAAACCATGTTCGATCATCACGTGAGATAGAGTAGTTTTCAATGGTGAACATCACTATGTTGATCATATCTACTATATGATTCACGCTCGACCTTTCGGTCTTAGTGTTCCGAGGCCATATCTACATATGCTAGGCTTGTCAAGTTTAACCTGAGTATTCTGTGTGTGCAAAACTGGCTTGCACCCGTTGTATGTGAACATAGAGCTTATCACACCTGATCATCACCTGGCGTCTCAGCATGATGAATTGTCGCAACGGTGCATACTCAGGGAGAACACTCGTACCTTGAAATTTAGTGAGAGATCATCTTATAATGCTACCGCCGTACTAAGAAAAATAAGATGCATAAAAGGATAAACATCACATGCAATCAAATAAGTGATATGATATGGCCATCATCATCTTGTGCCTTTGATCTCCATTTCCAAAGCACCGTCATGATCACTATCGTCACCGGCTTGACACCTTGATCTCCATTGAAGCATCGTTGTCGTCTTGCCAACTATTGCTTCTACGATTATCGCTACCGCTTAGTGATAAAGTAAACAATTACATGGCGATTGCATTTCATACAATAAAGCAACAACCATATGGCTCCTGCCAGTTGCCGATAACTGTTACAAAACATGATCATCTCATACAAAAATTTATATATCATCACGTCTTGACCATATCACATCACAGCAAGCCCTGCAAAAACAAGTTAGACGTCCTCTACTTTGTTGTTGCAAGTTTTACGTGGCTGTTACGGGCTTCTAGCAAGAACCGTTCTTACCTATGCATCAAAATCACAACGATTTTTTGTCAAGTGTGCTATTTTAACCTTCAACAAGGACCGGGCGTAATCACACTCGATTCAACTAAAGTTGGAGAAACAAACACCCACTAGCCACCTGTGTGCGAAGCACGACGGTAGAACAAGTCTCATGAACGCGGTCATGTAATGTCGGTCTGGGCCGCTTCATCCAACAATACCGCCGAATCAAAGTATGATATGCTGGTAAGCAGTATGACTATTATAGCCCACAACTCTTTGTGTTCTACTCGTGCATATAATATCTACGCATAGACCTGGCTCGGATGCCACTGTTGGGGAACGCGGTATTTCAAAAAATTTGCCTACGATCACGCAAGATCTATCTAGGAGAATCATAGCAACGAGCGGGGAGAGTGTGTACACGTACCCTCGTAGACCGAAAGCGGAAGCGTTTAGTAATGTGGTTGATGTAGTCGAACATCTTCGCGATCCAACCGATCCAAGTACCGAACGCATGGCACCTCCGCGATCTGCACACGTTCAGCTCGGTGACGTCCCTCGAACTCTTGATCCAGTTGAGGCCGAGGGAGAGTTTCATCAGCACAATGGCGTGGTGATGGTGATGATAAAGTTATCGGCGTAGGGCTTCGCCTAAGCACTACGGTGATATGACCGAGGTGTAAAACTGTGGAGGGGGGCACCGCACACGGGTAAAGATCAACTTGTGTGTCTATGGGGTGCCCCCTCCCCCGTATATAAAGGAGGGGAGGAGGAGGCCGACCGGCCCTAGGGGGTGCGCCCAAGGAGGGGAGTCCTACTAGGACTCCAAGTCCTAGTAGGATTCCACTAAGAGGGAGAGAGGGGGAAGGAAGGAGAGGGAGAGAGGGAGACGGAAAGGGGGCGCCGCCCCCTTCCCTTGTCCAATTCGGACTGCAAGGGGGGGCGCAGCCTGCCCTGGCTGCCCTCCTCTCTCTCCAATAAGGCCCATGGTGGCCCATTAGTTCGTCATGTCCGTGATCTCATCTGGGACTCCGAACAACCTTCGGTACATCAATTCACATAACTCATAATACAAATCATCATCGAACGTTAAGCGTGCGGACCCTACGAGTTCGAGAACTATGTAGACATGACTATCGGTGTCAAAACCGGCGGATCTCGGGTATGGGGTCCCGAACTATGCGTCTAAGGCGGATGGTAACAGGAGGCGGGGGACACAATGTTTACCCAAGTTCGGGCCCTCTCGATGGAGGTAATACCCTACTTCCTGCTTGATTGATCTTGATGATATGAGTATTACAAGAGTTGATCTACCATGAGATTGTAGAGGCTAAACCCTAGAAGCTAGCCTATGATTATGATTGTTGTTGTCCTATGGACTAAACCCTCCGGTTTATATAGACTCCGGAGGGGGCTAGGGTTACACAGAGTCGGTTACAAGGGAGGAGATCTACACATCCGAATTACCAAGCTTGCCTTCCATGCAAAGGAGAGTCCCACCCGGACACGGGACGAAGTCTTCAATCCTGTATCTTCTAGTCCAACAGTCCATCCAAAGTATATAGTCCGGCTTTCGGGGACCCCCTAATCCAAGACTCCCTCAGTAGCCCCTGAACCAGGCTTCAATGCCGACGAGTCCGGCGCGCAGATTGTCTTCCGCATTGCAAGGCGGATTCCTCATCCGAATACTCCATAGAAGATTTTGAACACAAGGATCGTGTCTGGCTTTGCAAAACAAATTCCACATTCCACCGTAGAGAGTACAATATCCCACAAATCTAATCTGCTGACAAATTTCACAGTGTGACATCACGCCACGGCCCGGTCATTATTCGAACCATTTTCTCAACCAGCTACTGCGCATATTGCGAGGCAGTTTTCTTGGCACGTCTTGTCGAAGCAGAGATCGTGTCCCCTTATCACGGGATTCTCATCAATACGGGTGTGGGTAACCCAACCGCACCATTAATCACGGCGCTTGGGGAATAAGCGAGTTTTACCAGGCAAGTGGGGAGGTGCACAGTTTCCACTGCCCTTATAAAGGGACAAGGACTCCTCTTTTTTTACCCATGCCTTCTTCTTCCCTGCCCATCCATTCTTGCGCACTCTAGCTCCAGCGCCCAAGTTCCCATTTTCTCCGCAAAGCCATTCCAAACATGTCCGGAGCGGGGGGCAAGTGGATGGTCTCCTCCGTTACAGAGGAGAACATTACGAAGCTCCGGGAAGCCGGATACCTGGCCGCAGACATCACGCACCGGCTCCCAGACGCGGGGTAGATCGTCCCTACTCCAGAACCCCACGAGAGGGTTGTATTCCTTACCCACTTCATCCGCAGGCTGGGATTTCCCCTCCACCCATTTGTTCGCGGGCTCATGTTCTACTACGGGCTGGACTTCCATGATATGGCCCCCAATTTCATCCTCAACATCTCGGCGTTTATCGTCGTGTGCGAGGCCTTCCTTCGCATCAAGCCCCACTTCGGTCTGTGGCTGAAGACCTTCAACGTGAAACCGAAGGTGGTGGTTAGCCAGCAAGCGGAGTGCGGAGGCGCTATGGTGGGCAAAATGCCCAACGTCACCTGGCTCGAAGGCTCCTACGTGGAGACCGTGAAGGGGTGGCAATCGGGGTGGTTCTACATCACCGAGCCGCGTGACACCAACTGGGTGGCGGCCCCCGAATTTCGATCCGGCATCCCCATGCGGCTCACCTCCTAGAAAGAGAAGGGCCTATCCTGGGGTTCATCGGAGGAGCTGATCGGACTCCAGAGCTGTGTTAAAAACATGATAAGCAAGAAAATCAAGCTCGTCAACGTGGTCCAGGTCATGCTCTTCTGTCGGATCCTCCCGTGTCAAAGACGGGCATTCAATATGTGGGAGTTCGACCCGGCTAAGCACCAGACGCTGCGAGAGCTTTTCGACACGATGCACCAAGACATCTTGAAGGTGCTATTCAAGTCCGCTGAGGTACCTCCTCCCATTACCGAGGATTGCGGACACAGCGCCAAGCGCCCTGCCAGTCCGGTAAGCTCCTTATATCTCATAAGATGTTCCTTTCCCCAGTATAATCATGTGAGGGATCTGAGCCTCCACACCATTTAACAGGACTGGGTCACGATAGCAGAGCGGATTGATTGTCCGGCCCCACTGCTCGAAGATCCAGCAAGGGATCTCCTAACGGAGATGTTGGTTCCTGCACCCTATGAGGCGCCGGAGAAGAAGGCCAAGAAGAAGGCCGCGGGGACCAGGAAAGGTCTCCGGCGCAAGGTTGTATCGGACTCATCGTCCGATAATACCAAGGCGCCCTCCTCCCATGAAAATGAGGAGGAGGAAGAGGAAAGTTCTCCCCCCCAGCCGGGGGAGACAAGAAAAGGAAGGCCGCCCCATCTGGGGAGGCCAAAGGGTCCAAGAAGGGAAGGACCCTCCTTCCGAACTGCTCCACAGCGGCCACTTTAAGCGACGAGGAGTGCTTACCCAGGGACAAGCCCCTGGCAAAGTCGTAAGTATCCGGATACCATAATAGTTCTGGTATGTTTCGTTTTATTGCTTCTTATCATGCCAAACATGATCATGCAGTCCATCCAAAGCCCATATCGATGTATCCTCCTCGGAGAGTCTTTGGGCCAATCGGAGATGAACAACGATTCACTCCCGACCGCCTCCTCCCCCCACCCTACGGACGACGTCAAGGTGTTGTTCAAAGGGCACCGAACCAAGGGGAGATAGTTCCGGAGGTGCCCCAAGGCGACATTCCTGGCGGTGGGCGCATGGGGGGCAAGACTCCCATGGGCTCTAATGCCGGGGACAGCAAGTTTAGCCCCCAGCCAAATACTACCGGAACCTCCAGTGGTTCCGGATTCTGCCAGGCGACCCCTCGCCAAGGGGGGCAAGCCGTTTGTGCCGATGACCTTTGCCCATCCAGAGGCATCGGACAATTTGTTGAAAGCGCTTCACGGTGCTTCCATTGACGAAGAGCACTGCACTATCATGAGTGCGGTGGTCAAGAAGGTTCGGTCCGCCAAAAGCGGACTGACTGAAGCCTGTGCCAGCCTCCAAACAGGCTTTGAGGTAAGTAATCAAATTATGAGAAAATGTTACAGCATAGACAGTATCCCCTGATGCTCTGTTTGGTGTTCGCAAAGAAAGGCCGAACAGAGGATCAAATAATAATCACAGGAGTCTAATCAAAATATGTCTATGTGAATAAGCAGGCTTCGCTGCTGGCCGTTGCCGCTCGCATGGCGGAGGTCTTCGCACTGAAGCGGGACCTTGAGCGGTCCAAGGAAGAGCTCGGCCTTACCAAGAGGCAGCTCGAAGAGAACAAAGGTAAGTGATACCCCGTCTGTTTATTGATAAAGAAAAAAGAAGGTGGTTGTTAGATCACAGGATCGTCATGAATTTTGCTAGGGGCCACGACCAAAGTGGCGGCCCTGAAAAAGGCGCTATCCGAGGCTGAAGGCAAAGTGGCCAAGGAGGGCGCTGAGCGCGAGAAGCAAGAGGCCCGAGCCGGCTAGGTTCAGCAAGAGCCCCAGGAGTTTGTCAAGAAATATGAGTCCTTGGAGCGTGACTCTAAGACGCAAGGGTCCGAGCTTGCGAAGGCCCTCGAGAACGCATAGAATGCCAAGGCCGAAGCCCAAAAGGCCCTCCAGGAAATTCAGGCGGTCAAGAAGATAGCGGCGGGTAAGGCATTCATTATGCAAAGCAAGCATGTGAAGGAAACTTTCCTTTTACTTACCCGAATTCGGAGCTCTCCAGGAGCGTTCACAGATCTACCCAACAGTGTGTCAGATGCCGCGGAGTTCTACCGGGCCGAGGAGGGGAGCTTGACGGAGAAGTTGTTCTGGTCTCAATATAATGGGACCGAACATCCGATGCCCTTGAGCGACCAGTTGAAGCAATTGGTCGAGCTTCACAAGGCGGCCAAACTGGCCATGAAGGGTCTCATAGTCCAGATGTGGCCTGGCGATCCCCTGCCTGGCAGCTATTTCGGCCTGCTAAGGCGACTTGTGAATGCCTGCCCATGGGTTGAAAGTCATAAAGCGGCCCGTCTGCATTGAGGGTGCTCGCTGGGCTTTTGCCCGGGCGAAAGTGCACTGGGCGAAGATGGACGCCGAAAAGCTGGTGAAGGAAGGGCCGCTAGAGGGCAAGGAGCATCGCCACCCCGAAAAGTATTATGACAGTGTTCTGAAGGGTGCTCGCCTTGTGGCGGAGGAATGTGCTAAGGATATAATATTTGAATGAATGTACTCATGTGATCCTGTAATATGAAAACGAGTTTATGTGCGCCATATAACACTTTTTGATTTAAAATATTACCTTCTGTGCGGCCGTTTATAAAATTTGAGAGTTGGCGAGTCGTCGGCTTCTGCCCCCATGTAACTAGTACTGAGGTGTTCGGGATAAACCTGATCACTCTTTATCCCAGTTTTCGGTCCTTCGAAGGAGGTGTTCAACACAACGAACCAGGCAATCGGACTATAAAGCTTTATCACTCTCACTTAGCCATAGAAGGCTATAATTTTAAATTTTGGCAAAGCCCCTAGTATTCGGAAGGCCGAACTTGGGGCGCTACGTATGCCTAAATCGGTCAAGGCCGACTCCTCGCCCTAAGCGGAAAAAATCTTTAAGGATTTGAGACCTCTCGAACAGCGACCAGCTCTCGCCGCATCATGACAGTCAGTTTTTGGCTTTCTCTACTGAGGTGCTCATCCGGAAGAACCGGTACGCAATCGCAGTAGTTCTCCAAATGCTACCTTAGCTGATATAGCGGAACGTAAGGTACCAAAACATGGGAGCCAGGCAAACCCAACTATTGACCCAAGACATGATTCAGAGTTGATGCATATAATGCTATAAGTTCGGGGTGCCGCACTGTCGAAAGTGTCCGGACTTTTCATGCCGTGTTATGGGGTACACTGAAGCCCCTGGCGCACTGGACGTACCATAGTGTACGGGTGCAATTTGTCGTAAATAAGTAGACAAGGGGAAAAGATGAAGGAATGCCATAATGAGCTAATGTTGTACATTGTTATTTAAGTGATACGTCAAAACGTATGTATACAAGTAGTGCAATAAGTAAAAATAGGACTATTTGACATGTCCTATCCAAGGGCAAGTTGTGTGTGGGTATGTAAAACAGGTGTAGCGATCGTTATCAGAGACCACCTGGGGATTCCCTTGTACGTAAAAGCTTCTTGCTTCCTTGGTGTTTCCTTCCCTTGACGGGTCCGATAATCAGGCGATCAGACAGGGCCTTCAGAGATTAGGGGCCTGGAAGGAAGAAAATGTTGAAGACATACGGGTCCTGAAGCGGTTGAGCCGCATTGTGGGCCGTGCCATAGCCGTGCCTCCGCCTATGCCCATGGTATCTTGAGTGCGTAATTATGTGCGCGCGGCGCAAATTTCGCCGCTTGTCTGGGACTAGGACGGAGGACGAATTGCTAGGCGAGCTCTAAACGTGCCTGGAGATCCTCTTGCAGGGTACTCCGGACTCGCTTGAAGGTGTCCGGGGTATTTTTCGCCGAATTGGCGGTTTGCCTCATAAGGCTGCTTTGCGCTTCTGCTGCAAGGGCCGCGGTGTGCTCCTCCGTGCGGAGCGAGTGCTATGTGTTTCCATTAACTGTTATAACCCCACGAGGTCCTGGCATTTTGAGCTTGAGGTATGCATAATGCGGTACCGCATTGAATCTCGCAAATGTGGTTCGCCCGAGCAGTGTGTGATAGCCACTGCGGAAGGGGACGATATCGAAGATTAACTCCTCGCTTCGGAAGTTGTCCGGATCCGAAGACCACTTCTAGTGTGATTGAGCCCGTGCAACAGGCCTCTACACCTAGTATGATGCCTTTAAAGGTGGTTTTGGTGGGTTTGATCCTTGAGGGGTCTATACCCATTTTGCACACTGTATCCTGATAGAGCAGGTTCAGGCTGCTGCCACCGTCCATAAGGACTCGGGTGAGGTGAAATCCGTCAATGATGGGGTCAAGGACCAATGCGGCATAAGCGCCATGACGGATACTGGTGGGGTGGTCCCTGCGTTCGAAGGTGATCGGACAAGAAGACCATGGGTTGAATTTTGGGGCGACTGGCTCCATCGCATAGACGTCCCTCAGTGCACGCTTCCGTTCCCGCTTGGGAATATGGGTTGTGTATATCATGCTCACCATTTTCACTTGGGAATGAAATTTCTTCTGTCCTCCTGTGTTCGGCGGTCGGGGCTCCTCCTCGTCGTCACTATGCAGCCCCTTTTCCTTGTTTTCGGCATTCAACTTGCCGGCCTGTTTGAACACCCAACATTCTCTGTTGGTGTGGTTGGTTGGTTTATCGGGGGTGTCGTGAATTTGACACGAGCGATCGAGTATGCGGTCCAAACTGGACAGGCCCGGATTGCTTCTTTTGAACAGCTTTTTCCGCTGACCGGATTTAGAGCCACTGAATCCAGCATTAACTGTCGTGTCTTCAGCGTTGTCGCCATTGTTGCGGCGTTTGTGTCTGTTGCGATGTGGCCTGCCGTTGCTATCTTTGGCATCTAAATTGCCAGGGTTTCTTGATGTGTTGTTGCTGTGAGCCAGCCAGTTGTCCTCGCCCACACAAAAGCGGTTCATGAGTGTCGTGAGGGCTGCCATGGACTTCGGCTTCTCTTGGCCGAGGTGTCGGGCGAGCCATTCGTCGCGGATGTTATGCTTAAATGCCGCTAAGGCCTCGGCATCCGGACAGTCGACAATTTGGTTCTTTTTAGTTAGGAACCGAGTCCAGAATTTCCTGGCTGATTCCCCTGGTTGTTGGGTTATGTGACTCAAGTCATCGGCATCCGGTGGTCGCACATAAGTGCCCCAGAAGTTGTCAAGGAATGCGTCTTCCAAATTCTCCCAACTGCCAATGGAGTTTGCGAGCCGGTCCTTTGAGTTTTAATGGAAGGTATTTGATGGCATGTAGATCGTCACCGCGGGCCATGTGGATGTGGAGAAGGAAATATTCAATCCATACCGCGGGATCTGTTGTACCATCATATGATTCAATGTTCATGGGTTAAAAACCTTCTGGGAATTCGTGATCCATTACTTCATCGGTGAAGCATAGGGGGTGTGCGGTGCCTCTGTGCCGGGCTATGTCACGACACAGTTCATACGAGTCTTGTCTGTTGTATTCAGCTCGGTTGGATTTTCTTTTAGTATATCCGGCATGACGGTCATCATCACGCGTTGGGGCGTGCCCCCGTGATCCGTAGATTGATCTTGTATGTCCTGCTTTGTTTTCCAATATGTCTCGCAGGTCCTGCGTGTTACCCCGGGCCTTCGTATTTTTGTTTACCTGGCGACGGGGTGCGGGCTGGACTTCGGGCTGATATGTCGCTTTGTCTCGGCCACGAGGTGGCCGGTCAGCCACATCATATGCTAGAGGTGTGGGCTTTAATGCTTCCTCCTCGAGTTGGGGTAGCAACTTGCGCTTTGGGTAACTTTTGGTTGGGCGCTCGAGTTCGTATTCCTCGGCCGCCAGGACCTCAGTCCATCTGTCTGCTAGCAGATCTTGGTTAGCTTGAAGCTGTTGTTGCTTTTTCTTCAGGCTTTTTGCTATGGCTATAAGCCGGCGCTTGAAGTGCTCCTGCTCGACAGGATCCTCAGGCATGATAAATTCTTCGTTGTCGAGGCTCTCCTCGTCTTTGGAGAGGGGCATGTAATTATCATCCTCTGATTCTCCGTCTGCTGCCTGTTCCTTAGGGCTAGCTTGCCCATCCTCCCGCTCGAAGCCTGGCTGGAGGGGATTGTCTTTGTCTTCGGCACTATCCTCAGCATTATTGTCTCTTGTGCCGGTACCGCTGCTTTTGCTATGGCGGGGCCTAGAGTGGCACTGTTGACGTCGGTGCTTAGATTGCTTCTCGAGGGGATTATCCTCCGTTGCCTTATTGCCATCGCTTTCTTTGGGGGTGTCCACCATGTATATATCATATGATGAGGTGGCAGTCCAGCGCCCTATGGGCGGTGGTTCCTGTTCTTCTCCTGCATCATCGTCCATACCGTCGATGTCTTCGGAGCCGAAATCAAGCATGTCGGCTAAGTCGTCGACAGTGGCTATTAAGTGGGTGGTGGGTGGGGAACAAATTTCTTCGTCGTCCGCTACCCACTCAAGCCAGACATAGTTCAACCAAGGGCCTCCTGATAAGGAGAGAGACCTCAATGAGTTTAGCACATCGCCCAAGGGCGAGTGCTGAAAGATATCCGCGGAGGTGAACTCCATGATCGGTGCCCAATCAGATATGATAGGCACGGACGCAGGCGGTTCAGAGCCCGTGGCCGAGGACGGATCCGAAGGTCCGGCAACATAGGTCTCATAGGAGGTGAAGTCAGTATTCGGCTCCATCGCCACTGAGTGTGTGGCCTCCGTGGCGGGGTCCATCCACCCATCCTCGGACGACGCGATCTGCTCCGTATCGAGGGCCGGAGTTGCCACAGGTGTGATCTCCCGAACACTGTCCGGCGGCAGAGCTAAGTTATGCTCGTCGTGACTATGCGGCGCACCTGACATGGGCTCGAATCCATCGAAGATCAAGTCTCCGCAGATGTCGGCAGTATAGTTCAAGCTTCCAAACCTGACCTGATGGCCAAGGGCGTAGCTATCGATCTGCTCCAAATCGCCAAGCGAGTTGGCCCGCAGTACGAAGCCGCCGAATACGAAGATCTGTCCGGGGAGAAAAACCTCGCCCCGGATCGCATCATTGCCGATGATTGAAGGATCCATCAAGCCTTTATCGTGACGGCATAGTGGAACTCTCAATGAAAGCACCAATGTCGGTGTCAAAACCGGCGGATCTCGGGTAGGGGGTCCCGAACTGTGCGTCTAAGGCGGATGGTAACAGGTGGCGGGGGACACAATGTTTACCCAGGTTCGGGCCCTCTTGATGGAGGTAATACCCTACTTCCTGCTTGATTGATCTTGATGATATGAGTATTACAAGAGTTGATCTACCATGAGATCGTAGAGGCTAAACCCTAGAAGCTAGCCTATGATTATGATTGTTGTTGTCCTATGGACTAAACCCTCCGGTTTATATAGACACCGGAGGGGGGCTAGGGTTACATAGAGTCGGTTACAGGGAAGGATATCTACATATCTAAATTGCCACGCTTGCCTTCCACGCAAAGGAGAGTCCCACCCAGACACGGGACGAAGTCTTCAATCATGTATCTTCATAGTCCAACAGTCCGGCCAAAGAATATAGTCCGGCTGTCCGAGGACCCCCTAATCCAGGACTCCCTCAATGACCGAGACACATCTCCGGTCAATAACCAATAGCGGAACCTAGATGCTCATATTGGCTCCTGCATATTCTACGAAGATCTTTATCGGTCAAACCGCATAACAACATACCTTATTCCCTATGTCATCGGTATGTTACTTGCCCGATATTCGATCGTCGGTATCACCATACCTAGTTCAATTTCGTTACTAGCAAGTCTCTTTACTCGTTCCGTAATGTGCTACCTCTTGAGCACTGCGTTGGACTTCCCCGAAGAGGAGAGGATGATGCAGCAAAGTAGCGTAAGTATTTCCCTCAGTTTTTGAGAACCAAGGTATCAATCCAGTAGGAGGCCACGCGCAAGTCCCTTGTACCTACACAAAAACAATAGCTCAACGCAACCAACGCGATTAGGGGTTGTCAATCCCTTCACGGTCACTTACGAGAGTGAGATCTGATAGAGATGATAGATAATATTTTTGGTATTTTTGATATAGAGATGCAAAGTGAAAAGTAAAAGGCAAAGTAAAAAATCAAAGCAAAATTAAAGTGATGGAGATTGATATGATGAGAATAGACCCAGGGGCCATAGTTTTCACTAGTAGCTTGTCTCAAGAGCATAAGTATTCTACGGTGGGTGAACAAATTACTGTTGAGCAATTGACAGAATTGAGCATAGTTATGAGAATATCTAGGTATGATCATGTATATAGGCATCACGTTCGAGACAAGTAGACCGACTCCTGCCTGTATCTACTACTATTACTCCACTCATCGACCGCTATCCAGCATGCATCTAGAGTATTAAGTTAAAAACAGAGTAATGCTTTAAGCAAGATGACATGATGTAGAGGGATAGTTTCATGCAATATGATAAAAACCCCATCTTGTTATCCTCAATGGCAACAATACAATGTGTGCCTTGCTGCCCCTTCTGTCACTGGGAAAGGACACCGCAAGATTGAACCCAAAGTTAAGCACTTCTCCCATGGCAAGAAAAACCAATCTAGTAGGCCAAACCAAACTGATAATTCGAAGAGACTTGCAAAGATAACCAATCATACATAAAAGAATTTAGAGAAGATTCAAATATTATTCATAGATAGACTTGATCGTAAACCCACAATTCATCGGTCTCAACAAACACACCGCAAAAAGAAGATTACATCAAATAGATCTCCACGAGAGAGGGGGAGAACATTGTATTGAGATCCAAAAAGAGAGAAGAAGCCATCTAGCTACTAACTATGGAGCCGAAGGTCTGAGGTAAACTACTCACACTTCATCGGAGGGGCTCTGATGATGTAGAAGCCCTCCATGATGACGGCCCTCTCCGACGGAGCTCCGGAACAGGCCCCAAGATGGGATCTCGTGGATACAGAAAGTTGCGGCGGTGGAATTAGGTTTTTGGCTCCGTATCTGATCGTTTGGGGGTACGTAGGTATATATAGGAGGAAGGAGTGCATCGGTGGAGCAACAGGGGGCCCACGAGTTAGGGTGGCGCCCCCCCCCCCCCACCCTCGTGACCGCCTCTGTTACTTCTTGGAGTAGGGTCCAAGTCTCGTGGATCACGTTTGGTGAGAAAATCACGTTCACGAAGGTTTCATTCCGTTTGGACTCCGTTTGATATTCCGTTTCTTTGAAACACTGAAATAGGCAAAAAAACAGCAATTCTGGGCTGGGCCTCCGGTTAATAGGTTAGTCCCAAAAATAATGTAAAAGTGGAAAATAAAGCCCAATATAGTCCAAAACAGTAGATAATATAGCATGGAGCAATCAAAAATTATAGATACGTTGGAAACGTATCAGGCATCCCCAAGCTTAATTCCTGCTCGTCCTCGAGTAGGTAAATGATAAAAAGAAAATTTTTTATGCGGAGTGCTACTTGGCATAGTTTCAATGCAAATCTTCTTAATGGTGGTATGAATATTCAGATTCGAAAGATTCAAGAGAAAAGTTCATATTGACATAAAAATAATAATACTTCAAGCATACTAACAAAGCAATTATGTCTTCTCAAAATAACATGGCCAAAGAAAGTTATCCCTACAAAATCATATAGTCTGGCTATGCTCTATCTTCACCACACAAAGTATTTAAATCATGCACAACCCCGATGACAAGCCAAGCAATTGTTTCATACTTTAACATTTTCAAAACTTTTTTGATCTTCACGCAATACATGAGCGTGAGCCATGGACATAACACTATACGTGGAATAGAATGGGGGTTGTGGAGAAGACAAAAAAGAGGGGAAGATAGTCTCACATCAACTAGGCGTATCAACGGGCTATGGACATGCCCATCAATAGATACGAATGTGAGTGAGTAGGGATTGCCATGCAACGGATGCACCAGAGCTATAAGTATATGAAAGCTCAACAAAAGAAACTAAGTGGGTGTGCATCCAACTCGCTTGCTCAAGAAGACCTAGGGTAATTTTGAGGAAGCCCATCATTGGAATATACAAGCCAAGTTCTATAATGAAAAATTCCCACTAGTATATGAAAGTGAAAAAATGAGAGACTCTCTATCATGAAGATCATGGTGCTACTTTGAAGCACAAGTGTGGTAAAAGGATAGTAACATTGTCCCTTCTCTCTTTTTCTCTCATTTTTTTATTTGGGCCTTTTCTCTTTTTTTATGGCCTCTTTTTTTCTTTTTTTTCGTACGGAGTCTCATCCGGACTTGTGGGAGAATCATAGTCTCCATCATCCTTTCCTCACTTGGGACAATGCTCTAAAAATGATGATCATCACACTTTTTATTTTTCTTACAACTCAACAATTACAACTCAATACTTAGAACAAAATATGACTCTATATGAATGCCTCCGGCGGTGTACCGGGATATGCAATGAATCAAGAGTGACATGTATGAAAGAACTATGAACAGTGGCTTTGCCACAAATACGATGTCAACTACATGATCATGCTAGCAATATGACAATGATGGAGCGTGTCATAATAAACAGAATGCTGGAAAGTTGCATGGCAATATATCTTGGAATGGCTATGGAAATGCCATCATAGGTTGGTATGGTGGCTGTTTTGAAGAAGGTATATGGTGGGTGTATGATACTGGCGAAAGGTGCGCGGTATTAGAGAGGCTAGCAATGGTGGAAGGATGGGAAAAGTGCGTATAATCCATGGACTCAACATTAGTCATAAAGAACTCACATACTTATTGCAAAAATTTAGAAGTTATCAAAGCAAAGTATTACACGCATGATCCTAGGGGGATAGATTGATAGGAAAATACCATCGCTCGTTCCCGACCGTCACTCATAAGGAAGACAATCAATAAATAAATCATGCTCCGACTTCATCACATAACGGTTCACCATACGTGCATGCTACGGGAATCACAAACTTTAACACAAGTATTCTTTAAATTCACAACTACTCAACTAGCATGACTCTCATATCACCATCTTCATATCTCAAAACAATTATCAAGCATCAATCTTTTCTTAGTATTCAACGCACTCAAAAGAAAGTTTCACAAATCTTGAATACCAAGCATATTATTATTAAGCAATTTACCATGCTATTAGAGACTCTCAAAATAATCTAAGTGAAGCATGAGAGATCAATAGTTTCTTTAAAACAAATCCACCACCGTGCTCTAAAAGATCTAAGTGAAGCACATAGAGCAAAATTATAACGCTCAAAAGATATAAGTGAAGCACATAGAGCAAAACTACATAGCTCAAAAGATATAAGTGAAGCACATAGAGTATTCTATCAAATTCCAATTCATGTATGGCTCTCTCAAAAGGTGTGTACATCAAGGATGATTGTGGCACACTAACAAACAAAGACACAAATAATACAAGACGCTCCAAGCAAAACACATATCATGTGGTGAATAAAAATATAGCTCCAAGTAAAATTACCGATGGAAGTAGACGAAAGAGGGGATGCCTTCCGGGGCATCCCCAAGCTTTGACTTTTTGGTGTCCTTGGATTATCTTGGGGGTGCCATGGGCATCCCCAACCTTAGGCTCTGGCCACTCCTTGTTCCATAATCCATCAAAAGAATTCACCCAAAACTTGAAAACTTCACAACACAAAACTCAATAGAAATCTCGTGAGCTCCGTTAGAGAAATAAAACAAAAAACCACTTCAAGGTACTGTAATGAACTCATTCTTTATTTATATTAGTGTTAAACCTACTGTATTCCAACTTCTCTATGGATTATAAACTATTTTACTAGCCATAGATTCATCAAAATAAGCAAACAACATAGAAAAAACAGAATCTGTCAAAAACAGAACAGTCTGTAGTAATCTCTAACTAACGCAAACTTCTGGAACTCCAAAAAATCTACCAAAATAGGACGACCTATAAAATTTGTTTATTGATCAGCAGCAATTGGAATCAATATTTTATCACGTTCTGGTGATTTTTAACAATTGTTTTCGTGAACAGAAAGTTTTTGAAAATTACAGCAAGATCAAATAACTATCATCCAAGAAGATCCTATAGGTCTAACTTGGCACAAACACTAATTAAAACACAAAACCACATCTAAATAGAAGGTAGATGTATTATTTATTACTAAGCAGCAAGGAAAAATATTGGGTTGTCTCCCAACAAGCGCTTTTCTTTAAAGCCTTTTTAGCTAGGCATTGAGATTTCAATGATGCTCACAAGAAAGGCAAGAATTGAGGCACAAAGAGAGCAACATAAAACATGTGACAAACACACTTAAGTCTAACATACTTCCTATGCATAGGCATATTATAGGCAAACAAATTATCATAGCAAGCAAAAACTAGCATGTGCAAGGAAGCGGAAGGGAACAATAGCAATCTCAACATAACGAGAGGTAATTTAGTAACATGAAATTTTCTATAACCATATTTTCTTCTCTCATAATAATTACATGTAGGATCATAAGAAAATTCAACAATATAGCTATCACATAACATATTCTCAACACGATCCACATGCATGTGAAGTTGACACTCTTCCAAAATAGTGGGATTATCATTAACTAAAGTCATGATTTCTCCAAGCCCACTTTTATCAAAAATTTCATAAGATTGAATATTATCCAAATATGTGGGATCTAAAGTTGACACTCTTCCAAACCCACTTTCAATATTATTGCAAACACTATTATCAATCTTATATTCATCATGGGGCTTAAATAAATTTTCAAGATCATAAGAAGAATCTCCCCAATCATGACTATTGGACATAGTAAAACTAGCATCCCCAAGCTTAGGGTTTGCATAATATTAGCATAACTTACATCAATAGATTTAATAATAAAATCATTGCAATCATGCTTTTTATTCAAATATCTATCGTGAATCACTTCATAAAGTACTTCATCACAATTTTCAGATTTACGGATTTCAGGCAAAACCTTATAAAGATAATCTAGTGCATCCAAATCACTAGGAATTGGTTCATCATAATTGGATCTCTTAAAAAGATTGGCAAGCGGATGAGGATCCATAGATATTAGCTTCTCTGTTTAGGAATAAATACTCAACTATTTCAACCAAACGAGCAAACGAGCCAAGTAAGACATCAAGGTAAGCGAAAATACGAACGGAAAAAGGGCGAATAAAACGGCAAGGGTGAAGTGGGGAGAGGAAAATGAGAGGCAAATGGCAAATAATGTAGTGTGAGAGATAAGGATTGTGATGGGTACTTGGTATATTAACTTTTGCGTAGACTCCCCGGCAACGGCGCCAGAAATTCTTCTTGCTACCTCTTGAGCACTGCGTTGGATTTCCCCGAAGAGGAGAGGATGATGCAGCAAAGTAGCGTAAGTATTTCCCTCAGTTTTTGAGAACCAAGGTACCAATCCAGTAGGAGGCCACGCGCAAGTCCCTCGTACCTACACAGAAACAATAGCTCAACGCAACCAATGCGATTAGGGGTTGTCAATCCCTTCACGGTCACTTACGAGAGTGAGATCTGATAGAGATGATAGATAATATTTTTGGTATTTTTGATATAGAGATGCAAAGTGAAAAGTAAAAGGCAAAGTAAAAAAGCAAAGCAAGATTAAAGTGATGGAGATTGATATGATGAGAATAGACCCAGGGGCCATAGGTTTCACTAGTGGCTTCTCTCAAGAGCATAAGTATTCTACGGTGGGTGAACAAATTACTGTTGAGCAATTGAAAGAATTGAGCATAGTTATGAGAATATCTAGGTGTGATCATGTATATAGGCATCACGTCCGAGACAAGTAGACCGACTCCTGCCTGCATCTACTACTATTACTCCACTCATCGACCGCTATCCAGCATGCATCTAGAGTATTAAGTTAAAAACAGAGTAACGCTTTAAGCAAGATGACATGATGTAGAGGGATAGTTTCATGCAATATGATAAAAACCCCATCTTGTTATCCTCGATGGCAACAATACAATACGTGCCTTGCTGCCCCTTCTGTCACTGGGAAAAGACACCGCAAGACTGAACCCAAAGCTAAGCACTTCTCCCATGGCAAGAAAAACCAATCTAGTAGGCCAAACCAAACTGATAATTCGAAGAGACTTGCAAAGATAACCAATCATACATAAAAGAATTCAGAGAAGATTCAAATATTATTCGTAGATAGACTTGATCATAAACCCACAATTCATCAGTCTCAACAAACACACCGCAAAAAGAAGATTACATCGAATAGATCTCCACGAGAGAGGGGGAGAACATTGTATTGAGATCCAAAAAGAGAGAAGAAGCCATCTAGCTACTAACTATGGACCCGAAGGTCTGAGGTAAACTACTCACACTTCATCGGAGGGGCTATGATGATGTAGAAGCCCTCCGTGATGACGGCCCTCTCCGACGGAGCTCCGGAACAGGCCCCAAGATGGGCTCTCGTGGATACAGAAAGTTGCGGCGGTGGAATTAGGTTTTTTGGCTCCGTATCTGATTGTTTGGGGGTACGTAGGTATATATAGGAGGAAGGAGTACGTCGGTGGAGCAACAGGGGGCCCATGAGGCAGGGGGCGCGCCCCCACCCTTGTGACCGCCTCTGTTACTTCTTGGAGTAGGGTCCAAGTCTCCTGGATCACGTTCGGTGAGAAAATCACGTTCCCGAAGGTTTCATTCCGTTTGGACTCCGTTTGATATTCCGTTTCTTCGAAACACTGAAATAGGCAAAAAAATAGCAATTCTGGGCTGGGCCTCCGGTTCATAGGTTAGTCCCAAAAATAATATAAAAGTGGAAAATAAAGCCCAATATAGTCCAAAACAGTAGATAATATAGCATGGAGCAATCAAAAATTATAGATACGTTGGAGACGTATCATAATGCATCATCACGCAACTAACTCATTAGTCATATTGCTTGCAAGGCTTATAGTGATGTGCATTACCGAGAGGGCCCAGAGATACCTCTCCGACAATCGGAGTGACAAATCCTAATCTTGATCTATGCCAACTCAACAAACACCACCGGAGACACCTGTAGAGCATCTTTATAATCACCCAGTTAAGTTGTGATGTTTGATAGCACACTAAGTGTTCTCCGGTATTCGGGAGTTGCATAATCTCATAGTCATAGGAACATGTATAAGTCATGAAGAAAGCAATAGCAATAAACTAAACGATCATAGTGCTAATCTAACGGATGGGTATTGTCCATCACATCATTCTCTAATGATGTGATCCCATTCATCAAATGACAACACATGTCTACGGTTAGGAAACTTAACCATCTTTGATTAACGAGCTAGTTAAGTAGAGGCATACTAGGGACACTCTGTTTGTCTATGTATTCACCATGTACTAAGTTTCCGGTTAATACAATTATAACATGAATAATAAACACTTATCATGATATAAGGAAATATAAATAACAACTTTATTATTGCCTCTAGGGCATATTTCCTTTAGGTGCGGGCTGCTCCGGCGAGGGCGAGGGGGTGGGGCGAACCGCCGGAGCACGGCGAAGCTCTAGGAGGTGGAGGAGAGGCGAGGGAGTGGATAGAATGGTCGGAAGCAAGATGAACTCCGGCGAGGGCTACGGTGGTTTGAGAAGAACGACGAGATTGAGGCACTCCGGTGGACTAGAGAGGCGGGGGAGGGAGTGGTGAGGTGCGGAGGAGGTCATGGCACTCTTATGTAGCCGCGGGGAAGACTCCAGAGCATCACGGGCAAGCTCAAGCCGAGCTCTAATGGAGGACAGGAGCCGGACGCGTCACGGGCATGGCTCTAGCGGCGCATTCATGGCGAACCAGGAGGGGGCCTGGGCACGGGATGACGCAGACGAGCACGGGGGAGCTCCTGGACAAGGTTGGACGTCGAGACGACGAGGGAGGAGACGAGAATAGTGGCCGGAACGAGCTAGAGCATGCAATTAGCCTGACACAAGCATGATCACCATGGGTACGGGTGCAAGCGGCGTGTTCTGGCCGGGCTGACCATGTCTGGCGGGTAGTCCTTCCAAGGTAGGTTACAAATGGGGTAGTGAATTGACCAGGGGCACTGTGGTTAGGCGGTAATGACCCTCTAAAGTTTTATGTATCCAACTTGATCAAGTCACTATGATCCATAGAGTGATCCTAATGGCCAACCATGATGTCTGGGGTGTTTAGGATAGGAAGGACTATGACCCTGTGAAGTTTGGAGGGATTTGGACCAACATTTAACATAGTTGCTTTGCAACTACATAATCTGGTCCAGAATTGAGATTTGGATGATGCACTCACATGAAGTGGCAAATTGATCTGAAATTGGGCAGGGCCCAATGATTTGAAGATATGAAGGTGCTCATAAAGTTTCATGCCATTTGGATTAGCCAAAATAGCACTTGCTTCATAAAGCTTCTCTCTGGACAAAAACTTGGAAAACTTGCACATGGAAAATGGATTAATGAATTGAGCCAAAACTTGGTGGAGAGAGTTTATATGGATAGGGGAATGTCCTGGTAAACTTTCAGCTTAAATGAAGCAATATAAAATATGGTTGCTTCACAAACTGAAAATCTGACCAGAAACCAAGATTTGGAGCTGGGCTCACATAGATGAGTTACATGAGCTCAAATTTTGTGGAGAGTGATGATTTGATCATATAAAGGACCTTGCAAAATTTCAATTCATTTGGATATGCCTAGCTTGTACTTCCTTCACACAGGCTTCCCTCAGACAGGAACTTTGAAAAATTGCTCAGGAATACTTACTAGAAAAATTGAGGTGTTGTTTGGCACGGGGTAATTATATGGACAGGAAAAGGTGTCCAAAAATTTTGGGGTCAATCAAGCAAATATAAATGACACTTCCTTCTCAAACAACCACTTAGGGCAGAATCAGAAAAGGAATATTTGTGAATTATCTTTGATGATGCCAAGGAAGGATTTTGACATATTTGAGGAAGATATGACCCAAAAAATTTATGAGAATTATTTGGGAGTTTTGGGAGTGACAGAAATATAGGTTGCTTCACAACCTAGGGCAAAAAGGATTGTTCCCTTAACAGAAAAGGAATATTCCCAAGAAAAAGAATATTGGATTAGGTCAAGGATGAAAATGACATGATATTGGTATGATGATGAGGATGACAAGCCACTATAAAACTAGGAAGGCATGATCTTCCTAAGTTTCAGAACCACATATCCACGGAAAAATAAATCAAATCAAGAAATTCAAGAAAATCATCAGAAAAAGAGAAGGAAAAAATCCAGGGTGTTACAACACTCCTAAGGAACGTCAATTCTATAGTGTTTTCATAATTTTATTTGGTAAGTCAATAAAAGGTGGGACAATTAAGAGGATTCTCATGGAAAACTGGTGAAAGAAAATTATAGATGGGAGAGGACAAATCAGAATAGAGAGAGATAGGGAGGATGTACATAAGGTTGGATGAAGGACGAGGTGGATGACAGAACCTTGTGTTCCTTTTAAATAGGATAGAGGAGAGATTCCACTTGTGTGTGTACGACTATTGATCGCAGGGACAAGTGTTCGAAATAAATGGAAGACGCACCAAGCGTGATGGATTTTAACGAGCACCCCCACTGCCCAACTCCCCCCTCCCTCGGAATCCCATCAATTGTTATAGTACCCTCACTTATGTCCCCGATCACGACATGGCCCAGGGAAGTCATGCATGGGTATTAGAGGCTTGTAAGTTTGTGTTGAGAATCTATGGGCGCAGATTGTTCATGCATCTACTACCTAGGGTTTCGTCTTGTGGTTTAGTTAGGGGGTCGTCATAAGTGGGCTTTTGGTGCATTTTCTATGGTCAAAATATGCGATTAAATTGATTCATGTGCTTCGGCATTGTCAAGTTGTGTGTGCAAATCATGTATTCTGAGGGTTCCATGTAGTGTGGTTTTGGTTGCGCTAGGGATTTGGTAGGGGTTTTGGATAGGTTTTTCGGTCAAAAGATGGTCGATTTGATACATATAAGATGTATGTTATGTTTATTAGGTGATGCAACGAATACTTCTTTATTCATTCAAATCCTGGTGGATTTTTTGTTGGAACTAGCTGTAATATGGCATATTTTGATGAGATAATCTAGCTTGTTTGCCATTTCAATGATTATTTCTCACCAAGTGTAGTGAACAATTTGGTAGAGGAAATTGTTTATGAGAAAGCGCGAAGAATCAAAGTGCACAAGCATTTGTCTCGCTTAATCGTCAAGGAAAGTGTAATCATGCTCCTAACCATATTTTGATGTTGATAACAGTATACATATAGGGGACTAATTACATTTGGCAAGTGAATACACACATTTTAGTCCACGTGAAAATTATGTGTGTGAATCATAGACCCCCCAAAAATGGATACGAGTCGAGAATGGTGCAATAACGACATGAAGTGAAGCTTTTTGTTTATATCTTGAGTTATATGTATCCCGCGCTATTAAGAGGAGATCAAATGGGTTCATGATGGATTTACTCAAGCCAATATAACCTAAATACCATTCCACTCAAATCATACACAAAAAATCCAAAGCCATACACCCCATCTAGTCCTATGCATACTTCATTTAGTCAAAAACACCCAAGTTTGTTGTATGGTCAGATGGTCTAGCATCAATGCGGACTGTTGACCGATGCTAGGAGTGTCTAGCATCCTTGTGGGACTGTCCATCTCTATAGACGAAATACATCAATAGCCTAAATGGCTAAGCTGGACATTAGGCCGAACAATTATCCAAAGAGAGTTTTTGTCCGGGCTTATAGTCGGACTGTTTGGGTCGCTACCCAGACTGTCCGGCTTGCTAGGAAACGTCTGGCTTACCACTCTAAAGACATTAGTACCCAAAACCCCAAAATGGACATTGTGCGGGACATTTATTCAGGGTACGTTTTCGTCCAGGCTTATTGTCGGGTCTACGTTGCTGCCTGGACGTCTAGCATATTGCCTAAATGTCCATGATGCTTTCTGGACGTCCAGCCAATACATTTTCTTCCCTATTATTCAACCTTCTTTGTGCATTACTAGAGTGCCCGGATAGTCTGGTTTACTAGCCGGACTGTCCAGCCTGTGGAGAAAACTTTCCAAGTGGCTAGTTCTTGGGGAGGTATATGTACTCCTCCAACACTATGTGGAGGGGTTGACCAACACTTTGAGAGAACCCTAGAACACTAAAAGGGCTCCCTTCCATTTCTCCTACCATATCTTAAATCCTGTATATATATATATATATATATATATATATGTGTGTGTGTGTGTGTGTGTGTGTGTGTGTGTGTGTGTGTGTGTGTGTGTGTGTGTGTGTGTGTGTGTGTGTGTGTGTGTGTGTGTGTGAGAGAGAGAGAGAGAGAGAGATAAAGAGAGAGAGAGTTCATGCATTGAAAGATCCACTCCTTCTCCCTCTTTTGACCAAAGCAAATTGTGACTAGTGCAAGTCTTGAGTTTTTCCCCATTGATCTTGTTATCATTGGAGGGTGGAGGCTCCAAGGCGGTAGGGGGTGCTCAAGTGAGAAATCGACTTGTGATTTCCCCAAGAAAGTCCGTGAAAGATTGGAGGCCGTCTCAAGGTCTACCACTAGTGGTTAGGAATTGTGTTCGTTGTGATATCTCAAGAAGAATACGGTGAGCCTTCATGGTGTTGGTGTGCCTTTGTGGTAACACCCATCCCTTCAACGGTGATTGGTCTCAAGTAAGTGAATATCATGATACATCATTGTCTTCATGTCACCGGTCATCCCTAACCCTAGCTCCCTACTTGTGGTTTATTTTGGTCACTTGATCATGCACTTACTATATCATATTGTGTTGCTTATTCATTTGTCTAAACTTGCTGATGATCAATTAAAACTTGCAACTGAACCTATTCGCCCCGCTCTAGGTCCATCTCGATCCTTTCAGTTCGTAGCAGAGCCTCACACTCTATCTTGTGGCTTAACCACCCTAGAGCGAGATGTCCAAAGACGAGGAGGAGTTTCTACCGAACCCCATGGAGCTAGGTGATCCAGAGGTGGATGCCTCATCAAAAGATGAGAAACTTTACAGCTTCGCGGATTTAGTTAAATTGCTAGTCCAACAAATAATCAACATTCAAGGGATAGTTGATAAAGCGATGGTGGAGAGTGGCGTTAGGAGACCTCGGTGGTGCCTCTACCATTAATACAATGGCGGTTGCACCATCGGTGGCCATGCCCCAGGCCCCTCCTTACGTCACCCTTCCTTTGGGCAGAAATTCCACTAAGTATACTTTGAACCATCCAGCACCACCAAAAGGCACCCCTTTTTATAATACAAAGGGGAAGTTCTTGATGGGGAAAGTTGAGATTCATGATCATATGAAGAGTTCCTCCAATGATATGTGGGAGATTGTGGCAAGTGGCTTCAATCCCGTCAACCCTAGTGATCTAACTCCGCAAAAAGCCTATGATAAATAGCCTAATGTTTCCACATGTATGATGATAAGGAAGGGCTTGTGTGTAAGTAAGAGGCAACGATACCTCCATGTTAACTCTGCCAAGCAACTATGGGATACTCTTGTGTTGACAAAAAATGGTACCTTAATTCTTCAACAATCAATATATGAAATGGCCAAGAGTGATATGCACTAATTTGGGTTGGGAAAGAATGAGACACCTCAATAGCTTCATGAGTGTCTAAAGGCTCTCGCTACAGAAATCTAGATCTTTGAGTGTGACAAGGTCGATGATGGATTCACCATGACTAATCGCCTCCTTGCTGGTAAGATGCTAACCACTCTTTTTTCTCACTCTGAGAACATGGTTTAGACCATAAGGCATGAGCATGTTTTTTCAAAGATGACTTCCGATGATGTCGTTGCTACCTTCTTGCAACATGAGTTCATAGTTTGGCCCGCCCATTCTTGCAACTCTTGACGCGAGACTGCCCTCTGTCTTGCGTGAAGCGAGACATAGTCAGGCCCCTCCTATTTACCGCAGGAGCTATATCTCGCTTGAAGCGCGGCGTGAACGGGCCAACCCATCACTATACCAGTGCTTTTTTCTAGGTTTTTCATTGTTGGGGCCGGTTTTTTTGTGTTATTTTTTTGTCCGGTTTTCTCTGTTTGCAGTCAGTTCTTTACATGATTTTTTCTTATGTTTTTTCTTTCTTTTTTTGTTTCTTCACCGGTTTAATTTTTCTTCTTCATTTTAATTTCTTCGCTTGTTTGTTTTGGTTTCTTCTTCTTTATATGTTGATTTTCTTTGTTTCTTTCTCAGTTTGTTCATTTTCTTCGCTTTTATTTTTGTTTCTTTGTCGGTTTTCACTGTTATTATTTATTTTCTTGCTTTTTTCTTTGGTTTTCTTTGTTTCTTCCCGGTTTTGTATATTTTTTTCTTAAATACAAGTTTTGAACATTTTTTAAAATACATGGTCAACATTCTTCAAATACACGGTGAACATTTTTTTAATGGAAATAGTCATTTTTCACACACAATCTACATTTTCTGTATACATCAGGAGCATTCTTAAATACATGTTTAACATTTTGTAAATACAAAATTGTCTTCTTTATATACTTTTTGATATCTACTTTTATTCAATGTACATGGACATTTTTCTTATAAATCAGGAATGTTTTTTATTCATGTTTAATTTTTTTAGATACATGAGCAACATTTTTTCATACAGATCGTATCTTTTGTATGCATTTTTCATATAAACGAGAAATATTTTTGTATAAAGATCTAACATTTTTCAAATGCTTGATTAACAAATTTATGAACATGATCAACATTTTTTTCATACCCATTGTAAATGTGTTTTATTCATTTTTCATATAGACGAGGAATGTTCTTTTTTCTCTACAAAATTAACATTTTTTCAATTGTTGATGAAATTTCCTTAATTAGTCGATTAAAAATTTTCAAATACTTAATTAGCATTTAAATACAGGATCAACTTTTTTTTGACACACATTGTATACATTTTTCATATACATTGGAAACATTTTCCCCTTACAGATTTAAGAATTTTTTGAATGCTTGAATAATTTTTTAAATATTTATGTGTATTATTTTTGGCAACATAGTATATATTTAGAATATTTAGAAGTATAAACAAGATTAAAAAATTAAAGCATAAAAAAACGAAAAGGAAACAAAACCAGGAAAAAAACCCAGGAAAATCGAGGTTATGGCCTGCCTCGCGCATGGGCTGGCCTATCTTGCGTTGGCGTCAGGCGAGGCTGCCCTAGGTCTCGCTTTAGGCGAGACATAAGCTCACCTCTATTTAGGGCGATTCCTGTTATTACTGTTCAAGAAATCTGCGCGCGCGCGGGTATGATTTGAACCGGGCGATCTCCTGGTGTTTCTTACCCTGAGCTCTCCACCCTACCGTCCTCACTTGTTTTGCACAGCTACATATTCTCCCTATTTCTTCATCCTACTTGTTTTTCTGTTTTCTTTGAAAACCAATGAACTTCTTTTTCTAATTTGATGAAATTTTTTTGATTAAAAAGTCGACTTTCCAAAAAAAAAACAAATAGTACAAAAAATTAAGTGGTGTTGCGTAATAAGTAGCGCGGCTCTGATGTTTCTTAATGTGTTCGCCTTGATAGCAATCACTATTGTCCAGATGGTGCAGTGGCTAGCCTAACAATCTTGCAATGTAGTGTAGCTAGTTCGAGTCGTCGTAGTGGCATATTTTTGCCTTTTTTTTTTTCTCGCGAGACAGTCTACCGTTGTGTGCGTCCGTGGGCCGACCCACCAGGCGTTGCGGTATGCGCCGGTTCGCTTTCGCGGCGTCGAATAGGAGCACCCTCTATTTAGCGTTGTTAGCATCATAATGCTCCTAAAACGCGCACTGGTCCTCTGCCCAAGTAGCTCCCTTTGGTCGCTTGGCCCACTGTATTTTTTGTGGTTTCCAAAATGCTCATGAATTTAAATGGATTTTAATAAATGTTTTCATGACATGAAAAACGTTCATGATTTTGGTAAAAATGTTTACAACGCGACCATTAGAAAATATTCATGAATAAAAAAAGCTATTGAAGTTAAAAAAGTTCATAGTTTATATTTTTTCATAAAGTTTTTTAAAAAATTGAATTTAAAAAATATTATATAAGTTTATTTGTTGCATGTATAAAATAAAATCACAAGTCTTATAGGAAATTCATGATTCAAAAATAGTATTCATATCTTTTTGAACATTAATAAAATAAAATATGAAACAACTAGCAGAAACACAGAGAAACAAAGAAACGGGACCTCCAACAAGACATATTTTGTATCGAAACAGCGGCGCGACGCATACAATCCCGTCTGGGTCGACAACTTTGACGCACCCAAGCAAATCGCATTGTAGCCCAAATAGTGAAATGTAAAATTCCTTGCGTGAGTTTGACTCGCGATCTCTCAATGCAGACAAATAGTAGAGGCAGATAGAATGTTTTTGAACATTTCCTAAAAATTATGATTCTTTTAAAAAAGCTTTTTTTTAATTCTAAATATTATTTTGAAACTTTTTTTTTTTCAAATTTCAAACATTTCTTGAGAATGTGAACAGTTTTTAAAATTCTGAACAGTTTTGTAAAACGTGACCAACTTTTGAAACTTCAAACATTTTTTACAGAGTGAACCTTTTTTGTAAAACGTGAACAAAAATATAGAATTCCAATCTTTTTTGAAAAAAATCCAACACTTTTCTTGGAATTCCAAACATTACGCGACAAATGTGATGTAGGATAAATTTTTTGGAAATTCCATTTCATTTTTATCATATTTAGGAAAAAGCCATCATTTTTTGAAATTTTGAACAAAATTTAAAATTTGTATGTATTTTGAAAATTTTGAATGAAAAAAATAAATAGAAAATAGAAAGGGAAAACTGAAAAAACCCGGGAAAATTAGGTAGGAGAAACCGAAATAGAAAACCCTGTTCAGGAACCCTTTCAGAATATTCCCAAAACTGTACATAAAAATACGTACGCAAGCTGATGGGCTGGCACACTCTCCTGTGTGCTTGGACAACCTATGCAAAGCGTAATAATAGAGATGGAAAAGGGAGCTACCAGGTTTAGATCATGGGTCTCCAAGATGATAGCAAAAGCTGCTAACCAGTGAGGTAGCATCAGGTTTGCGCAGTGCATAACGGCGCAACCCACTTAACTTAAGGTAATAGAGCCGGTTTTCCATAGGTTTTTTTTTTGTTTTTGTCTTTCACGGTTTTTCTTCGTTCTTTTCCCCATTTTGACTGGTTTTTTATTTACTTTTTTTAGGGTCATACTTTCTATTTATTTCTTTTTATTTGGTTTTATTTATTTCTTTTAATGGCTCTTATTTGTTTTTTTCTTTGTTTTGCTCTGGGTTTCTTTGTTTCTTTCTCGATTTTCAATGCCATTTTTCTTTTCTTTCCCTTTTCTTATTTTTTCTTTGTTTCTCACGGTTTTCTCCTTGTTTTTTCATTGTTTTCTATACACATTTTTCATATATATTTAATACATTTTTCTAATATGCATTTAACATTTTTTCAATCACAAGTTTAACATTTTTTGAATACATGGTCAAAAGTTTTATTATGCACATTTTAAACATTTTCAAACCCTTGATTATTAATTTTTTCAAATAAAAGGTTAACATGTTTTTAATACTTGGTCAACGTTTATTCTATACACATTTAACATTTTTCAAATCTTTGATTAATATTTTTTAAATACTTGTTCAACATTTTCCTCAAATGCTTGATTAATATTTTTTTATACTTGATCAAATTGTTTCATAATTTTAATACATGGTCAACATTTTCTCTATACACATTTAACATTTTTCAAATGCTTGATTAACAATTCTCAAATAATTGTTCATTTTTTTCAAATGCTTGATTAACATTTTCATATACATAGTAAACAAATTTCATCATTTTTAATACATGGTTAATATTTTGTCTATACACATTTAGCATTTTCAAAGATTTTTTCAATATTTTTTGAAATGCTTAATTAACATTTTTTATATACATGATCAAAAAAATTCATCATTTTTTAATACATGGTCAGCATTTTTTGCATACACATTTAATATTTTTTAAATGCTTGATTAAAATTTTTCAAATATTTTTGAAATGCTTGATTAACATTTTTTGAATACATGATCAATTTGTTATACATTTTTAATATATGTGATAAACATTTTCTCTATAGACATTTAACATTTTTCAAATGATTTGTTTTTTACAGAGTGTTTTTGTAGTGTATATTTAGAATGTTTTAAAGTATAAACAAAAAAATTAATAAAGCAAAAAATGGAACAAAAAACCTAAAAAACAGAAAAAGAAGGCTGTAGCCTCCTGTGCAGCCGGGCCGGCCCATCTGGAGCTCCCCCGACGCGAGGCTTCCCACTGTCTCAAGACATCGGGGTGCCCCAAGTAGATTATCAAGGGAAATCTTGGATGATAATCAAGGAGATCAAGAGGAAGAAGCAAGGTTTCGACACAGTTCATTTTTTCTTGTGGGGGACACAGTTGAACTTATTCATGAGAATAGGGATCTCAATACAGAAGCACATACGTTGGCTAAAGCTGCTATTTCCTTAGATTTTAGGAGGCACGTCTGGCTTATTGATAGGCTGGATATTATTTGTATGCCACTTAACATTGTGTTTGAATAAAGGGCTTCCACCCCTAAAAAAATGTAGTGAGCTATGTATAGGGTTTTCCTTTGTAAAACTGGGTGGAAACCACAACAAACAATGTCCAATGGGATGACCCATTACCGCGGCGAGACGATTTAAATTTTAATTTACGTACGAGCGGCAAATAGCATATGCCCCTAAGGGCATGTCCAACGTTGGGCGCTTGGAGAGACGCCAAGATACATTTCCTACCGATTTTCGTGTTAACTAGCAGTTACTCCGTGAAATCCTGGCGTCAGACGCCATGTTGACGCAAAGGAAGGCATCGGCGCTAGGTCCTTTTTTCTCCCACACCAGGCGTGTAGGCTATTTAATTACCGGTTAATTAGCGCCCGTTATTGGCGTCTGGCGTTGAGGGGTAGAGCGCCTAGGTGCTTTCTAATTCAGTAACATTTAACTTTTCCTCTGTAAGCACCTATCTAAGAGTCTGCCATTGTAGATGCCCTAACTAGGTGCTCCCCAGAAAAGAGAAAAGGAGGGTAGCCATGTATTTCTATTTTTTTTTTGCGGGTGTACTATGGTCTATAGAGGCCTTCTCAACTGGGCACCTTGTTTTAGACATGGGCTGATAGTGAGTTTTCTTGGCCACATCCAGAGAAGGTTGGCCTCCTCTATGTACAAAAGGTTATCGTTTGACAGTCCAGGTGTCCAGTGTACCATTATTCAGGATCTACTGTCCACTGACGATGGATATCATCGATGCTGGCAAACCCCGCCCGGCCACCACCACTACCAATGGTGATCCAACGATGTGATGCATCTCCCGGCGCTAGGTGATGCAATGATGAGGCCGCACCCAGACGGGCACAGCACACAGGGGGGGTGTCTCAGGGAGGGAACCGGCCGCCGGAACGCGACAATTGACATATCTTGACGTGGCCCTTCAAGGGGCCCCTTGCAACCCTAAAATGGCATTATGACACGGATGTCACGATCCTGCGGACTGTTGACATACTATTGACATGACCCTCCGGGGGCCCCTTGCGCTCCTAAAAATGGCATTATGAGTTTATGACAAGATGTCACGATCCGCAGATGGCTCTGAGCCCTTCACGTAACGCTCGCGGGTGGTGCGGCCTCCCCTTTTCAATCATTCCAGGTGCTGCGATCGCAGACCCGACCAGCTCGGCCCCCGGCCGAGACGAACGCACTCTCGCGCGCGGGCGCATTCACGCCGCCCCGGCCGTCCCGACGAGAGACACCATGTCAATCGGTGGGATTTCCATGTACGGCGTTGCTGCACCATGCGTTCTGCCGGCCGGCACGACCACCCGGCCAATAGGACGGCCTCCTTGTTCCTGCCGCGCTGGCTGCTGGCCACTACACTACCGTGCTGGTATCTCCAAGTAGGGGTGCCCGGACTGGGAATCTAGCCAGGATGGTTGCTGTCCAGTGGCCAGCCCTGCTCTCTCGATCCGGTGCATCATTGTATCTTCTCTGATCTATGAGATGCTGGAGCATGCATTACAGCAACCAAGGCCAGTGGATACTGGCTGGGCTACTACACCGGCCAGTCAAACACACGCGCACGAGTCTTTTCAGAATCACGGCGTGGGTGAAATTCACCTATAGCAGGTTACTGGGATGATTGGTGCGTGAAGTCCAACAACTTTTTCAACCGCGAGCAATCGAATTGAATACATGTAAAGCTGCGAAGTAACCTGCAGCTAAACATGCACGCGCGCACGTTTGTGTTTTTTTGCCCTGCACGCAGCTGGAGCAGCCACGCTATCTGGCATCCAGCATGCATGTGTGGCATCAGGATGCGCGCATGGCCATATGGAAGCAGCTACCTCGGCCTGCGCCAGTAATGGAAATCGTTTTCCGGGACCAGACAGGCATCTCCGTGACCCTCATCATTATCTCATATGCCAAAACGCAGGGGAAAAGGCGGGAGATATGACGAAGCTCCACCTCTCGTCCCCATCGGCACTCCCGTCCATCGCAGACACGACATGAAACGAAGAACCTCGCTATGTGTTCCTCTGTCCGGCCACGGATGCCTGACGCGTGCACATCAATGGAGCGTCGGATCGGACGAGGTGGACGCCGGAGAGCGCAAGTGTCGTCCGCGCGCGCCACCGGCGGTGCATGCCCGTGTCAGGTCGGCGCATTCCCGCCTCGGGTTGCTACGCGCTGCTGCCGCTGCTGAATCTCGAACGCCGCTACCTCTCTCTTTCCTTCTTCTCGCGGCCGCGGGCTAGCTGGAGATGCATGTCACGGTGTGCGGGACCACCACTAGCCATGAACTCATGATCGGCAACTTGCCCCATGCACGATGGATAGATGCTTCTTTGCTCAATCATTCGAGCCCCGATTCCCGCATAGATGGACACAGATTCAGTGCCAGGTGGATGGAGAAGCTTGTCCTCTCCCTGCTCCGGTTGCTCACCTCCTCCACCCAGAAAACGATGGCCAGGTCAACTTGTAACTTGCACTTGGTCGATCCATTCCATTCTGATCCCTTCATGGGAATGTAGTTCGTTGTGACTTCAGAATCTAGTGTTCAGGTTAGCTCATCCGTTCTCTAGCTTAGTGCCAATATATATCTTGAGTAAATTGCACAAAACCACCACCTTAAAGACTAGATTTGCGAAAAACACTACAATACATTTTTTTTGGCAGAAAACACCATGCCTACGGTAATCTTTTTTGCAAAAAACACTGATCGGCGGATCGTGCTGAGTTAAGTGAGTTTATGACAAATGGGGCCCGCCAGTCAGGCTCACGTGGCACCAATTTCTCACACCGTTACATGAAAACGTTTGCTGGACATGGGGCCCGCTTGTCAGCCTAACAAACCTCTCTTGGGCATTTCATCAAACAATTTGCGTGCGTGCACAGGCCGGCGGACAAAGGCCGCCGTCGCGAGGCTCAGCCAGGCGACGAAGGTCAAGGACGGTGGCGCCGGGATGCGGCGACGTCATGTTCGTCCAGGCCTTGAGCGAGGCGTCGGCCTGGGCGATGTTGCGGGCCATGGTGGCGAGGAGCGCGACGGCGTGCTCAGCGACGGCGACGATGTTGGCGGTGTGCGCGTTGACGATGAGGCAGCCGGCCTCGGTGGCGGCCTGGAGGTCGACGTTGTTGGTGCCGACGCCGGCGCGGCCCACGACGCGCAGCCGCCCGCGCGCCGCCTCGAAGACCTCCCGCGTGACCCGCGTGGCGCTGCGCACCACCAGCGCGTCCACCAGCGACACCTTGGCGCGCAGCTCCTCCGTCGTGAGCTCGTATGCGCAGTCCACGTTGGCGAACCCCCACAGCAGCTCCAGCCCCGCCGCGCCCAGCTTCTCCGTCACCAGCACCGTCGGCCGCCCCCCGGCCCCGGCCCTCGCCGCGACCCCGGCGGACCTGGAGTATGCCGGAGACACTAAAGGCGCCGCGACGAGCCTGCTGGAGCGGAGAAGGAGGCGGCGGTGGGGCGGGAAGGCGCGCGCTGGCTGCGCCTGCAGGGACGGCGCCGCTCCGGTGGCGGGCTCGCCGTGGTTCCCCGCATACGGGCTGGACTTCAGGTTCGGGAGGTCGGCGGGGGGCGAGTGGCAGCGAGCAGCGGGCGCGTTGGCGGCGAGTGGCGGCGGCCGCGGCAAGCAGCGTGCGCAGCAGGAGCGAGGTGCCGGAGCGGCGCGCCGGGGACGCGGCGAGCAGCAGCGACTCTGGACGTATTGGTCCAACGATGGGAGGTTGACGAGCATCAGTTTTTTTCTTTTTTGTCTCAATGACAGGTGGACCCCATGGGGCCACACATGATGATAACGTTAACCAACGTCGCCGTTACTTATGCTGTGCCCACATCGGCCTAACTAGCGGGCCCCATTTGTCATAAACTCACTTAACCGAGCCCGATCCGCCGATCAGTGTTTTTTGCAAAAAGATTACCGTAGACATGATGTTTTCTGCCAAAAAAATGTATTGTAGTGTTTTTCGCAAACCTATCCTTCAAAGTGGTGGTTTTGTGCAATTTACTCCTATATCTTGGATGTGAAAGTGTGCTTTCTTGAAAAATATTCCCTCAGTAAACTAATATAAAAGCGTTTAGATCATTAATATTAATTCAGAGAGAAAGTACTAACTAGCAAGCATGTAGCTAGTGGGCTTTCTCTACATCAGTAGCATAATTAATTGAAGAGGAATTGACAATTTGGAGAGGGGTTACAATTCAGTATCCAAAGCTTGAGAGCTCCGGACCTTCCCCTCTAGCGCCCCCTCCCCCCTCGTTGACGGCCACTCCGGCCCCGGCGACCACCAAGCTTGCCCGTTCCCCCGCGGGCGCCCGCGCACGCTCCATTGGCAGGAGTCCAGCCCTTCCTCGGCTGGCGCCAGTTCCTCGCGGGGGCCGCCGCCCTCCTACCGCGAGGCGCTCTGCTCCCCCCGGTCTGCGTCTCCCGACCCGGCGTGCTCCCCGCCGTGGGGCCTGGCTGCGCCGCGCTCTGGGCCACGATCCGAGCTCCATCGGGTCCCGTGGTCCGAGATTCACCGGGTCCTGCGCGACCCTTCCCTCGCCGTCGACGACGGCTGGGAGCTGTCGCGGTCCCAGGTGCGACAGATGGCTCGCCGGCTGCGTCGTCTGCAACCTCGCGTGGCCGGACCCAGGGTCCCTCCCCCGTCCTGCTCTAGGGAATGCCCAAAGTGCCTCGACACTAACCCAGGCCACCGTCACGCGGACTGCCGGCGGGAAGTCCGTTGCCGCAGATGCCGCTTTTACGGGCACATCGCCCGCCTGTGCGCGCGCCCTCGATCCCCTGCCTTCGCTCCCCCGCCTTCGCTTCCTGCGCGCCACCTCCAAAGCGGCTCCGTGCTGCGCCTCCGCCGCCGGCTGGCTCCGCTGCCTCCAGCTCCGGCTCCGGCTCTAGGCCCGCGTCTTCCGGGTCTGGGTCCTTTGCGCAGCCCGCGGCCTCGCCGCCCCCTTCCATCTCCCCGACGCCCTTCTCGCCTAGCTCCTCGCCGGCGCCCGCCTCGCCGGTGTCCTCCGCATCACGCGACATCTCCGTGATGTCGGGGCACCCCTCCCTTCGGCCTGCGTCGGCGGTGTGCTACCTGCCGCGCTCTCCGGCAGTCGCCGCCGCTGAGCTAGCCCTCGAGCAACGGGGGCTGTTAGCGCTGGTGGTCGACGCTCGCTCTGGCATCTCCTGCTCCGAGATCGAGGAGTTCCTCCGTGAAAGATTCCAGATTCCGGCCGGGGCAGTCTCGGTCCATCAGCCCTGCCCCGGCGAATTCCTGCTGCGGTTCCTAGACCCGGCAGATCGTGCTCGCGTCGCCGTTGGGAACACCAGCTGCAAGCACTTCCGGCTGATGATTCAGCCGTGGAGCTGATACTCTGGCGGCGAGCCGATCACTGCGAGGTTCCATGTCCAGATCGAGATGAAGGCTATCCCGGACCAGGGCTGGCACCGCTCCTCAGTGGAGATCCTTTTATCGCCGTTCTGCGACATCGATGAACTCGCGCCGGAGACGGCAGATATGTTCGACATGTCCTCCTTCAGCCTGTCCGCCTGGACCCTCAACCCCGATGCTATCCCTCGCCTCTCCGAGCTACTGCTCTCGGCACCGGACGACGCTTGGGCGAACACCGACCCCAACATGGTCACCCACCTCGGACGCCCTCTCCTGCTATTCCCGGTCTCTATTCACGTCTCTCGCTCCGAGGACTATCGCCTCCCGGCTGCCCCCTCTCCGGCACCCGACTCCGGCGACGATGCACAGGCTGACCATCCCTCTCCACCTGTCCCACCGCCATTCCCGCGGCGCCATGACTTCCCGTCCGATGCCGGGCATGGCGCTAGCCGCGGTGGCGGCGTAGCCCCCGCTCGCCGTGGCGGCGATGTTCTTGGTCGTCGAAGGCGCCACCGCCTCTCACCGCCGGCTGCCCGTGTTTGGGCTGGCATGCTCGGGCCCCGCCCTTCCGTGCTTTCCGGTAGGATGGGACCTCCCGTGCTCAGCCGCATGTCGTTGCCACCCTTGGGTATCACTGCTGCTTTGCCACTTTTGGACGTCGCCGCTGACATGCTCTTGGCGGCTTCCCCTGACTTGGGCCCGCGGCTGCCCGTGGACCGGACGCTAAGGTCGTCCGCCCTTGACCTGGTCACTTCTCCAGTTGACTCTAGCCAGCGCCCCGACAAAGATCCTAGCCTGCGCTCCGCTTCGGTCACCACCCTGGTGCCCTCGTCTTCATGCGCGGTCAATGGGCACATCGCCCCCGACAACTGCGTCCTGTCAAGCCCTGCGACACCGGCCTCGCACCCTGTCCTGCCGACAGCGGGCCCGCTGCCACAGGTCAGCGTGCTGGCACCCCTCCCTGTTGCGGATATCTTGGTCCCCGAGCTAGCCTATCCGCTGGTGGGTCATGCAGCATTCCACGCCCCTGCCTCCGCCGCAGATCCCATGCTGTCCCACTCATTGTCTGGGCCAATTGCCGTCCCTACCCGAACTCCTGTTGAGGATCCCGTGCGGGCTCACTCCTCGCCTGGGCCAACCGCATATCCACCGCTCGCTCCTGTCGCGGATCCCTCGCTGGCCCACCCTCCTACCGGGCCATCAGCATCTCCTGCCTCCGCAGAGCAGGAGGGCCCCACCACCACCCGCCCATGCAGCTGCAAGCCGCTTGTGCCCGTGACACCTGGTGCGCCCCTGTTGGCTCAGCTGCCCATGCAGCCCATGCAGGGATGTGACCACGTCGCACCCACGTTCGCGGATTGCACAAACGCGCCGCAAGATGCCCTCCGGGATTTCCTCCGATCCGTCCAGCGGGAGGTCGACCCGCTGCTCCAGCCGCCTGCTCGTCGTCGCCGGCGCGAACTTCCGCCCAATTTCACCCCGCACAGAAGCGACCGGATCGCAAAGCAGACCGCGGCTAGACTCCGAGATGAAGGGCAAACGTGTGCTTCTACGGCGGCTGGGCCTCCTGCAGGACGACGAGCCAGTCGACGTCGTGGCCTTGGACAAGTACGCCAAGCTATTCGAGCGATCGCTGGCATTGGATGTAGGGCAGGACTTCGCTGACTTCTACGGGTGGGAGGTGCCGTCGAGCTGTCAGGCACCTGCCCTCCCTCCCCCCATGTCGCCATCTGTGGCGGCTGCCTAGGCACCCCTCGTCCACCTCCTTTTCCTGGATCAACCACTGTTTCTCATGGATCAAAACCTTAAATTATTGTTCTGGAATGTTCGCGGTCTCAACTTTGGTGCAAAGCGTGCCGCTGTCCGCAACGTCATCTCCTCGGACATGCCGGTAGTCGTCTGCCTTCAGGAAACCAAACTTGAGCTATTCTCCCCTGCCCTGGTCTCCAAGACGCTTGGACCTTCCTTCGATGCCTTATACCCCCTCCCAGCGATGGGCACCTGCGGTGGGATCTTACTCGCATGGCGTAGCTCGGAGCTAGTGATCTCTAACCCAGTGTTCGGCGCCCATCACATCACGGCCACGGTTTCCACCCTCGCTGGCGAGCACCACTTTTGGCTTACTGGGGTATATGGCCCCCAGTCCGAGGCCGACAAGATGGCACTCCTCCAGGACCTCCAGGACGTCCGTGCACTCTCTGCGGGGCCATGGATTATCGGCGGGGACTTTAACATGATTGCGGCCGCTGCCGACAAGAACAACGCCAGGCTACACCCACGCCTCATGAGACGTTTCCGCCGCTTCATGGCCGACATGGAGCTACGTGACCTCTACTTCCATGGCAGGCGCTACACGTGGTCGAGCGAGCACGACAACCCAACCCTAGTCCGCATTGACAGGGTGCTCTGCACCAACACTTGGGAATCCGCCCATCCGAGCTGCCTTCTACGCCGCCTCTCCTCCTCGGCGTCCGACCACTGCCCCCTCATGGTTGACTCCACCCCCCGATCTTCAGGCCTGAGGCGCTTCCACTTCGAGAAATTTTGGCCATAGATGGATGGCTTCCACCAGGTCGTTTCAAATGCTTGGTCCTCTGGTCCGCCAGACCCTGATCCCTTCCTCCGCATCTTCTTACGTCTCCGGCACATGACCCACCAGCTCCAAAGCTGGAGCACGTGCTCCATCGACAACGTTACGCTGCAGCTCATGATTGCGCGCGAGCTCATCGCTCGTTTGGACGCCGCCCAAGAAGTCCGACCGCTCTTAGAATCGGAGTCGTGGCTGCGCCGCCGGCTCAAAGGCGCTTACTTAGGCCTCGCGTCCCTGGAGCGCACAATCCTACGGCAGCGCATACGGTTGGCATGGCTGCGCGATGGCGAGACGTCCACGGCTTTCCTTCGGATCCAGGCCTCTCATCGTTAGTAGCGGACCCGCATCTTCTCCCTCCGACGTGACAACCAGACCGTCTCTAGGAAGGAGGCTTTGGCTGCCTTCGACCACTTCTCGGAGATCATTGGCTCCGGTGATGTGCGCGCTTGCTCGCTGAACCTCGACGCCATCGATCCCAGGACCTTTGACCTCTCGGAGCTCGAGCTCCCTTTCTCGGAGGAGGAGGTGTGGCACGCGATCAAGCAACTCCCCAAGGGCAAGTCTCCGGGTCCCGATGGTTTCTCGGCTGAATTCCTTCGTTGCTGCTGGGAGGTGGTCAAAGGCGACTTCATGGATGCCTTCCACAAGATCTACCACATGAACGAGCGAGGCTTCCAGTGCCTCAATGAAGCGTTTGTCACCCTACTCCCTAAATGCGCCGATGCGGTCTCCCTTGGCGACTATCTTCCTATCAGCCTGATCCACCTCGTGGCCAAGCTAGTGGACAAGGTACTCTCCCTACGGCTGGCACCGAGGCTGGGCGAGCTTGTTTCCCCGAGCCAGAGCGCGTTCATCACCGGTCGGAGCATCCATGGCAACTTTATGCTCATGCAACAGACTGCTCGCCTCCTTCACCAGAGCAAGGCCAATCGCATCCTACTCAAGCTTGACATTGCCCGGGCTTTTGATGCCGTGTCATGGCCATTCCTCCTTGAGATCCTGCGGCACCTTGGCTTCGGGAGGCGCTGGTGCGCGTGGATGATGATCCTTCTCTCCACGGACTCCACGTGAGTGCTCGTCAATGGCATACTTGGGCAGCACATCCAGCACGCGAAAGGGCTCCGTCAGGGCGACCCGGTCTCGGCAATGCTATTCACAGTGGTTATCGACACCCTGAATTCCCTGTTGCGCCATGCTTTGGACGTTGGCATCCTCCGGCAGCTCGCTGCTCACCACTTGGCTCCAAGCATCTCACTTTACACCGACGACGTCGTCATTTTCTGCCACCCGGACGTGGCTGAGCTAACCACGGTGCGATCCATCCTTCAGGTCTTCGGCGCCGCCTCAGGTCTGCACACCAACTTCAGCAAGTGCTCTGCCACCCCTATTCAGTGCACCGAGGAGGAGACCGCGAATATTGGAGCCGCGTTGTCCTGCCCCGTCTCCACCTTCCTCATCCCATACTTGGGTCTGCCGCTATCCGTGCGCAAGGTGCCGGCTTCGGCACTTCTCCCGCTAGTGGACCGGATGGTGAAGAAGCTCTCATCCTAGCGCGCATCCATGCTGTCCCGAGGGGAGAGCCTCGCCCTCGTGAGGCACGTCCTAGCTGCAATGTTGTCCCACATTCTCATGGCTATGGCGATCTGCCCTCCGGTTCTCAAGCACGTCAACCGCATCATGCAGGAATTTCTGTGGCATGGGCGGCATGACACCAAGGCCGGGCATTGCCTCGTCAACTGGCAGAGAGTTTGTCGCCCTTTAGAATACGGCGGCTTGGGCATCCTGGACCTCCGCCGCTTCGGCATCGCGCTCCGCACCCGCTGGTGCTGGCTGCAGAGCACCAACCTCTCTCGTCCCTGGGCTCGCCTCCAGCTCCCCAACGACCCAGATTGCCGAGCAGTCCTTCGCGCCTCGACATTCTGGGCCATTGGGAATGGCAGATCCTGTCTATTTTGGGCGGACCACCAGGTGGACGGCCCCTCCGTCCCCGAGCTGGCGCCCAACCTTGCAGGTCTTGTTCCAAAGCGGCGGCGCAGGCAGCGTACGATGGCGGATGGGGTCACTCACCGCGCATGGATTCGCGACATTCTCAGCGCCCTCACGCCGGTTGCCATCATGGAATACATCGACCTTTGGCGACGTCTCAGCCGCATGACCCTCAATGACCAGCCCGACATCCTACGATGGCGGTGGACAGACAATGGCACATACTCCGCTAAATCTTGCTACGTCGCCCTCTTCCACGAGTCAGTCCGCGCTACCCACTGGCAGCTAACTTGGCAAACCGGGGCTCCCCTCCGGATCAAGTTCTTCGCATGGCTTGCGCTTCAAGACGCTGTTGGATGTCGACCCACCTTGCTCGCCATAGCCTGTCGCATCACCCTCTATGCTTATTCTGCGACCAAGCCATCGAATCGATGAAGCACCTGCTGGTTGCCTGCCCCTTCTCGCGGCAAATTTGGCACGACCTAATCGCCTAGTGCTACCCCGACGCCGCTGCGCCATTGCCGACCGACAACTTCCTGGACTGGTGGCATGGCACTGCGCAAGCTGCTCCTGCCGCCCATAGGAAGGGCATCTCCTCGCTGATCTTGCTCGCGGCATGGTCTCTCTGGAAACACCGGAACGCCTGCGTTTTCGACGGTTGCACACCTTCCGTTACCCGTCTCCTGCAAACCATCAAGGAAGATGTGCACTCCTGGAAGCGAGCCGGCGCAAAGGGCCTAGCTACGATCGCACCATAGCCTCTTCTGTTTTTTGGGGGCTGAGCAAACCCATGTTCCACCATGCTCACGCTAGTTCCCGCGCCATCCCTGTGCATGCAGCTCTCTAGCGTCCACCACCTATTTCTCTTGTACTACTAACCTTCTCCCTATCAATGAAGGGATTTTTATTTCTGTGCCCCTGGTTCCTTAGCTCTACTCATTCATCCCCTCTCTGTTAACTTTTGCTCACTTTTCCCCACTCCCTTGCTCGAAACCCTCATAACTGGTTATAACGGACGTTGTCGTTGGGTCAATGCCTTTGACCGTTAGCTGACGAGTGGGGCCGCGTATACGTGGGCGCATGCAAGACCGCGGTTGTGGGGTAGCACGTGTCCATGGAGATGCCCGAAATGTCCCATCATATAAAGAGGGCAACCACCTCCATCGCCCCTACCATTTCCCCCAAATCCACTCGCTGCCGCATCGTCTTCCTCTGCACGCTGTCGTCGTCTCGCTCTCCTTCACTGCCTCCACCGCACCGTCTCGCTCTCCCCCACCGCATCCTCTTCCTCACCTTCATCGCCTCCATCTGTCAGATGGCCGACGCCGGCGCGATGGCCGAAGATGTGGTGGAGCTGCAGGGTCAGGGCGCGGTGACCGCGAATGTCGGTGGCATCCACGGCGGTGCGGGGAAACTCGCAACCACTGCAGATGTGGCGGGCTCCGCCTCATGGCTGCATAAGGTGACGGCGTCGAGTGGTGTAGTCCATCCCGATGCCCCCGTTGCGCCGCCAGCCGTGGAGGAGCAGGTATTTGCATTGGGCACCCATTTGCACTTGCTTAGATTGTAGAGTTAGTTCGATTGTGATTCACATAGTAGTTCAGATGGTAGAGTAGTTGGTTTGACGGATGGGCCGGGTTTTTTTGTATGGGTTGGGGGGACGGGGGTTTTTGGACTAGGGTTTGTTGGATAAATTGATTGCAAAAATGCTAGCTAGATGTTGTGAACTATGATTTTAGGTGCTGCAATGATTGGGGTTTGCAGATTTGGATAAATTCATTGCAAAAATGCTAGATGTTGTGAACATATTGGTTTTTTTAATGCTATGATGCTTATTAGATTTGTTTTTAGTGCTCACAGATTGGGGTTTTTAATCCTACTCAAGTTATTTGCTTCAAGTTATATTAGCTCTGTTGTTCACAATATGTCCACAATATGTAGTTATATTAGCTCTGTTGTTCAATGTGTGTGCATGACAATGGAAAATGCAAATAGGATCATAGTATATTAGCCCTATGATCAAGTGTGCATATCTAAATTTCAATATGTAGTTATATTATCTCTTTTGTTCAATGTGTGTGCATGACAATGGAAAATGCAAATAGGATCATAGTATATTAGCCCTATGATCAATGTGTCATATGTGCATATCTAAATTTTCAATTGGCTTATGTATTTACTAGTGATGGATGTAATTGTAAATTCAGGAGGATGATGGTAGGGGGAAGAGGAGGAAGATAGACTATACTTTCGACGACCCGTACGATCCAGCGTATGGTTACGACGAAGAGTATGAGGTAAGCCTACTTGAAATTTAGATTGTTCATGTAGTTCGTTTGACATGGTCTATTCCCATGAATCTATAATGTACTAATGTAATTCATTCGTGTGTGTGCAGTATGTCTCTAGGGAAGATGTGGATGTGGACCGCGGCAACTTCGCCTCCTTCAAAGAGAAGGAAGAGGAGAAGATCAGGATCAAGGGCGTGGATTACTACTACAAGAGCAAGACCAAAACTTGGCGCTGCCCCTACTGCACCACAAAGCCAAAGCCAAAGTCCGGCCGCTTCGTTCACCTTCTAGCTCATGCAGAAGATGTGGCCATCCACGGCGAGGACTACAAGATCATGGGTCAGCATGATGCCCTAGCCAAAGTCCTGTCTCCCCCCTTCCCTAATGCTATGATGTTATGATGTGTTTTAAGTACTTTAGGTTATTTGCTGAACTATGTGGGTGAACTATGTTTGCGAATAGGATGTGGGTTACCTTTTGGTGGTTGGATGAATTTTATATGCATGTGGCTATCTATGTTGGGTATTTTTGTGTTTTTAAATTTATCTGCTATGATCTGTTTCAGTGTCTTGAAAGTTCAGGTGCTGCAACGATCACACATATGTTGCAAATATGCTGCAATCTATCATTTTATCAAGGGTTCCCTTTTATCAAATATTCCAATAACAGAGCAAAAAACAACATTTTAATGAAGATGTATTATCAACTATCTATGTTTGTGTAGGAGATCATGTGTGCAAAATTTGAGGTGATTTAGAGGAGGTCAAAGAAATTTGAACTCTATGAAATCTTGTAGGTGATAGCTCATATGTGTGAAGGTTTTCTCATGAGAATGACCATAGGACAAGTTTATGATTTTTGGTTGGCAACATGTCACATAAGACAACATTAATATAAAACTATAGGCCAAGTTTATTATTTTTGAAATAATCTTCATATTTTTTCATTTTATTTTGGAAACATATGCTTTAATATAAAAACTATTAAAAAAACGTTTTGAAATATGAAAATGGAAAACTAACTTCAAATCCTTCTATTCACTTTAAAATAAAGCTTTAGTGATTTTTTTGATTTTTTTAAAATTTCAAAAACAGAAGGTAACACCACCTCCTCTCCTTGAACTCTATGAAATCATGTACATGATAGCTCATATGTGTGAAGGTTTTCTCATGAAAATGACCATATAGCAAGTTTATGATTTTTGGTTGGTAACATGTCACATAAGACAACATTGTGACGAGGTTTTATATTTTTTTGATTTTAAAAAAATAATGGTTCTCATTGGACCTCGATCGTGCCAGTTAGGGTTTTTTCATGAAAATGACCATAGACCAAGTTTAGTATTTTTCCTCGTGTGTTTGTCTTATAAAACGACGAACAACGAAGGTTTCATATTTTTTCGATTTTTTAAATTAGTTATGCTCAGTCAAAGCCTTCCAAACCCCGTTGACCAGCTCTAAACCCCTCTAAACCCCGTGGGGTTTCGCCTAACCCTAGCTCCCAACGTCAGCCGTTCGATCATACCCTCGCGCCAAGCAACAACCCTCAGATCTGGCCTTCTAGAAGGGACTAGGTGGGCTGGTTGTGTGCAGGCTGCACGTCGTTGGATCACAAGGACGGCTCCACATCGTTGGATCGTGGGGCGATCTGCGAGAGGGGATCCTATTGGTTGTGCTCGGCTGCTCGCCCACCATTGACTTTGTGAAAAAAACGTTGTTATTGGCCCAAAAGGAAACCAAGCTCTGGTTGGGCCGTCGAATTGCGTCTTTTTTTTTTGCATCGTTTGCTCTGTTTTTTGTGAACTTGCTGGCTCTGTATTTTTGCATCGTTTGCTCTGTTTTTGCATCGTTCTTTTTGTTCTATACAAATGTAAAATGACCAAATTTATAAGGACTAAATTTATTTTTATCATGTAAAATGGCCACAAACTATCAAAAAATGGGTCATTTCGCATTGTATAATGGCCACAAGCCCTCTATCTCTTTTTATCATGCAAAATGACCAAATTTTGAAGGGCCAAATTATTTTTATCATTCAAAATGGCCACAAGCTCTTAAAAAATTGTCTCTTTTTGTTCATATAATATTGGGTTTGACCACGGATTCCCATGCATGCAATTAGCTTGTTTTTCTTCTTCTTTTCAAACCACCTTTTCCCACGTGTGTACACTCCCGATGCTGCGGTGGGTTTGAAAACGGGCTACTAACTTCACATTTGACCCCGTTATTGCCACGACCAAATAACACGTAGCAGTATGGCTATTTAAGCCACCCTCTGCCTCTGCCATCCCTTATCCATCTGCCCTTCTTGCTCTTCGACCCCTAATCCGTCTTCTGCACATCCCTCAGCCATGCAGTACACGAGGCCAAACTACCGCTTCCCACCCACAGTGCCGGATAGGCTCTACCCTACTGGCGTGTACATTGATTGCACACTACGTGTGTGGGCCATATCAAGACTGAGGACCGCAAGGAACTTCATCGAGTTCTTCCTCGCGTCCGGCTACCACCACCTCCCGAGGGGATCTCCAATGATGTTCCACGTCGAGGAGGTCATCCAAGACCGGGTGGTGGTTGCTCTCCTTGCCCACTTCACCAGCACATTCGACGCCTTCTACCTCCTCGGCCAGGTGTTTTGGTGTGGCTCCGAGTTCATCACTTTCACCACCCACAACAGGTTCACGGAGTACAACAACATCTTCCCCACCGCGACGCGCATGCACACTCTTCCGTACCCCATCGACATCGCCCCAGAGGAGCAGTGAAAAGGGCGCCCGGAGGAGGAGTGAGGTGGAGAAGGCGGCGACTAGGGTTCTAAACCCTCTATCTTTTTTTAGTCTATGTTATGTTAAGTTGTAATTGAACTATGTTGGAGTTGCTTTGGGCTTGTTGGCCCTTTTATTAAATTCTATTATTAAGTTTTCTATCTATTCTATTATCAAGTTCTTCCTAGTTTGAGCTATGTGATCGTGCTATGATCTTGTTGGCCCTATCTACATATTGGGACTACATATTTGTTGATTATTTTCTTAGAGAGCTCGGCTTGTTAGTAGGGTTCCCTTGTTAGTAACCACCTAGTGCATGCAAGCAAGCTTTGTTAGTAGGGATGAATGAGTACAACGAAGCAAGGGAGTGGCTCTTTTTTTACACAAGCCACAAATATGTAGCCACCTAGCTAGAAGAGAGGAACCAACGGCAGTGACCGTCGCTGCATCCGTGGCGGCTGGCATGCAAAAAGCGGCTCGGTCAGTGCATCGTGGCGGACGCATCGGCGCATGCAGGCTCGGTCAGCGCATCGTGGGATCGTGGCATCGACGCATGCAGGCTCGATCGACGCATGCAGGCTCGATCGACGCATGCAGGAAGGGTTTGCTGGGTGCATGCATAGCAGGCTTCTGTCCTGGCGGCGCACGCAGACGTTTAATGCAAGGGACGGACCAACGAAACCACAGCCCAACGGTCGAATAGCGACACCACCCAACGCGGCCCCACTTGTCAGGTCGAACGGACAACACAGTCCAGCATGATCCCACTAGTCAGAGTTAACGGTCAAGCCTTTGACCTGACGGCAATGTCCGTTGTGCCCAGTTATGAGGGTTTCAGGCAAGGAAGTGGGCAAAATTGAGCAAAAGTTAAGAGCGCGAGGATGAATGAGTAGAGCTAAGGAACCAAGGGCACAAATGTAAAAATCTCATCAATGAATGATACGCAAGCTTTGCGTATTCGCGAAAAAAAAACAATTTGGAGAGGAAATTTGGGAAATCTGACATCATATATAGAAATCTGCTACATCTCATTGAGACAAAGGGATATGGGATCAATGATTCCATGTATTAGCAGGGATAGATCTTATTTTGTGAGATGATAATGTTCTTAAAATGTTGGAGTTCTATGAAGAGGAAAAACTGTTACCATCACTATTATGAAAGGGAATAAACTTAATTTTTCATTCAGAGATCTTAACATAGGAGATGGCTGTGATGCCCATGTCCCAAGTTTAGAAATTGGAGTCTCAATTGTTTATCAGATAGATGATGATGATGTCATGTTTCCTTCACAATCTGGTTCTCGAGCTGAGTGTTCTGCTAGAACCGTTTCTGACTCTCAAGAAGATTATTTGTTGACTCAACAAAGCTCTAATTTGGATAAGTGACGGTGAAAAATACCATCAGATCCCACGGTAGTGGTCCAAGCGCAATTGGAAGTCCTGGATTGGAGGTCGCACAAGGGGTTTATCCAAGTTCGGGCCTCCGGAGAGTAATACCCTACGTCCTGCTGGTTTTGTTGATTCATGGTGGAGGGATACCTCGTGTGAGGTGTTATAGTGATGTATGGGATTGCTACTGAGAGTTTACCTATCTGATGATAGATGGGAGAGAGGACCCTAGACCTCCCTTTATATATGCAGTAGAGATCTGGGGTTTACACATCGATAGATGCAATCTAGGGCTTCGCCGCCTACTAGTCTTGGGGGGCACGAAGGTCGCCTCTACCCCTAGGGTTTGCTTCTAGTCTTGGGGGGGGCACGAAGGTCGCCTCTACCCCCTAGGGGTTGCTTCTTGTCTCGGGCCCGACGAACCCCTTGTAGCCAAAGAGGCCGGGCTCCCTTACGTTAGCCACCCATGGTCCAGGTCCTCGTCAGTAGCCCCCAAGCATGGTGGAGGTCGCAGGGGACGACCACGAGACCTCCAGCGGGCTCCTACACTCTTCTGGATTTCTATGTGAGCTCCCTCCTGCCGGGAGGCTAGACGACAGATTGCTGGAGCCCCTGGTCCACCAGGGGGAACCCTGGCTTGGAGCTCTCCGAAATGCCACTGGGATGGATCTTGTTGAGCACCCCGTAGATATCGGGGCATAGCGGTGATGTCGCTGCAACCGTCACACCAACTCTCTGTAAAAAAGGAACTTGCCAAACCATAAGGATCACCTGCTCCGTCCGACGCTACGGTTTTAGGGTGCCTATAAGAGAGTCGGAAATAGAGGGTTTTTGATCCCACCCTGCCTCTATTCATTTCAGCCTTCTTGTCCACCTCCAGACTTCCAGACGGGCCGCCACCGTGCCAGATTTGCCTCCTCATCGTGCCCCGCCGCCAATGTCTAGGACGAGGAGCGAGAAAGAGGGGTGGTGACGGTACAAAATACCATCAAAATCCCTCGGTAGGGTTCCAAGTGCAGCTAGAAGTCCTGGATCAGAGGTCACACGAGTGGTTTATCCAAGTATGGGCCTTCAGAGAGTAATACCCTATGTCCTGCTGGTTTTTGTTATTCATGGTGGAGGGATACCTCATGCAAGGGGTTACAATGGTGTATGCGATTTCTACCGAGAGGTTTCTATCGATGGATAGATGATGAGGAGCACCCTAGACCTCCCTTTATATAGGCAGTGGAGGTCTAGGGTTTACAAGGCGGTAGATGCAATCTGGGACGCTGCAGCCCTCTTGCCTTGGAGGCCACGAAGGTCGTCTTCGCCTTCTACGGTTTGCTCCTTGTCTTGGGCTTAGCGAGCCCCTCATAGTTGGCGAGGCCGGGATCCCTGGCATTAGCCACCCATGGTATAGGAACCCATCAGTAGCCCCTAAGCGTGGCGGAGGTCACATGAGACGACCACGAGACCTCCGGCAGGCTCCCATATTTTTCTGAAATCTCTTCATAAGCCCCCTCCACTAGGGAGGTGAGGTGTCAGGTTGCTTGAGCCTGTGGTCCACCTAGAGTGCTCCTCAGCATCCTCAGGAAGGTTCTGTGTAAGCTCTCCACGGATCTTGGGGCGAAGCAGTGAGGCTGCCGCAACTATCACACCAACCTTTCTGCAAAAAGGAACTTTTCCAAACCGGAGATATCACTCGTTCCGTCTCCGTGGGGTGACACTTCGGGTTTCGGTTGTCTATTAGAGGGGGAAACGGAGGGTTTCACGTCCCACCCTGCCTCTACTCATTTCAACCTCTTCGTCCATCTCCAAACCCCTTGACGCTCCGCCGCCATGCTAACTTCATCCTTTTGCCGCGCCCCCACCTACATGGCACCGATGGCTAGGACAAGGAGCGAGAAAGGGGAGCGGGCTCTTTGTCAGGAACCATCGTCGAGTGGCGCCGGCAAGAAGCGGAAGTGGGCTGCCCCCACATGGGGAGATAAATCAGTGCACGCCGCCCCTAAGTCCACCGGGAAGTGGTTCCGGGGCCACAGAAGGCAATATCCAAGGGTACAAGGACCAACTTCTTATGCCGACGGACCTGAGCGTCCGGCTTCCTACCGGAGAGTTCCCGCCGGAGCCCCATGATATTGAGCATGACCTATGCCTGGACTATTCCATTCTAGGGCAGGTTCCCAATCCATAATTTTGTGTGGGGACTCCTATGCTTCTTTGACTATTAGTTGCATCACATCCCGCCCAATGGGGTGCTCCATATCGCCAATTTCACCACTTTCTGCGAGTGCTATCTCGGGATAGCTCCTCACCTTGAGTTGTTCCGTTACTTCTTACAGGTTTGCGTCCAAACGAACGAGGGTGCCGTCTGCGCCCTCGGGGGTGCCATCCTGCAGCTTTGCCGCAACTCCACGTTCTTCTCCTTCGATCTTCCAAAGTCCATTCGAGAGTGGCATAAATATTGGTTTTACATGGAGGGCCTCAACGAGGACCTACCAGCCTTCATGAACGAACCCCCGCAGAAGCTGTGGTTGTGGGCTCTACTGACCAAGTTGACATTGGAGGCCAAGACTCTGGTGGAGGCCAATGCTCGCTTGAAGAAATGCCGGCTGACAGGAGGTCACATCATGTGCACCTGGGTGGCATGTCGTGTCCTGTCGTTGGAGTCCTGGGACCTCCTGATGTCCCGGTACGCGGGCTCGAAGGATCCCGCATAACTCTCCCAAGAGTAGTTGGACCCAGAGGTTATCGATGTTTGCCTTAGCTTCCTGGTGGGGCCATATTCCATTGCCAAGTCGCACAAGAAGGCCACCATGCCCCTTTCGGCCGACCTCCTCCCGCGCAGCGTAAGTACTTCTTTGTGGATCTGTTGTTGTTGGAGGTCGAAATACCATGCCATGATTTCTCTCATTTTTTCTTGTGAGGAGTTTGTAGCCTTTGAGGCATTCCGCTCAGAGCCCCCACTGCTGGGCCAACAGGTGAGCCCCTCTATGGCTACTCTTATGACCGTGGCCTCCTCCGAGCCCTTCCGTGCAAAGGTCGGAGATGCCAAAAAATGGAAGGGAGCCCCAAAGAAATATTCTCATGTAGAGGACTCCATGGAGGAGGCCTCTCGTGACCTTGACTAGCCGAAGGGCGATGAAGGCGTGACCTCACCATCGAGCAGTTGCGGCAGCGGTTAAGACGAAGGTGGTGATGATGGTGACGACGAGGATGACGTCGTTGACATCGACGATGATGGAGAGGAGGTGGAGGATGTTGAGGAGGCCGAGGAGGGCGAGGAAAGTAGTGAGGAGATGAAGGGGGCTGATACGTCTCCAACGTATCTATAATTTTTGATCATTCCATGCTATTATATTATCTGTTTTCGATGTTTAATGGGCTTTAATATGGTCTTTTATATTATTTTTGGGACTAACCTATTAACCGGAGGCCCAATGCCAGTTGTTTTTTTGCCTATTTCAGTGTTTCGTAGAAAAGGAATATCAAACGGAACGAAACCTTCACGAGGATCTTTCTTGGAACGAACGCAATCCAGGAGACCTGGAGTGGAAGTCACAGATGCAACAAGGCAGCCACGAGGTAGGAGGGTGCGCCCAGGGGGGTAGGCGCGCCCCCACCCTCGTGGGCCCCTTGTAGATCCACCGACCTACTTCTTTCGCCTATATATACTCTTATACCCTGAAAACATCTAGGGGAGCCACGAAACCACTTTTCCACCGCCGCAACCTTCTGTACCCGTGAGATCCCATATTGGGGCCTTTTCTGGTGATCTGCCGGAGGGGGCTTCGATCACGGAGGGCTTCTACATCAACACCATAGCCCCTCCGATGATATGTGAGCAGTTTACCATAGACCTTCGGCTCCATAGTTATTAGCTAGATGGCTTCTTCTCTCTCTCTTTGGTTCTCAATACAAAGTTCTCCTCGATGTTCTTGGAGATCTATTCGATGCAATACTTTTTGCGGCGTGTTTGCTGAGATACGATGAATTGTGGGTTTATGATCAAGAATATCTATGAACAATATTTTATTCTTCTCTGAATTCTTATATGCATGATTTGATATCTTTGCAAGTCTCTTCGAATTACCAGCTTAGTTTGGCCTACTAGATTGATCTTTCTTAGCTTTGGGTTCAATCTTGTGGTGTCCTTTCCCAGTGACAGTAGGGGCAGCAAGGCACGTATTGTATTGTTGCCATCGAGGATAAAAAGATGGGGTTTATATCATATTGCTTGAGTTTATCCCTCTACATCATGTCATCTTGCTTAATGCTTACTCTGTTCTTATGAACTTAATACTCTAGATGCATGCTGGATAGCCATCGATGTGTGGAGTAATAGTAGTAGATGCAGAATCGTTTCGGTCTACTTGACACGGACGTGATGCCTATGTTCATGCTCATGCCTAGATATTCTCATAACTATACGCTTTTCTATCAATTGCTCGGCAGTAATTTGTTCACTCACCATAATATATGCTATCATGAGAGAAGCCACTAGTGAAACCTATGGCCCCCGGGTCTATTTTACATCATATTAGTTTATCGTCAACTTGCCAATTTCTATCGCCGTTTGTTTTGCAATCTTTACTTTCCAATCTATACAACAAAAATACAAAAAATATTTATCTTATTATCTTTATCAGGTCTCACTTTTGCAAGTGGCCGTGAAGAGATTGACAACCCCTTTATCGCGTTGGTTGCAAGGTTCTTGATTGTTTGTGCAGGTAGTAGGCGATTTGTGTGTAGTCTCCTACTGGATTGATACCTTGGTTCTCAAAAACTGAGGGAAATACTTACGCTACTTTGCTGCATCACCCTTTCCTCTTCAAGGGAAAACCAACGCATGCTCAAGAGGTAGCAAGAAGGATTTCTGGCGCCGTTGTCGGGGAGATCTACTCTCAAGTCAGGACATACCAAGTACCGATCACAAACTCTTCTCCCTCGCATTACATTATTTGCCATTTGCCTCTCGTTTTCCTCTCACCCACTTCACCTTTGCCGTTTTATTTGCCCTTTTTGTTCTTTTCTTTCCGCTTGCTTCTTGTGCATCCGTGTGTTAGATCGTTTGTTTCGCCGTCATGGCTAGTCCTTCTATCATTGTTAGTACTCCGGATAATGAAGTTCTTAATTTTAAACAAAGGGAGGGAGAAAATCTAAAAGATGCTTGGTATAGAATTTTCAATGCTCAGAATAGATCCACTAGGAAGCAATCTACTTTCGTACTTCTTTGAAATTTTTACATAGGCATCACTCCTTGGAATAGATATATTCTTGATACCATTACCGGAGGGAATTTCTTGGGTAGCCATACTTTTGATTCTTATAATGCTATGATAGATTTGTTAGGCCCACCACCTCTTTTGGGTAATGGAACTGTTTTAACTTTGGAACATGTGATGCAAAAGCCTAAAATTATTGAAAATAAAATTGCTACTATAGAGTTGATCGAGAATTTGGATAAAAAGATCCACAACCAAATTACCCAATATGGATCTAAGGTAGGAGTTACTTTGAATTTTTTTAGAGATAAGGAACCCATAGTTAATGAAAAGATAGATCATGATTCCACTAGAATTAATAAACTTGAAGATATTATTACCAATTTAGGGTATGCCTCTTCTGCCGTTAGAAACACTTCAAACCCTCCTCATACCAAAGTTTCCAAGTTTATTTATGTTCCTAAAAATAAGGGTGAATCTTCTAGTAAGGAGAATGAAGATCTCAAAACAATAAGTGTTCACCCCAACTTTTTCGCTATCATTAAGGAACCTTTTGCTACAAATGAATTTATTGATTTCTTGCCTAGGAGTTTGGTCATAGAAAAAGATAGAAACTCCTAAGGGTTATAAATGTTCAATTGAAGAATTGCATACCAAAGACGGCATCTATTCTTGTTTTTATGCCTAGCTAGGGGCGTTAAACGATAGCGCTTGTTGGGAGGCAACCCAATTTTATTTTTTGTTCCTTGCTTTTTGTTCATGTTTAATAATAAATAATTCATCTAGCCTCTGATTAGATGTGGTTTTATGTTTTAGTTAGTGTTTGTGCCAAGTAGAACCTTTGGGAAGACTTGGGTGAAGTCTTTGCGATCTTGCTGTAAAAAACAGAAACTTTAACGCTCATGAGATTAGCTGCCATTTTTTACTGGAGAGTGCTTCTAGGTTGATTATTTTTGCAGATGATTAATAGATAAATTCCTCACGTCCACCATTATATTTCAGAATTTTTGGAGTTCCAGAAGTATGCGTTTGATACAGATTACTACAGACTATTCTGTTTTTGACATATTCTGTTTTTCGTGTGTTGTTTGCTTATTTTGATGAATCTATGGCTAGTATCGGGGGGTATGAGCCATAGAGAAGTTGGAATACAGTATGTTTAACACCAATATAAATAAATAATGAGTTCATTACAGTACCTTAAGGCGGTGGTTTGTTTTCTTACACTAACGGAGCTCATGAGATTTTCTGTTTAAGTTTTGTGTTGTGAAGTTTTCAAGTTTTTGGGTAAAGATTTGATGGATTTTTGAGTAAGGAGTGGAAAGAGCCTAAGCTTGCGGATGCCCAAGGCACCCCAAGGTAAAATTCAAGGACAACCAAAAGCCTAAGCTTGAGGATGCCCCGTAAGGCATCCCCTCTTTCGTCTTCGTCTATCGGTAACTTTACTTGAGGCTATATTTTTATTCACCACATGATATGTGTTTTGCTTGGAGTGTCTTGTATGATTTGAGTCTTTGCTTTTAGTTTACCACAATCATACTTGCTTTACACACCTTTTGGTAGAGACACACATGAATCGGAATTTATTAGAATACTCTATGTGCTTCACTTATATCTTTTGAGCTAGATAATTTTGCTCTAGTGCTTCGCTTATATCTTTTTAGAGCATGGTGGTGGTTTTATTTTATAGAAATTATTTATCTCTCATGATTCAATTATATTATTTTGAGAGTCTTTTAGAACAACATGGTAATTTGCTTTGGCTATAAAGTTAGTCCTAATATGATGAGCATCCAAGATGGGTATAATAAAAACTATCATATAAAGTGCATTGAATACTATGATAAGTTTGATTCCTTATGATTGTTTTGAGATATGAAGATGGTGATATTAGAGTCATGCTAGTTGAGTAGTTGTGAATTTGAGAGATACTTGTGTTAAAGTTTGTGATTCCCGTAGCATGCATGTATGGTGAACCATTATGTGATGAAATTGGAGCATGATTTATTTATTGATTGTCTACCTTATGAGTGGCGGTCGGGGACGAGTGATGGTCTTTTCCTACCAATCTATCCCCCTAGGAGCATGCACGTAGTACTTCATTTTGATAACTAATATATTTTTGCAATAATTATGTGAGTTCTTTATGACTAATGTTGAGTCCATGGATTATACACACTCTCACCCTTCCACCATTGCTAGCCTCTCTAATACCGCACACCATTTGCTGGTATCATACACCCACCATATACCTTCCTCAAAACAGCCACCATACCTACCTATCATGGCATTTCCATAGCCATTCCGAGCTATATTGCCATGCAGCTTTTGACCGTTCTGTTTATTATGACACGCTCCATCATTGCCATATTGCTTTGCATGATCATGTAGTTGACATCGTATTTGTGGCAATGCCACCATTCATCCTTCACACATGTCACTCTTGATTCATTGCATATCCCGGTACACCACCGGAGGCATTCACATAGAGTCATATTTGTTCTAAGTATCGAGTTGTAATTCTTGAGTTGTAAGTAAATAAAAGTGTGATGATCTTCATTATTAGAGCATTGTCCCATGTGAGGAAAGGATGATGGTGAATGTGATTCCCCCATAAGTCGGGATGAGACTAAAAAAAATAAAAGAGGCCAAAGAAGCCTGAATAAAAAAAGAGAGGCCAAAGAAGCCCACCATAAAAAAATGATGGGGGAAAAAGAGAGAAGGGACAATGTTACTATCCTTTTCCACACTTGTGCTTCAAAGTAGCACCGTGATCTTCATGATAGAGAGTCTCTTATTTAGTCACTTTCATATACTAGTGGGAATTTTTCATTATAGAACTTGGCTTGTATATTCCAATGACGGGCTTCCTCAAAATGCCCTAGGTCTTCGTGAGCAAGCGAGTTGGATGCACACCCATGTAGTTTATTTTGTTGAGTTTTCATACACTTATAGCTCTAGTGCATCCGTTGCATGTCAATCCCTAGTCACTCACATTGATATCTATTGATGGGCATCTCCATAGCCCGTTGATACGCCTAGTTGATGTGAGACTATCCTCTCCTTTTTTCTTCTCCACAACCACCATTCTATTCCACCTATAGTGCTATGTCCATGGCTCACGCTCATGTATTGCGTGGAAGTTGAAAAAGTTTGAGAACATCAAAGTATGAAGCAATTGCTTGGCTTGTCATCGGGGTTGTGCATGATTAAATACTTTGTGTGATGAAGATAGAGCATAGCCAGACTATATGATTTTGTAGGGATAACTTTTTTGGCCATGTTATTTTGAGAAGACATGATTGCTTTATTAGTATGATTGAAGTATTATTATTTTTATGTCAATATTAAACTTTTATCTTGAATCTTTCGGATCTAAACATTCATGCCACAATAAATAAAATTACATTGAAAATTATGTTAGGTAGCATTCCGCATCAAAAATTCTGTTTTTGTCATCTACCTACTCGAGGACGAGCAGGAATTAAGCTTGGGGATGCTGATACGTCTCCAACGTATCTATAATATTTAACGTTCCATGCTATTATATTATCTGTTTTGGATGTTTAATGGGCTTTAATATGCTCTTTTATATTATTTTTGGGACTAACCTATTAACCGGAAGCCCAGTGCCATCTGCTGTTTTTTTTTGCCTATTTCAGTGTTTCGCAGAAAAGGAATATCAAACGGAACGAAACCTTTGCGAGGATCTTTCTTGGAATGAACGCAATCCAGGAGACTTGGAGTGGAAGTCAGAGACACAACGAGGCAGCCATGTGGTAGGTGGGCGCGCCCAGGGGGGTAGGCACGCCCCCACCCTCGTGGGCCCCTTTGTAGCTCCACCGACCTACTTCTTTTGCCTATATATACTCTTATACCCTGAAACATCCAGGGGAGCCACAAAACCACTTTTCCACCGCCGCAACCTTCTGTACCCGTGAGATCCCATCTTGGGGCATTTTCCGATGATCTACCGGAGGGGGATTCAATCATGGAGGGTTCTACATCAACACCATAGCCTCTCCAATGATATGTGAGTAGTTTACCATAGACCTTCGGGTCCATAGTTATTAGCTAGATGGCTTCTTCTCTCTCTTTGGTTCTCAATACAAAGTTCTCCTCGATGTTCTTGGAGATCTATTCGATGTAATACTTTTTGCGGTGTGTTTGCCGAGATCCGATGAATTGTGGGTCTATGATCAAGATTATCTATGAACAATATTTGATTCTTCTCTGAATTCTTATATGCATGATTTGATATCTTTGCAAGTCTCTTCGAATTATCAGTTTAGTTTGGCCTACTAGATTGATCTTTCGTGCAATGGGAGAAGTGCTTAGCTTTGGGTTCAATATTGCGGTGTCCTTTCCCAGTGACAACAGGGGCAGCAAGGCACGTATTGTATTGTTGCCATCGAGGATAAAAAGATGGGGTTTATATCATATTGCTTGAGTTTATCCCTCTACATCATGTCATCTTGCTTAATGTGTTACTCTGTTCTTATGAACTTAATACTCTAGATGCATGCTGGATAGCGGTCGATGTGTGGAGTAATAGTAGTAGATGGAGAATCATTTTGGTCTACTTGACACGGACGTGATGCCTATGTTCATGATCATGCCTAGATATTCTCATAACTATGCGCTTTTCTATCAATTGCTCGGCAGTAATTTGTTCACCCACCATAATATATGCTATCATGAGAGAAGCCACTAGTGAAACCTATGGCCCCCTGGTCTATTTTACATCATATTAGTTTATCGTCAACTTGCCAATTTCTGTCGCCGTTTATTTTGCAATCTTTACTTTCCAATCTATACAACAAAAATACAAAAAATATTTATCTTATTATCTTTATCAGATCTCACTTTTGCAAGTGGCCATGAAGGGATTGACAACCCCTTTATCGCGTTGGTTGCAAGGTTCTTGATTGTTTGTGCATGTACAAGGCGATTTGCGTGTAGTCTCCTACTGAATTGATACCTTGGTTCTAAAAAACTGAGGGAAATACTTACGCTACTTTGCTGCATCACCCTTTCCTCTTCAAGGGAAAACCAACGCATGCTCAAGAGGTAGCAGGGGCGGCCACCAAGGTGTCACGCCAGCTGTTGGGCTATGCTAGGTGCATCGTTTGCAATATAAATTTTTTCCTATGCGAAGAACAACCAGGAACATGCTACGGGAGATGGATCACATATCTTTTCCACTAGATGCGTAGTTACATGCAACGAAAGTAGAGTTGGGGTAGCATGTCTCTGTTGTCGTCTCCTCCTCGTCGATCTCCCACATAGCCGATCGGATCCTATGAATAGGTTCGCTAGAGCGGCGCAAGTGCACCGCCTCTTACGGTATCCATGCGTGTAGGAGGAACATCATGCAGCGAACTGCTAGGTCCGATCTCACAATCGGCGGCGAGTGGACGTGGTTAGTTGCAACACATGCAAAGCCCTGGTGACGGCGCTGAAGCGATAAACTGAAACTGTATGCCGCACCTCCACTATATATAGGCACTTGTCGTGGGCTCAACACTTGGGTCTCACATGGATCCTAAAGCCCAAATTCTGTTATGCCTGGATCCAAGTAAGATTAGGATCACATCTGACTTGCGGAGTCGGATCCGGCCTCAAAGGTTCCTTCCCTTAAGCACGCGACCCCCTAGATTCAAGTTGGCTTGGTCGCAGGTTGGAACACCTCTGACCTGCTCGGTTGGTAGTGGCCTCTAGCAAGGCGTGCCAACCACCAAGTAGACAATGAAGCCGGTTGGCAAACCTGTACAATAAGTCACACTTCTGTTCCCTTTGCCACAAGATATATGTTCTCGGGCTCAAGGCGAGTTTGTCATCCTTGAGCTAGCTCGACTTCTTTCTCGTTCCAATGATGCTGACCACAAACAATATTATCTCATAATCCTTGTCGCATGGACATTCTTATCTTGGTCGGATCACATGAGGGGCCAAGAGTATATCTCTCCTGATCGGAGGGGCAAATAACATCTTGCTTGACCATGTCTCGCAGTATGGGTCTGGACCTTTCTGAAACCTACCTTTATAACTACCCAGTTATGGAGTAGCACCTGGTCGGCCCAAAGCAGGACCGTCACCATCTCGAGTACATGCACCAGCTCAGGTCTTAGGACATAGAATGTATGTTGCACGAGAGACTCACTGATGACCTATATATCACTATGTCTCATAGAGGGTCTGTCCGACTTGGACCTTATTTGGACTTGGATCCGACTATGTCAAATCCGACCAGATCTTTCTGAGTCCATATTGTCCAGCTAGCATCCAATGCTCCATGGCTAGTGCGACCGAGCCATCCACCGTGCCATATGCTAGTCTAGTGGGCCGTGCGTCCACACAATCCTTTTGACTAGGGAACTTTTAGAACATTCATCATACAATGTATAGTCCCACAAACAAGTCATGTACTTGTTGATACACATCATTGATAATGTCCAAGGACTATCTTTATTCATAAACACATATGAAATATCATCATACATGATTGATGATACGTCTCCGTCGTATCTAATTTTCCTAACGCTTTTCCTCTTGTTTTGGACTCTAATTTGCACGATTTGAATTAAACTAACCTAGACTGACGCTGTTTTCAGTAGAACTACCATGGTGTTTTTTTTGTGGAGAAATAAAAGTTCTCAGAATGGAACGAAAGTTTTTGGAGAATTTTTATACAATAAAAGAAAAATACTGGAGCCAAGAACCACCGGAGGGGGTGCTACCTCTTGAGCACTGCGTTGGTTTTCCCTTGAAGAGGAAAGGGTGATGCAGTAAAGTAGCGTAAGTATTTCCCTCAGTTTTTGAGAACCAAGGTATCAATCCAGTAGGAGACCACAGACGAGTCCCTCGCACCTACACAAACAAATAAATCCTCGCAACCAATGCGATAAGGGGTTGTCAATCCCTTCACGGTCACTTACGAGAGTGAGATCTGATAGATATGATAAGATAATATTTTTGGTACTTTTATGATAAATATGCAAAGTAAAATAAAAGGCAATACAAATAGCTAAGAGTTGGAAGATTAATATGATGGAAAATAGATCCGGGGGCCATAGGTTTCACTAATGGCTTCTCTCGAGAGCATAAGTATTACAGTGGGTAAACAAATTACTGTTGAACAATTGATAGAATTGAGCATAGTTATGAGAATATCTAGGTATGATCATGTATATAGGCATCACGTCCGAGACAAGTAGCCCGACTCCTGCCTGCATCTACTACTATTACTCCACACATCGACCGCTATCCAGCATGCATCTAGAGTATTAAGTTCATAAGAACAGAGTAACGCCTTATGCAAGATGACATGATGTAGAGGGATAAACTCATGCAATATGATATAAACCCCATCTTGTTATCCAAGATGGCAACAATACAATACGTGCCTTGCTGCCCCTACTGTCACTGGGAAAGGACACCACAAGATTGAACCCAAAGCTAAGCACTTCTCCCATTGCAAGAAAGATCAATCTAGTAGGCCAAATCAAACTAATAATTCGAAGAGACTTGCAAAGATAACCAATCATACATAAAATAATTCAGAGGAGATTCAAATATTGTTCATAGATAAACTTGATCATAAACCCACAATTCATCGTTCTCAACAAACACACCACAAAACAAGATTACATCGAATAGATCTCCACGAGAGAGGGGGAGAACATTGTATTGAGATCCAAAAAGAGAGAAGAAGCCATCTAGCTAATAACTATGGACCCGACGGTCTGAGGTAAACTACTCACACATCATCGAAGAGGCTATGGTGTTGATGTAGAAGCCCTCCGTGATCGATGCCCCCTCCGGCGGAGCTCCGGAAAAGGCCCCAAGATGGGATCTCACGGGTACAGAAGGTTGCGGTGGTGGAATTAGGTTTTTGGCTCCGTCTCTGGTAGTTTGGGGGTACGTAGGTATATATAGGAGGAAGAAGTACGTAGGTGGAGCAACATGGGGCCCACGAGGGTGGAGGGCGCGCCCCCTACCTCGTGCCCTCCTGGTTGATGTCTTGACGTAGGGTCCAAGTCCTCTGGATCACGTTCGTTCCAAAAATCACGTTCCCGAAGGTTTCATTCCGTTTGGACTCTGTTTGATACTCTTTTTCTGCGAAACTCTGAAATAGGCAAAAAACTACAATTCTGGGCTGGGTCTCCGGTTAATAGGTTAGTTCCAAAAATAATATAAAAGTGTATAGTAAATCCCATTAAACATCCAAAACATAATATAATATAACATGGAACAATAAAAAATTATAGATACGTGGAGACGTATCAAGCATCCCCAAGCTTAATACCTGCTCGTCCTCGAGTAGGTAAATGATAATAACAGAATTTTTGATGTGGAATGCTACTTAGCATAATTTCAATATAATTCTTCTTATTATGGCACGAATGTTCAGATTTGATATGATTCAAGATAAAAGTTTAATGTTGACATAAAAACAATAATACTTCAAGCATGCTAACTAAGCAATTATGTCTTATCAAAATAACATAGCCAAAGCAGGTTATCCCTACAAAATCATATAGTCTAGCTATGCTCCATCTTCCCCACACAAAATATTCATATCATGTACAACCCTGGTTTTAGCCAAGCAATTGGTTCATACTTTTAACGCGCTTCAACCTTTTCAACTCTTACGCAATACATGAGCGCAAGCCATGGATATAGCACTATGGTGGAATAAGGTATAATGGTAGGGTTTATGTTGCAAGACAAAAAAAGAGAAAGTCTCACATCAACGAGGCTAATCAACGGGCTATGGAGATGCCCATCAATTGATGTTAATACGAGGAGTAGGGATTGCTAGGCAACGGATGCACTAGAGCTATAAGTGTATGAAAGCTCGAAAAGAAACTAAGTGGGTGTGCATCCAACTTGCTTGCTCACGAAGACCTCGGGCATTTGAGGAAGCCCATCATTGGAATATACAAGCCAAGTTCTATAATGAAATTTCTCACTAGTATGAAAAAAATGACAAAATGAGAGACTCTCTATTACGAAGATCACGGTGCTACTTTGAAGCACAAGTGTGGTAAAAGGATAGTAACATTGTCCCTTCTCTCTTTTTCTCTCATCTTTTATTTATTTATCTGGGCCTTTTTCCTCTTTTTTTGGCCTCTTTTTTTTTATTTAGTCCGGAGTCTCATCCCGACTTGTGGGGGAATCATAGTCTCCATCATACTTTCCTCACTTGGGACAATGCTCTAATAATGATGATCATCACACTTTTATTTACTTTCAACTCATGAATTACAACTCAATACTTAGAACAAAATATGACTCTATGTGGATGCCTCCGGCGGTGTACCGGGATATGCAATGAATCAAGAGCGGCATGTATGAAAGAATTATGAATGGTGGCTTTGCCACAAATACGATGTCAACTACATGATTATGCAAAACAATATGACAATGATGGAGCGTGTCATGATAAACGGAATGATGGAAAGTTGCATGGCAATATATCTCGGAATGGCTATGGAAATGCCATAATAGGTAGGTATGGTGGTTGTTTTGAGGAAGATATAAGGAGGTTTATGTGTGATAGAGCGTATCATATCACGGGTTTGGATGCACCTGTGAAGTTTGCACCAACTCTCAAGGTGAGAAAGGGCAATGCACGACACCGAATAGGCTAGAAAATTGCGGAAAGGTAAGTGTGCGTATAATCCATGGACTCACATTAGTCATAAAGAACTCATATACTTATTGCAAAAAATTATTAGCCCTCGAAGCAAAGTACTACTATGCATGCTCCTAGGGGAAGGGTTGGTAGGAGTTAACCATCACGCGATCCCGACCGCCACACAAAGGAAGACAATCAATAAATACCTCATGCTCCGACTTTGTTACATAACGGTTCACCATACGTGCAGGCTATGGGAATCACAAACTCCAACACAAGTATTTTTCAATTCCACAATTACTCAACTAGCACAACTATGATATTACCACCTTTATATCTCAAAACAATTATCAAGCATTAAATTCCTCATGATATTAATTAAAGCAAATTGCCATGCTATTTTAAGATCCTCAAAATAATATAAGTGAAGCCTGAGAGATCAATAGTTTCTATAAAACAAATCCACCACCGTGCTCTAAAAGATATAAGTGAAGCACTAGAGCAAAACTATATAGCTCAAAAAAAAAAGTGAAGCACATAGAGTATTCTAACAAATTCCGAATCAAGTGTGACTCTCTCAAAGGGTGTGTACATCAAGGATGATTGTGGAAAACAAGCAAATAAAGACTCAAATAATACAAGACGGCCCAAGCAAAACACATATCATGTGGTGAATAAAAATATAACTCCAAGTAAAATTACCGATGGAAGTAGACGAAAGAGGGGATGCCTTCCGGGGCATCCCCAAGCTTTGGCTTTTAGGTGTCCTTATATAATATTGGGGTGCCATGGGAATCCCCAAGCTTAGGCTCTTGCCACTCCTTGTTCCACAATCCATCAAATCTTTCACCCAAAACTTGAAAACTTCACAACACAAAACTCAGCAGAAAATCTCGTGAGCTCCGTTAGCGAAAGAAAAGAAAACACCACTTCAAGGTACTGTAATGAACTCATTATTTATTTATACTGGTGTTAAATGTACTGTATTCCAACTTCTCTATGGTTTATAAACTATTTTATTAGCCATAGATTCATCAAAATAAGCAAACAACACACGAAAAACAGAATCTGTCAAAAACAGAACAGTCTGTAGTAATCTGTAACTAACGCAAACTTCTGGAACTCCAAAAATTCAGCCAAAATAGGAAGACCTAGACAATTGTTTTTATTGATAATCAGCAATTGGAATCAATATTTTATCACGTGCTGGTGATTTTTAACAATTATTTTCGTGAACAGAAAGTTTCTGGAATGTTCAGTAAGATCAAATAACTATCATCCAAGAAGATCCTATAGGCTAAACTTGGCACAAACACTAATTAAAACATAAAAACACATCTAACCAGAGTCTATATTAAATATTTATTCCTAAACAGAAGCAAAAAGCAAAAAACTAAAAATAAAATTCGGTTGCCTCCCAACAAGCGCTATCGTTTAACGCCCCTAGCTAGGCATAATAGCAAGCATAGATCTAGGTATTGCCATAATAATAAGATAGATCATTAAAACTCAATTCATATTCTCTATGTTCAGAAGCAAGTTTTCTTTGAGGCAAGAAAAAGTAATCAAAAGGGCTAAATTTAATGGGACAAAAGTCCCCAAGATCAACTTTAGGAGCTATAGGTTCCTCCTTCGGCCCTTCGTATTGCACAACCAATTCATCATTATAAGCATTCTTTTGATAGAACTTTGTGAGCCTATACTCGAGAGAATATCCTAGCTCATTATTTCAAATAGCAAAATCACTATTAAGTTCAGAAATTCTATCAACTAGAACATTGGTAGGAACCTTTTTTCTAAGGTTATCATTAAAAGCAACATAGTCTAGAGATTGAAAACGCATTATTTCCTCTTGATCAAATAGGATAGTTTCTATGGGAGGACGGCCAGCGTCCACTCTATAATGCGCAAAGATTTCTTTGGCCTCTTTTATTATAAATCTGAACTCATGAGCCAAAAAGATAGTAGCGGCACGCTTAACAGAAGAATGCTCAATATTAGAAAATTCTAGTAAAATCCTTTGTATGCAAGGGTGCATGTCGGTGTCAAAACCGGCGGATCTCGGGTAGGGGGTCCCGAACTGTGCGTCTAGGCGGATGGTAATAGGAGACGAGGGACACAATGTTTTACCCAGGTTCAGGCCTTCTCGATGGAGGTAAAACCCTACGTCCTGCTTGATTAATATTGATGATATGGGTAGTACAAGAGTAGATCTACCACGAGATCAAGGAGGCTAAACCCTAGAAGCTAGCCTATGGTATGATTGTTGTATGTTGGGGTTCTGTCCTACGGACTAAAACCCTCCGGTTTATATAGACACCGGAGAGGGTTAGGGTTACACAAAGTCGGTTACAATGGTAGGAGATCTGAATATCCGCATCGCCAAGCTTGCCTTCCACGCCAAGGAAAGTCCCATCCGGACACGGGACGAAGTCTTCAATCTTGTATCTTCATAGTCCAGGAGTCCGGCTGAAGGTATAGTCCGGCTATCTGAACACCCCCTAATCCAGGACTCCCTCAGTAGCCCCTGAACCGGGCTTCAATGACGATGAGTCCAACGCGCAGATTGTCTTCGGCATTGCAAGGCGGGTTCCTCCTCCAAGTTCTTCATAAAAGTTTGTAAACACCAAGGGTAGTGTCCGGCTCTGCAAAATAAGTTTCCACATATTGCCATAGAGAGAATAATATTAACACAAATCTAATATGCTGACGTATCCCGTAGCGTGACATCACACCACGACCAAGCCTTTATTCGAATCGTTTTTCACTTCCCCACCTCAGCGTATTTTGCGAGGCGGTTTCCTTGGCACGTCTTGTCAAAGCAGAGATCGTGTCCCCTTTATTTACGGGATTCTCATCAATACGGATGTGGGTAACCCAATCGTGCCCGTTAGTATGTTTTCTCGATTAAAGGCGAGTTCCAAACGGTTACAGGGAGGGCCCTTGGTATTCAACCTCTTATAAAGAGACCAAGGCCTTACTCCTTTTCAATCTCAAACGAGTTCGCCCGTCACCTCGAGTTCCAACATCCTAGGCTCCAGATTCCAGGCGCTTCGGACCTTCGACAATGTCCGGTTCTGTCGGGGGATATCTGCCTCCACGAGCACCTATGGGGACGGAGCCCCTTGTCAGTTCAGCGGGGGGCGGAGGTTGCACAAAGAGCAGATCGAGGCGACACACACACACAACGATTTTACCCAGCTTCGGGCCGCACGGATGCGTAAAACCCTACTGCTGCATGTCTGGTTGATTCGAGTTCTTGCTCTGGAGCGCAAGAAGCTACAGTAAGCTGGAGCTAGACGTAGACGAGGGTCTACTGGGTGTCTTCCTCTAGGGTTCGATCCCCCTCCCTACGTGCGCATGGGCCTCCTTTTATATGCTAAGGGGTTTCCCACAGGTAGCGACACAGGTGAGGGTAAAAATGGCAAGGAACTGTGCGAACAGTGGCCGTACAGTGCTATCGCACCTAACTCTGACGGCGGGGGACAAAGGCATTAAATGCCCGTCTGGATCGCCTGAATAGTGCCGAGGCGGACCGTTAGGGGCGCCTCCGCTTGCCACGGGGGCGACTCTGCCAACGTCGCATGCCTCGCGCGCGCCCCAGGTTGCGCGGCGCCCCGCCACGTGCCTCTGGAGAAGCTCCAGAGTGACGCGTGGGCAGGTGAGCTGGAGCGCATGCCTGAGGTGGTGGTTTGCCGCGGAAAGTGGCTTGCCGCGGTGGTTGTCTTGCCGCACTTGAGAGCTTGCCGCTCGTCAGGCCTTGCCGGGGCACGCGGCGCGCCGTGGCGGGCTTCTCTTGGGGTGCCTTGGTTTGGCCATCCCGGCGACCTCCTCCCGCCGGGGCCTTGGTGCTTCGGCTTAGTCGTCCCGGCAAGCTCCTCTTGCCGGGGCCTTGTCGCCTTGGCCCGGCAAGCTCCTCTTGCCGGACCTCGCCTTCTTGGCCCGGCAAGCTCCTCTTGCCGGGGCTTGGTCTTCTTGGCTCGATCACTTGGCCTTCGTCCGGCCCAGAAAGGGCCGTGGAGACTCTTGTTGCTCCCCTGGCAAGCCTTGCCGCGGGACGCTACTACCGCCCGTGCACAAGTTCGGGGTACTAAGGTACCCCTACTTTAGTACACCGACAGGAGCCCCTGGGTCTGGGCCATACACGGTGCCGAGCGTTGTTGGGCCAGGCCCTAACAGTGCACGGGCACGCGTGGCCTGGGTTGCGCCGCTCCTTAACTCCGTGCCCGTCGCGCCCTCCCCAAGTGGCGCGCGCTTATCACGGCGTCGTGGGGGGGGGGGGCGAGGCGTGCGAGATGTGCGTGACGTGGGTGGCGTGCGCGGGGCTTGAGGCCCGCAGGCATGCGTCACGTCGGGCACGATTTCTTCGTCTGGAAAGGTGAAACGTCCGCCCCCACTTTCAAGTGGGGAGGAGACGTGGAGGCACGGCTTGGTGAACGAACGGGGTCGAGGCGCGGCTTTCGGGGCGCCCGCCCCCACGATCACGGGATGGGGAGAGGTCGCCTCATCCATCGCCTCGGCCGTGCTCGCCCGCCACGCGTCCTCCATGCGCTTGGGGTTGCGGTGGTGGAGGCAGGAAACCGGGCCGACGCGGGTCGAAGTAGAGGGTCGGCCCCGTCGCCTGCCCTTCCTCTGCTTTGATTGGTTGCGCGGGGCGGCCGAGCCCCCACTCCGCCCCTTTATAAGGAGCGGAAGGGGGTGATGAGGGTCCGCACTCCTTCCCTCTTTCTTCTCTTAGATCCCTGGTCCCCTCTCCCCAACTGTCATGGAGGAAGGAAACCCTGGTCCTTCTTCGGTGGCGACAAGGGTTGCCGCCAGGCAGCGCGCCCCTCCTCCCCTTGCACCCGCGGCGGCGGAGCCAACCGTAAGGGGAAGGGGGAGGGGGCGAGGTCGTGGACGAGGCCGTGGACGGGGCCGAGGCGCTCGAGGCGGGCGGGGCGGCGCGCCGGCCTCACCTCCGCCGGCGGCTCCGTTTCCCCCGGTGGTTCATCTCGGGGACGACCCCAGCGAGTTCATCATCAGGCTGCGCCGGGCGCCTCGCCGTCGCCTCCGCCTCCCGGCTCCCTTTGCGGACGTCTTGGAGGCGGAACAACACGAGACGCTGAGACTGCGCATGAGGGGCTGCGGGATCAGTGGTACGCGAGTCCGCGTTGAATCCCGAGCCCCCGGCGTGGTGTGTCTTGGCCGAGGGTGGAAGACGTTCGCCCGGATCCACAATTTGATGGAGGGGTTCACCCTCCATTTTAAGCTGATGGAGGGCGATCTCCTCTCCGTCAAGGCCTTCGGGGACCTCGGCACCCGGGCCCGGTGCTGTGTGGATAGCTCCTCCGACAGCGAAGGCTCCTCCTCGAGCGAGAGTGGCGAGGAGGGGAGCGACAGCGACGACGAGGGGAGCGGTCGCCGGGATGACGGGTCCGACTAGGTGCCGGTCGCAGCTCCGCGTGGCACCGGCGACCCCCATCATCCGCGTCGCTGGCGCCGTGAACTCCCCGGGGTCGTCTCCTTGGGCGGCTGGCGTAGGGAGGCTGCGGAAGAGGAAGAGGGCGGGCGGCAAGGCCGCTGCCTCATCTTCCAGCTTCGCCCCAGACGCCGTCACCACCCCCGCGCGCGGTGACGACCATCGAGGTCTTCTCTCCGGCCCGGCAAGCTCCTCTTGCCGGGGCTTCGTCTTCTCGGGCGGCCAGAGTGGCGAGGCTGCGGAAGAGGCTGGCAGCAAGGCCGTCAACTCGGAGTACGAGGGCTAGATGCCCTCGACAGTGTGTTGACGTCCCGCAGCCTCCTTCTCGAGCTCCGCTTCCGGCGTCGCCATCTCCATCCGGCCTCCGGAGCCCCAGGGCGGAGCCCCGGATGCTCTCTTGGCGTCTTCTGCCACCCGTAGCTCGTCTAGGCGCCCCTTTTGCCCTTCTCGCCTCCTTGCCCTCCCTCCTGAGGAGAGAGACAAGAAAGGGATTACGGGCACCTTATCTCTTTTTATCTTGTAAGCCCTCGGGCCTTAGTTGTGTTTAAATCTTGTAATCCCATCTTTCATGTTTTTCATTCTCTCTGAGCTGTACCTGAGTGGAATGTTTTTAATGAAAAGGGAGTGTTTGCCGGACCATTTGTCTCGCGGGTACATCCCGCGGCAAGGAGCGAACCCTTTGCATCGTTAAGATAGACACTTCCCCGCCCGGCAACGGACCCTGCCGTCTTCCCGCGCCTCTTGGCCCTCCTCACGCTCTTGGCGGAGGCAGGGAGAAGGCGGGTTCTGGCCCTTCGCTCCCTCCTCTTGCCGCCGCGGCTACTATCAGAAGCGGGCCCCGGGAACGCGCTCCGGGGTTTGTCGCTTGAGAGAGCACGACAGCTTTTAGGAGGAAGCAAGGTTTTCGCATTCCGCAGCTCACGAGAGAATGCATGATAAGGGATGTAAAGACTTATCTAAGGTTGCAGCCCCCGGCAACTCTGGCTTGCCGGGGCGCGGGTGCTGGCTCGCCCTTCTCCCCTTCTTCGTCCTTGAGCGGCTCGGCAAGGGTATGCAACTCCTGCGAGCCAAAGGGAAAGGACGGGAAAAAGACGCGGACTCGACCTCTAAGTTAGGGGTTAGCGACTGTTAGGCACTATCAACCCTAACCAAGGACGAGACTCGACTCAGCATGCATGCTAAAACTTGGGGGCGCAGCGCTTCATTGCTGCCAGGGTCTGCGCCTGGCTTTGTACAAAGGATTACATGCAACTGCGGCAAGACTTTTGTACAAAGAGTTGGTTGCCGGACGGGGTCCGACAACCGCGCCTTACGGGTAAAACTTGCGAAGATGCTCAATGTTCCAGGAATTGCTCACCGGAGTACCATCTTCGGTCTCGAGGCGGACGGCGCCGGGCCTCGTGACTCGTTTCACCCGGCAAGGGCCTTCCCACTTCGGCGTCAACTTGTTGTGTATCTTGGCCGACTGAACGCGCCGAAGAACAAGGTCGCCTTCCTCGAGGCTCCTGGATTTAACTTTGCGGCTATGATAGCGACGCAGAGCTTGCTGGTAGCGAGCGGATCGCACATCAGCCTGGAGATGATCCTCCTCGAGGAGCAGTGCATCATCTTCATGCGACCGCTCTTGCTCAAGCTCATCATAAGCGAGCACTCGAGGTGACCCGTATACGAGTTCCGTGGGGGTAACTGCTTCTGCTCCATAGACTAGAGCAAATGGTGTCTGGCCGGTGGCTCGATTTGGCGTCGTTCTGACCGACCAAAGAACCGCCGGCAGCTCCTCGATCCAGTTCCGTCCACGCTTGAGCAGCTTGTCAAAACTTCTGGTCTTGAGCCCGCGTAGTACCTCGGCGTTGGCCCTTTCCGCTTGACCGTTGCTCCGGGGATGAGCAACAGAAGCGAAGCAGACCTTGGTGCCGAGGTTTTGGGTGTACTGCATGAAAGCGTGGCTTGTGAACTGCGTACCGTTGTCGGTGATGATCCTGTTGGGGATCCCGAAGCGGCAAACAATCGACCTGAAGAATTTGATCGTGGACTGGGCAGTCACCTTCCTCACCGGCTTCACTTCTGGCCACTTTGTGAACTTGTCGATGGCAACGAACAAGTACTCAAAGCCCCCGATGGCTCGGGGGAAGGGGCCGAGGATGTCGAGCCCCCAGACCGAGAAGGGCCAGGACAAAGGGATCGTCTGGAGAGCTTGAGCTGGCTGGTGTATCTTCTTGGAATGGAACTGGCACGCTTCACACTTGGTTACTTGTGCAGTTGCATCCTGGAGGGCTGTTGGCCAGAAGAAACCTTGCCAGAACGCTTTGCCGGCAAGTGCTCTGGCGCCAATGTGGTGTCCACATATGCCCCCGTGTATCTCCGCCAACAGCTCCTGTCCGTCTTCCCGGTGAATGCACTTCAATTTCACCCCATTGCGTCCTCTTCTGTACAGTGCGTCGTCGACGAACTGGTACATACTGGACTGCCGGGCTACTCTTTCCGCTTCTTCTTGTTCTTCGGGAAGTTCTCCTGTCTGGAGGAAACGGACGATCTGCTGTGCCCACGTCGGAGCCTGTGGCTCGACGACGAGGACTAAAGGCATGTCGGCAGCTGCGGGAACATCAGCTTCTACGGCGAGGACTTGGGGCTCAGCCGGAGCTTGACGTTCCCCGGCAAGCTTGCCGGGGTATGACTTGCCGGGAGTGCCTGCTTTGTCGGGACAAACCCTGGGGCTTGCCGGAGCGGGCAGCTCCTCAGCACTCTTGGCGTCGATCTTGGGGACTCTCTTGGCGGCGGCTTCGAGAAGCTCTGCCGGGAGATAGTCACCAGAGACCGATTTTCTCTTCTTGCTTGGCCCAGTTGATGGTGTCACGGATGGCTGAGTCAGCTCGAGCACAAAAGTCCCTGGTTCCACAGGTAGCTTTAGTGCGGCGCATTTTGACAGGCCGTCGGCGATGTCGTTCTCTGCTCTTGGAACGTATTCCATTTGCAGGCCGTCAAAGCGCTCTTCCAGCTTCCTCACTTCATCAACGTAAGCCTCCATCAACGGGCACTGGTAATCCTTGTTCACTTGGCGGACGACGAGCTGCGAGTCACCCCTGACAATGAGCTTCTTGATCCCAAGTTCCGCCGCGATCCTGAGACCGGCGAGCAAACCTTCATACTCTGCCGTATTGTTGGTTGCTTGCTCCTTGGGAAAGTGCATCAGGACGATGTACTTGAGGTGCTCTCCGGTGGGCGCGATGAGCAGCACGCCGGCACCGGCGCCTTCCAGCGAAAAGGCACCATCAAAGTACATCAGCCACTCTTTGGTTGCTTCCTTGCCGGGGATGCTCGTCTCTGGAATTTCTTCGTCCGGTGTCGGCGTCCACTCTGCTATGAACTCTGCCAATGCTCTGCTCTGGATGGTCGATGTGCTCTCGAACTTGAGGCCAAAGCTTGACAGTTCTAGTGCCCACTCGACAATCCTGCCTGTTGCTTCGGGATTCTGCAGTATCCTCTTAAGCGGAAAGCGAGTGACCACTGTAATCTCGTGTGCTTGGAAGTAATGGCGCAGCTTCCTCGAGGCCATGAGAAGGCCGAAGAGCAATTTCTGCACACCAGAGTACCTCGACCTAGCCCCCTGCAGGAGGGAACTGACGAAGTAAACTGGGCGCTGCACCATCCTCTTCTTCTGCACTTCCCCTTGCGCTTGCGCGGATTCGCCTTTGCCGGGGCCAGAGCTTGTCGGGGAAGCCCCCTGCTTGTCATCGGACGCGTTTGCTGTGGTTGCTGGCTCGTCATCAGCTTCCCTCTCCGCAACTAACGCAGCACTAGCTACTTGATTGGTTGCCGCTAGGTAGAGCAGCAACTTCTCTTGCGGTCTAGGCGCGACAAGTATAGGAGCGGAGGACAGGTATTTCTTCAAGTCTTGCAGCGCAGCCTCCGCTTCCGGAGTCCATTTTACTGGACCTGCCTTTTTCAAGATTTTGAAAAACGGCAGGGCGCGTTCCGCAGACCTGGAAATAAACCTGCTGAGAGCCGCCACGCAGCCGGCAAGTCTTCGCACGTCCTTGACACGCGTTGGTGCTTCAATCTGCTCGATGGCCTTGATCTTGTCGGGGTTGGCTTCGATCCCACGCCGAGACACGAAGAACCCGAGAAGCTTGCCGGAGGGAACTCCGAACACGCACTTCTCGGGGTTGAGTTTGATGCTGATCTTGCGCAAGTTCGCAAAGGTCTCTTCCAAGTCTTGAACCAAGGTTGCCTTGTCTCTGCTTTTGACCACAATATCGTCCATGTAGGCCTCCACATTTCTGTGGATCTGTGGCTCGAAAGCAGTGTGGACAACCCTCGCAAACGTCGAGCCTGCGTTCTTCAGTCCAAAAGGCATCCGCACAAAACAGTACGTGCCGCATGGAGTGATGAACGCAGTCTTCTCTTCGTCCTCTTCAGCCATGAAGATCTGGTGGTACCCGGAATAGGCGTCAAGGAATGAAAGCAGGTCGCACCCGGCCGTGGAGTCAACAATCTGGTCGATGTGCGGCAAGGGAAATGGATCTTTAGGGCAAGCTCTGTTGACATCGGTGAAATCGATGCAAAGCCTCCACTTCCCATTTGCTTTGCGCACGACGACAGGATTGGCCAACCATGTCGGATGAAGCACGCCTCTGACGAGGCCTGCCGCTTCCAACTTCCTGATCTCCTCCGCGATAAACTCTTGGCGCTCCACCGCTTGTTTCCTGACCTTTTGCTTGACGGGCCGCGCATGAGGACAGACGGCAAGGTGGTGCTCAATCACTTCCCTGGGAACGCCGGGGATGTCAGATGGTTGCCAGGCAAACACATCGACATTCACCCGCAGGAAAGCAACGAGCGCGCCTTCCTATTTGGGGTCGAGAGTGGCACTGATGGTGAAGGTACCATCAGTGCCGTCCTCCTTGACGGGCACCTTCTTGGTAGCTGGTGGAGCAGCCGTCGTCTCCTTGTGTTTACCGGCGGGGCTCGATGGTGCGTCCTCAACGGCAGCACAGCACTCCGAAGAGGCGCGCTTGCCGGAGTGGGCACCAGAGCATTCGCCGGGCTTGGCCTTCTTGCCGGCGGGGCTCGACGGCATGTCCTCGACGGCAGCGCAGCACTCCGAAGAGGCGCGCTTGCCGGAGTGGGCGCCAGAGCACTTGCCGGGCTTGGTCTTCTTGCCGGCGGGGCTCGACGGCACGTCCTCGACGGCAGCGCAGCACTCCGAAGAGGCGCGCTTGCCGGAGTGGGCGCCAGAGCACTTGCCGGGCTTGGTCTTCTTGCCAGCGGGGCTCGATGGCACGTCCTCGACGGCAGCGCAGCACTCCGAAGAGGCGCGCTTGCCGGAGTGGGCGCCAGAGCACTTGCCGGGCTTGGTCTTCTTGCCGGCGGGGCTCGATGGCACGTCCTCGACGGCAGCGCAGCACTCCGAAGAGGCGCGCTTGCCGGAGTGGGCGCCAGAGCACTTGCCGGACTTCTTCTTTCCCCCGGAAGCTCCAGCGGCGAGTGGGCCGCGGGCCGTTGCTGCTGCTGCGTCTCGGTATATTTGGTCGGCGCAGATAAGGGCATCCTTCTTGTCGCCGGGGACAGAAATGACGCTTATCGGGCCAGGCATCTTGAGCACGTTATACGCGTAGTGAGAGGCCGCCATGAACTTGGCGAGCGCTGGTCGGACGAGAATCCCGTTGTAAGGCAACGGAAAGTCGACGACGTCAAAGGTGACCTTCTCAGTCCTGAAATTCAGCTCGGTGCCAAATGTTACCGGCAGCGTGATCTTTCCCTTCGGCTTGCTCCTTCCCGGGTTGATTCCTTGGAATGTGCCGGTTGCTTCGAGCTCGCTGTCGGGAACTTGGAGTCTCCGGAGGACAGCAGAGGAGATCAGATTCAAGCCGGCCCCGCCATCAACTAGCATCTTAGTGACCTTGAGGTTGCGGATCGTTGGGGAAACCAACATCGGCAAGCACCCGACCGCGGTTGTGCGATCAGGGTGGTCCTCAATGTCGAAGATGATAGGCGTGCTGGACCATCTCAGGGGTCTGCGTGACTCGATGGGTGGCTCCGCTGCATTGACCTCCCGCACCCACCGTTTAAGCTGCTGGTGGGAAGCGTGCAGGGAGGCACCGCCGTCCACACATAAGACCTCAGTGGCTTTCTGAAACTCCTGCTCACTGGTCTCGGGGTCTTCCATGTCTTCGTCGTCGTCATCGTCTTCGCCCTTGTCGCGTCCCCGGGGAGGCCTGTCTGCTTGCCGCTGCTTGTCCTTGCCGCGGATTTCCCCTGGGCCGGGACGCTTCGTGCCGGATCCCCCGCCGCCTGCTTGGGCTCTCTCCTTGTCGCGTCGTGCATACTCGGCCTTCTGCAGGTCGACGAGTCGCTCGACTTGCTTGCAACTCTGGAGGTCGTGGCCCCTGGTATGGTGGATCTTGCAGTACTTCTTGTCGGTACCGTCCCGCCTATCGGCAGCAGCCACCGCCCGGCAGTTGGCGCACCCGACAACCTCCTTGCCGGGGCCTCCCGCCTGGGCTTTCTTGGCGGAGCCCTCGCTGCCGGACTTCTCGACAACCAGTACCTCTGGGTTTTTCTTCTTTTTGCCGTTCCGCCGCCGGCCTCTCCTTGCCGGGGCGGTACCTTCACTGTCGGATTCTCCTTCTCCATCACTTTCTCCGGGGAGCTTTCTCCCCTCCTCAGCGCGTGCGCACTTGTCGGCCAGGGCGTAAAGCTCGCTAACCTCCTTGATTTTGCACATCGCCATCTCCTCCCGCATCCTGCGGTTGCGCACGTTCTGATGGAACGCGCTGATCACCGCGGCGGGGTGGACGTCTGGGATGTTGTAGTGCACACGGCTGAACCTCTGGATGAACTTGCGCAAAGGCTCCCCCTCCTTCTGAACAAGCAGATGAAGGCCGCTTGCCTGGCCATGGGGTTTGTGGCCGCCCGTGAAGGCGCCAACGAACTGATGGCATAGATCTGGCCAGGAGGAGATGGAGCCGTCCGGCAAGTGCATGAGCCAGGATCTGACGTTGGGCTTGAGTACCAGCGGGAAGTAGTTGGCAAGGATCTTGTGGTCCCGTCCCCCGGCAGCCTGCACCGCAATGGTGTAGATGCTGAGGAACTCCGACGGATGCGACTTGCCGTCGTACTTCTCGGGCACGTCGGGCTTGAAGTTCTTCGAGCTGGGCCACTGGACTTGCCGCAGCTAGCGGGTGAACGCGGGGCAGCCTACCGAATACGGCAGTTCGCCTGGTTCCCCCGGTGCGTGCATGTTTCCAGAGGGCTCAACGCGCTGGTCTGATTGACGCCGCGCCTCTCTTCTGCGCTCGATGCGGGTTCGAGCGTCTTCTTCCCTTCGTTCGTGAAGGACTTGGCGTTGGTCGCGGCGAGTTCGCGGGTTCGACGACGCGGTGGAGTCGTTGTCGAGGTGAGCCCGGCGAGTCGGCGACCGCGGCTTCTGGGGCGGGGAGTGCACGGTGGTCGCACCCCCGCCATTCTTGGCGCCATCGGTTCTCGCCTGGGTGACTGGCCGCGGCTGCGACGCGCTGTGCTGCCGCGGAGTGTCGCCGTTGGTGAAACCGATGAGGCTCTGGATGGTAGCCCTCCAGTCGCCGAGCTTGTCCGCCGTTGGAGGGTAGTCTAGGAGCAGCTGAGCTCGCGCGAGAGCTTCCGCTGGGGTGGCAGGCAGAGGCGGCGAACGGCGCGAGGAGCGGGATGTGCTCGAACTCCTAACCATGTTAGAAGGAGCAGCACCCGGTCCAGGCAGCCGCGCGACGCTCGTTCCGGCACGCTGGATCGCATGCTGGTTCTGAGCGCCTTGGGACCCACCACCACAGTCTGGGTCCAGCGAGCGTATGGTACCATGGGTACCATGACGCTGCTGGTTTCGCGCCTCCTGAGAAGGGCGCGGGGCGATCTCGGACGTCGCGGGACCAAGAACTGGTTCGACGGCGCCCGTTCCTCCGCCGGCGTCCTCCCCACCACCCGTCTGCTCCAGGGGCGGTGGGTTCGACGCTGACGGACCGGTCACCTCTGGAGCTTTCTTCTTCGGCGCCATGCCGGCGCAAACAATGAGAGTCTGTCTCGCGCGGACGCCGGATCTGGTTCACACAACCTCGACGCACCACCTACCTGGCGCGCCAAAGATGTCGGGGGATATCTGCCTCCACGAGCACCTATGGGGACGGAGCCCCTTGTCGGTTCGGCGGGGGGCGGAGGTTGCACAAAGAGCAGATCGAGGCGACACACACACACAACGATTTTACCCAGCTTCGGGCCGCACGGATGCGTAAAACCCTACTACTGCATGTCTGGTTGATTCGAGTTCTTGCTCTGGAGCGCAAGAAGCTACAGTAAGCTGGAGCTGGACGTAGACGAGGGTCTACTGGGTGTCTTCCTCTAGGGTTCGATCCCCCTCCCTACGTGCGCATGGGCCTCCTTTTATATGCTAAGGGGTTTCCCACAGGTAGCGACGCAGGTGAGGGTAAAAATGGCAAGGAACTGTGCGAACAGTGGCCGTACAGTGCTATCGCACCTAACTCTGACGGCGGGGGACAAAGGCATTAAATGCCCGTCTGGATCGCCTGAACAGTGCCGAGGCGGACCGTTAGGGGCGCCTCCGCTTGCCACGGGGGTGACTCTGCCAACGTCGCATGCCTCGCGCGCGCCCCAGGTTGCGCGGCGCCCCGCCACGTGCCTCTGGAGAAGCTCCAGAGTGACGCGTGGGCAGGTGAGCTGGAGCGCATGCCTGAGGTGGTGGTTTGCCGCGGTGGTTGTCTTGCCGCACTTGAGAGCTTGCCGCTCGTCAGGCCTTGCCGGGGTGCGCGGCGCACCGTGGCGGGCTTCTCTTGGGGTGCCTTGGTTTGGCCATCCCGGCGAGCTCCTCCCGCCGGGGCCTTGTCGCCTTGGCTTAGTCGTCCCGGCAAGCTCCTCTTGCCGGGGCCTTGTCGCCTTGGCCCGGCAAGCTCCTCTTGCCGGACCTCGCCTTCTTGGCCCGGCAAGCTCCTCTTGCCGGGGCTTGGTCTTCTTGGCTCGATCACTTGGCCTTCGTCCGTCCTAGAAAGGGCCGTGGAGACTCTTGTCGCTCCCCTGGCAAGCCTTGCCGCGGGACGCTACTACCGCCCGTGCACAAGTTCGGGGTACTAAGGTACCCCTACTTTAGTACACCGACAGGTTCCGACCTTCGAGGCCGATGGATGCCCTCCTCCATCATGGAGGAGGACGTGCTAAAGTTGAGAGAAGCCAAGTTCTTGACCGGCAAAATTTCGCACAGGTTGCCTACTGTCGGGGGATATCTGCCTCCACGAGCACCTATGGGGACGGAGCCCCTTGTCGGTTCGGCGGGGGGCGGAGGTTGCACAAAGAGCAGATCGAGGCGACACACACACACACACAACGATTTTACCCAGCTTCGGGCCGCACGGATGCGTAAAACCCTACTGCTGCATGTCTGGTTGATTCGAGTTCTTGCTCTGGAGCGCAAGAAGCTACAGTAAGCTGGAGCTGGACGTAGACGAGGGTCTACTGGGTGTCTTCCTCTAGGGTTCGATCCCCCTCCCTACGTGCGCATGGGCCTCCTTTTATATGCTAAGGGGTTTCCCACAGGTAGCGACGCAGGTGAGGGTAAAAATGGCAAGGAACTGTGCGAACAGTGGCCGTACAGTGCTATCGCACCTAACTCTGACGGCGGGGGACAAAGGCATTAAATGCCCATCTGGATCGCCTGAACAGTGCAGAGGCGGACCGTTAGGGGCGCCTCCGCTTGCCACGGGGGTGACTCTTCCAACGTCGCATGCCTCGCACGCGCCCCAGGTTGCGCGGCGTCCCGCCACGTGCCTCTGGAGAAGCTCCAGAGTGACGCGTGGGCAGGTGAGCTGGAGCGCATGCCTGAGGTGGTGGTTTACCGCGGCAAGTGGCTTGCCGCGGTGGTTGTCTTGCCGCACTTGAGAGCTTGCCGCTCGTCAGGCCTTGCCGGGGCGCGCGGTGCGCCGTGGCGGGCTTCTCTTGGGGTGCCTTGGTTTGGCCATCCCGGCGAGCTCCTCCCGCCGGGGCCTTGGTGCTTCGGCTTAGTTGTCCCGGCAAGCTCCTCTTGCCGGGGCCTTGTCGCCTTGGCCCGGCAAGCTCCTCTTGCCGGACCTCGCCTTCTTGGCCCGGCAAGCTCCTCTTGCCGGGGCTTGGTCTTCTTGGCTCGATCACTTGGCCTTCGTCCGACCCAGAAAGGGCCGTGGAGACTCTTGTCGCTCCCCTGGCAAGCCTTGCCGCGGGACGCTACTACCGCCCGTGCACAAGTTCGGGGTACTAAGGTACCCCTACTTTAGTACACCGACAGGAGCCCCCGGGTCTGGGCCATACACGGTGCCGAGCGTTGTTGGGCTAGGCCCTAACAGTGCACGGGCACGCGTGGCCTGGGTTGCGCTGCTCCTTAACTCCGTGCCCGTCGCGCCCTCCCCAAGTGGCGCGCGCTTATCGCGGCGTCGTGGGGGGGGGGGGGCGAGGCGTGCGAGACGTGCGTGACGTGGGTGGCGTGCGCGAGGCTTGAGGCCCGCAGGCATGCGTCATGTCGGGCACGATCTCTTTATTTGGAAGGGCGAAACGTCCGCCCCCACTCCCCACCCCCTTTATAAGCGGAGGGGAACAGGGGCAGCTCGCCATTCCGCCGGTTGCTGTTCCTCGAAAATCTCCGCCACTTCCTCCTCACTAGAGAAAGCAGCGATTCGCCCTCGTAGCCTCCGGCGCCGCCAACGCCGACAACTCCTCATCCCCGTGCCCGCCATGGCCCCGAAGAGCGACAAGGCGAAGGGGAAGGCCGTGAAGTCGGCCGAGGCGCTGCGGCTGGAAGCGCTTCGGAAGGAGACGGCGACGTTCCCCCCTTAGCTCGATGCGTTGAGGCTGAAGAACGGGTACCGCCTCTTCTGGTCGTCGGCGACGCGAGCGCATCCGCGCACGCGAGTTCTTCCCGCCATCGCCCAGAAGCTGTACCCGACCGGGTACCCTTTCTTCGCCGTGTTCTTCTATTGCGGGCTCTGCCCGCCTTTTTCCGAGTTTTTCTGCGACATCATGCACACCTACAACCTCCACCTCCTTGACTTCACCCCCAACGCCGTTCTGACAATGGCGGTTTTCGCACACCTTTGCGAGAACTTTGTCGGAGTCCGCCCCAACGTAGCCCTCTTCCGCCACTTCTTTACTCCTCGGGTGGAGAAAGGAGAGCCGCTGTCCGGCGGAGTCGCCTGGGTCTCCAGGACCGGCAAGAAAGAGGTCTACTTGGAGGGGGAACTCCATGGCAGATGGGAGGAGTGGAGGGCCGAGTGGTGCCTGATCGTCGAGGAGAATCCACCGCCGTTCACCGCTGTGCGGCGAACTCCAGTGGTGCGCGGCCGTGACTGGAGCGACCTAGCCCCGGACGGCGCCAAGCTGAAGATTGCCGCCACCCGAATCCTGCGCCTCAGGTTTGCCGGGCTCACCGTTGGCGCCATCGGCGCGGATTTCCTTCGCCGGTGTATCGCTCCCCTGCAGGAGAGGGGGAAGCCGGCTTGGGAATTCCAAAACGCGGCGGACATCATGAGGCTGTGCCCGGGCCTTAACTACAACTTCACCGTTCTGGAGCTCGTCGGAGTGTTGAAGGAGCTGTTCAAGTACGACTCCGAGCACCCAGAATGGTTCAGGTTGCCGCCGGGCGTCGTCCCCCTGTGCAACAATTCGGCGCTCAGCCGCATCCTCGCGATGATGCCGCTGTGCGACTCGCACGGGATCGACGCGACCTGGCAGGAGCCGGCGGACGACGTCATGCAGGCCTTCTTCGACAACTTGGAGGAGGTGCCGGTCGACCCCGACGAGAAGAGGGGCCTCACGCGGGACACCACCCCCGAGGAGCTGGCCTACATTGCCTCCAGGATGGAGGAGGCGGCGGCCGCCGCGGCCGCGGGCGAGTCTGGCTTCACCCTGGCCGAAGCAGACGCGGCGGAGGCGGAGAGCCTCGCCGACCAAATGGAGCTCGCCGGCGTGGAGGAACCAGCCGGGCACGATGGCGCGGGCGAGCCTGCCCAGGACGCGAGCGGCTTGCCGGAGGTTGACGCGCCCTTCTCGCAGCTCCCGAGCAGCTCGTCGCAGGCAGAGCCCCCTGCCCAGCCGAGGAGGCGTCTCCGCAGGGCCGGAGAGGTGGTGCGGCAGGCCGACCAACAACCGCAGCCCCGCGTGACGCGCGCCTCCGAAGCAGCGGGAGTGGGGTCCTCACGGGCCACGGCTTCTGCTCCTGCCGCTCCCCGTACCGTGGCGGCAACGGGGGCGGGGTCGTCCACCGTCCCCGCCAAGCGGTCCCGGGAACCCACTCCCCTGTCTCCTCGCGCCTGGAGCAAGCCGGTTTTTGACTATTCCGCGCTTAGCTCCGATGACGAAGAGGAGGACGAAGAGTAAGTTCCTGGTAGAGCTTGTATCTTCTTGATTTCTGTTGCTTCATCTTGCTTCGCAGCCCACTCATCCTCCCCCGAAACCGTTCCCTTTCAGGAGCCTGGCCCAGAGGAGGGCGAAGAGGGCCAAGGTCCCGCTGGTCGTCCTTGAGGGCGAATCTCCCCCGGCAACTGGGGAGGTGCCGGAGGCGACCTTGCCGGACTTGACAGCGGGTCCGCAGGGCAGCCCACAGCGCAGCCTCCAGGGTGAGTGCACGGATAGCTCTTGCTGTTTGGCGCGCGCGTGAGCTCCCCTTCTCTTTGTTGACACATGGCTGTTGTTGTTGTTGGGTAGGAGCAGAGCAGCCCCAGCAGGCGACCCCGGGGGGCACTCCTGCCGCGCCGTCTACGTCGACCACCCCGCCTAGGGAGAAATCTCCGGCAAGGGAGGAGCCCCCGGCAGGGGAGACCTCCCCGGCAAGGGAGGAGCCCCCGGCAAGGAAGACCTCTCCGGCAAGGGAGGGATCTCCGGTGAGGGACGCGGCCAGCGATCCCCCGGCAGCGGAGGCCGCGGCCACGGACCCTGCCACCGGTAAGCCCCCCTGCACGGAAAACTTTCCCTGGTAATCTTCCCTTATGAGCCTTTTTGTCGGCTGTTCAGCTGACTCTTCTCCCCTCTTCCGGCCATCAGACCCGCCCACCGCGGACCCGATGGAGATCGAGGTCGTCGTCGGGGAGGGCGCACGCGGCGACGCCGACGACGTCGTCGTCATCGAAGAGGCGGACGGCACCGACGACCCCGCAGGCGGCGGGGAGGCCGAAGCTGCCAAGGCCGCCGCGGCGGCAGACGGCGAGGGGACCGGCGACCGTGCCGACGACCCCGGGGAGGCAGGGGCGTCAAGCACTCCGCCGTCCGGCGATCCCGCTGCTGCCACCGCGTCGGGCCCCGAGGAGCCCCCGGCAGGTGCCTACCTGCAGGCCGGCGATGGCGTCTTCATCAGGCTCCCCTGGGAGCCTAGCTCCAGGGCGCCGGTCGAGGGGGAGGCCTTGGACGGAGAAGTGCTCGGCTCCGTCGGGCTGGCAGTGGTCGACGTGCCAAGCACCAGCAGCGGCGAGCCCGAGGAGGAGCGGCTGCTCCGGAAGCTTGTGTCGCTCTACCGTGCCCGGCAGGCTAAGGTGGAGCGCCAGGAGGCGCTCGTCGCGAGGGCCGGCGCGGACATGGAGAAGCGCGCCGGGGAGCTCCAGGAGCTCAACCAGGAGGCTCTCCGGTCTTTGGCAGAGGAGCGGAGGCTGCTCGACGAGGCGCGGACGGCCTTTCTCCTCGAGAAGGCAGAGGCCGAAGAGCAGCAGAGGCTTGCCGCTGCGGGGCTATCCGTGTGGGAAAGCGAACTGGTGCAACAAAAGGCCAGCCTCGCCAGCCACGAGGAGGAGGTTGCCGCGCGCGAGCAGGCGCTTGGTGGGGCCCTGCGGGAAGCGCAGGACGCTGCCGCGGCCGCCGAGGTCGCCAAGGGGGAGCTGGAGACGAGGGTGGCGCAGCTCGTCGGCGACCTCAAGGCGAGCGGCGAAGAGCTTGCCGTGCTCAAACAGGAGCGCGAGAAAGGCGCTCACACCCTTGGCGAGCTGCAGGGCCGCTTCGCCGAGAAGATCCAGGAGCTCGACGCCGCCAAGGATTCCAAGGCTGACCTCGAGCTGAAGCTGGACACCCTGGCCAAGGCGCTGGAGAGCGCCAAGGGGCAGGAAGCGACCTTGCGGAAGGAGGTTGCTGGCAACGAGGAGCTGTTGAAGCGCGCCGCCGTTACCCAGAACGCCTTCTAGGAGACGGTGGAGCGGTGGACCGAAGGCCTCGTCGACATCGCCACCACCATCGACAAGGAGCTGAAGCTTCTGGGGATGGAGGGACACGAGTACCCCTCCGGCGAGAACGTCCCGCCGAGCGTCAAGCTCACTTCCTTCTTCAAGGGCTTGGTGGGGGTGCTCCAGCATCTCCGGGAAACGATCCCAGAGCAGCTGGCCGAGGAGACGCGGGAAGCCGTCTCCGGGGCCCTCGAGAGGGTGCTGGTGAAGATCGTCTTCCACAACCCCACCATCAGGCTTACCAACGTCCTCAGGCACCTGCCGGAAGACGCCGACCCGACGGAGATCAGGGCCCTCGTCACCCCCATTGTGGAGAGGGTGGCCGGGATCAGGAGGGTCGAGGGTGACCGCGCGGATTAGGCCGCCCACCTCTTTCTTTTCTTCTCTTGTCGCTGCGGAGCATGTCATAGAAACAGCTGATTAGAGCAGCGGCAAGTCATTTTGGAATATAACTTTTATCTTAGGCAGTTCATTGCACTGTTATCTCCCTCGTTCGACTTTGTGCTTCGTACGTTCATGCCCTACGCTCCCAGGAACTTGTCGGCGCAAGCCTCCGCCTTGCCACGGGTGCCGAGTGCGGGACATCAGCAACCCGCTGGCGGTGCCTCCACCGGCAAGAAACCTTGCCGCGGCTGGCGCAACTCACTTACAATGTTGAGCAGGCTCAGGGCGAGGTAAGCGTGGCGACTGCAGTCGCGGCACACTCAAGCTGCCGAGCAAGCTCGAAACAAAGTAGGACGCTACTCGGGATGTAGCACACTTAAGACGTTGAGCGGACTCGAAACGAAATAAGGGCGCAACCAGCCACGAGCCGGCCCCTCCGCGCACAGGTTTCCCATACGAAGCTCGGCCGTTCGAGGAAGATAACTTAAGGATAAAAAGGAGCTTAATTGCTCAAACTTTGGCAACTTAGCTTTTCTGTTGTTTGCCGTCCGGCAAGGCGCAGCTTCCTCGGGCGACGCCCAGCCTATCCTGTCATCCCCCCTTCTCGAGGTAAGGGAATAACGAAGGCTCGGGGCTTTGCGGCCCGCCATCGCTTGCCGGAGTCGAGTGCTGCACAATCGTGTCAAATAATGCATGCGCCAAGCGGAGAGGCGCGAAATCGACAAGATGTGCGGGGCACATAAGCTATGCTTGGGATCTGTGCTCGTCTCTGTACCAAGGATTACATGTAACTGCGGCAAGACATGGACAGAGAGGATGGCCGACAGAACGGGTTCCGACGGCCGCGCTGGCAAGGTTCCTCCCACGGTCGGCGTCGACTCATTTGGATCTTGGCGGCCTGGGCTCGCCGAAGAACGAGGTCGCCTTTCCCGCAACTTCCGGCGCTAACTTCTGCGGCTACAGGAGCGGCGCAGAGTTTGCTGGAGGCGAGAAACTCGCTCAGCGGCCGGAAGGCGGTCCTCCTCAAGGAGCAGCTGCTCTTGCCCGGGCTCTGCGTGAGTGGGTACTCGAGGAGGGCCGTGCGCGAGTCCATGAGGAGGAATGCCTCCGCTCCGCAGGTCGGAGCGGAAAGGTACCTGGCCATACCTGAGCTTACCTGTGGTCGCCAAATCTGGTTCGCACGACCTCGACGCGCCCCCCTACCTGGCGCGCCAGAGATGTCGGGGGATATCTGCCTCCACGAGCACCTATGGGGACGGAGCCCCTTGTCAGTTCGGCGGGGGGCGGAGGTTGCACAAAGAGCAGATCGAGGCGACACACACACACAACGATTTTACCCAGCTTCGGGCCGCACGGATGCGTAAAACCCTACTGCTGCATGTCTGGTTGATTCGAGTTCTTGCTCTGGAGCGCAAGAAGCTACAGTAAGCTGGAGCTGGACGTAGACGAGGGTCTACTGGGTGTCTTCCTCTAGGGTTCGATCCCCCTCCCTACGTGCGCATGGGCCTCCTTTTATATGCTAAGGGGTTTCCCACAGGTAGCGACGCAGGTGAGGGTAAAAATGGCAAGGAACTGTGCGAACAATGGCCGTATAGTGCTATCGCACCTAACTCTGACGGCGGGGGACAAAGGCATTAAATGCCCGTCTGGATCGCCTGAACAGTGCCGATGCGGACCGTTAGGGGCGCCTCCGCTTGCCACGGGGGAGACTCTGCCAACGTCGCATGCCTCGCGCGCGCCCCAGGTTGCGCGGCGCCCCGCCACGTGCCTCTGGAGAAGCTCCAGAGTGACGCGTGGGCAGGTGAGCTGGAGCGCATGCCTGAGGTGGTGGTTTGCCGCGGCAAGTGGCTTGCCGCGGTGGTTGTCTTGCCGCACTTGAGAGCTTGCCGCTCGTCAGGCCTTGCCGGGGCGCGCGGTGCGCCGTGGCGGGCTTCTCTTGGGGTGTCTTGGTTTGGCCATCCCGGCGAGCTCCTCCCGCCGGGGCCTTGGTGCTTCGGCTTAGTTGTCCCGGCAAGCTCCTCTTGCCGGGGCCTTGTCGCCTTGGCCCGGCAAGCTCCTCTTGCCGGACCTCGCCTTCTTGGCCCGGCAAGCTCCTCTTGCCGGGGCTTGGTCTTCTTGGCTCGATCACTTGGCCTTCGTCCGACCCAGAAAGGGCCGTGGAGACTCTTGTCGCTCCCCTGGCAAGCCTTGCCGCGGGACGCTACTACCGCCCGTGCACAAGTTCGGGGTACTAAGGTACCCCTACTTTAGTACACCGACAGGAGCCCCCGGGTCTGGGCCATACACGGTGCCGAGCGTTGTTGGGCCAGGCCCTAACAGTGCACGGGCACGCGTGGCCTGGGTTGCGCTGCTCCTTAACTCCGTGCCCGTCGCGCCCTCCCCAAGTGGCGCGTGCTTATCGCGGCGTCGTGGGGGGGGGGGGCGAGGCGTGCGAGACGTGCGTGACGTGGGTGGCGTGCGCGAGGCTTGAGGCCCGCAGGCATGCGTCATGTCGGGCACGATCTCTTTATTTGGAAGGGCGAAACGTCCGCCCCCACTCCCCACCCCCTTTATAAGCGGAGGGGAACAGGGGCAGCTCGCCATTCCGCCGGTTGCTGTTCCTCGAAAATCTCCGCCACTTCCTCCTCACTAGAGAAAGCAGCGATTCGCCCTCGTAGCCTCCGGCGCCGCCAACGCCGACAACTCCTCATCCCCGTGCCCGCCATGGCCCCGAAGAGCGACAAGGCGAAGGGGAAGGCCGTGAAGTCGGCCGAGGCGCTGCGGCTGGAAGCGCTTCGGAAGGAGACGGCGACGTTCCCCCCTTAGCTCGATGCGTTGAGGCTGAAGAACGGGTACCGCCTCTTCTGGTCGTCGGCGACGCGAGCGCATCCGCGCACGCGAGTTCTTCCCGCCATCGCCCAGAAGCTGTACCCGACCGGGTACCCTTTCTTCGTCGTGTTCTTCTATTGCGGGCTCTGCCCGCCTTTTTCCGAGTTTTTCTGCGACATCATGCACACCTACAACCTCCACCTCCTTGACTTCACCCCCAACGCCGTTCTGACAATGGCGGTTTTCGCACACCTTTGCGAGAACTTTGTCGGAGTCCGCCCCAACGTAGCCCTCTTCCGCCACTTCTTTACTCCTCGGGTGGAGAAAGGAGAGCCGCTGTCCGGCGGAGTCGCCTGGGTCTCCAGGACCGGCAAGAAAGAGGTCTACTTGGAGGGGGAACTCCATGGCAGATGGGAGGAGTGGAGGGCCGAGTGGTGCCTGATCGTCGAGGAGAATCCACCGCCGTTCACCGCTGTGCGGCGAACTCCAGTGGTGCGCGGCCGTGACTGGAGCGACCTAGCCCCGGACGGCGCCAAGCTGAAGATTGCCGCCACCCGAATCCTGCGCCTCAGGTTTGCCGGGCTCACCGTTGGCGCCATCGGCGCGGATTTCCTTCGCCGGTGTATCGCTCCCCTGCAGGAGAGGGGGAAGCCGGCTTGGGAATTCCAAAACGCGGCGGACATCATGAGGCTGCGCCCGGGCCTTAACTACAACTTCACCGTTCTGGAGCTCGTCGGAGTGTTGAAGGAGCTGTTCAAGTACGACTCCGAGCACCCAGAATGGTTCAGGTTGCCGCCGGGCGTCGTCCCCCTGTGCAACAATTCGGCGCTCAGCCGCATCCTCGCGATGATGCCGCTGTGCGACTCGCACGGGATCGACGCGACCTGGCAGGAGCCGGCGGACGACGTCATGCAGGCCTTCTTCGACAACTTGGAGGAGGTGCCGGTCGACCCCGACGAGAAGAGGGGCCTCACGCGGGACACCACCCCCGAGGAGCTGGCCTACATTGCCTCCAGGATGGAGGAGGCGGCGGCCGCCGCGGCCGCTGGCGAGTCTGGCTTCACCCTGGCCGAAGCAGACGCGGCGGAGGCGGAGAGCCTCGCCGACCAAATGGAGCTCGCCGGCGTGGAGGAACCAGCCGGGCACGATGGCGCGGGCGAGCCTGCCCAGGACGCGAGCGGCTTGCCGGAGGTTGACGCGCCCTTCTCGCAGCTCCCGAGCAGCTCGTCGCAGGCGGAGCCCCCTGCCCAGCCGAGGAGGCGTCTCCGCAGGGCCGGAGAGGTGGTGCGGCAGGCCGACCAACAACCGCAGCCCCGCGTGACGCGCGCCTCCGAAGCAGCGGGAGTGGGGTCCTCACGGGCCACGGCTTCTGCTCCTGCCGCTCCCCGTACCGTGGCGGCAACGGGGGCGGGGTCGTCCACCGTCCCCGCCAAGCGGTCCCGGGAACCCACTCCCCTGTCTCCTCGCGCCTGGAGCAAGCCGGTTTTTGACTATTCCGCGCTTAGCTCCGACGACGAAGAGGAGGACGAAGAGTAAGTTCCTGGTAGAGCTTGTATCTTCTTGATTTCTGTTGCTTCATCTTGCTTCGCAGCCCACTCATCCTCCCCCGAAACCGTTCCCTTTCAGGAGCCTGGCCCAGAGGAGGGCGAAGAGGGCCAAGGTCCCGCTGGTCGTCCTTGAGGGCGAATCTCCCCCGGCAACTGGGGAGGTGCCGGAGGCGACCTTGCCGGACTTGACAGCGGGTCCGCAGGGCAGCCCACAGCGCAGCCTCCAGGGTGAGTGCACGGATAGCTCTTGCTGTTTGGCGCGCGCGTGAGCTCCCCTTCTCTTTGTTGACACATGGCTGTTGTTGTTGTTGGGTAGGAGCAGAGCAGCCCCAGCAGGCGACCCCGGGGGGCACTCCTGCCGCGCCGTCTACGTCGACCACCCCGCCTAGGGAGAAATCTCCGGCAAGGGAGGAGCCCCCGGCAGGGGAGACCTCCCCGGCAAGGGAGGAGCCCCCGGCAAGGAAGACCTCTCCGGCAAGGGAGGGATCTCCGGCGAGGGACGCGGCCAGCGATCCCCCGGCAGCGGAGGCCGCGGCCACGGACCCTGCCACCGGTAAGCCCCCCTGCACGGAAAACTTTCCCTGGTAATCTTCCCTTATGAGCCTTTTTGTCGGCTGTTCAGCTGACTCTTCTCCCCTCTTCCGGCCATCAGACCCGCCCACCGCGGACCCGATGGAGATCGAGGTCGTCGTCGGGGAGGGCGCACGCGGCGACGCCGACGACGTCGTCGTCATCGAAGAGGCGGACGGCACCGACGACCCCGCAGGCGGCGGGGAGGCCGAAGCTGCCAAGGCCGCCACGGCGGCAGACGGCGAGGGGACCGGCGACCGTGCCGACGACCCCGGGGAGGCAGGGGCGTCAAGCACTCCGCCGTCCGGCGATCCCGCTGCTGCCACCGCGTCGGGCCCCGAGGAGCCCCCGGCAGGTGCCTACCTGCAGGCCGGCGATGGCGTCTTCATCAGGCTCCCCTGGGAGCCTAGCTCCAGGGCGCCGGTCGAGGGGGAGGCCTTGGACGGAGAAGTGCTCGGCTCCGTCGGGCTGGCAGTGGTCGACGTGCCAAGCACCAGCAGCGGCGAGCCCGAGGAGGAGCGGCTGCTTCGGAAGCTTGTGTCGCTCTACCGTGCCCGGCAGGCTAAGGTGGAGCGCCAGGAGGCGCTCGTCGCGAGGGCCGGCGCGGACATGGAGAAGCGCGCCGGGGAGCTCCGGGAGCTCAACCAGGAGGCTCTCCGGTCTTTGGCAGAGGAGCGGAGGCTGCTCGACGAGGCGCGGACGGCCTTTCTCCTCGAGAAGGCAGAGGCCGAAGAGCAGCAGAGGCTTGCCGCTGCGGGGATATCCGCGTGGGAAAGCGAACTGGTGCAACAGAAGGCCAGCCTCGCCAGCCACGAGGAGGAGGTTGCCGCGCGCGAGCAGGCGCTTGGTGGGGCCCTGCGGGAAGCGCAGGACGCTGCCGCGGCCGCCGAGGTCGCCAAGGGGGAGCTGGAGACGAGGGTGGCGCAGCTCGTCGGCGACCTCAAGGCGAGCGGCGAAGAGCTTGCCGTGCTCAAACAGGAGCGCGAGAAAGGCGCTCACACCCTTGGCGAGCTGCAGGGCCGCTTCGCCGAGAAGATCCAGGAGCTCGACGCCGCCAAGGATTCCAAGGCTGACCTCGAGCTGAAGCTGGACACCCTGGCCAAGGCGCTGGAGAGCGCCAAGGGGCAGGAAGCGACCTTGCGGAAGGAGGTTGCTGGCAACGAGGAGCTGTTGAAGCGCGCCGCCGTTACCCAGAACGCCTTCTAGGAGACGGTGGAGCGGTGGACCGAAGGCCTCGTCGACATCGCCACCACCATCGACAAGGAGCTGAAGCTTCTGGGGATGGAGGGACACGAGTACCCCTCCGGCGAGAACGTCCCGCCGAGCGTCAAGCTCACTTCCTTCTTCAAGGGCTTGGTGGGGGTGCTCCAGCATCTCCGGGAAACGATCCCAGAGCAGCTGGCCGAGGAGACGCGGGAAGCCGTCTCCGGGGCCCTCGAGAGGGTGCTGGTGAAGATCGTCTTCCACAACCCCACCATCAGGCTTACCAACGTCCTCAGGCACCTGCCGGAAGACGCCGACCCGACGGAGATCAGGGCCCTCGTCACCCCCATTGTGGAGAGGGTGGCCGGGATCAGGAGGGTCGAGGGTGACCGCGCGGATTAGGCCGCCCACCTCTTTCTTTTCTTCTCTTGTCGCTGCGGAGCATGTCATAGAAACAGCTGATTAGAGCAGCGGCAAGTCATTTTGGAATATAACTTTTATCTTAGGCAGTTCATTGCACTGTTATCTCCCTCGTTCGACTTTGTGCTTCGTACGTTCATGCCCTACGCTCCCAGGAACTTGTCGGCGCAAGCCTCCGCCTTGCCACGGGTGCCGAGTGCGGGACATCAGCAACCCGCTGGCGGTGCCTCCACCGGCAAGAAACCTTGCCGCGGCTGGCGCAACTCACTTACAATGTTGAGCAGGCTCAGGGCGAGGTAAGCGTGGCGACTGCAGTCGCGGCACACTCAAGCTGCCGAGCAAGCTCGAAACAAAGTAGGACGCTACTCGGGATGTAGCACACTTAAGACGTTGAGCGGACTCGAAACGAAATAAGGGCGCAACCAGCCACGAGCCGGCCCCTCCGCGCACAGGTTTCCCATACGAAGCTCGGCCGTTCGAGGAAGATAACTTAAGGATAAAAAGGAGCTTAATTGCTCAAACTTTGGCAACTTAGCTTTTCTGTTGTTTGCCGTCCGGCAAGGCGCAGCTTCCTCGGGCGACGCCCAGCCTATCCTGTCATCCCCCCTTCTCGAGGTAAGGGAATAACGAAGGCTCGGGGCTTTGCGGCCCGCCATCGCTTGCCGGAGTCGAGTGCTGCACAATCGTGTCAAATAATGCATGCGCCAAGCGGAGAGGCGCGAAATCGACAAGATGTGCGGGGCACATAAGCTATGCTTGGGATCTGTGCTCGTCTCTGTACCAAGGATTACATGTAACTGCGGCAAGACATGGACAGAGAGGATGGCCGACAGAACGGGTTCCGACGGCCGTGCTGGCAAGGTTCCTCCCACGGTCGGCGTCGACTCATTTGGATCTTGGCGGCCTGGGCTCGCCGAAGAACGAGGTCGCCTTTCCCGCAACTTCCGGCGCTAACTTCTGCGGCTACAGGAGCGGCGCAGAGTTTGCTGGAGGCGAGAAACTCGCTCAGCGGCCGGAAGGCGGTCCTCCTCAAGGAGCAGCTGCTCTTGCCCGGGCTCTGCGTGAGTGGGTACTCGAGGAGGGCCGTGCGCGAGTCCATGAGGAGGAATGCCTCCGCTCCGCAGGTCGGAGCGGAAAGGTACCTGGCCATACCTGAGCTTACCTGTGGTCGCCAAATCTGGTTCGCACGACCTCGACGCGCCCCCCTACCTGGCGCGCCAGAGATGTCGGGGGATATCTGCCTCCACGAGCACCTATGGGGACGGAGCCCCTTGTCAGTTCGGTGGGGGGCGGAGGTTGCACAAAGAGCAGATCGAGGCGACACACACACACAACGATTTTACCCAGCTTCGGGCCGCACGGATGCGTAAAACCCTACTGCTGCATGTTTGGTTGATTCGAGTTCTTGCTCTGGAGCGCAAGAAGCTACAGTAAGCTGGAGCTGGACGTAGACGAGGGTCTACTGGGTGTCTTCCTCTAGGGTTCGATCCCCCTCCCTACGTGCGCATGGGCCTCCTTTTATATGCTAAGGGGTTTCCCACAGGTAGCGACGCAGGTGAGGGTAAAAATGGCAAGGAACTGTGCGAACAATGGCCGTACAGTGCTATCGCACCTAACTCTGACGGCGGGGGACAAAGGCATTAAATGCCCGTCTGGATCGCCTGAACAGTGCCGATGCGGACCGTTAGGGGCGCCTCCGCTTGCCACGGGGGAGACTCTGCCAACGTCGCATGCCTCGCGCGCGCCCCAGGTTGCGCGGCGCCCCGCCACGTGCCTCTGGAGAAGCTCCAGAGTGACGCGTGGGCAGGTGAGCTGGAGCGCATGCCTGAGGTGGTGGTTTGCCGCGGCAAGTGGCTTGCCGCGGTGGTTGTCTTGCCGCACTTGAGAGCTTGCCGCTCGTCAGGCCTTGCCGGGGCGCGCGGCGCGCCGTTGCGGGCTTCTCTTGGGGTGCCTTGGTTTGGCCATCCCGGCGAGCTCCTCCCGCCGGGGCCTTGGTGCTTCGGCTTAGTCGTCCCAGCAAGCTCCTCTTGCCGGGGCCTTGTCGCCTTGGCCCGGCAAGCTCCTCTTGCCGGACCTCGCCTTCTTGGCCCGGCAAGCTCCTCTTGCCGGGGCTTGGTCTTCTTGGCTCGATCACTTGGCCTTCGTCCGGCCAAGAAAGGGCCGTGGAGACTCTTGTCGCTCCCCTGGCAAGCCTTGCCGCGGGACGCTACTACCGCCCGTGCACAAGTTCGGGGTACTAAGGTACCCCTACTTTAGTACACCGACACCTGCTCAAGGGCAGGCCATTCCCAGTCCCCAGCCCGGTGAGAGCGTGGTGTTCGTGTCTCACTTCCTTCGGGAGTTAGGCTTCCCAATGGACCCCTTCGTGAGGGGGCTAATGTTCTTTTATGGGCTGGAATTTCACGACTTAGCTCCGGAGTCCATCCTCCATGTTTCCTCATTCATCATCGTGTGTGAAGCATTCCTCCGTGTTACTCCTCACTTCGGATTATGGCTCAAGACCTTTAAGGTAGAGCCGAAGATGATTGAGGGACGGCACGCAGAGTGCGGAAGCGCTGTCATAAGCAAGAAGGCCGATGCTCCATTGCCTGAGGGCCCTTTTCAAGAGGAGCTCGGCTTGTGGCAACGAGAGTGGTTCTACGTCACCGCTCCCAGGGGCACCAAGTGGGTGGCGCCGCCTGCCTTTCACTCGGGTCCCCCAAAGCAGCTAGGGTCGTGGGTCAATAAAGGCCTAGATTGGGGGCCACCCCAGGACGTGTCTTTGTTGCAGGGCCGCATCAGGAATCTCTTAGAAGGAGGTCTCAACTTGGTCAAAGTGACGCAAGTCATGCTGATCCGCTGAACCCTGCCCGGCAAACGCCGCTCCCTTCGTCTATGGGAGTTTAATCCGGAGGGACCGCGAGCTCTCCAGCAATTTATGGGCGCAATGCCCGCGGAGATGTACAAACTGTTCTTCGGATCACAAGCAATGTGTCCGGATTTGACCGAGGACACAGGTCTGAGCTGCAATCGCCCGGATACTCAAGTAAGTAGCCTTGTGCCCGGACTTCCTATCCGTATATTTGTCATAAACTTGCCCTTAAAAGAGCTGTACCTTTAAACAGGAGTGGACAACGAAAGCAAAGCTGATCAGGTGTCCGGCTCCCCTCCCTGAGACCAGGCCGGATCCTGTCCTAGTCAGGATGTTGAAGATTGTGCCTTTGAAGGAAAGTGAAGGAGGGGACAAGGGAACCACGGCCTCCTCGAAGGAGGCTGTTCGGAGGGAAGGAACCGAAAATTCCTCTCCTCCGGGGAAGAAAAGGACCGCCTCTGAAGACCCAGAGACCATGGCCTCAAAGCGGGGGGAAAATCCTTGTCAGAGGGTCCTACGCCGGGGGATACCTCGGCCGAACTATGCCCTCAAGGGGACCAGCCCTCCAGCGAGCCGTAAGTAGAGGAAGATTATATTTTTGAGAGAGAAATCCTTGCTTTATATCTTAGAAGATTAACCGAAATTTTACCTTGTAGTTTGGACCTCAGCCCTTCTTAGCAGAGCTCATCTTCGGGGGACCTTCTTCTAGAGATGATGGAGAGTGGAACACCTCCCCCTGCCGCACCACCGAGAGAGGTGGCCGACCCTGAGGTGTCGCCGCGGAGGGTTTCTCCGAATCCGGCGGGGGTGGAGGATAGCTATGTGCCCCCCAAGGTTCTCCGCGTCCGGCCTGCGAAAGAGGCCATAGGACAAGTCCGGCATCGTCTGGTGCTTGGCCAGAGGAGCTGATGAATCTGCTGGGGCGAGCTTCTATCTCAGAGGAGCACCGTGCATTGATGGGCATGGTGATTGAAAGGATTTCGTCCGCGGAAAGCGGATTGCACGAGGCCGTCAGAAGTTTAGTGACGGGTTTTGAGGTACGTTAGATAATGTACACTTTTGTCAGTTGCGCATAAATAAGATGCGCCCTGTGTAGATAGTAGCCCCTGAGACTCTGTGCGTTGTCAAAAGTGACGGCGCGCAGAGGATCATAATCCCAGGTCTAACAATATCGCCTTTGTATGTAGGTGGCGAATTGTCCAGAATCCAGCCGGACTGATGATTTTGCCGAGCTAAAGAGGCAACTTGACGTGGCAGATGCTGACATCGCGCTCGTCAACAAGCGGCTTGATGAGGCTCAAGGTATGTAATTCCTCGGGGCGGCACCTGGTAAGAGGAGCTTTATGCCAGTATCTTACAATGTGTGTGCTTGACGCAGATGGTGCGGCCGCCGTGGAGAGTCTTCGGGCAGAACTTGCCCGAGCTAAGGAACAAGCCATAAAAAGTGATGCGGCTGACGAGAAGGCCCTTGAAGAGCTGAGAGCCGAACAGGCTGCTCACTGCCGAAGCAATAAAGAGATGGCCTACATGGCCGTGAAGCTAAAGAGCGTTGCTGACCGTTGCAAGCTTCTGGAGAAAGAAGATCGGGCGGAACAAACGGACTTGAAGAAGGCCGTTGCCGATGCCAAGGATGCTCGCTCTGCGATGAGAGCTGCGAGGGAGGAGCTTCGTGAAGCCAGAGAGATCGCGGCTGGAAAGCCCTTTATGCTGCGGAGGAAGTTTTGTGATCCTAAGCATGCTCCGTTGGACCGGCTATGTAGTACGATGGACACCTATCTGGATTTGGCGGCAAGTGCTGCTGATGCGACCGAACACTTTCATGATCAAGGAGATCGCGAAGTGGAGAAACTCTTTTGGTCGCAGTTCCACAATCCAGAGCGTCCACTGTCAGTGGCCGATCATCTGGCCGAATGGGCCGAGATGAATAGGTTGTCCAGACTCGCCATGAAGTGCGTCATGAGTCATCTGTGGCCGGGGAGATTGGAGCCGAAGATTTATTTCAGCTTGGTGCAGCAACTCCTTGGTGCGGTGCCATGTATCAATGCAATGAGCAGGTCAGCATGCATAGAGGGCGCACGGATGGCTCTGGCCCGTGTCAAGACATACTGGGCGGAGATGGAGACCACCGTTGTTGCATCCCAAGATTCGGACAAAAGCCGAGTACCCTCCAAGCACTATTTTCAGGAAGTCCTTGAAGGCGCTCGTGTAATAGAGACGCAGTGCTCGAAGGATGCTATGTTCGAATAGCATGTGCCATTGTAAGGCGGTAGTTTGATAAATTGTAGGAACTTTTTATACTTGTGCCTGCAAGTATTGTAACACCTCCTGTGCGACCGTTTAAAAAATATATACAAAATCTGAAAGATGGCAGTCGTTGGCTTCAGCCCCCATGCACATAGTGCGGGGGTGCTCGCAGAAGGCGCATTTTCACTCTTAATCCAACGTCTTGGTCCTACAAAGGAGGTGATAGCGCAGCGAACTAGGCAACCGGATTATAATGCTTTAACACTTTCACTTAGCCATAGGAGCTTGATAGTGAGGCTACTTAGATAGCCCCTGGTGGCAACTGCGCTCGCCCGAGTTCGGGGCGCGTGTATGCCTGGCCGGGAAACGACCCTTCGTTAATGTGGAGGAATCCTATAGATTCCGGAGAGTCATCGAGTGGTTGACCAGTCTCACGCTATATCATGACAGTCAGTTTTTGGTTTTCTCTACTGAGGTGCTCGCCTGGCCGAACCGGGGCACAATCACAGTAGTTCTCCTGGTGCCGCCTTAGCCGATAGAGCGGAACGTAAGGCAGCCGAACACAGGAGCCGGGCAACCCAACATTTGACCAAAGACATGATTCAGAGCTGATGCATATAAGGCCAAACTCGCGACGCCGAACACTCCCTAAGGTATTCGGTCTTTATGAGAGCGGGCGAAATAATGCTCTTAGGTATAAGCCCCTAGTGTCCAGGTACGCGCAGAAATTCTGACGTGGCCACATGCCAAGACGCCAGCCTCCTCCTTGGTTATACTACAGAGAACCAGGGGATGTGTATCAACAAGAGACAGTAAAAAAGGTTTACGCAGGGTCTTAATCTGAAAAGAATCCTTGTAACGGGTCCCTGCTGCACGTCTGCGCCTGTGTCTCCGTTGTGCCGTTTCCTGGACGGGCGCATCACGATATTCATCTGTGAAAGAGAGGAACTAAGTTGAAAAAAGGTCGTGCCGAACAAAAGTTATATTAAATAAACAAAGTATAAAGTAAAATATGTAAAATTGAGCTTTATTATCTCTTATTTTATATGTGCGGAGCCCCTAGGGCAGGGGTATATGGCCACTAAGCCTTTATCAATGATACTTTTGTGCCGGACTCGTCTATCCGTGTCCATGGTCTTAATGACATGTTCAGATGTTTTGGCTGGTGAAGCCATTTTATTGTGGGGCTGTTAAAGCGGCCGTACAATCCTCCGCTAGGGGGAGGCGCACTCAATGCTTCCCCTTCAAAGAGATGATGCCTCGTGGACCGGGCATCTTAAGCGTAAGAGATGCATAATGCGGTATTGCGTTAAAGCGGGTGAAAGCTTCGCGTCCCAGCAGTGCTTGATAGCGACTTGAGAATGGGACAATGTGGAAAGTTAGCTTTTCGCGATGGAAGTTATAGGTAGAGCCGAATATAACTTCGAGCCGGAGGAAACCCATGGAATGGGTGTCCGGACCTGGCGTTACCCCTTGAAAGGAGGTTTTGCTGTGGCGAATTCTTTTTGGGTCTATCCCCATGTGACGGATTGTGTCCTGATATATCAGGTTTAGACCACTACCGCCGTCCATCAAGACATTTGTAAACTGGAGTCCGTCAATTATTGGATTGAGTACCAAGGCAGTCCAGCCTGCGTTCCTGATACTTCTAGAATAGTCCAGATGATCGAAGACGATTGGTTTTGACAACCAGTGGCGAGACTCCTTTGGGATAGGCCATATGGCGCGTACCTTTATGGGTGCCGCACATTTTGTAATGTGAAGTAAGTTTACTGTTTTTACTTCTTGTGGAAAATTCTTTTGTTTCCTGGTGCTCTGCTTTTGGGGTTCGTCATCGTCTTCGCTTGGTGTGTCGAGCCCCTTGTGTTCGGCGTTGAGTCTGCCAGATTGTTTGAAGACCCAACAGCCTCTGTGGGTATGGTTAGCAGGCTTCCCGGGAGTACTGTGTATTTGACATATCCTGTCCAGGATTTTGTTTAGGTTGGATAAATCATCTCTGTTATCCTGGAGGGGCGGCTTTTTCTGATTCTGCCGTGAGCTTTTGAATCCGGCGTTGACTGACGTGCTCTTCGGACTGTTTTCCTTAGTTCGGCAACGATCCTTGTTGCGTCGCGGTTTTCCATTTCCATCCCTAGGTTCGGATGTACTTGGGTCGCTGGTGCTACATCTTGCCAACCAGCTGTCCTCACCTGCGCAAAAGCGGGTCATGAGGCTTGTCAATGCGGCCATTGTTCTTGGCTTTTCTTGGCCGAGGTGTCTGGCGAGCCATTCGTCTCGGACGTTGTGCCTAAAAGCTGCTAGGGCTTCGGCGTCCGGACAGTCGACTATCTGATTCTTTTTAGTAAGAAATTTGTTCCAGAATTGCCGAGCTGACTCTCCAGGCTGTTGGGTTATGTGACTGAGATCGTCTGCGTCCGGAGGGCGGACATAGGTCCCTTGAAAATTTGCTCGGAAAGCGTCCTTGAGCTCTTCCCAACTTCCAATTGTGTTTTCAGGAAGGCTTTTGAGCCAATGCCGGGCTGGCCCTTTAAGCTTGAGGGGTGAATATTTTATGGCATGGAGGTCATCTCCTCTGGCCATATGTATGTGGAGGATATAATCCTCGATCCAGACTCTAGGGTTTGTTGTTCCGTCGTATGCCTCTATGTTTACGGATTTGAATCCCGCTGGAAATTCATATTCCAGGACCTCATCGGTGAAACATAGGGGGTGTGCGGCGCCCCTGTATTTGGGTGTGCCGGATTCGGATACTGTCTTTATTGCATTGCTTACGAGAGCTTGCTTTCTTGGCCCATAAATGGACCTGGCTGGGCCATCTTTTTTATGCGAATCCTTAAGTGGGTCGCATGCCGGCTTAAGTGCGGCGCCGCTTGCCGCTTTATGCTGGCCATGGGGTCGTCTATCCGACCGGGTGGCTTTCTTACTTTTTGAATGCCAGGGCTCTAAGGCCTCTTCGTCGAATTCAGGCAGTAGCTTTCGCTTCGGATAACTTTTAGTGCGGCGACTGTCGCCGTATTTGTCAACGGTATTGATTACTTTGCTCCATCTGATTCTGAGTGCATCTTCCGCAGTTTTTAGCTTCTGCTTCTGCTTTTGCAGGTTACGTGTGGGTGCGACGATCCTTTTGTGGAGGTTCTTCTGCTCCATGGGCTTATCCGGCGTAAGGTCGTCCGGAATGCCGTTTTGCCGGGGACGGGCTGTTCGGTTTCTTTATCTGAGTTGCCCTGTTCGGATGGTTGCTCTAAGGCATGCTCGTCGTCTGCCGGCTCGTCCTGCTCTATGGCAGGGTCTGTGTCGAGGCAGGGCTTGGGGCGGCGTTTATGCCGCCGCTTTGATTGCTTTTCGAGAGATCGATCCCTCGTTGCCTCCCCGTGTTCCTCGTTGTTGCTTACTTTAGGTGTATCCACCATGTACACATCATGAGATGAGGTGGTTGTCCCATGCCCTATAGGCGTTGGTTCATATGCGTCTCCTGCATCGTCATCCATACCGTCGATGTCTTCGGAGTCGAAGTTGAGCACGTCGTTTAAATTATTGACGGTGGCTACCAAATGGGTGGTGGGTGGGCTTTGAATTTCTTCATCGTCCGTATCCCAACCTTGCTGACCGTAGTCCGGCCAGGGCTCTCCTGATAAAGAGAGAGACTTTAGCGATTTCAGAATGCCGCCGAAGGGCGAGTGCTGAAAGATGTCCGCGGCGGTGAACTCCATGATCGGCGCCCAATCGGATTCGATCGGCAGGCGCACGGAGGGCTCGGAGTGCGGCGAGGAATCTAGCCCCTCGGAGTCACAGGCCTTGCGGAGTGCGGGGCTGGTGTTCGGCTCGATCACCTTTGAGATCGCAGCCCCCGAGGCGGCGTCCAACCATTCATCCTCGATTCGTGCAGTAGGCTCCGAATTAAGGGTCGGAACCGAAGCGTGTGCGGCCTCCAGGGCACCGTTCGGCGGCAGAGCTAGATCATGCCCATCGAGACAGTGCGGCGCGCTCGGCTGTGGCTTGAATCCGTCGAAGATCAAATCCCCGCGGATGTCAGCCGTGTAGTTTAAACTTCCAAATCTGTCCTGATAGCCAGGGGCGTAGCTTTCGATGTGCTCCAGATGGCCAAGCGAATTGGCCCGCAGTGCGAAGCCGCCGAAGACGAAGATCTGTTCGGGGAGAAAAGTCTCACCCTGGACCGCATCGTTGTTGATGATCAAAGGAGCCATCGGGCCTAAAAGCGACGACACAGAGGAACTCGCAATGAAAGCACCAATGTCGGTGCCAAAACCGGCGGATCTCGGGTAGGGGGTCCCGAACTGTGCGTCTAGGCGGATGGTAACAGGAGACGAGGGACACAATGTTTTACCCAGGTTCGGGCCCTCTCGATGGAGGTAAAACCCTACGTCCTGCTTGATTAATATTGTTGATATGGGTAGTACAAGAGTAGATCTATCACGAGATCAAGGAGGCTAAGCCCTAGAAGCTAGCCTATGGTATGATTGTTGTATGTTGGGGTTCTGTCCTACGGACTAAAACCCTCCGGTTTATATAGACACCGGAGAGGGTTAGGGTTACACAAAGTCGGTTACAATGGTAGGAGATCTGAATATCCGCATCGCCAAGCTTGCCTTCCACGCCAAGGAAAGTCCCATCCGGACACGGGACGAAGTCTTCAATCTTGTATCTTCATAGTCCAGGAGTCCGGCTGCAGGTATAGTCCGGCTATCCGAACACCCCCTAATCCAGGACTCCCTCAGTGCACGTGCATAAATTGCCTTTCAAGTTCAATTACAATCCTGGCAATAGCGTACGCAAGACTACTAGTTCTATGAAGAATAGAACTGCCCATAGAAGGCAAAGCACCGGCACAAGTAAAGAAATCTTGAATAGCCCCTTTTCCAATAATATTACCGCTACTAATTCGGATTTTTTGTATGCAATACAAGGGGTTCTTCAGCAGGAGCATCAAAATTTTCCATATTATTATTATTGCCCATATCGACAATAGTTTCCCCAATTTCAGACATGACGACAAAAAGTGAGAGGAGCAAAAAGAAAGAGGGAGGCAAACGAAAAAGAGAGGGCGAATAAAACGGCAAGGGTGAAGTGGGGGAGAGGAAAACGAGAGGCAAATGGCAAATAATTTAATGCGGGAGATAAGGGTTTGTGATGGGTACTTGGTATGTTGACTTTTGCGTAGACTCCCCAGCAACGGCACCAGAAATCCTTCTTGCTACCTCTTGAGCACTGCATTGGTTTTTCCTTGAAGAGGAAAGGGTGATGCAGTAAAGCAGCGTAAGTATTTCCCTCAGTTTTTGAAAACCAAGGTATCAATACAGTAGGAGACCACGCACAAGTCCCTCGCACCTACACAAAAAAAATAAATCCTCGCAACCAACGCGATAAGGGGTTGTCAATCCCTTCACGGTCACTGACGAGAGTGAGATCTGATAGATATGATAAGATAATATTTTTGGTATTTTTATGATAAAGATGCAAAGTAAAATAAAAGGCAATAAAAATAGCTAAGTGTTGGAAGATTAATATGATGGAAAATAGACGAGGGGGCCATAGGTTTCACTAGTGGCTTCTCTCGAGAGCATAAGTATTACGGTGGGTAAACAAATTACTGTTGAGCAATTGATAGAATTGAGCATAGTTATGAGAATATCTAGGTATGATCATGTATATAGGCATCACGTCCGAGACAAGTAGACCGACTCCTGCCTGCATCTATTACTATTACTCCACACATCGACCGCTATCCAGCATGCATCTACAGTATTAAGTTCATAAGAACAGAGTAACGCCTTAAGTAAGATGACATGATGTAGAGGGATAAACTCATGCAATATGATATAAACCCCATCTTGTTATCCTCGATGGAAACAATACAATACGTGCCTTGCTGCCCCTACTGTCACTGGGAAAGGACACCACAAGATTGAACCCAAAGCTAAGCACTTCTCCCATTGCAAGAAAGATCAATCTAGTAGGCCAAACCAATCTGATAATTCGAAGAGACTTGCAAAGATAACCAATCATACATAAAAGAATTTACAGGAGATTCAAATATTGTTCATAGATAAACTTGATCATAAACTCCACAATTCATCAGTCTCAACAAACACACCGCAAAAGAAGATTACATCGAATAAATCTCCACGAGAGAGGGTGAGAACATTGTATTGAGATCCAAAAAGAGAGAAGAAGCCATCTAGCTAATAACTATAGACCCGAAGGTTTGAGGTAAACTACTCACACATCATCAGAGAGTCTATGGTGTTGATGTAGAAGCCCGCCATGATCGATGCCCCCTCCGGCGGAGCTCCGGAAAATGCCCCAAGATGGGATCTCACGGGTACAGAAGGTTGCGGCGGTGGAATTAGGGTTTTGGCTCCGTCTCTGGTAGTTTGGGGGTACGGAGGTATATATAGGAGGAAGAACTACGTCGGTGGAGCAACGTGGGGCCCATGAGGGTGGAGGGCGCGCCTGGGGGGGGGGGGTAGACACGCCCCTATCTCATGCCCTCCTGGTTGATGTCTTGACGTAGGGTCCAAGTCCTCTAGATCACGTTCGTTCCGAAAATCATGTTCCCGAAGGTTTCATTCCGTTTGGACTCCGTTTGATATTCTTTTTCTGCGAAACTCTGAAATAGGCAAAAAACAGCAATTCTGGGTTGGGCCTCCGATTAATAGGTTAGTCCCAAAAATAATATAGAAGTGTATAATGAAGCCCATTAAACATCCAAAACAAAATATAATATAGCATGGAACAATAAAAAATATAGATACGTTGGAGAGGTATCAGGGGGTCCCTGGGGGAGCACAACCCACCAGGGTGCGCCCCCTCTTGGTGCGCCCAGGTGGGTTATGCCCACCTGGTGGCCCCGTAGACCCCGATCCCAACTCTATAAAATCCTATTTTTGGAGAAAAAATCGGGGAGAAAGAATTATCGTGTTTCACAAGATGGAGCCGCCACCACCTCCTGTTCTTCATCGGGAGGCCAGATCTAGAGTCCGTTTGGGGGCTAAGGAGAGGGGGATCTTCGATCTTTGTCATCACCAACCCTTCTCCATCGCCAATTCCATGATGTTCCCCACTGGAAGTGAGTAATTCCTTCGCAGGCTCGCTGGTCGGTGAGGGAGTTGGATGAGATTCATCATGTAATCGAGTTAGTTTTGTTAGGGCTTGATCCTTAGTATCCATTAAGTTCTGAGATTGATGTTGCTATGACTTTGCCATGCTTAATGCTTGTCACTTTGGGTCCGAGTGCCATGATTTCAGATCCGAACCATTTATGTTTTCACCATTATATCTATGTTCTAGATTCGATCTTGCAAGTTGTATGCACCTGCTATGTGTTATGATCCGCAAACCCTGGAGTGACAGTATTCGGGATACTTTCCGGTGATGACCGTAGTTTGAGGAGTTCATGTATTCACTATGTGTTAATGCTTTGTTCCGTCTCTCTATTAAAAGGAGGCCTTAATATCCCTTAGTTTCCTTATGGACCCCGCTACCACGGGATGGTAGGACAAAAGATGTCATGCAAGTTCTTTCCATAGGCACGTATGACTATTTACGGAATACATGCCTACATTATATTTATGAACTGGAGCTAGTTTTGTACCGCCCTAGGTTATGACTATTATATGATGAATATCATCCAATGAATTCACCGATCCAATGCCTATGAATTTTCCACATATTGTTTCTACTAAGTTACTATTGTTATTCCTACTGTCACAACTGCTACAAAACCATTGCCATCACTGTTACTGTTACTATTACTGTTACCACTACTATCAAAATTATCATATTACTGTGCTACTGATCATATTCCTGTAGATAATTAATCTCCAGATGTGGTTGAATTGACAACTCAGCTGCTAATACTAGCAAATATTCTTTGGCTCCCCTTGTGTCGAATCAATAAATTTGGGTTGAATACTCTACCCTCGAAAACTGTTGCGACCCCCTATACTTGTAGGTTATCAAGACCTTTTTCTGGCACCGTAGACGGGGAGCATAGCTATATTTGTTGAGTCACTTGGGATTATTATCTATTTATGACTATGAAGAATATAAAGGATACAAAAACCAAGATCGTTCCCTCTAGGACGAGGGGAGGTAAGGAACTTCCATCACACTCTACACTTGATTCACCTTCTGTTTTGAGTAGACTTGCAACACCACCACATGCTATTAATCCTGATATGTCACAAGTTATTGATGATGCTACCTCTATTAATATTACTAATGATGATGCTAGTACCTTGCTTGATGATGGTGTGCCACTAGGTGATTTTCTTGATGAACAAATTGCTAGAGCTAAAGAGAATGAAATTACTGAAACTGAGGAAATTATTGAAACTTATGAAGTGCTTGAAACTGAAAATCTTGAAACACCTATTAGACCTAGCTCTCCTAGATATGAATTTCCAAACATACCCGAAGGTTATGTTATGGATGAGGAGATGATACATCTCCATTGTATCTATAATTTTTTATTGTTTCATGCCAATGTTTTAAAACTTTCATACACTTTTGGCAACATTTTATATCATTTTTTGGGACTAACATATTGATACAGTGCCCAGCGCCAGTTCCTGTTTGTTGCATGTTTTTTGTTTCGCAGAACCATAACAAACGAAGTCAAAATGGGATTAAAACTTACGGAGATTTTTTTGGAATATATGTGATTTTTGGGAATTGGAATCAACGCGAGACTATGCCGGAGGGGCCCACAAGCCCTGGAGGCGCGCCCCCTCCGCATGGCGCGGGCAAGAGACTTGTGTCCACCTCATAACGCGGTTGGTGCCCTTCTTTAGCCGCAAGAAAGCTAATATCTGGATAAAAATCGTGTTAAAATTTCAGCCCAATTGGAGTTACGGATCTCCGGGAATTTAAGAAACGGTGAAAGGCCAGAATCTGGGAACACTAAAACAAAAGGAAACACACACACACACACACACACACACAGAGAGAGAGAGAGAGAGAGAGATCCATTCTCGGAAGGGCTCCCGCCCCTCCGTCGCCACAGAGGCCAAGGACTAGAGGGAAACCCTCCTCCCATCTAGGGGGGAGGTCAAGGAAGAAGAAGAAGGAGGGGGGCTCTCTCCCCCGCTCTCCCAGTGGCACCAGAACACCGCCGAGGCAATCATCATGTGATGACGATCTACTCCAACAACTCTGTCATCTTCACCAACACCTCCATCGCCTTCCCCCATCTATCTATAGTGTTCCGCTCTCCCGCAACCCGCTGTACCTGCTACTTGAACATGGTGCTTTATATATGCTTCATATTATCATCCAATGATGTGTTGCCATCCTATGATGTCTGAGTAGATTTTTGTTGTCCTATCGGTGATTGGTGAATTGCTATGATTGGTTTAATTTGCTTGTGGTTATGTTGCTGTCCTTTGGTGCCCATCATATGAGCGCGCGTGTGGATCACACAATAGGGTAAGTTGTATGTTGATAGGACTATGTATTGGAGGGCAAGGGTGACAGCAGCTTCAGCCTAGCATAGAAATTGATGCACACGGGATTGAAGGGGGACCAATATATCTTAATTCTATCATTGGCTTTTACCTTAATGAGCGTTAGTAGTTGTGGATGCTTGCTAATAGTTCCAATCATAAGTGCATAGAATTCCAAGTAAGGGACGACATGGCAGCAGTGGCCTCTCCCACATAAAACTTTCTATCGGTCTAGTAATGTAGGCAATTTCTTAGGGACAATTCCGCAACTCCTACCACCACTTTTCCACACTCGCTAAACTAACTTAATTGTTTATTTATCTAAACAGCCCCTAGTTTTTATTTACGTGCTCTTTATTATATTGGAAACCTATCCTACAACACCTACAACGTACTTCTAGTTTCATACTTGTTCTAGATAAAGCGAACGTTAAGCGTGCGTGGAGTTGTATCGGTGGTCGATAGAACTTGAGGGAATATTTGTTCTAACTTTAGCTCCTCGTTGGGTTCGACACTCTTACTTATCGAAAGAGGCTACAACTGAACCCCTACACTTGTTGGTTATCAAGACCTTTTTCTGGCGCCGTTGTGGGGGAGCAATAGCGTGGGGTGAATATTCTCGTGTGTGCTTGTTTGCTTTATCACTTAGTAGATTTTATTTTCTGTTCTAAGTTGTTCTCTATATTTAGTTATGGTTATGGAACACGAAATACCAAAAAAAATATGTGTACTTGCTATTCATGGAGATGGGGAACCTCCTAAAACCCTTGATGCTCGCTATGTGGAAAATATTAAATAGTAATTTGATAATCCTAAGAAAACCCCATTCAACTTGATAATGGGAGACACGTTGGATCAATGTGAATACTTTAGGGATTATCGCTTGACTCAAAAAGGGAAACTGTTATGGGATCAAATTCATATGTTGCATTTGTATGCTCGGAATTTATACTTGAGATATGATTATAATTTTTGATCTATGATGAAGGCTCCACACCTTCCCTTTTCATGTAAATTTAATGATAATGAAACCTTGACTTCTTATGCTAATGGTATATATGATTACTATGATGTGGAACAAATAGAAGAATTGGTTGCTTTTAAGGGTGCTTATGAAATTGAATCATGGTTTGAAAAGTGTGAAAATTATGATGATACTGTTTATAGACTTGAAAATTTTGCTATACTTAAATATTTCTATGAGAATTATGAATATAATGCCGATATTAATGAGTTTACTGAGAACGTCTCTGCTGTCCAGGAAGAGACTAATATTTTGCAGCAATCTTTGGAAGAAGAAATTGATGACACTGTGGGATCATTAGATGAAAAAGATGAGGAGGAGAGCGAAGAACCAAGGAAGCATGAGCGGATTGATCACCCGTGCCCACCTTCTAATGAGACTAACTCTTTGTAAGTGCATCTAGTGCCCCTTAGTGATTTTGGTGTATTGAAGACTTATAGGTTAAGTATCTAATGCGTTTATGAGTGTACACAGGTCTATAAGTGTATGAGGAGTTTGATATTTACAGAGAAAGTCGACCCCTAAAAATGAAGTTCTTCTACTGAAGACTTTGATATTTTGAAGACTTTCTGAAGACTTTGAAAGTGAAGAAATTGGTGTGACCTTGAAGACTTGGTTATCATTCGAGGAACATGAAGCATGAAGACTTTTATTTTCGTAGTTTCATTTTCTCTTTCTTGAGTCATAGGAAACACCGTACTGTTAAAGGGGGCCGAGGAAATACTAACGAGAAAATTTCCAAGTGATGCTCAACTCAAATCCTACACCTACCAATCCCTTCGAGTGAAGCCATTGGAAATCTCATACAGTTCAGTCAATTTCTTCAGTGACAGAGACGCAGTTCTTCTGGTCACTGAGGACTTTGCTCTGACTGAGGAGTTAGGAATTCGCCAGTGCGAATTGCCTACACAGTGAGGAACATGATAGCCCTGAGGAATTTGTACCTCAAATTTCCGACCGTTGCTGTGCTACGCGCCAACTGTCCCAAAATATCTTGTCCACCTAACGGTCATATCATTGAAGGGCATTTATGTCTTACCATGTCGGGCTGCTCCCTAGGCTATAAATAGCCGCCCCCTACAACCACTAGCTGGTTGGCTGCTCCGCGTGAACTTGACACTTGTCATTTGAGAGCAACCCATCCTCCGAGGACTTTGAGCAAAAATCATCAAGTGAGGAAAATCCATGCCAAACCCAAAACACCTACAAACCCAAAGTGATTGAGCATCACTGAAGAGATTGATCCTGCGTGGATCCGACGCTTGTTACCTTTGAAGACTGTGCTTCTTCCAGATGATTAGGCGTCAAGGTCTAGAGCATCCAAGAGGAATTGTGGATCGCCGAGTGACCAAGTCTGTGAAGGTTTGGAAGTCACCTGAAGACTTACCACGAGTGATTGGGCGAGGATTGTGTGTCCTTAGCTCAAGGAGAATACGGTGAGGACTATGTGTCCGGGACTAGGTGTCCTCGAGTTTAAATACTGAGCCGCTCCAACCAGATGTACAACTGAGACAACAGTTGGAACTGGTCTACCAAATCATTGTCTTCACCAAGCTTACTGGTTCTATTTCCTCAACACTTTCATTTCCTCATTACTGTGTTGTATGTTTTGTTCATATCTGTGTTTGAAGACTTTGACTGAAGACTTTCTCAATTTCCTCAGTTCAATTTCTTCAGTCTGTTAGTCTTCATCTTGTGCTATCCTGTGTTTACGCTTTCTATACTCTGTGTTTGTCTTCATTTCATCATGATGACCATGCATGTAATCTGCTATGTTTACTTCTGAGTACTTATTCCGCTGCTAGTAGTTCTTCGCTAAGGAATTTCCTCACAAGCAAATTCCTCAGCGAATAATTTCATAAAAATCGCCTATTCACCCCCTCTAGTCGATATAACGCACTTTCAATTGGTATCAGAGCAAGGTACTCCCTTGTTCTGTGTGATTTTGGTTAAACCGCCTGGAGTTTTAGTTATGTCGACCGCAGGTATGATCAAGGTCTCTGCTGGGTGTCCTACCTTCGATGGGACGGACTACCCCTACTGGAAGAATAAGATGCGAATGCATCTGGAGGCAATTGATAACGATCTCTGGTATGTTGTGGAAAATGGTGTTCCCTCCGTCTCACCCTCACTGAACGCTACCGATGTGAAGAGATTCAAGCAACTCGACTCTCAAGCGAAGAATATCATATGTGGCCATCTGAGTAAAGGATAGTATGGTAGAGTGAGTGCTTTGGAAACTGCTAAGCTTATCTGGGATAGGCTGTCCAAAGTCAATGAAGGAGTTTCAACTCAAAGTGACTCTCGAGTTGATGTTCTTTGCAATCTCTTCAACCGCTTCAAAAGACTCGACAATGAAAATGTTCAGCAAACCTTCGATCGCCTCACTGACATTTCAAATGTGCTTCAAGCACTTGGTGCCACTGACATCACCGACCATGAGGTGGTGAAGAAATTGCTGAGATCGCTTGATTCCTCATTTGACACTCTGGCACTGATGATACAAGAGCGTGCTGATTACAAGTCACTTGACCCCGCTGATATCCTCGAGAGGCTAAACACTCATGAGTTCCAGCTTGCTGAGAAGAGAGATCTCTACGGTTCGAGCTATGGCAGATCACGTGCACTGAAGGCCAAGGTAGTATCTGAGTCCGAAGATGAAGACTTTGGTAGCAGCCTTGGTGATCCTGAAGAACTGAGTCATGATCTAGCACTGCTTGTGAAGAAATTCCAGAAGTTCTCAAGACGTGGTCACTTTGGAAAACCCTCAAGGAGCAATGATTCCTCATCCAGTGAATATAAGAAGAGGCTTTGTCACAAGTGCAAGAAACCAGGACATTACATTCAAGATTGTCCTCAGTGGGAAAAGGAATCAAAGAAGAAGAAATACAAGGATTACAGTTCTGATGATGCGAAGAAAAAGAAGAAGTCCTCAAAATCTTCATCATCAAAATCCTCAAAGTCTTCGTCTCACAGGAAGAGCAGCTCCAAGAAGGCTCGGGCATTCATTGGCAAGGAAATGGACTTTGAGGCTGAATCTGAAGAAAATGAAGCAGAAGAGGAATCTGATGATTCTGAGTCTGGTGTGGCGAGCCTAGCCCTCGCTACTGCATTCGTCAGCAAATCCATCTTCAACGCCGAAGAAAGTGATCTCACCAACAAGGCTGATGAAGGCAGTGATGACTACGCTCCCACCTATTGCTTCATGGCAAAGGGTGCCAAGGTACTCAAATACGCCTCCTCTGAATCTAGTGAGGATGAATCTAATGAAAATCTTAAGCCTAGCTACTCTAAACTTGCTAAGATTGCTGTGCAACAACAACAGGCTTTTGAAAAGGTTCAAAACATGCTAGACAAAAGTGATGATATGTTGGGTGAAGAAATGGACCGCACTAAGGCCTTAACTGAAAATCTTCAGAGACTTCAGACCAGGTTTGACAACCTTCAAAGTCATCATAACACTCTCTTGTCTGATCATGAGAAGCTTTCTTATGAATACCTTCAAAAGAAGCAAGATCTTGAGAAGCTAAGAGTGAGTTATGAAGATCTTCAGAAGGACCGCGATTCATTACTTGCTCAACAAATCAGCACTGCTCAGGAAGAATTCATTCCTCCATGTTTAAAATGCATTGAACGAGAATCTGCTAATTCTTCACCTGAATGTTCAAATGCTTCAAATGTTACAAATTCTTCACCTGCCTCTGCTATCACTAATTCCTCATCTGAGGACATTGCTAGTACTACTGACGATGCAGGACTGAAGGAATTGTACATGACAGGCATGTACAAAAGCCTCAAAGGGCATCAGACTCTTTGTGATGTGCTTAAAAAGCGGATTCTCAACAGGAACCCTAGGAAAGAGGGTATTGCCTATGAGAGGAAACTCAATGCTGATGGTACATATTGGAAGCCTGAGCAGTACCCCAAAACCTCATGGGTTGCTGCAAAGGGACCTCCAGTTGATCCATCTAATTTATCTGGCTATACATGTGAATCTTCTCATTCTTCTGATGAGTCATTTGACTCCAACTATAAACTGTTCAAAAATCAGAATGGTGAAGTATTTGCTAGATATGTTGGCACTAACTGCAGGAACGGTTCCCTTATGAAGAAAATCTGGGTTCCCAAAAGATGCGTTGAAAGTCTTCAGGTGAATGTCCTCATGACACCACCTGTGAGGAAAAGGAACCCCAGATCAAATTCTTCACATGGACCAAATTCTTCATATGGATCCAAGTCCTCATACGGACCAAATTCCTCAAGGGGATCAAATTCCTCACATGGATCAAAGTCCTCATATGAACATCATCGTGCTAACAACTCTGTTTCGCAGGGAAGAGCCAAGGGCTATGAATATGAGCATTATTCTTCAAATTATTATGTTCATAAGTCCTCGAAGAATTTCTCTGCTTATTCATATGCTTACCCTAACCCCTCTTATGTGAAACGAAATGGTTTGGCTGCTTTGCCACCATTCTCATATGGAGCTCGCAGAGTGATGAACTCTTTGCCACCCCTTCAGATCTGGGTGGTGAAGAAAAAGAACTAATCTCTTCTGCAGGGTCAGGTCTCCAGACGTACTGTAACGTCTGAAGAATTTGCTGGGGACCTGACAGAAATGCCTGAAAGGACGCAGGCTAACCATGATGAAATGAATTTTCATTTCACACGTCCTCCCTCTGTTTTATCTGTCTTACTGCTTGATGAAATTGATCTGATGAATTGTGATATCATATTCTTCACTTCTGAAGTAGGTCGTAAGTTGCACTAATTCATCTGCAGGATGATCAACCCAAAGCCACTGAATGGGTACTTGATAGTGGATGTACAAATCACATGACCGGTGACAGGAATCTGTTGACGGATGCTCCCTTATCAACGTCACACATGAAGCATATCATCTTTGCTGATAAAAGAAAAAGTCAGGTATTGGGTCTAGGTAAGGCTCCTATCACAAAGGATCGACACATGGACAAAGTCATGCGTGTTGAGTCCTTAGGATACAATCTTATGTCTGTCTCAATGCTTTGTGATCTTGATATGGTAGTTGTCTTTGGCAAGTATCGCCGTGTTGTGATTATGGAAGCTGACAAATCCAAAGTCTTCGAAGGCTTTAGGAGAGGAGACTTGTATATTGTTGACTTCTCTGCAGATTCACAACCAGCTGTGTGCCTACCTGCAAAAGCTTCAGAAGGATGGCTATGGCATCGACGACTTGGTCATGCAGGCCTGAGGAATTTGAACACGCTTGCAAAGAAGAAGCATGTCATTGGCATTGAGAATGTCAAATTCCTCAAGGATCACTTATGCGGTGCCTGTGAAGCTGGAAAGATGACCAAGGCCAAGCATCCAGCGATGACTATCATGACCACCACTCGTCCATTCAAATTGCTTCACATGGATCTCTTTGGTCCTAATCATTATTCCTCTGTTTCAAATGAAGCATCTCAATATGGCTTTGTTATTGTTGATGATTACTCTCGTTACACATGGGTACACCTTGTCTCTTACAAAACTAAAGTGCAGGAAGTCTTCAAACGATTTTCCTCGAGGGCTTCAACCAACTTTGGTGTGAAGATCAAGCACACCAGAAGTGACAATGGCACTGAGTTCAAGAATTCGGGTCTCGATGACTATCTTGATGAACTTGGTATTACTCACGAGTTATCTGCTCCTTATACTCCTCAACAGAACGGCGTCGTGGAGCGCAAGAATTGGACTCTTGCTGAGATGGCTCGCACTATGCTCGATGAGTACAAAACCCCTCGTCGTTTCTGGGTTGATGCAATTGATACTGCATGCCACATCATCAACAGAGTATATCTTCACAAATTCTTCAAGAAGACTGCCTATGAACTCCTCACTGATAAGAAACCCAACGTGAGTTATTTCAAAGTCTTCGGTGCTAAATGCTGGATTAGAGATCCTCATCACAACTCTAAATTTGCACCGAAAGCACATGAAGGTTTTATGCTTGGTTACGGAAAGGACTCGCACACCTATAGAGCCTTCAACAATGTTCTTGACAAGATTGTTGAAACTGTAGATGTGCGGTTCGATGAAACTAATGGCTCGCAAAGAGAGCACCTACCTTCTGTGTTAGATGAACAAGCACCTGAGGATTCTATCAAGCACAAGGCTACTGAAGATGTCATTCCTACTAAAGAATCTGCTGAAGAATTCATTCCAGAACGTGAAGAACGTCGAGATGATGCACCTGAAGAAAATGCCGAGGAAATTGATGCTGAAGAAAATGCTGATCAAATTCCTCAACGACAACCAGCTCACCCTCGCGTTGCAAAAGAAGTGCAAGTGGAGAATATCATCGATGACATTAGAGCACCAGGTCCTCTCACACGCTCAAAAGCTTCACATCTATATAACTTTTGTGGGCACTTTTCTTTTGTCTCTATCACAGAGCCCACTAAGGTAGATGAAGCATTTCTGGAGCCTGAGTGGACTCAGGCCATGCAAGAAGAATTACATCAGTTCAAGCTCAACAACGTCTGGGAATTTGTCAATCGTCCCGATCCTCGCAAGCATAACATCATTGGTACAAAGTGGATCTACCGCAACAAGCAAGATGAAAATGGTGTTGTGGTGAGGAATAAAGCACGACTAGTAGCTCAAGGCTACACACAGGTTGAAGGAATTGATTTCGATGAAACTTTTGCACCTGTTGCTAGACTTGAGGCTATATGCATATTGCTTGCTTATGCTAACCATCATGATATCATCTTACACCAAATGGATGTGAAAAGTGCATTCCTCAATGGTAAGCTTGAGGAAGAAGTATATGTTGCTCAGCCCCCAGGTTTTGAAGACCCAAAACATCCTAACAAAGTCTTCAGACTCAATAAGGCCCTCTATGGACTCAAGCAGGCCCCACGGGCGTGGTATGATACATTGAAGAAGTTCTTCATGAAGAAAGGCTTCACACCCGGTTCACTCGATCCCACTCTCTTTACTAAATCGTATGATGGTGAACTGCTTGTGTGCCAAATATATGTTGATGATATCATCTTTGGATGTACTGACCAACGTTACAGTGATGAATTTGCCTATATGATGAGAGAAGAATATCAAATGTCTATGATGGGAGAGTTGAAATTCTTCTTAGGTCTTCAAATTCGTCAACAGCGCAATGGCATATTCATATCTCAGGAGAAATACCTCAAGGATGTCCTGAAGAAATTCGGCATGCAAGACTGCAAGGGCATCAAAATTCCTATGCCCACAAATGGTCATCTATGCACTAATGAAAATGGTATTGACTTCGATCATAAGGTATACCGCTCCATGATTGGCTCTTTATTGTACTTATGTGCATCTAGGCCAGATATAATGCTTAGTGTTTGCATGTGTGCACGATTTCAAGCTGCACCGAAGGAATCACACCATAAGGCTGTGAAGCATATTCTTCGATATCTAGCTCACACACCAACACTAGGATTATGGTATCCCAAGGGCTCGGATTTTGATCTCATTGGATATTCAGACTCTGACTATGCTGGTGACTGTGTGGACCGCAAGTCAACATCTGGTACTTGTCATTTCCTTGGACGATCCTTGGTCTGTTGCTCCTCGAAGAAACAGAACTGCGTATCACTGTCTACTACTGAAGCTGAGTACATTGCTGCTGGTTCTTGCTATGCTCAATTACTATGGATGAAGCAAACGCTCAAGGACTATGGTATCAACGTGAAGACTGTGCCACTCCTCTGTGACAATGAGAGTGCCATCAAGATTGCTCACAACCCAGTTCAGCACTCGAAGACAAAGCACATTCAGATTCGTCATCATTTTCTTCGTGATCATGTGTTGAAGGGCGACATTTCTATTGAGCATGTGAAGACTGAAGAACAGCTAGCCGATATCTTCACTAAGCCCTTGGATGAGAAGAGATTTAGCAAGTTGCGGTGTGAGCTAAATATCTTAGAGTCTTCGAATGTACTTTGAAAAGGCACTCATCCTAACACTTACGCAAAATTGATGACTTAGATGTGCAACACATGAAGAAATGTTTTTCTTCAATCAATGAAGAATAACACTCTAAGTGTGAAGAAATTAATGAAGAATTTGATTCTCAGAACCCTACGACAATTGTACGCGGTGTCTGAAATCATCATTCTTATACGGTGGGTCACGCCACCACAAAAGTTGAAAATCTTCAGTTTGAGTTTTTCCTCAATTTTTGAAATTCCTCAGTTTTTCAAATTCTTCAACTTTGCAAAGTCTTCACTTGTGCCGTCGTTTTTCTTCATTGGCTATATATATATATATATAAATATATATATATATATATATATATATATATATATATATATATATATATATATATATATATATATATATATATATATATGAGTTTATGTCCTCTACAGCATTCACTTATAGCTATTTCTTCAAGTTGGACTTTCTGCTAAGTGAATGTGATCGGACCCTTCCCTCTATGCTATACTCAATCCAATCTATTCACAAATTCTTCATGTGCGTTCTATTTGAAACTCGTTCAAATTCTTCACTGTGTCCTTGTCAGCTGAAGAAATTGCGAACAGAACATTAAAACTAATCTTATCCAAAATTTCAATTTTGCCGCTCAAATCGTTCCGCATCCCACGATGCATTATTTTATCCACCCACGATCTTACACGATCTCCACTACACAGTACGTGGGTGACACATGTCGCGAGAAGGAGAACGGCCAGGGGCACGTTCGTCTTAAATCTTCGGACGAGCAGTTTTTCACCGTGGCTATAAATACCCCTGTCGCCGTCCTCAGTTCTTTTACCCCACTCGATCTCACTCTTCCACTCGAGCTTGCAAACCCTAGCGCCGTCACTACTCCATCGTCGCCGGTGAGGAAGAGCTTCACTGCCTCGACCTCGTCGCCATCGTACTCGCGCCGACCGCGGAAATCTTCACCTCCGCCGCCGCCGTAGACGTCTTCCTCCGCCAAGTTAGGGCGTGGAAGATCTGCATCGACGAACTTCACTGTTTCAACTCCCAGTTCGTCGTGTTCTTCGTTCAGGGTAATTAAAAGCTAATTTTACTGCCTCTTTGATTCGAAACTTTTCTACAAAATCTTCAAAGGTGTTTTATTCTTCAAATCCTCACACACAAAACACCTCACATGTTATCTATTCTTGATTCATTTCCCTAAGCCTCATTTTCTTCAAGATTCCTCAATTGTGTGGATCCTCGATCTATACAACTCTGGAACCTAAGATATAAAGTGCTTAGTGAAATTCCTCAAGACGAATCTGGTCAAATTCCTCAAACTTGTTCTTTATTGAAAACCCTCTGAGAACGCATATGACCTCTCCAAATTCCTCGCAACTATACTCTGTTCACAGGTACACATGTCCGCTGCTGAATCATTAGGTTCTCATCAACTTAACTCATTTGCAGCGTTCCACAGAAAGGAGGAAAGAAGCCTGAAGTCAATACTGCTTTTGAAATCCCAGAGGATATTTATAAAGAGTACTGCACGCCTGATGAAGCCAAGTTTGGCAAAGAAGATATAAATCAGCGCAAGGTGCGAATCCAGAGGATTGAACGGAGATGGGCACGAGAATGGATGGAGTACATATACGTCACTCCTAAGTATATGAAGAAATTCGCACTGAACCCTCCATGCCCAAGAGCCCCATTGGCACCTGGCCAAGTGGCTGATCCCACCAGCATCAAGCGTGGTGAGGATTTTCCTAAAGAATGGGCCAAGCACGAAGCTAAACTGGCAAGGCAAGCCAAAGAAGCAGTGAGGAAATTCAATGAAGACTCTGCTGCTGCTGCTGCCACTGAGGCCTCTGTCAAGCTGAAGAAAGCGATGCTCAAAAAGCCTGCTCGCAAGCCAAGTTCTTCAACATCAATGCCCTCATGGTCAGAATCTAAAAAATCTTCAAAGCAAATTCCTCATGCTGCTCCTGCTCCACCAAAGTCCTCAGCACCTCCTCCACAGTCCTCAGCTGTCCCGACAAAGTCCTCAACACCTGTGCATCTTGCCACGTGCCAAAGGACTACTGGCACCTCCATTGCCTCTGGTGTCTCAGCTAGTTCCTCAGCTGCACCAAGTTCCTCAGCTGGACCCTCTCTGCTGAAGAAAAAGGCTACTGCTGGACGCGGTACTCGCCCAAGTCCTAAGAAGAAGCAGGTAGTCTTCACTGTGCCATCTGATGATGATGAAGCTGATGAAGAAGAACTTGCTGAAATCATCAGGGACCGCCAAGAAAGGGCTACTAAAGCCAAAGGCACACCTGTGCCCCTGCTATTGGATCCAAGGGCGATCCTAGATTATATTGATCTCTGGCATAAGGATCCCAACACACCTATGCCTGACTTCAAACTGACACCTGGCCAAAGTCACATGTTGACTCACTTCATCCAAGAGGAGAAGTGGAAATATGATAGGGCCAGAGAGATCAAGAAATCGTAGTACAGAAAAGAGAAGCCGCTGAAGAAAAATGTTGTCAAGATGACGCCCGAGGAACATGTCAAGATGCAAGCTGAGATCAAAGCCCTCAGTGACAACTTTGACTCTTACTATGCTGATTGGCAAGGAGCCAAGGTCAGATTTGTGAGGCTGACTGGTACTTTCACCAAGGGTGCCGCCTCAACACAACAAATTCCTCAAGCTGAAGCATCTGTTCAGCCCACTGAAGAACATGCCAGCACCGCTGATGATGTTCAGGCTGCTGAAGAAAATGCCAGTTCCAGGGCTGATGACTCTACTCCAGCCTCTCAAGAAATTGCCAGGGCATCCACTAGTGGTGCGCCTGAAGATAATGAAGAAACCAGGGCAACTACATCAGTTGCGCCTGAGGAAAATCAACCAGATTCCTCAGCTCCACCTGCACCTACTCCCACTCCTATTCTTCCATCTGCGTTAGATGTGAAGAAAACCAAGGCTGCAGAGCGAGCTGCTGTGAAGAAAAGGAAGGCTTCCAATGCTTTAGAATCTTCAACTCCCAAGAAGATGAAGCCTATGACTAGCTCGTTTGCAAATCCCATTGATGTCGTTCCTATCTCATCCATGCCATCAAAGGACCTTGTTCCTTTTGGTGAAGATTATGAGATCCCAAGTGGATCAGATGAAGAAACTCAATCTGCTGCTTCCTCAGAGCAGATTGATGAAGAAATTGAAGTGGATGCAATCCCTTCAACCCCAATGGTCTCATCACCAATGCCTCAGTTTGATGCTGAAGAGGCTGGTGTTGAAGAAATTGATGATGAAGATGTGGACATTGGAAGCACAACTCCAGTGATGAATGACGACTTTTGGGAAAGTCAGCATCCCAATTCACCACTCTTCACTCCCCTGCAGCAAATTCCTCACTCTCCTTCACCAACAGTAAAATTGGGCTCTGAAGAAACTCATCCCACTGCATTTGTGAATGAAGAAATTCCAGCCACTAGTGCTGAAGAAACTGCTGCTGAAACCGACAAGATGACTGCACCTGAGGAACATCCTGAAATTCCTCAGCCTGAAGAACCTGAGATTGTAATTCCTGAGGTCATGATGCAACTCACTGACACTCCTCTGCCAAGGACAAAGGATCCGTTCTCGAGGAAACAAAAATTCAAGGCTGAAGACTTCTATGGCGAGCACGTGTTCTTCACTGAATACAACCCATATGACTCTGCTCGCATAAGGAAGAGGCGTTTCTGGACAGCCAGCCAAGCCAATTTCTATTCCTCGGTGCTTTACAACAAAGACAAAGTCTTCGACCATGCACATATTCCTCACGTGGATATGGAGTCTTTTCTGTGCTTCACGCCAGTCCTCAGTATTCTTCACGACGCTGGGCTGCTCAATTTCTGCACAGACATATGCGATTGGAATGAAGAACTCATTCTTCAATTCTATGCAACGTTGCTATAACGCCCTCGATGCGGCTATATCTCCCACGTGTCGAGGCATGACTTAGAGGCATAACCGCATTGAAAGCAATGTCGCAAGTGAGGTAATCTTCACACAATCCATGTAATAAATAAAGGGGAAAGATACATAGTTGGCTTACAATCGCCACTTCACACAAGTACATAAATAACATCCATCATACAGATTACACTCAAGGTCCGACTACGGTACCAAAATGAAAGAAGACTACCCCAAATGCTAAACAGATCCCCGGATCACCTAACTGGGCTCCACTACTGATCATCTGGAAAAGAAACATAGTAACGGCCACGTTCCTCGTCGAACTCCCAAGTGAGCTTGGTCGCGTCATCTGCACTGGCATCGTTGGTACCTGCAACTGTGGTGATAATATCTGTGAGTCACGGGGACTCAGCAATCTCACACCCGCGAGATCAAGACTATTTAAGCTTAAAGGTGGGAAAGGGGTTTGTGAGGTGGAGCTGCAGCAAGCGACTAGCATATGGTGGCTACAGCGCAAAAGAGAGCGAGAAGAGAAGGCAAAGCACGGTCGTGAAACTAGAGGTGATCAAGAAGTGATCCTGAAACAACCTACGTCAGGCATAACTCCAACAACCGTGTTCACTTCCCGGACCCCGCCGCGAAGAGACCATCACGGTTACACACGCGGTTGATGTGTTTTAGTTAAGGTCAACTTCGGGTTTTCTACAACCGGACATCAACAAATACCCATCTGCCTCATAACCGCGGGCACGGCTTTCGAAAGATAATACCCTGCAGGGGTGTCCCAACTTAGCCCATGATAAGCTCTCACGGTCAACGAAGGATATTCCTTCTACCGGGAAGACCCGATCAATCTCGGAATCCCGGACTACAAGACATTTCAACAGCAATAAAACAAGTCCAGCAAAGCCGCCCGATTGTGCCGACAAATCCTGATAGGAGCTGCACATATCTCGGTCTCAGGGCACATCCGGATAAGCTAAGCGTACAGGAGCCAACATAACCCAAGTTGCCAAGGGACGGCCCTGCACGGTGCTCTAGTTTGGACCAGCAATCGAAGGAGAACTGGCCCGGGGGGGTTAAAATAAGATGACCCTTGGGTCTACAGAACCCAAGGGAAAAAGGTTTAGGTGGCAAATGGTAAAACCAATGTTGGGCCTTGCTGGAAAAGTCATATTCAAAGCGAACTATCAAGGGGGTCCCATAAATCACCCAACCGTGTAAGGAACGCAAACTCCGGGAACATAACACCGGTATGACGGAAACTAGGGTGGCAAGAGTGGAACAAAACACCAGGCATAAGGCGGAGCCTTTCACCCTGTACCAAGTGTATAGATGCATTAATTAAATAAGAGGTAAAGTGATATCCCAACAAGTAAACATGTTTCAACAAGGAACAAACTTCATCTTCACCTGCAACTAGCAACGCTATAAGAGGGGCTGAGCGAAAGCGGTAACATAGCCAAACAACGGTTTGCTAGGACATGGATGGTTAGGGGCTGACATGGCAATATAGGAGGCATGATATAGCAAGTGGTAGGTATCGCAGCATAGGCATAGCAAAAGAGCGAGCAATCTAGCAAGCAAAGATAGAAGTGATTTCGAGGGTATGGTCATGTTGCCTGCAAGGTTCTCAGAGTTGTCGAAAGCTTGGTCCTCGAAAGCGTTCTCAACAGGTTCCTCGTTCACGTACTCGTCTCCCGGCTCTACCCAAGACAAGAGAAGAAGCAAAGTAACAAATATCAACCACGATGCAATGCGCAATCAACATGATGCAAAACATGGCATGATATGCGAGATGTAATATACAATGCATATGCATGCTCCGGAAGGACAAGGATGAACAAGGCATAATCTTGGCAAACCAAGTATTCCACTGGATAGGTGAGGTGATTTCGGTTGAAATCGATATAAAGATCACCGGAATCGGATGCACGGTTTGCAAATGGCAAGCAATACAAGAATGACACGAATCTGCTATTAACAGCATGATGCTACTTAGCAAGCAACAATTAATTAAGCTACTGCACCCAACCATGGCAACAAAGCATATTACAGAAATCTACACAAGATGCACGACAAAAGATGAACACTGAGATGCGGCTAATTCACATCATAACAGGTCCAAACAATCATGGCAAAAGTGTAAACGATAACAAGTTCTCAGACTTAGTGAAATAATTAATCTCCAGATGTGGTTGAATTGACAACTCAGCTGCTAATACTAGCAAATATTCTTTGGCTCCCCTTGTGTCGAATCAATAAATTTGGGTTGAATACTCTACCCTCGAAAACTGTTGCGACCCCCTATACTTGTAGGTTATCAAGACCTTTTTCTGGCACCGTAGACGGGGAGCATAGCTATATTTGTTGAGTCACTTGGGATTATTATCTATTTATGACTATGAAGAATATAAAGGATACAAAAACCAAGATCGTTCCCTCTAGGACGAGGGGAGGTAAGGAACTTCCATCACACTCTACACTTGATTCACCTTCTGTTTTGAGTAGACTTGCAACACCACCACATGCTATTAATCCTGATATGTCACAAGTTATTGATGATGCTACCTCTATTAATATTACTAATGATGATGCTAGTACCTTGCTTGATGATGGTGTGCCACTAGGTGATTTTCTTGATGAACAAATTGCTAGAGCTAAAGAGAATGAAATTACTGAAACTGAGGAAATTATTGAAACTTATGAAGTGCTTGAAACTGAAAATCTTGAAACACCTATTAGACCTAGCTCTCCTAGATATGAATTTCCAAACATACCCGAAGGTTATGTTATGGATGAGGAGATGATACATCTCCATTGTATCTATAATTTTTTATTGTTTCATGCCAATGTTTTAAAACTTTCATACACTTTTGGCAACATTTTATATCATTTTTTGGGACTAACATATTGATACAGTGCCCAGCGCCAGTTCCTGTTTGTTGCATGTTTTTTGTTTCGCAGAACCATAACAAACGAAGTCAAAATGGGATTAAAACTTACGGAGATTTTTTTGGAATATATGTGATTTTTGGGAATTGGAATCAACGCGAGACTATGCCGGAGGGGCCCACAAGCCCTGGAGGCGCGCCCCCTCCGCATGGCGCGGGCAAGAGACTTGTGTCCACCTCATAACGCGGTTGGTGCCCTTCTTTAGCCGCAAGAAAGCTAATATCTGGATAAAAATCGTGTTAAAATTTCAGCCCAATTGGAGTTACGGATCTCCGGGAATTTAAGAAACGGTGAAAGGCCAGAATCTGGGAACACTAAAACAAAAGGAAACACACACACACACACACACACACACACACAGAGAGAGAGAGAGAGAGAGATCCATTCTCGGAAGGGCTCCCGCCCCTCCGTCGCCACAGAGGCCAAGGACTAGAGGGAAACCCTCCTCCCATCTAGGGGGGAGGTCAAGGAAGAAGAAGAAGGAGGGGGGCTCTCTCCCCCGCTCTCCCAGTGGCGCCAGAACACCGCCGAGGCAATCATCATGTGATGACGATCTACTCCAACAACTCTGTCATCTTCACCAACACCTCCATCGCCTTCCCCCATCTATCTATAGTGTTCCGCTCTCCCGCAACCCGCTGTACCTGCTACTTGAACATGGTGCTTTATATATGCTTCATATTATCATCCAATGATGTGTTGCCATCCTATGATGTCTGAGTAGATTTTTGTTGTCCTATCGGTGATTGGTGAATTGCTATGATTGGTTTAATTTGCTTGTGGTTATGTTGCTGTCCTTTGGTGCCCATCATATGAGCGCGCGTGTGGATCACACAATAGGGTAAGTTGTATGTTGATAGGACTATGTATTGGAGGGCAAGGGTGACAGCAGCTTCAGCCTAGCATAGAAATTGATGCACACGGGATTGAAGGGGGACCAATATATCTTAATTCTATCATTGGCTTTTACCTTAATGAGCGTTAGTAGTTGTGGATGCTTGCTAATAGTTCCAATCATAAGTGCATAGAATTCCAAGTAAGGGACGACATGGCAGCAGTGGCCTCTCCCACATAAAACTTTCTATCGGTCTAGTAATGTAGGCAATTTCTTAGGGACAATTCCGCAACTCCTACCACCACTTTTCCACACTCGCTAAACTAACTTAATTGTTTATTTATCTAAACAGCCCCTAGTTTTTATTTACGTGCTCTTTATTATATTGGAAACCTATCCTACAACACCTACAACGTACTTCTAGTTTCATACTTGTTCTAGATAAAGCGAACGTTAAGCGTGCGTGGAGTTGTATCGGTGGTCGATAGAACTTGAGGGAATATTTGTTCTAACTTTAGCTCCTCGTTGGGTTCGACACTCTTACTTATCGAAAGAGGCTACAACTGAACCCCTACACTTGTTGGTTATCAAGACCTTTTTCTGGCGCCGTTGTGGGGGAGCAATAGCGTGGGGTGAATATTCTCGTGTGTGCTTGTTTGCTTTATCACTTAGTAGATTTTATTTTCTGTTCTAAGTTGTTCTCTATATTTAGTTATGGTTATGGAACACGAAATACCAAAAAAAATATGTGTACTTGCTATTCATGGAGATGGGGAACCTCCTAAAACCCTTGATGCTCGCTATGTGGAAAATATTAAATAGTAATTTGATAATCCTAAGAAAACCCCATTCAACTTGATAATGGGAGACACGTTGGATCAATGTGAATACTTTAGGGATTATCGCTTGACTCAAAAAGGGAAACTGTTATGGGATCAAATTCATATGTTGCATTTGTATGCTCGGAATTTATACTTGAGATATGATTATAATTTTTGATCTATGATGAAGGCTCCACACCTTCCCTTTTCATGTAAATTTAATGATAATGAAACCTTGACTTCTTATGCTAATGGTATATATGATTACTATGATGTGGAACAAATAGAAGAATTGGTTGCTTTTAAGGGTGCTTATGAAATTGAATCATGGTTTGAAAAGTGTGAAAATTATGATGATACTGTTTATAGACTTGAAAATTTTGCTATACTTAAATATTTCTATGAGAATTATGAATATAATGCCGATATTAATGAGTTTACTGAGAACGTCTCTGCTGTCCAGGAAGAGACTAATATTTTGCAGCAATCTTTGGAAGAAGAAATTGATGACACTGTGGGATCATTAGATGAAAAAGATGAGGAGGAGAGCGAAGAACCAAGGAAGCATGAGCGGATTGATCACCCGTGCCCACCTTCTAATGAGACTAACTCTTTGTAAGTGCATCTAGTGCCCCTTAGTGATTTTGGTGTATTGAAGACTTATAGGTTAAGTATCTAATGCGTTTATGAGTGTACACAGGTCTATAAGTGTATGAGGAGTTTGATATTTACAGAGAAAGTCGACCCCTAAAAATGAAGTTCTTCTACTGAAGACTTTGATATTTTGAAGACTTTCTGAAGACTTTGAAAGTGAAGAAATTGGTGTGACCTTGAAGACTTGGTTATCATTCGAGGAACATGAAGCATGAAGACTTTTATTTTCGTAGTTTCATTTTCTCTTTCTTGAGTCATAGGAAACACCGTACTGTTAAAGGGGGCCGAGGAAATACTAACGAGAAAATTTCCAAGTGATGCTCAACTCAAATCCTACACCTACCAATCCCTTCGAGTGAAGCCATTGGAAATCTCATACAGTTCAGTCAATTTCTTCAGTGACAGAGACGCAGTTCTTCTGGTCATTGAGGACTTTGCTCTGACTGAGGAGTTAGGAATTCGCCAGTGCGAATTGCCTACACAGTGAGGAACATGATAGCCCTGAGGAATTTGTACCTCAAATTTCCGACCGTTGCTGTGCTACGCGCCAACTGTCCCAAAATATCTTGTCCACCTAACGGTCATATCATTGAAGGGCATTTATGTCTTACCATGTCGGGCTGCTCCCTAGGCTATAAATAGCCGCCCCCTACAACCACTAGCTGGTTGGCTGCTCCGCGTGAACTTGACACTTGTCATTTGAGAGCAACCCATCCTCCGAGGACTTTGAGCAAAAATCATCAAGTGAGGAAAATCCATGCCAAACCCAAAACACCTACAAACCCAAAGTGATTGAGCATCACTGAAGAGATTGATCCTGCGTGGATCCGACGCTTGTTACCTTTGAAGACTGTGCTTCTTCCAGATGATTAGGCGTCAAGGTCTAGAGCATCCAAGAGGAATTGTGGATCGCCGAGTGACCAAGTCTGTGAAGGTTTGGAAGTCACCTGAAGACTTACCACGAGTGATTGGGCGAGGATTGTGTGTCCTTAGCTCAAGGAGAATACGGTGAGGACTATGTGTCCGGGACTAGGTGTCCTCGAGTTTAAATACTGAGCCGCTCCAACCAGATGTACAACTGAGACAACAGTTGGAACTGGTCTACCAAATCATTGTCTTCACCAAGCTTACTGGTTCTATTTCCTCAACACTTTCATTTCCTCATTACTGTGTTGTATGTTTTGTTCATATCTGTGTTTGAAGACTTTGACTGAAGACTTTCTCAATTTCCTCAGTTCAATTTCTTCAGTCTGTTAGTCTTCATCTTGTGCTATCCTGTGTTTACGCTTTCTATACTCTGTGTTTGTCTTCATTTCATCATGATGACCATGCATGTAATCTGCTATGTTTACTTCTGAGTACTTATTCCGCTGCTAGTAGTTCTTCGCTAAGGAATTTCCTCACAAGCAAATTCCTCAGCGAATAATTTCATAAAAATCGCCTATTCACCCCCTCTAGTCGATATAACGCACTTTCAATTGGTATCAGAGCAAGGTACTCCCTTGTTCTGTGTGATTTTGGTTAAACCGCCTGGAGTTTTAGTTATGTCGACCGCAGGTATGATCAAGGTCTCTGCTGGGTGTCCTACCTTCGATGGGACGGACTACCCCTACTGGAAGAATAAGATGCGAATGCATCTGGAGGCAATTGATAACGATCTCTGGTATGTTGTGGAAAATGGTGTTCCCTCCGTCTCACCCTCACTGAACGCTACCGATGTGAAGAGATTCAAGCAACTCGACTCTCAAGCGAAGAATATCATATGTGGCCATCTGAGTAAAGGATAGTATGGTAGAGTGAGTGCTTTGGAAACTGCTAAGCTTATCTGGGATAGGCTGTCCAAAGTCAATGAAGGAGTTTCAACTCAAAGTGACTCTCGAGTTGATGTTCTTTGCAATCTCTTCAACCGCTTCAAAAGACTCGACAATGAAAATGTTCAGCAAACCTTCGATCGCCTCACTGACATTTCAAATGTGCTTCAAGCACTTGGTGCCACTGACATCACCGACCATGAGGTGGTGAAGAAATTGCTGAGATCGCTTGATTCCTCATTTGACACTCTGGCACTGATGATACAAGAGCGTGCTGATTACAAGTCACTTGACCCCGCTGATATCCTCGAGAGGCTAAACACTCATGAGTTCCAGCTTGCTGAGAAGAGAGATCTCTACGGTTCGAGCTATGGCAGATCACGTGCACTGAAGGCCAAGGTAGTATCTGAGTCCGAAGATGAAGACTTTGGTAGCAGCCTTGGTGATCCTGAAGAACTGAGTCATGATCTAGCACTGCTTGTGAAGAAATTCCAGAAGTTCTCAAGACGTGGTCACTTTGGAAAACCCTCAAGGAGCAATGATTCCTCATCCAGTGAATATAAGAAGAGTCTTTGTCACAAGTGCAAGAAACCAGGACATTACATTCAAGATTGTCCTCAGTGGGAAAAGGAATCAAAGAAGAAGAAATACAAGGATTACAGTTCTGATGATGCGAAGAAAAAGAAGAAGTCCTCAAAATCTTCATCATCAAAATCCTCAAAGTCTTCGTCTCACAGGAAGAGCAGCTCCAAGAAGGCTCGGGCATTCATTGGCAAGGAAATGGACTTTGAGGCTGAATCTGAAGAAAATGAAGCAGAAGAGGAATCTGATGATTCTGAGTCTGGTGTGGCGAGCCTAGCCCTCGCTACTGCATTCGTCAGCAAATCCATCTTCAACGCCGAAGAAAGTGATCTCACCAACAAGGCTGATGAAGGCAGTGATGACTACGCTCCCACCTATTGCTTCATGGCAAAGGGTGCCAAGGTACTCAAATACGCCTCCTCTGAATCTAGTGAGGATGAATCTAATGAAAATCTTAAGCCTAGCTACTCTAAACTTGCTAAGATTGCTGTGCAACAACAACAGGCTTTTGAAAAGGTTCAAAACATGCTAGACAAAAGTGATGATATGTTGGGTGAAGAAATGGACCGCACTAAGGCCTTAACTGAAAATCTTCAGAGACTTCAGACCAGGTTTGACAACCTTCAAAGTCATCATAACACTCTCTTGTCTGATCATGAGAAGCTTTCTTATGAATACCTTCAAAAGAAGCAAGATCTTGAGAAGCTAAGAGTGAGTTATGAAGATCTTCAGAAGGACCGCGATTCATTACTTGCTCAACAAATCAGCACTGCTCAGGAAGAATTCATTCCTCCATGTTTAAAATGCATTGAACGAGAATCTGCTAATTCTTCACCTGAATGTTCAAATGCTTCAAATGTTACAAATTCTTCACCTGCCTCTGCTATCACTAATTCCTCATCTGAGGACATTGCTAGTACTACTGACGATGCAGGACTGAAGGAATTGTACATGACAGGCATGTACAAAAGCCTCAAAGGGCATCAGACTCTTTGTGATGTGCTTAAAAAGCGGATTCTCAACAGGAACCCTAGGAAAGAGGGTATTGCCTATGAGAGGAAACTCAATGCTGATGGTACATATTGGAAGCCTGAGCAGTACCCCAAAACCTCATGGGTTGCTGCAAAGGGACCTCCAGTTGATCCATCTAATTTATCTGGCTATACATGTGAATCTTCTCATTCTTCTGATGAGTCATTTGACTCCAACTATAAACTGTTCAAAAATCAGAATGGTGAAGTATTTGCTAGATATGTTGGCACTAACTGCAGGAACGGTTCCCTTATGAAGAAAATCTGGGTTCCCAAAAGATGCGTTGAAAGTCTTCAGGTGAATGTCCTCATGACACCACCTGTGAGGAAAAGGAACCCCAGATCAAATTCTTCACATGGACCAAATTCTTCATATGGATCCAAGTCCTCATACGGACCAAATTCCTCAAGGGGATCAAATTCCTCACATGGATCAAAGTCCTCATATGAACATCATCGTGCTAACAACTCTGTTTCGCAGGGAAGAGCCAAGGGCTATGAATATGAGCATTATTCTTCAAATTATTATGTTCATAAGTCCTCGAAGAATTTCTCTGCTTATTCATATGCTTACCCTAACCCCTCTTATGTGAAACGAAATGGTTTGGCTGCTTTGCCACCATTCTCATATGGAGCTCGCAGAGTGATGAACTCTTTGCCACCCCTTCAGATCTGGGTGGTGAAGAAAAAGAACTAATCTCTTCTGCAGGGTCAGGTCTCCAGACGTACTGTAACGTCTGAAGAATTTGCTGGGGACCTGACAGAAATGCCTGAAAGGACGCAGGCTAACCATGATGAAATGAATTTTCATTTCACACGTCCTCCCTCTGTTTTATCTGTCTTACTGCTTGATGAAATTGATCTGATGAATTGTGATATCATATTCTTCACTTCTGAAGTAGGTCGTAAGTTGCACTAATTCATCTGCAGGATGATCAACCCAAAGCCACTGAATGGGTACTTGATAGTGGATGTACAAATCACATGACCGGTGACAGGAATCTGTTGACGGATGCTCCCTTATCAACGTCACACATGAAGCATATCATCTTTGCTGATAAAAGAAAAAGTCAGGTATTGGGTCTAGGTAAGGCTCCTATCACAAAGGATCGACACATGGACAAAGTCATGCGTGTTGAGTCCTTAGGATACAATCTTATGTCTGTCTCAATGCTTTGTGATCTTGATATGGTAGTTGTCTTTGGCAAGTATCGCCGTGTTGTGATTATGGAAGCTGACAAATCCAAAGTCTTCGAAGGCTTTAGGAGAGGAGACTTGTATATTGTTGACTTCTCTGCAGATTCACAACCAGCTGTGTGCCTACCTGCAAAAGCTTCAGAAGGATGGCTATGGCATCGACGACTTGGTCATGCAGGCCTGAGGAATTTGAACACGCTTGCAAAGAAGAAGCATGTCATTGGCATTGAGAATGTCAAATTCCTCAAGGATCACTTATGCGGTGCCTGTGAAGCTGGAAAGATGACCAAGGCCAAGCATCCAACGATGACTATCATGACCACCACTCGTCCATTCAAATTGCTTCACATGGATCTCTTTGGTCCTAATCATTATTCCTCTGTTTCAAATGAAGCATCTCAATATGGCTTTGTTATTGTTGATGATTACTCTCGTTACACATGGGTACACCTTGTCTCTTACAAAACTAAAGTGCAGGAAGTCTTCAAACGATTTTCCTCGAGGGCTTCAACCAACTTTGGTGTGAAGATCAAGCACACCAGAAGTGACAATGGCACTGAGTTCAAGAATTCGGGTCTCGATGACTATCTTGATGAACTTGGTATTACTCACGAGTTATCTGCTCCTTATACTCCTCAACAGAACGGCGTCGTGGAGCGCAAGAATTGGACTCTTGCTGAGATGGCTCGCACTATGCTCGATGAGTACAAAACCCCTCGTCGTTTCTGGGTTGATGCAATTGATACTGCATGCCACATCATCAACAGAGTATATCTTCACAAATTCTTCAAGAAGACTGCCTATGAACTCCTCACTGATAAGAAACCCAACGTGAGTTATTTCAAAGTCTTCGGTGCTAAATGCTGGATTAGAGATCCTCATCACAACTCTAAATTTGCACCGAAAGCACATGAAGGTTTTATGCTTGGTTACGGAAAGGACTCGCACACCTATAGAGCCTTCAACAATGTTCTTGACAAGATTGTTGAAACTGTAGATGTGCGGTTCGATGAAACTAATGGCTCGCAAAGAGAGCACCTACCTTCTGTGTTAGATGAACAAGCACCTGAGGATTCTATCAAGCACAAGGCTACTGAAGATGTCATTCCTACTAAAGAATCTGCTGAAGAATTCATTCCAGAACGTGAAGAACGTCGAGATGATGCACCTGAAGAAAATGCTGAGGAAATTGATGCTGAAGAAAATGCTGATCAAATTCCTCAACGACAACCAGCTCACCCTCGCGTTGCAAAAGAAGTGCAAGTGGAGAATATCATCGATGACATTAGAGCACCAGGTCCTCTCACACGCTCAAAAGCTTCACATCTATATAACTTTTGTGGGCACTTTTCTTTTGTCTCTATCACAGAGCCCACTAAGGTAGATGAAGCATTTCTGGAGCCTGAGTGGACTCAGGCCATGCAAGAAGAATTACATCAGTTCAAGCTCAACAACGTCTGGGAATTTGTCAATCGTCCCGATCCTCGCAAGCATAACATCATTGGTACAAAGTGGATCTACCGCAACAAGCAAGATGAAAATGGTGTTGTGGTGAGGAATAAAGCACGACTAGTAGCTCAAGGCTACACACAGGTTGAAGGAATTGATTTCGATGAAACTTTTGCACCTGTTGCTAGACTTGAGGCTATATGCATATTGCTTGCTTATGCTAACCATCATGATATCATCTTACACCAAATGGATGTGAAAAGTGCATTCCTCAATGGTAAGCTTGAGGAAGAAGTATATGTTGCTCAGCCCCCAGGTTTTGAAGACCCAAAACATCCTAACAAAGTCTTCAGACTCAATAAGGCCCTCTATGGACTCAAGCAGGCCCCACGGGCGTGGTATGATACATTGAAGAAGTTCTTCATGAAGAAAGGCTTCACACCCGGTTCACTCGATCCCACTCTCTTTACTAAATCGTATGATGGTGAACTGTTTGTGTGCCAAATATATGTTGATGATATCATCTTTGGATGTACTGACCAACGTTACAGTGATGAATTTGCCTATATGATGAGAGAAGAATATCAAATGTCTATGATGGGAGAGTTGAAATTCTTCTTAGGTCTTCAAATTCGTCAACAGCGCAATGGCATATTCATATCTCAGGAGAAATACCTCAAGGATGTCCTGAAGAAATTCGGCATGCAAGACTGCAAGGGCATCAAAATTCCTATGCCCACAAATGGTCATCTATGCACTAATGAAAATGGTATTGACTTCGATCATAAGGTATACCGCTCCATGATTGGCTCTTTATTGTACTTATGTGCATCTAGGCCAGATATAATGCTTAGTGTTTGCATGTGTGCACGATTTCAAGCTGCACCGAAGGAATCACACCATAAGGCTGTGAAGCATATTCTTCGATATCTAGCTCACACACCAACACTAGGATTATGGTATCCCAAGGGCTCGGATTTTGATCTCATTGGATATTCAGACTCTGACTATGCTGGTGACTGTGTGGACCGCAAGTCAACATCTGGTACTTGTCATTTCCTTGGACGATCCTTGGTCTGTTGCTCCTCGAAGAAACAGAACTGCGTATCACTGTCTACTACTGAAGCTGAGTACATTGCTACTGGTTCTTGCTATGCTCAATTACTATGGATGAAGCAAACGCTCAAGGACTATGGTATCAACGTGAAGACTGTGCCACTCCTCTGTGACAATGAGAGTGCCATCAAGATTGCTCACAACCCAGTTCAGCACTCGAAGACAAAGCACATTCAGATTCGTCATCATTTTCTTCGTGATCATGTGTTGAAGGGCGACATTTCTATTGAGCATGTGAAGACTGAAGAACAGCTAGCCGATATCTTCACTAAGCCCTTGGATGAGAAGAGATTTAGCAAGTTGCGGTGTGAGCTAAATATCTTAGAGTCTTCGAATGTACTTTGAAAAGGCACTCATCCTAACACTTACGCAAAATTGATGACTTAGATGTGCAACACATGAAGAAATGTTTTTCTTCAATCAATGAAGAATAACACTCTAAGTGTGAAGAAATTAATGAAGAATTTGATTCTCAGAACCCTACGACAATTGTACGCGGTGTCTGAAATCATCATTCTTATACGGTGGGTCACGCCACCACAAAAGTTGAAAATCTTCAGTTTGAGTTTTTCCTCAATTTTTGAAATTCCTCAGTTTTTCAAATTCTTCAACTTTGCAAAGTCTTCACTTGTGCCGTCGTTTTTCTTCATTGGCTATATATATATATATATATATATATATATATATATATATATATATATATATATATATATATATATATATATATATATATATATATATATATATATATGAGTTTATGTCCTCTACAGCATTCACTTATAGCTATTTCTTCAAGTTGGACTTTCTGCTAAGTGAATGTGATCGGACCCTTCCCTCTATGCTATACTCAATCCAATCTATTCACAAATTCTTCATGTGCGTTCTATTTGAAACTCGTTCAAATTCTTCACTGTGTCCTTGTCAGCTGAAGAAATTGCGAACAGAACATTAAAACTAATCTTATCCAAATTTTCAATTTTGCCGCTCAAATCGTTCCGCATCCCACGATGCATTATTTTATCCACCCACGATCTTACACGATCTCCACTACACAGTACGTGGGTGACACATGTCGCGAGAAGGAGAACGGCCAGGGGCACGTTCGTCTTAAATCTTCGGACGAGCAGTTTTTCACCGTGGCTATAAATACCCCTGTCGCCGTCCTCAGTTCTTTTACCCCACTCGATCTCACTCTTCCACTCGAGCTTGCAAACCCTAGCGCCGTCACTACTCCATCGTCGCCGGTGAGGAAGAGCTTCACTGCCTCGACCTCGTCGCCATCGTACTCGCGCCGACCGCGGAAATCTTCACCTCCGCCGCCGCCGTAGACGTCTTCCTCCGCCAAGTTAGGGCGTGGAAGATCTGCATCGACGAACTTCACTGTTTCAACTCCCAGTTCGTCGTGTTCTTCGTTCAGGGTAATTAAAAGCTAATTTTACTGCCTCTTTGATTCGAAACTTTTCTACAAAATCTTCAAAGGTGTTTTATTCTTCAAATCCTCACACACAAAACACCTCACATGTTATCTATTCTTGATTCATTTCCCTAAGCCTCATTTTCTTCAAGATTCCTCAATTGTGTGGATCCTCGATCTATACAACTCTGGAACCTAAGATATAAAGTGCTTAGTGAAATTCCTCAAGACGAATCTGGTCAAATTCCTCAAACTTGTTCTTTATTGAAAACCCTCTGAGAACGCATATGACCTCTCCAAATTCCTCGCAACTATACTCTGTTCACAGGTACACATGTCCGCTGCTGAATCATTAGGTTCTCATCAACTTAACTCATTTGCAGCGTTCCACAGAAAGGAGGAAAGAAGCCTGAAGTCAATACTGCTTTTGAAATCCCAGAGGATATTTATAAAGAGTACTGCACGCCTGATGAAGCCAAGTTTGGCAAAGAAGATATAAATCAGCGCAAGGTGCGAATCCAGAGGATTGAACGGAGATGGGCACGAGAATGGATGGAGTACATATACGTCACTCCTAAGTATATGAAGAAATTCGCACTGAACCCTCCATGCCCAAGAGCCCCATTGGCACCTGGCCAAGTGGCTGATCCCACCAGCATCAAGCGTGGTGAGGATTTTCCTAAAGAATGGGCCAAGCACGAAGCTAAACTGGCAAGGCAAGCCAAAGAAGCAGTGAGGAAATTCAATGAAGACTCTGCTGCTGCTGCTGCCACTGAGGCCTCTGTCAAGCTGAAGAAAGCGATGCTCAAAAAGCCTGCTCGCAAGCCAAGTTCTTCAACATCAATGCCCTCATGGTCAGAATCTAAAAAATCTTCAAAGCAAATTCCTCATGCTGCTCCTGCTCCACCAAAGTCCTCAGCACCTCCTCCACAGTCCTCAGCTGTCCCGACAAAGTCCTCAACACCTGTGCATCTTGCCACGTGCCAAAGGACTACTGGCACCTCCATTGCCTCTGGTGTCTCAGCTAGTTCCTCAGCTGCACCAAGTTCCTCAGCTGGACCCTCTCTGCTGAAGAAAAAGGCTACTGCTGGACGCGGTACTCGCCCAAGTCCTAAGAAGAAGCAGGTAGTCTTCACTGTGCCATCTGATGATGATGAAGCTGATGAAGAAGAACTTGCTGAAATCATCAGGGACCGCCAAGAAAGGGCTACTAAAGCCAAAGGCACACCTGTGCCCCTGCTATTGGATCCAAGGGCGATCCTAGATTATATTGATCTCTGGCATAAGGATCCCAACACACCTATGCCTGACTTCAAACTGACACCTGGCCAAAGTCACATGTTGACTCACTTCATCCAAGAGGAGAAGTGGAAATATGATAGGGCCAGAGAGATCAAGAAATCGTAGTACAGAAAAGAGAAGCCGCTGAAGAAAAATGTTGTCAAGATGACGCCCGAGGAACATGTCAAGATGCAAGCTGAGATCAAAGCCCTCAGTGACAACTTTGACTCTTACTATGCTGATTGGCAAGGAGCCAAGGTCAGATTTGTGAGGCTGACTGGTACTTTCACCAAGGGTGCCGCCTCAACACAACAAATTCCTCAAGCTGAAGCATCTGTTCAGCCCACTGAAGAACATGCCAGCACCGCTGATGATGTTCAGGCTGCTGAAGAAAATGCCAGTTCCAGGGCTGATGACTCTACTCCAGCCTCTCAAGAAATTGCCAGGGCATCCACTAGTGGTGCGCCTGAAGATAATGAAGAAACCAGGGCAACTACATCAGTTGCGCCTGAGGAAAATCAACCAGATTCCTCAGCTCCACCTGCACCTACTCCCACTCCTATTCTTCCATCTGCGTTAGATGTGAAGAAAACCAAGGCTGCAGAGCGAGCTGCTGTGAAGAAAAGGAAGGCTTCCAATGCTTTAGAATCTTCAACTCCCAAGAAGATGAAGCCTATGACTAGCTCGTTTGCAAATCCCATTGATGTCGTTCCTATCTCATCCATGCCATCAAAGGACCTTGTTCCTTTTGGTGAAGATTATGAGATCCCAAGTGGATCAGATGAAGAAACTCAATCTGCTGCTTCCTCAGAGCAGATTGATGAAGAAATTGAAGTGGATGCAATCCCTTCAACCCCAATGGTCTCATCACCAATGCCTCAGTTTGATGCTGAAGAGGCTGGTGTTGAAGAAATTGATGATGAAGATGTGGACATTGGAAGCACAACTCCAGTGATGAATGACGACTTTTGGGAAAGTCAGCATCCCAATTCACCACTCTTCACTCCCCTGCAGCAAATTCCTCACTCTCCTTCACCAACAGTAAAATTGGGCTCTGAAGAAACTCATCCCACTGCATTTGTGAATGAAGAAATTCCAGCCACTAGTGCTGAAGAAACTGCTGCTGAAACCGACAAGATGACTGCACCTGAGGAACATCCTGAAATTCCTCAGCCTGAAGAACCTGAGATTGTAATTCCTGAGGTCATGATGCAACTCACTGACACTCCTCTGCCAAGGACAAAGGATCCGTTCTCGAGGAAACAAAAATTCAAGGCTGAAGACTTCTATGGCGAGCACGTGTTCTTCACTGAATACAACCCATATGACTCTGCTCGCATAAGGAAGAGGCGTTTCTGGACAGCCAGCCAAGCCAATTTCTATTCCTCGGTGCTTTACAACAAAGACAAAGTCTTCGACCATGCACATATTCCTCACGTGGATATGGAGTCTTTTCCGTGCTTCACGCCAGTCCTCAGTATTCTTCACGACGCTGGGCTGCTCAATTTCTGCACAGACATATGCGATTGGAATGAAGAACTCATTCTTCAATTCTATGCAACGTTGCTATAACGCCCTCGATGCGGCTATATCTCCCACGTGTCGAGGCATGACTTAGAGGCATAACCGCATTGAAAGCAATGTCGCAAGTGAGGTAATCTTCACACAATCCATGTAATAAATAAAGGGGAAAGATACATAGTTGGCTTACAATCGCCACTTCACACAAGTACATAAATAACATCCATCATACAGATTACACTCAAGGTCCGACTACGGTACCAAAATGAAAGAAGACTACCCCAAATGCTAAACAGATCCCCGGATCACCTAACTGGGCTCCACTACTGATCATCTGGAAAAGAAACATAGTAACGGCCACGTTCCTCGTCGAACTCCCAAGTGAGCTTGGTCGCGTCATCTGCACTGGCATCGTTGGTACCTGCAACTGTGGTGATAATATCTGTGAGTCACGGGGACTCAGCAATCTCACACCCGCGAGATCAAGACTATTTAAGCTTAAAGGTGGGAAAGGGGTTTGTGAGGTGGAGCTGCAGCAAGCGACTAGCATATGGTGGCTACAGCGCAAAAGAGAGCGAGAAGAGAAGGCAAAGCACGGTCGTGAAACTAGAGGTGATCAAGAAGTGATCCTGAAACAACCTACGTCAGGCATAACTCCAACAACCGTGTTCACTTCCCGGACCCCGCCGCGAAGAGACCATCACGGTTACACACGCGGTTGATGTGTTTTAGTTAAGGTCAACTTCGGGTTTTCTACAACCGGACATCAACAAATACCCATCTGCCTCATAACCGCGGGCACGGCTTTCGAAAGATAATACCCTGCAGGGGTGTCCCAACTTAGCCCATGATAAGCTCTCACGGTCAACGAAGGATATTCCTTCTACCGGGAAGACCCGATCAATCTCGGAATCCCGGACTACAAGACATTTCAACAGCAATAAAACAAGTCCAGCAAAGCCGCCCGATTGTGCCGACAAATCCTGATAGGAGCTGCACATATCTCGGTCTCAGGGCACATCCGGATAAGCTAAGCGTACAGGAGCCAACATAACCCAAGTTGCCAAGGGACGGCCCTGCACGGTGCTCTAGTTTGGACCAGCAATCGAAGGAGAACTGGCCCGGGGGGGTTAAAATAAGATGACCCTTGGGTCTACAGAACCCAAGGGAAAAAGGTTTAGGTGGCAAATGGTAAAACCAATGTTGGGCCTTGCTGGAAAAGTCATATTCAAAGCGAACTATCAAGGGGGTCCCATAAATCACCCAACCGTGTAAGGAACGCAAACTCCGGGAACATAACACCGGTATGACGGAAACTAGGGTGGCAAGAGTGGAACAAAACACCAGGCATAAGGCCGAGCCTTTCACCCTGTACCAAGTGTATAGATGCATTAATTAAATAAGAGGTAAAGTGATATCCCAACAAGTAAACATGTTTCAACAAGGAACAAACTTCATCTTCACCTGCAACTAGCAACGCTATAAGAGGGGCTGAGCGAAAGCGGTAACATAGCCAAACAACGGTTTGCTAGGACATGGATGGTTAGGGGCTGACATGGCAATATAGGAGGCATGATATAGCAAGTGGTAGGTATCGCAGCATAGGCATAGCAAAAGAGCGAGCAATCTAGCAAGCAAAGATAGAAGTGATTTCGAGGGTATGGTCATGTTGCCTGCAAGGTTCTCAGAGTTGTCGAAAGCTTGGTCCTCGAAAGCGTTCTCAACAGGTTCCTCGTTCACGTACTCGTCTCCCGGCTCTACCCAAGACAAGAGAAGAAGCAAAGTAACAAATATCAACCACGATGCAATGCGCAATCAACATGATGCAAAACATGGCATGATATGCGAGATGTAATATACAATGCATATGCATGCTCCGGAAGGACAAGGATGAACAAGGCATAATCTTGGCAAACCAAGTATTCCACTGGATAGGTGAGGTGATTTCGGTTGAAATCGATATAAAGATCACCGGAATCGGATGCACGGTTTGCAAATGGCAAGCAATACAAGAATGACACGAATCTGCTATTAACAGCATGATGCTACTTAGCAAGCAACAATTAATTAAGCTACTGCACCCAACCATGGCAACAAAGCATATTACAGAAATCTACACAAGATGCACGACAAAAGATGAACACTGAGATGCGGCTAATTCACATCATAACAGGTCCAAACAATCATGGCAAAAGTGTAAACGATAACAAGTTCTCAGACTTAGTGAAATAATCAACATAGCAGAAACTAACATCAGGATGACATGTTCAGAGCAGTGAAATAATATGCTACAGGTTCCTAATATAGCAAAATAAGGCACGGAATGAATCTACTCATAGCACTTGACAAAAGTCCCTTACTGACCATAAGCCAAAAAGGATCAGAAAATATTATTACACCCATGTCAAATAAGAAAGTTTCGTTACAGGTTTCAGACTTAGCAGAAAACTGGACATGGCAGAAAACTAATAACGACTAGGCATGTTTGTGAGCTCGATGCACTCACTACAGAGCATTGCATGGTAAACTAAGCATACATACATCAATAAGACATGGCATAGTAACACTACATGGCAAGAATAACATCATATCATGCAAGGATCAACTACACCAAGCTTGGCAAAATCGAATAACATGTAAACAATCTGCCAGCAAAATTTTGTAACAAAAGTAGAGCTCAATTGACTCAAGCTATGGCACTCCATAATTGCAAACAAAGGCATGGATGGATAGATAAAATACTCAAGTCCAAAACTCCCTTACTTATCATGCTCAAATTATGCATAGATCTCTCAGAAACAACATGAATACATGGCAAGAAAATAACAGCAGTCAGGGACTTAGTGAAATCATTAAGTCTCTGAAATCAGCAACATCAAGTGACCTAGTTTGCCTACTTGTGCTAGTCCCCACATAGATCACAAAAATACATGGCAAAATCCTCTGGATAGGTAACATGGCATATTACAAAACTCTTGTAGGACACAACTTCAAAGGAGGTACACATCAATCATGGCAAAATTGACAAAAGTGCATGTTCAGATAAGATCCAGCAACTAACATCAACTAGCCCTCTTCTAACAGCATTTCGGGCATCAATATGACATCAAATGACAAATATGCAATGGAACAAAATGATGTACTCTTCGGGGCGAACAATTTGACATGTGATACACGCGAAACGGAGCTATGAATGCAAAGTTACGGCACGTTGAACATGTGATGATAAAGATGAAAAATAAAGACTTGAGAAAAAACGAGGGGGAAAGTCAACCGCGGGCTAGGGTTTCCTCGCGGATCTGGATCGGACGCCCCGCCGGAGGCGAGAGCCGGCGATGGTGGCCACGGCGGCGCACCGGCGCGGCGAGCATGGAGGGCGCGACGGCGGGATCTCGGCCGGGAGGGGCGCGGGGCGCGGCGCGGACGAGCGGGAGTTGGGCGGCGGTGGCGGCGCGAGGTGGCGGGGACGGAGGTCGACGGCGGCGGCGGCTCGCCGGCACGGGTGGAGGACGGCGGCGCGGGGCGCGCGAGGGCGCGGGCGAGCGCTGAGCGCCGGGGCGGCGGCGGCTGGGCCCGCGGGCCGGGAGCGGGCCGAACGGGCCGGCGGCGCGGGGACGGCGGCGTGGCCACGTGGCGCTGCGTGGTTGGCTGCGGGCGGCGGCGGACACGTCCGCCCGCGTGGAGCGATGAAATTAGGGTTTCGGGGTGGATTTTGCCCGTGATTTGAGGAGGGGGAGGCGTTTTTATAGCTAGAAGGAGCTAGGAAGCTCCAAATGGAGAGCGGTTTTCGGCCGCGCGATCGTGATCGAACGGCGGAGGACATGGGAGTGTCCTAGATGGGTTGTTGGGATGTTTTGAATGGGTGTTGGGCTGCAACACACACGAGGCCTTCACGGTTACCCGGTTAACCGTTGGAGTACCAAACGAACTCCGATTGACCCGAAACTTGACAGGCGGTCTTCCGGTGCTATACCGAGGCCGCATGTCAAACCTCGGTCCATTCCGAGAATTTTTAATACCCGCTCAAGAAGAAATGTAAAAGGGGACGCCGGGAGACATAGGAGTGCCGGATTGCAAAACGGACAACGGGAAAAATGCTCGGATTAAAGAGACGAACACGTATGCGAATGCGATGCACATGATGACATGATATGAAATGCATGACATGACCAAAATGCAAAACGAAGAGAACCCAACCACGGAGGAAATTATCATAACACATAGCCGGAAATGGCAAGAGTTGGATTACAAATATGACAAGTTACATCTCGGGCGTTACAACACACCACCACTACGAGAGGATATCGTCCCGAGATCTAGGACTGAAAGAACTCCGAATACTCAGAATGTAGGTGGTCTTCACGCTCCCAGGTGGCCTCTCGGTCTGAATGATGTGACCATTTCACTTTGAGGAATTTGATTGACTTGTTGCGAGTCTTGCGCTCAGTTGTCTCAAGAATAGCAACTGGATGCTCATGATAGGACAAATCTTCTTGAAGATCAATCTCTTCGAAGTTGATGGTGCGCTCAGGCGTCTTGAAGCACTTGCGAAGCTGTGACACGTGGAAGACATCGTGCACATTTGCAAAGTTGGAGGGGAGCTCAAGTTGATAGGCGAGATCGCCTCGTTTGCCGATGATCTTGAAGGGGCCCACGTATCGCGGAGCAAGTTTCCCCTTGATACCGAAGCGACGAGTCCCTTTCATTGGAGAGACACGGAGGTAAACATGGTCTCCGATCTAGAATGCCACATCTCGGTGTTTGCTGTCGTAATAGCTCTTCTGGCGCGACTGCGCTGCTTTGAGGTTCTCACGAATCACCTTGCACATAGCCTCAGCCTCTGAGATCAAATCATGGCCGAGCAATTGGCGTTTACCGGTTTCAGACCAATTGAGAGGGGTACGGCACTTCCTGCCATAGAGAATCTCGAATGGGGCTTTGCCCGAGCTGACTTGAAAACTGTTGTTGTAAGAGAATTCAGCATAAGGAAGACAATCCTCCCACTTCATGCCGAAAGAGATAACACAGGCTCTGAGCATATCTTCAAGAATTTGGTTGACACGCTCGACTTGTCCACTAGTCTGAAGGTGGAAAGCTGTGCTGAAGCGAATGTTGGTGCCCATGGCCTTCTGAAAAGAATCCCAAAACTTGGAAGTAAAAATGCTGCCATGGTCTGAAGAGATCAATTCTGGAATGCCGTGCAAAGAGACAATTCTGGAGGTGTAGAGCTCTGCCAGCTGCGCTGCTGTGATAGACTCTTTGATAGGCAGAAAATGAGCCACTTTGGTGAGCTTGTCGATGACGACGAAGATAGCATCATTTCCACGCTTGGACTTAGGAAAACCAGTCACGAAGTCCATTTCGATATGATCGAATTTCCATTCTGGAATAGCAAGAGGTTGGAGAAGTCCAGCTGGTCGTTGGTGTTCTGCTTTCACCCTTCTGCAGACATCACACTCATTCACGAATTGAGCGATCTCACGCTTCATTCGAGTCCACCAATACGACTGCTTGAGGTCATGGTACATCTTCGAACTTCCAGGATGAATAGACAGGAGAGAGTTGTGCGCTTCGTTCATAATGACTTTACGAAGATCACCCTTTGGAACCACGATCCGGTCCTCGAAGAAAAGGGTATCCCTGTCATCAACTCGATAGCACTTGTATTTGGGGATGCTCTTTTCAATACCACGTTTCACCTTCTTCACCATGGTATCCAACAATTGAGCCTCACGAATCTGATCTTCCAAAGTAGGAGAGACAATGAGGTTGGCAAGAACACCTTGAGGAATAACTTGGAGATTCAACTTGAGAAAAGCTTCACAAAGATCCGGTTGGAATGGCTTGAGGATTAAGCTGTTGCAATAAGCCTTCCTGCTCAAAGCGTCTGCAATCACATTAGCCTTGCCTGGAGTGTTTTCAATACTCGGATTATACTCTTGAATCATTTCGACCCATCGAGTCTGCCTGAGGTTGAGATGAGGCTGAGTGAAAATGTACTTGAGACACTTGTGATCTGTGAAAATGTCCACTTTTCTTCCCAACAGGAGATGTCTCCATGTTATTAATGCGTGGACAACTGCCGCCAACTCAAGATCGTGAGTGGGGTAGTTCCTTTCGTTGGGCTTCAATTGGCGAGAGGTATAGGCAACAACCTTCTTCTCTTGCATTAAGACAACACCGAGGCCCTGGAGAGAAGCATCACAGAATACTTCATAAGGCTTGGATTCATCAGGAGGAGTCAGAACTGGAGCAGTGACGAGTTTCTCTTTGAGAGTCTTGAAAGCAACGTCACACTCAGGAGACCAGACATATTTCACATGCTTCTGGAGGAGGTTGGAAAGAGGCTTTGCAATCTTTGAGAAATTCTCAACGAATCTTCTGCAATAGCTTGCAAGTCCAAGAAAGCTACGAAGCTGCTTGACATTCTGAGGAGGATTCCAATTCAAAACTGCAGACACCCTCTCTGGATTAATAGCAATGCCCTTGGCAGAGATGATATGGCCAAGATAAAGAACTTCATCAAGCCAGAATTCACATTTGGAGAACTTCGCATATAATTGATACTCTCTGAGCTTGTCGAGTACCAATCGCAAATGTTTGGCATGATCCTTCTTATTCTTGGAGAAGACCAAAATATCATCGAGATAGACCAAGACAAATTCGTTGATGTAGGGGTTGAAGATGAAATTCATCAAGCGAGTGAAATACGGAGGAGCATTGACAAGGCCGAAAGACATGACAGTATATTCATAAGAACCAAAGCTTGTTCTGAATGCTGTCTTGGGAATATCTTCTTCACGAATGCGAATCTGATGATAACCCATACGAAGGTCAAGCTTGGAGAACACCTTAGCACCTTTGAGTTGCTCAAATAGCTCATTGATGTTGGGAAGTGGGTACTTGTTCTTGATAGTCTTCTTGTTCAATGGACGGTAATCGACGCAAAGTCGGTCCGTGCCATCCTTCTTCTTGACAAAAAGAACACCACAACCCCAAGGAGAAGAACTCGGTCTGATCAGACCCAGACGTTCTTGTTTATCGAGTTGAATCTTTAATTCCTTGAGCTCATCTGGTCCAAGCTTGTAAGGACGCTTGCAAACGGGTTTCGTGCCAGGCTCAAGATCAATAACGAATTCAACTGGCCGTCGGGGAGGCATACCCGGAAGCTCTTCTGGAAAGACATCTTGGTACTCACAAACGACTGGAATCTGAGAGATAGCCTCCAATTCATCATTCTCATTGAGAGAAAACAACCGAATGGTATCATCACGAGAAGCATAAATGATCACATCGTTAGAAGAGTGAGTCAATTTGATTTCCCTGGCAGCACACTCAAGCTGAGCCTTGTGTTCAGAAAGCCAGTCCATCCTGAGAATAAGATCAATATCAGAATCACCAAGCACCATTGGAGAAGATAGAAATTTATAGCCGCCCATCTTGATAGAAACATTCGGAATCATTGTGGTGGCCCTCATAGGCTTGGCCGGAGAAACAACCCCCAAGGGTTTAGCCAATAATTCAGAAACGAAGTCATGCTTTGAAACAAATGATCTAGACATGAAACAATGCGATGCACCAGTATCAAATAAGACTTTTGCAGGAACGTCATTAACAGGAAGATTACCCATGATCACTTCAGAAGAATCCTCCGCTTGAGCTGCATTCATCATGTTCACCTTGGCATGCTTAGGATTATGCTTGACCACTGCATTGCTGGAAGATTTCACAGGAGGAGGAGGCGGAAGGCGCCTTTGGTTGAAGCACTTGTTTGCATAGTGACCCTTCTGCTGGCATTTGTTACAAGTCACCTCTGAGAGCGGACGATGGTAAGGAGCACTTGGCCTTGGAGCTTGATTCTGAGACTTGTTCTGATAGCCAGGGTTGGGTGGGTGGGAAGATCCACGGCCACTTGAGTTCTTCTGCTGATAAGGCTGACGGAACGGAGGAGGAGGAGGCAACCAGAACTTCTGTTGCTTAGCTGCCACAAGTGAAGAAGAAGAAGACTGAACTGCGTCTCTGACTCTCTTCTTAGATGCCTCACACTTGAGCTGAGCAGCTTCTTGTTTCAGTGCCATGTTGTAGAATTCATCATACTTTAATGGCTCGAAAAGCACGAGAGCAAGCTGCAGATCTTCTCTGAGACCACGTCTGAATTGGTAGATCATACTCTTCTCATCAGGAATGTCTTGCCTTGCAAAACGAGAGAGCTTATGGAACTGAGTGTTGTATTGATAGACAGACATGGTGCCTTGCTTGAGATTGCGGAATTCCTCACGCTTAATCTCAACAACACTTTCTGGAATGTGGTGTGCTTTGAAATCACGACGGAAATTATCCCAAGTGATCACACGACCTCCTCTGGAATCTTTGTATTGCTGGAACCACTCAGCAGCTTGATCTTTGAGTTGAAAAGAGGCAAACTTGACAAAGTCCTCAGGTCTCACATTGCTGCACTCGAAATGCTTGCTGATGTCCACGAGCCAATCATCGGCGTCTGTGGCCTCGACACAGTAGCTGAAGGTCTTTGGCTGATTAGCAAGGAACTGGTTCAGTGAAGCGAAGTGCGGCTGATTGTTGCCTTGGCCTTGATTCTCTTGATTAGCTTGCCCTTGGTTGCGATCTTGCAAGAGCTGAATCAGAATCTGAGCATTGGCATTTGTGGCAGTCATCAAGGCTTGCCAAGCTTCCGGAGGCGGAGGTGGTGGCGGAGGGTTAGCCTGATTCCCTTCATTGCGTTCCGGATTCTGACGCGTTGGTGGAGCCATCCTGAAGAGGGTGACATCCATTAGCATCTTGACAGAGATATATTCAAGCTGAATCAAAGGAACGAAACTGCAACATATAGTCTTCACAATAAACATCCGAACAAGAATGAACGAATGAATTCCAATGTAAAACATCACACTTCCAAAGCTGAGAAGCACTTAGAATATGTTATGGAATAAAACCAACAAGATACGGATGTGAACAAATACTTGGTAAGGATTACCCAATCACAAACCAAATATCCGCGGAAGAAATACTAAAGCTACAAGAATTCCCACTTATAAACTCCCGAAACTTTCTGGTTATGCAATCAGGTGTTGGGGATACAGGGGAAGCATAATATCTCACCCAAACTAGCAAATCCTACAACCAGCTGTATCCATCCTTCAACACATAACCAAGAAACCTTCGGAAATCGTCTACCTCAACCTTCGAAAAGCATCCGTTATACAAGTCATGGCAATACTCCCGCACTCGCCACAGTACTGGGCTATCAGGGTTATCTCACCAACAACTGTACAAAAGAGATTTTCGATGTCGGCGTACTAAACTCAGGTATTCCAAAACCGCAACGATAAAATTATGACGACAACACCTCGGAGCTCAACTCCCCGGGACACTGCCACAACCCCTAAATATCAGGAGGCAACCAAGACAATGTTGTCATCATAAAACCATCGGAACGATTGTAATATACCCGCGTGATCCTAATTTTTTTTAGTGAAATTTGAGGAGAGAAGAGTCGAAACTCTACGTCAGGATGCCTTACCAGAAGGTCGAAGGGACTGGGGAGTAAAAAGAATTCCTAAACTCTCCGATATATAATTCCTAAATGACTCAAAACATTTTTCTAGACACAACTCGGCCACTAAAGACGATCAAACAGTGGGGGCTCCTAAGTTCGGGGAAAGGCTCTGATTACCAACTTATAACGCCCTCGATGCGGCTATATCTCCCACGTGTCGAGGCACGACTTAGAGGCATAACCGCATTGAAAGCAATGTCGCAAGTGAGGTAATCTTCACACAATCCATGTAATAAATAAAGGGGAAAGATACATAGTTGGCTTACAATCGCCACTTCACACAAGTACATAAATAACATCCATCATACAGATTACACTCAAGGCCCGACTACGGTACCAAAATGAAAGAAGACTACCCCAAATGCTAAACAGATCCCCGGATCACCCAACTGGGCTCCACTACTGATCATCTGGAAAAGAAACATAGTAACGGCCACGTTCCTCGTCGAACTCCCAAGTGAGCTCGGTCGCGTCATCTGCACTGGCATCGTTGGTACCTGCAACTGTGGTGATAATATCTGTGAGTCACGGGGAATCAGCAATCTCACACCCGCGAGATCAAGACTATTTAAGCTTAAAGGTGGGAAAGGGGTTTGTGAGGTGGAGCTGCAGCAAGCGACTAGCATATGGTGGCTACAGCGCAAAAGAGAGCGAGAAGAGAAGGCAAAGCACAGTCGTGAAACTAGAGGTGATCAAGAAGTGATCCTGAAACAACCTACGTCAGGCATAACTCCAACAACCGTGTTCACTTCCCGGACCCCACCGCGAAGAGACCATCACGGTTACACACGCGGTTGATGTGTTTTAGTTAAGGTCAACTTCGGGTTTTCTACAACCGGACATCAACAAATTCCCATCTGCCTCATAACCGCGGGCACGGCTTTCGAAAGATAATACCCTGCAGGGGTGTCCCAACTTAGCCCATGATAAGCTCTCACGGTCAACGAAGGATATTCCTTCTACCAGGAAGACCCGATCAATCTCGGAATCCCAGACTACAAGACATTTCAACAGCAATAAAACAAGTCCAGCAAAGCCGCCCGATTGTGCCGACAAATCCTGATAGGAGCTGCACATATCTCGGTCTCAGGGCACATCTGGATAAGCTAAGCGTACAGGAGCCAACATAACCCAAGTTGCCAAGGGACGGCCCTGCACGGTGCTCTAGTTTGGACCAGCAATCAAAGGAGAACTGGCCCGGGGGGGTTAAAATAAGATGACCCTTGGGTCTGCAGAACCCAAGGGAAAAAGGTTTAGGTGGCAAATGGTAAAACCAATGTTGGGACTTGCTGGAAAAGTCTTATTCAAAGCGAACTGTCAAGGGGGTCCCATAAATCACCCAACCGTGTAAGGAACGCAAACTCCGGGAACATAACACCGGTATGACGGAAACTAGGGTGGCAAGAGTGGAACAAAACACCAGGCATAAGGCCGAGCCTTCCACCCTGTACCAAGTGTATAGATGCATTAATTAAATAAGAGGTAAAGTGATATCCCAACAAGTAAACATGTTTCAACAAGGAAAAACAAGTCCATGTTCCAACAAGGAACAAACTTCATCTTCACCTGCAACTAGCAACGCTATAAGAGGGGCTGAGCAAAAGCGGTAACATAGCCAAACAACGGTTTGCTAGGACATGGATGGTTAGGGGCTGACATGGCAATATAGGAGGCATGATATAGCAAGTGGTAGGTATCGCAGCATAGGCATAGCAAAAGAGCGAGCAATCTAGCAAGCAAAGATAGAAGTGATTTCGAGGGTATGATCATCTTGCCTGCAAGGTTCTCAGAGTTGTCGAAAGCTTGGTCCTCGAAAGCGTTCTCAACAGGTTCCTCATTCACGTACTCGTCTCCCGGCTCTACCCAAGACAAGATAACAAGCAAAGGAACAAATATCAACCACGATGCAATGCGCAATCAACATGATGCAAAACATGGCATGATATGCGAGATGTGATATACAATGCATATGCATGCTCCGGAAGGACAAGGATGAACAAGGCATAATCTTGGAAAACCAAGTATGCCACTGGATAGGTGAGGTTATTTCGGTTGAAATCGATATAAAGATCACGGGAATCGGATGCACGGTTTGCAAATGGCAAGCAATACAAGAATGACACGAATCTGCTATTAACAGCATGATGCTACTTAGCAAGCAACAATTAATTAAGCTACTGCACCCAAACATGGCAACAAAGCATATGACAGAAATCTACACAAGATGCACGACAAAAGATGAACACTGAGATGCGGCTAATTCACATCATAACAGGTCCAAATAATCATGGCAAAAGTGTAAACGATAACAAGTTCTCAGACTTAGTGAAATAATCAACATAGCAGAAACTAACATCAGGATGACATGTTCAGAGCGGTGAAACCATATGCTACAGGTTCAGAATATAGAAAAATAAGGCAAGGAATGAATATACTCATAGCACTTGACAAAAGTCCCTTACTGACCATAAGCCAAAAAGGATCAGAAAATATGCTTACACCCATGTCAAATAAGCAAGTTTCGTTACAGGTTTCAGACTTAGCAGAAAACTGGACATGGCAGAAAACTAATAACGAGTAGGCATGTTCGTGAGCTCGATGCACTCACTACAGAGCATTGCATGGTAAACTAAGCATACATACATCAAGAAGACATGGCATAGTAACAATACATGGCAAGAATAACATCATATCATGCAAGGATCAACTACACCAAGCTTGGCAAAATCAAATAACATGTAAACAATCTGCCAGCAACATTTTGTAACAAAAGTAGAGCTCAATTGACTCAAGCTATGGCACTCCATAATTGCAAAAAAAGGCATGTATGGATATAGGAAATACTCAAGTCCAAAACTCCCTTACTGATCATGCTAAAATTATGCATAGATCTCTCAGAAACAACATGAATACATGGCATGAAAATAACAGCAGTCAGGGACTTAGTGAAATCACTAAGTCTCTGAAATCAGCAACATCAAGTGACCTAGTTTGTATGCTTGTGCTAGTCCCCGCATAGATCACAAAAATACACGGAAAAATCCTCTGGATAGGTAACATGGCATATTACAAAACTCATGTAGGATACAACTTCAAAGGAGGTACACATCAATCATGGAAAAAATGACAAAAGTGCATGTTCAGATAAGATCCAGCAACTAACATCAACTAGCCTCTTCTAACAGCATTTCGGGCATCAACATGACCTCAAATGACAAAGATGCAATGTAACAAAATGATGTACTCTTCGATACAAACAATTTGACATGTGATACGCGCGAAACGGAGCTACGGATGCAAAGTTACGGCACGTTGAACATGTGATGATAAAGATGAAAAATAAAGACTTAGAGAAAAAACGAGAGGGGGAAAGTCAACCGCGGGCTAGGGTTTCCTCGCGGATCTGGATCGGACACCCCGCCGGAGGCGAGAGCCGGCGATGGCGGCCACGGCGGCGCACCGGTGCGGCGAGCGTGGAGGGCGCGGCGGCAGGATCTCGGCCGGGAGGGGCGCGGGGCGCGGCGGCCTCGGGCGCGGCGCGAACGAGCGGGAGTTGGGCGGCGGTGGCGGCGCGAGGTGGCGGGGACGGAGGTCGACGGCGGCGGAGGGACTCCGGCGCGCGGCGGCGGCTCGCCGGTGCGGGTGGAGGACGGTGGCGCGGGGCGCGCGAGGGCGCGGGCGAGCGCTGAGTTCCCGGGGCGGCGGCGGCTGGGCCCGCGGGCCGGGAGCGGGCCGAACGGGCCGGCGGCGTGGCCACGTGGCGCTGCGTGGTTGGCTGCGGGCGGCGGCGGCGAAGCGTCCGGCGGCGGCGGACACGTCCGCCCGCGCGGAGCGACGAAATTAGGGTTTAGGGGTGGATTTTGCCCGTGATTTGAGGAGGGGGAGGCGTTTTTATAGCTAGAAGGAGCTAGGAAGCTCCAAATGGAGAGCGGTTTTCGGCCACGTGATTGTGATCGAACGGCGGAGGACATGGGAGTGTCCTAGATGGGTTTTTGGGATGTTTTGAAGGGGTGTTGGGCTGCAACACACACGAGGCCTTCACGGTTACCCGGTTAACCGTTGGAGTACCAAACGAACTCCGATTGATCCGAAACTTGACAGGCGGTCTTCCGGTGCTATACCGAGGCCGCATGTCAAACCTCGGTCCATTCCAAGAATGTTTAATACCCGCTCAAGAAGAAATGTAAAAGGGGACGCCGGGAGACATAGGAGTGACAGATTGCAAAACGGACAACGGGAAAAATGCTCGGATTAAAGAGACGAACACGTATGCGAATGCGATGCACATGATGACATGATATGAAATGCATGACATGACCAAAATGCAAAACGAAGAGAACCCAACCACGGAGGAAATATCATAACACATAGCCGGAAATGGCAAGAGTTGGATTACAAATATGACAAGTTACATCTGGGGCGTTACAGTTGCACATCACCGGCAACTCTGAAGACGTGAATTCATGGGTTCTGGACTGGATGACTGAGAACACACATCATAAGGCCCCAACATCTGAATTGCTTCATGTCCTTCCTCTGAGTCCACCCACTGAAGATGCACGTTGTGTGTACAATGAACCTGAGCTTTCAAATCACTATATGCAAGTGCTGATGAAGCCTTTGAAGCCAGAGCAAGCTCCTAGAACCAAATTCCTCGTCAAGGAATTGTTGTATGTGCCAAGGACTGTCTATCGCATTTTGACGAAGACAATGAGTCCCATCAAAGGCCACGACTCAACTGATGAACAAGTCGTTGGCATCATGAAGAATCTGCTTTTCAACATCATTCATGGCGTTCCCATCAACTTCCATGATTTCTTCATGAGGACTCTGGCCAACATTGCTATGTCACCATTTGAGCTGAAGCCTTATGCACCTTGGATAATGAGATTCATCCGGACAAGGTCTTCACTCAACTACAAGGCTGAAAATCTCAACCACTGCAGCTAGTTGCCTCCCATTGAAGTCCTCAAACGGACATTTTCCTCAGCTGAAGAAAAGGGCAAGGCCACTGTTGTGATAGATGAATGCATTCGTCCATTGGATGGACAATTTCGCAAGGCTGCTTCTTATTCCACCAATGATGACTTTGCCACACATGACTCTGCTGCCAACATTGCTAAGCCAAATCCTCAAGCCACAGCACCCAGGGTGATGACTGACCGTGAGTTACTCCTCAGTCTTCATCAAAAGGTTGATCGCAATCACAAATGGGTCAAGCGTCAGTTTGGTTCAATTCTTCACAACATGACTTCCACACACAATGCAGCGAAGAAACACCATTACTACCTTCATGAAACCCTCAACCGCACCTGGGCTGTTCTGTCTAAAGTGTACAGTGCTGAAGACTTGGAGAAAATGGGTCTCAAAGAAGACTTTGACTGGTTTGCACCTCCTCCGAAGAAATACAAGAAGGTCAAGGTTCCTTATTTGGTGGCCATTTCTTATTCTTCATCGCGTGAGACTGATGAAAATGAAGACTTGGACGACACTGCAGCAGGCCCTACTTCAACGACCGACCCCAACAACGCCGGCGCTCCTTCATCAACTTGATTATCTTCAGGGGCGTTAGTCCTCAGTTTCGATCCTTTTGGTCATTTGATGACAAAGGGGGAGAAATCTGAGTTAGTCTTCAAGCGGGTCTATAATAAGGACGTTTTTTAAGTTACAACTCTCGCTCTTCCGAAACTTTTTATTGGATCGAGTTGTAATCTTAAATCCGATGGTGCGCTGATACTTTTGTTGCACTATGCTTTGATACTTCGATGCGCTATTCTGCATGCTTATTCCTCATTAATATTATTGCACGCATGCTGAATTACATCAGGCACCATATTTCATCATGCATTTCAAATTCTTCATATTATATATCAAATGCGTGTATGAATTACAAGATATAGGGGGAGATCTCCATGATTCAACTCTTCAAGTGTGCATTGCTTCAAAAGAAAATTCCTTACTATGCACATCTTTAGGGGGAGTTCTTCTATATCTTGCAATCAAATTCCTCAATATCAGTATTTACACTTCATATATTTATACCCGTTGAAAACTTAACCTATGTTGTCATCAATCACCAAAAAGGGGGAGATTGTAAGTGCATCTAGTGCCCCTTAGTGATTTTGGTGTATTGAAGACTTATAGGTTAAGTATCTAATGCGTTTATGAGTGTACACAGGTCTATAAGTCTATGAGGAGTTTGATATTTACAGAGAAAGTCGACCCCTAAAAATGAAGTTCTTCTACTGAAGACTTTGATATTTTGAAGACTTTCTGAAGACTTTGAAAGTGAAGAAATTGGTGTGACCTTGAAGACTTGGTTATCATTCGAGGAACATGAAGCGTGAAGACTTTTGTTTTCGTAGTTTCATTTTCTCTTTATTGAGTCATAGGAAACACCGTACTATTAAAGGGGGTCGACGAAATACTAAGGAGAAAATTTCCAAGTGATGCTCAACTCAAATCCTACACCTACCAATCCCTTCGAGTGAAGCCATTGTAAATCTCATACAGTTCAGTCAATTTCTTCAGTGACAGAGACGCAGTTCTTCTGGTCACTGAGGACTTTGCTCTGACTGAGGAGTTAGGAATTCGCCAGTGCGAATTGCCTACACAGTGAGGAACATGATAGCCCTGAGGAATTTGTACCTCAAATTTCCGACCGTTGCTGTGCTACGCGCCAACTGTCCCAAAATATCTTGTCCACCTAACGGTCATATCATTGAAGGGCATTTATGTCTTATCATGTCGGGCTGCTCCCTAGGCTATAAATAGCCGCCCCCTACAACCACTAGCTAGTTGGCTGCTCCGCGTGAACTTGACACTTGTCATTTGAGAGCAACCCATCCTCCGAGGACTTTGAGCGAAAATCATCAAGTGAGGAAAATCCAAACCCAAACCCAAAACACCTACAAACCCAAAGTGATTGAGCATCACTGAAGAGATTGATCCTGCGTGGATCCGACGCTTGTTACCTTTGAAGACTGTGCTTCTTCCAGACGGTTAGGCGTCAAGGTCTAGAGCATCCAAGAGGAATTGTGGATCGCCGAGTGACCAAGTCTGTGAAGGTTTGGAAGTCACCTGAAGACTTACCACGAGTGATTGGGCGAGGACTGTGTGTCCTTAGCTCAAGGAGAATACGGTGAGGACTGTGTGTCCGGGATTAGGTGTCCTCGAGTTTAAATACTCAGCCGCTCCAACCAGATGTACAACTGAGACAGCAGTTGGAACTGGTCTACCAAATCATTGTCTTCACCAAGCTTACTGGTTCTATTTCCTCAACACTTTCATTTCCTCATTACTGTGTTGTATGTTTGTTCATATCTGTGTTTGAAGACTTTGACTAAAGACTTTCTCAATTTCCTCAGTTCAATTTCTTCAGTCTATTTGTCTTCATCTTGTGCTATCCTATGTTTACGCTTTCTGTACTCTGTGTTTGTCTTCATTTCATCATGATGACCATGCATGTAATCTGCTATGTTTACTTCTGAGTACTTATTCCGCTGCTAGTAGTTCTTCGCTAAGGAATTTCCTCACGAGCAAATTCCTCAGTGAAGAATTTCATAAAAATCGCCTATTCACCCCCCCTCTAGTCGATATAACGCACTTTCACTCTTCAACTCATACATTGTTTAATTACCCTTCGTGCTTACCGAAGGATGATTGCTATGATCCCTTGGATTCGTTTGAGATATCCCTTTTCGATGAAATTGATGGTTGCTATGCTTGTGGACATGATGCCAATATGAATTATGCTTATGGAGATGAACTTGCTATAGTTCCTTATGTTAAGAATGAAATTGTTGCTATTGCACCCACGCATGATAGTCCTATTATCTTTTTGAGTTCTCCCAACTACACTATATCCGAGAAGTTTGCGCTTATTAAGGACTATATTAATGGGTTGCGTTCTACTATTGCACATGATAATTTTGATAAATATAATATGCATGTGCTTGCTTCTCCTACTTGTAATTGTTAAGAGAGAGGAACTACATCTCTGCCTCTTGATGTTTTCAATCCGATAAAATTGCAAGAAACGGTTTATGCTATGTATCGGCCTTTACTATGTGTGCATGAATTGTTCTTTCATGACATGTCGATGCATAGGAAGAGAGTTAGACTTTGTTGTTGCATGATATATGTTACTTTGTGCTCACTACTAAATTACAAATCATTGTTAATTAAAATTGGCTTTGATATACCTTGGGATCTGGGTGGATCCATTACTTGAGCACTATATGCCTAGCTCATGGCTTTAAAGAAACAGCTACCAGGGAAAGAACCCAGAAGTTTTAGAGAGTCATTTTATTCTGTTGAGTGCTTTTAAAAAGGTTTAAAAACAAAAAATATAGTGGGGAACCTAAAACTTTTCAAAAAGAAAAGTGAAAGTAAGAAGGACGAGCACCGTTGAAGTGGGGGAGCTCCTTGAACTTTGTTCATGCCCATGGAAACTTTGCAAATCTTGAATTACATAAACTTTTCAACCAAAATAGTTATCCCCCTGTACAAATCCATTGTATTATAAAAATAATGTGCCAAGATTTGCCTTTAGGATGATTAGATTGCTTGTTTGGTATGTGAAGTGCAAAACAGAAATTTTGGATGTAGTGCGTAATTTTACATTTTTTACTCGAACGTAAAAAGCTTCTGAAACTTTTTGCACAATATTTCTATAAAAAATGTTTATTGTGTCCTAATGTTTCAGATTTTTTGGAGTTACATAAGTATGGTAGATGTTCAGATTGCTACACACTGTTCTGTTGCTGACAGATTTTGTTTTTGATGCGTTTTTTGCTAGTTTTGATGAAACTATCAATTTTATTGGTGGTATAAGCCATAGAGAAGTTATAATACAATAGCTACAATGCAAAAATAAAATAAGAATGGGTTTGCAACAGTACTTGAAGTGGTGATTTGCTTTGTTATACTAACAGATCTCACGAGGGTTTTGTTAAGTTTTGTGTGATTGAACTTTTCAAGTTTTGGGTGAGATCATGATGGATGAAGGAATAAGGAGTGGCAAGAGCCTAAACTTGGGATGACCGAGGCATCCCAAGGTTATATGCAAGGACTCCCAAGCAACTAAGCTTGGGGATGCCCCAGAAGGCATCCCCTCTTTTTTCTAACGACCATCGGTAATTTTATTTGGAGTTATATTTTTATTCGTCACGTGATATGCGTAAATTCTTGGAGCGTCGTGTGACTTCTTTTTTTCTTTTAGTAATGCACCATGCTGGTATGGGATAGTCCTTGGTTGATTTATAATATGCTTCATGCACTTCACTTATATCTTTTGAGTATGACTTTATAGAATGCTTCATGTTCTTCACTTATATCATTTGAAGTTTGGATTGCCTATTTCTCTACACATAGAAAACCGCCATTTGTAGAATGCTCTTTTGCTTCACTTATATTTGTTGGAGCATGGGCATATCTTATTTAGAAATAATTAAACTCTCATGCTTCGATATATCTATTTAGGGAGTTGACATGAATTGGTCATTCACATGGTTAGTCATAAAATCCTACATAAAACTTGTAGACCACTGAATATGATATGTTTGATTCCTAATAGTTTTGCAATATAAATATGGTGATATTAAGTCATGCTAGTGATTAATTGTGGACTGGTAGAAATACGTGTGTTAAGGTTTGTGATTCCCGAAGCATGCACGTATGGTGAACCATTATGTGATGAAGTCAGGGCATGATTTATCTTTTGATTGTCTTCCTTATGGGTGGCGGTCGGGGACGAGAGATGGTCCTTTCCTACCAATCTATCCCCCTAGGAGCATGCATATTAGTACATTGTTTCGATGGCAAATAATCTTTTGCAATAAGTATGTGAGTTCTTTATGACTAATGTTGAGTCCATGGATTATACAAACTCTCACCCTTCCACCATTGCTAGCCTCTCTAGTACTGCACAACTTTCGCCGGTGCATTAAACTCACCATATTCCCTTCCTCAAAACAGCCACCATACCTACCTATTATGGCATTTCCATAGCCATTCCGAGATATATTGCCATGCAACTCCCACCGTTCCATTTATTATGACACGCACCAACATTGTCATATTGCTTTGCATGATCGTAAGATAGCTAGCATGATGTTTTCATGGCTTGTCCGTTTTTTTGAAGCCATTGCTATGCTAGATCATTGCACATCCCGGTACACCGCCGGAGGCATTCATATAGAGTCATATCTTTGTTCTAGTACCGAGTTGTAATTCTTGAGTTGTAAGTAAATAAAAGTGTGATGATCATCGTTATTAGAGCATTGTCCCATGTGAGGAAAAGATGATGGAAGCTATGGTTCCTTCACGAGTTGGGATGAGTCTCCAAACTTTATAAAATAAAAAGAGGCCAAAGAGCCCAAAACAAAAAAAATAAAAATAAAAAATATGAGAGAAAAAGAGAGAAGGGGCAATGCTACTGTCGCGGGATATCCGCGACCACCTATGGGACCGGGTGTCCCCTTGCCGGTTCGGCAGGGGGACGTCGCGTTGCACAAAGAGCAGATCAGCGCACGGCAGCATGACAGAGATCACACAAGAAATTTTCCCAGGTTCGGGCCGCCGCGAGGCGTAAGACCCTACTCCTGCTTTGGTGGATTGATGGTGTAATGAGTGTAGTGATGCATAGTACACTTGCCCGACAAGGTATGCCTCGGGGCTGTAGCAACTACTCGTGTATGGTGGCTTGGGTTTGTCAACTTTCTTACCTTTTAACCCCTCCTATGAGGCCATGGGCCTCCTTTTATAGATTAAGGGGTCACCACAATGGCAAAGTGGTCATTATCCACTGTTATGATAACAAACAGTGCTATCATACCTAACTCTGCGGGCTGACAGGGTGCATTTAATGCACCGCTTAGTGTCACATCACTGGCCGCCCAGCAAGGCCTGCCGGGCTATTTTGCCAGCTCCGCACCTGTTCTCTTGACATGTCGCAGGACGGGTGTCATCTGTGGGTTTCTTCTATAGGAGATGGTTGCCATGTGGCAGATGGCTGCCACTCAATCACCTTGCGGCTTGACACCGCACTGATTGATGACGTGAGTCATGTTGGAGTGGTTGGTGGGGTGGTTCTGCCCCCGCGAGTCCCGGCAGGCTCTGCCGGGGAGTCTTAGTTGCTTGCTTCCGGTGGTGGCCTCGCCCCTTGCCGGGCCCGCTTGCCCGGCAAGGGAGGCCCTTCTCTTGCCGATATCTTGCCCCTCTGGATCGATCTTGGTTCCTCTGAGCTGCATGTTGGTTCTTCAAATCTCTTGGTTCTTCAATCTCTGGCTTGTCCTTGGCTTGTATGTGCATGAGTCAGGGGAAAACGTATACCCCTGTATATTCTGCCTGACATAAGCCCCCGGGCCTGAGCCATACGTGTCACGTGGCACGTTGGGTTAGGCCCGGACACGTGGCAAGAGAGGGCTGTGGGCGACGGTTTGCCATAATGACCAGTCAATCCAACGTCCACTTTTGCGTAATTACTACGCATCGTGGGGTCGTGGGGACTATTGCGGTTAAGGTAAAACGATAACTTTCTAAAGCGTCACACCCCTGCCCCACTTTCCCATTCTTAAGAGCAGGGAAAATTGGTGCGACACGATCCATCTGTCTCTCGCTCCGCTCCCATCTTCTTCCTCCGCAAGCCAAGCGACAGTTCCTCATCTTGCTTCTCCTTCCGCCGCCACTCAATGAATCCCTCCCCTCTCCAGGTTGCCACAGCAATGGGGAAGAAACCCGCGAAGAAGCTGACGACCGCGGCGAAGGAGCCCGTCGCTGAGGGAAACAAAAGGTCGGCGGAGCTAAACAAGAAGCAGAGCGAGGGCGTCGTCTTCATTCCATCCAACTTGAGCGGCCCCGTCCTTCAGGCGAAGTATGGGTGTCTGTGGGGGCGGCCCGTTGAGAAAGGGCACGGAGCGCCCGTGGTCTACGAAGCGAGTGAGGTGAATCCCCCCGATTCTTATCGGTTCTTCGCCGCTTATTTCATCTGCGGTCTGTGCCCTCCTTTTTCCGAGTTCTTTGAGGCAATCATGAACGTCTATGGATTTCACCTCCTTGATTTCACGCCGAATGCAATGGCGACCATGACCATCTTCGCGCATTTGTGCGAGAATCTCGTCGGGGTGAAGCCCAATGTGGATCTATTCCGGCATTACTTCGTCCCGCGGGTGGATAGCAGAATCAACCATTCTGGGATCATCAGTTGGATACCACAGTCGAAGAAGAATTACCACCCGGGGCACCAACGCGAGAGATGGGATGAATGGAGAGGAGATTGGTGTTGGATCCAGGACAAGGAAGCCCCTGAGTTTTGTGAAGCGCGGCAAGAGTGTGTCGAGCGCGACAAGAATTGGCATGCCAAGGGCCTTTCTGAGGACAGGTTGCGCCCGACAATCAATAGGATCATCCGCTTGGCAGCTGCCGGGTTAACCATCGAGCATGTGGGGGCAGACTTTCTCCTCCGCCGCATCTCACCGCTGCAGGAGAGGGACAGGCATGTGTAGGGGAACGTAGTAATTTCAAAAAATTTCCTACGCACACGCAAGATCATGGTGATGCATAGCAACGAGAGGGGAGAGTGTTTTCTACGAACCCTCGTAGACCGAAAGCGGAAGCGTTATATCAACGCGGTTGATGTAGTCATACGTCTTCACGATCCGACCGATCCAAGCACCGTTACTCTGGCACCTCCGAGTTCTTGGCACACGTTCGGCTCGATGACGTTCCACGGGCTCCGATCCAGCAAAGCTTCGGGGAAGAGTTCCGTCAGCATGACGGCGTGGTGACGATCTTGATGTTCTACTGTCGCAGGGCTTCGCCTAAGCACCGCTACAATATGACCGAGGTGGAATATGGTGGAGGGGGGCACCGCACATGGCTAAGGAACGATCTCAATGATCAACTTGTGTGTCTTGGGGTGCCCCCCTTCCCCCGTATATAAAGGAGCAAGGGGGAGGCCGTCCAGCCTAGAGAGGCACGCCAAGGGAGGGGGAGTCCTCCTCCTAGTAGGAGTAGGACTCCCCTTTCCTAGTCCAACTAGGAGGGGGAAGGGGGGAAGGAAGGAGAGGGAGAGGGAGAGGGAAAGGGGGGCCGCGCCCCCCTCCTTGTCCAATTCGGACTCCTCATGGGGGGGGGGCGCCACCTCCTGGCGCGGCCCTCTCTCTCCCCTCGCGGCCCAATAAGGCCCATACTTCCCCCGGGGGGTTCCGGTAACCCCTCCGGCACTCCGGTAATATCCGAAACCTCTCGGAACCATTCCGATGTCCGAACATAGCCGTCCAATATATCAATCTTTATGTCTCGACCATTCCGAGACTCCTCGTCATGTCCGTGATCACATCCGGGACTCCAAACTCCTTCGGTACATCAAAATGCATAAACTCATAATAACTGTCATCGTAACCTTAAGCGTGCGGACCCTACGGTTCGAGAACAATGTAGACATGACCGAGACACGTCTCCGGTCAATAACCAATAGCGGGACCTGGATGCCCATATTGGCTCCTACATATTCTACGAAGATCTTTATCGGTCAGACCGCATAACAACATACGTTGTTCCCTTTGTCCATCGGTATGTTACTTGCCCGAGATTCGATCATCGGTATCCAATACCTAATTCAATCTCGTTACCGGCAAGTCTCTTTACTCGTTCCGTAATACATCATCCCGCAACTAACTCATTAGTTGCAATGCTTGCAAGGCTTAAGTGATGTGCATTACCGAGAGGGCCCAGAGATACCTCTCCCACAATTGGAGTGACAAATCCTAATCTTGAAATACGCCAACCCAACATCTACCTTTGGTGACACCTGTAGTACTCCTTTATAATCACCCAGTTACGTTGTGACGTTTGGTAGCACCCAAAGTGTTCCTCCGGCAAACGGGAGTTGCATAATCTCATAGTCAAAGGAACATGTATAAGTCATGAACAAAAGCAATAGCAACATACTAAACGATCGGGTGCTAAGCTAATGGAATGGGTCATGTCAATCAGATCATTCAACTAATGATGTGACCTTGTTAATCAAATGACAACTCCTTTGTCCATGGTTAGGAAACTTAACCATCTTTGATTAACAAGCTAGTCAAGTAGAGGCATACTAGTGACACTCTGTTTGTCTATGTATCCACACATGTATTATGTTTCCAGTTAATACAATTCTAGCATGAATAATAAACATTTATCATGATATGTAAGGAAATAAATAATAACTTTATTATTGCCTCTAGGGCATATTTCCTTCAGTCTCCCACTTGCACTAGAGTCAATAATCTAGGTCACATCACCATGTGATTAACTTACATCACCTTGTGATTAACTTCGATAGTTCACATCATCATGTGATTAACACCCATAGTTCACATCGCCATGTGACCAACACCCAAAGGGTTTGCTAGATTCAGTAATCTAGTTCACATCGCTATGTGATTAGCACCCAAAGAGTACTAAGGTGTGATCATGTTTTGCTTGTGAGAGAAGTTTAGTCAACGGGTCTGCCACATTCAGATCCGTTATGTATTTTGCAATTTTCTATGTCTACAATGCTCTGCACGGAGCTACTCTAGCTAATTGCTCCCACTTTCAATATGTATCTAGATCGAGACTTTAGAGTTATCCAGATCGGTGTCAAAACTTGCATCGATGTAACCCTTTACGACGAACCTTTTGTCACTTCCATAATCGAGAAACATATCCTTATTCCACTAAGGATAATTTTGACCGCTGTCCAGTGATATACTCCTAGATCACTATTGTACTCCCTTGCCAAACTCAGTGTAGGGTATACAATAGATCTGGTACACAGCATGGCATACTTTATAGAACCTATGGCCAAGGCATAGGGAATGACTTTCATTCTCTTTCTATCTTCTGCCGTGGTCGAGTTTTGAGTCTTTACTCAACTTCATACCTTGTAACACAGGAAAGAACTTTTTCTTTGACTGTTCCATTTTGAACTACTTCAAAATCTTGTCAAGGTATGTACTCATTGAAAACTTATCAAGCGTCTTGATCTATCTCTATAGATCTTGATGCTCAATATGTAAGCAGCTTTACCGAGGTCCTTCTTCGAAAAACTCCTTTCAAACACTCCTTTATGCTTTGCAGAATAATTCTACATTATTTCCGATCAACAATATGTCATTTACATATACTTATCAGAAATGCTGTAGTGCTCCCACTCACTTTCTTGTAAATACAGGCTTCACCGCAAGTCTGTATAAAACTGTATGCTTTGATCAACTCATCAAAGCGTATATTCCAACTCCGAGATGCTTGCACCAGTCCATAGATGGATCGCTGGAGCTTGCACATTTTGTTAGCACCTTTAGGATTGACAAAACCTTCTGGTTGCATCATATACAACTCTTCTTTAATAAATCCATTAAGGAATGCAGTTTTGTTTTATCTGTTTGCCAGATTTCATAAAATGCGGCAATTGCTAACATGATTCGGACAGACTTAAGCATAGATATGAGTGAGAAACTCTCATCATAGTCAACACCTTGAACTTGTCGAAAACCTTTTTGCGACAATTCTAGCTTTGTAGATAGTAACACTACTATCTGCGTTCGTCTTCCTCTTGAAGATCCATTTATTTTCTATGGCTTGCCGATCATCGGGCAAATCCATCAAAGTCCATACTTTGTTCTCATACATGGATCATATCTCAGATTTCATGGCCTCAAACCATTTCGCGGAATCTGGGCTCATCATCGCTTCCTCATAGTTCGCAAGTTTGTCATGGTCTAGTAACATGACTTCCAGAACAGGATCACCGTACCACTCTGGTGTGGATCTCACTCTGGTTTACCTACGAGATTCGGTAGTAACTTGATCTGAAGTTTCATGATCATCATCATTAGCTTCCTCACTAATTGGTGTAGTAGTCACAAGAACAAATTTCTGTGATGAACCACTTTCCAATAAGGGAGCAGATACAGTTACCTTATCAAGTTCTACTTTCCTCCCACTCACTTCTTTCGAGAGAAACTCCTTCTCTAGAAAGGATCCATTCTCAGCAACGAATATCTTGCCTTCAGATCTGTGATAGAAGGTGTACCCAACTGCCTCCTTTGGGTATCCTATGAAGACACATTTCTCCGATTTGGGTTTGAGCTTATCAGGATGAAACTTTTTCATATAAGCATTGCAACCCCAAACTTTAAGAAATGACAACTTTGGTTTCTTGCTAAACCATAGTTCATATAGTGTCGTTTCAACGGATTTAGATGGTGCCCTATTTAACGTGAATGCAGCTGTCTCTAATGCATAACCCCAAAACGATAGTGGTAAATCGGTAAGAAACATCATAGATTGTACTATATCCCATAAAGTACGGTTATGACATTCGGACACACCATTATGCTGTGGTGTTCCAGGTGGCATGAATTTGTGAAACTATTCCACATGGTTTTAACTGAAGGCCAAACTCGTAACTCAAATATTTTACCTCTGCGATCATATCGTAGAAACTTTTATTTTCTTGTTATGATGATTCTCCACTTCACTCTGAAATTCTTTGAACTTTTCAAACATTTCAGACTTATGTTTCATCAAGTAGATATACCCATATCTGCTCAAATCATCTGTGAAGTTCTGAAAATAATGATACTTGTCGCGATCCTTAATATTCATCGGACCACATACATCAGTATGTATGATTTCCAACAAATCTGTTGATCGCTCCATTGTTCCGGAGAACGGAGTCTTAGTCATCTTGCCCATGAGGCATGGTTCACAAACATCAAGTGATTCATAATCAAGTGATTCCAAAAGTCCATCAGCATGGAGTTTCTTCATGCGCTTTACACCAATATGACTTAAACTGCAGTGCCACAAATAAGTTGCACTATCATTATTAACTTCGCATCTTTTGGCCTCAATATTATGAACATGTGTATCACTACGATCGAGATCCAGCAAACCATTTTTTGGGTGTGTATAACCATAGAAGGTTTTATTCATGTAAACAGAACAACAATTGTTCTCTAACTTAAATGAATAACCATATTGCAATGGACATGATCAAATCATATTCATGCTCAACGCAAACACCAAATAACACTTATTTAGTTTCAACACTAATCCCGAAAGTATAGGGAGTGTGTGATGATGATCATATCAATCTTGGAACCACTTCCAACACACATCGTCACTTCACCCTTAACCAGCCTCTGTTTATTCTACAACTCCCATTTCGAGTTACTAATCTTAGCAACTGAACTAGTATCAAATACTGAGGGGTTGCTATAAACACTAGTAAAGTACACATCAATAACATGTATATCAAATATACTTTTGTTTACTTTGCCATCCTTCTTATCCACCAAATACTTGGGGTAGTTCCGCTTCCAATGACCAGTCCCTTTGCAGTAGACGCACTCAGTCTCAGGCTTAGGTCCAGACTTGGGCTTCTTCACTTGAGCAGCAACTTGCTTGCCGTTCTTCTTGAAGTTCCCCTTCTTCCTTTTGCCCTTTTCTTCAAACTAGTGGTCTTGTTAACCATCAACACTTGATGTTTTTCTTGATTTCTACCTTCGTTGATTTCAGCATCACGAAGAGCTTGGGAATTGTTTCCGTTATCCCTTGCATATTATAGTTCATCACGAAGTTCTACTAACTTGGTGATGGTGACTAGAGAATTTTGTCAATCACTATCTTATCTGGAAGATTAACTCCCACTTGATTCAAGCGATTGTAGTACTCAGACAATCTGAGCACATGCTCACTAGTTGAGCGATTCTTCTCCATCTTTTAGCTACAGAACTTGTTGGAGACTTCATATCTCTCAACTCGGATATTTGCTTGAAATATTAACTTCAACTCGTGGAACATCTCATATGGTCCATGACGTTCAAAAGGTCTTTGAAGTCCCGATTCTAAACTGTTAAGCATGGTGCACTAAACTATCAAGTAGTCATCATATTGAGCTAGCCAAACGTTCATAACGTCTGCATCTGCTCCTGCAATATGTCCGTTACCTAGCGGTGCATCAAGGACATAATTCTTCTGTGCAGCAATGAGGATAAACCTCAGATCACGGATCCAATCCGCATCATTGCTACTAACATCTTTCAACACAATTTTCTCTAGGAACATATCAAAATAAACACAGGGAAGCAACAACGCGAGCTATTGATCTACAACATAGATATGCTAATACTACCAGGACTAAGTTCATGACAAATTAAAGTTCAATTAATCATATTACTTAAGAACTCCCACTTAGATAGACATCCCTCTAATCTTCTAAGTGATCACGCGATCCAAATCAAACTAAACCATAACCGATCATCACGTGAAATGGATTAGTTCTCAATGGTGAACATCATCATGTTGATCATATCTACTATATGATTCACGTTCGACCTTTCGGTCTTCGTGTTCCGAGGCCATATCTGCATATGCTAGGCTCGTCAAGTATAACCCGAGTATTCCGCGTGTGCAAAACTGGCTTGCACCCGTTGTAGATGGACGTAGAGCTTATCACACCCGATCATCACGTGGTGTCTGGGCATGAGGAACTTTGGCAACGTTGCATACTCGGGGAGAACACTTCTTGATAATTTAGTGAGAGATCATCTTATAATGCTACCGTCAATCAAAGCAAGATAAGATGCATAAAAAGATAAACATCACATGCAATCAATATAAGTGATATGATATGGCCATCATCATCTTCGTGCTTGTGATCTCCATCTCTGAAGCACCGTCATGATCACCATCGTCACCGGCGCGACACCTTGATCTCCATCGTAGCATCGTTGTCGTCTCGCCAATCTTATGCTTCTACGACTATCGCTACCGCTTAGTGATAAAGTAAAGCATTACAGGGTGATTGCATTGCATACAATAAAGCGACAACCATACGGCTCCTGCCGGTTGCCGATAACTCGGTTACAAAACATGATCATCTCATACAATAAAATATAGCATCATGTCTTGACCATATCACATCACAACATGCCCTGCAAAAACAAGTTAGACGTCCTCTACTTTGTTTGTTGCAAGTTTTACGTGGCTGCTACGGGCTTTAAGCAAGAACTCATCTTACCTACGCATCAAAACCACAACGATAGTTTGTCAAATAGACTCCGTTTTAACCTTCTCAAGGACCGGGCGTAGCCACACTTGGTTCAACTAAAGTTGGTGAGACAGTCTCCCGCAAGCCATCTGTGTGCAAAGCACGTCGAGGGAACCAGTCTCGCGTAAGCGTACGCGTAAGGTTGGTCCGGGTCGTCTCATCCGACAATACCGCTGAACCAAAGTATGACATGCTGGTAGGCAGTATGACTTGTATCGTCCACAACTCACTTGTGTTCTACTCGTGCAAATAACATCAAACCATAAAAACCTAGGCTCGGATGCCACTGTAGGGGAACGTAGTAATTTCCAAAAATTTCCTACGCACACGCAAGATCATGGTGATGCATAGCAACGAGAGGGGAGAGTGTTGTCTACGTACCCTCGTAGACCGAAAGCTGAAGCGTTATATCAACGCGGTTGATGTAGTCGTACGTCTTCACGATCCGACCGATCCAAGCACCGTTACTCCGGCACCTCCGAGTTCTTGGCACATGTTCGGCTCGATGACGTTCCCCGGGCTCCGATCCAGCAAAGCTTCCGGGAAGAGTTCCGTCAGCACGACGGCGTGGTGACGATCTTGATGTTCTACTGTCGCAGGGCTTCGCCTAAGCACCGCTACAATATGACCGAGGTGGAATATGGTGGAGGGGGGCGCCGCAGACGGCTAAGGAACGATCTCAATGATCAACTTGTGTGTCTTGGGGTGCCCCCTGCCCCCGTATATAAAGGAGCAAGGGGGAGGCCGGCCGGCCTAGAGAGGCGCGCCAAGGGAGGGGGGAGTCCTCCTCCTAGTAGGAGTAGGACTCCCCTTTCCTAGTCCAACTAGGAGGGGGAAGGGGGGAAGGAAGGAGAGGGAGAGGGAGAGGGAAAGGGGGGCCGTGCCCCCCCTCCTTGTCCAATTTGGACTCCTCATGGGGGGGGCGCGCCACCTCCTGGCGCGGCCCTCTCTCTCCCCTCGCGGCCCAATAAGGCCCATACTTCCCCCGGGGGGTTCCGGTAACCCCTCCGGCACTCCGGTAATATCCGAAACCTCTCGGAACCATTCCGATGTCCGAACATAGCCGTCCAATATATCAATCTTTATGTCTCGACCATTCCGAGACTCCTCGTCATGTCCGTGATCACATCCGGGACTCCAAACTCCTTTGGTACATCAAAATGCATAAACTCATAATAACTGTCATCGTAACCTTAAGCGTGCGGACCCTACGGTTCAAGAACAATGTAGACATGACCGAGACACGTCTCCGGTCAATAACCAATAGCGGGACCTGGATGCCCATATTGGCTCCTACATATTCTACGAAGATCTTTATCGGTCATACCGCATAACAACATACGTTGTTCCCTTTGTCCATCGGTATGTTACTTGCCCGAGATTCGATCATCGGTATCCAATACCTAATTCAATCTCGTTACCGGCAAGTCTCTTTACTCGTTCCGTAATACATCATCCCGCAACTAACTCATTAGTTGCAATGCTTGCAAGGCTTAAGTGATGTGCATTACCGAGAGGGCCCAGAGATACCTCTCCCACAATTGGAGTGACAAATCCTAATCTTGAAATACGCCAACCCAACATCTACCTTTGGTGACACCTGTAGTACTCCTTTATAATCACCCAGTTACGTTGTGACGTTTGGTAGCACCCAAAGTGTTCCTCCGGCAAACGGGAGTTGCATAATCTCATAGTCAAAGGAACATGTATAAGTCATGAACAAAAGCAATAGCAACATACTAAACGATCGGGTGCTAAGCTAATGGAATGGGTCATGTCAATCAGATCATTCAACTAATGATGTGACCTTGTTAATCAAATGACAACTCCTTTGTCCATGGTTAGGAAACTTAACCATCTTTGATTAACAAGCTAGTCAAGTAGAGGCATACTAGTGACACTCTGTTTGTCTATGTATCCACACATGTATTATGTTTCCAGTTAATACAATTCTAGCATGAATAATAAACATTTATCATGATATGTAAGGAAATAAATAATAACTTTATTATTGCCTCTAGGGCATATTTCCTTCAGCCTGCATGGCTATATGGCGGTGCTGCGGATAGGATGAGGCTGCTGCAGGGGCTGGACAATAATTTGTCAGCTTATGGCCATGCTTGGTTGTGCGACCGGCTATTTGGTCGCTTCGAGATGTTCAAGCACCCGGCAACCGTTGTTCCTTTGAACATCAACTCTACCCAGGATCAAATACTGAAGTGGATGCCGGATTGCAACGCTGAGGGAGTATCAGGCACTTGGCGGCTCCCTTCTCTTGATGAAGAGCTCCAGTGGTCGAGCACCTTGGTGGAGAAGGCCACCAGGGCCAAAGATGGAATGTACAAACACACCTCTTCTGCGGAGGTAGCATATATTCTAAAGAGAGTTGCGGAGGACAAGGATGCCCGCCACGCAAAAATGGAGAAGGCCACAAAGGCCAGGAAGGGCAAAGGGAAGGCTGGGAATGGGAGCTCTTCCCAGGGCGGAAGCAAGGCGCAAGCCACGGAAGACACTGCCGGGGAAGAGCTTGCCGAGGATAACTTCGCCGGGTTAGATGCTCTAGCCACGGCAGCAAAGGAGCTCCAGGAGGGAGAGGAGGCGGAGGGGGAGGGGAGCGCGGCAGCGGCCCCTAAAGAGGAGTGGCTTGCGGAAGGATCGCATGCCCCTGCGCCGGACCCAGACCAGCGTACCCGCAGGCGTGCTGCAGCCCGGGGAGAGGCGACCTCCAACCCAACGCCACCCACCAAGAAGGTGAAGAAGACCTCCACCAGGAGCACTAAGGCCGAGGTGGCGTGTCGCCAATCTCCTCGCCTTGCTCAGGCTAAGGCACCTTCCGCTAAACGGCCTGTGACCTCAGAGGAGGAGTACAGCCTCCGCTCTGACTCGAGCTCTTCGCAGAGCTTGCCTTCCCCGGAGCTCTTGATATCACGGCAGGCACCGAAGCTGTCCGGGAGCTCCACCCTTCCATCTCAAAAGAGAGAGAGAGAGAGGGAGTCCCCTCCTCCCGCAGAATTCAAATTTACCTCCGTGCTCATCGCGGAAGAGTAAGGAGGGTCTTTCTTTGTGGTAGACATCTCCCTAAGCATATTTGAACATTTTTGCTGACTAACCTCTTACCTTTGTTTGTTGTTGTTGATCAGGGAGGTGGAGGAGGACACAGAGATGCTCGTCCATCGTCCGTGGAAGAGGCTCCAATGCATAGGGTCGCTGGAGGGCATGGAGAGCTCGGCCTTGGCGGGGACGGATGCAGAAGACCCCCTGCCGAGCCCTTGGTCGAGCCCCCGGCCCGGGAGCGGAGGCCCGGTCCCGCCTGCTGGGGATGACGGGGACCGCCTCTCTGAGCCCCAAGTGGAGGAGAAGGCGAGACAACGCAGGGCGAGCCCTTCCTCCAGGGGCATGCCTCCTCAGTCGTTCAAGCTAAAAAGGTCGTTGCGGATCCCTCCGCGGCAGAGACCGTGCAGAAGGCTGCCGAGCCCACTCTGGCAGAGGGCAAGGCTCGCAACCCGGCAACAACTGCTGCCGGGAAATGGAGATCCCTGCCCGGCAGACTTCCCCAGGTATTTTGTTTAGTTATTCTTTTCGTTTATGCTCTGGCTGCTTCCATTGGCTTGTTTATTCACTTTGAGACTCCCATTCCTTCGTTTGCTCACTGGCCTCTTTCATCTGCAAGCCCTAGGCCAAAGAACCAGACTTGTTGGAGGTGGTGGCGGACATAGGGGGGTCCGCCGCAGATGAAGCCGCGAAGGTCGCGGCTGCTGAGGGGCAGGATCTCGCTGTCGGGGGAACACTAGGTTCCTTGGTAGTGGTGGAGCATTCTCTGGAGAGCGCCTCGATGGAGGAAGTGGTCATCGAGGCGAATATTCCTCTTCAAACCATGGGTCCACTCCCTTCTTCCAGGGGCGCTGCTGATGCCCTGCCGTCTTCCTCAAACACACTGGCCATGGTGTCATTGTTGCCTGGTATCGAAGCCCCCGGGCCATCCTTGACAGACGCAGAGCTTGACATAGAGCTTCAGCGTCTTCTGGCACCGCTGCGTCTGGGAGGTGGGGAGGTTGATGACTCAGCCGCCATCACCAAGGATTTCTCTTTCATTGAGTCCATGGCGGTGGGCTTGAAGTAAATGCAGGCCCGACACAACAAGAAGTGGCAGGAGCTCAAGGAGCGGCGTGAATCTGCCGGCAAAGTGGATCAGAGGCTGAAGGACAAGTGCCTAGAGTTGCATGAATAACATGACAAGCAGTTTAAGGCACTCATGAAGCAGCAAGAGATCCTTCACATGATGAGGGAAGATGTCGTGGCTTGGGAGGGGCGCCTGGCGGATCACCAAGCATCTTTGGATGCCAGGGAGCAAGAGATCTCCCTTCGGGAGGAGAATCTTGAAGCTACCCTCCGCGCCAAGGATGAGAGTTTGGAGAACTTGGTGCAGCAACGCACCAAAGAACTGAAGGACAAGCACGGGGCTGTTTTGGACATCCTTGCTAATGATCATGCTGCCCAGCTGAAGAAGCTTGTCGAAGATCTGGATGCCGCATCCTCTGCCAAGGATGAGCTTGACCGACAGGTGGCCAGACTGAATGAAGACCTTGCCGGGAGTGCCAAGGAGGTGGAGGCACTCAAAGAAGAGGCACAACAAGCATAGCTTCACCCGGCTGATGTGCAGTCACAACTCTCCTCCAAGACCCAAAGCCTTGAGGCCGCAAATAGCAACATTTCTGATATGAAGGCAAGGATCGGCTTGCTGGAGCAGTCGGCAGAGTCCCTTGAATCCCGGCAGCGGTTGTTGTCTAAGGATTTGGAAAATGCCAAGCGTCTCCAGCAAGACGCAGAGGACAGGGTGAAGAATTGGGTCGACATGAGAAACCTCTGGATCAAGAGCCTGATTGATATTGCAAAACGCCTTGGAGCCCAAGCTGCGGCGATGGGCATGGACGACCCAGTCTACTCAGCCAGCGAGTATGAGGTCCCGAGTGTCAAGCTGGCGATCTGCTTTGACGAGTTGATCGACAAGTTTAAGGTGCATGAAGAGGGGAGGGCCAAGCATTTCGCGACCGAGTCATGGAGGCTCGCTCGCAACGCCCTCTTCATGGTCTTGAGCAACATCGCCTGTCGCCACCCAGAGCTCGATCTTGATGACGACTTCAGGAAGCTGCCAGTGGGTGCTGACGTTGCTGCCACTGAGGAGAAGGCCGCTCCCCGTGCCGGCAGGGTTCTCTGCATTTAAGTTATTCCTTCTGGTCCTATAACAAAACATGACGCATCTTCCGTGTTTAGTCATCTTATCTCTAGTACTTGTGCGAGGCTGATACTTCTAGCTGGTTCTTTAAATGCGTGTTTATCCCTTTCAACTCTATATGCTCGTGTTCGTATAATCAATTCCTATGCATGCTCTGGATGCCTGCCGATATCATATTGCCGCGATTGTCGTAAGGGGCCGGCCCTTAACAGTCATCTTGGCGTGGATGCATCTCGGCAGGTTTTTCCTAGGCAGCTCTCGATGTAGCCTCTCATCCTGCGAGCGTGGCTCTGGACAGGACGATGGTGCGATCAAAGAAACTAGCCAAGGTTCCATCGCGTGAGGGCTTTCACGATACGAACACTCACTGCAGTGAAGGGATAAACGACTGCAAAAATCTGAAACGCATCAAAAGGTCATAACGTGGACTTAGCTTTCATTTTTTAGCTTCTTTTTTGTGTGCCGGGCCGTGCACGTTTGACGCGTCCGCGACGCCTAGAGAAGTAGAAGGCAATCAGGTGATTCCCTTGCTCCCAGCAAGGGCCAGAATGTATTTCTTGTAGCTGGCATGCATAGGGGCATGGCGTCCGGCTTCTCTGGTCTCCTTCCTTTTTTGCTTCCCCTCCCCTTGAGTCAGTGCAGCGGCTACCGTCGCATGGGCTATGCCAGTGCGGGCAGCCTTGCTGAAATGTGCTTGCCGGGGCACCAGTCGATGGACTCATACCAGCATTCTGCTCAGGATTACCCATGGCTGGGAAAATGCTGAACCGAGTGTCACATGGTAATCGTCGACATCGATGATGCCGAGGCTAAAGCAACTCGACTGCTGACGAGGTGGAGGGACAGGAAGGAGGGAGCACATGCCCGCATGCCTTGTGCCCCTTCGTCCGGATAGCGTTCTGATGGTGATGACGCCATATGAACCACCGGGGTAAGTCCAACGTCATCAACCATGGTCTTGGTAGTGACCGTCGCTACGGCAAATCTTGGAGAGCGACAACACGGTGCGAGAATGGATTTTCCCCAGCTCCGCTTCTGCGCCTCCACGGGCGCCATGGTCAATGGCGCCGTCGAAGATGAGGATGGTGATGAAGATGACGCATTGCACATGCTTTCAGGTTCGCGCAAGCGAGCCCCCTACCTGGAGCGCCAAAGATGTCGTGGGATATCCGTGACCACCTATGGAACCGGGTGGCCCCTTGCTGGTTAGGAGTGGTGATGTCGCGTTGCACAAAGAGCAGATCAGCGCACGACAGCACAACAGAGAGCACACAAGAAATTTACCTAGGTTCGGGCCGCCGCAAGGCATAAGACCCTACTCCTGCTTTGGTGGATAGATGGTGGAATGAGTGTGGTGATGCATAGTACACTTGCCCGACAATGTATGCCTCGGGGCTGTAGCAACTACGCGCGTATGGTGGCTTGGGTTTGTCAACTTTCTAACCTTCTAACCCCTCCTACGAGTGCCATGGGCCTCCTTTTATAGATTAAGGGGTCACCAAAGTGGCAAAGTGGTCATTATCCACTGATATGATAGCAAACAATGCTATCATACCTAACTCTGCGGGCTGACAGTGTGCATTTAATGCACCACTTAGTGTCACATCACTGGCCGCCGGCCAAGGCCTGCCGGGCTATCTCGCCAGCTCCGCACCTGTTGTCTTGACACGTTGCAGGATGGGTGTCATCTGTGGGTTTCTTCTGTAGGATATGGCTGCCATGTGGCGAATGGATGCCACTCAATCACCTTGCGGCTTGACAGCGCACTGATTGACGACGTGAGTCATGTTTGAGTGGTTGATGGGGTGGTTCTTCCCCCATGAGCCCCGGCAGGCTCTGCCAAGGAGTCTTTGTTGCTTGCTTCTGGTGGTGGCCTCGCCCCTTGCCAGGACCGCTGCCCAGCAAGGGAGGCCCTTCTCTTGCTGATATCTTGCCCCTCTGGCTCGGTCTTGGTTCCTCTGAGCTGCATGTTGGTTCTTCAATCTCTAGCATGTCCTTGGCTTGTCCGTGCACGAGTCAGGGGAAAATGTATACCCCTGTATATTTTCCCGACAGCTACTATCATTTACCACACTTGTGCTTCAGTGTAGCACCATGTTTTTCATATAGAGAGTCTCCTATGTTTTCACTTTCATATACTAGTAAGAATTTTTCATTATAGAACTTGGCTTGTATATTCCGATGATGGGCTTCCTCAAATGTTTGACGTCTACATGAGCAAGCAAGTTGGATGCACACCCACTTAGTTTTCTTTTGATCTTTCATACACTTATAGCTCTTGTGCATCCGTTGCATGGCAACCCCTACTCACTTGCATCGATATCAATTTATGGGCATCTCCATAGCCCATTAATTTGCCCAGTTGATGCAAGACTTTCTCCCTTTTTGTCTTCTCCACACAACCTCCACCATCATATTCTATTCCACCTATAGTGTTATATCCAGGCTCACGCTCATGTATTGCATGAAAGTTGAAAAGGCTTGAGAACATTAGAAGTACGAAACAATTGCTTGGCTTGTCATCGGGGTTGTGCATGATGAAAAACTTTGTGTGATGAAGATGGAGCATATCCAGTCTATATGATTTTGTAGGGACAACTTTCTTTGGCCATGTTATTTTGGGAAGACATGATTGCTTTATTAGTATGCTTGAAGTATTATTGTAGTAATATCAGATGATAGACTATTGCTTTGAATCACTCGTGTCTTAATATTCATGCCATGATTACATTATATGATCAAGATTTAGGTAGCATTCCACATCAAACATTATCTTTTTTATAATTTACCTACTAAAGGATGAGCAGGAATTAAGCTTGGGGATGCCGATACGTCTCCGTCGTATCGAGTGCCTAGTGCTAGTTCCTGTTTGTTACATGTTTTTTGTTTCGAAGAATATCCATACCAAACGAGGTCCAAACGCAATAAAAACTTACAGATATATTTTTGGAATATATGTGAGTTTTGGTAATTGGTATCAACGCGAGACGATGCCCGAGGGGCCCACAAGTCCTGGAGGCGCGCCCCTCCCCAGTGCACAGCCAGGAGGCTTGTGGCCACCCCGTAAGGCGGTTGGTGCCCTTCTTCGCCGCAAGAAATCTAATATCCGGGTAAAAACTATGTTAAAATTTCAGCCCAATCAGAGTTACGGATCTCTGGGAATTTAAAAACGGTGAAAGGTCACAATTTGGTAATGCAGAAACAAAAGGACACACACACACACACACACACACACAGAGAGAGAGAGAGAGAGAGAGAGAGATCAAATCTCAGAGGGGCACACGCCCCTCCGCCGCCACAGAGGCCAAGGACCTGAGGGGAAACCCTCCTCCTATCTAGGGGGGAGGTCAAGGAAGAAGAAGAAGGAGGGGGGCTTTGTCCCTCTCTCTCCCGGTGGCGCCGGGACGCCGCCGGGGCAATCATCATGTGACGACGATCTACTCCAACAACTCCGTAATCTTCACCAACACCTCCATCATCTTCCCCCATCTATATACAGTGGTTCGCTCTCCCGCAACCCCCTGTACGCTCTACTTGAACATGGTGCTTTATGCTTCATATTATTATCCAATGATGTGTTGCCATCCTATGACGTCTGAATAGATTTTTGTTGTCCTATCGGTGATTGGTGAATTGCTATGATTGGTTTAATTTGCCTGTAGTTATGTTGCTATCCTTTGGTGCCCATCATATTAGCGTGCATGTGGATCACACGATAGGGTTAGTTGTATGTTGATAGGACTATGTATTGGAGGTCAAGGGTGACAACAGCTTCAACCTAGCATAGAAATTGATACATACGGGATTGAAGGGGGACCAATATATCTTAATGCTATGGTTGGGTTTTACCTTAATGAACGTTAGTAGTTGCAGATGCTTTCTAATAGTTCCAATCATAAGTGCATAGAATTCCAAGTAAGGGATGACATGGCAGCAGTGGCCTCTCCCACATAAAACTTGCTATCGGTCTAGTAACGTAGTCAATTGTTTAGGGACAATTCCTCAACTCCTACCACCACTTTTCCACACTCGCTATACTAACTTAATTGTTTATTTATCTAAACAACCCCTGGTTTTTATTTACATGCTCTTTATTACCTTGCGAACCAATCCTACAACACCTACAAAGTACTTCTAGTTTCATACTTGTTCTAGGTAAAGTGAACGTTAAGCATGCGTAGAGTTGTATAGGTGGTCGATAGAACTTGAGGGAATATTTGTTCTACCTTTAGCCCCTCATTGGGTTCGACACTCTTACTTATCAAAAGAGGCTACAACTGATCCCCTACACTTGTGGGTTATCAGGAGACAACTAGGGATTTTCTTGCTTGCAATGATAGAGATGACCTTAAGAAATATTAAGCAAACTGAAAGAAAAATCTTTGAATGCTAGAATGAAATGTGATCCTAAGTTTGATACTTCACCTATCTTTGTTGATTATAAGGATTATGAATTCTCTGTCAACCCAGAGTTAATTACTTTGGTTGAATCTGATCCTTTCCATGGTTATGAATCTGAAACTGTTGTGGCACACCTTACTAAATTAAATGATATAGCCACCCTATTTGCTCATGATGAGAAGATTTGCTACTACTATATCCTCAGATTATTTCCATTCTCATTAAAGGGCGATGATAAGATATGGTATAATAATCTTGCTCATGGTTGTGTGCGTAGTCCCCAGGATATGATTTATTACTTCTCTAAAAAATATTTTCCTGCTCATAAGAGACAAGTAGCCTTACATGAAATATTTAACTTTGTGCAATCAAAGAAGAGAGTCTCCCACAAGGTTGGGGGAGGATTATGCAGTTGCTTAATGCTTTGCCTGATCATCCCCTTAAGAAAAAAGAAATACTTGATATCTTCTATAATGGACTAACCGATGCTTCTAGGGACTTCCTAGATAGTTGTGTGCTGGTTGTGCTTTTAGGGAACAAACTTTTGGACAAGCTGAGGAATTATTGAATAACATATTGAAAAATTAAGATGATTGGACTCTTCCTGAACCATCGCTTAAACCCACTCCGAAGAAGAGGGGTATCTTATATCTCAGTCATGAAGACATGCAAGAGGCAAAGAAATGCATGAAGTGAAAAGGTATTAAAGCAGAGTATGTAAAAAATTTACCTCCTATTGAAGAAATACATGGACTTGATACATCACCATCCAAGGTGGTAGAGGTAAACTCCTTAATGAAATTTGATGAAAAAGACAATCCTTATAATATGCTTCCTATTCAGTGCCTTTATGAGTTTGATAATTACATTAGAAAGAAACATCACTTCAATGAAAATGTTATGAAAAAATTGAAATACAACTCTGATATGATTGATCGTTTGAGTGACTTGTTATTTAGAATCTCTAATGATGTTAGAAGTGTAGGAAAACATGAATCTATGGTTCATACTCAGTTAGAACAAGTTGCTAAATCTCAAAGAGAGTTGCTTGAGGTAATGAATAATAATATCAATGATCATGCTATTAGAGTAGTAACTAGAGGAGGTAGAATAACTCAGGAGCCTCTTTATCCTGAGGGACACCCTAAAAGAATTGAACAAGACTCTCAAAGAGTTAATACTGATGCACCTAGTCCTTCTAAAAAGAAAAAGAAAAATTATAGGACTTTGCATACCTCTAGTGAACCTGAAATAGAAAAATCTCCTAAAGATAATAATGATGTTTCTATCTCTGATGTTGAAACTCAATCTGGTAATGAACATTCATCTAGTGATAATGAAAAAGATAATGAGGATGTTAATGAAGACACTCAACCAAACAATGATAAAGAACCAAATAATGATGTTGAGATAGAACCAGCTGTTGATCTTGATAACCCACAAGCTAAAAGTAAAAGATGTGATAAAAGAGACTTTGTGGCAAGAAAACATGGAAGAGAAAGAGAACCGTGGGTTCAAAAACCCATGACCTTTCCACCTAAACCAACTAAAAAGAAAGATGATGAAGAATTTGAATGCTTTGCTGAAATGCTTAGGCCGGTGTTTTTGTGCACTCGCTTGATTGATATTTTAAAGATGGCCCCTTATGCAAAATAAATGAAAGACATCATCTCTAATAAAAGAAAGATACCTGAAGCTGAAATCTCCACCATGCTTGCTAATTATTCTTTCAAGGATGGAGTACCTAAAAAACTTTGAGATCCGGGAATACCAACTATACCTTGCTCCATCAAAAGAAATTATTTTAAAACGGCTTTGTGTGATTTAGGAGATGGTGTTAGTGTTGTGCCTTTCTCCTTATACAAAAGACTTGATTTGAATAAACTCATACCTACTGAAATATCATTGCAAATGGCTGACAAATCAAATGTCATACCTATCAGTATTTGTGAGGATGTGCCCGTTGTTGTTGCGAATATTACTATCTTAACTGACTTTGTTATACTTGAGATGCCCGAGGATGCCAACATGTCGATTATCCTTGGTAGACCCATCTTGAATACTGCAGGGGCTGTTATTGTTTGCAATAAAAGCAAGATCACTTTTCATATCAATGGTAATGAGCACATGGTGCACTTTTCGAAGGAACAATTTCAAGTGAATGGTATTAATGTTATTGAAAAATCTCCGACACCCAATATTGGAAGTTTTCAACTACCTCTACCTACTGCCAAAAAGAAATATGCAATGCTTATTGTTTGGGACATGCATATCCCCGTTGAGGTAGCTTAGTGTTATACGGAAGTTCTTCAGTGTCATGCTAATGGAAAGTGGTTGTTAATAAGACTTGATCAACCTTATCAATGGATCATTTTTGAGAGGTATGAAGTTGATGAACTTAGCAGGCACTACCTTCTGCTCTCGACCTTTAATTTCTATTTTTCTTAGTTAAATAAAATAAAATGCCATGTTTATCCTGTTTTCTGGATTTTCTGTGCAATAGAAAAATGAACCAAACATAAAGGTTCTCAGAATGCCCTGAAAATTTAATACGATTTTTTCTGAATATTTCTGAATTTTTAGTGCAAATAACATCAGAGGGGGGGGGGTGCACTAGGTGGGCACAACCCACCTGGGTGTGCTAGCAGCCCCAGGTGCGCACTGATATGTCTCCAATGTATCTATAATTTTTTATTGTTCCATGCTATATCATATTCTGTTTTGGATGTTTAATGGGCTTTATTATACACTTATATTATTTCTGGGACTAACCTATTAACCGGAGGCCCAGCCCAAATTCCTATTTTTTGCCTATTTTAGTGTTTCTAAGGAAAAGGATATCAAACGGAGTCCAAACGGAATGAAACCTTCGGGAACGTGATTTTCAGAACAAACATGATCCAGAGGACTTGGAGTCTACGCAAAGTAATTAACGAGGAAGACACGAGGTAGGGGGCGCGCCTACCCCCCTGGGCGCGCCCTCCGCCCTCGTGGGGCCCTCGTTGATCCACTGATGTACTTCTTCCTCCTATATATACCTACATACCCCCAAACTATCAGATACGGAGCCAAAAACCTAATTCCACCGCCGCAACCTTTTTGTGGTGTGTTTGTTGAGACCGATGTATTGTGGGTTTATGATCAAGATTATCTATGAACAATATTTGAATCTCCTCTGAATTCTTTTATGTATGATTGGTTATCCTTGCAAGTCTCTTCGAATTATCAGTATGGTTTGGCCTACTAGATTGATCTTTCTTTCAATGGGAGAAGTGCTTAGCTTTGGGTTCAATCTTGTGGTGTCCTTTCCCAATGACAGCAGGGGCAGCAAGGCACGTATTGTATTGTTGCCATCGAGGATAAAAAGATGGGGTTTATATCATATTGCATGATTTTATCCCTCTACATCATGTCATCTTACTTAAAGCATTACTCTATTCGTATGAACTTAATACTCTAGATGCATGCTGGATAGCGGTCGATGTGTGGAGTAATAGTATGTAGCGACCATACCTCAGACAGACTGACCTCTGTGCATAATGTCATCCCTGGATCGGTAATGCTGACACACATAGTACTTGAAGGATTTATAACAGAGTAGCAATCACACACTTATTACATCGAATGTCTAAAAAGAGAACTTATTACAATAAATATGGCTTAAGGCCATCTAATACGATAACAGCGGAAGGCTTGGACGATAAAGTGAGTCCATCAACTACAACAACATCATTGAGTGAAAGACCACGACATAAGGCTCCTTACTCATCGTCTGAAAAGTCTGCAACATGATACGTTGCAGCCCGAAAACGGGTCAGCACATGGAATATGCTGGCAATATAACACAAAAGAGTAATGAACAGAATAATGCTATCACTACATGTATATTTGGCTGGTGGAGGCTGTATGGTTAATATGTTTTGCAAAAAGCCAATTTTTCCCTACAAAAAAGGAATAATCTTTATTTAACTATCATGGTGGTTGTTAAACATTGAGAATGGTAAACCCCATCTCAATCCGAATAAAAAATAATCATTAACCCCAATCAAATTATATAATTAAGAGTGATGAGATCCACATGATAATTCAAGAGCTAGATACTCAAGATGTCCATAACCGGGGACACGACTAACCATGATTAGGTTGTACACTCTGCAGAGGTTTGTGCACTTTTCCCCACAAGACTGGATCTCGTCCGTTGGATTTCTCGCACTACATAATGTTTGACAAACGGATGACCGAGACACAGTCTTTCCGAAGAGGTCCTCTTAACTGATAGATAGGCCGGTACACTTACAATCCCCTACATCTGCTAGCCCATCATGGAAGGTTTCCCACAACTTAACTATGCCAGAGCCCATAATGGCATGTGGCTGCACACGGAAGTTTCTAGCATGAATAATCTTATGATCCCTTTGAGCCTGGGTGGCAGTCCATAGGACAATCACACAGTACCCCGGGATTTCCAAAAAAAACAGGCAATCACTGGAATTCCCCAGGTGCCTCAATCCACCCAGATGTGTATTTAAGTTGCCACCTTAAGTTGAACCATTAATTAACAATCTCACATCTGTCATGAATACTCTCAAACCCAATCCACGTCTACGAGCATAGCATAGCAATATAAGCGACGTAGAAGTAACTCCCAAGGTTTGATAATAAACAGGTGAATAGGTATTACCTCATCCACTTCCCAACCCACAATTTAATTCAGATCCTAACCATGCAATTGTTTGAGGATTGATCTAATGCAATAAAACTGGGTAGTAAAGAGGTATGATCAAAGTGTTACTTGCCTTGCTGATGATCCGCGAAAGCTAGAGACTCGTAGTAGCACGCTTCACACTCCGGGTACTCTATCGCAAACAAAAAATAAGCAATCAAGCAAGGGCACGGGTAAAACTCAAATAAGAGATCTAACCAGAAGTTCAACTTAAGAACTCCGGTTTGCAAAAAGAATCAAATCGAACGAAGCAACAAAACTCAAACAGCGAAAGAAACAAGCTTCGTTTACTAATCTGGACTAAAGTCAAATTTTACAGTAGCAAAATCTTGTTTAAGTTGGTTAAACAGAAAGAGGGTTTCGAGGCGAAACTCTAGGCGCTTGAATCGTCTGATTCCAATAAACGAGCGAAAAGTTATACTAGAACGAAAATCGGATCAGAAATCGCGATCGAAAATAATAGTGGAAAATCCGAGAAAAAGAAAAACTGACGAACAGGCTAATGAACGAACGTTCGCTGTCTGCGGCTAAACGGTGAAAACCGTTCATTAAAATGAATGAACGAACGGGCGTTCGCTAAATAACTAAACCAAAAACAATATAAATAAACCAATCTAAAAAAATAAACCGCGGGTTTAAAAAACCCGATGGTTTTCTAAAGAAAACCGAGGCGGCGGCGGCGACTACCTCTGGCGGATCCGGCGAGACGGCGGCGGAGGCGAGCGGCTCCGGCCGCGGGGTCGGCGGCGGCGACGGGCGGCAGGCTGGGGCGGGTGGCGGCGCGGGGCGGCGGGCTAGTAGCGGCGACTGCGAAACGCGGCGGCGCGGGCGGCTAGGTTTCGGCGGGGTGGGCCGGCGGCGTGAGTTGGGCCTCGGGGCGGCTCAGGCGGCGGCTTATAAAGCCCCCGGGCGGAGTCCCGCTCGGTTACGGCCTCTTGTCGATTGACTTTTTCTTTAAATAATTCCGATGTGCAGAAAAAGAAAGAAAAGAAATACTAAACGGACTCCAAAAATCCCGAAATAAATTTTCCCCGTCCTCTAAAAATAGGCCGGACATGGTGAAAAATTATTTGGGCCTAAAATGCAATTTTGATAAACGCATATTTTTCCTAATTCAATAAAATAGCGATAAAAATCCGAATAAAAATCTTATTTGATTTTAATATTAAATCTCCGATATTTCATTATTTTGAGGAAGTCATTTTATCCTCTCTCTTTTTTTTTATAAAAGAAATATACGAAGAGAAGATGATTAAAAATCAAATGATCCTCTTTTCAAAATTCGAGAAAAACTCGAATATGAAAGTATTGAAATCCCCAACTCTCTCCGTGGGTCCTTGAGTTGCGTAGAATTTCTAGGATCAAACCAAAATGTAGTAAAATATGATATGCAATGATGAAGTAATGTATAACATTCCAAATTGAAAATTTGGGATGTTACAAACCTACCCCCCTTAAGACGAATCTCGCCCTCGAGATTCGGGTTGGCTAGAAAATAGGTGTGGGTGATCTTTCCGTAGGTCTTCCTCTCGTTCCCAGGTGGCTTCATCTTCAGTATGGTGACTCCACTAAACTTTGTAGAACTTGATTACTCTGTTGCATGTGACACGACTGGCAAAATCAAGAATCTTAACTGGCTTCTCCTCGTAGGTCAAATCTCTATCCAACTGTATCGCTTCCAGCGGCACTATATCTCTCAAAGGAATATCAGCCATCTCTGTGTGACACTTCTTCAACTGAGAAACGTGGAACACATCATGAACTCCTAACAATCCTCCGGGCAATTCCAACTTGTAAGCAACTTCTCCCATACGTTCCAAAACTTTGTATGGTCCCACAAAACGTGGCGCTAACTTTCCCTTAACTCCAAAGGGCTTTACTCCTCGAAGTGGGGATACACGAAGATACACTCTGTCTCCAACTTCATAAACTGTCTCCTTGCGTTTAGAATCCGCATAGCTCTTCTGCCTGGACTGGGCTACCTTGAGTCTATCGCGAATCAGCTTAACCTTCTCTTTAGACTCTTTAATCAAATCTGGTCCAAACAACTGTCAGTCTCCAACTTTGTCCCACAACAACGGTGTTCTGCACCTCCTTCCATACAGTGTTTCGAAATGGGCCATCTTCGAACTGGCTTGATAACTGTTGTTGTATGAGAACTCTGCATACAACAAATTATCGTCCCAACTAGATCCATAGTCTAGCGCACAAGCTCTCAACATGTCCTCCAGAATCTGATTGACTCTTTCAGTCTGTCCATTTGTCTGCGGGTGAAAAGTTGTACTGAACTCTAGCCTGGTTCCCAAAGTTGCATGCAACTGATTCCAAAACTTTGAAGTAAACTGGGTTCGTCTATCTGATACAATGGTCCTTGGAACTCCATGCAGACATACGATCCTGGTCATGTATATCTTTGCCAACTTAGCACTGGTGTATGTAGTCTTCACTGGGATGAAATGAGCTCCTTTCGTCAAACGACCGACTACAACCCATATCGAGTCATAGCCTGAATGAGTCCTAGGTAATCCCGTGATAAAGTACATGCCTACTTTATCCCACTTCCATTTGGGTATCGGCAATTGCTGTAGCAATCCTGCTGGCTTCTGATGTTCTGCCTTCACTCTCTGACATACATCACAAACTGGTACATACTCCACAATATCCTTCTTCATTCCGGTCCACCAGAAACTATCCTTCAAATCTAGATACATGTTGGTATTTCCTGGGTGAATCGAATATGGCGAATCATGGGCCTCTTGCAGAATCAACTTCCCGATCTGCTGATCATTTGGCACATATACGCGGTCCTCAAACCATAAGGTATCGTGCTCATCCTCACGAAATCCTTTAGCTTGTCCTTTGCTCATCCTTTCCTTTATTTCGGCTACCTCCTTGTCCGTCTTATGAGCTCCTCTGATCTTATCCATCAAAGTAGACTGAATCTCCAAAGCTGCTACATAGCTTCTCGAAACTATTTCCAAACATAGCTCACGAAGGTCTTCTACCAACTCCTTGGGTAATTCTCCGGTCATGAGTGTATTAACATGACTTTTGCGGCTCAACGCATTGGCTACTACATTAGCCCTTCCAGGATGATAATGTAATCTCATATCATAATCCTTAATGAGTTCCAACCATCTCCTCTGCCTGAGATTCAACTCCTTCTGCATGAAGATATACTTCAAACTCTTGTGATCCGTGTATACCTCACAATGGTTTCCGATGAGAAAATGTCTCCATCTCTTCAACGCATGTACTACGGCTGCTAACTCCAAATCATGCATAGCATAATTTAACTCATGGGGTTTAAGCTGTCGTGAGGCATATGAAACAACTCTTCCCTCCTACATAAGTACAGCTCCAAGTCCTCGACGAGAAGCGTCGCAATACACTTCATATTCCTTGCATTGATTTGGCAGAATCAACACTGGTGATGTAACCAAGCGTCTCTTCAACTCTTGAAAACTGGCCTCACATTCCTCAGTCCATTTGAACTTGGTGTCCTTCTTCAACAAATCCGTCATGGGCTTCGCAATCTTTGAGAAATTCTCAATGAACCTCCAATAGTATCCTGCGAGTCCAAGAAAACTCCGGATCTCTCCAACTGTCGTGGGTGACTCCCAATTTGTCACAGTGGCAACTTTGGTGGGGTCTACCACTATTCCTTCTGCTGATATAACATGTCCAAGAAATCCTACTTCCTTCAACCAAAACTCACACTTGCTGAACTTGGCGTATAGCTGATGTTCTCTGAGTTTCCCAATTACCAAACGCAAATGCTCTTTATGCTCTTCTTCGTTTTTTGAGTAGACCAGAATGTCATCAATGAACACCACAACGAACTTATCCAAAAACTCCATAAACACTTAGTTCATCATGTTCATAAAATAGGCAGGTGCATTAGTCAGGCCAAATGACATAACGGTATACTCGTATAGCCCGTACCTCATGGTAAAAGCTGTCTTAGGTATATCCTGCTCTCGAATCTTCAGCTGGTGATATCCTAATCGCAGATCGATCTTGGAAAACACCTTAGCTCCTTGAAGTTGGTCAAACAAATCATTGATCATAGGCAGTGGGCACTTGTTCTTGATCGTCACCTCATTCAATCCACGATAATCAACAACCATCCTTAACGATCCATCCTTCTTCTCCACTAGAAGTACTGGTGATCCCCAAGGTGACGAACTTGGGCGTATATAACCTTTATCCAGTAACTCCTTAATCTGCTTCTTAATTTCCTCCAAATCCTTTGCGGGCATTCTGTACGGTCTCTTAGATATTGGCCCTGTGCCTGGCAAAAGCTCAATAAAAACTCAATGTCTCTATCCGGTGGCATGCCTGGCAACTCTTCTGAAAATACATCCGCAAAATCCTTCACCACTGGTACTTCCTCCTGCACAACTCCTGATAAGGAATTTACTTGAGTCCTATTCGGAACATGCTGGCATACATACTTGATCCTTCTTCCTTCCGGGGTGGTGAGCAAAATCGTCTTACTGGCACAATCGATGTTTCCTCCGTACATAGATAGCCAATCCATACCCAGAATCACATCCAAACCTTGCGACTCCGAAATTATCAGATCTAAGGGGAAAACATGCCTACCTATGGTCAATGGCATTTGAAAACATCCATGGCTTGCCATATACTCTACCCCGGGTGAGGTTACTAACATAGGTGTCTTAAGAACTCTAGTGGGCATCTTATACTTATCCACAAAGCCCCTTGATATGTATGAATGCGATGCACCAGTATCAAAAAGTACGACTGCAGTAAAGGACTTAACCAAAAATCTACCTATTACTGCATCTGGCTGGGCTTCAATCTCCTCCACATTAACGTGGTTCACTTGTCCCCTGTTAAAAGAGTTGGGCTTCTTCCCGGAGCTTCCATTGTCGTTTCCATTTTTAGCTTCAGGACATTCATTGGCGTAATGTCCGGTCTTCTGGCACTTGTAGCAAGTAACGTGGCTTAGATCTTTCTTGGCGGGTGTTGCAAGGTTGGAACGGTTTTGTCCGCTACTTCCTCCATTACCATTATCGTTCTTGGGGCCACTATGGTTGTGCGAACTTCCGCCATTATGGGTGTGACCTCCATGGTTATGAACAAGTCCTCCCGGGTTCGGGGTGAAACGGGGTCTCTGCTGGGCTCCAGAATTATACTTCCCTTGTCCATACTTCCTCTTGTGGCTGTCAATCTGCTGCTGCTTCTCTTCAAGCATGAGAGCTCTATCCACCAACTCCTGGTAGTTATTGAAATTTGTCACCATCAATTGCATGCTCAGCTCATCATTCAGTCGTTCCAGAAACTTCTCCTTCTTAGCGGCATCTGTAGCGACGTCATCTGAGGCATAACGTGCTAGCTTACTAAAGTCATCCACATACTGGCCAACAGTGCGCCCTCTTATCGTAAGTTGCGAAACTCACGCTTCTTCATGGCCATAGCTCCTGCTGATACATGGGCAGTGCGAAAAGCCTGCTGGAACTGGTCCCATGTCACAGTGTCAATGGGGTAAGTGACTATGAAATTCTCCCGCCATGATGTTGCGGGTCCATCAAGCTGATGTGCGGCAAAACGCACTCTCTCCGCATCGGTGCATCCTGCAGTAGTCAACTCCCTTTCAATCTTATGAAGCTAATCATCTGCAACAATCGGCTCGGTGCTACTGGAGAACACCGGCGGATTTAGCCTAAGAAAACGGGCTAAGTGATCAACTGGTTGTGGTGGTGGTGGGTTGTTGTTGTTGTTTCCCTGGTTCTGATTCTGGACTAGTATCTGCATCAATGCATTCTCCTGCTGGATCAACTGAGTGAGCTCCGGTGGGAAAGCAAATCCATTGTCATGTCTCGGAGGCATCTGCTGGGTTTAGAAAAAGATGAGAAAATAGAATAGAATGAGGTTTAGAGGGAAAAACACTACCCATATGCACATGATACAAACACAAACATATCACTCAATCAATAAAACAAAGGGCATACAATCGGTCTAGAACTATCGTTACAAAAGTGCTTGGACTATAGTATATACATGGTGGAATACTACAACTGATATGGTGGTCGACTAGAAAAAATGATCGGTCGAAGACTCCATGATATCTGCTCCAGCTTCATCAACATAGTCATCATCGCTATCGTTAGGGTCCGAGTCAGTGTCGTCGATGATGATGTAGTTCTCCGGGCAAGTGGAATCGTCATCTTCTCCTCCTGGTGCGGGGTCTCCCATGAAAACTCCGAGCTTCCTTGTCAGGTCGTCATTCTTCTCTAGTAGTACGACGATTTCCTCCATATAATCTTCGCATGTAGCCTTGAGTTCTTCCTCCAGTTCCATGATCCTTGTCATCGCCTTCTTCAAATCTGTCATGCCTGCGCACATCTGGTTCTCCTGGCGTCGAATGTGCTGGTTTAACTCCTGGATGAAAGAGGCAATCGATCTATCCTTCCTAGTGTTGATCATCTCTCATTGCTCATCTCGGCGCCCACAAATCTTGTAGATAGTGTCCTTGAGATCATTGTGGTAAACTTCTCCAATGCGCCCCATGGTAATGTGAGCTGCCATACGCTTTCCTAGACTCCAGGTTGGTGCATCAAAGGAAAACTCTATGGACTCAGTGATTGGCGTGAATGTCCTTCCTAGAACTTGAACTTGAATCATCCAACGCTCCTCTTCTGCTAAAGTGGCGTTGTAAGTCCCGGTGAAGCTTGGTATTCCAATGTTTAGGTACCTAGTAACTTCCTTCAAGTGGCGTCCAAATGGGGTGTCTTCATCCGGTTGCGTGAACTTGATCCTTGCATCCGCCATCCTAAAGAGTAGAAAATGGAGAGGAGTTAGAAATGAGAAGAGAGTAGTGATCTAGGGCTTTAGTTAGTGGTCGTGTCCTACAGTCAGCGTGTGCTCTGATACCATCTTTGTAGCGACCAGACCTCAAACAGTCTGATCTTTGTGCATAAGTGTCATCCCTGGATCGGTAATGCTGACACACACAGTACTTGAAGGATTTATAACAGAGTAGCAATCACACACTTATTACATCGAATGTCTCAAAAGAGAACTTGTTACAATAAATATGGCTTAAGGCCATCTAATACGATAACAGCGGAAGGCTTGGAAGATAAAGTGAGTCCATCAACTCCAACGGCATCACTGAGTGAAAGATCACGACCTAAGGCTCCTTACTCGTCGTCTGAAAAGTCTGCAACATGATACGTTGCAGCCCGAAAACGGGCCAGCACATGGAATATGCTGGCAATGTAACACAAAAGAGTAATGAACAGAATAATGCTATCACTACACGCATATTTGGCTGGTGGAGGCCGTATGGTTAATATGTTTTGGGAAAAGCCAATTTTTCCTACAACAAAGGAATAATCTTTATTTAACTATCATGGTGGTTGTTAAACATTGAGAATGGTAAACCCCATCTCAATCCCAATTGAAAATAATCATTAACACCAATCAAATTATATAATTAAGAGTGATGAGATCCACATGATAATCCAAGAACTAGATACTCAAGATATCCATAATCAGGGACACGGCTAACCATGATTAGTTTGTACACTCTACAGAGGTTTATGCACTTTTCCCCACAAGACTCGATATCCTCCGTTGGATTTCTCGCACTACATAATGTTTGACAAACGGATGACCGAGACACAGTCTTTTCGAAGAGGTCCCCTTAACTGATAGATAGGCCGGTACACCTACAATTCCCTACATCTGCTAGCCCATCATGGAAAGGTTTCCCACAACTTACTCAACTATGCCAGAGCCCATAATAGCATGTGGCTGCACACGACAGTTTCTAGCATGAATAATCTTATGATCCCTTTGAGCCTGGGTGGCAGTCCATAGGAGAATCACACGGTACCCCGGGATTTAAAAAAAAACAGGCAATCACTGGAATTCCCCAGGTGCCTCATTCCACCCAGATGTGTATTTAAGTTGCCACCTTAAGTTGAACCATTAATTAACAATCTCACATCTGTCATGAATACTCTCAAACCCAATCCACGTCTACGAGCATAGCATAGCAATATAAGCGACATAGAAGTAACTCCCAAGGTTTGATAATAAACAGGTGAATAGGTACTACCTCATCTACTTCCCAACCCACAATTTAATTCAGATCCTAACCATGCAATTGTTTGAGGATTGATCTAATGCAATAAAATAGGGTAGTAAAGAGGTATGATCAAAGTGTTACTTGCCTTGCTGATGATCCGCGAAACCTAGAGACTCGTAGTAGCACTCTTCACACTCCGGGTACTCTAACACAAACAAACAAGCATACAATAAGCAATCAATCAAGGGCACGGGTAAAACTCAAATAAGAGATCTAACCAGAAAGTTCAACTTAAGGACAACGATTTGCAAAAAGAATCAAATCAAACGAAGCAACAAAACTCAAACGGTGAAAGAAACAAGCTTCGTTTACTAATCTGGACTAAAGTCAAATTTTACAGTAGCAAAATCTTGTTTAAGTTGGTTAAACAGAAAGAGGGTTTCGAGACGAAACTCTAGGTGCTTGAATCGCCTGATTCTGATAAACGAGCGAAAAGTTATACTAGAAAGAAAATTGGATCAGAAATCGCGATCGAAAATAATCGCGGAAAATCCGAGAAAAAGAAAAACTGACGAACAGGCTAATGAACGAACGTTCGCTGTCCGCGGCTAAATGGTGAAAACCTTTCGTTAAAATGAACAAACGAACGGGCGTTCACTAAATAACTAAACCGAAAAAAATATAAATAAACCAATCTAAAAAATAAACCACGGGTTCTAAAAAAACCGACAGTTTTCTAACGAAAACCAAGGTAGCGGCGGCGACTACCTCCGGCGGATCCAGCGAGACGGCGGCGGCGGTGAGCGGCTCCGTCGGCGAGGTCGGCGGCGGCGACGGGCGGCGGCGGGTGGCGGCGCGGGGCGGCGAGCTAGCGGCGGCGCGGGCGGCTAGGGTTTCGGCGGGGTGGGCTGGCGGTGCGAGTCGGGCCTCGGGGCGGCTTATAAAGCCCCCCGGGCGGAGTCCCGCTCAGGTACGGCCCGGAGTCGGCTTGACTTTTTTTTAAATAATTCCGACGTGCAGAAAAAGAAAGAAAAGAAATACCAAACGGACTCCAAAAATCCCAAAATAAAATTTTCCCGTCCTCTAAAAATAGGCCGGACAAGGTGAACATTTATTGGGGCCTAAAATGCAATTTTAAAAAACACATATTTTCCTAATTCAATAAAATAGCGATAAAATCCGAATAAAAATCTTATTTGATTTTAATATTAAATCTCCTATATTTCTTTATTTTGAGGAAGCCATTTTATCCTCTCTATTTTTATTTTTATAAAATAAATATACAAAGAGAAAATAATTAAAAATCAAACGATCCTCTTTTCAAAATTCGAGAAAAACTCGAATATGAAAATATTGAAATCCCCAACTCTCTCCGTGGGTCCTTGAGTTGCGTAGAATTTCAAGGATCAAACCAAAATGCAATAAAATATGATATGCAATGATGATCTAATGTATAACATTCCAAATTGAAAATTTGGGATGTTACATAGTACTAGATGTAGGTAGGAGTCAGTCTATTTGTCACGGACGTGATGCCTATATACATGATCATACCTAGATATTCTCATAACTATGCTCAATTCTATCAATTGCTCGACAGTAATTTGTTCACCCACCGTAATACTTATGCTCTTGAGAGAAGCCACTAGTGAAACCTATGGTCCCCGGGTCTATTTTTCATCATATTAATCTTCCAACACTTAGTTATTTCTTTTGCCCTTTTATTTTACTTTGCATCTTTTTTTCTCTTTATCATAAAAATACCAAAAATATTATCTTATCATATCTATCAGATCTCACTCTTGTAAGTGACCGTTGAGGGATTGACAACCCCTTTATCACGTTGGTTGCGAGGTTCTTATTTGTTTGTGTAGGTGCGAGGGACTCGTGCGTGATCTCCTACAGGATTGATACCTTGGTTCTCAAAAACTAAGGGAATTACTTACGCTACTTTACGACATCAGCCTTTCCTCTTCAAGGGAAAACCAACGCAGTGCTCAAGAGGTAGCAAGAAGGATTTCTGGCGCCGTTGCCGGAGAGATTCACGCCAAGTCAAGTCAAGTCAAGACATACCAAGTACCCATCACAAACTCTTATCCCTCGCATTACATTATTTGCCATTTGCCTCTCGTTTTCCTCTCCCCCACTTCACCTTTGCCGTTTTATTCGCCCTTCTTCCGTTCGATCTTTTGTTTGCTTGTGTTACCATGTACCTTCCTTTTGCTTACATATTCGCTTGATAAAATTTTATGGATCCTCATCCACTTGCTAATATCTTTACGAGATCCAATATGATGAACCTATTGCTAGTGAATTGAGTGCACTAGATTATCTTTATGAGGTTTTGCTTGAAATTCGTGAATCTGAAAATTGTGATGAAGTACTTTATGAAGCGATTCATGATAGATCCTTGAATAAAAAGCATGATTGCAATGATTTTACTATAAATTCTCTTGATGTCAATTGTGCTAATAATATGCAAAACCCTAAGCTTGGGGATGCTAGTTTTGCTTTGTCTACTACTTGTTGCAATGATCATGATTGGGGTGATTCTTCTTATGATCTTGAAAATTTATTTAAGCCCCATGATGAATATGAGATTGATAATAGTGTTTGCAATAATATTGAAAGTGGGTTTGTAAGAGTGTCAACTTTAGATCCCACATATTTGGAGGATGTTCAATATTATGGTATTTTTGATAAAAGTGGGTTTTGAGAGGTCATGACTTTAGCTAATGTTAATCCCACTATTTTGCAAGAGTGTCAACTTTGCATACATGTGGGTCGTGTTCAGCATATGCGTTGTGATAGCTATATTGTTGAATTTGCTTATGATCCTACATGTAATTTTTATGAGAGAGTAAAAAATGGTTGTAGAAATTTTCATGTTACTAAATTACCTCTCGTTATGTTGAGATTGCTATTGTTTCTTTCCGCTTCCTTCCATATGCTAGTTTTTCCTTGCCTTGATAATTTGTTTTCCTATAAGATGCCTACGCATAGGAAGTATGTTAGACTTAGATGTGTTTGTCACGTGTTTTATGATGCTCTCTTTGTGCTTCAATTCTTGTCTTTCATGTGAGCATCATTATAATTATCAATGCCTAGCTAAGGGCGTTAAACGATAGCGCTTGTTGGGAGGCAACCCAATTTTATTTTAGTTTTTTGCTTTTTGATTATGTTTAGGGATAAATATTTGATCTAGACTCTGGTTAGATTTGTTTTAATGTTTTAATTAGTGTTTGTGCCAAGTTAAACCTATAGGATCTTCTTGGATGATAGTTATTTGATCTTGCTGAAAATTCCAGAAACTTACTGTTCACGAAAACAATTGTTAAAAACCACCAGAATGTGATAAAATACTGATTCGAATTGCAGCATATCAATAAACAAATTTTCTAGGTCATCCTATTTTGGTAGATTTTCTGGAGTTCCAGAAGTTTGGGTTAGTCACAGATTACTATAGACTATTCTGTTTTTGACAGATTCTGTTTTTTCGTGTGTTGTTTGCTTATTTTGATGAATCTATGGCTAATAAAATAGTTTATAAACCATAGAGAAGTTGGAATACAGAAGGTTTAACACCCATATAAATAAAGAATGAGTTCATTACAGTACCTTGAAGTCCTGTTTTCTTTTCTTTCGGTAACATAGCTCACGAGATTTTCTGTTAAGTTTCGTGTTGAGAAGTTTTCAAGTTTTGGGTAAAAGATTTGATGGATTATGGAACAAGGAGTGGCAAGAGCCTAAGCTTGGGGATGACCATGACACCCCAAGATAATATGAGGACACCAAGAAGCCAAAGCTTAGGGATTCCCTAGAAGGCATCCCCTCTTTCGTCTACTTCCATCGGTAACTTTACCTGGAGCTATATTTTTATTCACCACATGATATGTGTTTTGCTTGGAGCATCTTGTATGATTTGATTCTTTGCTTATTAGTTTACCACAACCATCCTTGCTGTACACACCTTTTGAGAGAGACACACATGATTCAGAATTTATTAGAATACCCTATGTGCTTCACTTATATCTTTTGAGCTATATAGTTTTCGCTCTAGTGCTTCACTTATATTTTTTAGAGCACGGTGGTGGATTTGTTATATAGAAACTATTGTTCTCTCATGCTTCACTTATATTATTTGGAGAGTCCTACAAAACAGCATGGTAATTTGCTTAAATTGAGAAATTAGTCCTAAAGTAATAGGCATCCAAGATTAGTAAAATTATCTTATGAGTGTGTTAAATACTATGAGAAGTTTGATGCTTGATAATTGTTTTTGAGATATGAAGATGGTGATATTAGAGTCATGCTAGTCGAGTAGTTGTGGATTTGAGGAATACTTGTGTTAAAGTTTGTGATTCCCGTAGCATGCACGTATGGTGAACCGTTATGTGATGAAGTCGGAGCATGATTTATTTATTGATTGTCTTCCTTATGAATGGATGTCGGGGACGAGCGATGGTCTTTTCCTACCAATCTATCACCCTAGGAGCATGCTCTTAATACTTTGCTTTGATAACTTGTAGATTTTTGCAATAAGTATATGAGTTCTTTATGACTAATGTTGAGTCCATGGATTATACGCACTCTCTTCCTTCCACCATTGCTAGCCTCTCTAATACCGCGCACTTTTCGCCGGTATTCATACACCCACCATATACCTTCCTCAAAAAAGCCACCATACCTACCTATTATGGCCTTTCCATAGCCATTATGAGATATATTGCCATGCAACTTACCACCATTCCGTTTACTATGACACGCTCCATCATTGTCATATTGCTTCGCATGATCATGTAGCTGACATCATATTTGTGGCAAAGCCACCATTCATAATTCTTTCATACATGTCCCTCTTGATTCACTGCATATTCCGGTACACCGCCGGAGGCATTCACATAGAGTCATATTTTGTTCTAAGTATTGAGTTGTAATTGTTGAGTTGTATGTAAATAAAAGTGTGATGATCATCATTATTAGATCATTGTCCCAAGTGAGGAAAGGATGATGGAGACTATGATTCCCCCACAAGTCGGGATGAGACTCCGGACGAAAAAGAAAAAAAGGAAAAAAAGAGGCCATAAAAAGAAGAGAAAAGGCCCAAATAAAAAAATGAGAGAAAAAGATAGAAGGGACAATGTTACTATCCTTTTACGACACTTGTCCTTCAAAGTAGCACCATGATCTTCATGATATAGAGTCTCCTATGATGTTATTTTTCATATACTAGTGGGAATTTTTCATTATAGAACTTGGCTTGTATATTCCAATGACGGGCTTCCTCAAAATGCCCTAGGTCTTCGTGAGCAAGTGAGTTGGATGCACACCCACTTAGTTTCTTTTGTTGAGCTTTCATATACTTATAGCTCTAGTGCATCCGTTGCATGGCAATTCCTACTTACTCACATTGATATCTATTAATGGGCATCTCCATAGCCTGTTGATACACCTAGTTGATGTGAGACTATCTTCTCCTTTTTTGTCTTCTCCACAACCACCATTCTATTCCACATATAGTGCTATGTCCATGGCTCACGCTCATGTATTGTGTGAAGATTGATAAAGTTTGAGAACACCAAAAGTATGAAACAATTGCTTGGCTTGTCATCGGGGTTGTGCATGATTTAAATACTTTGTGTGGTGAAGATAGAGCATAGCCAGACTATATGATTTTGTAGGGATAACTTTCTTTGGCCATGTTATTTTGAGAAGACATAATTGCTTAGTTAGTATGCTTGAAGTATTACTCCCTCCGTTCCTTGATATAAGGTGTATAGATTTTTGAGAAAAAGTCCAAAATATAAGGTGTATTGCATTTCACCACTCGTTTGAATAATTTTTTAAGGGATTTCATTACATTTACTTGTATAGGTCAAGCTCCTCTATTTTCTCATGTCAATTAGTCAGGTGCAATATCGCCCAAAACTTGTGAAATTTTCCCTCCATGTGCGTTCTTTAATTTCCATGCCAAAAACTATACACCCTATATTTAGGAACGGAGGGAGTATTATTTTTATGTCAATATTAAAACTTTGTCTTGAATCTTTCGGATCTGAATATTCATACCACAATTAAGAGAATTACATTGAAAATTATGCTAAGTAGCATTCCACATAAAAAATTATGTTTATATCATTTACGTGCTCGAGGATGAGCAGGAATTAAGCTTGGGGATGCTTGATACGTCTCCAACATATCTATAATTCTGTATTGTTCCATGCTATATTATATTCTGTTTTGGATGTTTAATGGGATTTATTATACACTTTTATATTATTTTTGGGACTAACCTATTAACCGAAGACCCAGCCCGAATTGCTGTTTTCCCCCTATTTTAGTGTTTCGAAGGAAAATGATATCAAACGGAGTCCAAACGGAATGAAACCTTCGGGAACGTGATTTTCAGAACAAACATGATCCAGAGGACTTGGAGTCTACGCAAAGTAATCAACGAGGAAGGCACGAGGTAGGGGGCGCGCCTACCCCCCTGGGCGCGCCCTCCACCCTCGTGGGTGCCTCGTTGCTCCACCGACGTACTTCTTCCTCACCGTGAGATCCCATCTTGGGGCCTTTTTCGGTGCTCCGCCGGAGGGGCCATTAATCATGGAGGGCTTCTACATCAACACCATAGCCTCTCCGATGATGTGTGAGTAGTTTACCTTAGACCTTCGGATCCATAGTTATTAGCTAGATGGCTTCTTCTCTCTCTTTGGATCTCAATACAAAGTTCTACTCGATCTTATTGGAGATTTATTCGATGTAATCTTCTTTTTGCGGTGTGTTTGTTGAGACCGATGAATTGTGGGTTTATGATCAGGATTATCTATGAACAATATTTGAATCTCCTCTGAATTCTTTTATGTATAATTGGTTATCTTTGCAAGTCTCTTCGAATTATCAGTTTGGTTTGGCCAACTAGATTGATCTTTCTTGCAATGGGAGAAGTGCTTAGCTTTGGTTCAATCTTGCGGTGTCCTTTCCCAGTGATAGCAGGGGAAGCAAGGCACGTATTGTATTGTTGCCATCGAGGATAAAAAGATGGGGTTTATATCATATTGCATGAGTTTATCCCTCTACATCATGTCATCTTACTTAAAGCATTATTCTGTTCGTAAGAACTTAATACTCTAGATGCTTGCTGGATAGCGGTCGATGTGTGGAGTAATAGTAGTAGATGCAGGCAGGAGTCGGTCTACTTGTCACGGACGTGATGCCTATATACATGATCATACCTAGATATTCTCATAACTATGCTCAATTCTATCAATTGCTCGACAGTAATTTGTTCACCAACCGTAATACTTACGCTCTTGAGAGAAGCCACTAGTGAAACCTATGGCCCCCGGGTCTATTTTCCATCATATTAATCTTCCAACACTTAGTTATTTCTTTTGCCCTTTTATTTTACTTTGCATCTTTTTTCTCTTTATCATAAAAATAACAAAAATATTATCTTATCATATCTATCAGATCTCACTCTCGTAACTGACCGTTGAGGGATTGACAACCCCTTTATCGCGTTGGTTGCGAGGTTCTTATTTGTTTGTGTAGGTGCGAGGGACTCTTGCGTGATCTCCTACTGGATTGATACCTTGGTTCTCAAAAACTGAGGGAAACACTTATGCTACTTTACTGCATCACCCTTTCATCTACAAGGGAAAACCAACGCAGTGCTCAAGAGGTAGCACGCCCTTGTGGGTTGTGGTCCTCACATGGGCCCCCTCACTTATCTCTTTAGCCCATGTTAGCACCTACCTCCAGAAAAATTCACCATTTCTCTCTCTCTCTCTATCTCTCTCTCTCCCTCGTGTTCTTAGTCTCAAACCCACGGATTTCGATCTCTTTGCTCGAAGATCGGTTTCTGAAACTGTTTTGGGGGATTGCTACTTGGTATGTGACTCCTCCATTGGTCCAATTAGTTTTTTCTTTAGTGGTTTATATTTTGAATAATTAGCTACTCTTGGTGCTATTGTAGATGAGATTGCATGTTGAATTCTTAGAGTTCTAAGTAGTTTGAATGCTTGAAATGGCCTCTATGCATCACCATGAGTAGTTGCTATCAATCTTGTGAAGTTTTGATGACAAAAATTTTGTGGACAAAAAATTTCAGAATTTTATTTATAGGAATAAGATGAGTTTCTTTAGGAAGTTTTCCTCCAAGAACTCTAAGGGAGTCATTGGGGGATCATTGGATAGAGACCTCCATACTCGGAGAATGACGGAAGTGCGACCGTGTGAATGTCCGCGCAACCCCTTCATGGATGGAGCCGAAATCCGTCAAGAGTTCACACAATTTGCTGCAAATGCTGGCCTCACCGACTTCATCGCAGGTGAGTGTGAACAATACCATCTCCTTACAAATTCCTTTGTGCAAAGCTTCCATTTTCTGAGTAGGAATAACCCTCCTGAGGTGCAGTTTAATTTATATGCTGAAACCCGTCAGATACCACTTACTGAATTTTGTGATATATGCTTGATCCCTTCTGATGGGGAAATAAGAGAGCCTAGGCCTGCAGAGTTCGAGGACTTCTATCGCACTCTATCAGTGGGAGATGAGAGAGGGGTATCGAGTGTCACCACCACTAGCTTGCAGTTTCCTTCTGTGCATTGTTTTGCTCTATTCATTGCGAAGTGTTTACTTGCTAGAGAGAAGGCTGGTGCACTTAGTGCCCCCAATTTCGTTGTCTTACATTGTTGTCGGATTCAGGGCTCCGCTGACCAAGAAAGGTTTGAACTCTGGGGCATGTGCGAAGAACTCAACCTCTCCAGCCAGCCAACTCGTCACCCCCACGGCCTAGCTCGACGAACAAGGAAGAAGATGGACACAACGGTTTACCCAGGTTCGGGCCACCTTACGGTGAAAGACCCTACTCCTGCTTTGTTGTGGATTTGCCTCATGAGGGGCTGAGGATGAACTAGTACACGAGATGAACTGAAGGAAATATGCCCTAGAGGCAATAATAAAGTTATTATTTATTTCCTTATATCATGATAAATGTTTATTATTCATGCTAGAATTGTATTAACTGGAAACATAATACATGTGTGAATACATAGACAAACAGAGTGTCACTAGTATGCCTCTACTTGACTAGCTCATTGATCAAAGATGGTTATGTTTCCTAGCCATGAACAAAGAGTTGTTATTTGATTAACGAGATCACATCATTAGCTGAATGATCTGATTGACATGACCCATTCCATTAGCATAGCACCCGATCGTTTAGTATGTTGCTATTGCTTTTATCCATGACTTATACATGTTCCTTTAACTATGAGAATATGCAACTCCCGTTTACCATAGGAACACTTTGTGTGCTACCAAACGTCACAACGTAACTGGGTGATTATAAAGGTGCTCTACAGGTGTCTCCGAAGGTACATATTGGGTTGGCGTATTTCGAGATTAGGATTTGTCACTCCGATTGTCGGAGAGGTATCTCTGGGCCCTCTCGGTAATGCACATCACATAAGCCTTGCAAGCATTGCAACTAATGTGTTAGTTGTGAGATGATGTATTACGGAACGAGTAAAGAGACTTGCCGGTAACGAGATTGAACTAGGTATTGGATACCGACGATCGAATCTCGGGCAAGTAACATACCGATGACAAAGGGAACAAACGTATGTTGTTATGCGGTCTGACCGATAAAGATCTTCGTAGAATATGTAGGAGCCAATATGGGCATCCAGGTCCCGCTATTGGTTATTGACTGGAGACGTGTCTCGGTCATGTCTACATTGTTCTCGAACCGTAGGGTCCGCACGCTTAACGTTACGATGACAGTTATTATGAGTTTATGCATTTTGATGTACCGAAGGAGTTCGGAGTCCCGGATGTGATCACGGACGTGACGAGGAGTCTCGAAATGGTCGAGACATAAAGAATTATATATTGGAAGCCTATGTTTGGACATCGGATGCATTCCAGGTGAAATCAGGATTTTACCGGAATACCGGGAGGGTTACCGGAACCCCCCGGGAGCATAATGGGCCAACATGGGCCTTGGAGGAGAAGTGAGAGGGCAGCCCTAGGGGCTGCGCGCCTCCCCCTTCCCCTAGTCCTATTAGGACTAGGAGTGGTGGGCGCCCCCCTCTCCTTCTCTCTCCCCCTTGAAGAATCCTAGTCCAACTAGGATTGGGGGGGGGGGGGGGAATCCTACTCCCAGAGGGAGTAGGACTCCTCCTGCGCCTCCCTCCTTTGGCCGGCCAGCCTCCCCCCCTTCATCCTTTATATACGGGGGCAGGGGACACCCCATGACACACAAGTTGATCTACGGATCATTCCTTAGCCGTGTGCGGTGCCCCCTTCCACCAAATTCCACCTCGATCATATCGTTGCAGTGCTTAGGCGAAGCCCTGCGCCGGTAACACATCAAGATCGTCACCACGCCGTCGTGCTGACGGAACTCTTCCTCGACGCTTTGCTGGATCGGAGCCCGGGGATCGTCATCGAGCTGAACGTGTGCCAAGAACTCGGAGGTGCCGGAGTAACGGTGCTGTGATCGGTTGGATCGCGAGGAGAACGTACGACTACTTCCTCTACGTACGACTACTTCCTCTACGTTGTGTCAACGCTTCCGCTTCGGTCTACGAGGGTACGTAGACAAACACTCTCCCCTCTCGTTGCTATGCATCACCATGATCTTGCGTGTGCGTAGGAATTTTTTTGAAATTACTACGTTCCCCAACAGTGGCATCCGAGCCTAGGTTTTTATGGTTTGATGTTATTTGCACGAGTAGAACACAAGTGAGTTGTGGACGATACAAGTCATACTGCCTACCAGCATGTCATACTTTGGTTCAGCGGTATTGTTGGACGAGACGATCCGGACCAACCTTACGCGTACGCTTACGCGAGACCGGTTCCCTCGACGTGCTTTGCACATAGATGGCTTGCTGAAGACTGTCTCTCCAACTTTAGTTGAACCGAGTGTGGCTACGCCCGGTCCTTGAGAAGTTTAAAACGGAGTCTATTTGACAAACTATCGTTGTGGTTTTGATGCGTAGGTAAGATGAGTTCTTGCTTAAAGCCCGTAGCAGCCACGTAAAACTTGCAACAACAAAGTAGAGGACGTCTAACTTGTTTTTGCAGGGCATGTTGTGATGTGATATGGTCAAGACGTGATGCTAAATTTTATTGTATGAGATGATCATGTTTTGTAACCAAGTTATCGGCAACTGGCAGGAGCCATATGGTTGTCGCTTTATTGTATGCAATGCAATCGCGATGTAATGCTTTACTTTATTACTAAGCGGTAGTGATAGTCGTAGAAGCATAAGATTGGCGAGACGACAACGATGCTGTGATGAAGATCAAGGTGTCGCGCCGGTGACGATGGTGATCATGACGGTGCTTCGAAGATGGAGATCACAAGCACAAGATGATGATGGCCATATCATATCACTTATATTGATTGCATGTGATGTTTATCCTTTTATGCATCTTATCTTGCTTTGGTTGACGGTAGCATTATAAGATGATCTCTCACTAAATTATCAAGAAGTGTTCTCCCTGAGTATGCACCGTTGCGAAAGTTCTTCGTGCTGAGACACCACGTGATGATCGGGTGTGATAGGCTCTACGTTCAAATACAACGGGTGCAAAACAGTTGCACACGCGGAATACTCAGGTTTAACTTGACGAGCCTAGCATATACAGATATGGCCTCGGAACACAGAGACCGAAAGGTTGAGCGTGAATCATATAGTAGATATGATCAACATAGTGATGTTCACCATTGAAACTACTCCATCTCACGTGATGATCGGACATGGTTTAGTTGATTTGGATCACGTGATCACTTAGAAGATTAGAGGGATATCTATCTAAGTGGGAGTTCTTAAGTAATATGATTAATTGAACTTTAATTTATCATGAACTTAGTCCTGGTAGTATTAGCATATCTATGTTGTAGATCAATAGCTCGCATTGTTGCTTCCCTGTGTTTATTTTGATATGTTCCTAGAGAAAATTGTGTTGAAAAATGTTAGTAGCAATGATGCGGATTGGATCCGTAATCTGAGGTTTATCCTCATTGTTGCACAGAAGAATTTTGTCCTTGATGCACCGCTAGGTGACGGACCTTTTGCAGGAGCAGATGCAGACGTTATGAATGTTTTGCTAGCTCAATATGATGACTACTTAATAGTTTAGTGCTCCATGCTTAATGGCTTAAGAATCGGGACTTCAAAGATGTTTTGAACGTCATGGACCATACAAGATGTTCCAGGAGTTGAAGTTAATATTTCAAGCAAATACCCGAGTTGAGAGATATGAAGTCTCCCACAAGTTCTATAGCTAAAAGATGGAGGAGAATCGCTCAACTAGTGAGCATGTGCTCAGATTGTCTGGGTACTACAATCGCTTGAATCAAGTGGGAGTTAATCTTCCAGATAAGATAGTGATTGACAGAATTCTCTAGTCACCATCACCAAGTTAGTAGAACTTCGTGATGAACTATAATATGCAAGGGATAACGGAAAATATTCCCAAGCTCTTCGCGATGCTAAAATCGACGAAGGTAGAAATCAAAGAAAAACATCAAGTGTTGATGATTGACAAGATCACTAGTTTCAAGAAAAGGGCAAAAGGAAAGAAGGGGAACTTCAAGAAGAACGGCAAGCAAGTTGCTGCTCAAGTAAAAAAGCCCAAGTCTAGTCCTAAGCCTAAGACTAAGTGCTTCTACTGCAAAGAGACTGGTCACTGGAAGCGGAACTACCCCAAGTGATTGGCGGATAAGAAGGATGGCAAAGTGAACATAAGTATATTTGATATACGTGTTATTGATGTGTACTTTACTAGTGTTCATAGCAACCCCTCAGTATTTGGTACTAGTTCAGTTGCTAAAATTTAGTAACTCGAAACGGGAGTTGCAGAATGAACAAAGACTAGTTAAAGGGCAAGGTGACGATGTGTGTTGGAAGTGGTTCCAAGATTGATATGATCATCATCACACACTACCTATACTTTCGGGATTAGTGTTGAAACTAAATAAGTGTTATTTGGTGTTTGCGTTGAGCATGAATATGATTTGATCATGTTAATTGCAATACAGTTATTCATTTAAAGTTAGAGAACAATTGTTGTTCTGTTTACATGAATAAAACCTTCTATGGTCATACACACCAATGAAAATAGTTCATTGGATCTCGATCGTAGTGATACACATATTCATAATATTGAAACCAAAAAGATGCGAAGTTAATAATGATAGTGCAACCTATTTGTGGCACTGCCGTTTAGGTCATATTGGTGTAAAGCGCATGAAGAAACTCCATGCTGATGGGATTTTGGAATCACTTGATTATGAATCACTTGATGCTTGCGAACCATGCCTCTTGGGCAAGATGACTAAAACGCCGTTCTACGGAACAATGGAGCAAGCAACAGATTTGTTGGAAATCATACATACTGATGTATGTGGTCCGATGAATATTAAGGCTCGCGACAAGTATCATTATTTTCAGAACTTCACAGATGATTTAAGCAGATATGGGTATATCTACTTAATGAAACATAAGTCTGAAACGTTTGAAAAGTTCAAAGAATTTCAGAGTGAAGTGGATAATCATCGTAACAAGAAAATAAAAAGTTTCTACGATATGATCGCAGAGGTAAAATATTTGAGTTACGAGTTTTGGCCTTCAGTTAAAAACCGTGTGGAATAGTTTCACAAATTCATGCCACCTGGAACACCACAGCATAATGGTGTGTCCGAACGTCATAACCGTACTTTATTTGATATAGTACAATCTATGATGTTTCTTACCAATATCGTTTTGGGATCATGCATTAGAGACAGCTGCATTCACGTTAAAAGGGGCACCATCTAAATCCGTTGAGACGACACCGTATGAACTATGGTTTAGCAATAAACCTAAGCTGTCGTTTCTTAAAGTTTGGGGCTGCGATGCTTATGTGAAAAAGCTTCAACCTGATAAGCTCGAACCCAAATCGGAGAAATGTGTCTTCATAGGATATCCAAAGGAAACTGTTGGATACACCTTCTATCACAGATCCGAAGGCAAGACTTTTGTTGCTAAGTTCGGAAACTTTCTAGAGAAAGAGTTTCTTTCGAAAGAAGTGAGTGGGAGGAAAGTAGAACTTGATAAGGTAATTGTACCTTCTCCCTTATTGGAAAAGTAGTTCATCACAGAAAACTGTTCCTGTGACTACTACACCAATTAGTGAGGAAGCTAATGATGATGATCATGTAACTTCAAGATCAAGTTACTACCGAATCTCGTAAGTAAACCAGAGTGAGATCCGCACCAGAGTGGTACGGTAATCCTGTTCTGGAAGTCATGTTACTAGACCATGACGAACTTGCGAACTATGAGGAAGCGATGATGAGCCCAGATTCCGCAAAATGGTTAGAGGCCATGAAATCTGAGATATGATCCATGTATGAGAACAAAGTATGGACTTTGATGGATTTGCCCAATGATCGGCAAGCCAAAGAAAATAAATGGATCTTGAAGAGGAAGACGGACACTGATAGTAGTGTTACTATCTACAAAGCTAGAATTGTCGCAAAAGGTTTTTCGACAAGTTCAAGGTGTTGACTACGATGAGAGTTTCTCACTCGTATCTATGCTTAAATTTGTCCGAATCATGTTAGCAATTGCCGCATTTTATGAAATCCGGCAAATGGATAAATAAAACTACATTCCTTAATGGATTTATTAAATAAGAGTTGTATACGATGCAACTAGAAGGTTTTGTCGATCCTGAAGGTGTTAACAAAATATGCAAGCTCCAGCGATCCATCTATGGACTGGTGCAAGCATCTCGGAGTTGGAATATACGCTTTGATAAGTTGATCAAAGCATATAGTTTTATACAGACTTGCGGTGAAGCCTGTATTTACAAGAAAGTGAGTGGGAGCACTACAGTATTTCTGATAAGTATATGTAAATGACATATTATTGATCGGAGATAATGTAGAATTATTCTGTAAAGCATAAAGGAGTATTTGAAAGGAGTTTTTCAAAGAAGGACCTCGGTGAAGCTGCTTACATATTGAGCATCAAGATCTATAGAAATAGATCAAGACGCTTGATAAGTTTTTCAATAAGTACATACCTTGAAAAGATTTTGAAGTAGTTCAAAATAGAACAGTCAAAGAAAGAGTTCTTGCCTGTATTACAAGGTGTGAAATTGAGTAAGACTCAAAGCCCGACCACGGCAGAAGATAGAAAGAGAATGAAAGTCATTCCCTATGCCTCAGCCATAGGTTCTATAAAGTATACCATGCTGTATACCAGACCTATTGTATACCCTACCCTGAGATTGGCACGGGAGTACAATAGTGATCTAGGAGTAGATCACTGGACGGCGGTCAAAATTATCCTTAGTGGAATAAGGATATGTTTCTCGATTATGGAGGTGACAAAAAGGTTCGTCGTAAAAGGTTACGTCGATGCAAGCTTTGACACTAATCTGGATGACTCTAAGTCTCAATCTAGATACATATTGAAAGTGGGAGCAATTAGCTAAAGTAGCTCCGTGCAGAGCATTGTAGACATAGAAAATTGCAAAATACATAACGGATCTGAATGTTGCAGACCCGTTGACTAAACTTCTCTCACAAGTCACACTATAGTACTCTTTGGGTGTTAATCACATAGCAATGTGAACTAGATTACTGAATCTAGTAAACCCTTTGGGTGTTGGTCACATATCAATGTGAACTATTGCTGATAAATCACATGGCGATGTGAACTAGATTATTGACTCTAGTGCAAGTGGGAGACTGAAGGAAATATGCCCTAGAGGCAATAATAAAGTTATTATTTATTTCCTTATATCATGATAAATGTTTATTATTCATGCTAGAATTGTATTAACTGGAAACATAATACATGTGTGAATACATAGACAAACAGAGTGTCACTAGTATGCCTCTACTTGACTAGCTCATTGATCAAAGATGGTTATGTTTCCTAGCCATGAACAAAGAGTTGTTATTTTATTAACGAGATCACATCATTAGTTGAATGATCTGATTGACATGACCCATTCCATTAGCATAGCACCCGATCGTTTAGTATGTTGCTATTGCTTTTATCCATGACTTATACATGTTCCTTTAACTATGAGAATATGCAACTCCCGTTTACCATAGGAACACTTTGTGTGCTACCAAACGTCACAACGTAACTGGGTGATTATAAAGGTGCTCTACAGGTGTCTCCGAAGGTACATATTGGGTTGGCGTATTTCGAGATTAGGATTTGTCACTCCGATTGTCGGAGAGGTATCTCTGGGCCCTCTCGGTAATGCACATCACATAAGCCTTGCAAGCATTGCAACTAATGTGTTAGTTGTGAGATGATGTATTACGGAACGAGTAAAGAGACTTGCCGGTAACGAGATTGAACTAGGTATTGGATACCGACGATCGAATCTCGGGCAAGTAACATACCGATGACAAGGGGAACAAACGTATGTTGTTATGCGGTCTGACCGATAAAGATCTTCGTAGAATATGTAGGAGCCAATATGGGCATCCAGGTCCCGCTATTGGTTATTGACTGGAGACGTGTCTCGGTCATGTCTACATTGTTCTCGAACCGTAGGGTCCGCACGCTTAACGTTACGATGACAGTTATTATGAGTTTATGCATTTTGATGTACCGAAGGAGTTCGGAGTCCCGGATGTGATCACGGACGTGACGAGGAGTCTCGAAATGGTCGAGACATAAAGAATTATATATTGGAAGCCTATGTTTGGACATCGGATGCATTCCAGGTGAAATCAGGATTTTACCGGAATACCGGGAGGGTTACCGGAACCCCCCGGGAGCATAATGGGCCAACATGGGCCTTGGAGGAGAAGTGAGAGGGCAGCCCTAGGGGCTGCGCGCCTCCCCCTTCCCCTAGTCCTATTAGGACTAGGAGAGGTGGGCGCCCCCTCTCCTTCTCTCTCCCCCTTGAAGAATCCTAGTCCAACTAGGATTGGGGGGGGAATCCTACTCCCAGAGGGAGTAGGACTCCTCCTGCGCCTCCCTCCTTTGGCCGGCCAGCCTCCCCCCCTTCATCCTTTATATACGGGGGCAGGGGACACCCCATGACACACAAGTTGATCTACGGATCGTTCCTTAGCCGTGTGCGGTGCCCCCTTCCACCAAATTCCACCTCGATCATATCGTTGCAGTGCTTAGGCGAAGCCCTGCGCCGGTAACACATCAAGATCGTCACCACGCCGTCATGCTGACGGAACTCTTCCTCGACGCTTTGCTGGATCGGAGCCCGGGGATCGTCATCGAGCTGAACGTGTGCCAAGAACTCGGAGGTGTCGGAGTAACGGTGCTGTGATCGGTTGGATCGCGAGGAGAACGTACGACTACTTCCTCTACGTACGACTACTTCCTCTATGTTGTGTCAACGCTTCCGCTTCGGTCTACGAGGGTACGTAGACAAACACTCTCCCCTCTCGTTGCTATGCATCACCATGATCTTGCGTGTGCGTAGGAAATTTTTTGAAATTACTACGTTCCCCAACATGAACAACCTCGCGAGGTCTGCTCGGGTGATGGTATGAGTTGACTAGATTCAGAACCCTCTCTACAGTGGTGGCTGCTACTTCTTGAGCTTGCGTTGGTTTTTCCCTTGAAGAGGAAAGGGTGATACAGCAAAGTAGAGATAAGTATTTCCCTCAGTTAGAGAACCAAGGTATCAATCCAGTAGGAGATAACGGACAAATCACGAATACCTGCACAAACAATCAAACAACTTGCAGCCAACACGATAAAGGGGTTGTCAACCCTTCACGGTTACTTGCAAAAGTGAGATCTGATAGAGATAGGTGAAAATAAACAAAAGATAAAATAAATATTTTTGGTTTATAGATTGGAAATTAAAATATTGCAAAATAGTAGATTGGAAACTTATAGGATGGAAAATAGAGCCGGGGGCCATAGGTTTCACTAGGGGCTTCTCTCAAGATAACAAATAATACGGCGGGTGAACAAATTACTGTCGAGCAATTGATAGAAAAGTGCAAAGTTATGACGATATTTAAGGCAATGATTATGAAATATAGGCATCATGTCCATGTCAAGTAGACCAATACGATTCCGAATCTACTACTATTACTCTACACATCGACCGACTCCTTCCTGCATCTAGAGTATTAAGTTCATGAAGAACAGAGTAACACTTTAAGTAACATGACATGATGTCGAGGAATAAACTCAGGCAATATGATGTAAACCCCATCTTTTTATACTCGATGGCAACAATACAATACGTGCCTTGCTGCCCCTACTGTCACTAAGAAAGGACACCACAAGATTGAACCCAAAGCTAAGCACTTCTCCCATTGCAAGAAAAACCAATCTAGTTAGCCAAACCAAACCGATAGTTCGAAGAGAATTACAAAGATATTAAATCATGCATAAAAGAATTCAGAGAGTATTAAAATAATATTTATAGATAAGCTGATCATATATCCACAATTCATTGGATCTCGACAAACACACCGCAAAAGAAGATTACATCGGATAGATCTCCAAGAACATCAAGGAGAACATGGTATTGAGAATCAAAGAGATAGAAGAAGCCATCTAGCTACTAGCTATGGACCCGTAGGTCTGTGGTAAACTACTCACGCTTCATCAGAAGGGCAATAGAGTTGATGTAGATGCCCTCCGTGATCGAATCCCCCTCCGGCAGGATGCCGGAAAAGGCCCCAAGATGGGATCTCACGGGTACAGAAGGTTGCGGCGGTGGAAAAGTGTTTTCGTGGATACTTATGGTAGTTTGGGAATATATGTGAATATATAGGTTGCAAAATTAGGTCAGGGGAGTCATGAGGGGTCCACAAAGTAGGGGCGCGCCCTACCCTCTTATGGTCGCCTCGTGGCTCTTCTGACTTGATCTCCAAGTCTCCTGGGTGTATTCTGGTCCAAGAAAATCACCGCGAAGGTTTCATTCTGTTTGGACCCCGTTTGGTATTTCTTTTCTGCGAAACTCAAAAACAAGGAAAAAAACTGGCACTGGGCTCTAGGTTAATAGGTTAGTCCCGAAAATAATATTAAATAGCATACTAATGCATATAAACATCCAAAACAGATAATATAATAGCATGGAACAATAAAAAATTATAGATACGTTGGAGACGTATCAAGCATCCCCTAGCTTAATTCCTGCTGATCCTCGAGTAGGTAAATGATAAAAACTGAATTTTTGATGTAGAATGCTTCCTAACATATTTATCCATGTAATTTTTTTATTGTGGCATGAATGTTCATATCCATAAGATTCAAAACAAAAGTTTAATATTGACATAAAAACAATAATACTTCAAACATACTAACAAGGCAATTATGTCTTCTCAAAATAACATGGCCAAAGAAAGCTATGCCTACAAAGTCATATAGTCTGGCTATGCTCCATCTCCATCGCATAAAATATTCAAATCATGCACAACCCCGATGACAAGCCAACCAATTGTTTCATACTTTTGATGTTCTCAAACTTTTTCAACATTCACGTAATACATGAGCGTGAACCATGGACATAACACTATAGGTGGAATAGAATATGGTGGTTGTGAAGAAGACAAAAGGAAGGAGATAGTCTCACATCAACTAGGTGTATCAACGGGCTATGGAGATAGCCATCAATAGATATCAATGTGAGTGAGTAAGGATTTCCGTGCAACGGATGGACTAGAGCTATAAGTTCATGAAAGCTCAAAAAGAAACTAAGTGGGTGTGCATCCAACTCGCTTGCTGATAACCCACAAGTATAGGGGATCGCAACAGTTTTCGAGGGTAGAGTATTCAACCCAAATTTATTGATTCGACACAAGGGGAGCCAAAGAATATTCTCAAGTATTAGCAACCGAGTTGTCAATTCAGCCGCACCTTGATAACTTAATATCTGCAGCAAAGTATTTAGTAGCAAAGTAGTATGATAGTAGTGGTAACGGTATGATACGTCTCCAACGTATCTATAATTTTTGATTGCTCCATGCTATTTTATCTACTGTTTGGGGCAATGTTGGGCTTTATTATCCACTTTTATATTACTTTTGGGACTAACCTATTAACCGGAGACCCAGCCCAGATTTGTTGTTTTTGGCCTATTTCAGTGTTTCGAAGAAAAGGAATATCAAACGGAGTCGAAATGGAACGAAATCAACTGGAGAAGTTATTTTTGGAAAGAAATCTACCGGATGGACTTGGACCCCACGTCAGGAAAGGATGGAGGTGCTCAAGAGGGTGGGGGGCGCGCCCACCCCCCTAGGGCGCGCCCCCTACCTCGTGGGGCCCCCGAAGCTCCACTGACGTACTTCCTGCACCCATATATACTCATGTACCCTAAGCTTCCAGAACAGAGATTAGATTAGGAGTTCCGCCACCGCAAGCCTCTGTAGCCACCAAAAACCTCTAGGGACCCTGTTCTGGCACCCTGCCGGAGGGGGAAACCCTCACCGGTGGCCATCTTCATCATCCCAGCGCTCTCCATGACGAGGAGGGAGTAGTTCACCCTCGGGGCTGAGGGTATGTACCAGTAGCTATGTGTTTGATCTCTCTCTCTCTCTCTCTAATGTTCTTGATTTGGCACAATCTTGATGTATCGCGAGCTTTGCTATTATAGTTGGATCTTATGTTTCTTCTCCCCTCTTCTCTCTTGTAATGGATTGAGTTTCCCCTTTGAAGTTATCTTATTGGATTGAGTCTTTAAAGATTTGAGAACACTTGATGTATGTCTTGCGTGGGATAATCGTGGTGACAATGGGTTATTCTATTGATTCACTTGATGTATGTTTTGGTGATCAACTTGCAGGTTCCACCCATGAACCTATGCATAGGGGTTGGCACATGTTTTCGTCATGATTCTCCGGTAGAAACTTTGGGCAATCTTTGAAGTACTTTGTGTTGGATTGAATAGATGAATCTGAGATTGTGTGATGCATATCGTATAACCATACCCACGGATACTTGAGGTGACATTGGAGTATCTAGGTGACATTAGGGTTTTGGTTGATTTGTATCTTAAGGTGTTATTCTAGTACGAACTCTAGGGCTGTTTGTGACACTTATAGGAATAGCCTAACGGATTGATTGGAAAGAATAACTTTGAGGTGGTTTCGTACCCTACCATAATCTCTTCGTTTGTTCTCCGCTATTAGTGACTTTGGAGTGACTCTTTGTTGCATGTTGAGGGATAGTTATATGATCCAATTATGTTATTATTGTTGAGAGGACTTGCACTAGTGAAAGTATGAACCCTAGGCCTTGTTTCTTATCATTGCAATACCGTTTACGCTCACTTTTACCGCTTGTTACCTTGCTGTTTTTATATTTTCAGTCTACAAAAACCTATATCTATCATCCATATTGCACTTGTATCACCATCTCTTCGCCAAACTAGTGCACCTATACAATTAACCATTGTATTGGGTGTGTTGGGGACACAAGAGAATCTTTGTTATTTGGTTGCAGGGTTGTTTGAGAGAGACCATCTTCATTCTACGCCTCCTACGGATTGATAAACCTTAGGTCATCCACTTGAGGGAAACTTGCTACTATCCTACAAACCTCTGCACTTGGAGGCCCAACAACGTCTACAAGGATAAGGTTGTGTAGTAGACATCAAGCTCTTTTCTGGCGCCGTTGCCTGGGAGGTGAGTGCTTGATGGTATATCTTTAGATCTTGCAATCGAATCTTTTTGTTTCTTGTTTTAGCACTAGTTTAGTTTATAAAAGAAAACTACAAAAAATGGAATTGAGTTTACCTCATACGCTTCATCTTTTTAATATCATTCGTGAGTATGATGGAAAAGAAAATTGTGCCAAAGTGTTAGAAGAAGAATGCATAGAAATGTTTGGCACTACATCTTTGAATTATGAGCATGATTGCAATGTTGTTAGTATGAACTCCTTGAATATCCATGGTACTAATGATGATTGCACTAGTTATGATGAAAATGCCTCCTATAAACATGTCAATTTTTGTGGAGTGCATTGGTTTTGTAAGTACACACCAAATAGGGAAGATGGATATTGCAAGAGGCATAAGTACTTAGAAACCAAATTGTTGCAAGAAGAGCTAGATGAATGTGGTGAAAGATTCAATATTTTTCGTGCCCCTTGTGAACTTTGCAATGAACATGGTCATTTAAAGATCCAATGCTATTTGTTTCATGATCAAGTCATGTCCAAATATTGTGATAATTTGATTACCCTTGAGCATCATAAAGAACTTAGCCTTGTTTTGGGTTATGAAGAAATGAAACGTACAACTGAGGGTATTCCAAAATTTAATCTTGATAAAATTCTTGATTTTGATCTAGAAAATATTTATATGTATTGTGTGGTGAATTGCATTGAGAACCCTTATATTTCCAATTACATAAAGAAAAGAAAACAAATAGAGGATGAAGAGAATACTAATGAAAGGGAAGAGACTTCCCAACATCCTCCTATTATTTCTTATGATGAATTAGGTAACGAGGAGGAGCCTTCTATTCAACCAATCTCATTAATAAGGAGCTCCAAAAAGAGGATTGAACCCACACATGATGTGGTGAAGAAGAAGAAATTAAAAAGGAAGAGAGGTAAAAAGGTATCTCTCCCAAATAAAGTTGCTCCTATTATTGATGTGCCTCATGAAAATGATACACTTGATGATGATCTCGTTATGCCTATTTCTTGTCGTGATGATTATGATTGGGAAGATAATGATACCCCTTATGATCTTGAAAATATTTTTGGCACGTGCTTGGAAGAATATAATGTTTGTTATACTATTGGTGCTATCCATACTATTAATGATGAGAGTGATTATGCTTATGATATGAAAAGATCCAAGCTTGGGGGAGCTATGTTTGATGAGGATGACATATTTGAGAATATATTTTCTGTAATTAATGTTTGTCCCAAGCTTGGGGATGCTATGTTTAGTAATGATAGTATTTTTAGCCTCCCAAGTTTTGATATGCAAAGTTGTTATGATGATAGCATGCTTTCTGCTTATGATGATTATATTGATGAAAGTGGGTTTGGAAGAGTGTAAACTTTAGGAATTAGTGCTCCTACAATATTGGAGGATGTTGAATCTTATAATATTTATGAAAGTGGATTTGGAGAGATCATGACATTATTTAGTGATGCATCCACTATTTCGGAAGAGGTTTCAATCGATTATGACGAGAACAAAGTTGCTACTTATGATGATTATTGTGATAAAACTTATGCTATAAAGAGTATATAAAACTTGTCATGATTATGAGTACCCTTTCTCTGAACATTACTCTTTTAATGTGGAAACAATTTATAGTATTCAAGTCTCTTATGATACTCACACTATTCCGAATGAGAAATTTTTTGCTTATGTGATGAGTAATAAAATTTCTATGCTAGTAGATCATGAAAAGAATGTTTTAGGTGCTGGTTATATTGTTGAATTCATTAATGATGCTACTAAAAATTATTATGAGGGAGGAATATATGCTTGTAGGAATTGCAATAATATCAAGTTTCCTCTCTCTGTGCTTAAATTTTTGAAGTTATGCTTGTTTTACCTTCCTATGCAAGTTGATTCTTGTACCCATAAGTTGTTTGCTCACAAAATCCCTATGCATAGGAAGTGGGTTAGACTTAAATGTGCTAGTCATAGTCTTCTTGATGCTCTCTTTATGTTTCAATTCTTATCTTTTATGTGAGCATCATTGAAATCATCATGCCTAGCTAGGGGCGTTAAACAATAGCGCTTGTTGGGAGGCAACCAAATTTTATTTTAGTTTCTTTCTTTTTGGTTCTGTTTAGGAATAAATAATCCATCTAGATTCTTTTTAGATGTGGTTTTGTGTCTTAATTAGTGTTTGTGCCAAGTAGAACCTTTGGGAAGACTTGGGTGAAGTCTTTATGATCATGCTATAAAAGACAGAAACTTTAGCGCTCACAAAATTAGCTTAAACTTTTTACTGGAGAGTGCTATTTAGTTGATTCTTTTTGAAGATGATTACTAGAAAAATTACTCAGGTCCAACAATTTATTTTAGAATTTTTGGAGTTCCAGAACTTTGCATTAGTTACAGATTACTACAGACTGTTCTGTTTTTTTACAGATTCTGTTTTTCGTGTGTTGTTTGCTTATTTTGATGAATCTATGGCTAGTAAAATAGTTTATAAACCATAGATAAGTTGTAATACAGTAGGTTTAACACCAATATAAATAAATAATGAGTTCATTACAGTACCTTGAAGTAGTGTTTTGTTTTCTTTCGCTAACGGAGCTCACGAGTTTTCTGTTAAGTTTTGTGTTGTGAAGTTTTCAAGTTTTGGGTAAAGATTCGATGGACTATGGAATAAGGAGTGGCAAGAGCCTAATCTTGGGGATTCCCAAGGCACCCCAAGGTAATATTCAAGGATAACCAAGCCTCTAAGCTTGGGGATGCCCCGGAAGGCATCCCCTCTTTCGTCTTCGTTCATCGGTAACTTTACTTGGAGCTATATTTTTATTCACCACATGATATGTGTTTTGCTTGGAGCGTCATTTTATTTTCTTTAGATTTGCTTGCTGTTTGAATGAAGTACCAAGATTTGAAATTCTTAAATGTTAGAGAGTCTTCACATAGTTACATAATTATACAACTACTCATTGATCTTCACTTATATCTTTCGGAGTAGTTTGTTGTTTGCTCTAGGGCTTCACTTATATCTTTTAGAGAACGGCGGTGGTTTTATTTTGTAGAAATAGATGAAATCTCATGCTTCACTTAGATTATTTTGAGAGTCTTAAATCGCATGTTAATTTGCTTAAATAAACTTAATATGCTAGGTATTCAAGAATAGTAAAACTTTCTTTCGAGTGCGTTGAATACTAAGAAAAGTTTGATGCTTGATAATTGTTTTGAGATATGAAGATGGTGATATTAGAGTCATGCTAGTTGAGTAGTTGTGAATTTGAGAAATACTTGTGTTAAAGTTTGTGATTCCCGTAGCATGCACGTATGGTGAACCGTTATGTGATGAAGTCGGAGCATGATTTATTTATTGATTGTCTTCCTTATGAGTGGCGGTCGGGGACGAGCGATGGTCTTTTCCTACCAATCTATCCCCCTAGGAGCATGCGCGTAATACTTTGCTTTGATAACTTCTTGATTTTTGCAATAAGTATATGAGTACTTTATGACTAATGTTGAGTCCATGGATTATACGCACTTTTCCCATCCTTCCACCATTGCTAGCCTCTCTAATACCACACACTTTTCGCCGGTATCATACACCCACCATATACCTTCCTCAAAACAACCACCATACCTACCTATTACGGCATTTCCATAGCCATTCCGAGATATATTGCCATGCAACATTCCACCGTTCCGTTTATTATGACACGCTTCATCATTGTCATATTGCTTTGCATGATCATGTAGTTGACATCGTATTTGTGGTAAAGCCACCTTTCATAATTCTTTCATACATGTCACTCATGAGTCATTGCACATCCCGGTACACCGCCGGAGGCATTCATATAGAGTCATATATTGTTCTAAGTATTGAGTTGTAATTCTTGAGTTGTAAGTAAATAAAAGTGTGATGATCATCATTATTAGAGCATTGTCCCAGTGAGGAAATGATGATGGAGACTATGATTCCCCCACAAGTCGGGATGAGACTCTGGACGAAAAATAGAAAAAGAGAAAAAAAGAGGCCATAAAAAAGAGAAAAGGCCCAAACAAAAAAAATAAAAATAAATAAATAAAAAAATGAGAGAAAAAGAGAGAAGGGGCAATGCTACTATCCTTTTACCACACTTGTGCTTCAAAGTAGCACCATGATCTTCATGATAGAGAGTCTCCTATGATTACACTTTCATATACTAGTGGGAATTTTTTATCATAGAACTTGGCTTGTATATTCCAATGATGGGCTTCCTCAAAATGCCCTAGGTATTCGTGAGCAAGCGAGTTGGATGCACACCCACTTAGTTTCTTTTGTTGATCTTTCATATACTTATAGCTCTAGTGCATCCGCTTCATGGCAATCCCTACTCACTCACATTGATATCTATTGATGGGCATCTCCATAGCCCGTTGATATGCCTAGTTGATGTGAGACTATCTTCTCCTTTATGTATTCTCCACAACCACCATTCTATTCCACATATAGTGCTATATCCATGGCTCACGCTCATGTATTGCATGAACATTGAAAAAGTTTGAGAATGCCAAAAGTATGAAACAATTGCTTGGCTTGTCATCGGGGTTGTGCATGATTTAAATACTCTGTGTGGTGAAGATAGATCATAGCCAGACTATATGATTCTGTAGGGATAACTTTCTTTGGCCATGCTATTTTGAGAAGACATAATTGCTTAGTTAGTATGCTTGAAGTATTATTATTTTTTATGTCAATATGAACTTTTGTCTTGAATCTTTCGGATCTGAATATTCATACCACAATTAAAAAGAATTACATTGAAATTATGCCAAGTAGCACTCCGCATCAAAAATTCTTTTTTATCATTTACCTACTCGAGAACGAGCAAGAATTAAGCTTGGGAATTCTTGATATGTCTCCAACGTATCTATAATTTTTGATTGCTTCATGCTATTTTATCTACTATTTGGGGCAATGTGGGGCTTTATTATCCACTTTTATATTACTTTTGGGACTAACCTATTAACCGGAGGCCCAGCCCAGATTTGCTGTTTTTGCCTATTTCAGTGTTTCGAAGAAAAGGAATATCAAACGGAGTCAAAACGGAACGAAATCAACTGGAGAAGTTATTTTTGGAAGGAAATCTACCGGATGGACTTGGACCCCACGTCAGGAAAGGAGGGATCTGCTCACGAGAGTGGGGGGCGCGCCCACCCCCCTAGGGCGCGCCCCCTACCTTGTGGGGCCCCCGAAGCTCCACCGACGTACTTCCTGCACCCATATATACTCACGTACCCTAAAACTTCCAGAACAGAGATTAGATCGGGAGTTCCGCCACCGCAAGCCTCTATAGCCACCAAAAACCTCTCGGGACCCTGTTCTGGCACCCTGCCGGAGGGGGGAACCCTCACCGATGGCCATCTTCATCATCCCGGCGCTCTCCATGATGAGGAGGGAGTAGTTCACCCTCGGGGCTGAGGGTATGTACCAGTAGCTATGTGTTTGATCTCTCTCTCGTGTTCTTGATTTGGCACGATCTTGATGTATCGCGAGCTTTGCTATTATAGTTGGATCTTATGTTTCTTCTCCCCCTCTTCTCTCTTGTAATGGATTGAGTTTCCCCTTTGAAGTTATCTTATCGGATTGAGTCTTTAAAGATTTGAGAACACTTGATGTATGTCTTGCGTGGGATAACCGTGGTGACAATGGGTTATTCTATTGATTCACTTGATGTATGTTTTGGTGATCAACTTGCGGGTTCCGCCCATGAACCTATGCATAGGGGTTGGCACATGTATTAGTCGTGATTCTCCGGTAGAAACTTTGGGCAATCTTTGAAGTACTTTGTGTTGGATTGAATAGATGAATCTGAGATTGTGTGATGCATATCGTATAATCATACCCACAGATACTTGAGGTGACATTGGAGTATCTAGGTGACATTAGGGTTTTGGTTGATTTGTATCTTAAGGTGTTATTCTAGTACAAACTCTAGGGCTGTTTGTGACACTTATAAGAATAGCCCAACGGATTGATTGGAAAGAATAACTTTGAGGTGGTTTCGTACCCTACCATAATCTCTTTGTTTGTTCTCCGCTATTAGTGACTTTGGAGTGACTCTTTGTTGCATGTTGAGGGATAGTTATATGATCCAATTATGTTATTATTGTTGAGAGGACTTGCACTAGTGAAAGTATGAACCCTAGGCCTTGTTTCTTATCATTGCAATACCGTTTATGGAAAAGTAAATAAGCGAAGAACAATATAGGAAAAGCTCATAGGCATTGGATCGGTGATGGAGAATTATGCCGAATGCGGTTCATCATGTAACAATCATAACATAGGGTGACACAGAACTAGCTCCAATTCATCAATGTAATGCAGGCATGTATTCCAAATATAGTCATACGTGCTTATGGAAAAGAACTTGCATGACTTCTTATGTCCTACCCTCCCGTTGCAGCGGGTTCCTAATGGAAACTAAGAGATATTAAGGCCTCCTTTTAATAGAGTACCGGAAAAAAGCATTAGCACATAGTGAATACATGAACTCCTCAAACTATGGTCATCACCGGGAGTGGTCCCGATTGTTGTCACTTCGGGGTTGCCGGATCATAACACATAGTAGGTGACTATAGACTTGCAAGATAGGATCAAGAACTCACATATATTCATGAAAACATAATAGGTTCAGATCTGAAATCATGGCAGTTGGGCCCTAGTGACAAGCATTAATCATAGCAAAGTCATAGCAACATCAATCTCAGAACATAGTGGATACTAGGGATCAAACACTAACAAAACTAACAAGATTACATGATAAATCTCATCCAACTCATCACCGTCCAGCAAGCCTATGATGGAATTACTCGTGCACGGCGGTGAGCATCATGAAATTGGTGATGGAGGATGGTTGATGATGACGATGGCGACGGATTCCCCTCTCCGGAGCCCCGAACGGACTCCAGATCAGCCCTCCCGAGAGGTTTTAGGGCTTGGCGACAGCTCCGTATCGTAAAACACGATGAATTCTTCTCTCTGGTTTTTTTCTCCCCAAAAGCAAATATATAAAGTTGGAGTTGAGGTCGGAGGAGCTCCATGGGGACCACGAGGTAGGGGGGCGCGCCCTAGGGGGAGGGCACGCCCCCACCCTCGTGGACAAGGTGTGGTCCCCTGGTCTTAATCTTTTGCAAGGATTTTTTATTAATTCCAAATAGACGTTCCGTGAAGTTTTAGGTTAGTCCGAGAACTTTTGTTTCTGCACATAAATAACACCATGGAAAGTCTGCTAAAAACAGCGTCAGTCCGGGTTAGTTCCATTCAAATCATGCAAGTTAGAGTCCAAAACAAGGGCAAAAGTGTTTGGAAAAGTAGATACGACGGAGATGTATCAACTCCCCCAAGCTTAAACCTTTGCTTGTCCTCAAGCAATTCAGTTGATAAACTGAAAGTGATGAAGAAAAACTTTTACAAACTCTGTTTGCTCTTGTTGTTGTAAATATGTAAAGCCAGCATTCAAGTTTTCAGCAAAGATTATGACTAACCACATTTGCAGTAACTCTTAGGTCTCATGTTTACTCATATCAATAGCATAATCAACTAGCGAGCCATAATAATAAATCTAGGATGACAACACTTACTCAAAACAATCATGATATGATATAACAAGATGGTATCTCGCTAGCCCTTTCTGAGACCGCAAATCATAAATGCAGAGCACCTTTAAAGATCAAGGAGTGACTAGACATTGTAATTCATGGTAAAAGAGATCCAATCATAGTCATACCCAACATAAATTAATAGTAGTGAATGCAAATGACAGCTGCACTCTCCAGCTGGTGATTTTAATAAGAGGGTGATGACTCAACATAAAAGTAAATAGATAGGCCCTTCGTAGAGCGAAGCAGGGATTTGTAGAGGTGCCAGAGCTCGGTTTTGAAATAGAGATAAATAATATTTTGAGCGGCATACTTTCATTGTCAACATTACAACCAAGAGATGGCGATATCTTCCATGCTACACACATTATAGGCGGTTCCCAAACAGAATGGTAAAGTTTATACTCCCCCTCCACCAACAAGCATCAATCCATGACTTGCTCAAAACAACGAGTGTCTCCAACTAGCAATAGTCCTAGGGGGAGTTTTGTTTGCAATTAATTTGATTTAGTTTGCATAAAGCATGGGACTGGGAATCCCGGTGACCAGCCATTTTCTCGCGAGTGAGGAGCGGAGTCCACTCATCTTGAGAATAACCCGCCTAACATGGAAGATAAGGTAAGCCCGAGTTGATACATGAGCTATTCGAGCATACAAAACAGAATGTTTATTTGAAGGTTTAGAGTTTGGCACATACAAATTTACTTGGAACAGTAGGTAAATACTGCATATAGGAAGGTATAGTAGACTCATATGGAATAACTTTGGGGTTTAAGGGATTGGATGCACAAGAAGTATTCCCGCTTAGTACAAGTGAAGGCTAGCAAAAGACTGAGAAGCGGCCAACTAGAGAGCGACAACAGTCATGAACATGCATTAAAATTAATAAACATTGGATGCAAGCATGAGTAGGAAATAATCCACCATGAACATAAATATCGTGAAGGCTATGTTGATTTTGTTTCAACTACATGTGTGAACATGTGCCAAGTCAAGTCACTTAAATCATTCAAAGGAGGATACCACCCCGTCATACCACATCACAACCATTTTAATAGCATGTTGGCACGCAAGGTAAACCATTATAACTCATAGCTAATCAAGCATGGCATGAGTAACTATGATCTCTAATTGTCATTGCAAACATGTTTGTTCATAATAGGCTGAATCAGGAACGATGAACTAATCATATTTAAAAAAACAAAAGAGGTCGAGTTCATACCAGCTTTTCTCATCTCAGTCAGTCCATCATATATCATCATAATTGCCTTTCACTTGCACGACCGAACGAAGTGAATAATAATAAGAGTGCACGTGCATTGGACTAAGCTGGAATCTGCGAGCATTCAATAAACAGGAGAAGACAAGGCAATATGGGCTCTTGGTTAAATCAACAATAATGCATATAAGAGCCACTTCAACAATTTAATCATGGTCTTCTCCTATCGGCCCCAAAGAAAAGAAAAGAAATAAAACTATTTACACGGGAAAGCTCCCAACAAGCAAAAGAAGAACGGGAATTTTTTTTGCTTTTCTTTTAAATTATTACTACTACAGCAAGAAAAGTAAACTAACTAAAAGCTATTTGTCGTTGGGAAACGACACCTATGGGATCACGAGAATCCCTTTCTGCGGTTGCGGGGCGCGGGGGCCGTGAGAAGAGCGGATCGAGCAGGCAGTACACGATTCCTTTATCCAGGTTCGGGCCGCGAAGGTGCGTAAAACCCTACTCCTGCTTTGGTGGATTATATGTTTGTGTTCTTCAGCTAGCTATGGGGTGTGAGGAGCTCCAAAAAGCCGAATCCTCTTCCTGGTCGCCTGGGGCCTCCTTTTATAGGGAAAGGGGCTGCCACAGTGGCACACAGGAGGTGGAAAGGGTACAGTGATGCGAGGTTATCCCTCGCATTACATGACAAGGCGCATTTAATGCGCCTTGCTTAGGTGTCCTTGCTTTATCGGGGGCGGGGGAGAGCCCTGTCTCGTCCGTCGCCGCTCTCTTCCGTGTCGACACGCGCCCTGGCCAGTGGTGCCTGCGATGCCATGTAGGCGGGTAGGCAGCTGAGGTGGCGCAGCGGTGGGTCTCCACGAGGATCTGCATGCCGCCACGCAGGCACCTGCCCAGCTGGTTGGGTCGGTAGCTACATGCGAATGGTGGTGGAGGCGTGGGTGGCGCGGGTCCGATGGTGGCCCCGCGGGTGTCCTTGGCAAGGGCCTTGCCGCGGCCCCGGCAAGGGTCTTGTCGGGGTCCCGACAAGGGTCTTGCCGCGGCGCCTGTTGCCATCCCCGGCAAGGCTCTTGCCGGGGGCCTTGTGGTTCTCCTTGGCTGGGATCCCGCCAAGGACCATCATCTTCTAGAGTGTGCATCTGATCTTGAATGTCTTCACAAAGATCCGCATACCACCACGGGGATGCCTTCCGAATCCTTGCCCCATGGGGGCAGTGGACTCAAGGGTGACCTGCTCCGTAGGTGTGGGGAGAGCTGCCACGGCAAGGGTCTTGCCGGGTTTGCAAAAACCGCCTCCCGGCAAGGATCTTGCCGGGGGGGCGCTTCGTCCCCTTCGCTCTCTGTGGTCTTGGTCTTGGCATCGTTCTGCTCCTCTTTGGCTTCGGCCTTACCTTGGTTCTACCTCCCTTGCCGGGCTTTGTGCGGCGGCGCCCGTGGCTCAGACTGCCCGTGCACAGTCATAGGGGTACAAAAAGCGTACCCCTCTTTTTGTACACCGACACTATTTTTTTTCTTAAGGTTTAACAAACACAAAAGAAGAAGGCAAGAAAAAGAAAATAAACTAGCATGGATATTACAGTGAAAGAGTATGAGCACCGACATCTAGCAATGAGTGTGTAAATGTAAATGTAATGTCGGTGAGAAATACGTACTCCCCCAAGATTAGGCTTTTGGCCTAAGTTGGTTCATTGTCAGGGATGACCTGGTGGGTATCCGTAGGTGTAGCTGGGATCGTACTGAGATGCAGAGGCTATCGCCTCCTGAGCTGCAGCGTGGAGGCGAGCTGCCTCCGCCCTCCTCTCGTACTCATCTGCATCCTCTCTGGTAATAAAATGTCTCCCTTTTGCCTGATAATGAAAGAAGGCAGGAACAGGGAGAGTAATACAGACAACATGCCGTTTGTCAAAGATTAGTCGATACTGGAGAGGTGATTCATTCCTCTCGACAAACTGGTGGTAAACCATGGAATTATAGTCAAAATAAGTAGGAGGCAACTCAATATCGTCCTCACGGACGTCCACACCAAGAAAATCAGCTAAGAGGGTTGCATAAATTCCACCAAAGAAATCTCCATTAAATCTATTATGATGCAACCTATGTGCGACAATGGCTCCCAAATTATAAGATTTGTCTCCTAACACAACACTCCTAAGAATACTAAGGTCAGGGACACACATATGACATGCTTCATCTTTGCCATTTATGCACCTACCTATGAAGAGAGCAAAATAATGTATAGCAGGAAAATGAATGCTCCCTATGGTAGCTTGTGCTATGTCTCTAGATTCCCCCACAGTTATATTAGCAAGAAAATTTCTAAATTCAGATTTACGGGGTTCACTAACACTACCCCATTGTGGAAGTTTGCAAGCAGTTGTAAAATCCTCTAAGTCCATGGTATAAGATTTTTCATAAAGATCAAACAGGACAGTTGGAGAATTACGCGAAGATGAAAATTCAAAGCTCCTCACAAATGTACTAGTGAGGTAATGGTATTGGCTGCACTTTTCTGCCTCAAAGCTCACAAGGTCAGCGTTACAAAAAATATGCGTTAAATTCTTCCTTTATTCCTGGGTCATGCCCGGCCTCGGCCAAACAATACGCCGCAACCCGACCTAGACTTAATAGAGAGGCCAGCACGCCGGACTAAACCTATGCCCCCAGGGGTCATGGGCCATCTCCCCGGGAACTCCTGCACGTTGCGTACGCGGCCGGTGAGCAGACCTAGCTACCTCCTTCAACAAGGCAGGCGCTTACGCAGTTCAACCCGGCGCGTGCCACTTAGTTGCTGACATCTATTAAACTTCGGCTCATGCATAAGACGCAGAACGCCCATACTATGCCCACGTGATGGTTAGTGCTATCAGGCCTGAGCCCCCTCGGATCAAATATCCAAATCGTACTGGATTACGAACGTGCGGTAACAAGCAGAGACTCACGAAAGATGTGACCCCGTTGCCCCGTCTCGAGGACTTGTGGCAAGGGCTAGGAATGCCCGGCCACGCCTCGTAATTATCTCGCGGGCACCTTCCAGGTCAACCCGACTCCACATCACTCGCAATTAAGCTCGCGCGGGTACCCCTCAGGGTCGACCCGTCTTTCCAAGTAACAGTGGTAAAGTCCAAGTATCCGTGTGTCCAAACATCAAGGGGAAAACCCGAGGAATCACCCCCGATGAATTCCACTAGATGTAATCATCAAGGTGAACGTAAGAGGAATCACCCCCAAGGTTCACACTTGAGGGGTTGCACGACAAAGTCGTATCGAAAGTGGTTAAGGAGGAAATCACCCTCGATGACCACGACCGAATGACTACACTACAGGGTTAACATCAGAAGTGCTGAAGAGGTTCACCCTCGGTACTCGATAGTAACCCAGTAGTGCCAAGCAACTAAGGGGAAGTGATGTGCGGTGACGGGGCCTGGTCTTTGATCATGTAGATCGAGTCGTCGATGATGAAGCAGGGGCAACAAGGACAAGTGGGGGTCACTGATGGATCACTAGCCAACCTATGCTAAGCAGTTTAGGATAAGCAGGTAAGGTACAACAGCAGATACAAAAGTAGGCTATGCATCAGAATAGGAGCAAACAATAACAGTAGCAAAATCTAATGCAAGCATGAGAGAATGGAATAGGCGATATCGGGATGATCAGAGGGGGGCTTGCCTGGTTGCTCTGGCAAGGAGGGGTCGTCGGTGACGTAGTCGATCACAGGGGCATCACCGGTCTCCAGGTCTACCGAAGAGAAGAGGGGGAAGAAACAGTAAATACATAGCAAACAGAGGTATCACTAAGCATGACATGACGATACGTAGAGCTAGGCGTGCTCTAACGCGGTACTACACGTTGCAGACGAAGGGGGGAAACATCCGAGGATGATTTCCCGGCGGTAGGCGGATTTCGGACAGATGAAAAGAGAGGGGACGGTTCCATGTTCAGCATGCTAGGGGCATGTGACAGATGAATGGACCGCGTATTCGGATTCGTTGGATTTTTCTGAGCAACTTTCATATAGAAAACATTTTCATCCGAGCCACAGATTATTTTATATGATTTTTGAAAGTTTTAACAATATTCTGGAATTATTTATATTAGCAGAAAAGGAATATGACATCAGCATTGCGTGGGGATGATGTCAGCAGTCAACAGACTCGCTGACCAGGGTCAATCCGGGCCTGTGGGTCCAATGGGACCCACATGTCGGCCTTTGTTAGTCTAACAGTAATTTAAACTAAACTAACAACCTGAATAGAGGGGTGGGCCCTAGGTGTTGGTGACTAACTAATTACCAATTAGTTAACAGATTAATTAACATTTTAATTATTCATAAAACCTGTTTAATTAACGCGGGGCCCGCATGTCAGTGGCACTTGGCTGCACAGTCAGTATGTTGACTGGGTCTACCCAGTCAACGGGGCCGGCGGGGCCCACTGGCAGTGACCCAAGGGTGGCCCCAGGTGTGCCACGTTGGCAGTTGCCGGCGGCTGAACGCCGGCGACCGAAAACAAGGCGGAGGCGCCCGGGACCTCGCCGGAAAAGTGCCACAGAGGGCCGTTTCGAGCGCGGCCGGGCTCGTTCGGACGCGGGAGGAGCGACGCATCCAACGGTGGCCTTCGCTCGGGCTGAGGCGGGCTGCAACGACGGCGGCGGCGAGCAGAGGCGGTGGCAGCGGCGGGCGAAGGTGGATTCGGCGATGTAGGGCACGGGTCGGCGCGCAGAGAGGGCCTACGAGCAGCTGACGCTCGCGCGCGTCCGCTGGAGGGAGCGGGAGGCTGCGGGGAGGTCTGTGGGGACGACGGTGATGAGCGACGCGGCGGAGCTGAGCTCGGTTGTCCATGGCGGCGACGTTATGCACAGCAGAACGAGGGGAAGGCAGGGGAAGGACGTGCGGTGCTCACCGTGCGGGCACAAGGAGGCCCCGTGAGTGAACGGGAGCGCAGAGGGAGGCCGCGGTCGACGGGAATCATCAGGGGCCGAGGCGGAAGGGGTCGAGGTGGATCCGGCGTTGTGGTGCCTCCCGGCTCCAATGGCGGGCACCGGTCGGCGTGGAGGACGACGACGGATGTCTACGTCATGTCGACGATGCAGGGCGATGTCGGTGGCCGCGGGTCCGACCCGGCGACGGCGGCGGGCGCGTTCGGGCGTCGATGGGGAACGAGGGGGAGAGGAAGTGAGCGGGAGATCTATGGGGAGAGGGAGAGGTGGAGAGGACGAGGGGGGAGTGGGAGAAGGGCCCGAGGCTCGGGGGGTGTGGAGGCCTTATCCTCCCCTCGACGCTGGCAAGGGGGTCCGGTGGCGACCGCGCCCTGTAGGGGCGCGCGACCGAGGAACATGAAGGGGGCGCGGTGCGGGGAGCTGGGCCGGCTGGGCCGGTCAGACTGGGTGAGGTCCAGGGGGCAGGGGGGTTCTCTCTCCTCTCCTTTTCCTTTTCCCTTTTTTTTGAAACTTCTTTGTTTTCTTTTTAAAAATCAAAAGGCAAAACAGTTTTATAAAATACAAAGCTTGAACCTAAATTATTATTATAATTTAGACTACTGCCACAATTGGTTTGGTAGTTAACTAAATTAGCTTAGAATTTTTATAAAACAAAAGGCATTTAAACAGTGTTTTAACCATTGTTTTAATTAGCTTAGGGCATTTAAACACTTTGCAAAAATGTTGGTTCACCACCAATATTGTCAAAAGGATACTTGCCACATGATGAACATTTTTAGTTTTCATGTTTGAGCAATTTAGAATTTTGACTTTAATTTGAAATTGAGATTTGGACTGGAATAGAATCAAAGTGAGATTAGCAACAGTAACAATGATGACAAGGCATCATTTAGAGGGGATTACTGTAGCATGATTCTCGGGGTGTTACACCTTCAAACATAACATCCGCGACGAATGGCTCGCCCGGCACCTGGGACAGGAAAAGCCGAAAACTATGGCAGCCCTCACGACACTCATGACCCGCTTTTGCGCGGGCGAAGATAGCTGGCTAGCTCGCAGCAGCAACTTATCAAAGAAGCCTGGTAATTCGGATACCAAGGACAAAAGTGGCAGGTCACGTTGAAATAATCAAAAGCGCCGCGTTAGCAGCGACAGCAATGAGGATACGACAGTAAATGCCGGATTCAGAGGCTATAAATCCGGTCAGCGGAAAAGGCCATTTAAAAAGAATACCCAGGGCCCGTCCAGTTTGGACCGGATACTCGACCGCTCGTGCCAGATTCATGGCACCCCTGAAAGGCCAGCCAATCACACCAACAGGGATTGTTGGGTGTTCAAGCAGGCAGGCAAGTTAAGAGCCGAACACAAAGACAAGGGGCTGAATAGCGACGATGAGGAGGAGCCCAGGCCGCCGAACAAAAATGGACAGAAGGGGTTTCCCCCACAAGTGCGGACGGTGAACATGATATACGCGACCCACATTCCCAAGCGGGAGAGGAAGCGTGCGCTACGGGACGTATACGCGATGGAGCCAGTCGCCCCAAAATTCAATGCATGGTCCTCCTGCCCGATCACTTTCGATCGAAGGGACCACCCCACTAGCATCCATCACGGCGGTTTTGCCGCACTGGTCCTTGACCCAATCATGGACGGATTTCATCTCACAAGAGTCCTCATGGACGGCGGCAGTAGCCTGAACCTGCTTTATCAGGATACAGTGCGGAAAATGGGCATAGATCCATCAAGGATCAAGCCCACAAGTACGACCTTTAAAGGCGTCATACCAGGTGTAGAGGCCAATTGCACAGGCTCGATAACACTTGATGTGGTCTTCGGATCTCCGGATAACTTCCGAAGCGAAGAGCTAATCTTCGATATAGTCCCGTTCCGCAGTGGCAATCATGCCCTGCTCGGACGAACCGCATTCGCTAAATTCAATGCGGTTCCGCACTACGCATATCTCAAGCTCAAGATGCCAGGCCCTCGAGGAGTAATTACGGTCAGCGGAAACACCGAGCGCTCCATCCGTACCGAGGAGCACACGGCGGCCCTCGCAGCGGAAGTACAAAGCAGCCTTTCAAGGCAACTCTCCAGTCCGGCCGTTAAAAAGCCGGACAATGCAAAGCACGCCAGGAGTAACCTGCAACAAGACCGCCTGGCACGTTCCGAGCAAGCGTAGCAATACGGCCCCGACCCCAGCCATCGCAACATAGCGGAGCAAGTACCTCGAGTACACAATTACGCCCTTAAAATTCCATGGGAACAGGGGGAGGGGCACATTAACGGCATGCCTACAATACGGCGTCAAACGCACTAGGGGCTGCCGGATTTTACCTTTTTACTTTCAGGACTCCATACTCTGGATAACCTGTTCGGCCTTGTTGCCGCACAGACGATGCAAGATCCAGGAAAGCAGACAAAGCTAACGCCGCATTACGGAACTCTCAGGTGGTCTCTATTCCGAGCGATATATCTGTTTTTAAATTCCGCGGCCTGCGCCTGGTCAGGACATGTTAAATAGTCTAATATCTTTTTTGCTTATCGCACTACTTGTATCGTTCGTCTTTGATAAATAGCCTCTTTATAAACAATGCATAGCTTTTTGTCTATTTTTTGCATTATCCCCTTTGAATATATGTGTTTATTACATAACATGATCGCACCCGTACACCATGGTATGGCAAACCACGCCAGGGGCTTCATTACCCTTTTATCTGGTGTGAGAAGTCTATACACTTTCACAAGTGCGGCACCCCGAACTTATAGCACTATATGCATCGGCTCCGAGTCATGATTTTGGTCACATGTTGGGTTTGCCCGGCTCCTATGTTTTGGTGCCTTACGTTCCGCTATATCGGCTAAGGTAGCACTAGGAGAACCACTGCAATTGTGCCCCAGTTCAGGTGCGTTGAGCACCTCAGTGGAGAAAGCTAAAATAGACTGTCATGATAAGGCGTGAGATCGGTCGCTATTCGAGAGGTTTTTCGAGTCCTTAAAGGCTTATGCCGCCGAGCGAGGAGCTGGCTATGTCCGGCCAAAGGCGTGGATAGCGCCCCGAATTCGGCCTTCCGAACTAGGGGCTTCGCCGAAATTTAAAATTATAACGTTCTACGGCTAAGTGAGAGTGTTCAAGCATTATAGTCCGATTGCCTGGTTCGTTGTGCTGAGCGCTTCCCTCGAAGGACCCAACTATGGGAACAAGAGCCCTCAGGTTTATCCCGAACACCCCAGCACTAGTGGCATGGGGGCAGAAGCCGATGACTGGCCATCTCTCAATTTTTGATAAACGGCCGCACAGAAAATAATATTTTAAATTCAATAAGCATTGCTTAGCGCATATGAACAAGTTTTCAGCGCACAGGATACAAACGAGCGAGTTCATTCAAATATTACATCTTTAGTAATTCATCCGCGACAAGGCGGGCTCCGGCAAGAACATCCTTGTAGTAGTTCTCGGGCTTGCGATGCTCCTTCCCCTGCGGCGGCCCGTCCTTCACCAGCTTCTCTCCGTCCAGCTTACCCCAGTGTACCCTTACACGGGCAAGGGCCCTCCGGGCACCTTCAATGCAGACGGAGCGCTTGACGACCTCAAGCCGTGAACAGGCCTCCACCAGCCGCCGCACTAGCCCGAAATAGCTCCCAGGCAGGGCCTCTCCAGGCCACAGCCGAACTAGTAAGCCCTTCATGGCCTGTTCGGCCGCCTTGTGGAGCTCGACCAGCTGTTTCAGCTGATCGCTTAAGGGCGCAGGGTGTCCGGCCTCAGAATACTGAGACCAGAACACACTCTCTGTCGAGCTGCCCTCTTCAGCTCGGTAGAACGCGGCGGCGTCGGATACGCTGCGGGGAAGATCGGCGAACGCCCCTGGAGAACTCCGGATTCGGGTAAGTAATAGGTAGTTTACTTTTATATTCCTACTTTGCATTGAGAATGCCTTACCCGTTGCTATCTTTTTCACCTCCTCCAACTCTTGGAGGGCCTTTTGGGCTTCGGCCTTGGCACTCTTGGCGATCTCGATGGCCGACGCGAGCTCAGATGCTTGCGCTTTTGACTCAAGCTCCAAACCCTCATGTTTTTTCATGAGAGCTTGCAGCTCTTGCTGCACCTCACCGACCTGAACCCCAGGCCTTTCTCGCTCGGCGCGCTCCTCGGCCGTTTTCTTTTCGGCCTCAGCCAGCGCCTGCTTCAGGGTTGCCACCTCGGTTGTGGCCCCTACAATAAGCAGTACTATCTTGTTATTTCTTTCTGCAATCAAGCCTCTCTATAGGCACTTTTTTTCTTTTTTAAGGGTATTTCTTACCTTCTTTCTCCTCGAGCTGCCGTCCGGCAAGGCCGAGCTCTTGCTCGGTCCGCCCAAGGTCCTTTTTAAGGACATCCACCTGCGCAGTCAGTGCGGCGGTGGACAGCAGCGAAGACTGCATACGCTTATTTGACTTTTTTTGTTAGACTCCTGCGAAAATTACTAGATCCTCTATTCAATTTTTCTTTCCGAACACCGAACAGAGCATCAGGGGCTACTGTCTATGCGGTAAATAATTTGACATATTTCTGTTTACCTGGAAGCCTGTTAGAAGGCTAGCGCAAGCTTCAGTCAGTCCGCTCTTGGCGGACTAAACCCTTTGGATCACCGTACTCATAACAGTACGGTGCTCCTCGTCGATGGTGGCGCCCTCAAGCACCTCCAATAGATTGTCCGGTGCCTCTGGTTGGATGGAGGACGCTGGCTCAGACGGCTTACCCCTCTTGGGAGGAGTTCGCCCACCACGGACCGGGACTGTCGAGTCCGGCGCGGTGTCCGGCACAAAGCCGGACTTGGAGCCCTGGGGGGTTTCATCCCCTTTACTCCTGGAGTCCGGAGGATTGACTTTCGGCTCCTCCAGGACCATCTCCTCCTGACCTGAAGTTTGGCGGGGCGCCACTTCGGCGTCGTCTGCCCTGCAGGGGGAGACAGCGGGCGGAACAGAGTTCACGTCCGACGAATCCAGGGAGCCGCTCGACGAATCGTCGAGTTCTGCCCGGGGCGGGCTGCAAAAATTACGTTCGACATTAGGTAAAGTCGCGCATTAGAAAATATCATGAGTCACTCTGGTATGTAAATACTTACGATGTCGCCGGACGCTTGGTTCTATCCAGCCACTCCTCTCCGCCTTCTTCAGCGTCGTAGGAGTGGTCCGGCAGAGGGGTCTTCCTTTTCCTTGACCCCTCGGCCTCCCCCGCTGGGGTGGCCTTCTTCTTCTTTTCTCCCCTCACTGGGGGGAGATCTTCCTTGCTCCTCCTCCTCGTTTTCACGAGAGGAGAGCGTCGCGGACTCGTCAGATGACGAGTCTGACACCACCATGTTGCGGGAACTTTTTCGAGTCCCGGTGGTTTTCTTCCTCTTGGCCTTCTTCTCCGGCACCACAAAAGGTGCCGGAGCCATCAGCTTCACCAAGAGAGCTGGTGCCGGGTCTTCGGGCAGGGGAGCCGGATAGTTAATTGGTCCGGATATCTTCTGCCAAGCCTGTCAAAGGTAAAGCGAGTTTAGATCCCGCATAGAGTTAATCTATGAAGAAGGGCTTAACGAACCTGTCAAAGGTATAGATAGCTTACCTCGCTAGCGTTGCGCTGCGAGCTGTATCCGCGATCCTCGGAGGCGGATGCGGGGGACTCGGCGCCTTTGGTCAACACCTTCCAGACGTCTTCATACGTCGTGTCGAAGAGCCTGCTAAGGGTTTGGTGCTGCGCCGGGTCGAATTCCCACAAAGTAAAATCCCATTGTTGGCACAGGAGGATTCGGCGAACGAGCATAACCTGGACTATATTGACAAGCCGGATTGGCTTGTTCACCAGGGACTGGATGCACGTTTGCAACCCAGTCACTTCTTCTTCGTTGCCCCATGATAGGCCCGTCTCTTTCCAGGACATGAGCCGCGTGGGGGGTCCGGACCTGAACTCGGGGGCTGCGACCCAATTTGGATCGCATGGCTCGGTGATGTAAAACCACCCGGCCTGCCACCCCTTTAGGGACTCCACAAAGGAGCCATCGAACCAGAGGACGTTGGCTATCTTGCCGACCATAGCGCCTCCGCACTCCGCCTGGGTGCCGGACACCACCTTGGGCTTGACGTTGAAGGTCTTGAGCCAGTGGCCGAAGTGGGGGCGGGCGCGGAGAAAGGCCTCACACACGACGATAAACGCCGAGATGTTGAGAACAAAGTTCGGGGCCAGATCGTGGAAATCCAGGCCGTAGTAGAACATGAGCCCCCGGACAAATGGGTGAAGTGGAAAGCCCAGTCCGCGGAGGAAGTGGGGAAGAAAAACTACCCTCTCATGGGGCCTTGGGGTAGGAAGAAGCTGCCCCTTCTCAGGAATCCGATGCGGGATGTCCTTGGACAAGTATCCGGCTTTCCTTAACTTTTTTACTTGAGCCTCCGTGACGGAGGAGACCATCCACTTGCCTCCTGCTCCGGACATTGTTGGAGGCGGTTGAGGAAGGAAGAGCGTACTTGGGCGCTAGAGCTTGAGTGCGCGAGAGATGGATTGGCAGAGGAGGAAGAAGGCGCAGGTTAAAAAGGTGAATCCTTATCCCTTTTATAAGCAGGTGCGGTTATGCGTCCCCACCTACCTAATAAAACTCACTTGCCTCCCGAGCGCCGTGGTAAATGGCGCGGTTGGGTTACCCACGTCCGTATTAATGAGAATCCCGTTAAAGGGGGCACATGATCTCTGCTTTGACAAGACATGCCAAGGAAACCACCTCGCTAAACGCGCTAAGGTGGAACAATGAAAATAATTTATATAGAAGGCTTGGTCGCAGTGTTATGACGCACTGCAGAATACGTCAGCAGATTTGATTTGTGTTAATATTATTCTCTATATGGCAATATGTGGAAACTTATTTTGCAGAGCCGGACACTATTTTTGGTGTTTGTAATCTTCTTGAAGAACTTGGAGGAGGAACCCGCCTTGCAATGCCGAAGACAATTTGCGCGCTGGACTCGTCGTCATTGAAGCCTAGTTCAGGGGCTACCGAGGGAGTCCTGGATTAGGGGGTGTTCGGATAGCCGGACTATACCTTCAGCCGGACTCCAGGACTATGAAGATACAAGATTGAAGACTTCGTCCCGTGTCCGGAGGGATCTTCTCTTGGCGTGGAAGGCAAGCTAGGCGTGCGGATATTCAAGATGTCCTACCATTGTAACCGAGTCTGTGTAACCCTAACCCTATCCGGTGTCTATATAAACCGGAGGGTTGTAGTCCGTAGGACAACCATCATCATACTCAATCATACCATAGGCTAGCTTCTAGGGTTTAGCCTCCTTGATCTCGTGGTAGATCCACTCTTGTATTACCCATATCATCAATATTAATCTAGCAGGAGTAGGGTTTTACCTCCATCGAGAGGGCCCGAACCTGGGTAAAATAAAGTGTCCCTTGTCTCCTGTTACCATCCGACCTTGACGCACAGTTCGGGACCCCCTACCCGAGATCCGCCGGTTTTGACACCGACAGGGAGGGCTGGCGCCCCCTCCTTCCTTCTCTTCCCTCTTCCCCTTCCTTGTCTCCTCTCCTACTAATTGGAAGGGGAGGAATCCTACTTCCGGTGGGAGTAGAACTCCTCCAGGGCGCGCCATAGGGGCCGACCCTCTCCCCCTCCTCCACTCCTTTATATACATGGCCAGGGGGGCACCCCATAGACACAACAAGTTAATCTGTTGATCTCTCGGCCGTGTGCGGTGCCCCCCTCCACCATAATCCACCTCGGTCATATCGTAGCGGTGCTTAGCCGAAGCCCTGTGTTGGTAGAAACATCATCACCGTCATCACGCCGTCGTGCTGACGGAACTCTCCCGTGAAGCTCTGCTGGATTGGAGTTCGCGGGACGTCATCGAGCTGAATATGTGCTGAACTCGGAGGTGTCGTGCGTTCGGTACTTGGATCGTTCGGATCGTGAAGATGTACGAATACATCAACCACGTTGTGCTAACGCTTCCGCTTTCGGTCTACGAGGGTACGTGGACACACTCTCCCCTCTCGTTGCTATGCATCACCATGATCCTATGTGTGCGTAGGAAAATTTTGAAATTAATACATTCCCCAACATATAAATAACACGTAAATAAAAACTAAGGGCTGTTTTAAGTAAAGAACCAATAAAGTTAGTATAGCGAGTGTGAAAAAGTGGTTGTAGGAGTTGCGAAATTGTCCCTAAGCAATTGACTACTTTACTAGACCGATAGCAAGTTTAATGTGGGAGAGGCCACTGCTACTATGTCATTCGTGACTTGGAATTCTATGCACTTATGATTGGAACTATTAGCAAGCATCCGCAACTACTAATGTTCATTAAGGTAGAACCCAACCATAGCATTAATATATATTGGTCCCCCTTCAATCCTGTATGCATGAATTTCTATGCTAGGTTGAAGCTTCTGTCACTCTTGCCCTCCAATACATAGTCCTATCAACATACAACTAACCATATGGTGTGATCCACACGCGCGCTCATATGATGGGCACCAAAGGACAGCAACATAACCACAAGCAAATTAAACCAATCATAGCAATTCACCAATTAGCGACGGGACAACGAAAATCTACTCAGACATCATAGGATGGCAACACATCATTGGATAATAATATGAAGCATAAAGCACCATGTTCAAGTAGAGGGTACAACGTGTTGCGGGAGAGTGGACCACTGTAGATAGATGGGGGAAGGTGATGTAGATGTTGGTGAAATTGACGGAGGTGTTGGTGTTGCTGGACGGTGATGGGTTGGATGAGATTTACCATGTAATCGAGTTAGTTTTGTTAGGGTTTGATCCCTAGTATCCACTATGTTCTGAGATTGATGTTGCTATGACTTTGCTATGCTTAATGCTTGTCACTAGGGCCCGAGTGCCATGATTTCAGATCTGAACCTATTATGTTTCCGTGAATATATGTGAGTTCTTGATCCTATCTTGCAAGTCTATAGTCACCTATTATGTGTTATGATCCGTTAACCCCGAAGAGACAATAATCATGATACTTACCAGTGATGACCGTAGTTTGAGGAGTTCACGTATTCACCAAGTGTTAATGCTTTGGTCCAGTACTCTATTTAAAGGAGGCCTTAATATCCCTTAGTTTCCAATAGGACCTCGCAGCCACGGGAGGGTAGGACAAAAGATGTCATGCAAGTTCTTTTCCATAAGCACGTATGACGATATTAGGAATATATGCCTACATTACATTGATGAATTGGAGCTAGTTCTGTGTCACCCTATGTTATAACTATTGCATGAGGAATCGCATCCGGCATAATTCTCCATCGCCGGTCAAATGCCTACGAGCTTTTCACATATTGTTCTTCGCTTATTTACTTTTCCGTTGCTACTGCTACAATCACTACAAAACCAAAACTGCTACTGTTACTTTTGCCACCGTTACCATTACTTCCATACTACTTTGCTACTAAATACTTTGCTGCAGATACTAAGTTATCCAGGTGTGGTTGAATTGACAACTCAACTGCTGATACTTGAAAATATTCTTTGGCTCCCCTTGTGTCGAATCAATAAATTTGGGTTGAATACTCTACCCTCGAAAACTGTTGTGATCTCCTATACTTGTGGGCTATCATGTCACTCTCACGTAATAATGAGTGGGGCTGTACACGCCTCGGTGTCTCAGGAGTGCTGCCCTCGGGCCTCTGGGGCACCCTCCCACGTCCTAGTGGCAGCACTTCGCTTCGCGCTGGTGACAAGACAAGAAGACTAGACTAGGTGTCGGACGCGGATTTTTCATTTGCTTTCCGAAGTTGGCTTGCCCCTCTTGAATTGAAATTTGCTTTCTGGTGTTGCTTGCTGATCTTGTTTCATCGACTGCTGCTTCTGTTTCTGCCTTCGATTCTTTGTTTGACATGTACCCTCTCTCGCGTCCCTCGCGAGGGGGCAAGACAGGTGCCCTCGTGCCCTCGTGAGCGTCTTGTCTGTTTTTTCGCGAGGCACCCTCGTTCGAGCCGCAAGCTGGCACACCTTTCTCAATCCGTGCCCCTAGCGTATCGTGATACAAGGCGCTGGGTCGTGGCCAGAGGCGCCTGCGACCGGGGCTTGGATCTCCTAACAAATTTTTGCAGTTCCTCCTCGTCAGGTACTGGGAAACGCGCGCCTCGTGAGGCGGAAACTACTTCAAGCGCGTCAAGCTAAGTTATTCCTACGTGCCTATATAAAACATTGATATTGCAACGCGGCATAGGAATGATAAGCACACCATAACAACTTGGAAATCATAGTTTGTTGCACACCCCCATGGGGCCCCATACTTGTCTCTCTCAATGCAGGAAGGAAAAGAAGAACAAAACAAAAGCGGCTCATGCCTGGCAGTAGTTCGCGAGGAGGGAGGCATGACGCCCTCCTGGGCTCAGACAGACCCCACCTCGGGCTGCACCGGAGCACGACGACGAGACGACCCGCTGCTGCCGTCGAAGCGGGCGCGACGGCGTGGCAGCAGGTCATAGCTGCCGCTGGTGGAGCTGTCGCCGAAGGAAGAGCCGCTGTAGCTTGACGAGCCGCGGTCGGTGCCGAGAACAGGTCCGCCTTCGTCCTCATCACGACCGTCGCCAAGACCAAGCACCTCATCGTCGTCGTTGTCCTCAGGGCAGCACCCGACGCGGCGGCCATCTTCTCCAAACACCCTAACATAGAGGGTCGCGTTGCCGTCATACTTGAAGTGGAGGGTGCACCGCCCGCCCAGGCTATGCGCGCAGGCAAACGTCTGCTAGCCGTAGGCCAGGGCAGCGTTTCCCGCGATGGAGGTCTCGACCGCAGCCCAGGAAGCTATACTACAGTAGCCGTCCGCCTGCAGCCAGAGCCCGCCTGGACCTGCGGCCAACAGCTCGTCGGCGAAGAAGCGCGGGAGCTGAAGCCAGTTGCCGGCAGGGTTCTGCGACCATGCCATGAACTCTAGCAGCACCTCCGCCAAGTGGAAGCACGGCCGGGGAGGCTGCGCAACCATGGCGCGTCTCCCTTCATCGACGGGGCTGCCTCGACATGGGCGGCCCCCACCACGCGAAGGGGCACCGCCGCGGCCGCGAGGGGACGCTGCGGGGGTCGAGGAGTGCTTGCGAGGACGACCGCATCCATGCTTGGGCGGCGAAGAGTCGGGCTCCTCCTGGCGAGCCTTCCCCTTCTCCGCGGCCGAAAACCTCTTCGCAGGCGCCATGGGAGTATCTACTGGCAATGGAGCAAGGGAGGAGAAGCGAGCAGAATGGGAAGAGATGGGCAACGGGGGCCCTGCCCCCTCCTCATTTATAGCAGGAGAAGGCGAATCGGCAATCCCCACGATCACAAGAAATGATGATATTTCTCTGCATGCAACAGGGACTCGTCGAGTCGGGCAGTTGCCGAGGCAGCGTGCGGAAGCGGAGACGCCCACGTCCGATCAATCACCACCCGTCTACCAAGGCCACAGGCTGATAGGGCTCGCAGCGCTCCGCACTTGCCCTTTGGCTTCGCCTCGAAGCCAAGTCCGAGCGCACCTTGGGCCCGGGGGCTAATGTCGGCGTTCTGGGAACGGGGGTCCCCAGACTTGCCTGCTTGCGGCCCACAGCATGGCTCCACTCGCAGCCCAGTACGGCTCATCTTCACTAGCAAACGCCCAAGACCCTCGCGAGGGGCCAAGCCTCGCAAGGCGGACGACACAATGCCTCCTTAGGAGTGGCCTCACCAGGCTGGCCCGCGAGGGGCAGAGAGATCAAGGCAAGGCGAGCCTCGCAAGGTTCCAATGACGTAAGCCATGACGACCAAGACCAGGCAGGCGACAGGCAGGCGATAGCGTGCGTAGTGTCCCCGTTTCCTCTTTGGTGCTAAGGAGGCAAGTGCAGGTGAGGAGTACCGAGGCATCAAGCAAAGGTTTCCATATCGGTGCAACGAGACCAAGACCAGCAGGACGGCAGGGCGAAGGTCACCGTGGAGCCCAAGACGGCGTCACCATCAGAGCCTTTGCCAGGCGAAGGCCACCTTTAGTCAGGATAGCTTGTACTAGCTGTCCACCTTCAAATTGGCCGTTGTTGGCTCCCTTCCCGCTCAATATTTGGGGAGAGGACCAGGGCCTCTATAAATAGGACTAGCCACCACAGTAGGAGGAGGGGAGATTCAGATCATCCTCACCCACACAAGTTCACCAAGCAAAAGAACACCTCCCCTTAGGAGGCTGTTCTTCCCCTTGTACTGTTCATCCTCAGCCGAAGAGGCAATCCACCACACCACACTGGAGTAGGGTATTACACCTCAACGGTGGCCCGAACCAGTATAAATATCGTGTCTCTTGTGTTGTGGGTTCGTCAAGCTAGGCTTTGAGATCGCGGTGAGGCTGAGGGCGTGATTAGGTAGGGGGAATCTTCGTGCTCACCCCAGTGTTCCAACCTCAAGGGTTTTGCCGGAACCCGAAATCCGACAATCACTTTTGATCGCAGGGACCATCCGACCAGTATCCATCATGGCGGTTCAGCCGCACTGGTCCTTGACCCAATCATTGATGGATTTCATGTCATGCGTGTCCTCATGGATGGTGGCAGCAGCCTGAACCTACTCTATCAGGATACAATGCGCAAAATGGGCATTAATCTTTCAAGGATCAAGCCCACAAATACTACCTTTAAAGGAATCATACCAGGCGTAGAGGCCCGCTGTACGGGCTCAATCGCACTAGAGGTTGTCTTCGGATCTCCGGACAACTTCCCAAGCGAAGAGTTGATCTTCGATATCATCCCGTTCCGCAGTGGCTATCACGCACTGCTGGGACGAACCGCTTTTGCTCGAATCAACGCGGTGCCACACTATGCTTATCTCAAGCTCAAGATGCCCGGACCATGTGGCGTCATAACAGTCATTGGAAACACGGAATGTTCCCTCCGTACTGAGGAGCACACTGCTACTTTAGCAGCAAAAGTACAGAGCGGCCTTTTGAAGCAGAACCTTAATTCAGCGGCCGAGCTCCCGGACACTGTCAAACGAGTCTGGACTACTCTGCAGCAGAACAACCCAGCTCGTCAAGAGCTCAACTAGCAATTGGGCCTCCGTCCCAGTCCCGACCAAGTGGTGGCGTTCGTACCGCGCGTACATAATTACGCACTCAAAATACCATGGGCATAGACGGAGGCATAACTAGATTGTGATCCATAATACGGTTCAACCGCCCCTGGACACACATACTTTCACTTTTTCTTTTTTTTCTGTTCAGGTGTCATTTCCACAGGCCTTTCCTGACGGCCTGATCACCAGTCCTTTCGAAAGGATAGATACACCAAGACGGCAAGAAGCACTGACGTATAAGGGAATTTCTAGGTGGTCTCTTTAACAATCACTCTACCTATTTTCAGGACCCGCACGCAGCTCTCCCTTGGTTGTGGCATATTAAATAGACTGTTGCTTATTGACTACTTGTACAAATACGCTTTGACGTATTAATCAAACTATAATGGACACAGTTTGCGGCCCAACTTCTGCGGCACTAGCTTACTACCCCCTTTTTTATAATCTTATCAAGTCGCACCTGTACACTTTGGTACACGTTAATCCGCAGGGGCTTCATTGCGCCCCATAATACGGCAACAAAGTCCGAACACTTTTTACAGTATAGTTCGGCACCCCAAATTTAGCATTATATGCATTGGCTCCGAATTAGGTCTTTGGTCAATAGTTGGGTTGCCCGGCTCCTGTGCTTACAACCTTATGTTCCGCTATATCGGCTAGGGTAGTAAAGGGAGAACTACTGCGATTGTGTCCTGGTTCATCCGGATGAGCACCTCAGTAGAGAAAGCCGAAAACTGACTGTCATGATGTAGCGTGAGCTGGTCAGCTCTTCGGGGATTTCAAATCTTTAGCGATTTTTTCTGCATTATGCAATGAATCGGTTCTTACCTGATCAGGTGTTTACAACACCCTAGTCTGGATTAAATGCTAACTAGGAGCTGTGCCTACATTTTCATTGTTGAATTCCTATGGCTAAGTGAGGGTGATAAAGCCACATAGTCCGATTGCCTAGTTCGTTGCGCTAAACACCTCCTTCAAGGATCAAATTTTTGGATCAAGAGTGTTTAGATTCCATCGCGAACACCCCCGTACTACCTACGTGGGGGTTGAATCCGACGACAGGCCAACCCTCAAATTTATTAGAAAGGGCCGCATAGGAGGTTAATTTTTAAAAATAAAAAGCAATATATTACATATCAGCTTTGTTTCACCATACAGGACAGGATAACATGAATGTATTCATTCAAGGATAATGTCCTTCGCACATTGCTCCGCCATAGCGCGGGATCCCTCCAGGACATCATCAAAATAACCTTCTGGCATGCGGTGCTCCTTGCCAGCGGGCGGCCCCTCGGTCGCGAGCTTGACGGTGTTCATCTTCGCCAACTGCACCATGACGCGGGCGAATGCCATCCGCACCCCCTCGATGCAGATCGACCGCTTGATGACGTCAAGCCGAGGGCAGGCATTCACCAACCACTTCACAAGCCCGAAGTAGTTGCTGGGTATAGCTTCGGCAGGCCACGACCGGATTATTAAATCCTTCATGGCCAGTTCGGCCACCCTATGTAGTTCGACCAGCTGTTTTAGCTGGTCGCTAAAGGGCACCGGATGTTTTGGCGCAAGGTATTGCGACCAGAACTACTTCTCCGTCGAGCTCCCCTCTTCGGCTTGGAAGAACTCTGCAGCTTCGGCTACACTGCGCGGCAAATCCGCAAACGCTCCTGGAGAACTCCAAATCCAGGTTAGTAAGAGATACCTCTTCTTCACATATTTTCTCTGGATAATGAAGGCCTTACTCGCCGCAATCTTCTTGGCCTCTTGAATCTCCTGGAGTGCGCCCTGGGCTTCAACCCGGGGATCTTGTGCGCTTTGGCGAGCCTTGGCGAGTTCGGTCTCTTGATCCGCAATATTGCACTCCAATGACTCGCATTTCTTCACGGCGTCCTGGAGCTCTTGCTGGACCTCATCGACCCTGGACTCGTGCTTTTCGTAGGCGGCTTGTTCCTTGGCCTGCGCCTTCTTGAGGGTCTCTACCTCAGTCGCCGCTCCTAAAAATACAATGACACTATAGTAAACATAAATCATCAATCCTTTCTGATATACGGCAGGTCATGACATACCTTGCTTATCCTCCAGTTGCTTCCTTGCTTGGCCGAGCTCCTCCTCGGCCCGCTCCAGCCTCTGCTACAGTCCGGAGACTTCGGCAGCATGAGAAGTCGTGGCCAGCAGTGACGCCTGCTTGTTCACATAGACATATATGGTTAGTCTCCTGCGAAAACTATTTGATCCTCTGTTCGTCTCTTCTTTCCAAACACCGGACAGAGTCTCAGGGGCTACTGTCTATACTGTGACTTTCTTTTTACATAATTGTGTCGCTTACCTCAAAGCCTGTCAGTAGGCTGGTGCAGGCTTCGGTCAGTCCGCTCTTAACGGATTGAACCTTCTCAACCACCGTACCCATAAGGATACCATGTTCCTCAACAATGGAAGCACCTCGCAGTGCTTCCAGTAGAGTAGCCGATGCCTCTGGTTGGACAGAGGTCACCGGTGGAACAGGCGCACTCCTTCTTTCGAAGGAGGCTGCTCACCTGAATCTGGAGCCGCACTGCTTTCCGAAATGGTATTCGGCTGAGGGCCGCACTGGATACGGTCCCCATCGCTAGTCTTCATGGGGATTTTCTCCCCCATGTGTCCGACGGCCGAGGTTTCACCCTCTGGCGCCACCCTGATGGCCTCCTGCATCTCCCCCTGGCCTGGGATCCTGCGGGACAACCCCTCGGTGTCATCCATGGCCCTGGCAGAGGAGGCCGACGGAAGGGACCCGCTGTCCATCACCTTGGGGTCCAGCAAATTCCCCGAAGATGAGGATCTCTCGAGGTCGGAACGAGCTGGACTGCAAGTGCATGATTCAACACGTTGAGACTATGAACTAAAGAGGCTGAATACATGGATGTGTCAGGGTCTTTGAGTACTCACGATTCGGCCCGGGGCTTATCTCGGGGGCGCAACTCTGGGCTACTTTCAATGTCCCACGCGGAGTTATCCGTGCGGGAGAGCTTCCCTTTCTTGGATGCCTCTGCCTCCAAATTTGTGGAGGCCGCCCTCTTCTTCCTTCCCCCTCAGGGGGGGAGTCATTTTATTCCTCCTCCTCATCATCATCTTCGGCAGCGGAGGAGTGAGTCTCGGTGTCTTCGGACGTCATGTCCGAAGCACCCTTGCGGCAGAGGCCACTTCTGGCCCCCCTTGGCCTTCTTCTCCGGCGCCTGGTAAGGCGTCGGGACTAGAATCTTCGTCAGGAGCGGGATGGCTGGTTCCTCGGGCAGCGGAGCCGGACACCGAATCCGCTTCGCCCTCTTTGTCCAGCCCTGGAAAAATAAATGGTGAGGTTTAGGTATCTTCCTTGAACAAGCAAGTAAAGGATACACCTTGAAACATGAAAGACTTACCGCACTGGCGGTATGGGCCAGGGCGTGCCCACGGTCCTCGATTGTCTCCGGCGGTGTCTCATTGAATTTCCCTTGAAAAGCACCTTCCAGATATCTTCATGTGTAGTTCCATAGAACCGTTGCAAGGTCTGGTGCTCTACCGGATCGAACTCCCATAAATGGCAAGTCCGGCTCTGACATGGAAGGACCCGGCGAACCAGCATCACCTAGATAACATTGACGAGCTTGATGTTCTTGGCCACCATGCTCTGGATGCGCGTTTGCAGCGCTGTCAGCTTGTCCGACAAAGACCAATTCAGGCCCTTCTCTAGCCAGGAGGTAAGCCGCATTGGGGCTCCGGACTTGAATTCGGGAGCCACGGCCCAGGTGGCGTCGCGGGGCTCTGTGACATAGAACCACAGTTGCTGCCACCCTTTGATGGTCTCCACAAAGGTACCTTTGGGCCATGTGACGTTGGGCATCTTGCTCACCATGGCACCTCCGCACTCCGCGTGTTGGCCATCCACCACCTTCGGCTTCACGTTGAAGATCTTAAGCCACATTCCAAAGTGAGATGGAATGCGGAGGAAGGCCTCGCACACGACAATAAATGCCGAGATATTGAGGAAAGAGTTTGGGGCTAGATCATGGAAATCTAGCCCATAATAGAACATGAGCCCGCAGACGAATGGGTGGAGAGGAAATCCTAGCCCGCGGACGAAGTGGGGGATGAACACCACCCTCTCATTGGGCTTCGGGGTAGGGACGATATGCCCCTTGGTCGGAAGCCGGTGGGCGATTTCTTTGGCCAGGTACCCGGCCTCCCGAAGCTTGGTGATGTCCTTCTCCTTGACGGAGGAGGCCATCCACTTGCCTTGCGCTCCAGATTCGGACATGGTCGAGTGCTTTCTTGAGGTGGAAGGGATGAGGACTTGGGCGGTGGAGCTCGAGAATGGGAGGGCAGAGAGAGAAGGCGTGGGTGAAAGAAAGGAATCCTTATCTCCTTATAAGGGCAGTAAATATCAAGCACCTCCTCATTCGCCTTCAAACTTGCCTGTTCCCAATGGTTTTTGCAGATGACACGGTTGGATTACCCACGCCCGTATTGATGAGAATCCCGTAATAAGGGGACACGGTCTCTGCTACGACAAGACAAGCCAATAGAAACCACATCTTGAAATGTGAAGCGGCAGGCAGAAAAACGGTTTGAAATAATAACCAGGCAGGGACGTGATATCACGTTACAAAAAAGTTATCAGTGGATTGGACTTGTGAAATATTATACTCTCAGCGGTGGTGTGTGGTACTTGTTTTGCAGAGCCGGACATGTTCGTTGTGTTCGAAGACTGTGTTGGAGTATTCAGAGAAGGAACACGCCTTGCAATGCCGAAGACAATCTGCGCGCTGGACACTCTATTCTAATCTCTCCCCTCTAAACCTATCAGATGCCTCCGAGAAAATGACCCCGGATTTGCCTTCCCACCGGAGCTCACTTAGTTGATCCAACAGCAGAATGCCTTGATGCAGCTACTAGTCCAGAACCAAGGCAACAACAACAACAACAACAACAACAACAACAACAACAACAACAACAACAACAACAACAACAACAACAACAACAACAACAACAACAACAACAACAACAACAACAACAACAACAACAACAACAACAACAACAACAACAACAACAACAACAACAACAACAACAACAACAACAACAACAACAACAACAACAACAACAACAACAACAACAACAACAACAACAACAACAACAACAACAACAACAACAACAACAACAACAACAACAACAACAACAACAACAACAACAACAACAACAACAACAACAACAACAACAACAACAACAACAACAACAACAACAATCCACCGCCACCACCTCCAGTTGACAACTTAGCCCGTTTTCTGAGGTTGAATCCGTCAGTGTTTTCTAGTAGCACCGAGCAGATTGTTGCTGATGATTGGCTCCGTAGGATTGGAAGGGAGCTGACCACCGCAGGTTGCACAGATGCTGAGAAGGTGCGCTTTGCCACACATCAATTGGATGGACCCGCAGCCTCATGTTGGGAGAATTACACAGCCACTTTTCCCATAGCCAATGTCACATGGGATCAGTTTCAGCAAGCTTTCCGCACAGCCCATGTCTCTACGGGAGCAATGAATATGAAGAAGCATGGTTTTCGCAACTTACGCTAGGGAAATCGTACTGTGGGGCAGTAGTGGATGAGTTTAGCAAGTTAGCTCGCTATGCCCCAGATGATGTGGCCACAGATGCCGCGAAGTAGGAGAAGTTTATGGAAGGGTTGAATGATGAGATGAGTATGCACTTGATGATGGCAACATTTACTAACTACCAGGAGTTGGTAGATAGGGCCCTTATGATTGAAAGCAAACAGCAGCAGATAGAGAGCCGCAAACGGAAGTATGGATAGGGTAAGTACAATTCTGGATCTCAGCAAAAGCCTCTCTTTACCCCTAACTCTGGAGGTTACACCCATAAACATGGAGGCCATACTCATAAAGGAGGAAGCTCACATAACCACAGTGGGCCTAAGAATGGGAATGGGAATGGAGGAAGCAGCAGCCAGAACCGTCCCAATCCAGCAACACCCGCTAAGAAAGACCTGAGTCATGTCACATGTTACAAGTGCGGGAAGACAAGACACTACGCTAATGATTGCTCAGATTTTAAGAACGACAATGGAAATGGAAACTCTGGGAAGAAGCCCAACCCTTTCATCAGAGGACAAGTGAACCACGTTAACTTGGGGGAGGTTGAAGAACAACCACATGCAGTTATAGGTAAGTTTTTTATTAAGTCATTTACTGCAATAGTTCTTTATGATACCGGTGCATCGCATTCATACATATTAAGGGGATTTGCGGATAAATATAAGTTGCCCACCAAAGTTCTTAAGACACCTATATTAGTAAGCTCACCAGGAGCGGAGTATATGGCAAGAAGTGGATGTTTTCAGGTGCCATTGACCATAGGTAGGCATGTTTTCCCCTCAGGCCTCATAATTTTGGAGTCACAAGGATTGGATGTGATATTAGGCATAGATTGGCTATCCATGTATGGAGGAAATATAGATTGTGCTAGTAAGTCAATTCTAATCACCACCCCAGAAGGAAAAAAGATCAAGTATGTGAATAGGCATGCGCCAAGGAGGACCCAAGTAAATTCTCTCTCAGGAGTTGTTCAGGAAGAAGTGCATGTTGTGAAGGATTACCCGGATGTATTTCCAGAGGAACTACCATGCATGCCGCTGATAACCCACAAGTATAGGGGATCGCAACAGTTTTCGATAAGTAAGATTGTCGAACCCAACGAGGAGCTAAAGGTAGAACAAATATTCCCTAAAGTTCTCTCGACCACCGATACAACTCTACGCACGCTTGACGTTCGCTTTACCTAGAACAAGTATGAAACTAGAAGTACTATGTAGGAGTTTTTGGATAGGCTTGCAAGAAAGTAAAGAGCGAGTAAATAAAAGCTAGGGGCTGTTGTAAGTAAAGAAGCAATAAAGTAAATATAGCGAGTGTGGAAAAGTGGTGGTAGGAGTGCGAAATTGTCCCTTAAGCAATTGACTACTTTACTAGACCGATAGCAAGTTTTATGTGGGAGAGGCCACTGCTAGCATGTCATCCCTTACTTGGAATTCTATGCACTTATGATTGGAACTATTAGCAAGCATCCGCAACTACTAACGTTCATTAAGGTAAAACCCAACCATAGCATTAAGATATATTGGTCCCCCTTCAATCCCGTATGCATCAATTTCTATGCTAGGTTGAAGCTTCTGTCACTCTTGCCCTCCAATACATAGTCCTATCATCATACAACTAACCCTATGGTGTGATCCACGCACGCGCTCATATGATGGGCACCAAAGGACAGCAACATAACCACAAGCAAATTAAATCAATCATAGCAATTCATCAACCACCGATAGGACAACAAAAATCTACTCAGACATCATAGGATGGCAACACATCATTTGATAATAATATGAAGCATAAAGCACCATGTTCAAGTAGAGGGTACAGCGGGTTGCGGGAGAGTGGACCGCTGTAGATAGGAGGGAAGGTGATGGAGATGTTGGTGAAGATGGCGGAGGTGTTGGTGAAGATCGCGGTGATGATGATGGCCCCCGACGGCGTTATGGTGCCACCGGAAGCGAGGGGGAGAGAGACCCCTCCTTCTTCTTCTTCCTTGACCTTCTCCCTAGATGGGAGAAGGGTTTCCCCTCTGGTCCATGGTCTCCATGGCGTGGGAGGGGCGAGAGCCCCTCCAAGATTGGATCTGTCTCTCTGTCTCTCTCAGATCTGGCCCTTCACCGTTTCTTTTATAACCGGAGATCCGTAACTCCGACTGGGCTGAATTTTGGACACGATCTCTATCCGGAAATTAGCTTTCTTGCGGCGAAAGAAGGGCACCAACCGCCTTACAGGGTGGCCACGAGGGTCAGGGGCGCGCCTGGGGGGTAGGGCGCGCCCCCCTACGTCGTGCCCACCTCGGACACCGTTTCGCGTTGATTTTCTTCCCAAAAATCATAAATATTCCAAAAAAAATCTCCGTCAAGTTTTATCCCGTTTGGACTCCGTTTGATATGGATATTCTGCGAAACCAAAAACATGCAACAAACAGGAACTGGCGCTGGGCACTGGATCAATATGTTAGTCCCAAAAAATAGTATAAAAAGTTGCCAAAAGTATATGGAAGTTGTATAATATTGGCATGGAACAATAAAAAATTATAGATACGACGGAGACGTATCAGCCGCCAGATCGATACATAGAGTTTTCGATAGAGTTGTTACCAGGCACCGGACCAATATCGAAGAGACCGTATCGGATGTCCGCAAATGATCTGGAGGAAATTAAGAAGCATATTAAGGAGTTGTTGGAGAAAGGATATATCCGACCAAGTTCATCACCGTGGGGAGCCCCAGTGCTCTTAGTTGAGAAGAAGGATGGATCTTTGAGAATGGTTGTTGATTATCGGGCATTGAATGAAGTGACAATCAAGAACAAATACCCACTACCGATGATCAATGATATGTTTGACCAGTTGCAAGGAGCCAAAGTATTCTCCAAGATCGATCTTCAATCAGGATACCACCAGCTGAAGATCCGAGAACAGGATATACCTAAGACAACTTTTACGACAAGGTACGGGCTATATGAGTACATGGTCATGTCTTTTGGATTGACTAATACCCCTGCCTATTTTATGAGTATGATGAACAAGGTGTTCATGGAGTTTTTGGATAAGTTAGTTGTGGTGTTCATTGGTGATATTTTGGTGTACTCGAAGAATGAAGAGGAACACAAGGAACACTTGCGCTTAGTTCTTGATAAGCTCAGGGAACACCAGATGTATGCCAAGTTTAGCAAGTGTGAGTTTTGGTTGAAGGAAGTTGGATTTCTTGGACATGTTATATTAGGAGAAGGTATAGCCGTAGACCCTACCAAGGTCGAGTCTGTCACTGAGTGGTTGGCACCCACCTCAGTAGGAGAGATCCGCAGTTTTTTGGGACTCGTAGGTTATTATAGGAGGTTTATTGAGAATTTCTCCAAGATTGCGAAGCCCATGATCGAGTTGTTGAAGAAGGACACCAAGTTCAAATGGACCAAGGATTGTGAGGCCAGTTTTCAGGAGTTGAAGAAACATTTGGTTGCAGCCCCAGTACTGATTCTTCCAGATATACGCAAAGATTTCCAAATGTATTGCGACGCTTATCTCTTGGGACTTGGAGGTGTACTTATGCAAGATGGAAGATTTGTTTCATATGCCTCACAGCAGCTTCGACCTCATGAGTTTAATTATGCCACCCATGATTTGGAGTTAGCAGCCGTAGTGCATGCGCTCCCAAGACCTGGAGACATTTTCTGATTGGAAACCGTTGTGATGTGTACACGGATCACAAGACCTTGAAGTACATTTTCACGCAGAAGGAGTTGAATCTCAGGCAGAGGAGATGGTTGGAGCTCATAAAGGATTATGATATGAAATTGAATTATCATCTAGGAAAGGCCAATGTCGTAGCAGACGCTTTGAGCCACAAAAGTTATGTAAATACCCTTGTAAGCGGAGGATTACCGCATGAGTTAGTAGACAATCTCAAGGAACTTCGTTTGGAGATAGTCCCAAGAGGTTTTGTTGCAGCAATGGAGCTTCAGTCTACCTTATTGGGAAAGATTCGAGAAGCTCAGAAGGATGATAAGGAAAATGCGGAGATAAAGGAGAAGAGGAGCAAAGGAAAAGCCAAAGGTTTTCGTGAGGATGAGAACGAGACTTTATGGCTTGAGGATCGTGTATATGTGCCCAATAATGCGGAGATCAGGAAGTTGATACTTCAGGAAGCTCATGACTCGCCATACTCGATTCACCCCGGAAACACCAAGATGTATTTGGATTTGAAGGAACATTTCTAGTGGACAGGTATGAAGAAGGATATTGCCGAGTATGTAGCAGTATGTGATGTATGTCAGAGAGTGAAGGCAGAACATCAGAAGCCAGTAGGATTATTACAGCCTATGCCGATACCCGATTGGAAGTGGGATAAACTTGGCATGGATTTCATCACTCGATTACCCAGGACCAGATCAAGATATGACTCAATCTGGGTAGTAGTGGATCGCTTGACCAAAGTGGCTCACTTTATCCCCGTGAAAACCACATATACAAGTGCGAAGTTGGCCAAGATATATATGACCAGGATCGTATGTCTGCATGGAGTTCCGAGGACCATCGTATCAGATAGAGGGACACAGTTTACCTCGAAGTTTTAGAATTAGCTGCACCAGACTTTGGGTACTAGGCTAGAGTTCAGTACAACCTTTCATTCGCAGACCGATGGACAGTCAGAGAGAGTCAATCAGATTATGGAGGACATGTTGAGAGCCTGTGCGCTTGATTATGGATCTAGTTGGGACAATAATTTGCCCTACGCAGAGTTCTCATACAACAACAACTATCAGGCTAGTTTGAAGATGGCCCCTTTTGAAGCTCTGTATGGAAGGAGATGCAGGACACCATTGATGTGGGATGATGTTGATGACCATCATTTGTTTGGACCAGATTTGATCAAAGAGTCTGAAGAGAAGGTTAAGTTGATCCGGGATAGACTGAAGGTAGCTCAGTCCAGGCAGAAGAGTTATGCCGATACTAAACGAAAGGAGGTAGTCTATGATGTTGGAGATAGAGCATGTCTTCATGTGTCACCATTCCGAGGACTTAAATGATTTGGAGTTCAGTGAAAGTTAGCCCCGAGTTTTGTAGGACCATACCGAGTTTTGGAACGTATGGGAGAAGTTGCCTACAAGTTGGAGTTACCCGAAGGATTGTCAGGAGTTCATGATGTGTTTCACGTTTCCAAGTTGAAGAAGTGCCATGCCGACATGGCCGATATTCCTCTAAGAGATATAGTGCCCCTGGAAGCGATTCAGTTGGAGAGTGATCGGACCTACGAGGGGAAACCCGTTAAGATTCTCGAGTTTGCCAGCCGAGTTACACGCAGTAAGGTTATCAAGTTTTGCAAAGTTCAGTGGAGCCACCATACCGAGGATGAAGCCACCTGGGAAAGAGAAGAAGGCCTACTGAAAGACCACCCGCACCTATTTTCTAGCAAAACCGAACCTCGAGGGTGAGATTCATCTTAAGGGGGGTAGGTTTGTAACATCCCAATTTTCAATTTGGATGTTATACATAGGTCATCATATGCATATCATGTTTTATTTGCATATTTTGTTGTGATCCGAGAAATCTTAAGCAACTCAAGGACCCAAGGAGAGAGTTGGGGATTTCATCAATTTTCAGATTTGAATTTTATCAAATTTGAAAAGAGAGAATATTTTACTTGGATTTTATTATATTTTCAAAATTTTAAATTTTAAATATTTTCAAATTCCATATTCAAAATTTAAAATATGATCTTCTTTCTTTATCCAACTATTTCAAATATTAAAAATAAAAGAGAGAAGATAATATGACTTCTTCAAAAGAAAGGAATATTGGAAAAGAAAATTTAAAATCAAAATAAAATTTTACTTGGATTTTATTTGCTATTTTATTTGAATTTAGAAAAATATGCATTTTTGAAAATTGCATTTTTAGGCCAGAAAAATGTTCACTTTTTTCTAAATAATAGGTTTAGACGGTGAAAATTGTTTCTGGTATTTTTAGATATTTTTAATTTATGATGATTTTCTTTGGGTGAAATTTTATTTTAGAAAAAGGTTTCCCGACCGACTGGGCCGAAGGCCCAGCCGAGCCAGGCCGCAGCCCACCTCGCCGCCGCCTTCCTCCCTCTCAGGAGAGGAGACCATGCCATCGCCGGAGCTCGGGAAGTGTACGAGCCGGACTCCTCCCCGCCTTGCCCCCTCGCTAGAGGCCGCCCCGCCCCCTTTAAAGCCCGCCCGACCCCACCTCCTCCTCTCCACCTCGTCCCGCAGCCGCCGCCGCCGCCCGCGCTAGCCGCAGCCGTTGCCGCCCGCTTGTGCGCCACCGCCGCCTCGCTGGAGTCCCGCCGCCTCGCCGGATCCCGCCGCCGACATGAACAGGTATAAAAACCGCCCCGGTTCGTCGGTTCGTTTTTTTGTTCTTCGGTTTAGATCGGTTTTTTTTAGTTAGGGTTTTCTTTCGGTTTTTCGGTTGGATCTAAAGTGTGGACGTTCGTCTGTTATTACTCTGTAATGACCGTTTTTGTTCATTAGGGTTTCATAGCGAACGTTGTTCGTTAGGGTTTTTCTTTTATTTTATTTTCAGCCAGGGACCTATCGGCGATTAATTTTATCATAGATCAGTCCCTTATCTTTAAACCCTCGCAACTTTTTGCTCGCTTGTCCAAATCTAGTGAAACCAACGCCAAAATCTTCGTCTTGTTCCCCTCTTTCTAGATAACCAAGTTGAACATGGTTTTTGCAATTTAAAATTTGGTTGCAAGAAGATTTGAATTTGAACTTCTTTTGATCGTAGTTTGAGTTTCATAGCTCTGATTTGGTTGATTCTTTTTGCAAATCGAAGCTCTTCAGTTGAACTTTCAGTTTGGATATTCTCATTTGAGTTTTACCCTTGCATTTTATGCTTGAGTGCTTATGTATGCTATTGTTTTTTCACGATAGAGTTTCTGGAGTGCGAAGTGTGCTACTATGAGTCACTAGGGTTTTCAGATCGTCACAAGGCAAGTAACACTTTGATCATATCCCTTATTACCCAGTTTTTATGCATTAGTCTCAATACTCAAACATTGCATGAGTATGATCTGTTTAACATGTGGGTTTTGGGAAGTAGTTGTTGAGGTAGTACCTATTACCCTTTTATTCAAACCTTGGGAGTTACTACGTTACACTTATTATAATTTGCTATGCTATGCTTGTGAACGTGGTTTGGTTTGAGTGATTCATGACTGTTGTGAGTATTATTATGAACTAAGGGTTTTACTTAAGGTGGCTACTTTAACACACATCTGGGTGGATTGGTTTGTGGTCACCTGGGGAAATCCAGTGTTGTCCAAAGGAGAATCACGGGGTATCCATGTGATTTTTCCTATGGTTCACCACCCAGGCTCAAAGGGATCATTATGTTATTCATGCTGGAAACTTCCGTGTGCAGCCACAACCATTATGGGCTCTGGCATAGTTGAGTAAGTTGTGGGAATCCTTTCCATGATGGGCTAGCAGATGTAGGGGATTGTAGGTGTATCGGCCTATCTATCGGTTAAGGGGACCTCTTCGGAAAGACTGTGTCTCGGTCATCCGTTTCTCAAACATCATGCAGTGCGAGAAATACAACGGAGGAGATCGAGTCTTGTGGGGAAAAGTGCGCAAACCTCTGCAGAGTGTATAAACTAATCATGGTTAGCTGTGTCCCCGGTTATGGACATCTTGAGTATCTGGTGCTTGAATTACTATGTTGATCTCATCACTTTACTTAAATAACTTGTTGGGTTAATGATTATTAATTTTGGGATTGAGATGGGGTTACCATTCTCAATGTTTTCAACAAACTTTGTAGCTAAATAAAATATATTCCTTTGTTGTAGGAAAAAACTAGCTTTATGCAAATGATAACCATAGAGCCTCCACCAGCCTAATATGCATATAGTTATAGCTATTATTTGTTCTTTGCTCTATAGTGTCATCTTGCCAGCATATTCTATGTGCTGACCTACGCAGGCTGCAATGTGATATGTTGCAGAGTTTTCAGATGAAGAGTAAGGTGCGCTAGGTCGTTGTCGTGCACTCAGCTATGCCGTTGGAGTTGATGGACTCATTTTACTTCGAAGCTTCCGCTGTTATCTTATTTAGATGGCATTCAGCCATATTATTGTATTAAGTTCTCTTTTGAGATATTCGATGTAATAAGTGTGTGATTGAACTCTGTTATAAATCCTTCAAGTATTGTGTGTGTTAGCATTACCGATCCAGGGATGACACTTATACACAGAGATTTGACCGTTTGAGGTCGGATCGCTAGATTTATGTTCCTAGAGAAAAATAAGTTGAAAGATGTTAGTATCAATGATACGGACTAGGTCTGTGATCTGAGGATTTTCCTCATTTTTGCATAGAAGAATAATGTCCTTGATGCACCGCTAGGTGACGGACCTATTGCAGGAGCAGATGCAGAAGTTATGAAAATTTTGCAAGCTCGGTATGATGACTACTTGATAGTTTAGTGCACAATGCTTTACGGCTTAGAACCGGGACTTCAAAAACGTTTTGAACACCACAGAGCATATAAGATGTTCCAAGAGCTGAAATTGGTCTTTCAGATTCATGCCCGAGTCGAGAGGTATGAGACCACTGACAAGTATTTTTCCTACAAGATGGAGGAGAATAGCTCAACAGTGAGCATCTGCTTAGAATTTCTGAGTACTACAATCTCTTGAATCAAGTGGGAGTTAATCTTCTAGATAATATAGTGATTGACAGAGTTCTCTAGCCACTATCACCAAGTTACTGGAACTTCGTGATGAACTATGATATGCAAGGGATGACGAAAACGATTCCCCAAGCTCTTCGCGATGCTAAATTAGCGAAGGTAGAAATCAAGAAGAGCATCAAGTGTTTATGGTTGACGATCACTAGTTTCAAGTAAAAGGGCAAGGGAAAGAAAGGGAACTTCAAGAATAATGGCAAGCAAGTTGCCACTCCCATGAAGAAGCCCAAAGCTAGACTCAAGCCTGAAACTGAGTGCTTCTACTGCAAAGGAAATGGTCACTGGAAGCGGAACTGCCCCAAATACTTGGCAGATAAGAAGGATGGCCAAGTGAACAAAAGTATATATGATATACATGTTATTGATGTGTATTTTACTTGTGTTCATAGTAGCCCCTAGGTATTTGATACTGGTTCAGTTGCTATGATTAGTAACTTGAAATAGGAGTTACAAAATGAACAGAGACTAGTTGAGGGCGAGGTGACGATGTGTGTTGGAAGTGATTCCAAGGTTGATAAGATCATCGTCACACACTCCCTTTACCTTCTGGATTAGTGTTGAACCTAAAATAAATGTTATTTGGTGTTTGCGTTGAGCATAATATGATTAGATCATGTTTATTGCAATACTGTTATTCATTTAAGTCAAAGAATAATTGTTATTCTGTTTACATGAATAAAACCTTCTGTGGTCATACACCCAAGGTGAATTGTTTATTGAATCTCGATTGTAGTGAGACACATATTCATAATATTGAAGCCAAAAGATGCAAGGATAATAATGATAGTGCAACTTATTTGTGGCACTGTCGTTTATGTCATATTGGTGTAAAGCGCATGAAAAAACTCCATGCTGGTGGGCTTTTGGAATCACTTGATTATGAATCACTTGATGCCTGCGAGCCATGCCTCATGGGCAAGATGACTAAGACTCTGTTCTCCAGAACAATGGAGCGAGCCACTAACTTATTGGAAATAATACATACCGATGTATGCGGTCCGATGAGTGTTGAGGCTCGCGGCGGGTATCGTTATTTTCTGACCTTCACAGATGATTTGAGCAGATATGGGTATGTCTACTTAATGAATCACAAGTTTGAAACATTTGAAAAGTTCAAAGAACTTCAGAGTGAAGTTGAGAATCATCATAACAAGAAAATAAAGTTTCTACGATCTGATCACGGAGGCGAATATTTGAGTTACGAGTTTGACCTTCATTTGAAACAATGTGGAATAGTTTCACAACTCACGCTGCGTGGAACAGCACAGCGTAATGGTGTGTCCAAACGACGTAACCGTACTTAATTAGATATGGTGCGATCTATGATGTCTGTTACCAATTTACCATTATCATTTTGGGGTTATGCATTAGAGACAGCTGCATTCACGTTAAATAGGGCACAGTCTAAAAATTCATTGAGACGACATTGTATGAACTGTGGTTTAGCAAGAAATCTAAGCTTTCTTAAAGTTTGGGGCTGCAATGCTTATGTTAAAAAAAGTTTCAGCCTGATAAGCTCAAACCCAAATCGGAGAAGTGAGTCTTCATAGGATACCCAAAAGAAACTATTGGGTACACCTTCTATCACAGATCCGAAGGCAAGATCTTTGTTGCTAAGAGTGGATCCTTTCTAGAGAAGAAGTTTCTCTCGAAAGAAGTGAGTGGGAGGAATGTAGAACATGATGAGGTAATTGTACCTTCTCCCAAATTGGAAAGTAGTTTATCACAGAAATCAGTTCAAGTGATTCCTACACCAATTAGCGAGGAAGCTAATTATGATGATCATGAAGCTTCTGATCAAGTTACTACCAAACCTCGTAGGTCAACCAGAGTAAGATCCACACCAGAGTGGTACGGTAATCCTGTTCTGGAGGTCATGTTACTTGACCATGACGAACCTACGAACTATGAGGAAGCGATGATGAGCCCAGATTCCGCGAAATGGCTTGAGGCCATGAAATCTGAGATGGGATCCATATATGAGAACAAAGTATGGACTTTGATTGACTTGCCCGATGATCGGCGAGCCATTGAGAATAAATGGATCTTCAAGAGGAAGACGAACGCTCATAGTAGTATTACTATCTACAAAGCTCGAATTGTTGCAAAAAGGTTTTCGACAAGTTCAAGGTGTTGACTACGATAAGATTTTCTCACTCGTAGCGATGCTTAAGTCTGTCCGAATCATGTTAGCAATTGCCACATTTTATGAAATCTGGTAAATGGTTGTCAAAACTACATTCCTTAATGGATTTATTAAAGAAGAGTTGTATATGATACAACCAGAAGGTTTTGTCAATCCTAAAGGTGCTAACAAAATGTGCAAGCTCCAACGATCCATCTATGGACTGGTGCAAGCATTTCGGAGTTGGAATATACGCTTTGATAAGTTGATCAAAGCATATAGTTTTATATAGATTTGCGGTGAAGCCTGTATTTACAAGAAAGTGAGTGGGAGCACTATAGCCTTTCTGATAAGTATATGTGAATGACATATTGTTGATCGGAAATGATGTAGAATTTTCTGGAAAGCATACAGGAGTGTTTGAAAGGAGTTTTTCAATGAAAAACCTCGGTGAAGCTACTTACATATTGGGCATCAAGTTCTATAGGGATAGATCAAGACGCTTGATAAGATTTTTCAATGAGTACATACCTTGACAAGATTTTTGAAGTAGTTCAAAATGGAACAATCAAAGAAGGAATTATTGCCCATATTGCAAGGTGTAAAGTTGAGTAAGACTCAAAACAAGACCACGTCAGAAAATAGAAAGAGAATGAAAGTCATTCCCTATGCCTTGGCCATAGGTTCTATAAACTATGCTTTGTTGTGTACCAAACCTATTGTGTACCTTGCCAGGAGTTTAGCAAGGGGTACGATATTGATCCAGGAGTGGATCAGTTGACAGCGATCAAAATTATCCTTAGAAGACTAAGGAGATATTTCTCGGTTATGGAGGTGATAAAGACTTCGTCGTAGAGAGTTACGCTGATGCAAGCTTTTACACCGATCTGGATGACTCTAAGTCTTAATCTGGATACATATTGAAAGTGGGAGCAATTAACTAGAGTAGCTCCATACATAGCATTGTAGAAGTGGAAAAATTGCAAAATACATATGGATCTGAATATTGCAGATCCATTGACTAAGCCCCGCTCACGAGCAAAACATGATCAGCACCAAGACTCCATGGGTGTTAGAATCATTACTATGTAATCTGGATTATTCACTCTAGTGCAAGTGGGAGACTGAAGGAAATATGCCCTAGAGGCAATAATGAAGTTGTTTTTATATTTCCTTATACCATGATAAATGTTTATTATTCATGCTAGAATTGTATTAACCGAAAACTAAGTACATGTGTGAATACATAGACAAACAGAGTGTCCCTAGTATGCCTCTACTAGACTAGCTCGTTAATCAAAGATGGTTAAGTTTCCTGACCATAGACATGTGTTGTCATTTGATGAACGGGATCACTTCATTAGAGAATGATGTGATGAACAAGACCCATCCATTAGCTTAGCACTATGATCGTTTAGTTTATTGCTATTGCTTTCTTCATGACTTATACATGTTCCTATGACTATGAGATTATGCAACTCCCGAATACCGGAGGAACACTTAGTGTGATATCAAACATCACAACGTAACTGGGTGATTATAAAGATGCTCTACAGGTGTCTCCGATGGTGTTTGTTGAGTTGTCATAGATCGATATTAGGATTTATCACTCTGTGTATCGGAGAGGTATCTTTGGGCCCTCTCGGTAATGATCACCACTATAAGCCTTGAAAGCAATGTGACTAATGAGTTAGTTGTGGGATGATGCATTATGGAATGAGTAAAGAGACTTTCCGGTAATGAGATTTAACTTGGTATGATGATACAACGATCGAATCTCGGGCAAGTACCATACCGATGACAAAGGGAACAACGTATGTTGTTATGCGGTTTGACTGATAAAGATCTTCGTAGAATATGTAGGAGCCAATATGAGCATCCAGGTTCCGCTATTGGTTATTGACCGAAGATGTGTCTGGGTCATGTCTACATAGTTCTCGAACCCGTAGGGTCTGCACGCTTAACGTTCGATGACGATTTGTATTATGAGTTATGTGATTTGATGATCAAAGTTTGTTCAGAGTCTCGGATGAGATCACATACATGACGAGGAGTCTATAAATGGTCGAGACATAAAGATTCATACATTGGAAGGTTACATTCGGACACCGGAATGGTTCGGGTCGTTACGGATGAGTTTCGGAATACCTGGGGTTAGCGGACCCCCCCCGGGAAGTTATTGGGCCTCATGGGCCTAGTGGTGGAAGAGAGGAGGCCGGACAGGGAGTGGCACGCACCCCCCCCCTAGCCCGAACCGAATTGGACTAGGGTTGGGGGGGCGGCCCCCCTTTCCTTCTCTCCTCCTTCCCTCCTTATCCTACTAGGAATAGGAAAGAGGAGGGGAATCCTACTTGGACTGGGGAGTCCTAGTAGGATTCCCCACACCTGGCGCCCGCCCCCCTTGGGACGGCCACCTCTTCCCTTCTCTCATTTATATATGTGGCCAGGGAGCACCCCATAAACACACAAGTTGATCTTTTAGCCATGTCCGGTGCCCCCTCCACAATTACACACCTCAGTCATATCGTCGTAGTGCTTAGGAAAAGCCCTGCGTCGGTAACTTCACCATCACCGTCACCATGCCATCGTGCTGACAGAACTCTCCCTCATCCTCAACTGGGTCAAGAGTTTGAGGGACGTCACCGAGCTGAACATGTGCATATCGCGGAGGTGCCATACGTTCGATACTTGGATCGGTTGGATCGCGAAGACGTTCGACTACATCAACCGCGTTACTAAAGGTTTCCCCTTTTGGTCTACGAGGGTACGTGGACACACTCTCCCGGCTCGTTGCTATGCTTCTCCTAGATAGATCTTGCGTGATCATAGGCAAAAAAATTGAAATACTATGTTCCCCAACATCTTTTTCCCCGCAGCAACGGGCGCGCTGTCCTTATAGCTCTTTACTTGCGAGTCTCCCACGCCGTATATTTCGACCCTACCAGAGACTACGAGAAGAAGGAATACACCCACATAATGAATATTCTAGATGATGCTCTCCCAGGCTTCGGCATTGGGGGTGGCCACCTGCAGATCAAGAAACAAAGGAACAAGAAGTTGGATTTCTCGTATAAAACTAACTTCTGCTGCATCCATGTCCCAAAACCAAGCAAGAAAGATGGATTCTACCTCCTCCATCTCATGATTGAGTTCAGCATGGATCACCAAAAGCTTCGCATGACAACCAGAAACGATGATCATATCCGCAAGTGGGTAGAATCTCATGGAGAAGCGGATTATAAACTTAGAGATAACTTCTTTCGCATCCAAAGGGACATTGCGACGATCATCATGAAAGAAGTCGTCGATGAGAAGGGGATGTTCCACCATGGCCCTATATCACGAGCTGACGTCCGAACTCACATAGGTACGCAATGTCATGACCTCACGCCGTTCAAGAAGCTAGGGTCCATCCTTAGTTTGGGTATGATGAACTGCGTACCTCTAGTTAATTAGTGTGCGTACTATATGTTGCATCTAGTTGCTAACCCTTTCTTTTTTCATGTTTCTCTAGTATATTTTGTTGCATATGATCGTACAATCTCTTGATGAATATGCATCTCTAAGAGGTACCTAGATTCTTGATGGCAAAGAAGGAGTGCTATGGCATGTACAAAGGGAAGGTTCCGGGAGTGTACGATGAGTGGCCTGAGTGTCAGGCGCAAGTGGAGGGGGTCTCGGGCGCCAGCCATAAAGGCTTCAAAAGCAGACAAGAAGCAGAAGCTAGTTACTTGAGGTTCACACTAGCGCGAGAGAGGACTCATAACCACCGCCTCATGTACTGCATAGTTCTGCTATCACTCATAGTGATAGCTCTTCTCGGGTATATCATTGTTTAGATGGATGACGATGTAGTTGCAAGTATTCGAGACTTGTATCGCTATTTTTGAGATGATGACGAGAGACCACTTTGTGTTGGATGATGATTATGATGATGACATGACTTGATGAGACTATTTGTATGTATATGCTATGATTACAGCACCACAAAATATGGAGCAGAAAAAAATTCAAAAACTAATAACAGTAGCGCGGGGTATGGCTTTAGCAGCAACGTGTTATTAGTAGCAGCGCTCTTTGTTAAAGGGTGTTGCAGCTATTAGCAGCAGCGCGTGTTGCATACAGACGCTGTTGCTATACCTAGATAGCAGCAGCGTGGGTCAAACCGCGCTACTGATAAGCATTAGCTGTAGCATCGTATCTGTTGGGGATATTGCTATTTGGGTAAACCGGCCTATAGGGCCCGGGTTAGCTCCGTCAATGGACCCGAGATGTTAAAGCCCAAGGAGAAATAGAAGGGCCCAAGGCTTATAATCGGTTTAGAGGTTTATGGCCGTAAACCGGCCTGAGGTAAACTTGCATTGTAAGTTAGGAATAGAGAGACCAACCCGGGCACGTTTATGAACCGGAGGTTGGGACTTTGCAGACCGACGGGCGTCACCCGTGTATATAAGGGGACGACCCGACGGCAGTTTGAGGACAGAGAACAACAACTCAAGGTTTAGGCGAAGCTTATCGCTCCCTAGCCCTCGAAACACATCAATCCCATCACAACTAGACGTAGGCTTTTACCTTCATCGAAGGGGCCGAACTAGTATAAACACCGTGTCCTTACGTCCGCTTTTAACCCCTTCAAGTTAACCCGTTGCGATGGCTCCACGACTAAGTCCTTTCGCTAGGACATCTGCCGTGACAGATCCACGACAGTTGGGGCCCACCGTGGGGCTATCGCGAGATGGTTTCAAGTTTTTGGAGGGCCGCTTTGAAGGACTCGAGGGTTACGCTGTGGGTCGGATGACCAAAAGTTGTCGCGGGAAATTCTACATCGACAGCACAGGCTGGGGCCCCGACGCCGGCTCGATCGAGTACGGGTACCGGGTCCCCTTTGGCGGCATCCATGTTTTCATCGGCAAGATCGGTGAACCGGGCCCCGAGCTGGGCGTCTGCACCGACCTCGTCGAGACAGCTCAGTGCACGAGGTCGACCCTGGCTAAACCGACCAGGAAGCGCGCCTTCGTGGGAGTCATCCACGGTGGAAGCTACGAGGAAGGATCCGAATCCGGTGACGAAACCGCCATCTACTCCGGCGATGAAACGTCAACCGGGGAAACCGAATCTCTATACCAGCTGCAAGATGATCGGATTGGGGGCAGCTCCGATGGCGACAGTATTCCGGACCCCTCTGATCTGCCCTATCGGGTTGGGATCTTCATGGCTGGAACACAGGCGGCGCCACATTCATCAACTGCGGCAGAAGTGATCTCCGGATCGGCAGCGGCAACAGCTGCGCGGGCAGGAGGCCCTGCGGATTCACCAGCCCAAGTATTGTCAGACCTGTTTGACGCACTGGCAGCGCTCATGGCGGAAGCCAACCCGGTGGATCAGGAGGTTCACAATGCTGAGATTGCCAAAGTGAGAGAACAGATCACTCAAGCTAAAGCGGAGCTGGCAGCAGAAGAGGCCAGGATGACGGCGGAGCGCGCCGCTTTAGATGCACAGGCTTACAGGCTCATGATGGACCAGAATGCGTCTCAGGAAGTCCTGAAGAGGAAATTCCGATCTCGATTGCCCGCAGCCCTCGATGCCCGAAATCTCTTCAACACCCCGGGGGTAAACCGTGCGGAGGCGACAGTTGGCGCCCCGGTTCAGCACCGGATAATAAACCTGCCTCGTCACAACACTGGTACACCACAGGTCGTGCCAACACCATCGGTCCATTATTCCAACCCGATGGATAACCTCGTCGCGGCGGCAGCTCGGTTGGAAGCCATTCCGATCGAAGGCGATTCACCGCAAGATGTAGAGACACGCCGGGTCAAGGAGCTCCTTAGGACCGCGTTGGCCCAACAAGAAGCATGTTCGCAAAGCCGTGATCAGATTCATTCCACCCCTTGCCCCAGCGGGAGCTATAGTAGGCGCATGGAGGAGCCGGTTGTTTCAAGTAATGCCAGGCGTGAAGCGCTCCGCGGCAACAATCCGGTGGGCGTCGACAATGCTCAGGAGAATGTGGATCGCGCCCGTGCGCGGGAGGCCAGATTAGCAGTGCAGCATCAGGCTCGTCAGCTTACACCTATCTTCCCAGCTGCTACGGTTGAACCGGGGGTGGTTTCTAGTTCTTTGGGAGTACCGTGCCTTGTTCCCGCTTTGCGCAACGTACGCCTGCCCAAAGACTTCAAAGGCCCCCGCAAGGTACCAAACTACACGGCAGATCAGCCTCCGGAGACATGGGTGGAGAGCTATGAGATGGCTATGGAGATGCTGGATGTGGATGACACGGCGTGTGCCAAGTATTTTACTATGATGTTAGAAGGAACGGCCCGGACTTGGCTAAAGAGCTTACCGCCTAATTCCATTAATTCGTGGGCCCAGTTGCGCGCCCGGTTTATCAAGAATTTCAAGGACACGTGCAAACAGCCAATGTCGATAGTTGACCTAGCAGCTTGCGTTCAGCAAGAAGGGGAATCAACTACCCATTGGGTACGCCGGGTATCAGAAGTTTTGCACTCGTCAGATCGCATCAACGCAGACACCACCGTGGTGCTGTTGGAAAGCAACTGTCGGTTTGGCCCTTTGAAGCTAAAGTTAGGCCGGATGAAGCGTGATTGCACGGATATGGGAACGCTCATGACCGCTTTAGTGAAGTATGCGGATTCTGACAGTACCAAGGATCCTAACTCTGGTGACAACAAAGCAGGGAAGGGAAAGAAGAATAGCAACACCAAAGGCCAGCAGCATCGACCGACAGGTAATGGAGGCGGAGGTAAGCGTAAACCGGATGGGAGCATGGATTTTGTGGCCAACACAAGTGCACAGAATAAGGGCCAGCGGCGTAAGGGGAAACAGCCAAGTTTTCGCGGAAATCTCGGTCCTAATCCGGAGCATTTGAACTTTTTCTTAAACCAGCCCTGTCCGAAGCACGGAACAAAAGAGGAGCCAGCAACCCATCTTTGGAAGGATTGTTACATCATGAAGGAATTCAAAAGCTCAAACACTTTCCAATATGATCACAGCTCTGGCGGCGGTTCAGGCTCCGGATCAGGATACGGCGGCGGAAATTCCGGTCCAGGGTTCCATGGTAATCCGGGCGGACAGGACAACCAAAATAATCAAGGTAATCAAAGTGGTTACGGACAGCAGCAATCAGGTTATCAGAGCAACCCGAAACAGTTGAGTGGTGGACAGTATCATGTCTTTACTACAGGCTTGGATAAACGGGATAGAAAGCTTCAGAGGCGGGCAGTTAGTGCTGTTGAACCGGCCACGCCTCACTATCTGCGTTGGTCGGAACAACCTATCATATGGAGCCGAGAAGATCACCCTCCCAGGGTTTATAATCCGGGTCAGTTAGCATTGGTGGTGGCGCCTCAGGTGGGAGGTTATAAGCTCACCAAGGTGCTCATGGACGGAGGGAGCAGCATTAACATCTTGTATTATGAGACCTTCCGTCGCATGGGACTGGTAGATAAGGATCTCAAACCGACCAATACAGTGTTCCACGGGGTGGTGCCTGGCAAGTCTGCGTACCCGGTTGGTAAGATAGCCCTTGAAGTGGTCTTCGGCGATAGTCATGATTCCAGATCAGAGACGCTGACGTTCGAAGTGGTTAAAATCCAAAGTCCATACCACGCTTTGTTTGGACGGCCAGCCTACGCAAAATTTATGGCACGGCCCTGCTATGTATATCTGCAACTCAAGATGCCGGGTTACAAGGGCACTATAACGGTTCATGGGAGCCGTCGAATCGCTTTGGAATGCGAGGAAGGAGATGCGACTTATGCAGAATCGGTTTGTGCTACGGAGGAGCTAAAGCAGTACAAAGACAGTGTTGACCCGGAGGACATGACTTCGTTGAAGAAGCCAACTACGGACCACGATCCGGCCTTGAAGTTCAAATCGGCTGCCGAAACTAAGCTTGTTGACTTCGTACCTGGCGATTCGTCCAAGCAGTTCAGCATCAGTGCAAACCTGGATCCAAAATAGGAAAGCGCGCTCATCAAGTTCATCCGTGAGAATCGGGACATCTTTGCATGGAAGCCGTCTGACATGCCTGGTGTACCGAGGCGACTCGCTGAGCACACCCTTAATGTGGATCCTAAGTATAAACCGGTAAAATAGTTCTTACGCCGGTTTAACGAAGAAAGACGTAAAGCGATTGGTGAGGAAGTGGCCAGGCTCCTGGCAGCTGGGTTTATTATTGAGGTTTTTCATCCCGAGTGGCTTGCTAATCCGGTGCTGGTTCTTAAGAAAAACGACACCTGGCGCATGTGTGTGGATTACACAGACTTGAATAAAGCTTGTCCAGCGGATCCTTTTGCTCTCCCCCGGATTGATCAAATCATTGATGCTACGGCAGGTTGCGAGTGTTTGAGTTTTTTGGATGCCTATTCGGGTTATCATCAGATCAAGATGGCAGTTAAGGACCAGGAGAAGACGGCGTTCATTACTCCCTTTGGAGCCTTCTGCTATGTTTCTATGCCCTTTGGGCTTAAGAGTGCGCAGGCTACTTATCAACGGTGTGTGCAAAATTGCCTCCACGAACAGATTGGTCGGAATGTACATGCTTATGTGGATGATATTGTGGTCAAGTCACGAAAGAAGGAGACCCTGGTTGATGATTTGAAGGAAACCTTCGATAACTTGAGAGTGTACCAAATGATGCTCAACCCAGCTAAATGTGTTTTTGGTGTACCTGCAGGCAAGTTGTTGGGATTCTTAGTGTCCCATAGAGGAATTGAGGCCAATCCGGAAAAGATCACAGCCATCACCTCACTGGCCAATCCGAAATGTGTCAATGATGTTCAGCGCATGGCCGGACGGATTGCAGCGTTAAGCCGGTTTATCAGCCGCCTCGGAGAAAAGGCGATCCCCTTATATCAAATGCTCAAGAAGACAGATCAATTTGTCTGGAGTCCGGAGGCTGATAAAGCGTTTGAGGACTTGAAGCGACAGTTAGTCAATCCGCCAGTGTTGGCAGCCCCTGTAGATAAAGAGCCACTCCTGTTATATGTTGCTGCGAACGCCAGAGCGGTCAGTGTGGCGATGGTGGTAGAACGCAAGGAGGCTGGGAAGGAACATCCGGTTCAGCGACCGGTTTACTATGTCAGTGAAGTGCTTATCAAGTCCAAACAAAGGTATCCGCATTGGCAGAAGCTGATATATGGTGTTTTTATGGCAAGCCGGAAGCTGAGGCAATATTTTCAAGGACACCCCATCACGGTGGTCAGTTCTGCTCCTTTGGGTGACATCATACAGAACCGGGAGGCGACCGGTCGGATTGCCAAGTGGGCTATCGAGCTTGGGCCGCACGATTTAAGATACGTACCCCGGACGGCCATAAAGTCACAAGCACTTGTCGACTTCATAAACGATTGGATAGAGTTACAAGCACCTGAGGAAAAGCCAGATAACACATATTGGACTATTCATTTTGACGGGTCCAGACAATTGGAAGGCTCGGGGGCTGGAGTCGTTTTAACTTCCCCACGAGGAGATAAGTTTTGTTATGTCCTCCGTTTAATGTTCCCCTGTACAAATAATGCGGCTGAGTATGAAGCTTTGCTTCATGGTCTTCGGATGGCTAAAGAGATGAATCTGAGCCGAGTTAGGTGCTTTGGTGATTCGGATCTGGTGGCTCAGCAGGTATCTGGCACCTGGGATTCTAAGGACCCGCTCATGGCTGCATATCGTCGTGAAGTAGATATGGTGGCTGGGTATTTCAAAGGCTATCAAGTGGACCATGTGGACTGCAGAAAGAATGAGGCAGCGGACGCTTTAAGCCGCTTGGGCTCTCAGCGTAAACCGGTCCCACCCAATGTTTTCTTGGATGTATTGTATCACCCATCGGTACATCTACCCGGTGAGCTGGAGTTGGCTATTCCTGATCCAGAGGCTCAATTAGTGGCGGCTCTTCACGTCACCCTGGATTGGACGCTTCCTTATCTGGCGTATATGAACCGGGGTGAGTTGCCAGAAGACGAAACCTTGGCTCGGCAGATAGTACGGCGGTCCAAGTCTATGACTATTCTCAAAGGAGAGCTACATCATCGCAGCGTGTCAGGAGCGCTGCAACGATGCGTATCCCCTGAGGAGGGGTGCGAGATATTACGTGAAATACATGAAGGGGATTGCGGCCACCGCGCCGGTTCAAAATCATTGGTGGCTAAAGCGTTCCGCCACGGTTTCTACTGGTTAACTGCTCATGCTGATGCAGAAGACCTGGTCAGGTTATGTGATGGTTGCCAGAAATTTTCCAGATGAGCGCACATACCGGCTCAAGAATTGAGGATGATTCCAATTACTTGGCCGTTTGCGACTTGGGGGCTCGATATGGTTGGACCTTTTAAACGTTCCAAAGATAAGAAGACCCACCTATTGGTGGCGGTTGACAAATTTACACAGTGGGTGGAGGCAGAACCTGTCAGTAAATGTGATGCGGCCACGGCGCTGCGGTTTATAAAGAAGGTGATCTTCCGGTTTGGTTTTCCACATAGCATCATCACAGATAATGGTACCAATCTATCCAAAGGTGCCATGAAAGAGTTCTGCGCACGCGAGCATATACGGCTTGATGTTTCTTCAGTAGCTCACCCACAGTCTAATGGTCAAGCAGAACGAGCGAATCAAGAGATCTTGAGAGGTATCAAACCCCAGCTTCTGGTCCCTTTGCAAAGGACGCCGGGTTGTTGGGTTGAGGAGCTACCGTCTGTATTATGGAGTACCAACACCACGCCTAACAGATCCACGGGGTTTACGCCGTTCTTTATGGTCTATGGAGCAGAGGCGGTTCTCCCCAGTGATATACGACATGATTCACCTCGTGTGGCAGCTTATGTTGAAGCGGGCAACGAGCAGGCACGGCAGGACGCTCTTGACTTGTTGGATGAGGAACGTGAATTAGCAGCTGCCCGTTCAGCGATTTACCAGCAGGATCTTCGCCGTTACCACAGCCGTCGGGTTAAGACCAGAACCTTTCAGGAGGGGGATTTGGTGCTTCGGCTCATCCAGGATCAGTCTGATCAGCATAAATTATCCCCGCCTTGGGAAGGACCTTTTGTGGTCAGCAAGAATCTGAATAATGGGTCATACTACCTGATTGATATTCGAGAGCGCAAAGATTCACGCACATCAGAGGAGGAGACCAGCAGGCCGTGGAACATAGCTCATCTTCGACCTTATTATACATGAGCCTTGGGCTCTGTTTATGTACATATCATGACCATGTATATATTATGATCAATACAATAAACCGGAGCCTCGAGTAAAGCGGGGTCTCTGCTGTTCTTCACATCATGCGTGGTTACATGGAGTTGATTCGCTTTAAGGCAACTTCTGGTTTACCCCTTGAGGTCGCTTCACAGAAAATCAAAATGAAGATTCTGGTTTAAAATCCGGTTCAAGGGAGAGATGTCTCCCACAAAGCTTTGAAACTCTTAAATATCCGGTTCAAGCTCCCGGTTCAGGAAAAATTTATCTCTTGCAAAAAGGTTAAAAATTACTGAAGAGGACCTGCTGACATGATGCGCGGTTCAAACATGGGGCTTCCTGTTCAAACATAGGTTGTATTCGAACCAAAGAGAACATAGCTATCCTTACAAAGTCAGTTGGGGACCTAGTCGACCTGAACCGTAGCTACACCTCCGGGGAGCTTGGTCATGTCTTGACGACGGTAATGCCTTCTGGCTGGCATATTTGCCACTAAGTCAGTTGGGGACCTAATCGACTTGAACCGTAGTTACACCTTATGGGAGCTCGGTCATGTCTTGATGATGGTAATGCCTTCTGATCGGCTTTTAAACAGCCAATAAGTCATTTGGGGGCTTGGTCGTGTCCGAACCAATGCAATGCCACTTGATCGGCCCTGGGCCACTGAGTCACTTGGGGGCTTGGTCGAATCCGAACCAATGCAATGCCATTTGACCGGCATATTTGCCACGATTCAGTTAGGAACCTAGTCGACTTAAACCGTAGCTACACCCCTTGGGGGCTTGGTTTTTTGTCTTGACGACGGTAACGCCTTATGAACGGTTCATAGCAACCACCCTTTGCATGCGTTTTATTATTGCGTTCTTCTCTCGTATTTGGTTGTTTGTTATCTTCCTTCTTGCGGTGTTTTTTGTTCTTTGGAACGACAAGTACTTTTAAACCGATTCAGCTGACACAGCCTGGTCCATTTTTTAACCCGGAGGCAAGTTGCCCGGTTTGGCAAAGGCGCAGCACGGTTCGTATGGTTGAAAGACCGTCCTTTGTACCCAGTAAAGACAAGAAACACAAGTTGGAAAAAGTCATGGCAAGGGCATCAGTACCCGTGCACAAAGGCGCGTTCAAAGGCAGAGGTATTAACTATCTTATTACAAGGCAGCGTAGTGCCTGAATATATTGTTTTTTGACGGATTAAACGTCACCAATTAAGGAGAACCGGAGCGTTGATTACGCCTGTTCGCCGCCTCGGTTCGAAGGCTGTGGATCATCTTGCGCCGCTTCAGCTTTCTCTTGGCTACCCATTGGCTGGAAATCAGCAGTGGTCCAGTCGATTCCCATTAGCGCTTGAAAGACAACTTCTTCATGAATCAGCAAGGACGGTTCAATGTCAGGGGCGTAGGTATGCTTACGGATTGGAGGAATAAGGTTTTCCGCTTCAGGGACCGGGGCAGCTACTCGCTTGTTCTGGTTATCATATTGGGCCTGATAATGTGTCAGATCTGCTTCTTCAGCCAATTGACAAGCTAGGGGGCGCACCGCCCGGTTTATCGCCCTCAAGTCATTTTCGCCGAAATCTGAACCATCTTCTTTCAAGTTGGGGTATCCTTGTGCCGCTTCGACAGGATCAAAATCTGGTACCCACGCTTTGGCCCGGATCAAGGCAGTGATGGCTCCGGTTCGAGCAGCTGATCTTTTTAACTCTTCAATCCGGGCTGGAAGCATGGATAACCTTTTTAACGTGTCTTGAATCAGAGACGGTGCAGGGTTGTTATGCGATGCAGTGGTGATAGCTCTCTGTGCTCCGGTGTACAACTGTTCAATCAAAGTATAGGCAGCTTTGAGTTTCATCCGCACATCAGAACCCAAGTGTCCAATACGTGTGCCTGCAGTGTTTCAAGATGGATTACAAACCGGACATAGGATATAGCAGACAAGGTACAAATTGGAAGAAGGGCATCGAAAGAAATTTACCAAAGATGGCAGAGGTCATGGAGTGTATTTGTCGCTTTACGGTGGATAATTCATCAACCACCGGTTTGAGAGCAGCTTCGGCATTTTCAGCCCTTTTCATCAAAAGAGCCTTTTCAGTAGCCCAAGCAGCTTGTTCCTTTTTGCGGCTTTCTTTCAGCTGTTCCATAACGGTTAAGGCATTGGTCAATTCCTCCTTCGCTTTTGCAGTTTCAGCTTGCTGGGTTTTTAGGGTTTCCTGAAGGTCCGAGACTTGTTTCTCTTTGGTCTTCAGATCCCCCTGCAGCAGGTCGTCAGCAGTGTTCAGAAAATATTGCACGGTTTGGAAGTATCAACCACACAAGCAAGTTATGTGCTCGATACTTGGGGGCTAATGCATACTTGATCTTAACGCATGTTTTTCATTACAAAAGTCCCAGGATTAATACAAGTATTTAAACTTGGTACTTGGGGGCTAATGGTTATTTGATGATGTTTCTGGTTAACGGCCTATGTTGAAGCCCTGGGTTTTTAAACCGGGCCTTAGTTGTCAAGGCAGCATGATTCGGATTACCATCTTGGATTGGAAAAAATTGAGAAGCTAGGTTGCAACAGAATGAAGCACAAGAGAGTTACCTCAAGTTTTTCTTTCATCATCCTGATCATACCAGCTTCATAATCGCGACTGGTGTACAGTCGGTTCAGGTACCCAGAATAAAGATCTTGGGCGCTTAAAGCGGCGTACGTTGAGGAATCAACGTCCCATTTTCCCTTTATGGCCGAGATTTCTTCCTTGGCAGTATGCTTGGCTAAAGTAGCAGAGTTCCCCGGTTCAGAGCGACCAATGCCGGTAATCACAACATCATCATCTTTGGAGTCGCTGCTCTGCATTGGCACTGTCGGTTTATCAACAGTTCCAGAAGGGGGGGTGGATTCCTCAAGCCGAACAGGACTGGCAGGCTGATCAGTACGGCTGGCAGGATTGGTAGGCCTTTCTTCAGCATAGGCGTCATCTTGTGGAGGTAGATAATTCTGAATGTCTTCACGAACTAGAGCATCAGCACCAGGAGTTCTCTCTGGTTCAGGAGCGGCAGTTCCTTCGGCCGGATTATCCAGACGAGCCTTCTTGCTCGGTCTAGGTTTAGCCCTGGGAAAGACCCAAAGATTGAAAGAACGGTGTAAGATGGATTAAGAAACCCATATAGAAATATGTTGTGATCGGTCCAACTTACCCAATAACTGTCTTTAGCGGTGGCAGTTGAGTGGCTGAAGATTCACCAGAAGATGAATGGGAAGTGACCTGATAATCGGAGTCAGATGGATTAAGAGGCTGACGAGTTAAACCTGCTTTAGGAGGAAAGCTAGCGCATAAATCGGAGACCTTTGAGCGGCGTTTCCGAACCGGGCTGTTCGGTAAACCGGCGGAGGTAACTACCTGGCCGCTATGCCGGGTGGTGCGTCGAGCTTCATGTTGCTGGGTCTTCACAAGAAATTTGGGATCCAAGTAAGCAAGAGGATGAGAAAATTTAATTTTCCGGTTTGCTTGGCGAGGTTTTTTCAAAGGCAAAGGAACTGCATCAGAAGAAAGAATAGTTACCTCTGGGCCTTCAGCATTACTCGCTTCAGCGTCGTCCTGACAAATATCATCATCAATAAGACGTGTAAAAAGTAAGCCAACTGAATCGAGGTCTACCTCAAGGTCCGGATTACCCACATCATCCTCCTCTAAATCCGGGGTAGAGGAAGCGGTGTTCCTTTTCTTCTGAGCGGGCTTCTTCACCCTTGTTTTGGGTCGGGTTACCTTTTCGGTCGGCTCTTGAAACTTCTTGCTCCAAAACGGATCATCTCCCTGTCTCAGAAAGGACTGGAGTTAACAATATGTATATAAGGAGATCATAAATTCTATAACAAACAGAGGTGAGATGCTTACAGCAGGTGGTTTGTTTGTAGCACAAAAGGGAAGCAGGCCGGTTTGGGCGCAAACATATTCCGGTTCATTCAGCATTTTTTTCACAGCTTCAGTAACTTCGTCTTCCGTCAGCTGAATGTTGCAGTGCCTCAAAGGATCATCAACCCGGCCCGTGTATTGGCACATTAAACCGGAGCGGATGCTAAGGGGCAGGATGCTCCATGATATCCAGCAACGGGCAAGATCTACCCCCGTTAAACCGTTAGCCATGAAGGCTCTGAGCTTGGACAGCTGAGGGGCATACTTACTCCTCTCTTTGGCGGTTAGCCTTGGGGGAAGGGGTGTGTATTGCTAAGTCTCTCTGGACGGAAGCCAGGCAGAGGATTTTCTTCAGCAGGGGAAGTATCCTTGCAATAGAACCAAGTGTGATTCCATTCTTGCGGATGACTATGCAACTTGGCGTGAGGATAAGTCACTTCTTTCCTCTTTTGAATCGCCATACCACCCAGTTCCATATTAGGGCCGTCGGTGAATTCAGTACGTCGGTTCAAATGAAAACAGTCTCGGAACAGCTCTACAGTAGGTTCCTCCTGGAAGTACACCTCACAAAGCACTTGAAAATGGCAGATATTCGTGACTGAGTTTGGACCAACATCTTGTGGGCGCAACTTAAAATTAGCCAGGACGTCCCGATAAAATTTTGAACCGGGTGGATTAAAACCCCGGGCCAGGTGATCCGCAAACACCACCACTTCTCCTTCATGTGGGGTAGGAGGACATTCATCTCCTGGAACCCTCCAACGGATGGCATTTTTGCTACTCAAAGCGCCAGTCAGAACTAAGTTGTTTAATTGGGTCTCGGTGATGCGAGAGGGAACCCAGTTGCATTCGTACACCTTTTTTGCCATAAGGAAATCTACAAGGCAAAGGTATTCCGGTTTGAGAACAGGTGTGATTGTAAACCGAAGATGCTCTTATATAGAATGAAGTTATCTACAATGATATCATCTGGCGGTTCATTGAGGGGACTAATGGATATATGGTTTGGGTTGTTCGCTCTGCTAAAAGTTAAACCGACCAGATCTAACAGTTGTGAATATGAAAGCAGAAACAGATCCCGTACGGATTCTTTCAAAACAATGGATCTACAGCTAGGGCAAAAAAGAAGTAAAAATACGAGGTTTGGCTCACAGCAGAACAGTATAAGTTCGACAAGCAGGGAAATGAATGGGATCTAAGGAGATGAGTGCAGATTTATGGCGAATATTGAGATTGACTACAAATCACAATATAAGTATCATAATCCGTTCGCAAAAGCTGCTATGGAGATGAACAAGGAACAGTGGCAGGATGACGAACCCTAGAACAGATCTAAAGCAAGAAGAACAGGAGCCTTACCGGGATCCAAACGGATGTGGAGGGTCGCCGCGGTACTCTGGTCCGGTCAGGTCGATGCAGCGGCCGGAGTTGATGCAGTAGCTGACGGCGGTGGCGGAGCTCCGAGGTCTGGGTCGCGAGGAAGACGAAGAAGGGGACGAAAGGGAGGAAAGGAAGATGGCCTTCAAGTCCTATTTATAAGGCGCAGCGCGCGTACCAGGCGCGCGAATCCAGGGGCCGGTGATTTCGGGAGCCCAGCCGTCGCCCTGATTATTGCGGATTAGCAAAAGGAGACGGTAACTTTGCGCTGACGTCATATCGATTTACCGCAGCAAGAGGAGACGAAGAAACGTCGGTTTAACAGTTACTGGAAGACATTTGAAGACAGAAATTCTTATTAAGGATTGACATGAACCTGTTCAAATCAATCTGGGGACTAATGTTGGGGATATTGCTATTTGGGTAAACCGGCCTACAGGGCCCGGGTTAGCTCCGTCAATGGACCCGAGATGTTAAAGCCCAAGGAGAAATAGAAGGGCCCAAGGCCTATAATCGGTTTAGAGGTTTACGGCCGTAAACCGGCCTGAGGTAAACTTGCATTGTAAGTTAGGAATAGAGAGACCAACCCGGGCACGTTTATGAACCGGAGGTTGGGACTTTGCAGACCGACGGGCGTCACCCGTGTATATAAGGGGACGACCCGACGGCGGTTTGAGGACAGAGAACAACAACTCGAGGTTTAGGCGAAGCTTATCGCTCCCTAGCCCTCGAAACACATCAATCCCATCACAACTAGACGTAGGCTTTTACCTTCATCGAAGGGGCCAAACTAGTATAAACACCGTGTCCTTGCGTCCGCTTTTAACCCCTTCAAGTTAACCCGTTGCTATGGCTCCACGACTAAGTCCTTTCGCTAGGACATCTGCCGTGACAGATCCACGACAGTATCAGTAGCGCGGCCACCCATGCTACTGATAAGCATTTAACTCGCGCTACTTCTAGGCTTTTCCCTGGTAGTGGATGAGCTCATTTTTATCATTAGGAACAACAGTAATGCCTCCTTTACGAGGAACACAATGAATAGGAATTACCCATCTACTATCAAGTATGAGATAAATTATACCTGCTTCTAGAAGCTTTAATATTTCAGTTCTTACCACATCCTTCATTGTAGGATTCAATCGTCGTTGACGATCAACAACTTGCTCTATATTAATTTTGTGATGGCATATAGTGGGACTAATGCCCTTAAGATCATCAAGAGTATATCCAATAGCAGCACGATGCTTCCTCGAAATTTGAAGTAATCTCTTTTCTTCATGATCTGAAAGGTTAGCATTCATAAATAACATTATATATCTTCTTTTCATCAAGATAAGCATATTTCAATGTATCAGGTAATTTCTTAAGTTCAAGCACAGGATCACCCTTTGGTGGAGGAGGACCTTCAAGAGTTTCAACTGGCAAATTCTGTTTAAGGATAGGTGCTTGGTTAAAGAATATCTCATCTATTTCATTTCTTTCATTCATATGCATATCATTTTCATGCTCTAGCAATATTGTTCTAACGGATCAGTAGGACCTACGACAATAGAAGAAAGACCAATAATTTCATCCTTACTAGGCAATTCTTTATTATGAGGTTTTCTATGAAATTTAGAGAATTTAACTCATGAGATACATCAGAAAAATTAACACTGAGTGTTTGCTTATTGCAACCAATCTTAGCATTAACTGTATTCAGGAAGGGTCTACCAAATATAATGGGACCAAAATCATGTTGTAGAGAACCAAGAACTAGAAAATCAGTAGGGCATTTGATCTTTCCACACAAGACTTCAACATCTCTAACAATCCCAAGTGGTGAAATAGTATCTCTAAAGTTTAATAGTAACATCAATGCCCTCTATCTCAATGGGCGCAATTTCATTCATAATCTCTTGATATAAGGTAAAAAGAATAGCACTCACACTAGCACCAAAATCACATAAACCATGATAACAATGATCTCCTATTTTAACTGAAACAATAGGCATGCCAACAACAGGTTTATTCTTACCTTTAGTATCAGGCTTAGCAATTCTAGTGGCTTCATCACAGAAGTAAATAACATGCCCATTGATATTATCGACCAAGAGATATTTAACCATAGCAATATTAGGTTCAACTTTCATTTGTTCAAAGGATCTAGGTGTTCTATTATAACTTTTGTTAACCATGGTTGAAACTTTAGCATGTTCCTTAGTCCTAACAGGAAAAGGAGGTTTCTTAATATAAGAAGTAGGCACAACTAGATCAACACTTTAATGATAGTTTCATCTTTAGCTATAAAAGGTTCCTCTATCTTTTATTTAATAGGGGGATGATATTTAAACCACTTCTCCTTAGGGAGATAAACATGAGTAGCACATGATTCACAAAAGGAAGGTACTATCTCAGAGTCAAGTCCATATTTAGCACTACACTTATGAAAAGCATCGGTTTCCATAAAAGAATTAACACAAACAAACTCAAGTTTTACACCTGACTCTTTACCTTTGTCGATTTCCCAATCTTCGTAGTTGCGTTTAATTCTTTTCAGGAGATCCCATTCGAATTCAATAGTTTTCTTCATAAAGGAACCAATAGAAGAAGAATCAAGCATGGATTGATCATTATGAGAAAGTTGAGCATAAAAATTTTGTACAATAATTTCTCTTGAGAGCTCATGATTGGCGCATGTGTACATCATGTACTTAAGCCTCCCCCAAGCTTGAGTGAAACTTTATCCTTCATGAGGCCAAAAATTATATATATAATTCTGATCACAATGAACCAAATGCATACGGTAAAACTTCTGATAAAATTCCAATTTCAATTGGTTCTGATCCCACGTTCCAATATCATCACATAGCCTATACCATGTCAATTCTTTTTCCTCCAAAGGTAAAGGGAATACCTTCTTCTTAACTCCATCCTCGAATAAACCTGCAAGCTTAAACAATCCACAAATTTCATCCACATAGATTAAGTGCATATCATCATGTACTGTTCCATCTCTTGCATAAGGATTAGCTAGCAGTTTCAACATACCTGAAGCAATCTCATAATAAATATTTTCAGTTGGTTCTGTAGGTTGAGGGGAAACTCTTATTGCTTCCGATCGAGGAGAAGATACCCTGAACAAACCCCTCAAAGGATTACTTTCCATAGTGACAAGTAACAGTAAATTTCAACATGTAATATAAATGTTTCTTTACCAAATTCCACTTACCAAAGATGCTTCACTCCCCGACAACGGTCCTAGAAAAGAGTATTGATGACCCACAAGTACAGGGGATCAATCGTAGTCCTTTTGATAAGTAAGAGTGTCGAACCCAACGAGGAGCAGAAGGAAATGACAACGATTTTTAGCAAGGTATTCTCTGCAAGCACTGAAATTATTGGTAACAGATAGTTTGATAGCAAGGTAATTTGAAACGAGCAACAAGTAGCAATTGTAACCAAGGTGAAGAAAGGTGGCCCAATCCTTTTTATAGAAAAGGACAAGCCGGAGCGGTCTCTTATAGTAAGCAAAGCATTCTCGAGGACACATGGGAATTCATCTAGTCACTTTCATCATGTTTGTTTGATTCACGTTCGCTACTTTGATAATTTGATGTGTGGGTGGATCGGTGCTTGGGTGTTGTTCTTACTTAAACAAGCGTCCCACCTATGATTACCCCCTCTCGCAATCATCCTCAACTACAAAAGAAGAATTAAGATAAATCTATCCATAGCATGAAACATATGGATCCAAATCAGCCCCTTACGGAATAACGCATAAACTATGGTTCAAGCTTTTGCCACTCTAGCAACCCATCATCTACTTATTTCTCCATAATGCCTTCCCTTAGGCCCAAGTATGGTGAGGTGTCATGTAGTTGAGGTTCACATGACACCACTAAAGGAAGCAACAACATACATATCATCAAAATATCGAATGAGTACCAAATTCGCATGATTACTTATAACAAGACTTCTCCCATGTCCTCGAGAACAAAAGTAACTACTCACAAATCATATTCATGTTCAAGATCAGAGGGTATTGAATATCCTTAAGGGTCTGAACATATAATCTTCCACCAAATAAACCAACTAGCGTCAACTAGAAGATGTAATCAACACTACTAGCAACCCAGAGGTATCAATCCGGGGTTTTGAGACAAAGATTGGATATAAGAGATGAACTAGGGTTTGAGATGAGATGGTGCTGGTGAAGATGTTGATGAAGATTGGTCCTCCCATGATGAGAGGGTTGTTGGTGATGTCGATGGCTTCGATTTCCCCCTCCCGAAGGGAAGTTTCCAGGGCGTAATCACTCCGCCGAAGAGCAAAAGTGCTCCTACCAAGGTTCCGCCTCAAGACGGCAGCGCTTCGCCCGAAAGTCTTCTTTTGATTTTTTTTCTAGAGAAAATAGCATCATATAGGAGAAGATGGGCCTCATAGGCCTACCAGGGGCCCCTCAAGCTTGGGGGGTAGGGCGCGCCCCCCAGGCTTGTGGCTTCCCGGTGGGTCCCCTTCTGGTACTCTGGTGGGTCCCCGGTGGCTCCAAAATAGTTCTCTGTAAATATTTAGGTCATTTGGAGTTGTACAGAATAGCTATCTCTGTTGCACCCCTTTCCGGTCTAGAATTCTAGCTGCCGGCAATCTCCCTCTTCATGTGAAACTTGCAAAATAAGATAGAAAAGGCATAAGAATAGTATCATAAAGTGAAATAACAGTCCAAAATGCAATAAACATTAGTAAGAAAACATGATGCAAAATGGACGTATCATAGCGTATTATGTCTTCAAGAGAGCCCGAACCTGGGTAAAATCTTGTGTCCATGTTACCATCGTACTAAGATGCCTAGTTTGGGACCCCTACCCCGAGATATGTTGGATTTAGAGCATCTCCAGCCGTTGGCCCCCCAGGGGGCGCGTAAAATCGACGCATGGGGGCGAGCCGGCGCCAAAATCGGCGTGGAGGGGAGCGGGTTCCCAGCCGCTGGCCCCAGGGTCGCCCCCAGACGCGGGATATTTTTTAAATGAAATTTGTCAAAGTTTGGCAAATTGGACAAAATATTCGGCTAAGTTCGGCAAACTGGACATATATTCAACACATTCGACATTACATAAGTTATTAAAAAACGCAACTAAGGGGCAAAGAAGTCGCTGAGCGCGGCAAAGTCGCCGACGTCGCCGCCATCCTCATCGTAGTCGTCGGCGGCGGCCTTCTCCTTCTTGACGCGTGATAACCTACAAGTATAGGGGATCACAACAATTTTCGAGGGTAGAGTATTCAACCCAAATTTATTGATTCGACACAAGGAGAGCCAAAGAATATTCTCAAGTATTAGCAGTTGAGTTTTCAAGTCAACCACACTTGGATAACTTAGTATCTGTAGCAAAGTATTTAGTAGCAAAGTAGTATGGAAGTAACGGTAACGATAGCAAAAGTAATATTTTTGGGTTTTGTAGTGATTGTAACAGTAGCAACGGTAAAGTAAATAAGCGGAGAACAATATGTGAAAAGCTCGTAGGCATTGGATCGGTGATGGAGAATTATGCCGAATGCGGTTCATCATGTAACAATCATAACTTAGGGTGACACAGAACTAGCTCCAATTCATCAATGTATTGTAGGCATGTATTCCGAATATAGTCATATATGCTTATGGAAAAGAACTTGCATGACATCTTTTGTCCTACCCTTCCGTGGTAGTGGGGTCCTAGCGGAAACTAAGGGATATTAAGGCCTCCTTTTAATATAGTACCGGACCAAAGCATTAACACATAGTGAATACATGAACTCCTCAAACTATGGTCATCACCGGGAGTGGTCCCGATTATTGTCACTTCGGGGTTGCCAGATCATAACACATAGTAGGTGACTATAGACTTGCAAAATAGGATCAAGAACTCACATATATTCATGAAAACATAATAGGTTCAGATGTGAAATCATGGCACTCGGGCCCTAGTGATAAGCATTAAGCATAGCAAAGTCATAGCAACACCAATCTCAGAACATAGTGGATACTAGGGATCAAACCCTAACAAAACTAACTCGATTACATGATAAATGTCATCCAACCCATCACCGTCCAGCAAGCCTACGATGGAATTACTCACACATGGCGGTGAGCATCATGAAATTGGTGATGGAGGATGGTTGATGATGACGATGGCGATGGATTCCCCTCTCCGGAGCCCCGACGGACTCCAGATCAGCCCTCTCGAGAGAGTTTAGGGCTTGGCGGCGGCTCCGTATCGTAAAACGCGATGAATCTTTCTCCCTATTTTTTTCTCCCCGAACACGAATATATGGAGTTGGAGTTGAGGTCGGTGGAGCTCCAGGGGGCCCACGATGCAGGGGGCGTGCCCCCACCCTCATGGAAAGGGTGTGGACCCCCTGGCATTGATTCTTTCGTCAGTATTTTTTATTATTTCCAAAAATAATCTCCGTGAAGTTTCAGGTCATTCTGAGAACTTTTGTTTCTGCACATAAATAACACCATGGCAATTCTGCTGAAAATAGCGTCAGTCCAGGTTAGTTCCATTCAAATCATGCAAGTTAGAGGTCCAAAACAAGGGCAAAAGTGTTTGGAAAAGTAGATACGATGGAGACGTATCTACTCCCCCAAGCTTAAACCTTTGCTTGTCCTCAAGCAATTCAGTTGATAAACTGAAAGTGATAAAGAAAGAATTTTACAAACTTTGTTTGCTCTTGTTGTTGTAAATATGTAAAGCCAGCATTCAAGTTTTCAGCAAAGATTATGAAGTAACCATTTTCACAATAACTCTTAGGTCTCATGTTTACTCATGTCAATGGCATAATCAACTAGCGAGCAATAATAATAAATCTCGGATGACAACACTTTCTCAAAACAATCATGATATGATATAACAAGATGGTATCTCGCTAGCCCTTTCTAAGACCGCTAAACATAAATGCAGAGCACCTTTAAAGATCAAGAACTGACTAAACAATGTAATTCATGGTAAACGAGATCCAGTCATAGTCATACCCAATATAAATTAATAGTAATAGATGAAAATGACAGCGGCACTCTCCAGCTAGTGCTTTTAATAAGAGGGTGATGACTAAACATAAAAGTAAATAGATAGGCCCTTCGCAGAGGGAAGCAGGGATTCGTAGAGGTGCCAGAGCTCGATTTTGAAATAGAGATAAATAATATTTTGAGCAGCATTGTAAGTGCATCTAGTTCCACCCCTAGTGGGTTTTGGAGTATTGACGACAAACCTAGTTGAGGGACTAATGTGTTTGTGAGAATTGCAGGATAACACATGTAGTAGTCCCCCATTGATTCGGTTTACCTACCGGAGATGACCCCTAAAAATGTATGAAGACATTGAAGACAATGGTGGTATGTGAAGATATTCACATTGAAGCCTATGACATGAGAAGACATCGTGTGAAGACTATGGAGCGCGAAGACTTAGTTGTTTCGTTGTTTCCTTTTCTTCTTTGTTGAGTCATAGGAACCACCGTACTGTTAAGTGGGGTCCGAGTGAACAAAGTCAGAGTGACTGAAGTGATGCTCAACCAAATCCTATGTCTTCGAGCAAAGACAATAAGAGCAAATCTTATCCAGAGCTAGATGAGTCAGCTTTACTTGTAGCCCAAGTCAAGCTGCCGCGTGTGTTTGAAATCTAACCGTTGGAACATGTGTCAGTTCCTTAGTGACCCAAGGTCATTGCGGACAAATCAGGTCGGGTTGCCTAGTGGCTATAAATAGCCCACCCCCTTAACTCAAGAGGAATAAGGTGAAGACACGGTCTTCTGAGTTAAATCTCAGCCTCCCTAACCAGACGTACAGTTTTCATAGCAACTGGAACTGGTTCAACAAATCCTTGTCCTCACCAAGTGACCGGTTCTATCTCCTCCCTCTCTTTATTTACAGTTTGTCTTCGTGAAGTCATTGCCTGCCTGTGTTACATGTTTGACTTCATTGTGTGACTACTATTTTTGTTTGGCTTCATACTATCTTCCATCCTGATCCTTACTACTTAGCTGCTATTACTCTGTGTGCTTTCACTTCATTGTATACTTGACTATGGCCTGCCTAGTGTAGTCTACCTTCCGCCGCAGGTTAATTGGTTCATTTCTATCGTTTGTCTTCGAAACTCCCATGTTTTGAAGACTTCCATAAAAATCGCCTATTCACCCCCTCTAGTCGATAACTAGCACTTTCAATTGGTATCAGAGCAAGGTACTCCCTTGTTTTGGGTGATTCGGTTTAACCACCTTCAGTTTTAGCTATGTCGACTCCAGGGATAATCAAAGTCTCCGCTGCGTGCCCCGTCTTCGATGGAACTTAATATCCCTACTGGAAGAATAAGATGTGCATGCATCTTGAAGCCATTGATGTCGACCTCTGGTATGTCGTCAAGAACAGTATTCCCAAGACCAGTGAAGGTGTCACCCTGCTGATGTCAAGAAGTTTGTTCAAATGGATTCTACTGCCAAGAACATCATATGTGGTCATCTAACCAAAGGACAGTATGGTCGTGTGAGTGCTCTGGAAATGTCAAAGCTAGTCTCGGACTGGCTCTCCAAGGTCAACGAAGGGGTCTCAACCCAGAGAGATCAAAGGATCAGTGTCCTTCGCAACCTCTTCAACCGCTTCAAGAGAAATGACAATGATAATGTCCAGCTCACGTTTGATTGCCTCACTGACATGACAAATGAGCTTCGTGCTCTCGGTGCCATTGAGATCACCAAGCATTAAATCGTCAAGACACTCCTGAGATCACTTGACAGCTCGTTCGACACCCTTGCCCTAATGATTCAAGAACGCCCTGACTTCAAGACACTCGATCCGTCTGACATACTTGAGAGGCTCAACACACATGAGTTCCAGCTATCTAAGAAAAGAGATATCTATGGTCCAAACTATGGCCGAACTCGTGCTTTGAAGGCAAAAGTTGTTTCCTCATCTGAAGAAGAATCTGACTGCAGTTCTGGTGATCCTGAAGACATTGGAAAGGAGCTTGCTATGCTTGTGAACAAGTTCCAGAAGTTCACTAAGAAGAAGGGCTTCAGAAAGTCTTCACGATCTAGCTCAAGAAATGATGAAGCTTCCACTCATGATTACAAGAAGAGAAATTGTCACAAGTGCAAGAAACCTGGACACTACATCTCTGAGTGTCCACAGTGGGACAATGAGAACGAGAAGAAGAAGAAGAAGAAGAAGAAGAGTGTCGGGGGTTGGGTGTGACATATGCCAAAGGATGGCTTATCATGGTGGGAGCGAGTAGAACGTCGCCGGTGCCTGGAAACGGGATAAGGCGAAGTCATGCACGCCAACAAATCTTACCCATCTTCAGGGCTCTCCGTGGAGATAACACCCCTACTGCTGCTCTGCGGGGTCTTCGCATGATCACTATGGCAAAGAGTGTACAAGGTTGCTCCTTGAGCTGTTTTCAAGTGGTAGGAGAAGGCAGGGCTAGCTTTCTCCTTCCTATATGGTCTGGTCTAGTGCTCATGGATTCGAACCCTTTGCATGGGTGCCCTGGGGGGTTTATATAGGCCTACCCCCCAGGGGTACAATGGTAATCCGGCTGGGCATGGGTCCCAGCCGTCTATCTCTCTGGCCGCCGTCTTCTCCGCCGACTGCTGGGGCCCGCCGACTGGTGGGCCCCGTCGACTGGCCCGGTACGAAGCCGACAGGCCGTGTCCGCTGCGGGCGGGTCTTGCCGGCTGTGGATTACTGTAGCCGTGCTTCTAATGACGCGGGCTTGGTCATGGGGTCATGGCAACAGCCCCGCCGTCCGTTGGGCGATCATTGTTGCCACTCCCCGTCATGTCTGGTTAATGGCGCATGGGGCCCGTGGGAGGGGCCGGCCGACTCTCGGGGCCGACTTCCAACTGGTCCGACTTAGTGGCGCTCTCACTATCTTCTGTATTCCTGCTGACTGGTGGGACCCGTCGTCGCTGGGTCGTACCGGCAGGCCGTCGTGGGTACAGGACTCTGCCCACTGGGGCTGATGTCAGGGCCGGCATGGCAACAGTGCCGCGCCGGACGGAGATCTCCGTGGGTACGGCGCACTGTGGCCATGCCTGCCCTTGGAAAGGGGTGGGAGTGGACCTTAATATGGCCACTCCCCATCCCATCCCTCTTTACGAGGGCATGGCGTTTGTTGGCGTCGCGGGCCAACTCCCCATGGCCGGCTTCTCTGGAAGTCACCAGTTAGGAGTCGGCTCATCCTGAAGTCGCCCCCGGGACTTGGCCGTGAGTGGGTAGTCGGCTGCCTTGCAGCCGGCTCCCAGAAGGCGGCTCTTCGTCCTGGGGTCTTGAGGGGCGCAACCTGCCCCGATGTCTTGAAAGGTTCAGGGGCTCAGGTTAGCCTACCCGTGGCCCATTACTCCAAAAGTAGTCCCCGAAGTTGGTGAGGCACCGAGGGTGATATGTCGAGGAGCATCATCAGTTTCTTCCTTCCGGCGGTTGAATCTGGGCCTTGCTCGCCATCTTCTCCCAAGCCGACTATTTGGAGCCGAACTTGCTCAGGCCGTCTTGCCCTCGAAAAGTTTGAATGTCGCGGCGGGATCCAGGCAGCGTGCTTGATAAGCCTCCAGGTCGCCGCCCGTTGCGGGCCCGCCATGTGGGGTCGCGTGGCCAGGTCAGTCTGCCCACCCACACGCGCGACGGGACAGGCCTAGGGACGGGGCCCGCCACTACCGCGCCTCGGTATGTGAACGGATCCATTGTGGCCGCGCGGACGGTTGGGGCTCCCGTGCAGTAACTGCACGCAGTAACTTCGTGCGGTAAATCGTGGGGGTCGTGGGGTCCTGGGCGCAGTAAATCCCACGACCACCTCATCAGCTTCTCAGCCCACGAGCCTATAAGTAGGCGGGGAGTGGGGGCGGCGAAGCACGCGCGCCCATCCTCCCTTCGTCCTTTCGCTCCTTCTTGCTTATTCTTCCTCTCGTCGCCGTTGCTCCGAACCACGCCGCGCCTCCCGTTGTGCGCTCCGGAGTGTGGGACGGCTCCGAGGTCGACGACGACGACATCGAGGTCCTTCGCAAGACGTGGCGGCTGCCCGGCAGGGGCTTAGTGCGGGTCCGCCTCACGCCGGAGGGGGAAATATCGCCGGCACCGAAGGAGGGCGAGCGGGTCATTTTCCGCTCGCACCTTATGCGCGGCCTGGGGCTGCCGGCGAGCGGCTTCCTCCGCTCCTTCTTGGAGTTCCACGGGCTTCAGCCGCACCACCTTACTCCGAACATGATGGTGCTGCTGTCTGCCTTCGCCACCCTATGTGAAGGCTTCCTCGGTGTTCTCCCGACCATCGAGCTCTGGGGGGAGTTCTTCCAGTCCAAGCTTGGCACACACGTCGTCGGCATGCCGGCCCAGTGCCGTGCGTTTATCGCGATGCGGAGATCAGGGGCCGACAATCCGTTTCCCACCATTGTGCTGATTAAGTGGGCGAAGATGTGGCAGCGGTCCTAATTTTATGTGAAGAACGTCGCCCCAGAAGGCGACTGGGTCAACCTGCCGGCTTACGAAGCCGGCGCGCCGACTGGAAGGCTCCCCAGCTGGTCACACCGAGCCAAGACACTGTCTCCTGCTGGTGCCGCCGCCATCGCGCGACTTCGAGTGCTGACACAGTCGGAGGGCTTGACCTCGGCCGACTTGCTGGCCGCCTTCGTGACGCGCCGAGTACTCCCACTCCAAGGCCGACCTCACCTGATCTGCTAGATGAGCGGTCATCGGGACCCGAGTCGGATGTGCTCCAAGGATATGCCTCACGCGGAGGTAGCGTACACGGTGAACTACATCGCGAACTGCGGTCTCACGGCGGATTGGCGGTTCGGCAAGGAGCCGTACTCACGCGCCAACCCCCGCCTGTGGTAAGTCATCTCTCTTCTTCTTCTGTCTCTTTTGTTGCCGAATCCGACTTGTCCAGTCTGACCATTAGTTTTTGAATCAGAAGCCCCTCCTCCCGCCGTCGGCCAGCACCACGGGGCCGGCCCGTCAATTTGTCCCCGATCGGGCGGAGAGTGACGTTGACGACCCTGACTTGGGGGCGGCGGCCATGGAGGCCGACGCCGAGGGAGGAGGAGGAGAAGCAGGCGGCTCCAGGATCACGGCCACCTTCGCCGACTGGCCAGATGACGACGTCGAGGGAGAAGTCGCCCCGCGCCACCAGCCAAAGGTTGGCCAGCCAGGCGCGAGATCCTCCCCCATCTTGGATGCTCAATGTGGCGCGAAGAAGCGCCAGGCTGGGCCGAGTATGCTTGGCGGCCGGTCGAAGAAATTCAAGGGAGCGGCCGCCGTGACCAAGCGGGAAGAGGCGGCCGCGAAAGCCAACCGCTTCCGTAAGGAAGTGAAGAAGCCACCACTGGTCTCCGCGTGAGTGCCTCCGCTCTTCGTCTTTATTTTCTCTTTGCTGATCTTGTCTGAGTCTTTTACATGCCTCCCTCGCTTCAGGGCTCCCCTTACTCTTGAGAGGGTTGCCGCCGCCTCCGTTATGGGGTCGGCGGAGACGTCTGCCACCACTCGGCGGATGGACCCCGCCGCCGACCTCCGGGAGGCAACAGAGCGGAATGCGCAAGAGAAGCGTGAGGAGGAAGAGGCCGCCCGCCTGGAGAAAGCGGAGGCCTCCGCCCAGAAAAAGCTGGAGGAGGCCGAGGCCGCCGTCGCGGCAAGGCGGCAGGCTGAGGAATTCGCGCACCGTCGATCGGCGGTGTTCGTCACCCCTCTGAACTCTGCGCCGCCGCCTCCGGAGCTCACGGGACAGTCAGGGGAAACTGGCGGCGAGTTCCCGATCATGGAGAGGGAAGGCAACGACGCCTCCATGCCGGACGCGGTCGTGCCACCACCGCCGCCTCCGCCGCCGTCTGGGAGCGCGCAAGGCAAACAGTCGGCGGGCCCGCCGGTGCCGCCGACTGATGACGAGGTCGTGGCGAGGCTACTCCTTCAAGTCGGCTCGCCAGCGCGCCGCCGCCTTGAGAAGGCGACTTCGGCGCCATGCCCCTTGGAGACCAGCGCCGCCAGCTCGACGATCCCAAACACCGAAGCGACGAGCGTCGCGCCCATTGGGTGGGTGCGAGGAGGCGGCATGGGTCCGCTGAACCAGGCGCTTCTGGACGTCCAGACAAAGCTGCGAGCTGAGGGCGGCGCTATCCAGAACTGCACCAAGGCGCACCTGCGTCGTGGGCAGCCATCCGGGTATGCTTTCTCCTTTGTCCTTGTTTTCTTGTTCCTTTCTGTGGGGGCGCGATAGTGCACCCACTGGGTGTAGTCCCTGAGTTTTGGGCCGGCTGCTGAGTAGGCGGCTCGGAACTCCAATTGGCGAGTTCTAAGTACTAACTTTTGTCTGAAATACTTGTCACGGGACTATTACAACCTCCATGTCACCGCCTTCAACCGCAACATCGAAGAGCTGGGCAAGCAGACCGCTGACTTGTCGAAGAGCCGGAGTGAGTCCTTTTTCTTCTTTGTGGGGGCGCGCTGGCGCACCAGCGGGCTGTAGTCCCCGAGATTCAGGCCGACTGCTGAGCAGCCGGGCCGGATCTCCCCGGCGACCTTCTTTGTTGACGACTTAACGCTTCCTTTCTTCTTTCTCTTCAGAGGCCAACGCCACTCTTCAGCAGCAGCTGGGCGAAGCCAACACCGCGTTGCGCGCCAAGGGGGAGGATTGCAGCAAGCTCGCTGCAGAGCACGACCTGCTGGCAACACAATTGGCACACGAGAAGGAGCTGCTTAAGAAGACGCAAAAGGAGGCGAAGAAAAGGAGACCGCCCTCCTGGCTGAGTTCGCGAGCGAGCGCTCCTCCTGGACTGACAAGGAGGCAATGCTGGCCTCCGGCTTCCATGAGATCGAGGACCTCGTCGACGGTGAGCTTTCTTACTTTTCTTCTTTGAGTTGCCGACTATAGGTCGAGCCGACTCCTGGTTTTTTGATTTGTTCTTCATTCTTTCGTCTTGGCAGACTTCTTCCCCGGCCACTCGCAGGACGCCAGTCAAGCCATCGAGGCTAATCACGAGGGGCGGAGGGCAGATGGCGCGGAGATCGCAGCCGACGCCCCCCGGACCCTTGACGAGCAGATTCTGAGCATTGAGGCTCGTCTGCGGCCGGCCCACCGGATGTTGCGCCGGCTTCAACGTGTCGACGCCCAGGCAATCGCTGCCCTGTGGCCAGACATGCGGGCTCCGCGCACCCCCAGTAGGACTGCCGACTGGCTAGAGGTCACGGCTGGCCGTCTTGAGGCCTGGAAGGGTTCCTCGGCCCGAGCTGGAGCACGCCGAGCCTTGGAGTTCGTCAAGGCGTGGTATCCGGGGCTGGACCTAGACCGGCTAGCCACACTCCGGTCAGAGGCCCAGGCGGAGCTGGTAGCTGTGGAAGACGCCCTCGTCGAGCGTGCGGCGGCGATCGCCGAGTACACTGACACCAGCCTCTTCGTCCCTGAGCGGGCTGAAGACGGCGGGGCGGCGCCGCCGGAGTGGTTCGGGATGAACCCGGACTATGACGAGGACTCGGCGGAGGTGATCGGCTCTAGCGTCGAGGAGGAAGGCGAGGCGGAGGACGGAGGCACCAGAAGACAGAGTAGACGGCCAGCCTCAGCCTGACCGTGCCTCCAGCAACGAGCCGCGCCCATCCGAGCCGGCTGCAGCCGGAGGTGATCATGCCGAGACCGCCCAGCCGTCCGCCCCAACACCCGACACCGCCATGTCCTCCGATCCTTCGAACCCGTCTGCCACCACCTAGGTTGTCGCTTTACCTTTGTTTTATCTGCTTTAGTAGTCTTTGAAGAACTTGTTAATTCGCACAATTCCACCCGCGGGGTGTATTTTGAATTTCTGCTTGAAGCTTCGGCCAAGGGCCTATGTTATGTAAATATTTATTCAACTTCTATCTTTTCTTGCTCATTGCTCCTTTGGCTTTTTCCTTTGCCGCCATCCCTCAGTTGCCGTCTTTGCCAGTCAGACAGCCGCTCTGCGGACTGCTGCTGGATCAAATGCTTGGCTACTTTGGAAAGGCAAGTACTTAGCCGTTTTAGATTTGTTTAGCATGTCGAATAGAAGGCGGCAAGCCGACTGCTCAAGAGTCGGTTTGCGAAAAAAGGCTGGAAGCCGGCTTTAAGCTATGTTTATGCTTTGAGTCCTTAGCCATTTTTCATGTGGACGACGATTCTTCCTTACTCCTACCCACCAGACAGTCGCTCTGCGAGCTGCGGCTTCTGACAGGAGACGGCTTAGGCGCCACACACTACTTGTCCGGCTGCAGGAAGCATTTCATAGCGCAAGGCGGCAAGTCCCCGGGCCGACTAGTCGAACCCGGTGCCAAGCGGCATGACAAAGAGTAACTTACTTGAAGGCATAATTCTTATCATATAGATAAAAGAGGGCAGTCCCCGAGCTCTTCTCGGGGGCCCTGAAGTCTTGGTACTGTAATACAAAAGGTAGCATGGTACATACTGCATTAACTGTAATCTCTTCAGAGGAGATTTGCATTCCATGGCCGCTCCGTCTCTTTGCCGGAGTCATCCCTCTTGCGTGCTCGGGGCTTCTGAGCGTCGATCAGGTAGTAGGAGTCGATTCCTAGCACTTTGCTGATGATGAAAGGGTCTTCCCAAGGCGCCGACAGCTTGTGCTGGCCGGCTGTTCGCTGGATCAGTCGGAGCGCAAGGTCACCCTCTTGGAAAGATCTTGGCCTGACCTTCCTGTTGTAGTATCTGCGCAGGCTCTGCTGGTAGATGCTGGACCAGCTGAGTGCCAACAGCCGGCCCTCTTCCAGCAGATCGACGCGGTCTTGACGTGCTTCTTCTGCTTCCTCCTCGGTGTACATGGTGACTCGCCGGGAGTCGAACTCTATGTCCGTTGGGATGACGGCTTCAGCACCATAGACGAGGAAGAAGGGCGTGAAGCCGGTTGACTTGTTTGGAGTCGTGCACAGACTCCAGAGGACCGCTGGCAACTCGTCAAGCCAACAGCCGGCCGAACGCTCCAGCGGTTTGACCAGTCGAGGCTTGATGCTGGACAGAATGAGGCCGTTTGCTCGCTCTACCTGGCCGTTCGACTGCGGATGGGCAACGGATGCTAAGTCCAGTCGGATGCCCTGTGTCGCGCAGAAACGGGCCAAGGCACCTTTGGCAAAATTTGTGTCATTGTCGGTGATGATGTTGTGTGGGATGCCATACCGAATTGTGATCTCGGAGATGAAAGTCACGGCGGTCGGACCATTCAACTTCTTGATGGGCTTTGCTTCTATCCACTTGGTGAACTTGTCCACCGCGACAAGTAAGTGAGTTAGGCCACCTCGCTCCGTCTTGAATGGTCCCACCATGTCCAGGCCCCAAACTGGAAAGGGCCAGGCAATGGGGATAGTCTTGAGTGCGGAAGCCGGCTGATGCGGCTTGGAGCGGAACTTCTGGCACCCCTTGCATTTTTGGACCAATTCCTTGGCCTCTTCTAAGGCAGTCAGCCAGAAGAAACCGTGTCGAAAGGCTTTGGCGACGAGTGCTCTTGAAGCCACATGATGGCCGCACTCGCCTTGATGGATGTCTTTTAGAATTGCTTGGCCTTTCTCTGGCTCTACGCAGCGCTGGTAGACACCAGTGACGCTGCGCCTGACCAGCTCTCTGTTGACTATGGTGTAGGCTGCCGCTGCTCGTTGTACTTGCCGAGCTAGGATCTCATCAGTCGGAAGCTCTTTGCTCACCAGGAATTTAAGGATGGGCTGGGCCCATGAGGGTGCTGCTATTTCTTTGACTGTCAGAACTGCGACCTGGACGAGGGCGGCTGGGCTAGGAGGCGGCGGGCTGGAGTCAGCAACCGCTTGCTGGATTGATGAAGTCCCGGGGCCGACTGGTGCAGCCCCCGGGCCAAGTTCTGGAGTCTTCGGCCTGGTCGCCGCAGTCCCCGGGCCGGGTTCTGCAGTCCCCGGGCCGGCTTCGACTGTGGCGATTCTGGAGCCATCTGCCAAAATTCTCGTGCCGTCTGCTGGAGCTCTAGAGTCAGATCTGACTTCTTCGGGAGGAGCCGGCACAAAGATGGACTCTGATTCTGGTGAAGGCTTGACAGACGGCTTGAGGAGGCGCTGAAGGGCGACGTCGGATGGTATTGCTTGACGGGTGGAGCCGATTCGTGCCAGGGTGTCTGCTTGGTCGTTGTCGTTTCTTGGCAATGGAGGAACTCGCACCCTTCAAAATATCCACTGAGTTGCTGCACGAGGAAGCGGTAGCTCGCCATGTTTGCATCCTTGGCGTCCCAGTCACCAGACGACTGCTGGACCACCAAGTCGGAGTCGCCATAACACAGGATCCCGCGAATGCCAAGTTCTTTGGCAAGACGGAGCCCGTGAATGAGCGCCTCGTATTCGGCGACGTTGTTGCAGGCGGCAAAATGGATTTGCAGTGCGTATTTGAGCTTGCCGCCTTTAGGAGAAGTGAGGACAACACCGGCTCCCAAGCCGGTGCGCATCTTGGAGCCGTCGAAATGCATCCGCCAATGGGTGGAGTCTGGCGCTGGCGGCAGGTACTGGGTCTCGGCCCAGTCTACAAGGAAGTTAGCCAGCGCTTGCGACTTGATGGCGGTGCGAGGCTGGTAGTAGATGGTGTAGGGAGCTAGCTCTATGGCCCATTTGGCCACTCGGCCAGAAGCATCTCGGCTTCCGATGATCTCAGCTAGTGGGGCCGTGCAGACCATAGTGATTGGATGCTCTTGAAAGTAAGGCTTCAACTTCTTGGCGGCAAAGTGCACGCCGTAGCACATCTTCTGGTGGTAGGGGTAGTTTTGCTTGGAGGTCGACAGCACTTCGCTCAGGTAATATACCGGTCTCTGGACAGGTAGTGCTTTGCCTTCCTCCTTGCGTTCCACCACAATGACTGTGCTGACTACCTGGTTGGTGGCGGCGATGTATAGGAGCATGGGCTCCTTAGGAGTCGGAGCCGCCAGAACAGGTGGAGTAGTCAACGTCTTCTTCAACTGGAGAAAAGCTTTGTCCGCCTTGTGGTTCCACTCGAAAAAAGTGGTCTTCTTTATGAGCTGGTATAAGGGAGAGCTTTCTCGCCCAGCCGACTGATGAATCGGCTGATGGACGCCAAGCAGCCAGTGAACTTTTGCACGTCCAGCAGTCGGCTGGGTACTTCCATACTCTCAATGGCCTTGATCTTCACGGGGTTGCACTCTATGGCGCATTCGAAGACCAAGAAGCCAAGGAGCTGGCCGGCTGGCACTCTAAAGACGCACTTCTCAGGGGTGAGTTTGATCTGAAATCGGCACAGGTTCTCAAAGGTCTCCTTGAGGTCTTCCAGTAGTGTTCCACGCTTCTCCGTCTTCACCACCACATCGTCCACGTAAACGTGGGCGTTTCTACCGAGTTGCTTGAGGAGGCATTTCTGCATGCAACGCTGAAAGGTGGCGTCGGCATTCCTCAGGCCAAACGTCATGGTCAGGTAGCAGAAGGCTCCAAACGACGTGATGAAGGCGGTCTTCAGTCTGTCAGCCGGGTTCGGCTTGATCTGGTGATATCCTGAGTATGCGTCTAACAAGCTCAACAGCTCGCATCCGGCTGTGGAGTCTATCACCTGATCAATCCTTGGCAAAGCGAACGGGAACTTAGGGCCTGCTTTGTTGAGGCTAGTGTAGTCGATACACATTCTCCACTGCTTGTTCTTCTTCAGCACCAGGACCGGGTTGGCTAGCCACTCTGGGAAGAATACTTCCATAATGAAGCCGACTGCTAGGAGTCGGGCTCTCTCTTCTCCAACAACTCTTCTCTTTTCTTTGACAGGCGGCGCAAGGGCTGCCTAACTGTCTTGACATCAGACCGGACATGTAACTTGTGCTCAGCGAATTCCATTGGTACACCTGGCATGTCTTTGGGGGACCATGCGAAGATGTCCTGATTCTCACAGAGGAAATCGACGAGCTCGCCTTCCTATTTGCTGTCGAGGTTTGCACCTACGACAGCGTACCTCTCCGGGTGCTCCGGGTCCAAGGGTATCTTCTTCGTCTCTTTGGCCAGCTTGAACGAACCCTCAGCCTCTGACTCCTTAGGGTTGGGCGACATCTCCGGCTGCTTGCCTGCCATCGCCACAACCCGGTCAAGGAGCCGCTTCTCAGCAGCGATTACCAGGGACTCGGCCAGCCGACTGCTCTCAACCGCACAGGCGGACGACTTTCTGTAGTCGCCGGCTATGGTCAGAATCCCCTTGGAACTCGGCATCTTCATATTGAGGTAGGCGTAGTGGGGAACCGCCATGAACTTGGCCAAAGTAGGTCGACCAAGCAACGCATGGTACGGGCTTTCGAGGTCCACCACTTCAAACCAAACTGGCTCTCGGTGGAAGTGATCTTTGTCTTCGAAGAGGACATCTATCAGGATCTTGCCGATGGGTGAGCAGGAAAGGCCAAGAACTATGCCATGGAATACAGTCCGGCTGTTCTAAAGCTATCTTTGCTTGATTCCTAACTTCTCCATGGTGTCCTTATAAAGGATGTTGATGCTGCTGCCTCCGTCTATCAGAACTCGCGAGAAACGAGCAGCTCACCTATCTGTGGCAAAGGTGGCATCCAAGACCAAGGCGTAGGAACCCGGACTCAGCATCACCTCTGGATGATCAGCCCTGCTCCAGTTGATAGGCTTTTCGGACCAGTGCATGAATTCTGGTGTCTCTGATGCTACTGCGTGCACCTCTTGCTGCTACTGCCGCCTGCTACGTCGATCATCGGCCACACTGGTGAACACCATGTAGGCTCCGTGCTCTTCTGGGTACTCGTCTTGTACTGCGCCGACTGGCCTGACAGCCTGCTGCGGGGGCGGAGGAGGAGGCTGCTGCCCAGCCGGCGGGGTAGGCAGGAGGCCGTCTCCTTTGGCGATCCTGGTCAGCCAGTGGCATTTCCGGGTGGTGTGGTTGGACGGCTTTGCGCCACTGTGGAACTAGCAGGGACCATCCAGAGTCTGCTCGTATGAGAAAGCCGGCAGCCAGTTGGGCTTGCCGCCCTTCGGTCGCTTGGGCAGAGGCTGCCCTTCCGGCTGCTGGTGTCGAATTTCGGGTTTCGGCAGACCCTTGAGGTTCGAACTCTGGGGTGCGCGCGGAGATTACGCTTCCTACCTACCTGTACCCCTCCGCCTCGCAAGGATCTAAGCTACGAGAAGAACAACACAAGAGACACAGGGTTTATACTGGTTCGGGCCACCGATGTGGTGTAATACCCTACTCCAGTGTGGTGGTGTGGTGGATTGCCTCTTGGGCTGATGATGAATAATACAAGGAAGAACAGCCTCGCGAGGGTCTGTTCTTGGCTGGGGCGATGAATTGCTAGGAGCTCAGTCGCCCTTCTCTCTCTCTGGATCCTAGCTGGTTAGATTTCTCGATGCCTCTACCCTGGGGGTGGCTAGTCCTATTTATAGGCAAAGGCCCTGGGCCTCATCCCAAATGTTGAGCGGGAAGGGCGCCAACAATTGGCCATTTTGAAGGGGAACATCTGGTACACTTATCCTGACTAAAGTTGGTCCTCGCCTGCCAAAGGCTCTGGTGGTGACGCTGGCTTGGGCTCCACAATGACTTCTTCCTTGTCGCGAAGCTGGTCTTGGTCTCGTTGCACCGAAACGGGTGCCTTTGCTTGATCCTCCCGCCTGCGCTTGCTCCCTTTGCAACAAAGAGGAAAGGGAGGACACTGCGCGGGCTGGCGCCCGCCTGGCGCCCTTGGTCGTCATGGCTTGCGTCACAGGCACCTCGTGAGGTACCCCGCCTTGATCTCTCCGCCTCCTCGTGAGCCAGCCTGATGAGGCCGCGTCTGAGGAAGCTCCGTGTCGTCCGCCCCGCGAGGCTCGGCCCCTCGCGAGGGTCTTGGGTCTGTGTTGATGAAGATGGGCCGTGCTGGGCCCCCCTTTGAGCCATGCCGCAGGCCGCAGGCAGGCAAGTCTGGGGACCCCCGTTCCCAGAACACCAACAGTAGCCTCCGGGCCCAAGGCGCGCCCGGACTTGGCCGTGCAGGGAGGCGAAAGGGCAAGGGCGAAGCGCCGCGGGCCCTAACAGCCTGCGGCCTTGGGCGTCGCGTGGCGGTTGATTTGGACGTGGGCGCCTCGGCAACCGCGCGGGTCGATAAGGGAGCGGCATCTACCCAAGCTTTGCTCTTTCTGCTTTCTCCGATTGCTGCTCAGATCCCCTTTCTTGCGCCTCTCCTTCCTTCCTCCAAAACTTCAGATCTACCTCGTCCGCGTGACCTAGGAAGCTATGGCGCCTCGTCAGTCCCCGGCCGGAGCTTGGTACTCGCCTGCCCTGGAGCCACCAAGCGTGTCGGAGGCGAGCCTCGCACGGCTGCGCCGGATGGCGGCGGCGCAGGGCATCGATGGAGCGAGGGCGTTCAAGGCCGTCTCTGCCACCCCTGAGGGCAAGAAGAGCACCTTCTACCCGTTCTTTGCTAGCGCCATTGCTGCTGGCTTGGTGCCTCCCTTCTCCGAGTTCTTCTTTGCTGTCCTCCGCCATTACAGGCTACAAGCTCTGCATCTCCAGCCCAACTCCGTCCTCCTCCTGGCGGTCTTCGCCTACTACTGCGAGGCTCACGTAGGGGTGCAGCCCTCGGTGGCTCTGCTGCGCCACTACTTTTACCTCCGTACCTCCCGCGGTCCTGCTTCCGCGTGCGCGAGCTTCGTCGCGTACGGTGGTGTCATCGCCATTTCGAGCCCCGGGAAGAGGATTGAGGGCTTCAGGAGCAAGTGGGTCTTGGTAGATGCTGGGCGCATCCACCCTCGGCTGATCTTGCCCACGGAGCAACCCACGAGCTCCAGCGATTGGGGCCGAGCGGAGCTCACAGATCCCCGCGCGAAGATGGTGTTGGAGAAGATGGACGCGGATCTGAAGACGGCCAACATGGCGGCGGCGAAGCTGACTGCCGCGTCGCTGCTGAGGGAGTTCCTGGAGCACCAGTTGGCTCCGCTTCGGTGGTACTCACCTCCGATATGGAGGCCTCATCCGAGTCCCGCGGCCTTGGCCGGCGAAGACCTGGCCGCGGTCCTCCAATCACTAGTCAGGGGCGATGTGGTGAGGTTGGAGGGCGCTCCTACGCCCTTGTTCCTCCGCGACGACTGGGAGCAGGTAGTGGAGTCTATACCCGTCTTCAACGGGGACGGGCCCGTGCCCACTGAAGCTCCTGAGGAACCGGTGGACGTGTCCTCCGACGACTCCAGCGAAGAGGAGGAGGGAGAGAAGCGGGAGAAGGGGCCTGACTCCGAGGCGACTGATGGAGAGTCGAGGGCTCCCCTCTCCCGGCATAGGCCCCGCACTCTCCGCCTCTCTCCGAGCGATGACGACGAGGATGATGACGTGCTGGGCAGCGGGAGCTCGCCCCCGATCCCGAAGAAGGACAGGACCGGGCTGATCTCCCGCGGATCTGCACCGAACCCGGGGCGGTCTGCAGACGTGCCTTCCGCTTCCGAGATTGACCCTTCCAGCCGGCTTTCAGGCTTCAAGTTTGGCCGGAGGCTGCCTGAGCTCACCGGCGACGACCCGTAAGTGCTTGACTCTTGTCTTTGTTTCTTGTTCTGCTAATGAGGCTTGACGTCTGCGTCTCTTGGACAGGCTGGCACCTGCAGCAAAGAAGCCGAAGGGGGCTCCTGAGGTTCCTTCCGAGGCAGCGCCTCTGCCCGCGAAGGAAGGTGACCGCGGTGCATGGGCCTTTCCTGCCCGGTCGTCCTCGCGAGGCCAGGCTGAGCTGGCTGGGGCGAGCCCAGCCCCCATGGCCCAAGCGACTCCCGAGGTGCCTCCGCCTGTCGCCGCCACCACAGTTGTGGGGGCGCAGCAGGCTTTGCCTCAAGATGCTGTGGTCGTGCCGCCGCCTTCTCCTCCTACTCCACCGACTGTTGTCTCTCCGGCTCCTCCTGCCGTTCTGGATCGTGTTGCTGCCGAGCTGGACCGGCTCCGGCAGGATCTTCTTGGCGCCGACCCTCGCTTGGTGGTCAGGCGCTTGGAGCTAGCTTTAGGATGGGTTCGCTCGGATGCTTCGGTTCGAGGGCGCTGGTCCAGGCCTCAACGGCTTGCGATGAGGAGAGGCAGGCCGCCCTTGAGGCGAAGGATGCTCGTGACGCAGCCCAGGGGGAGGCGACCGACGTCCGTGGTCGCTGCAAGGTGCTCGAGGACGAGCTGCAAGGCCTGCGGGACCAGCTCGCAAAAGAGGCCCGCCTTCGCCAAGAGCAAGAAGAAGGCGTGAAGGCTCGTGAGGCGGCTGTCGAGGTCCGGGAGGCCAAGCTCAAGAAGCGCCGCGACCGACTAGGCGTGCTGGAGCAGGAGTTGGGGGCGAGGAAGGTCGAGCTGGACGACAAGGCTCAGGTTCTTGCCGAGCACCGCGTGGCCTTCGCGGAGATGGAGAAGAAGGCTCGCTCCTCGCTGAAGACGCTTTACGAGAGTGGCCTAGAGAGCCCGCTGGCTGGCGCCGAGGACGGCCCCGCCAAGCTGCTTCCCTTCCTAGTTTGTGCTCTTGAGGATGTCGCCCTTGGCCTTGGCCCCACGGCCGAGGCTGAGGCGCGTGTCCTGTCTTCTGCAGCGCTGACGCGGGTCTTCACCCACATCTACCTTCGCGATCCCACCGTCGACCTCGACAGCCTGCTGGAGCCAGCAAGCGGCGAGCGTGCCGCTGCCGCTGCCGAGGCCGTGAAGGGTCGCGCAGAAGCTCTGCTGGGGAAGTTCCGGGCCTTTAGCACCAAGCCGAAGCAAGGCGGTGCCGACCTTGCTGCTCCATGAGGCGAACCCACTCCGCGCTGCTTCACCGCCGTCGGGCGATTTCGTTGTGGCTCCTCTCCTGTTTTTTAATTCCTGCACATGTACCATGCCTCGGGGAGGCGTTTAAACTTGCGTTTGGCGTTGAGATAACAGTGTGGACTGTAATATTTGCTTCTGAATTCCTTAAATTTACGCTATTCCTACCTACTTGCTTATGTTCTACGCCGGCAGAGCCCGGCCCCGCGCGTACCTCACCCAGCAATAGCCCCGACCAGAAACCAGGACGGGACCAAGGAGTGAGGGGCTACGTGACAAGTTAGGCTCCTGAGTCGCGATGCTCAGGAGTCCCCCTTGGCGCACGAACAGCAAGTAGGGAGGCGATCCTTGAAGTTTACGCTTTTCCTTCCTACTTGCTTATGTTCTACGCCGGCAGAGCCCGGCCCCGCGCGAACCTCACCCAGCATTAGCCTTTCGGAACTAAGGAGTGAGGGGCTACAGGACCAGTTAGGCTCCTGAGTCGCGATGCTCAGGAGTCCCCCTTGGCGCGCGAACAGCAAGTAGGGAGGTGAGATGTGGGTGGATCTACCGTTCTACGTCTGTAGAGCCCGGCCCCGCGCGTACCTCACCCTGCGTTAGCCTTTCAGAACTAAGGAGTGAGGGGCTACGGGACCAGTTAGGCTCCTGAGTCGCGATGCTCAGGAGTCCCCCTTGGCGCGCGAACAGCAAGTAGGGAGGTGAGATGTGGGTGGATCTACCGTTCTACGTCTGCAGAGCCCAGCCCCGCGCGTACCTCGCCCAGCGTTAGCCTTTCGGAACTAAGGAGTGAGGGGCTACGGGACTAGTTAGGTTCCTGAGTCGTGATGCTCAGGAGTCCCCCTTGACGCTAAAACGGCCTTCGTACCTTGGCTCCACTCGGGGAGAGACGCGCGACAAACCAGGCCCGGGGGGCCTGGCTGGGTGGCGTGCATCTGGGCGTGACCCAGGCGGAGCCCTCGTGCCTAGCCCCCTCACGCGGCACTCCCAAGGGGAGGCGTTACAATGAGGCTAGACACTGAGCTCTAGGCTCCCTGAGGTTAACGCGGCCCGGGGGCCACCCTCAGTTGTTTATCACCAACGCGGAGCATAGCGCTTCCGCATGTGTACGGGCATAGCCGCTCCTCGGCAGTGTCGCCAGCCATCGCGGAGCATGGTGCTTCCACTGGTACGTGGGAGGGGGCTCCCCTCCGGGAGGAGCCCCCGGGGCGTGTACAGCCCCGCCCTGACACGTGGCTGGCACGGTAGGGCCTGGCGAGGTGTATCTGGGCACCCGTGAGCCAGCGCGGGACTCACGGGGCCCTACCTCTAGGCGTGTTGCGCCTGGCACTGGGCCTTATCTCGTGATGTGTTCCTGCAAATTGGATTAGATGCCTACACTCTACGTCCTTGGGTCCCGGCCCTCGAGCTGGTCTCAGCCGTCGCTGGTATGCCAGGTCGTGATGCCATGGACAAGGCCAGAGGGTGAGGGCTGGAGAGCCAGTAAGAGCCCTGAGTCGCGATGCTCATGCACCCCCCCTTTAACGTGCAAGTGGTCGACATGGAGAAGAAGAGGTGCCGTGGACCGGCATCAAATAATCAAGCATGGTGGGTTGAATGCATAGCCAGAAATAAACGCGAAAGGGATACATGCCGCTGGGTCTGGCCTGAGCGACTTGGGGATGATGCAGCCCGAGGGGCGCCCCCAACAAAGTAAGCTAACGACACGAAATAAAAGGGATACATGCTGCTGGGATGGACCCACGCGACCTGGGAATAATGCAGCCCTGGGGGCGCTCCCAGCTGGAAATGAAACTTGAAAGAAGTCACCTGATGATGTTGAGGACGAAGCAGTGTTGGTGCAGCAGACTCGGTGGGCTGCGGAAGCCGATCCTCACGAGCCCCCAGGCCCGGGGGCCTCGGGTGGCTCCGGAGGCGCTGGTGGCTCCTCGCGGATCATCTCCATCTCTGCCAGGGCCGCGGAACGCCTGGTCTCTAGAGCTTCCATGATGCCCCTCATGAGGCGCTGGTACGTGGCAGCCGCGTTCGGCAAGCCGTAAGGCATGCGAACATAGCTGTGGGGTGGACCTTCGCAGCACCCCACTCGCGAGGGCCAGGGGCGCCCCAGAGTGGCGACTCAATTCAGCCCTGGTATGTCGATGCAGACGCGCAGCCCACCATCCTCCCTGGATGGGGAGCCACAGCTGGTAGGCGGCGGCCGCCTCTCATGACTCTTGACTCCTGTAGCTCTTGAATGACCTTGCTGACGAACTCCTGAGGGTCTGGCTCCCCTTGCCTTACTCCTTCTTGAGGGAAACGTGCTTCGAAACACGCCTCCACATGGTGCCCAATCACCTCCCTCGTGACCTTGGCCAGGTCGGTGGCCCTCCAGGGGAGAGCCCCCGAGCCCTGCCTGAGGAGGGCGCCGGGCGCGCTTTCCTATGCAATGGAAGGTGGTTCCCCTTGGGCAGGCACGGGCCCGGAGGGGCCTGCCTCCTGAGGGTCTGAGCTGGACGATGTCTTCTTCTTCTTGGGGACGGTCTCGGGAAGCCTCCTGCTTTCGCGATCCGGGTCTTCCAGTGATGCGGGCTGAAAGGCTCGTTCCAGAGAACACACCACGTCCTTCTCTTCACAGGGCACCATGATGACTCCGTCGCTCCCTGGCATCTTGAGGACATTGTAGCCGTGGTGAGTAATGGCCATGAACTTGGCCAGCGCCGGGTACCCAAGGATGGCGTTGTACGACATGCGAATGTGAGCGACATCGAAGTCGATGAGCTCGGTGTGGTAGTTGTCGCGTGCTCCGAAGGTGACAGGGAGGCGGACCTGCCCGATCGGGACCGTGGAGCCGTCAGTGACTCCGGAGAAGGGCTTGGTTGGCTGAAGCTGGTTGTAGGGCACTTGGAGATTGTTGAATGTTTCCACGGATAGGACGTTGAGCCCTGCCCCGCCATTGATGAGGGTCCTGGTGACCACCACGTTGCTGATGATTGGGGAACAAAGCATCGGGAGGACTCCGGCTGTGGCTGCACAATTGAGTTGATCCGCTGAGCTGAACGTGATGGCGCACGACCACCTGAGAGGGCGCATGGCTTCAAGCTTGGGGAGGACTGCATTCACTTCGCGGGCGAACTGCTTGAATATGCGCTGAGAGGCTGGGGCTTGAGCTCCGCCCAGGATGCAGGCGATTGCGCGCGGCTCCTGGAAGCCCCCAGCCCCCTCGTCCTGGTGGCGGTCCTCGTTTCTCCTTAGCTACGGCGGCAGCGGTGGGAGGCCTGTGTTGCCCTGCGGGCAGTCCTTGCGAGGCTGATCCCTCCAGTCTCCCTCGCGAGGCGGGTCTTGCCAGCGGTCCTCGCGAGGTCGATCGCGCCACCCTTGGCGTGGGCCGCGGTCTTCCCATCGCCCTGCGTTCCTTCCTCCTCCTCGACCGTAGCCCCGGTCGGCACGATCGGGGCGACGGCCGATCCTTCCTTCACTCACGGCTCGGAGCTCTTGACATTCGTTGGTGTTGTGGGTGTGGAGGTCGTGGTACACACAGTACCGACTGCCCTTGGAAGATTCAGGCTGATCTCTGCCCTGCTTGGTGTCCGGTTCTGCCGCAAGCACGGCAGCCCCCTTGCGCTTCACATCCTTGGCCTTGGGCTTCTTCTCCTCTGGGTCTACGGCAGGCAGCTCAAGGAGGGAGAGTCGCCCTTCCTCAGCCCTGGCGCACTTGGTCGCCAAGTTGAACAGCTCCAAGGAGGAAGCGTCGTGTCGTCCGCCTCGCGAGGCTTGGCCCCTCGTGAGGGTCTTGAGTCCTGTGTTGATGAAGATGGGCCGTGCTGGCCCCCCTTCGAGCCACGCCACAGGCCGCAGGCAGGCAAGTCTGGGGACCCCCATTCCCAGAACGCCGACAACTGGTCTTCGATTGTCGCCACCTGCCGACTTCTAGAAGCCGGCTGTGGGGCCTTGCGCTTGTGGTCGCTCTGCTGCTGTCGCCGACTGGCGTCTCCAGCCGGAGTTCTAGGAGCCCGAGGGGCACTTTGCCAGTCGCACTAACTTGAATCTCCGCCTTCATGGAGGAGTCGGCCGTGGCATACTTGTCTGCTATGATCAACAGGTCATCGAGGGTTTCTGGCTCGTCATAGAGGAGCTTGTCCTTGAGGAGGGTGCCTTCTCTGCACCCGGCGGCGAAGTACTCGATAGCCTGCACCTCGTGCACGCCCTCGCAGGAGTTCTGAAACTCGGCCCAACGCGTGAGGTAGTCGCGAGTCGACTCATTGGGGCCTTGCACGCACAAGGAAAGCTGGTGAGGCTTGGGAGGTCGCTTGTACGTGCTTGTGAAGTTGCGGACGAAGGCATCGGTGAAGTCGACCCAACTATTGATGCTGTGGGGCTTCAAGCTGTTCACCCATGTCCGGGCCGTGCCCTGGAGCATGAGTGGAACGTATTTTACGGCAACACGCTTGTTGCCATTCGCGATGTTGACGGCGGTGGAGTAGTCAACCAGCCAATCCTCCGGCTTCACAGAGCCGGTGTACTTGGGCGTATCTCTTGTGAGCGTGAACCGTCTGGGGAAGGGCTCGCCTCGGATGCGGGGACCAAAACACGGCGGGCCCAGCTCGTCCTCTTCTTCCAGCGCCAGGGATCGATGAAGTCGGTCGATCCGGTGGCGGGCGTCGTTTTATCCGACTCCCTCTCGACGGCCAAGGTGGTCGCCGAGAGTCGGATGGTCAACAGGCGGCGGGGAGACTCGCCTTTCCTTGCGAGGAGGAGGAGGCGGACAGTCGTCCCGCCGTTCCACTGCTCTTGGGCGGCCGTCTTGGTCGCGCTCGATGGTGATGTGAGTCCGACTGCGGCTGGCAGCCTGCTCCTTGTCTTTTCTTCTGCGGACCCCGCCAGTCGGCGTCCGAGACGTCACACCTTGGTCTCGGCAGGGTGGTAGGTCGTCGCTTTGCCGCTGCGGCGCCTCTGTGCGGCAGCCGGCCTTGTTCTGCGCGGCAGCCGCGTCGAGGAGCCGCTGGACTCGCTCTGTCATCAGGCGGCGCTCTTCGCCCTCGAAATTGTCCAGCTCGTCTGTCGCCGCCTGGGCGGCTCGGATTTTCTCTGCAGGCGTGGCGTATATGGGGCGATTTGCCCCAAACAAATTGGCGATGGCAACGCCGCGCTGCTGGACCGCGCCAAGGAGGCTCGGACCAGTCGGAGCCGGCGAGCCTCCCACAGCGCGATCCATCTCATGTTGGTAGGCCTCTGACAGGCATCTCATGCTAGCCAGCTTCTTCGCGCCTTCGACGAGCTAGAGGCGGCGCGCCTCCAGCGTCTCGGTGTCGGCGTCTTCGGGAATGGGCACGGTCAGGTCATGTAGCGCCGCATCGAGTGGGTCATGAGCTCCTCCGCCGGAATGCTCACCATGTCCGATGACGAGCACCTCTGTGACGGTGCTTCTGTCGCTCCCCACTCGAGGGAGAGGCTCATCGTAGACCACCACGTTGGTGGGGAAGGCGTCGAGTGACGCGGTGTCGGAGTCGACCAACATCGGGTCGGTGGAGCCTACGGACTCCAGGTCCGCGGCGGGCTCGCCGGTGACGTAGAGTTGGTCAAGGAGGCCCGCGAGGAGGCTCTCAGGGCCGCCCGTGCCCGCGTCGGATGCGGGCTCATCGAAGAGACGAACCTCGCCGACAAGATCGGCGAGGCAACTGGCCGCGCAGGCAATCTCAGCGTCATGCAGCTCGTCGGCATAGACTCCGTCTGGCGTGCCAGGCTAGCTGCGCTCGCCAGGGAGAAACAGGGTTCCTGTCTAGAGTAGATCTCCGGACGACGGTGCACCTCGCCCCACGGTGGGCACCAAATGTTGGGGGTTGGGTGCGACATATGCCAAAGGATGGCTTATCATGGTGGGAGCGAGTAGAACGTCGCCAGTGCCTGGAAACGGGATAAGGCGAAGGCATGCACACCGGCGAATCTTACCCAGCTTCAGGGCTCTCCGTGGAGATAACACCCCTACTACTGCTCTGCGGGGTCTCCGCATGATCACTATGGCAAAGAGTGTACAAGGTTGCTCCTTGAGCTATTTTTCGGTGGTAGGAGAAGGCAGGGCTAGCTTTCTCCTTCCTATATGGTCTGGTCTAGTGCTAATGGATTCGAACCCTTTGCATGGGTGCCCTGGGGGTTTATATAGGCCTACCCCCCAGGGGTACAATGGTAATCCGGCTGGGCGAGGGTCCCAGCCGTCTGTCTCTCTGGCCGCCGTCTTCTCCGCCGACTGCTGGGGCCCGCCGACTGGTGGGCCCCGCCGACTGGCCCGATACAGAGCCGACAGGCCGCGTCTGCCGCGGGCGGGTCTTGCCGGCTGCGGATTACTGTAGCCGTGCTTCTAATGATGCGGTCTTGGTCATGGGGTCGTGGCAACAGCCCCGCCGTCTGGCGGGCGATCACTGTTGCCACTCCCCGTCACGTCTGGTTAATGGCGCATGGGGCCCATGGGAGGGGCCGGCCGACTCTCGGGGCCGACTCCCAACTGGTCCGACTTAGTGGCGCTCTCGCCGTCTTCTGTATTGCTGCTGACTGGTGGGACCCGTCGTCCTTGTGTCGTACCAGCAGACCGTCTTGGGTACAGGACTCCGCCCACTGGGCTGATGTCAGGGCCGGCATGGCAACAGTGCCGCGCCGGACGAAGATCTCCGTGGGTACGGCGCACTGTGGCCCTGCCTGCCCTTGGAAAGGGGTGGGAGTGGACCTTACTGTGGCCACTCCCCGTCCCGTCCCTCTTTATGAGGGCGTGGGGTTTGTTGGCATCGCGGGCCGACTCCCCATGGTCGGCTTCTCTGGAAGTGCCAGTTAGGAGTCGGCTCATCCTGAAGTCGCCCCCGGGACTCGACCGTGAGTGGGTAGTCGACTGCCTTGCAGCCGGCTCCCAGAAGGCGGCTCTTTGTCCTAGGGTCTTGAGGGGCGCAGCTTGCCCCGATGTCTTTAAAGGTTCAGGGGCTCGGGTTAGCCTACCCGTGGCCCATTACTCCGACAAAGAGCAAGGAATATGATTCTGATGACAAGAAGAACAAGAAATCCTCAAAGTCTTCTTCCAAGTCTTCGTCCAAGTCTTCATCACACAAGAAGAGCTCATCTGGCAAGACTCGTGCTTTTGTTCTCAAGGAGATGGATTCAGAGGAGGAGTCTGCTTCTGAGGAGGCGGAGGTGGAGTCTAAGGAGGAGTCCGACTCTAGTGTTGCAAGTCTGGCTCTAGCCACAGCCTACGTTGCCAAGTCCATCTTCAACACTGAAGACAATGGCCCCATCATCAACGCTGATGCTAATGACAAGGACGACTCTGCTCCCACCTACTGCTTCATGGCACGTGGTGCCAAGGTAAAATCACGCGATGCTTACTTTCAAACATCTAGTGAAGATGACTCTGATTGTGAACCCAAACCCACCTACAAAACACTTGCTAAAATTGCAACTGAACAACAGAAAGCTATGGAACATACTCAAAAACTGTTAGACAAAAGTGATGACCTGTTGGACGCGGAAATGACCCAATCTCAGTCCTTAATTCAAGACATAAGAAATCTTCATGTTAAGTACGAGGAACTTGAAAGTCGTTAGGAAACGCTCTCAACGACTCATGAAAAGCTTTCCTATGATTATCTTCAAAGGAAGCAAGAACTCGAGAAATTGAGATCGGCTCATGAAGATCTTCTAAAGGAGAATGAGTCAGTTCACGCTCAAAATATCAGTCCCGCTCAGGAAGGATTTGAACCACCATGTCTAAAATGCCTTGAGTGTGATAACACTACTTCTGTTGCTGAATGTTCTACTGCTGCTACTGTTGCAATATCTTCAACTGTTGATTTGGTAACTAACCCCTCTGCTGAGGATACCACTACTATTGCTGATGAAAATGCTAGGTTGAAGACATTGCTTGAAACAAGGATGTACAAAAGTCTCAAAGGGCGTCAGACACTGTGCGATGTCCTCAAAAAGCATATTCTGAACCGAAACCCTAGAAAAGAGGGTGTTGGGTTCGAGAGGAAAATGAATGTCGATGGTTCCTACTTGAAGCCTGAGAAGTACCCCAAAACCACATGGGTTGCTGCAAAGGGACCTTCAGTGGATCCGTCTACCTTATCGGGCTTCACTTGTGCTAACCCAGTTATCATTGATGAATCCTTTGATGCAAACTATAAACTGTTTAAGAATCAGAATGGTGAAGTGTTTGCCAGGTATATTGGTACTAACTGCAGGAATGGGCCACCTATGAAGAAGGTCTGGGTTCCCAAAAGTTGTCTTGAGAATCTTCTTGTGAATGTCATCATAACACCACCTGGGAAGAAGACAAATCCCAGACCAAAGGCTTCATATGGTCCAAAGGCTTCATACAGACACATGACTCACCTGAGTCACCCTAACGTCAATGTTTTGCAGGGAAATCATACTCAGATGTATGAATATGAGCGTGGTTCTTCAAACCGCTATGTTCATAAGACAAAGAACTTTTCTGCTTATTCATATGAGTATTATTCTCCTCCTGCAAGGCTATTTGCTAGGGCTCCAAAGCCGAAGTTCTCAGATGTTGCACTTAGACTCATTGCTTCTAAGCCATCCCTGAAGATGTGGGTGGTTAAGAAGAATTGACTTTCTTTTGCAGGGAACAGTCTCCAGCCGGAAATCAAAGGCGTCTGATGTTATTGCTGGGGACCTAAAACATCTTGTAGGGCGCAAGATAAAATGCCCAAATGGTCTCACAATGTATTTTGTTCCTGAATCGCTTGTCAATCATCCTATCAGTCCTAACCTTGATCTAAGCTTTGATAATCCCCTGGTTTGTCAAATGTTTATGCTTCACAATACTCTTGGTGAAGCCTATCCCCCTAACTGTATTGTAGGGTATGACACCTCATGCTTCAGAATGGATTATGGACAGCGGATGCACTAATCATATGACTGGTGATCGAAGTCTTCTCATGGACTCAACTTCACGTCCATCTGACAAGAGTCACATCACATTTGCTGCCACTGGTAAAAGCAAGGTATTGGGTCTAGGTAGAGTTGCAATCTCACAGGATCAACACATGAATAAAGTGATGTTTGTTGAATCCCTTGGTTTCAACTTAATGTCTGTCTCAATGCTTTGTGACTTGAACATGATTGTGATATTTGGAAAATATCGTTGCCTTGTACTAATGGAATCTGACAAGTCTCTAGTCTTTGAAGGATATCGGAAAGATGATTTGTACATGGTAGATTTCTCAGCTGGACCACAGCTTGTCGTATGTCTTCTTGCAAAAGCTTCAGAGGTGTTGGCTCTGGCATCGTAGGCTAGGGCATGCTGGCATGAGGAACTTGAACACTCTCGCAAAGAAGAAGCACGTCATAGGCATCGAGGGTGTCAAGTTCAAGAAGGATCACTTGTGCGGTGCCTGCGAAGCTGGAAAGATGACAAGGGACAAGCATCGCTCGAAGACAATCATGACGACATCTCAACCCTTCGAGTTGCTACACATGGACTTATTAGGCCCTACTCACTACTCTACTCTCACTACTACTGCTTGTCTCTATGGTTTCATCATTGTTGATGATTATTCAAAATATACGTGGGTGCATATCATTCTCTACATGACTGAAGTGCAGGATGTCTTTAGACGCTTCGCCAACCGTGCCATGAACAACTATGGCGTCAAGATCAAGCATATCAGAAGTGATAACGGCACAGAGTTCAAGAACACCGGCCTCGACCTTTACTTGGATACATTGGGAATCACTCATGAGTTCGCAGCTCCGTACACACCTCAGCAAAATGGCATCATGGAGGCAAGAACAGAACACTCATTGAGATGGCTTGGACGATGCTTGATGAATACAAGACTCCAAGAAAGTTTTGGCCTGAAGCCATTGATACTGCATGCCATGTCATCAACCATGTTTATCTTCACAAGCTTCTGAAGAAGACGTCCTATGAGCTCCTAACTGGTAAGAAGCCAAATGTCAGTTACTTCAGAGTATTTGGTGCTAGGTGCTGGATCAAGGATCCACATCACACTTCAAAATTTGCACCGAAAGCACATGAAGGTTTTATACTTGGTTACGGAAAGGATTCGCACTCCTACAGAGTCTTCAACCTCTTTCACTATAAAGTGGTTGAAACTGTATATGTGTGGTTCGATGAAACTAATGGCTTGCAAAGAGAGCACCTGCCAAATGTGCTAGATGAAGTTCCACCTGGTGAATCCATCAAGCTTATGGGAACTCAAGTAATCATACCGTCTGAACCTCGGCCTGAAGAGGAACTTATCATTTCTGCACCTAATCAACCTGAAGACAATGCTCACCTAATCAACCTGAAGACAATGCTCAGCCTGAAGAAAATCCTCCTAACGATGACAATGATCAGCAAGAGCAAAATCTTCGTCCAGTTCATCCTCGTGTTGCAAATGAAGTACAGATTGAGAAGATAATTGACAGCATCAATGCACCTGGTCCGCTCACTCATTCAATAGCAACACAGCTTGCAAATTTCTGTGGGCACTTTGCATTTGTCTCAATATCAGAACCCAAGAAAGTTGTTGAAGCCTTCATGGAACCTGAATGGATTCAAGCTATGCAAGAAGAGCTTCAATAGTTCAAGCTGAACAATGTGTGGGAACTTGTCAAGCGTCCTGGCCCTCGCAAGCACAACATAATAGGCACCAAATGGATATATCGCAACAAGCAAGATGAACATGGTCAAGTTGTCAGAAACAAGGCTCGTCTTGTTGCCCAAGGATACACTCAAGTTGAAGGGATTGACTTTGATGAATCATTTGCTCTTGTGGCTAGGCTTGAATCTATTCGCATACTGCTAGCCTATGCAAATCATCACAACATCCTTCTGTATCAAATGGATGTTAAGAGTGCTTTTCTCAATGGCAAGATTGAAGAAGAAGTGTATGTTGCACAACCACCAGGCTTTGAAGATCCAAAACATCATGATATGGTATACAAGCTCAACAAGGCATTGTATGGCCTAAAACAAGCCCCTCGCGCTTGGTATCAAGGTTGTCAGAATCGCGATTCTGTTATACGATTCTACGACTTTACGATCCAAACTAACCCCTATGATTCTACGATTTTAGTTCTTAGAATCTACGTTTCTACGATCCTGATAGTGAAGATTCTATGATTTGCGATCCTACCATCAAAGCTCCGATCCGATTCAAGATCACGATTCTGACAACCTTGCTTGGTATGACACACTCAAACACTTCCTGAAGAGCAAAGGCTCCAAACCTGGTTCCCTGGATCCCACACTCTTCACGAAGACGTATGATGGTGAGCTGTTTGTGTGCCAAATATATGTGGATGACATTATCTTCGGCTGCACTAACCAGAAATACAGTGATGAGTTTGGACATATGATGCAAGAGCAATATCAAATGTCCATGATTGGTGAGCTGAATTTCTTCCTTGGTCTTCAAATTCGTCAGCAACGCAACGGCATCTTCATATCTCAAGAGTAATGCCTCAGAGACTGCCTGAAGAAGTTTGGAATGCAAGACTGCAAAGGTTAGAAGATGCCAATGCCAACTAAAAGTCATCTGGGTCCTGACGCCAATGGTAAAGAGTTCGATCAAAAGGTATACCGCTCCATGATTGGTTCTTTACTTTATTTATGTGCATCTAGGCCAGATATAATGCTTAGTGTTTGCATGTGTGCCCGATTCCAAGCGGCACCAAAGGAGTCGCATCACTTAGCTGTGAAGCGAATTCTTTGATATTTGGCTTGCACCCTAACACTAGGATTATGGTATCCAAAGGACTCAGAGTTTGATCTAGTTGGATTCTCGGATGCTAATTATGCTGGTGCAAAGGAGGATCGCAAGTCTACATCAGGCACATGTCACTTTCTGGGACTGAGGGAGTCCTGGATTAGGAGGTGTCCGGATAGCCAGACTATAACCTTTGGTCGGACTCTTGGACTATGAAGATACAAGATTGAAGACTTTGTCCCGTGTCCGGATGGGACTTTCCTCGGCGTGGAAGGCAAGCTTGGCGATTTGGATATGAAGATCTCCTTCCATTGTAACCGACTCTGTGTAACCCTAGCCTTCTCCGGTGTCTATATAAACAGGAGGGTTTTAGTCCGTAGGACGAACAACAATCATACCATAGGCTAGCTTCTAGGGTTTAGCCTCTCTGATCTCGTGGTAGATCTACTCTTGTACTAACCATATCATCAATATTAATCAAGCAGGAGTAGGGTTTTACCTCCATCAAGAGGGCCCGAACCTGGGTAAAAACATCATGTCCCTTGTCTCCTGTTACCATCCGCCTAGACGCACAGTTCGGGACCCCCTACCCGAGATACGCCGGTTTTGACACCGACATTGGTGCTTTCATTGAGAGTTCCACTGTGTCGTCGCCATCAGGAAGGATGCCTCATCCCGTCTTTAAAGACGGCACTGTTGCTAAAGGAGCATTGGCTATCGGACAAACTCTCCGGCTAGGCAGTTTTCTTATGACCGCCTGTTCGGCCGCCACGCCGATGATGACTTCTCGGGTCATCGAAAGCAATCTTCACGTCAACTCGGAACTCGCCGAGCAGTTAGATCTGATGGAGCTCTCTTCAATAAACGAGCTCTTGGATCGCATCGCCGCCCTGGGAGTCGCTACAGACTACAATCAGATTGGGCCTAAACCCGATCAGAGAGAGATTAACTCTCCCCAGGTCACCCATCACGTTGCAGTGGTGGAGGAACAATGCGGCGACCCTTCATCTATCTTAAGGACTAGTTATGTTCAGATTCCCGATCCCTCCAAGCCGGATACCCGCGGAGGGGAGGACGTCACTCAAGCCCTGAACCTAAAGTCAGGCAGCGGGCTAGATTCATTGGACAACATACAAGAACCCAAGCTTCCGAGTTCGGAAACTCCTTGGACCCTGAGTCTCAGATTGGGTGAGGCTCTGGATTTAATTCCACCCACCCACCCAAACATAAGCGATCTATCCCAAATTCGGCAAGAGCCCGTAGAAACAGTACACCATTACTGGGCCAGATTCCTCCTGGTCATGAACAGGATAAAGGACTGCCGCGAGGAGGATGCAATTTCATTCTTCTGCAATAATTGCACGGACAAGGGAATCCTCAACGCCATAAGTCGTAGTGAAATTACACGCTTCGCTGACTTGGCGTCCATAGTACGAAAGTACTATGCGATGGAAAGCGCCTGGAAAACAGAATTAAAATTTTGGGACAATCCAGCCCTAAATACAACCCCAGTCCAAAATAAAAGGGTGCATTATCGCCAGACACCCGGGTTAAACACCAAAAAGCAAAAACCCTATGCAGGGCATGGAACCGTGCTGGAGGGGTGGCTCAATGGACCCTGTAAAATTCACAGTACAGAGGGCGCCACACCAACTCATAGCCTTAGAGCATGTTGGATACTCCGGCAGGTGGCCAAAAGTGGCGAAGATCTTCTAATCCCAGAAGCCACAGAGCACCAGCCAAAGGATACCAGTACGGTATTAATAGTCTTCGAGACTTTCGCATCAAACAATATGCGAAAACGAACACTCCGCAGCCTTGCCAAAGTCTACCATGTGGCAACAATAAACCCATGGAGTGACACGGCTATTACCTTCAATGCCAGCCATGAACCTAAATTTCGAACAGCCCGAGCACCAGCCGCATTGGTCCTCAGTCCAATAGTGGACGTCTTTCGCCTTACCAAGGTACTCATGGACAGTGGCAGCGGATTGAAACTCATTTACGAGGAAACCCTTCGAAAAATGGAACAAGACTGGAGCCGCATTGAGCGAAGCAGCACAACCTTTAGAGGAATAATCCCCCGTCGGGAAGCGCGCTGGACAGGAAAAATCACACTGGATGTGGTGTTCGGCACGCCGGATAATTACAGGTCCGAGGAGGTCACGTTCCAAGTGGCCCCGTTCAGTAGCGGATACCACGCCCTATTAGGGTGAGAGGCATTCACAATCTTTCAAGCTATGCCCCATTACGGTTACATGAAGCTCAAAATGCTCGGGCCCAATGGAATCATCACTCTTGCTAGTGACCCGGACATAGCGCTCCGCGCCGAAAATAAGACAGCCGCACTGGCCCTTGAGGCACTATCCGAAGCCCTAGCGGCCGAGGAACTGACTGCGCTGTGCTCCACGGTGAAGAGGGACGATGTGATACTCGATAAAAGATCCACATCCACCTCCTTCAAACCGGCAAACGAAATGGTCAATATCTAAGTCCATCAAATGGACCCTACAAAAACGGCCTCCATCAGGGCGCAATTGAACCCTGATGTAGACGCCGCACTATGAGAATTCCTACGCGAAAATTGGGACATTTTTGCCTGGCACCCTTCAGACATGCCAGGAATCCCACGCAGGTTGGCCGAGCATAGCCTAAATATCCTAAAAGGATTCAAGCCAGTCAAGCAGACTCTTCGGCATTTCTCCGAACCTAAGAGACAAGCCATGGGAGAGGAACTAGCCAAACTATTGGAGGCCAGATTCATCAGAGATATAAAACATCCGGACTGGCTAGCAAACCTGGTGATGGTACCAAAGAAGGACAAATTCTGGCGCCTGTGCGTCGATTTCAAGGACCTCAACAAGGCTTGCCCAAAGGATCCCTTCCCCCTCCCCCGCATCGATCAAATTATCGACGCTACCGCAGGACACGATTCATTGGATTTCCTCGACGCATACTTCGGCTACCATCAAATTAAGATGGCAGAGCCAGACCAAGCCGCAACGGCATTCATCACCCCATACGGCCCATTCTGCTTCAACACAATGCCCTTCAGGCTCAAAAATGCCGGCGCAACATATCAGCGCATGATTCAGACATGTCTGGCAAACCAGATCGGCAAAACAGTGGAGGCATACGTAGATGACGTGGTCGTCAAAACCAAGCATGTCGAATCTCTAGTAGACGAATTGAGGCTCACATTCGATAACCTCCGAACATACGACATCAAGCTCAACCCAGAAAAATGCGTTTTCGGTGTACCGGGCGGAAAACTCTTGGGCTTCATTGTATCCGGTAGAGGAATTGAGGCAAATCCAGCCAAGATCCGAGCTCTGTCACAATTGGATATCCCAAAGGACCTCAAACAAATACAAAAATTGACAGGATGCGTAGCGGCCCTAAGCCGCTTTATCTCCCACTTGGGAGAAAAGGCATTCCCCTTTATCGCCTCCTCCGGCGCACCGAACACTTCGAGTGGACAGATGCCGCCACAGCCGGACTCGACAAAATAAAAGCCATATTGGCAACAAATCCGGTCCTGGCCGCGCCAAACATTGGTGAACCAATGCTATTATACATTGCGGCAACTCATCAAGTTGTAAGCACAGTGCTCGTTGTCAAACGAGAAACGGACGGACACAAATTCCCCCTTCAAAAGCCAGTTTACTACGTGTCCACTGTCCTCACTCCATGCAAGTCACGGTACCCGCATTACCAAAAGATAGCGTACGCGGTATTTATGGCATCCCGGAAGCTGCGACACTACTTTTAAGAGTGTTCGATAACAGTAGCCTCTGAGTACCTCTTAACGATATTATAAACAACCGCGACGCGACGGGCCGGATTGCCAAATGGTCCATCGAGCTCCTCCCGTTCGACATAACCTACAAGCCACGGCGAGATATTAAGTCGCAAGTTTGGCCGACTTCGTCGCCGAATGGACTGAAGCCGAACTCCCAAAAGAGTACGACACATATTCCAACTGGATCATGCACTTCAACGGCTCTAAAATGTTGGCTGGTCTGGGGGCTGGCGTCATTTTGACATCCCCAACAGGAGATACGGTTCAATACGTACTCCAGATAATGTATACGGACTCCAACAACGCAGCCGAATATGAGGCCCTTCTACATGGTCTCCGGATGGCAGTCTCCATGGGCATTCAACGCCTCGAGGTGCGCGGGGATTCGAACCTCGCCATATCCCAAATAAACGGAGACTTTGATGCCAAGGATCCGAAAATGGCAGCTTATCGCAACGTCATCCTAAAAATGTCAGCTCAGTTCAAAGGGCTCAAATTTCACCATATAGCCCGGGAAAACAATCAGGCAGCAGACGTCCTGGCACGCATTGGCGCAAAGCGCGATGCCGTCCCTGCCAACATCTTCTTGGAGAGGCTGTTCAAGCCATCCGTAGTATGGGAAAAGGAACCCGGACATAACAACCCGGACCCAACCGCACTGCCCGACACCGAACACTTGACACGACTGGAGGCTCTGTCAACGAAGTAACATCCTCAGCCCACATAATAATGGCAGTCATTGCCCCATGGACAGAACCATTCATAGCTTACCTAACCAGGCAGGAACTTCCCGAGGACCAAAACGAGGCACGCCGCATAGTGCGGCGATCTAAAGCCTATAGAGTCCATGATGGAGAGCTTTATAAGAAAAGCACCACCGGAGTCCTTCAAAGGTGTATCTCCGAAGAGGAAGGGCGGAATCTTATGGCTGAAATTCATGCCGAACTCGGCGGGCACCACGCTGCAGCCCGGGCCCTTGTAAGCAAGGCCTTCCGTACAGGATTTATTGGCCGACGGCCCGGGCAGATGCCCAGGACTTAGTCCAATGATGCGTTGGTTGCCAGCTCTTTGCTAACCAAAGCCATATGCCACCCACCGCCCTCCAAACTATACCCATCACCTGGTCCTTTGCGGTGTGAGGGCTTGACATGGTTGGACCCCTTAAAGGAGGAACCCACAAGCAAAAATACCTACTGGCCATGGTGGACAAGTTCACCAAATGGATAGAGGCCAAGCCTGTTAAAACGACCGAATCCGGACAGGTGATAGACTTCATATCCGGGGTTGTGCACCGTTATGGCGTCCCCCATAGCATCATCACTGATAACGGCACGAACTTTATGGCCGACGAGGTCAAACTCTGATGCAAAAACATGGGCATCAAGCTCGACTATGCTTTAGTCTATCACCCACAAACTAACGGTCAAGTCGAGCGAGCAAACGGCCCGGGCAGATGCCCAGGATTAGTGTGGTCCCTCAAGGAATCTAACACGCACTGGGTAGAGGAGCTCGACTCCGTACTCTGGGGGCTGCGGACCACGCCGAATCGCACCACCGTACACACACCATTCTTTATGATATACGGCGCAGAGGCGGTTCTGCCCTGCGACATAATTCATGACTCACCTCGCGTGCGCATGTACGAAGAAAGATAAGACGAACTCGATCGGGAGGACAGTTTGGACGCTTTGGAGGAGGAGTGTGCCGTGGCAAAAGCCCGTTCCGCATTCTATCAACAGCAGGCTCGAAGATACCAAAGCAGAGAAGTGCGGGCCAAAACTTACAATGTTGGTGAGTTAGTTCTACGCCTGCCGGACAAGAAAAAGGACAAACTCAAGCCCAAATGGGGAGGTCCCTTTATTATTGACCAAGTCCTCACTGGTTGAGCGTACCGTCTGCGAGATGCATCGGATAACCGACTCGAGCCGAACCCATGGAACGCAGCCCGTCTTCGAAGATTCTACGCCTAGCGCCGGACTCTGTGTTCGTCTCCTTCCTCTGTCCATTTTTTGTACACTAGATGTCTTATATTCCTCTCCTTCTCCCCTATTTTTCTCTCATAGCCTTTAAGGGCTCATTCGTGCCTTGTTCGCACACAACTGACGCGCTATTCGCGCTCATTATACCTGGGGGCTTCTTTAACAGAAGCTTATTTATACGGGCTTCATGCCCAACACATGTGTCACACTTCCACATGTACCTTTTATTCACCATTATATGCATCGATATGACTTAAGTTTTGGCCAAGCTGAGTTGCCTGGCTCCTGTGCTTACCCCTACGTTCCCGATTGTTCGACTAGGTGGTAAAGGGAGCACCTCTGCGATTGTTACTGCCGGGTCAGCCGAATGTGTACCTCAGACGGGGTGAAGCCGAAAGCTAGCGTTCTTAAGGGAATATTCGGTCGGTGAACTAAAGATGATTTCTCACTTGTTTATTTATCCGCCCCCAGATGCTTTTCTGCTTTTTTCGCAGTCCGGACATGCACTTTAGGGCATGCCTCCCAGGGAAAGGAACCCCTAATGGAACTATTCTCCCTGGAAGATGTTTCTTACTAACCATGTAATATAACATAACTAGTTGGTCACTTGTCTGTTCAAGCACTAATGACCTCTACGCCTGGTCTCCACGCATGCCCCGGTTCTTACATAACCGAGAGGGTATTCGGACACACTCCGGACTATCGGGTCCCGAGGTTGAAGCGAAAAGGTCCGCCATGACAAACGATCTACAATCCGGCTAGAAGGCATTTTACATGTCATCTTAAATTAGATAGTCAATTTGACTGGGTAAATTCCTCTTCAATACCATCCTATAATAGGCTGTCTAGTTTACAGTCCTGTTGAGAATACTTGGCGGCCAACTCTACTTGGTCGAACACTAAGCTCACAGGGATCTCCTTCCCATCGGGCCCCACAGGTCCGACCTCGGCCATGTGGTTTGGGTCAGCCTTCGTGTACTGCGTCTTCACCATGGCCCAGGCCTCCCTGGCACCTTGACGGCAGGCCGATATCTTCCATAATCGGAAGCGCCACCGTGCTCTCTTCAGCTTCTCTGCAAGCTCTCCAAGGCCTTCGGGCATGGAGACGGAGGGCCACAAGGCCTGGGCAATGCCTTGCATCACCTGCCGAACTCTTTAGTGCAGTTGCGAGAGCTCGGGAAGAAGGTCACCCGTAGAACCGGGCATTTCCTCTGCAGGACGACCTGTTAGCATACCTACAGACGTAACTCTGTTAGTCGACTTCCGAACCGAACTCTTTTTCAAAATTCATTCAAGCACTTACAAAATATGCCGCGTCGAAGCCGCCGATTCTCCTCAACGGAGTCCGACAGTTGGGCACAAACATCCTTTAGTTCTACGCCCAGCTGGGTGTTGGCATCTTGGAGATCATTCTTCTCCTGCCTCATCTTCGTAAGCACGCTCTCGCTAGCCTTTAGCTGGCATAGGAGTTTCTGCTTCTCCGGGTCTAATCCGGCGCCATCTGCAATTTTATTGTCAGGCTTAATACACTCCGCACTCTACATGATACTTATCAATTGAGGCATATAATACCAGAGGGGGTCTTCTTGGGCTCCCCTGCTGCGGCTAGTGCGGCCTGAAGTTGGGATTTGCACTCTTCCAGCTCCTGGGACAGTAGGGTATTCTTTTCTGTAAGAACCTACATAATAAATTATCCTTAAATCAGTTATTCTAACTGTTTCAAGTCTCGGGGGCTAATGATATATATATAATCATCAAATTTTTCTTACCCGTATGTCCTTTACATACTGCTCTGTGGCTCTGGTTAGACCATCCTGAGCAGCATTGAGATACGTGTCTCCCGAGTTAAAGGCCTCCAACGCCTCCTGGGATAGACAAGCATCGCAAAGAACTGTTCGGCGACGCCTGTGGTTCATGGCACTCTCCACCTCGGAATTGGTGGCGGATATTCTATCCGCGTCCTCTGTCGGAGGAGCGTCCGACGCACGCCTCGTGTTCGCCTCTGCTTCTGGACCTCGCTTTGAAGCCTGGCTGGTGGAGGCGCGATTGGCAACCTGTCCGGATATAGTCCGGCGAGACCTCTTTTTCCTAAAGAAGGGAGCACGGGCGTTAGTATGCATCGTAAGAATAATACCTTGGAATAAGACGGCGCGCCTTACTGCTGCGCCGGTGTCTCGATCTGGATTGCGGGTCTTTTTAGCCTACCCGCCCTCGCGGCCCCTTGTTGGCCAGTCGCTGCGAGCTCGGCATCCCGCCTCGAGATCCTCCCCTACAAAACACCACTGGTATACGGTGCTCAAAAATAAGTATGGGCAGATCATTTTCGGAGTATTGAGACTTCGGTCTCAGCTACCTGCGAGGCTGGGAGCAGTCCAGGATAATCGGCTGTAATAGCCACCAAGGCATCATCGATGCTCAGTTGGTAAAATACCCCATCGATCAGCTCCACAGATATGTCCGGATCCTCTTGGGAGGCCGGGTCGAGGGACCGTTCCGGATCCTCGGGTTGTGGAGGAGGGTTGTTTATCTCCTTTACGGCCTGGCGCAGTTCCTGCGTCGAAATCACAAGATGAGATAATTAACTATGGGAATATGGAACGGATGGCCAAAAAGAAGTATCCGCTTACCCAGTTTGGAGGATTGTACATAGAAAATCCGCCATGTGGATTGACGCGGAGAAATTCCTCCTCTTCTCCTTTGTACAAAGCGGACAAGATCTTCGTCAGAGCGGCAACCGATTTCGGCCCCTTACGTCCGCAGCGGGTGGCATCATCGTCTCTGTGGAAATCCCACATGGGGTGGCCTCTATACTGAAACGGCTGCACCCCCCGCATAATGCATGTGGCCATGACCTCGATCATGGTCAGTCCGGAATGAGCTAACAACCTTATCCGGCTCATCAGGTAAAGGACGTCCTTGTCACTTTCCTTCTGAGGGCTCCGTGGACGCCGCTTAGGCGCTTCTTCAAGGGAGCATAATCGAACTCAGGGACGCTGATCCGAATAGGGCCCGGTAGGGGGACCTCTTCTATATAAAACCATTCAGAAGGCCAGTCTTCGGACACCTTCTTTGGGGTTCCGGATAGATATCCGGTCCCGGCGATGCACCATACTTCGGCTCACCCACTTGATATATCGACCCCTCCTGAGAACGGGGCACGAGGCAGAACAGCTTCTTCCACAACGCGAAATGAGCCTCACAGCCCAAAAACAGCTCGCAAAGGGCTACGAAGCCCGCGATATGCAATATGGTGGCTGGCGTAAGGTTGTGCAGCTGGACGCCATAGAACTCCAGCAGCCCCCGGAGAAACGGATGAATTGGAAATCCGAGCCCTCTTATCAAGTAAGGGACAAGGCATACCCGCTCCCCTTTGGAGGGATTAGGGACGCTCTCCGTTTGCTTTCCGCCATTATAGGTGGCAAGCCCGGCTCGAACCGGGACCATGTAGGCTGGGGGAAGAAATCCTTTGGTTTGAAGCATCACTAGCTCGCTGTGTGGGATGGAACATCTCTCCCAATCTCCAGGCTGAGGGCTGGGAAGGCGAGACGAGGAGCTGCAACGACCAGCCATGATGGAATGGATCTCTGTCGAGTGTGCTCCGATGAATGCTCGCGGAGGGAAGATGGTGTGATTTGGATCTTAATCCTCGCCCCTTTAATAGGCGGCTCATGTACGCAGCTAGGGGGGTAAATGTAAAAACACCCTGGCTTTTCACATTCATTTGACACGTGGAAGAAGACCATTATTGGGCGTGGAAGCCGAGAATCGGAATATTCACAAGAAGCCGGACACTATTCAACAAGTACACGGAATTTGGAGAAGAACCCGCCTTGCAATGCCGAAGACAATCTATGCACCAGACTCGTCGTCATTGAAGCCTGGTTCGGGGGCTACTGAGGGAGTCCTGGATTAGGGGGTGTCCAGATATCCGGACTATAACCTTTGGCCGGACTCTTGGACTATGAAGATACAAGATTGAAGACTTCGTCCCGTGTCCGGATGGGACTTTCCTTCGTGTGGAAGGCAAGCTTGGCGATTTGGATATGAAGATCTCCTTCCGTTGTAACCGACTCTTTGTAACCCTAGCCCTCTCCGGTGTCTATATAAACAGGAGGGTTTTAGTCCGTAGGACGAACAAAAATCATACCATAGGCTAGCTTCGAGGGTTTAGCCTCTCTGGTCTCGTGGTAGATCTACTCTTGTACTACCCATATCATCAATATTAATCAAGCAGGAGTAGGGTTTTACCTCCATCAAGAGGGCCCAAACCTGGGTAAAAACATCATGTCCCTTGTCTCCTGTTACCATCCGCCTAGACGCACAGTTCGGGACCCCCTACCCGAGATCCGCCGGTTCTGACACCGACAGGGACGATCACTTGTCTGTTGGTCTTCAAAGAAGTAGAACTGTGTATCACTCTCTACTGCTAAATCTGAATACATTGCTGCTGGATCTTGCTGCGCTCAGCTTCTATGGATGAAGCAAACACTGAAGGACTATGGCATCCATCTGAAGCAAGTACCACTCTACTGCGACAATGAAAGCGCCATCAAGATTGCCAACAACTCAGTTCAGCACTCGAAGACAAAACACATTGAAATTCGTCATCACTTTCTCAGAGATCATGTTATGAAGGAAGATATTGATATCATTCACGTCAACACTGAAGAGCAATTGGCAGATATCTTCACAAAGCCCTTGGATGAGAAAAGGTTTTGCAAGTTGCGGTGTGAGCTAAATATCTTGGAATCCTCGAATGTCCTGTGATCATGCACACATCCTAACACTTATGCATGTTGATGACTTATATGTGCAACACACAAAGTAATGTATATCTTCAATCAATGAAGACTTACACTTTGAGTGTGAATACATTAATGTGGAATTTGACTTCGGAGCGCCATGATAATTGTGCGCCGTGTCTGGGTCTAATACTTCCTATACAGTGGGTAACGCCACCACCAAACTGTTGTTTAAAGTGTTTTCTGTTGGCGTTATTTTTGCAAAGTCCTCGCATTTGGTTTGTCTTCAATATTGACATGACTTCATGTTTATCTTCACAATGTTGATCTGGTCTTATTCTGATATATACATATATTAGTGTTATGTCCTCTACAACATTCACTTATAGCTATGTCTTCTCGCTTGAATCTTTTGAACTAAGTGAATGTGATCAGACCCTAACCTCTCCATGCTTTCTTCTCAAATCTATCCATCCAAATCATATGCATTCTATTGGAACCGTCGAATTTCTTCTCTGCATCCTTGTCAGCAGAACATACAGAGACAAACATTAAATCTGTTTTAAATCCTCAATCCTTATTGCCTGAAACCCGGAGAAGCTGGAACGACGACCCGACAGTCCAGGCGTGCGTGGGAGCATGGAACAACTTCCAATGTGTTGCATGTTCGCCACGTGTCCCTCAGATGTCAACCGCTAGGGGCACCTGCGTAATTGCGTCCTGCCGTCCCTCTCCCTATAAATGCACATCCCATCATGGTCAAAATCTTTCTTCCACCTCTCCACCTCAGACAAACCCTAGCGCCACCGCTAGCTCTCGACAACGCCGGCGACGAAGCGCTTAGCTGTCGCGACCTCACCGACGCCGTCTTCTCCGCCGTTGCCAAGTTAGGGCACGGAAGATCAAACTGCTCAACCTCCTCTTCTGCTCCGTCTAGCAGTTCATCGTGTGGTAAATTAAAACTCTCTTTTTACTGTCCTTTTGATCCGATAGATTCATCCTTCCTACCAAAAGTGGTTTCTACCTCCACAAACTTGGATCTATCATGTTCTGCATCTCATATTATGCCTAGTATATTCACTTATGCTTCACACGTAGTTAGATTTCTCACTTGTACCTATTATTGGATTCGTACAAATCTGGAACCAACTCTCAACATATAAGTGAATGTCTTCGCGCTATGAGGTCAATGTATTCTAAACTGATTTATCTTCAAAATCTTCTGAGAATGCATATGACCTCTTCCCCTTCCCTCGCATCTCTAATGCTGTCACAGGTACATGTCCGTGGGAGAATCCCTTGGTTCTCATAGTCTGCATTCATTTGCAGAATTCTTACAGCATCATATCAACTCTCCCGAAGCTAGTTCCTGTCTGACCAGCATACAGAAGCCTTTGACAGTTTGAAGCCATTCAGTCTGAACTACATGGCCACGGATAAGTCAGCAAGGAAGGGAGGCAGACATTGCTGTGGGGGAACATCAAGAGATTTTCTACCTGACCTCTATGAGCTATACAAGACAGATCCAGAGGAGGATTACCATCAGCGCAAAACACGAATCCTATGGATTCGAAGATATTGGGCAGAGCAATGGTACAAGTACAGGTTCGTGACCCAGGAATATGCTGAAAAGAATGCCATCAAGCGACCTTGGGGAGACATCTTGTACAAAAATCTTCCACCCAGGTCCAGAGCTGAAGCCATTGATCAAGGCTTCTACCCTTGCATGGTCCGTGGACCACAGCCTGCTGATGCCGACCCATCTTCTCTGCTATGGTGTCGTGACGACAATCTGTTCAAGCGCAATTATCAGTTTGCCAAGAACTCGGCCAAAGAGAACAAGAAGTCGCGGGGATTAGACTTCAACCCTGGTCCCTCTGCTCCTCGTGTCGATTGCACACGCGATGCTGAACCCAATGTTGTTGGGCCCTTCTACAACCTTGAAGGTCTCATCACTCACATTATGGTTCAAGGGGCTGTCGTGGATCACTCTGCCGAAGACGCTAATTCTGACGAAGCGCCTGCACCATCGAAGCCTAAGAAGCTGAAGAAACCCAAGGCTTCGAAGCCTTCCACTGCACCAAGAGCTTCGCGAGCGAAGCCTCTGGCCACTGCTCCTCCTTCACCAAGTGTGCATTCTGAAGATCTCTCACGCATCTCCAAGTCTAAGAAGAAGAAGAAGCCCATGCAAACTACTGGTCAAGCACTGACCCCTGCTGCTGTTCTAAGGAATGAGAACGAAGCCATTGATCTGTCTAGTGACAACGATCTTCCCGATGATGCTCTTGAGCTGCTAATAAAGAGCAAGCAAGAGGCGGAAATCTTCAATGATCTTCCCCTCTTCGATGTGGACATTCTGAACAAGTTCGTTGACGAGTGAATTGACAGCCCAAACCTCAGTTTTGATGATCTTCAGCTCCCCATTGGCCTCAGCGTCTCCTTCCATGGAGCCATTGCTCCTGAGCTGGCTCTAGCTCAGAAAATTGTTGAACTGAAGCACAAGATTGACTATGAAAAGGCTCAGTTCAAGAAGCATGTGGCCAAGCTCAGTGTGACTGATGTTTAGAATTTCAAGCAAATGATGCATGAGCTCAAGGAGGCATTTCACAAGAAGCGTGACGAAGCTAAATGTGTCAAATGTGTTCAAGCCTACAATGAAGCTGAGAAGCGCAAGGCACTTGGGCGTCCTGGCATCGACCCCAAGATGGCTTCCAAGAAGAAGCCTGCTCTGGACCAAGCTGAAGCATCCAGGCGGGAAGAACCTCGCATTGTCTTCCCCGCCAGTATGACAGGCGTGAAGCCTAAGGTCCCCACAGTGGCTTCGGAGCTCAAGAAAACAAGGGCAGCTGAAGCTAAAGCCAGAAAATGCAAGACCAAGAACACCACTGATGAGGCTCCACCAGCCAAGAAGAGAAAGAACAAGAAGAAAGATCGGGCTGCTCCCACAGAGCCCCTTGTCGTCGAGCCAATTTCTGTTGCTCGTCCTGCGTCAGAACACCGAGAGCGTCAGTTGATTGTTCACGAGCCTGCTACCACAGAGGCTTCTGAAGTTGAAGATATTCTAGCTGTTGACCCCACCGCTGCTGAAGACATTGGTCACGAAGACAATGTAGAAGATGATGAAGTCCTTCCTCAGATCGAGCACAACATAGTATCATCGCATGTTCTCACGAATAGCGAACTCATTAGCATTGGTCGTCCTTTGACGCCAATTGCTCAGGATGATTCATGGGCTGATCACGCTCAAGACTCCCCCCATCAAGAAGAATCCCCACGTACTTCCCCAACTCAAGTCACCACTCCGGTGCTTGATGATGATGACTTTGAAGCCCAGACTACTCCATCTCCACAAGCGTCGCCAACGTTTCGCAGGCTTCGCAAAGGACCAAGGCCACAAGTCACACTTTCGAGTGTTCCAGAAGGAGAAGAGCACCACTCGGTATCATGCCAAGTATTTTCTGAAGCCTCTCCAACTGCGAACATCTCCGAGTCTGAAGCCAAAGCGGCTGAAGACATTCCGGCTGCATCAGCCGATGAACAAGAAGAGCCAAGAGTAGAAGAAGAACATGTTGATACACCCCCGTCCAACCCCGAAGTTGTTCTCGAGGAGAACGTGTCCGACCCTCCAGCTACTCAAGTGGAGGTTAACAATACTGAAGCGGCCACAAACAATTCAACTGAAGCCAATGACATTGTCATGGCCGAAGTTAATGTGGCGCCTGAAGCTAATGTGGTGCCAGAAGTTCATGCACCTGAAGCCAATGTTGCGCCTGATGCAAATCTGCAGCCTGATGTCAATGCCACTGCCACTGCTCCTGTACCGCCTCCAAGGACACACACCATCAAGCAAGCATTTGATCGTGGTCAGTTGGTTACTGTCAGATGGCCCATTCTGGTTCCTCCACCTGCTGCTGGTCCTCAATTTGACTATCATGTCAAGCACAGGCCTCAGGTCCAAAAGCCTAAGCCAAGATTGCCAAGGTTTCCAGGTACTGCAACTTCACTAGGATCATTCAATGCAATGGCTTCATTGCACACAATACCTTCCTTGATAGCGCAAAGAACCCCTACTCCAAGCCAAGGATTTCATATGATCGGTTCTGGAGCTATCGGCAGCACAGTTACTATTCAGGTGTTCTCTATGATCAAGAGCGCATTTTTCCACATATGTGTCTCGGCTGTGAAGCTATTGTTGGACTGCCCTACCTAGAAGAAGCCCTTGACTGCTGCCGTGATGCTGGACTTCTGAACTTTGTGACTAATAAAGAGCATTGGAATGAAGAGCTTCTGCTACAATTTTATTCTACCCTCCACATTCGCGGCTACAACAGGGATCCGAAGACATGGATCCTTGAGTGGATGACAGCCAATGTCCATCATGAAGCCAAAGCTCTTGATATCATTGAGCTAAATAGCCTGCCCACTCCAGGTGAACTCTTCGAGCCTGGTTGTCAGCTTCACCGCAATGCCTTGGAGAGCATCTTTTAGAAGCCAGAGCCCAACATGAGCCAAATGCTGAGCATGATGAAGCCTCTGCCACGCAACGCTGAATACCCAAGAGAATTCTTTGTTGAAGACCTAGAGTATCTGCCCCGCACGATCTATCATATCATAAGGTGAACTCTATGGCCCATCAAGGGACATTCTTCTACAGCGAAGCTTGAAGGAGCAATGAAGACATTGGTCTTTTATATCTTCAATTGCATCAGCTTCAATGCTCAAGACTTCTTTATCAGGCAATTGAATGCATCTGGCTCCATGGGTTATGCGCCTTATCAAGCTTCATTCAGCTATCAACTATCAGCCTTCTGCTCGCAACCATCTGATATTTTTGCCAGAGGTTGATATGTTAGTTGAATACATATACCCAGAGCCTGCCAAGGAGCCAGTTTGTCTTCACAATGCTGATCACAAAAGCTTCACACAGCCCATTGAAGGAGTTCAGGCCATCACTCGTGTTTATCCTTTGGCTGGCAATACACGTGGCCCTCACCGTGCCAATACTGAAGCCACTGAAAGCACTATTGCTCAAAGGCCTCAGAAGCGATCTCGTGTTCTCAATGACCGAGAGCTTCTCGTCGCCATGCATTAGAAACAGGATAAGCATCACTACTGGCTGAAGCGGCAGATGCAAAGCCTGTTGGTGGACGTCAATCGCATTTGCAACCTTGCCACCAAGAATGCATTTGTCACTCATGAAACCTGTCGGAGGTCCTGGAAGAGTTTGAATTTACTCAGTGCTGAAGCTGATCTTCAAGACGATGGCTTCAATGAAAGATTCAAGTTTGACACCACTCCTCCAAGGAATGTTGTCTTGCATCGGACTCCCTCTCTTGAAGACTCTGACTATTCCTCCTCAGCTGCAACGGTGGATGCCAGAGTCATTGATGACCAAGATGATGCTACTTCACCACCTCCTACTTCGGCGCGTATCGAAACTGCACCAAGTTCTTCTGCACCACCAAACCTCAATGTCGACCCTGCTGCTTCACCTCCTACTCCTCATGGGAACGAGTAGAGGCTCTATGTCTTCAAACCTTTTTGGTCCTTATTGACAAAAGGGGGAGAAGCATATGAGTTGATAGTCTTCAAGCGGGTCCATATGGGTGGTTGCTTTATATTTTGCCAAGTGTTTACAACTCTCGCTTTTGATACATTTGGTTCTTTGAGTTGTAACACTTAAACTTGATGGTCGTCTGCTACTTTTTCTATTATTCTATGATGCGATGATAAATTCCGCATATGCGATGATAAATTCCGCACGAAGTCATATCGCAGACGTCCATTTTTCATTATGCATGTCATTATCTTCGTTGTATCAAATCATGCATGATGAATTGCCTTCATAAGTTGAAGAGGATATCCACAAGTACAACCTGCCATGTGCATTTGCATTCCAAAAGCAAAATACATATATGCACATCTTCAGGGGGAGCCTTTTGCTACTTATGAAGACAATACTTTAATCCTTTACAATTTCACATATTTTTATCCCCGTTGAAAACTTCAACCAGTTTGTCATCAATCACCAAAAGGGGGGAGATTGTAAGTGCATCTAGTGCCACCCCTAGTTGGTTTTGGAGTATTGACGACAAACCTGGTTGAGGGACTAATGTGTTTGTGAGAATTGCAGGATAACACAGGTAGTAGTCCCTCATTGATTCGGTTTACCTACCGGAGATGACCCCCAAAAATGTATGAAGAAATTGAAGACAATGGTGGTATGTGAAGATATTCACATAGAAGACTATGACATGAGAAGACATCGTGTGAAGACTATGGAGCTTGAAGAGTTAGTTGTTTCATTGTTTCCTTTTATTCTTTGTTGAGTCATAGGAACCACCATACTGTTAAATGGGGTCCCAGTGAACAAAGTCAGAGTGACTGAAGTGATGCTCAACCAAATCCTATGTCTTCGAGCAAAGACAATGAGAGCAAATCTTATCCAGAGCTGGATGAGTCAGCTTTACTTGTAGCCCAAGTCAAGCTGTCGCGTGTGTTTGAAATCTGACCGTTGGAACACGTGTCAACTCCTTAGTGACCCAGGGTCATTTCGGACAAATCAGGTCAGGTTGCCTAGTGGCTATAAATAGCCAACCCCCTACACCACAAATTGGTGGCTGCTCAGAGTTAGTGCACGGCACGGCTTTTGTCGTTTGAGAGCAACCCACCTCTGAAGCTTTTGAGAAAGAGAAATCCTTGCGAGGACAAAGCCCAAACACCTAGAGCCAAAGAGTGTTAGGCATCACTGAAGTCTTTCTGTCCGCGTGACCTGAAGACTTGTTACACTTGAGGACTATGAATCCTCCAGCCGGTGAGGCGTCGCGTTCTGAGCATCCAAGAGTCATTGTGGATCGCCGGTGAACGAAGTCCGTGAAGGTTTGGAAGTTTACCTTCAAGACTTACCAGAGTGATTGGGCGAGGACTGGGTGTCCTTAGCTCAAGGGGAATAAGGTGAAGACGTTGTCTTCTGAGTTAAATCTCAGCCTCCCTAACCAGACGTACAGTTGTCACAGCAACTGGAACTGGTCCAACAAATCATTTTCCTCACCAAGTGACTAGTTTTATCTTCTCCCTCTCTTTATTTACAGTTTGTCTTCGTGAAGTCATTACATGCCTATGTTACCTGTTTGACTTCATTGTGTGACTACTATTGTTGTTTGGCTTCGTACTATCTTCCATCCTGATCCTTACTACTTAGCTGCTATTAGTCTGTGTGCTTTCACTTCATTGTATACTTGACTATGGCCTGCCTAGTGTAGTCTACCTTCCGCTGCATGTTAATAGGTTCATTTCTATCGTTTGTCTTCGAAACTCCCAGGTTTTGAAGACTTACATAAAAATCGCTTATTCACCCCCCTCTAGTCGATAACTAGCACTTTCAGGCATACTTTGATTATCAACATAACAACCGAGAGATGGCGATATCTTCCATGCTACACACATTATAGGCGGTTCCCAAACAGAATGGTAAAGTTTATACTCCTCTTCCACCAACAAGCATCAATCCATGGCTTGCTCGAAACAACGAGTGCCTCCAACTAGCAACAGTCCCGGGGGAGTTTTGTTTGCAATTATTTTGATTTGATTTGCATAAAGCATGGGACTGGGCATCCCGGTGACCAGCCATTTTCTCGTGAGTGAGGAGCGGAGTCCACTCCTCTTGAGAATAACCTGCCTAGCATGGAAGATACGGACAACCCTAGTTGATACATGAGCTATTCGAGCATACAAAACAGAATTTTATTTGAAGGTTTAGAGTTTGGCACATACAAATTTACTTGGAACGGCAGGTAGATACCGCATATAGGAAGGTATAATGGACTCATATGGCATAACTTTGGGGTTTAAGGGATTGGATGCACAAGAAGTATTCCCGCTTAGTACAAGTGAAGGCTAGAAAAAGACTGGGAAGTGACCAACTAGAGAGCGACAACAGTCATGAACATGCATTAAAATTAATGAACATTGAGTGCAAGCATGAGTAGGATATAATCCACCATGAACATAAATATCGTGAAGGCTATGTTGATTTGTTTCAACTACATGTGTGAACATGTGCCAAGTCAAGTAACTTGAATCGTTCAAAGGAGGATACCACCCCATCATACCACATCACAACCATTTTAATAGCATGTTGGCACGCAAGGTAAACCATTATAAAATCCTAGCTAATTAAGCATGGCATAAGTAAATATAATCTCTAATTGTCATTGCAAACATGTTTATTCATAATAAGCTGAATCGGGAACGATGAACTAATCATATTTACAAAAACAAGAGAGGTCGAGTTCATACCAGCTTCTCTCATCTCAATCAGTCCATCATATATCGTCATAATTGCCTTTCACTTGCATGACCAAATGATGTGAATAATAATAATAGTGCACGTGCATTGGACTAAGCTGGAATCTGTAGGCATTCAATTCAAAGGAGAAGACAAGGTAATATGGGCTCTTGGTTAAATCAACAATAATGCATAAAAGAGCCACTTCAACAATTTAATCATGGTCTTCTCCTATCAACCCCCAAAGAAAAGAAAAGAAATAAAACTATTTACACGGGAAAGCTCCCAACAAGCAAAAGAAGAACAGGAAATATTTTTTGGTTTTATTTTTAATTATTACCACGACAGCAAGAAAAGTAAACTAGCTAAAGCTACTACTAATTTTTTTTTCTTAAGGTTTATCAAACACGCAAGAAGAAAGCATAAAAAGAAAATAAACTAGCATGGATATTACAGTAAAAAAAGTATGAACACCGACATCTAGCAATGAGTGTGTAAACATGAATGTAATGTCGGTGAGAGATACGTACTCCCCCAAGCTTAGGCTTTTGGCCTGGCAGATATCCAAAGTTGTAGTTGGGATCATACTGATAAGAAGAAGCCTCTGATTGCCACTGGTTGGCAATCATCTCCGGATCCCACTGGTAATTAGACTGTCGTGGAGGATCAAATTGTGGTTCCAGCTCTGGCTCTGTGGCTAATGTAGGGTTCCGGTACGCTTGGATGGTAGCTAGCGGAACGAGATACTGACCTGCAGATAAATCAAACAAGGAAGGAGCAGGCAAGGTAATAGTCTCAGGGTGACTTTTATCAAACAACAATTTGCACCCTTTCCCTATTCTTAACAATAAAATCATGCGCTACCATACTTTTATAATCTAAATAAACAGTAGGCAGCAATTTTTCTTCTTTCTCATAGTGCCTAATAGGTATGTTATAGTATGCAGCGAGGCATGAAGCGAAGATGCCTCCCAGGACGGGGCCCTTAGTACAGTTAAGATTTAACCGCTTTGCAACAATAGCGCCCATACTAAATGTGTCATCACGAAACAAGGGATGGCACAAAATAATAATATCAGGGACACTCAGGTTTCCACAGTTTCCGCGACCAATTAAGCATCTACTAGCAAATATAGCAAAGTAACGTAGAATAGGAAAATGTATGCTAGTGATTCGTGCGTCGGAAACCTTCCTCGTTTCCCCTACAGCAATTGTATCAATAAACCCCTCCACATCGTTACTATGTGGTTCCTCTATGAAACCCGGAAAAGGTAACTTGAGAACCTCACAGAATTCACGGAGGGTCATCTCCGTATACTCATCATATAAACAAATGTCCACCATAGGTGGTGACCTCCTAGAATGGAAATGACAATTTTGCACAAAGGTGAGTAAGAGAAACTGTTCACGTTAGTCGCGGAGTAAGTCGGTGAGGCCTGCATTTTCAGCCAATTCATAAAAATCATCATAAATATCGGCTGCTCTCAAGAAATCATCACAAGGCCATTCACACGGCCGAACCTCCGCGGTGCGAGGTAGATATTGGGCCTTTCTTCTTCTTCATTTTGCTTATCCTTTGAGCATCGGCTCGAAGAGCCCCTCAAAAATCTCTTCATCATTTTCTGAAAATTTCTGAATTTTTTTAGTGACTTCAAATAAAAGTGAACCAAGCTGAACAAAATTGATAGCAACTAATCCTACAAGTGCCTAGAGACTATATCATGCATTAGAACTACTTGGAACAATATAAATTTGACATGCAAGCTCAAGAACATGGTCACCTAGGCAGCACAAATTTGCAATGAATAAAGCACTAGAACAAAAACTAATTGGACCATTGGAGGAGTCACATACCAAGGAACAATCCCCCAAAGCAGTTTTGTGAGAGGTGCTTTGAGCAAGGAGATCGAAAATCACAGCAAAATGATCTAGAACTCGTGCTTGAGCTGGTTGGTGATTTTTTGGGAGGAAGAAGGAGTGTGCGGGTGCAGGAATAAGTGGAGGGGAGCCACCATAAGCCCACGAGGCAGGGGGACGCCAAGGAGGGTGGGCGCGCCCTGGACCCTTGTGCCCAGGTGCTTGCTCCCCCTGCTATGTTCTCAGTGCCAGATATTCTCAAATATTCCAAAAAAATCATACTTCAATTTCGGGGCATTTGGAGAACTTTTATTTTCGGGGTATTTTTAGATTGCACGGGTAATTCAGAAAACTGACAGAAAATACTATTTTTACTTTATTTCAACTAAATAACAGAAAGTAAATGGAGGGTACAGAAGGTTGTGCCTTCTAACTTCATCCATCTCATGCTCATCAAAAGGAATCCACTAACAAGGTTGATCAGGTCTTGTTAACAAACTCATTCCGAATAACATGGAACCGGAGAAATTTCGAATAACACTATGTTACCTCAACGGGGATATGCACATCCCCAATAATAAGAATATCATATTTCTTCTTGACAATAGGTAGAGGAAATTCAAAACCTCCAAAAATAATTGATGGAACTTTTCCAATAGAATTGATACTATGAACTTGAGGTTGTTCCCTTGGAAAGTGTACCGTATGCTCATTACCATTAACATGAAAAGTGGCATTGCCTTTGTTGCAATCAATAACAGCCCCTATAGTATTCAAAAAGGGTCTTCCAAGAATAATACACATACTATCGTCCTCGGGAATATCAAGAATAACAAAGTCCGTTAAAATAGTAAAGTTTGCAACCACAACAGGCACATCTTCACAAATACCGACAGGTATAGCAGTTGATTTATCAACCATTTGCAAAGATATTTTAGTAGGTGTCAACTTATTCAAGTCAAGTCTACGATATAAAGAGAGAGGCATAACACTAACACCGACTCCAAGATCACATAAAGCATTTCTAACATAGTTTCTTTTAATGGAGCATGGTATAGTGGGTACTCCTGGATGTACAAGTTTCTTACGTATTCCACCCTTGAAAGTATAATTAGCAAGCATGGTGGAAATTTCAGCTTCCGGTATCTTTCTTTTATTAGTAACAATTTCATTCACGTACTTAGCATAAGGATTCATTTGGAGCATATCAGTTAATCGCATATGCAAAAAGATAGGTCTAATCATTTCAGAAAAGAGCTCAAAATCCTCATCATCCTTTTTCTTGGATGGTTTAGGAGGAAAAGGCATGGGTTTCTGAACCCATGGCTCCCTTTCTTTACCGTGCTTCCTAGCAACAAAGTCTCTCTTATCATAACGTTGATTCTTTGATTGTGGGTTATCAAGATCAACAGCAGGTTCAATTTCTACATCATTATCATTACTAGGTTGAGCATCAACATGAACATCATCATTAACATTATCATTAGGTTCATGTTCATTACCAGATTGTGTTTCACCATCAGAAATAGAAATATCATTTGGATTCTCAGGTGGTTCAGCAATAGGTTCACTAGAAGCATGCAAAGTCCTATCATTTTTCTTTTTCTTCTTTCTAGAAGGACTAGGTGCATCAATATTATTTCTCTGAGAATCTTGCTCAATTCTCTTAGGATGGCCTTCAGGATATAAAGGTTCCTGAGTAATTTTACCAGTTCTAGTACCACTCTAACAGCAAAATCATTATTCTTACTATTTAATTCATTGAGCAAATCATTCTGAGCTTTAAATACTTGTTCAACTTGAGTGGTAACCATAGAAGCATGTTTCCTAATGAGTTTAAGTTCACCTTTAACTCTAGACATATAATCACTCAAGTGTTCAATCATATAAGCATTACTTTTAATTCTCTACCAAAATAAGCATTGAAGTCTTCTTACTTAACCATAAAATTATCAAACTCATCCAAACATTGGCTAGCAAATTTAGTAGGCGGGATTTCAGCTTTATCATATCTATAGAGAGAATTTACCTTTACTACCTGTGTCGGGTTATCAAGACCATATGTTTCTTCAATAGGTGATGAATTAAGATTATATATTTCTTCAACAGGCGGTAAATTAAGACCATGTATTTCTTCAATAGGAGGTAAATTCTTAACATCTTCAGCTTTAATACCCTTTTCTTTCATAGATTTCTTTGCCTCTTGCATATCTTGAGGACTGAGAAATAGAACACCCCTCTTCTTCGGAGTTGGCTTAGGAGTTGGTTTAGGAAGTGTCCAATTATTTTCATTTGTCAACATATTATTCAATACTATTTCAGCTTCATCTGGTGTTCTTTCCCTGAAAACAGAACCAGGACAACTATCCAGGTGGTCTCTGGAAGCATCGGTTAGTCCATTATAAAAGATTTCAAGTATTTCATTTTTCTTAATAGGATGATCAGGCAAAGCATTAAGTAATTGGAGAAGCCTCCCCCAAGCTTGTGGGAGACTCTCTTCTTCAATTTGCACAAAATTATATATTTCCCTTAAAGCAGCTTGTTTCTTATGAGCAGGGAAATATTTAGCAGAGAAGTAATAAATCATATCCTAGGGACTACGCACACAACCAGGATCAAGAGAGTTAAACCATATCTTAGCATCACCCTTTAATGAGAACGGAAATATTTTAAGGATATAAAAGTAGCGAGTTCTCTCATCATTAGTGAACAGGGTGCCTATATCATAATTTAGTAAGATGTGCCACAACAATTTCAGATTCATAGCCATAGAAAGGATCAGATTCAACCAAGGTAATTACATTAGGATCAATAGAGTATTCATAATCCTTATCAGTAACAAAGATAGGTGAAGTAGCATAAGCAGGATCTTATTTCATTCTAGCACTCAGAGTTTTTTGTTTCAGCTTAGCTAATAATTTCTTAAGATCACTTCTATCATTGCAAGCAAGAAAGTCTCTAGCAGTTTCTTCATCCATAAAATTGAAGTAAAAATTGCAATTTCTTTTCTTATGGAACATACATATCAATATGCATGGGTAATCCCTCTTCTCCCACTTCCAGTTATTATGTCAATGGGATTTGGCCTTATTCTTATTCCGAGCCCTCAGGCACAACAGGCATTTCATACTTAGGGGGAGAATCTTCATCATCACTTTCATCAATATTATCAGTTTCAATAATTTCATTCTCTCTAGCCCTAGCAAGGTATTCATCAAGAAATTCACCAAGTGGCACAATAGTATTGTCGGGTGGTAGGTGCGACATATGCCAACGAGTGGCTTGTCATTGTGGGAGCGAATAAGACGTCGCCGGTGCCTGGAAGCGGGATGAGGCGAAGACATGTACGCCGGCGAATCTTACCCAGCTTCGGGGCTCTCCGTGGAGATAACACCCCTACTGCTGCTCTGCGGGGTCTCCGCATGATCACTAGATGAACAAGTGGCTACAAGATGCTCCTTGAGCTGTTCGGCGAGAGGAAGAAGAAGGGCATGGATAGCTCTCTTCTTCTCTCTATGTGGTGTCTAAAACTAACTGAGATCAACCCTTTGCATGGGTGCCCCGGGGGGTTTATATGGGCCTACCCCTCGGGGGTACAATGGTAACCTGGCTGGGCGCGGGCCCTAGCCATCAGTGTCTATGCCCGCCGGCTTCTGCGCCGGCTGCTGGGGCCCGCCGGCTAGTGGGTCCCGCCGGCTGCCGACTCATTGGCCGACAGGCTGGCCCCACTGCCAAGGGCCTTGTCGGGGGCTGGTTACTGTTGCCTCAATCCTGGTGACGAGGGCTTTGTCGAGGTAAGCGTGGCTACAGTGCCGCCGTCCGGTGGGCGATCACTGTAGCCTCACCTCGTCTTGTCTCATTAATGGGGTGCCTCCTTCGAGGGAGGAAGCAAGCCGGCTACGGGTAGCCGGCCTTGTCTCGGGCCGACTGGGGGAGGCCTGGCCGCCTTCGGGTGTCTCTCTAGCTGAAGGGGCCCACGGCCCATGGGTCGTGCTGACAGCCCGTCGTGGATGGCGTCATTGTCAACATGGCAACAGTGCCGCGCCGGACGGGTCATGGCCGCCCCGTACGGAGCACTGTGCCAGGCGTGCCCCGGGATTCGGGGGTGGCAGGCTTTACTGTAGCCACGCCCCGTCTCATCGCTGTTATGTGGATGCAGACTTCGAGGGTGCGATCTCGACCGCTTCGTGGGAGCCGGCTTCTTGGAGCCGGCCCTCCCACGGCTTTCTTCATGAGGGTCTAGGCCGGGCCGCCTTCCGATAGTCGGCCTGGGAGACAGCCGGCCAGGGAAGGCGGCCCCACGTCTTGGATTTTTGAAGGCCGGATCGGCTCGTAATTTTTTCAGAAGCACTAGGGGGAGCCGGCTAGGCTACCCGTGGTCATTTACTCCGACAGTAGTCCCCGAAGCTGGTTGGGCTCCGAGGCCGAAAAGAGACGAGAAGCTCAATCAACTTCCTGTCTTGAAGGGCCAGTAGCCGGGAGCTAGCCCGGACCCCGCGCGCCATTCTTTGGCAATTTCGAAATATGAAGGCGGGAACCGGGTGTTTGCGCGGGCGGGGTTGCGAGCCGACCGCCCGCCGCCTACCCGCCACGTGGCACCCGAAGGCTGGCAAGGCCTGCCAGCCCACACGCGCGACGGGACGTTGCCGCAGTCCAGGCCCGCCACCGCCGGGCCCCGGCCCACACGCGGATCCTCTGTGGCCCGGGCGGGCCGCACGTCTTCCAGCGGTAGTTGCCGCACGCCGTTTAAGGCGTAATAATCGCGGAACGTGGGGAGTTGGCGCAGTTAATCCCACGCTCCCCCACGCCTCGCCCCCTCGGCTTCGCCGCACGGGGCTATAAGTAGGGGGAGGAGAGGGAGCGGCAGAGGCTCGCATGCTCTCCCTCGCTCCACCCTTCCCCAACTTGCTTCTCCTTTCTTCCGTCGCCGCAGCGCCCCACTGCCGCGCCGCTCCATCGTCGGACCTCTCGGTTCCTCCGGTCCCGCCAAAGCAGGGTTGCGCGCGTCTCCGCCGCCGCACCTTGCTCCTCGCCGCGGTGCTCCCATGGCGTTATCGAGCTCGTGGAACGGCTCCAATGTCCATGAAGACCACGTCGAGTTCCTCCGCCGGATGCGGCGTCTGCCGGGCGCAAACTTCGTGCGGGTTCGTCACGCGCCAGAGAGGCAGATCTCGCAGGCACCGGAGGAGGGCGAGCGGGTAATCTTCCACTCGCACTGCCTGTGCGGCTTCGGCCTCCCAGCGAGCGGGTTCCTTTGCTCTTTCCTTGAATTCTACCGCCTCCAGCCGCATCACCTCACCCCCAACATGGTGATGCTGCTGTCAACCTTCGTCACCCTCTGCGAGGGCTTTCTTGGTGTTCTCCCCACTCTCGAGCTCTGGGGTGAATTCTTCCGATGCAAGCTCGGCACCGTTGTCGCGGGTGTGCCCACCCCATGCGGAACCTTCATCGCCATGAGGCGAATGGGCGAGAACAATCTGTTCCCGTCCATCCCGTTGATTCAGTCGGTGAAGCTCTAGCAGAAGTCCTATTTTTACGTGAGGAACGTCGCCCAGCAAGGCGACTTTGTCAACCTACGGGCTTACGTAGCCGGCCCGCCGGCTGGGAGGCCACCCTCATGGAGTTACCGGGCCAGGTCGCTGTCTTAGGCCGGGAACGCCGCCGTTTCCCGGCTCCGGGTGATGACCCAGTCGGAGGGCCTGACCGGAGCCGACCTGGTAGCCGCCTTCGTGGAATGTCGGGTACTTCCGCTCCAAGGCCGGCCTCACATGATCTGTCAGATGAGTGGCCGCTTCGACCCGTGCCGGCTGAGCACCAGGGAGATGCCCCACGTCGAGGTGTCTTACATGGTGAACTACATCTCCAACTGCAAGATCGCCGAGGATTGGCGATACGGCAAGGAGCCGTATTCTCGCGCCAACCCTCCGTCTGCTGTAAGTTTTTCTTCTTTTCTTCCTTTTGTGTTGCCGGCTTCACGATGGCCGGCTTCTGATCAGCCGGTTTGCTTTTTAGCAGAACCCCCTTCTTCCTCCGGCGGCCGGGGCCGCAGGGGTAGGGCGCCAGCTCCTCCCCGACCGCAAGGTGGATGACGTCGACGATCCGGAACTGGGGGCGGCCGCCATGGAGGACGTCGTGGTAGGGGAAGGCGACGAGGCAGGCGGCGCGGGGTTCGGGGCCGCCCTTGAGGACTGGGCGGATGATGACGAGGTCGAAGTCGTTCCGCACCGCCAGCCGGCGCCTGATCATCAAGGCGCGGGTCCATCCGCCGCGCCGGCTGCCCGTGGTGGTGCGCCGAAATGCCGGGTCGCGTCGACCTACTTCGGCAGTCGGCCGAAGAAGTCCAGGGGCACCGCCGCGGCGACCAAGCGGGACGAAGCGGCCACGAAGGTGGCCCGCTTCCACAAGGTGGTGAAGCAACCGCAGGCGGTTTTGGCGTAAGTGTTAAACGTCTTGTATTTTTGCTGTCTTCTTTGATTGGGGCTCTTCTAAACTTTTTTCTTGGCTCACCGGCCAGGGCATCGCTTTCCCTCGAGTGGGGTCCTACCGGCTCCGTAATCAGACCGGCTGGAGGGTCTTCGGGCTCCCGCCGCGTGGATCCCCACGCCGACCTCATGGAGGCTACAGAGCGGAACGCGCTGGAGGCGCGGGAGGAGCGGGAGGCGGCGGAGCGAAGGGCCGCCCAGGCGGCGAAGGAGAAGTCGGCCAAGGCGCAAGCCGACGCGGCAGCCCAGGCCCGGGCGGGGGCGGCGGCCGCGGAGAAGTAGGCGGAGGCCTCACGCAACCAGCCTCCGCAGCTCATCGTTACCCTCCGTGCCATGGCCCCCGACGTCCCCTTGCCCCCGTCAGAGGAAGCCGACCGCGACCGGTCGGAGACGGAGAGGAGGGAGGATAACGTGGTTGTCTTGGAGGAGGTGTCGGGGACGGCGCCGACTGGAGCAGGCCAGAGCGGCCAACCGGCCGCGACGCCGGAGCAGCCGGCCGGGAGCGAGCCGGTAGCAGGAGCCGGCCTCGAGGTGCAGCCAGCATTTCGCCGGCGCGCAGGGGGAGCTACCTCTGTGCCGGAGCCACACAGAGCTGCGGGCCCAGCCGGACGGCGGAGGCCCTGGAGGCGGCCAGCTCTAGCACGTCCGAGTGGACGCCCAGCGGGGGGACGGCCGAGCTGAACACGGCGGGCCAGGAGGTCCGGAACCGGCTTCAGGCTCAGGCCGCCTTGCTGCAGCGATATACCCAAGAGTTCCTTTCGACGCGGGCCGTCATCCGGGTGAGTCTTCTGGCCTTGGTTGATTTGCTTTTTTGATTTCTTCCGTGGGGGCGCGTCAGCGCACCCACTGGGTGTAGTCCCCGAGTTCCGAGTCGGCTGCTGAGCAGGCGGCTTGGAACTTACTAGGTCCTGACAGCTATCTTATTCTTGCATCCTGTCTGATCTTCCAGGAATACCATAACCTCCGCACTGCTGCCTTCAACTCCCAGGCTCAGGAGCTGGGCCAGAAGGCCGAGGACCTGACCAATAGCCGGAGTGCGTTCTTTGTTTCCTTCATCTCCTGTGGGGGCGCGTCAGCGCACCCACTGGGTGTAGTCCCCGAGATTCGGGCCGACTGTTGAGTAGTCGGGTCGGATCTTCCCCGGCGACTTCTTCCTTATTGATTTTCCTTTTCCTTCATGCTTGCAGGGGCCAACGCCGACTTGAGGGAGCAGCTCGGCGGGGTCCAGACCGCCCTTCGCGCCAAGGAGGCCGAGTGTAGCGCCTTGGGCCAGGAACGCGACCGCCTGGCCAAGAAGTTGGCCGACCAGGAGGAGAGCCACAAGGCGGCCCTGAAGAAGGTGCAGGACAGCGAGGCCGCCCTCAAAGCTGAATATGAGACCGAGGTAGCGGGCTGGGCCGAGGAGAAACAAGCGCTGAGCGAGGGCTATGGCCGGGTTGAGGATCTGATCGATGGTAAGCCGCCTTCCTCACTCCTTGCTTGCTCCTTGCCCTCTGATTTGTCTTCTGATTTGTGCTGCATTTTGTTCTTTGCGCAGACTACTTCCCCGGCTACTCCGTCGTCGCCACTCAGACCATCGAGGCTCACTGCGAGGCACGCCGGCAAGCGGGGGTTGAGATCGCGCCGGACGTGGGCCGGACGCTTGAAGAGCAGCTCTTGGCGATCCAAGCCCGGCTGCAGCCGGATCACCGCATGCTCCGCCGCCTCCAGCGCGTTGGGGCGCAAGTATTGGCCGCCCTTTGGCCTGGCGAGGTGATTCCCCGCACCCCCAGCCGGACTGCCGACTGGCTGGAGGTGGCAGTCGGCCGCTTTGAGGCCTGGAAGGCTTCCGCCGCTCGATCCGGCGTCAGGCGGGCGTTGGAGTTCGTTCGGGCCTGGTATCTTGGGCTGAACTTGGATCAGCTGAGCACTTGGCGGGAGGAGGCTGACGAAGAGCTGGTGGAGGTGCGACCGGCTATCATCCAGTGTGCTTCGGCGCTTGCCAAGTATACCGACACCAGCGTCTTCGCTCCTGAGGTGGATGACAACGGCGTCGCCCAGCCGGAGGAGTGGTTCGGGTTGAACCCGGCGGAGGGTGAAGATTCGGCGGAGGAGATCGCTTCCAGTGACGAAGGCGAAGACGAAGAAGGAGAGGAAGGCGAAGACGCCGAGCCAGCCGGTGAAGCGGCCAGCCAGCCTCAGCATGATCGTGCGTCCAGCAACGAGGCGCGTGCTGGCGTGCTTTCTGCGGGAGATGGTGATCATGCCAAGGTTCGCCAGCCGGCCACTCCTCCAACCGGCACTGCCGTCTCTACCGACCTGCTCAACTCGCCAGTCGTTCCCTTAGCTTAATATGCCGTCCTTGCTTTTCCTACTTGTTACTCTTTGAACAATTTTTGTTAAACTTGCGCAGTTCCACCCACTCGGGGTGTATTCAAACTTATGTTGAACGCCGGCCTTGCGAAGGCTTTTGTGTAAATATAATCGTGTGTGTGTTTGGCTTCCATTCGCGTATGCTTTTTATCCTTAGACTGTTTCCTTTGACGCCTTCCCCTGGCCGCTGCCTTCCCAGCCGGCAGTTGCTCTGCAGTCTGTGGCTAGGGAAGAACTTGGCTATTTTTTGGGGAAGGCAAGTACTCGAGCTTTCTTAGATTGAAGCGAGGTGAATGGAACCCGACCGGCCGGCTACTCTAGTAGTCGGTCGGTGGTGGGAGAAAACCGGCTTTTGTTATATTAGTCCGTTAATCCCTAGCGTGTGGGCGTCCCTTCCTGCCTTTAACTCTTGCCAGCCGGACAGCCGGTTCTTCGAACTGCGACTTTTGGCAAGAGAGGGCTTGGGTGCCGGCACACTACTTGTCTGACCGTGGGTAGGACTTATAATATAACTCAAGGCGGCCAGTCCCCGGGCCGACTAGTGGAACCCAGTGCCGGACAAAGAAAGTGAATGTAATGACATAATCATAAGCATGATACTCTTCATTCATAAGTAAAAGATGGCAGTCCCCGAGCTCTCCTCGGGGGGCCTATTGTCTCGTACTTAGTACAAAAGTTAGCGTGACACTACTAGAAAAAGGGCTATAGATGGGATTGACACTAATGGCGCACCAGATAAGAGGTGCACCATTAGTATATACTAATGGCGCACCACCTTCTGATACGCCATTAGTGTTGAAACTACTAATGGCGCACCAGGCCTAGGATGCGCCATTAGTATCAATTTTTTTTTGAACTAGCGCGCCTGTCCAAACATACTAATGGCGCATCCAGACACAATGCGCCAATACTAGTTGTAACTAGTAATGGCGCACTAGTCCCAGAGTGCGCCACTAAGGTTGTTTTTTTAATTATATTTTTTATTCCTTTTGTTGCAAAACTACTAATGGCGCACTCTTCCACCGTGCGCCATTACTAGTTCAAACTAGTAATGGCGCACTGTGAAACAGTGCGCCATTAGTATGTTTTTTTTTTGCAAAACTACTAATGGCGCATCAGATGTAGGTGCGCCATTAGTAACCTGGATTACTAATGGCGCATTTATTGTTGGTGCGCCATTAGTAAGTGGGCAGCAACAAGATATTTTGGGCAGCCTCTCCTACCCACACTCACTTTCTCCCCACTTCATTCTCTCCACCTCCTCCTTGTCTCGGGTGCCTCCTCTTTTTCACCTCATTTCCACCATAGATTCATTCAAATTAAGTGGTTAAATTACCTTGTTTTGATAGGTAAGTAAGGGGGAAGCTATATTTATGTTGTTCTCCCTACAACAATGTGCACATGCACTTTTTATGGCCTAGCTAGATCTATGTATGTTCGTGGTGTTGCATATGTTTGTGGTGTTGCATATGTGTTTGTGTTTGGAGGTGTACCGGTATTTGAAATGCGATAGTTGCCAATATTTTGCCGGAATGTTGATTCATTTCCGTTTCGGCGATAATTTTGGCATTAAGCATTCTTTTTGGTCCTATTTTTAGGGAAAGTCATGCCAAACTTTTTCTTGGTTCTAAAATATCGTTTTTCTCTACCCCGCAGGCGACCATGGTCCGCACGATGACCGAAGGCATCGTGAATAGGTTTTTGAGGTCCGCGAAGGCCGAGATGCTTCAAAAGAACGAGACAGAGATAAGATGTCCGTGTCGAAGATGCAAGCTGGAGAGCCTTATTGCGGACCTGGATTCCGGGCAGGTGTGGGACCACCTGCTCTTGCGTGGTTTCATGGATGGCTATCGGTGGCAAGGTGATGAAGATGACTACGAAGTCGTCCATGGGGGCTGGGCAAGAAATGAGGAAGGGCAGCAAGACAACTACCGCGGCTCGGGCGGGCGAGAAGACAAAGAATCTCCAGGAGATGATCACGACGGTGATGTTGTACACAGTCATCATGTATAAGATGCATGACATGATGATGAGGAAGATGCCGGAGCAGACGACGGGCATGATCATGAAGATGATGATGCCGGCGGAGCAGACGACGGTGGACCATCGATGGGCTGGGTGCAGGACCCTTATATTCAAGAGCTGCTTCTCAAGCAGATGGATAACGCAAGAGCTGCCGCCCGAGAGAAAGCCAAGGTGGATCAACTTGAGTTAGACGCGGTTACTCCATTGTATGAAGGATGCAGGCCCGAGGATACCCGCCTGAAAGTAACGCTCATGGCTCTGGAGATGAAGGTAAAACACAAAATAACCGACGCATGCTTCGACAAGAACATGTCATTCTGGGACGAACGTCTTCCAAAGGGGAACAAGTGCCCGACCAGTTTGGAGGAGGCGAAGAAAATCGTGTGTCCTCTGGATTTACCGCACGTGAAATACCATGTGTGCATGAACAATTGCATCATTTATCGGGACGAGCACGCGGAGTCTACCATATGTCCGGTGTGCGGCGTCACTCGATACAAGAAGAGGAAGAAAGCTCCTCGAAAAGTGGTGTGGTACTTTCCGATCACTCCTCGTCTGCAGCGGTATTTCGCGGATCCTAAGATAGCAAAGCTCCTGCGTTGCACGCGGATAGGGAGGAGAAGAAGCGAGAAGATGACGCAAATGATCTGGAGATAGATAAAAAAGACAAGATGCTGAGTCACCCTAAGGATGCGAGCCAGTGGCAAGCGTTGAATTTTGAATACCCAGAATTTGGGAAGGATCCAAGGAACATCGTGCTGGGCGCGAGCACCGCTGGAGTAAATCCGTTTGGCAGCCAGAGAAGCACACATAGCACCTGGCCTGTGTTTGTGTGGATGTACAACCTTCCCCCCTGGTTGTGCATGAAGAGGAAGTACATTCACATGAGTATGCTAATTGAAGGGCCGAAACAACCAGGGAACGACATCAATCCGTATCTGGGGCTGCTGAAGGAGGAGCTAGACACGCTGTGGAAAACGCCAGCCAATACGTGGGACGCCGCAGAGAAAGAATATTTCCCTATGAGAGCCGCACTGCTCACGACGGTGCACGACTATCTCGGTTACGGATATCTCGCGGGGCAGGTAGTCCACGGATTTTCTGGATGCGTAAGGTGCATGGATGACACAACATATCGCTAGCTGGATAGAGATCCCGGGTCTTCGAAAACCGTGTTCATGGGACATCGAAGGTGGCTTCGCGACGATGTCCCGTGGAGGAAACGCAAGGATTTGTTCGATGGTGAAACCGAACCCCGAAAACGCCCGTGTACGAGGAGCGGCGAGGAAATAGACAAGCTGTTGAAAAATTGGAAAGACTGCCCACTGCCGCGAAAGAAGCAAAAGGCGCCAGAGCCGGGAAAGAAGCAAAAGGCGCCAGAGCCGCTGCTGAAGGTATGGAAAACGAGGTCTGTTTTCTGGGACTTGCCGTACTGGAAGATCCACCGTGTGCCTCACAGCCTTGATGTCATGCATATCACGAAGAACGTGTGCGAGAGTCTGCTTGGTACCCTGCTGAACATGCCAGAGAGGACCAAAGATGGGCCGAAAGCAAGGGCAGACTTGAAATCAATGGGCATCAGGCAGGAGCTTCACGCTATATATGATGATGATGATGATGATGATGATGATGATGATGATGATGATGATGATGATGAGGCGAAGCAGGACACAGAAAGTCGTCGCAAAGGCAAAAAGGCCAAGAAGACTGGAAATGACTACCCTCCCGCGTGCTTCACTCTAAGTCAGGAGGAGATCGAGCAGTTTTTCACCTGCCTCCTAGGAGTAAAAGTTCCTTACGGTTACGCGGGGAAGATAAGCAGATACCTAGACCCAGCGAAGCAGAAGTTCAGCGGGATGAAGTCTCACGACTGTCACGTGCTGATGACGCAGATACTTCCAGTTGCAATCCGTGGGATCATGGACGCGCACGTCCGTGAAACGCTATTTGGCCTATGCAACTTCTTCGACATCATCTCTTGGAAGTCGATTGGCGTGAGGCAACTCAGAAGGCTACAGGAAGAGATCGTGGTGATACTATGCGAGCTTGAGATGTACTTACCGCCCGCATTCTTCGACGTTATGGTGCATCTGCTGGTCCATATAGTGGAGGATATCATCCAACTCGGGCCGACGTTCCTGCACAGCATGATGCCGTTCGAAAGGATGAACGGTGTCATCAAAGGATACGTTCGCAACATGTCACGTCCAGAGGGAAGCATAGCCAGGGGCTTTCTGACCGAAGAGTGCATCTCCTACTGCACGAATTATCTAGGCATCGAGAACCCCGTTGGTCTGCCCGTCAACAGGCACCTCGGCAGGCTCGCTAGATGGGGTCACCGTGAGGGTCGCCGCGAAATGCATGTCGACTTCGAGGGTCGACTCGCCGACTTTGAAAGAGCAAACCTAGTCGCGCTACAACACATAGATGTGGTCGATCCTTGGGTTGTAGAGCACAAAACCTTTATTAAGAAGACGTACAATGACCGAGGCCAACAGAGGACGGACGGAGATATACTCAAAGAGCACAACTCATGTTTCACGCGTTGGTTCAAGCTGAAGCTTCTGTCGTACCCTTTACATGAGGATTCTTCCGTGGAAGAACTACTCATATTCGCCTTGTCACAGGGCGCCGAGAACAACCTGATGACCTATGAGGTATACGATATCAATGGCTACACATTCTACACCGAGGCCAAGGACATGAAGAGCGATGGTTATCAGAACTCCGGGGTAACGATGGAATCCTACACCGGTAACGACAAGGACAGATACTACGGAAGGATCGAGGAGATCTGGGAGCTGAGCTACGCTGGAGAGAAGGTCCCGATGTTCCATGTCAGATGGGCCAAGAGCGTCCTAAAAGAAGACCGGTATTTCACCACCATGGTTATACCCGAAGCCAAATCCAAGACCGCGGGCGCAAACGTCACCGTGAAAAATGAGCCATGGGTACTGGCTTCCCAAGTGGACCAATGCTTCTTCATTACCGACCCATCAAAGACCAGTCATGTTGTCGTGAGGAGAGACAAAAGGAAGATCATCGGAATGGATGGAGTAGCCAATGAGCAAGACTTCGACAAGTACGGCGACCCGAGGATCGAACATGACGACGATGATGAAGTAGCAGCATACACCACAAGAAGAAGCAGGACCATCCTACCTAAAGGACGTCCATTCCACAGAAGAACTCCATTTGCGAAAAAGAAGGGCAAGAAGATTGTGAACAGATAGGTAGCTAAGATCGATTGTATTTAAATCGTAGCCTTCATTTCTCGATTGTATTTCATGGGCACTTTTTGAACTATCATGAATATTTTTAAATTTCATGGACACTCGATCTCGATCCCCCTCCATCTCGATCGCTATCCCACCTCGCCAGATCCGGTCCCCCTCGCCGCCGAGCACCCCCCGGTCCACCGGCCGCCGCCTCCGACTCCCCGCACCCTCGATTCCCCTACTCAACTGCCGTCGCCGACCCCCCGCACCCCTCCCCTACTCAACCGCCGCCGCCGACCCCCCGCACCCCCCGCACCCTCCCCCGCTCCACCGGCATTACTGTTTGATGATATTTTTTAAAAAATTCTTACTGACTTATAAAAAAATATTACTGTTATGATTTAAACAAGTTTGAACATATTTAAACACAAATAAGTATCAAACAACATTTTAAATGCATAAAAAAAATTGTGAAGCCTGGGAATCGAACCCAGGACCTCCTGGTGTGAGAACTGGCTGCTGACCAGTCGAGCTAGTAGAGGGATTTGATGTGGATTAGGTCAGCTGGTAGATAACCTGTTGGCTCGAGCAGAAATCAAAAAAAATACTAATGGCGCACCAGGGTGAGGTGCGCCATTAGCATGGATGTACTTATGGCGCACCGAGGGGTGGTGCGCCATTAGTATTGTGCCGCCCCCGCCCATCCATTCTTCCTCCCGGCCAAACCTATCGATCCCCTCTCTCTCCCTCGCCCTCGCCCTCGATCCCTTCCCCTCTCCTCTCCCGACGCCGCTGCCCCGCCGCCTCGACGCCGCCCCTCGATAGGCGGCACGCGCACGAGCCGGCTCGACTCGACCCGACGCGACTCGGGTCCAGTCCATAGGACCAGGGCGGCGACCACCCCCACAGACCACACCGCGTTTGAACATCGCAGGTCGGCGGACCCCTCCCGCTCCGGTAAGCCCCCCGCTCCCTCTTCCCTCCTTCCCAGTGCGGCTATGAAATCTCTCCTGTAGCCAGCTGCCGCTGCGCCCTAGACCGTCCGCCGTGCCGCAGCTTTGCGCCGACGCCGACGTCCCTGGTGCCTCCACCCCGTCCGAGGTCTTCTGCGATTGATTTAGTGACGCTCGAGCTTTTAGTCGCCCAGGGATTTAATTAACGAATTTGGGGCGCTTAGGTCCGCCCCCTGTGTATTCCCCGCCCCGTGTTTTTGTTGCAGCAAATTAGTTGGATGTAGTCATTGAACAGTAACTTGTGCTTGTGAACTAGATCAATATGCTGTAATCTCCCTTGTTCTTATTAAACACTCAAAACGTCCCTATCCCCTAAAAAACCACTCCTAGAGGTATACACTTAAACCATATAACTTTGCAATCTACTATATTACCTTCTTCAAGTGCTAGCTGAATCTGTGTTGCATTAGACTGTTAATGGTAGTTGGGTACATACACAACAAAAGTGAGATATGAAGAGGATAAACGAAAGAAGAGTGTGATAGTAATATTCTGAAAAGATCACCGGTAAGTCCAATTGCGATATGATGAAGTTAGTTTTGAGTTATATGCTTGGATTACTATTATGATCGAGTGGCAAGTCCAGGACTGTAAAGTGGGCTTTTCTCTTGCAAATCTGAGCTCGTGAGCTTTCTGTTCGACTTCCTCTTCATACAATGGAAGAATTTGCGATGCGAGATGGTGTCAAGCAAGCTTGAGGCCTTGAGTGGAACCAAAGCAACGGAACAAAAACACTAATAAATAAACCTGTTGTTCTGCCCTTTATTTTCTTTCGATTTTGTTCCCTGCATTTCTCTCTGGCCAAGCAAGCACATGTGCCAAAACTGCAGCTAGAGAAAAGAAGCAAACATGCATGGCCCTTGAGTTGAAATGTTTTCATAGAATATTTGCAGCATTTTAATCCATAATATTTTTGTATGGATGCCCGGGGTCAAAGAAAATGAACCAAAACTCCTCCGTGGATGGCATTGCATAAAGATTCGATACCGAGTCATGACTACAAATTGCTATGTTCTCATGACTAAAAATCAAATGCTTTAGTTTCTGTGTATTCAGGAAGCTAGGACATCTCCAATCTTTCATTTTATTGATACGTTTTCTGCAACTTAATTGGGAAGGCTCTTACGTTTAAGTAACATATCAGTCCATGCAACTTTATGAAAAGAGACTTGCTAGCTGGCTAGCTAGCATCCCTCTGGTGAATTCTTGCTGCTGCCTCCCCTTTATCTGCCCACTTGAGACTTGGGTACTACGTACTCCCCATATTCCTTTCTAGCACTACATCAATCTCATTCCCACGCATCATATATAAATGCAATTTGCCTCATGTCTTGTTCACAAACCATGGAGCCAATGATGATCAAGAAGCACCACATGGTCCTCCTAGTTATGTAGTTTTTAGGCAAATGCTAGTAACTTGTGCTTTCATATCTCTATATTGGTTCGTGTTGCTGTTATAGTTCTTGAATTTGTTCAGTTACCTCCTGGTAGGTTAGATGCAGGTGATTAGTTTCCCTAGTTTAGGGTTTTCTCAGTGTATCAGATTTAATGAGTCAGCTCTGCTTTATTCTTGTGTCTATATGGTTTTCTAGTGCCTTTCACTGGATGTTTTTAAGTGTAATCCCCATGTGTTTTTAGCCCTGTATTGGTTCAGTAGGTGTTTCCTTTATTTTGTCAGTGTTAGATCATCTCACTGAATTTGTGTGTACAAGCCCTGCGGTGCAGATGTATGTTAGTGTAAGCTCAGCAATTTTCAGTGTAGCCCTGATGCTTCTTATATGTAATTACAGTATAAAACTTCCCCTAATAACAGTGTAAACTTTCCTATAATTATAGTGTAACCCTCAGGCTTTCCATAATTTCTGTTTTTTTATTTGAGGCTCATTCTTGTTATATATTCTTTGTATCGTTGCAGTGCAGTTCTTGTTATATATTTCTGGTTGTTAGACTGTTCAGCTATGCAGAGTGAAATGCAAGTTCAGCATGTCGATAATGATTTTGGCAGCAGTGTGAGGCAGCAGTGTGTGGCATAATTCCTTCATTGGATAATGATTTTCCTGGTACCCCGAGAGGCCCTTGAGTTTGCCGGAATGTCGATTAACTTCCGTTCCGGAAAATTTGGGTACTCCATATGTCCTATTTTCAGCAAAGGTCATGCTGAAATTTTCCATGAATTTTAGCATGACTTTGCTAAAAATAGGACATATGGGGTACTTGTGACTAATGCATGGGCCGGGGTATCTTAGTAGTTAATTAAGTAGGATCAAGTGCCCCGGCGTACTTGTGACTAATGCATGGCTTTTAGGGTGCCTCGGTGTCGATAAAAACCGAAATGATGAAAGCTTAGGCTTTTAGGGTGCCTCGGCGTCGAAAAACCCTCAATGATAAAAGCTTAGATTTTAGGATGCCTCGGTGTCGACAAACCCTAAATGATGAGACCATGATCTTGTTCCTTGACAATAACCAACTTTTTTACCAAACTTTGTTTCTATTTAGAGAGAAACATGGCCAACAACGATGAGGCCGGGGGTTCGGGCGGCAAGGCATTCTGGGAGCTATCCCAGGAGATGGAGGAACAACCTCACTTGTATGAGGACGCCGCCTTCCCCACCGATCCTGAGACCACTGATGGTGCCGCCGAGGATGACCCCACTGATGCCACCACTGATGGTGCCCCCGAGGATACCACCACTGATGATGGCGGCGCACGCACAGATGGCAGCCAGAAGAGGCAACGGAAGGACCGGAGCTCGACCGTGCTCCGCACCCTCAAGGAGGAAGTTACTGAAGTGGACTCCGACGGGAATCCAACGGCGCCCGAACGAATAGTCAAGGGGTACTCGCTTCAGCTCGGGTGCATTCTCCGGAGCACCGTCTCGATCAACACCGAGAACCTGAGGCATCCTGACCGAGGGAATTTGCGCAACCTCCTCTTCACGAAGTTGCACGAACGATACAAGTTCCCCGCTGAATTTGAAAACACAAGCCTCAAAGGGAATAAAGTGAACAATGCTGCCCTCACAAAGATGAGCAAGGGCCTGTCTACTTGGAAAAGCAATGTGAAGAGAATGATCGAGAAAGGTGAGAGTTATGAGAAGATCAAGGAGAAAAATCCTTCGATCACCGAAGATGACTACAATGACTTCAAGATCAATTGCTCGAGCACCGCACACTCCGAATCAAGTGGGGGAAAGAAATGCGGGAGCTGAACTTAGGGGAACACACACTCGGTCCCGGCGGTTACAGAGTGGCGGAGCCTATATGGGACAAGGAGGAGGCGGACCGTGTCGAGCAAGGCCTACCGCCCCTCTTCGATAAATACGGTGACAAGCAGACCAGGAACTATGTCAGGGCCCGGTACAAGAAGGACCCAAAAACAAAGGAGCTTACCACGGATCCAAAGACCAGGGCGCTTGAGCTTGTTCTGGTAAGGAATACACCCCCGCGTAATTAGCTCCATATGGTTGCATTCTAATTAATGAAGCCAAATTTCTAAATGGTTCACATTCCTTCCGCAGGCGACAGAAAGCAGTAGCGCGGGGTCGACTAAGAGCAACCCTTGGGACACCACTCTAAATAGGGCGTTGAATATAATGAAGAACAAGGATAAGCTCAGTAAGCCGACGTCAGCTGGTCGTGTGGCCGGCAAAGGCTTGTCGACAAAATGGGGGTCATACTATAACACTGGTGGACGAAAGGAGAAAAAGACCAGCTCGGAAAGCCAGGAGCGCGAGGTTCAAGAACTCAAGGCACAGGTGGCGTGGATTCCGGAGATTTTCCAAGAGCAAGTGCAACAACAACTCGGCGCGACGATCACCGCCATTGTGCCTACCTTGATCCAGGGGTTGAGTGCGTGGATTGCGGGCGGCCAACAAGGGCCACCCCCGATTCCTAGCTTCACGGCCAGCAACTCGCAAAACGCGATGGCGGGGCCATTGGTGTCTCCGACGGAGGCGGCATTGGTGTCTCCGACGTCGACACGGGAGCTTAATGCACCCGGGTGTACGCCGGCCGGCACCTCTGCAGCAAGCGGCCCCTCCGTCAACTGCACCCCCGCCGTTGGCGGTGCCTCGACATTAGCCGAGCTCGACACCATCATCACGGTAACTAATTAAGCCTCTCTCGGCCGAGGACTTCATCTCCTTGCCTTTGACTGGGCATCCCTGACGCCCTACATGTTTTCGCAGGGCGCCGCCGACGTTCCGTGCACTCTCCTGCACTTCGTGAACAATGAGTTGGTCGATGTCGCCAAGGGCAAAATCGTTCAACCGGCCAACCCCTTGTTCCACGGTACCCAGATGCCACCCAACTTGTTTAGGGTTCAACTGGTTCGGGTGCTGCCAGGCTGCGACGAGTTGTTACCTCCGATTCGACCCGTCGGGGCCGACGATGATGACGTGATGACCCTCAGCGCCTGCCTGAGCTGGCCCCTGCTTTGGCCGAAGAGCCAGATTCGTTTGGGGGCGGGGGACACCACCCCAAAGACAACACCGCCAGTCGTGCCGGCGCCAAGTCGGCCCCATGGCAAGACCGCCACAACGGTGCCGGACATCCCTATGCCACTGGATCCAAACATGCATATGGCACAGGATCAGAACGACGACGACGACGATACATTTGGCAACGTCGATCGGTACTTTGCCGATCATGGGTACGATGGTGACTTCATGGGGCCTCCTTCTCAAGAACCCAACCAACAAAAGACGTGCGCGATCTAGCTGGTACCGCGGAGAAGCCAAGTTGCAACAGGTGTCGTCTGCCGTTCAGCTCTCAGGAGACGCCTCCAGCTGCCGACTTCACTGAGCCTCAGATAGGCGAGGTGCGAAATATTCTCAGCCCCAACACACTCAAGAAGGCGGTCTGTGAGCAGAACTCGGTCCCATTACAGGAGAAGAAGAAGGCACGCAAAAGAAAGACTAACAAGGGTGCGGGCCAGCCGGCACCGAGTACGATCCGTGCTCAGGACGGGCCACCTTCACCTGAGGATTTAATGAGGAGGGTGCATGTGGCGGGTATGCCGATGCTACCGAGAAATATGCTCGATGTTGCAGCCGGTGCTATGCGGAGTCTGCATGACAGTGTTCTTTCTTTGGAGAAGCGGCGTCTCAGAGAGAAGGATGTGGCATACCCGATTTTCGTGGCCAAGGTGCCAGAGGGCAAGGGCTTTGTGGATAACTCCATTGGGGGTACGATCGTCCTACGGTTTGATGACATCCACGCTATGTTGAACCTTCATCCGCTGCACTACACCTTCGTTCGGCTATTTTCGCTGAGTATGGAGATGCGGATCATTCGCCACAAGACCCCAGACATCGTGATAGTCGACCCCTTCTACATGCGTGCCAAGATCTTGGGCAGCGCTGGGGACCGGCAAGTCGCGAGTTCTTACCTCGAAGGCGTCATTCTGGCAAACCCAGATAAGGATAACTTCCGCGTGCCTTACTTTCCCAAGTAAGTCCTCCCCTCAACCGCCCCGTAACATACGAATTCTTAGATTTCGATCATTTTTCTTTTAACATTCCGTGTTTTCTGCAGTGACACACATTGCACGCTCATCCTCCTAAGCCCCAAATATTCCATGGCCACGTATTTCGACCCGGACCGTCAGTCGAACGTAGACTACACAAATGTCAAGAAGGTTCTTGATGATGTTCTCCCCGGCTACGCCCAATCTGGAGGCACCTTCAACAGGCCTATTCGTAAGTACGGCAAGCACGTGTTCTCCCACAATACGACGTTCTGCTGCGTCAAGCAGCCGCCTGGCGGTCAGAAGGGTGCCTACTACGCCATCCATCACATGCGGGCGATCGTACGGGACCATCATCAACTTCTGCTACCGAGTAAACTCAAAGATTGGGCCGCGAGCGTGTCGGCAATCCAGGACGAGGACATCAGACAAGAATTCTTTTGCATCCAGTCGGAGCTTGCGGAAATCATCCATCAAAATGTCCTTCGTACCTCGGGGCAGTTCAACCTCAGAAATCAACCGTCCAACAGTGACATTGACACAATGCTACAAATGCAGGCTGACAACGCCCGTAATTTCATGACTCCCACGATAGACGGCGACTTCATCCATGCTCCGGTCCCTTGAGTCGAGTCGAAAGCAGTGATGCTGTGTCTAGTTCTGAAACATCGATTGGCTCATGTTGTAATTAAACTTTAATGAACTTGTAGTATGTCTCTTTGGTTTCGAGAGTCGTTCAACTTAGATGTAATTGATGCTATTAATGTCTTGCTTTTCTCTTCCGATCGTTCTGTTGCATACTTATATATTGCTTATGTATTGTCTGTGAATTGGTACTAACGTTTCGTTTGGCTAGTGCATAGCGATGCCGTCGTATGTCGTGTACAAGGGTAAGGTTCCCGGAGTCTACGATGACTGGGAGGAGTGTCGGAGACAGGTTCACCGATTCAGCGGTAACAGCTACAAAGGCTACACCACTAGGGACGAGGCCGAATCTAGATACGCCCGCTATCTAGCGGGAGACGGGAGGGAGCGTTGGAGGAACCGGATGAAGACGAGTTTCATCGTGATGATGCTCATCGTGATGACTGCAGCTCTCTTCTATGTGATGGTAGTTTAGATGATCGATATCAACTTGTAATCTGAAGACAAACTCGCTACTCGCGGTCTCGAGACTTGTAATATAATGTTCTATCTTTGTTCGGTCTTTTCAATTCGGAGACTAATATGATGAATTGTATTCGGAGACTAATATGATGAATTGTATTCAGAGACTAATCTTCTATTGTATTCGATGAATCTGTTGTTGATGTGTGTTGTCTATATTTTGTCCAATTATACATTTTGTAACCTGTGCAAAAAAACAGAAAAAAAAAACTAATATTCATACTAATGGCGCATCACATCACAGTGCGCCATTAGTATGCAAAAGGATACTAATGGCGCATCTTTAAGCAGTGCGCTATTAGTATGCCGAGGTTACTAATGGCGCATCCTGTTGTCGTGCGCCATTAGTATGCCAAAGCACCTGGCTATACATGGCCCCTGGGAGGCATACTAATGGCGCACCGTGCCCTATACTAATGGCGCACCAGTGGTGCGCCATTAGTAAATATTACTAATGGTGTGCTAGTAATGGCGCACCACTAATGCGCCATTAATGGCCAAATTAGGTGCGCCATTAGTAGCCCTTTTTCTAGTAGTGTGATACATACTGCATTTCAACTGTAAAATCTTCGGAGAGGTTGGCGTTCCATGGTCGTTCCGACTCCTTGCCGGAGTCGTCTCTCTTTCGTGCCTTCGGCTTCTGTGCGTCGATCAGGTAGTAGGAGTCATTTCCCAGTGCTCTGCTGATGACAAAGGGGCCTTCCCAAGGGGCCGAGAGCTTGTGCTGGCCGGCTGTTCGCTGGATCAGCCGGAGCACAAGATCGCCCTCTTGGAAAGATCTTGGCTTGACCTTTCGGCTGTGGTAGCGGCGGAAACCCTGCTGGTAGATGGCGGACCGGCTGAGGGCTAACAGGCGGCTCTCTTCTAGCAGGTCGACGCCGTCTTCTCGTGCTTCCTTGGCCTCCGCCTCCGTGTACATGGTTACCCGAGGCGAGTCGAACTCGATGTCAGTTGGGATGACCGCCTCGGCACCATACACGAGGAAGAAATGAGTGAAGCCGGTTGACTTGTTTGGGGTAGTGCGCAGACTCCAGAGGACGGTCGGCAGCTCAGCGAGCCAACAGCCGGCCGAACGTTCCAGTGGTACGACCAGTCGAGGCTTGATGCCGGAAAGGATGAGGCCGTTGGCTAACTCGACTTGGCCGTTTGACTGCGGGTGGGCAACGGACGCTAGGTCCAGTCGGATGCCCTGCGTCGCGCAGAAACATGCCAATGCTCCCTTGGCGAAATTCGTGCCGTTGTCGGTGATGATGCTGTGTGGCACGCCGTACCGAGTTTTAATATCTGCTATGAATGTCACGGCAGTCGGCCCATTCAGCTTCTTGATCGGCTTTGCTTCAATCCATTTTGTGAATTTGTCCACAGCGACAAGCAGGTGTGTCATGCCGCCGCGCACCGTCTTGAATGGGCCCACCATGTCCAGTCCACAAACGGCAAAGGGCCAAGTGAGGGGAATGGTCTTGAGTGCCAAAGCCGACAGGTGTTGCTTGGAGCTGAAGACTTGGCACCCTTTGCAATGTTTGACTAACTCCTTGGCATCATCCAAAGCAGTCGGCCAAAAGAATCCATGGCGGAAAGCTTTGGCGACGAGTGATCTTGAGGCCGCATGGTGGCCGCATTCGCCTTGGTGGATGTCTCTGAGGATTGCTATGCCCTTCTCTTGCTCGACGCATCGCTGGAAAACTCCAGTGACACTGCGCCTGACGAGCTCTCTGTTGACGATTGTGTATGCTCCGGCTCTGCGTTGGACTTGTCTTGCCTCTGTCTCGTCAGCCGACAGTTCTTGGTTTATCAAGAAGTTGAGGATGGACTGGGCCCATGATGGAGTTGTGGCTTCTTCTATTGCCAACACGGCTACTGCGACCAGGGCGGGCGGGCTGGGTGGTGAAATGTTGGAGTCGGCCGCTGCCTGTTGTGTTGGTGCAGTCCCCGGGCCGACTACCGCAGTCCCCAGCCGGGTTCAGCAGTCCCCGGGTCGGGCGTAACTACGGAAGTCCTCGAGCCGCCTACTGAAGTCCCCGGGCCGACTATCGAAGTCCCCGGGTGTCACGACCGGTTTTCCAATAAAAATATTTATTGAGAAACCAATCTTTAGAATCCAGTTTGAGATAAAACCTCCTCACTGGCAGACAAACTTTTGATACAATAAGCCAGTAGCATAAATATATTACAGGGTTGAGCTGACGATGCTCAACAATTTATTACAAGCGTGCCAATAATTATACATAAAGGCGATTAATGACACAAGGGAGTGGTGGCATACTACTGACTCGCAAATATGGTAGAGGTGGAGTAACACAGTGGGGAGTGGATATGGGATTCTCAAACTAACATCCCATCGAGCGTCGAGGTGAAGCTCGATGAATTTACTAGGGTAGCGGAAGCGGATATGAAACAGTGACCAACTCCAGGGTTGCACGAGACTGACTGGGACTCCTCTAGGCGTCGGATTCGCTATCGAACTCTTTATCCATGAGATCACCTTCGTCAGCATCTGGCCAAATCAACAAGCCAGTGAGTACTTTGAAAGTACTCGCAAGACAGTTCGGACATAAGATATAACAAATGCCAACATGAAATACATGGATAAGTTAACCAGTACGATCAGACATAGAGGTGATAATGCTGGGTGCCAAACGAGTGTCTGAAAGACTCCTCGAGCGGAAAATGCAGAATAATAATACTGGTGCCAAACGAGTGTCTGAAAGACTCCTCGAGCGGAAAATGCGGAATAATAATACTGGTGCCAAACGAGTGTCTGAAAGACTCCTCGAGCGGAAAAATGCAGAATAATAATACTAGTGCCAAACGAGTGTCTGAAAGACTCCTCGAGCGGAAAATGCGGAATAATAATACTGGTGCCAAACGAGTGTCTGAAAGACTCCTCGAGCGGAAAATGCGGAATAATAATACTGGTGCCAAACGAGTGTCTGAAAGACTCCTCGAGCGGAAAATGCGGAATAATAATACTGGTGCCAAACGAGTGTCTGAAAGACTCCTCGAGCGGAAAATGCGGAATAATAATGCCACCATCGGGCGTCTGAGCGACACCACATAAAGGGCTTTAAAAGAAATGCCACAGTCGGGCGTCTGAGCGACACCACAAAAAGGGCTTTAAAAAGAATGCCACAGTCGGGCGTCTGAGCGACACCACATAAAGGGCTTTAAAAAGAAATGCCATAGTCGGTCGTCTGAGCGACACCACATAAAGGGCTTTAAAAAGAAATGCCACAGTCGGGCGTCTGAGCGACACCACATAAAGGGCTTTTGACTGATAAGGAAATAATATATTCATCATAAATATATTCAACTCATGGAAATAAACGGGTTAGTACATCCACAAGGATAAACATTTAACCGGTCTTAGTGCCCATGTGACCCACCGGGTAATCTGTCACCAAACTGGCACATGACTGTTAGCAGGGAACTTGGAAATAGATAAGATGATTTAAGGATATAGAGTTCTGCAGAGTTTGTACAAAAATTTCCCACAGTCGACGGATTTCCGTAGTCACTAGGACTAGTTCTGTTACGGTATTTCAGAGAAAACACAGCAATCCAGTACACACCCATCCAACTCTTCGATGCCAGGAATCACCCTCAACATCGTCCAAGAAAAACTATTGAGACGGGGAGATCACAATCTCGAATAGCATGGGATCAAATTTATATACACGCGCTCTAAGGGGTGCCCCCCTCTCGGTCCCAACCGGAAACACCCATGCCCCCTGACCGGATGCCTGGCTTTAATCCAGGGCCATGGAACCAGCATCCCGGCTTCTCCTTTTTGGTGTGTACCCAGAAAGCGGTTTGCATCTTACTAAACCATATCCCTTTCGGGAAACATGTGGTAGTACAGGGAAAGGAAATGGATATGAACCCAACCGATATGGGTTGGTACTGAAGATAACTTGCATGGCCTAAGACTGGCATGCTACAACACTGCCATCTTACCCATCTTCATGCCAACACATGGCCTTGCATACTCACGTCCAACGACGTGTGAAATCATCGGACTTACTTACTCCAACAATGCATAATGAACGGTTCATCGGTATGCTTCACACATGCCATGAAACTATCTATATGCAAACATGCCAAGACACTCATCATATCAAAAGATCGAACATGCTTGCCTGGTTCAGAGTAGTCGGAGCCTAGCTCGGTGAAGTTCGCGGCCCCGTCACCTCCGTCGGTATCTCCGTGCTCAGGGTGCCATTCTGCGTTGGTTGGTGGTGGTGGTGGTCGCCGAGAAGCACCACGACGGCGGTGGCCCCTGCTCTGGCGAACGGCGGTTCGGGCGTGGATGGAGGTCGCCGGAGAGAGCGGAGCGAATCGAGCTGGAGGCCGAGGCGGAGCGGGGTGGCCGGAGTCGGGGGAGGAGACCTCCTCGAGGTCCTCCCAGTGACCTGGCAGGGCGTTGGTGGAGTGTAGGGGTGGTGCGTGCTCGCGGGAGGGCTCGGGGTCTCCTTTTATAGGCGATCCGAGGCGGTGGCCGAGAACGGCGTTCTCCGGCGAGTGATTACGGTGGTGCAGTGCTTGGTCGGGGGAGTTCAGGAGTTGAGCACCGTCATGGAGGTTCGCGGAGTCCGTTTTGGAGCCAACGGCGTCGGTTTATGCTTGCTGAGGTGGAGCTCGACGGAACGGGACGACGCGGGTCCATCGGCGGCAGTGAGCACGCTCTGTGCGTGCCGCGCCACGACGGCTGTGCTGCATGCGTGTGCTGGCGTGGAGGTGGACACGCGGAGCCATCAGCGGGGTTGGGCGGCGCGGAACGGCGTTGAGCCGCCGTTCTGCTCCCTGTTGGCTGCCACGGCGGTTCAGCCGCCGCGAGACACGCCGGCATGGTCGGGTCAGAGCGCCACCGACGCCAGGAAGAAGCCAAGCGTGCGTGCGGGGCTCTGGACACGCAGACCAGGCGGCGAGCAACGTGCCAAGGGCACTGTGGGCGCGTGACTGAAGATGAATCTGAAGAAATCAACATTGAAGACTGAATTTGCTGAACGTGTTCGAACAGTGCATGCAAGGTGTTCGACAGAATGATCTAGGCATGTAGGGATTTTTCCTTGGGCTGATTTTTGGTGGAATGACTTCTCATTGCTCTAGTAGGCTGCCTGATTTTTGGTGGAATTTTTGGAGATGTACAGATATGAATTTCACCAAATTTGACAAATCTGGTCCAAACTTGCAGGGAGTGTAAGTTGAAAATTTTGAAAAGAAGATGAGTGGATCAAGATGGTTCTGGGTTGTGGGTGCAAAGGACTAGCCAGTAGAGTTGGTTTGAAGTCAAATCTCAAATGAAAAAGGGTACTTGCTTTGAAAATCCATCAGGCTCAAAATAATTGACAGAAAATATTTGAGAGATAAAACAAAATCCAAAACTTGTTTGGATGAGTTGGGATAGGGAATTTGAGTTGTTGACAAGGAGGGGAGAAGATGTTGGAGTGGTTTTGCCTCATGGGCAAAATACAAGGTCATGGATGGTTTTCAACAGAATGAAAATCCCAAAACTTTTTCATAGAGTTTTTCTTAAAAAGAAAAGACTAAACTCCCAAAAATAAAATCTGAGAAGGGAAACAATAGAGAAGGAGTTTTTAAGAAGGTCAAACCCAAAGCTTGAAGGAGAAAACAGAAATAACAAACCCTAGTCAAGGAAAAAGGATTTTCAAGAGGGTTGTTTTTCTGAAAGCCTCAAATCTCAAGGAAAATCCAGCAAGGATTTTTGCAAAAACCCAAATGAAATTTTTTTGGAGTGTCACAACACCTACCCCCTTAGGAAAAATCTCGTCCACAAGATTTCAGTTGATCCTTAAATAAGTGTGGATGCTCTGTTCAAAGGAAATCCTCTCTTTCCCATGTTGCTTCACTTTCGTTGTGATTACTCCACTGAACTTTGAAAAATTGACGGTTTTCTGTCGGGTCCTCCTTTCAGACTCCTCTAATACCTTTACTGGGTGTTCCCGATAAGTGAGGTCTGGCTGCACGTCTATGTTCTCATGGGATACTTGTTTCTCTGGGTTGCTCACACATTTCCTCAATTGCGATACGTGGAACACGTTGTGGATATCTGACAGTTCCTCAGGTAGGTCTAGTTGGTATGCTACTGCGCCTTTCCGTGCCAATATACCGAATGGCCCGATGAATCTTGGCGCTAGCTTTCCCTTAATTTTGAATCGTTGCAACCCCCTCATAGTTGACACTCGTAGGTACACGAATTCACCGGGTTCGAAGTTGACCCCATGATGTTTCTGATCGTAATAACTCTTTTGCCGGCTTTGGGCGGTCTTGAGTCGATCTCTGATTAACTGGACCTTTTCCTCGGCTTCCTTGAGCATGTCCGGGCCGAAGATACGGCTGTCCCCGGTCTTTGACCAATTTAACGGGGTACGACATCTTCGTCCATACAAGGCTTCAAATGGTGCCATTTGCAGGCTGGCCTGATGACTGTTGTTGTACGCGAACTCGGCGTATGGCAGGCTGTCTTCCCAACTGGTTCCACAGGTGAGGACACAGGCTCTCAGCATGTCCTCTAAAATCTGGTTTACCCGTTCTGTTTGTCCATCTGTCTGGAGGTGGTATGCCGTACTGAAGGCTAGTTGAGTTCCTAGAGCCTGTTGTAACTGCTCCCAGAATCTCGAGACGAACTGTGTTCCTCTGTCAGATATTATAGTCTTCGGGACACCGTGCAGACAAACTATGCGAGAGAGATATATCTTGGCAAGCTTCTGAGTGGTGTGGGTCGTCTTTACTGGAATGAAATGTGCCACCTTAGTCAATCTGTCGGTGATAACCCATATGGCATCGTTCCCGTGTCGTGATCGAGGTAGTCCGACAATGAAATCCATCCCTATTTCATCCCATTTCCACTCAGGTATTTTATTTGGTTGCAGTAGTCCGGCTGGTCTCTGATGTTCGGCCTTTATACGTTGACAAGAGTCACAGCATGCAATGAAGGTGGCTATGTCCCTTTTCATACCGTGCCACCAAAATCCTTCTTGGATATCCTTATACATCTTGGTTCCTCCAGGGTGGATTGAATATGGAGCGGTGTGGGCTTCAGCTAGAATTTGCCGTTTGAGGTCTTCTATGTCTGGCACGCAGAGTCTGTTTCCGTACCATAGTGTCCCTTCTTCGTCTATGATAAATTCCGAGGCCTTGCCCATACTCACCTTTCTTTTGATGCCTTCAATGCTGGGGTGACCCGGCTGGGCTTCTTTGATTTTTTTCACAAGGTTGGGTTGTATCTCCAAGTTTGTTATGGTGCCTTCTGCTACCATCAACAAGTTGAGTCTGGCAAATTCCCGTTGGAATTCGGGTCTTAAGTTGGGCAGACTGTTGTTGCCGGCGCTGGGGTTCCGACTAAGAGCATCGGCTACTACATTTGCTTTTCCACGATGATAGTGGATTCCGACATCATAATCCTTTACTAGCTCCAACCAGCGTCGTTGTCTTAAATTCAGCTCTGGCTGTGTGAAAATATATTTGAGACTTTTATGGTCCGTATATATTTCACATCGATTTCCAAGTAGGAAATGCCTCCATTCCTTGAGTGCATGAATAACTGCTGCCATTTCTAAGTCATGAGTGGGATAGTTTTCCTCATGCTTGCGAAGTTGCCTTGAAGCGTATGCGACGACCTTGCCTTCTTGCATTAATACGCATCCGAGTCCCTTCCTGGACGCGTCACAATATACTTCAAAATTCTTGCGTATGTATGGCACAATCAATACTGGTGTTGTTGTTAATTTCCATTTTAGCTCTTGGAAACTTTTCTCACAGGCTTCTGTCCATTCAAATTTCTTATCTTTCTTGAGCAACTGCGTCATTGGCTTGGCTATGGTGGAGAATCCTTCAATAAATCTGCGGTAATATCCTGCCATTCCCAAGAAACTCCGTATGTCCGTTACGCTGGCTGGTGACTTCCAGCCAAGTACGGCCTTGACTTTCTCTGGGTCCACGGCGATCCCGTCTTGGGTTAGCACGTGGCCTAGAAAGCCTACTTGCCTTAACCAAAATTCACACTTGCTGAACTTGGCGTACAATTGGTGTTTCCTGAGTTCTCCTAGCACAATTCTGAGATGTTCAGCGTGTTCTTCTGGTGTTTTGGAGTATACTAAAATATCGTCGATGAATACCACAACGAACTTGTCCATAAACTTCATAAATACTTTGTTCATGAGGTGAACAAAATATGCAGGGGCATTTGTTAATCCAAAAGGCATTACTGTGAACTCATACAGTCCATATCTGGAGGTGAAGGCTGTCTTGGGGATATCTTCTGTTCGTACCTTTAATTGATGGTATCCCGACCTTAGGTCGATTTTTGAGAATACCTTGGCCTTAGCGAGTTGATCGAATAAATCATTTATTCTTGGCATCGGGTATTTGTTCTTGATCGTGACCATGTTGAGTGCTCGGTAGTCAATACACAATCGCAGAGTTCCATCTTTCTTTTTGGCAAACAAAATTGGTGATCCCCATGGTGAGGAACTGGCTCGAATGTATCCCTTGTCAAGCAATTCCTTTATTTGTTTCTTCAGTTCAACTAACTCGGATGGTGCCATTCTGTATGGTTTCTCGTATATGGGGGTGGTCCCTGGTGCTAGCTCAATGCTGAATTCTATCTCTCGGTCGGGTGGCATGCCTGGTAGCTCTTCGGGAAATACGTCTGGAAATTCACGTACTACTGGAACCTTGTTTAATTCAGAAATGTCCACCTTGTTCAGTCTTGGTTGTCTGGGCATTTCTCTTTCTTTGGCGGATACTCTTATTGTCTTACCATGGTGGTGTATGAGAATCACGGTCCGATTGAAACAATCAATGAAACCTTTGTTGGTGGTTAACCAGTCCATCCCTAGGATGACATCTAGTCCTTTATTTTCCAACACAATGAGATTGGCGTGAAACTTCAATCCTTTGAACTCAATAATCACATCCTGACAGTAATTCTGAGTAACTTGCTGAATTCCAGGGACTTGATGATCATGGATTTCTCCAAAGGAAGCATCGAAAAATTATTTTGCGAAGCAAACTTTTCGAAATAAAAGAGTGAGAAGCTCCAGAATCAAACAAAACCATTGCAGGTATTGTGTTGACAAGGAACGTACCGAGTACGATATCCGGAGCGTTTTGTGCCTCCTCTTTGGTCACGTGGTTCAGATGACCTTTCCTGTGGTTATTGTTGAGATTGAAGTTGTTTCGCTTGGGCGCTGAATTATTGTTGCCGTTGTTCGGCTTTGGTGCTGAGCCTCTTGGCTTGGGACACTGCTTGGCATAGTGTCCTTCTTCTCCACAGGCGTAACAAGTAACACCTGGGCGATATGTGAACTCCTTGTCCCTAGCATGAAAATTCTTTGTTGGGCGTGAGACGTTGGATGATGATTTGTGCGTCCCACCCTTCTGAAAATCGGTCTTACTTCGGTGATTGCGAGCATGGTTAGTCTGGTCCCTTTTTCGCTTGCGGATATCTTCCAAACTGCGTCTTTCATTTTCCAGAGTAATAGCTTTATCCACCAGCGTCTTAAAATCTGGGAAAGTGTGTATGACCAGTTGGCATTTAAGCGCGGGCGCTAGGCTGTCAAGGAACTTCTCCATTTTCTTGCTTTCAGTCATACGCTCTTCGTTGGCGTAGCGGGATAACAGAGTAAATTGGCTGTTGTAATCTGACAATGTCATGTTCCTTTGCTTGAGGTCATCGAACTCTCTTTTCTTGATTTTCATAATACTCTTAGGAATATGCGCGCCACGGAAACCTTCTTTGAAATCATCCCAGGTTATATCATTTTCTTTGGGATGCATGTGCAGAAAATTTTCCCACCAGGATGCGGCTGCTCCCGTGAGATAATGTGGTGCGTACAGTACCTTTTCTGGGTCTGAGCATTTTGCAATAATTAACTTTCTCTCCATATCGCGAAGCCAGTCTTCGGCCTCAAGTGGCTTGTCAGTATGAGAAAATGTTGAGGGACGTGTCTTCTGTAGCTCAGATAACTTGGAATGCTGCGGATACTGCCCATGGTGATTTCCCATTTTAATGACTTGGTTCATCATTTCCCGATGTTGTTGCTGACTCTGTTCATAAAGGCGACACATTTGGGAAAGTGCGGTTTCACTGTCCTGTTGACTTGTCTGACCTCGGGCAAAATTATTGCCTGATTGAGTATTATAGTGTTGACTTGACTACCCTGGTGCAAAATTGTTGCCCGGTTGATTGCCATAATTTTCCTCTGGTGGAGTTGGCATGGAGCGAGTCCAAGGACGAGACATTTTTCACTCTGGTGATGTATTTGTAAAACCCATAAGAAAAATGGAAGGGTTGCGAAGATAAAACCCAAAATGCACAAGGTTGACAAATAAATTTTTAAAGCCAAGATTACTCAAGGGAAAACAAATCGATTTTGCGCATAGAGAAGGACTGCGTCATTACGTATCTTACACGCGACAAAAATCATACAATACACCACTCAGGACATGCGTACGTAATCCTGACATGTTATTTAGGCTAGTGCACTTCTCCAGATCCTACATGATGCGCAAACAAGCTACTTCTCACAACATCTTACATGGCGATGCAACGCATGGCGGCTACGCGTACTCAGTCGGAGATGTTGATGACGTCCTTGGCCCTGCCAAGGGTGAGGCGTAGTGAAGCCGGGGACTCGACTTCTTCCTCGCTAATAGGCTCCATACGAGTAGTGCTGCGCCGAGTAGATGGAGCGGGTGCCAGGGGCGGAATGACGCGGATTGGAGTCGGCGCGAGTGGCGGTGCAGTGCGCGCTGGAGTGGGTGCAATGACCTGGTTGAACTCCTCGGTGGTAGGCAGGCGACGAGCAGGAGCATGGGATGCAGAGGACGAGACAAAAGTCAGTGGCGGTGCGGTGGGTAGGAGCTCCCTCCTGTTGGCGGCACAACCGTGGACTGAGTCCATGCGGGCGGCCACAAGGTCATCCACCAAGTTGTCGAAGGCTGCCTCCAAGGCCCGGAGATACTCAATGAGCATCTCAAAAGCCTCGTCTCGTTCTCCTCTGGGGCAGGAGAATGCGTAGTGACAGGTGTAGGGCACATGGCATGGAAGATAGCGGTAGCGACGAGCCTTCATCGCGGGAAGGGCATCCCTGAGACGAGCTATCGCCTCGCGGGCTGCCATCTGGATGGCATGCTTCTCCGAAGGCATGGCTCTCCCCAAGATCCGGAAGCGGCGTAGCTCACCACGCCCTCCCTTGAACTGCACCGCGGCCTGGTGCATAGTCAGACTGTCATTGACTCTGTGCTGACAAAGAGTGACGACTGGGCGCACAGATGGCCCCATCGCGACCTGAACGACGAAGGAGAGAAGCTTGACGAACCCATCGGGTACGTTGGCGAAGGTCTGAGACTCGCAGCTGCGGTCGGCCATCTACAAAAGTAGGCAAAAATCCTGAATGGTCAGATCATAAATATATGTTGACTGTCAGAAAAATGACTACTATTGTAAAAACATGAATAAGCTCTATCATGCTCATAACCGATTAGCGATCGCACCTAGTGGCTTCCTACAGTCAGCCTGGCTCTGGTACCAAGCTTGTCATGACCGGTTTTCCAATAAAAATATTTATTGAGAAACTAATCTTTAGAATCCAGTTTGAGATAAAACCTCCTCACTGGCAGACAAACTTTTGATACAATAAGCCAGTAGCATAAATATATTACAGGGTTGAGCTGACGATGCTCAACAATTTATTACAAGCGTGCCAATAATTATACATAAAGGCGATTAATGACACAAGGGAGTGGTGGCATACTACTGACTCGCAAATATGGTAGAGGTGGAGTAACACAGTGGGGAGTGGATATGGGATTCTCAAACTAACATCCCATCGAGCGTCGAGGTGAAGCTCGATGAATTTACTAGGGTAGCGGAAGCGGATATGAAACAGTGACCAACTCCAGGGTTGCACGAGACTGACTGGGACTCCTCTAGGCGTCGGATTCGCTATCGAACTCTTTATCCATGAGATCACCTTCGTCAGCATCTGGCCAAATCAACAAGCCAGTGAGTACTTTGAAAGTACTCGCAAGACAGTTCGGACATAAGATATAACAAATGCCAACATGAAATACATGGATAAGTTAACCAGTACGATCAGACATAGAGGTGATAATGCTGGGTGCCAAACGAGTGTCTGAAAGACTCCTCGAGCGGAAAATGCAGAATAATAATACTGGTGCCAAACGAGTGTCTGAAAGACACCTCGAGCAGAAAATGCGGAATAATAATACTGGTGCCAAACGAGTGTCTGAAAGACTCCTCGAGCGGAAAAATGCGGAATAATAATACTGGTGCCAAACGAGTGTCTGAAAGACTCCTCGAGCGGAAAATGTGGAATAATAATACTGGTGCCAAATGAGTGTCTGAAAGACTCCTCGAGCGGAAAATGCGGAATAATAATACTGGTGCCAAACGAGTGTCTGAAAGACTCCTCGAGCGGAAAATGCGGAATAATAATACTGGTGCCAAACGAGTGTCTGAAAGACTCCTCGAGCGGAAAATGCAGAATAATAATGCCACAATCGGGCGTCTGAGCGACACCACATAAAGGGCTTTAAAAGAAATGCCACAGTCGGGCGTCTGAGCGACACCACAAAAAGGGCTTTAAAAAGAAATGCCACAGTCGGGCGTCTGAGCGACACCGCATAAAGGGCTTTAAAAAGAAATGCCACAGTCGGGCGTCTGAGCGACACCGCATAAAGGGCTTTAAAAAGAAATGCCACAGTCGGACGTCTGAGCGACACCACATAAAGGGCTTTTGACTGATAAGGAAATAATATATTCATCATAAATATATTCAACTCATGGAAATAAACGGGTTAGTACATCCACAAGGATAAACATTTAACCGGTCTTAGTGCCCATGTGACCCACCGGGTAATCTGTCACCAAACTGGCACATGACTGTTAGCAGGGAACTTGGAAATAGATAAGATGATTTAAGGATATAGAGCTCTGCAGAGTTTGTACAAAAATTTCCCACAGTCGACGGATTTCCGTAGATACTAGGACTAGTTCCGTTACGGTATTTCAGAGAAAACACAGCAATCCAGTACACACCCATCCAACTCTTCGATGCCAGGAATCACCCTCAACATCGTCCAAGAAAAACTATTGAGACGGGGAGATCACAATCTCGAATAGCATGGGATCAAATTTATATACGCGCGCTCTAAAGGGTGCCCCCCTCTCGGTCCCAACCAGAAACACCCATGCCCCCTGACCGGATGCCTGGCTTTAATCCAGGGCCATGGAACCAGCATCCCGGCTTCTCCTTTTTGGTGTGTACCCAGAAAGCGGTTTGCATCTTACTAAACCATATCCCTTTTGGGAAACATGTGGTAGTACAGGGAAAGGAAATAGATATGAACCCAACCGATATGGGTTGGTACTAAAGATAACTTGCATGGCCTAAGACTGGCATGCTACAACACTGCCATCTTACCCATCTTCATGCCAACACATGGCCTTGCATACTCACGTCCAACGACGTGTGAAATCATCGGACTTACTTACTCCAACAATGCATAATGAATGGTTCATCGGTATGCTTCACACATGCCATGAAACTATCTATATGCAAACATGCCAAGACACTCATCATATCAAAAGTTCGAACATGCTTGCCTGGTTCAGAGTAGTCGGAGCCTAGCTCGGTGAAGTTCGCGGCTCCGTCACCTCCGTCGGTATCTCCGTGCTCAGGGTGCCATTCCGCGTTGGTTGGTGGTGGTGGTGGTCGCCGAGAAGCACCACGACGGCGGTGGCCCCTGCTCCGGCGGACGGCAGTTCGGGCGTGGATGGAGGTCGCCGGAGAGAGCGGAGCGAATCGAGCTGGAGGCCAAGGCGGAGCGGGGTGGCCGGAGTCGGGGGAGGAGACCTCCTCAAGGTCCTCCCAGTGACCTGGCAGGGCGTTGGTGGAGTGTAGGGGTGGTGCGTGCTCGCGGGAGGGCTCGGGGTCTCCTTTTATAGGCGATCCGAGGCGGTGGCCGAGAACGGCGTTCTCCGGCGAGTGATTACGGTGGTGCAGTGCTTGGTCGGGGGAGTTCAGGAGTTGAGCACCGTCGTGGAGGTTCGCGGAGTCCGTTTTGGAGCCAACGGCGTCGGTTTATGCTTGCTGAGGTGGAGCTCGACGGAACGGGACGGCGCGGGTCCATCGGCAGCAGAGAGCACGCTCTGTGCGTGCCGCGCCACGACGGCTGTGCTGCATGCGTGTGCTGGCGTGGAGGTGGACACGCGGAGCCATCAGCGGGGTTGGGCGGCGCGGAACGGCGTTGAGCCGCCGTTCTGCTCCCTGTTGGCTGCCACGGCGGTTCAGCCGCCGCGAGACACGCCGGCGTGGTCGGGTCAGAGCGCCACCGACGCTAGGAAGAAGCCAAGCGCGCGTGCGGGGCTCTGGACACGCAGACCAGGCGGCGAGCAACGTGCCAAGGGCACTGTGGGCGCGTGACTGAAGATGAATCTGAAGAAATCAACACTGAAGACTGAATTTGCTGGACGTGTTCGAACAGTGCATGCAAGGTGTTCGACAGAATGATCCAGGCATGTAGGGATTTTTCCTTGGGCTGATTTTTGGTGGAATGAATTCTCATTGCTCTAGTAGGCTGCCTGATTTTTGGTGGAATTTTTGGAGAAGTGTAGATATGAATTTCACCAAATTTGACAAATCTGGTCCAAACTTGCAGGGAGTGTAAGTTGAAAATTTTGAAAAGAAGATGAGTGGATCAAGATGGTTCTGGGTTGTGGGTGCAAAGGACTAGCCAGTAGAGTTGGTTTGAAGTCAAATCTCAAATGAAAAAGGGTACTTGCTTTGAAAATCCATCAGGCTCAAAATAATTGACAGAAAATATTTGAGAGATAAAACAAAATCCAAAACTTGTTTGGATGAGTTGGGATAGGGAATTTGAGTTGTTGACAAGGAGGGGTGAAGATGTTGGAGTGGTTTTGCCTCATGGGCAAAATACAAGGTCATGGATGGTTTTCAACAGAATGAAAATCCCAAAACTTTTTCATAGAGTTTTTCTTAAAAAGAAAAGACTAAACTCCCAAAAATAAAATCTGAGAAGGGAAACAATAGAGAAGGAGTTTTTAAGAAGGTCAAACCCAAAGCTTGAAGGAGAAAACAGAAATAACAAACCCTAGTCAAGGAAAAAGGATTTTCAAGAGGGTTGTTTTTCTGAAAGCCTCAAATCTCAAGGAAAATCCAGCAAGGATTTTTGCACAAACCCAAATGAAAATTTTTGGAGTGTCACACCGGGCCGCCTGCTTGGCTCTTCAAGCCGGATCCGGCTGCGTCGGGGCTAGGCGGCACGAAGATGGAATCGGACTCCGGAGACGGCTTGATAGACGGCTTGAGGAGGCGTTGCAGAGAGATGCCGGTTGGTATTGCCTGCCGAGTGGAGCCTATTCGAGCCAGGGTATCTGCTGGCTCGTTGTCGGCTCGTGCTACATGGAGGAACTCGCATCCTTCAAAGTACCCGCTGATCTGCTGGACGAGAAAGCGGTAGCTTGCCATGTTTGCGTCCTTGGCGCCCCAGTCGCCGGATGATTGCTGGACTACCAAGTCCGAGTCGCCGTAACACAGGATCCGGCGGATGCCGAGTTCCTTGGCAAGCCGGAGCCCGTGTATGAGCGCCTCGTACTCGGCCACGTTGTTGGAGGCGGCAAAATGAATTTGCAGCGTGTATCTGAGCTTGTCACCTTTGGGGGAGGTGAGGATGATGCCGGCTCCCAAGCCGGTGCGCATCTTGGACCCGTCGAAGTGCATGCGCCAATGAGTGGAGTCGGGAGCCGGCGGCAGGTACTGGGTCTTGGCCCAGTCGACGAGGAAGTCGGCCAATGCTTGGGACTTGATGGCGGTGCGAGGCTGGTAGAAGATCGTGTAAGGGGCCAGCTCGATGGCCCATTTCGCCACCCGGCCGGATGCATCCCGGCTGCCTATGATCTCGGCAAGCGGGGTGGTGCATACGACCGTGATGGGGTGCTCTTGAAAGTAGGGCTTCAGTTTCTTGGCGGCAAAGTACACGCCATAGCACATCTTCTGGTAGTGCGGGTAGTTCTGCTTCGAGGTAGACAGCACCTCACTCAAGTAGTACACCGGCCTCTGGACCGGCTGTGCTCGGCCCTCCTCTGGGCGCTGGACTACGATGACGGTGCTGACCACCCGTCTGGTTGCGGCAATGTAAAGGAGCATTGGCTCTTTCTCAGTCGGTGCCGCCAGGACAGGCGGCGTGGCCAGCATCTTCTTCGTCTCACGAAAAGCTTGGTCGGCTTGGTCGTTCCACTCGAAGTGAGTGATCTTCTTCATGAGGCGGTAGAGGGGGACAGCTTTCTCTCCAAGCCGGCTGATGAAGCGGTTCAGGGAGGCCAAGCACCTGGTAAACTTCTGGACGTCTCGCAGTTTGGTGGGAATCGCCATTCTCTCAATGGCCTTGATTTTCACTGGGTTGCATTCGATGCCACGTTCGGAGACCAGGAAGCCTAGAAGCTGGCCGGCTGGCACTCCGAACACACATTTCTCGGGGTTGAGCTTGATCTGGAACCGACGCAGGTTCTCAAATGTTTCCTTGAGGTCTTCTAGCAAGGTGCCACGCTTCTCCGTCTTCACCACGATGTCGTCCACGTAGACGTGGGCATTTCTGCCGAGCTGCTTGAGGAGACACTTCTGCATGCAACGCTGAAAAGTGGCACCGGCATTTCTCAAGCCGAATGTCATAGTCAGGTAACAGAAGGCTCCGAATGGTGTGATGAAGGCGGTCTTCAGGCGGTCAGCCGGGTCTAACTTTATCTGGTGGTATCCTGAGTAAGCATCCAAGAAACTCAACAGCTCGCATCCGGCTATGGAGTCTATCACTTGGTCTATCCTTGGCAGGGCGAAAGGATCTTTGGGGCAGGCCTTGTTGAGGTTCGTGTAGTCTATACACAATGCGCCACTTGTTTATCTTCTTCAGCACGAGGACCGGGTTGGCGAGCCACTCTGGAAAGAAAACCTCCATAATGAAGCCGGCTGCCAGAAGCCGGGCTATCTCTTCTCCTACAATCCTTCTCTTTTCCTCCGACAGTCGGCGGAGGGGCTGTTTGACAGGTTTGGCGTCTTCTCAGACGTGTAGTTTGTGCTCGGCCAATTCCTTCGGAACACCCGGCATGTCCTTGGGGGACCATGCGAAGATGTCCCGATTCTCATGGAGGAAGTCGGCGAGCTCGCCTTCCTATTTGCTGTTCAGGTTTGCCCCAATAACGGCAAACCTTTCAGGGTGCTCGGGGTCGAGAGGTATCTTCTTTGTCTCCTTGGCCGGCTGGAAGGAACCTTGGGCATCACACTCCTTGGGATCGGGGGACAGGGCCGGCTGCTTGCCGGCCATGGCCACAACTCGGTCCAGCATCTTGTTTTCTTCAGCAATCACAAGGGACTCGGCCAGACAGCTACTGGCCGCTGCGCACTCGGAAGATTTCTTGTAATCACCGGCTATGGTGATGATGCCCTTGGTGCTCGGCATCTTCATCTTGAGGTAGGCATAGTGGGGAACCACCATGAACTTGGCCAGGGCAGGACGGCCAAGCAGTGCATGGTAGGGGCTCTCAAGGCCCACCACTTCAAACCAGATCACTTCCCGGCGGAAATGATCCTTGTCCCCAAAGAGGACATCAATCTTGATCTTGCCAATGGGGGCGCAGGACAGGCCGGGTACAATGCCATGGAACACAGTCCGAGTAGGCATGAGTTGCTTCGTCTTGACGTTCAGCTTCTCCAGGGTGTCGCGGTACATGATGTTGATGCTGCTCCCGCCGTCTATCAGCACGCGGGAGAAACAGGCGGTGCGTCTGTCCGTTGCAAGGGTGGCATCCAGAACCAGTGCATAAGAGCCGGGGGACGGCATCACCCCTGGGTGGTCGGCCCGGCTCCAGCTGATAGGCTTTTCTGACCAGTGCATGTGCTGGGAGAGGTTGGTGCGACCGCGTTGACTTCCTGGTGCTCTCGGCGTCTGTTGCGCCGGTCTTCGGGTTGGCTTGTAGAGACGACGTTGGCGGCATGCTCGTCGGGGAACTCATCGTGCACAGCTCCGACCGCCGGCCGAGCGGCCGGCTGCTACGGAGCCGGAGGCGGCGGACCAGCAGGTGGAGGCGGCGCGAGCCCTTCTCCTTTGGAGATTCGGGTGAGCCAGTGGCACTTCCGGGTTGTGTGGTTGGACGGCTTCGCGCCACTGTGGAACTTGCATGGGGCGTCGAGAGTCTGCTCGTAGGAGAAGGCCGGCTGCCAAGCCGGCCTGCCGCCTTTCTGCTTCTTGGGTGCGGGCCGCCCTTCGGGCTGCTCGTCCTCGACCGTGGCTACCTGCCGACTGGTGGAGGGCGGCATGGGGCCCTTGCGCTTGTGGTCGTTCTGGTACGGGCGTCGGCCGGAGTCCCCAGCCGGCGTCTTGGGCGCCGGGTTGAGTACCTTCCTGGACGCGTCTACCCAGAGTTCAGTCTTCATTGAGGAGTCGGCGGTGGCGTACTTGTCTGCTATGACCAGAAGCTCGTCGAGAGTAGTCGGCTCGTCGCTGAGGAGCTTGTGCTTGAGGAGGGTGCCTTCTCGGCACCCGGCAGTGAAGTATTCTATGGCTTGCACCTCGTGCACCCCTTCACAAGAGTTGCAGAGCTCGGCCCAGCGCGTGAGGTAGTCGCGAGTGGCCTCGGCGGGGCCTTGCACGCACAAGGAGAGCTGCCTGGGCTTGGGAGCCCGCTTGTAAGTGATGGTGAAGTTGTGGACGAAGGCTTCTGTGAAGTCTAGCCAGCTGTTGATGCTGTATGGCTTGAGGCTGTTGAGCCAGGTCCGCGCCGTGCCTTGCAGCATGAGGGGCACGTACTTCACGACAACGCGCTTGTTGCCGTTTGCTATGCGAACCACTATGGAGTAGTCGATCAACCAATCTTCCGGCTTCACGGAGCCGTTGTACTTGGGAATGTCTCTTGGGAGCGAGAACCATTTGGGGAAGGGCTCGTCGCGGATGCGGGGGCCGAAGCAAGGCGGGCCGACATCGTCTTCTTCTTCTAGCGCCAGGGATCGTGCTAGGCGGTCGATCCGATGGCGGGCGTCGTTCTCGCCGACTCCTTCGTGGCGACCTAGTCGGCCACTGAGAGTCGGATGCGTGAGAGGTGGCGGGGTGGGATATCTCTCCCCACGAGGCGGAGGCGGGTTGCCCCGCCGCTCCACGGCTCGAGGGTGGCCTTCTGCGTCTTGCTCGATGGAGATCCGGGTTCGGCTTCGGCTGGCAGCTGGCTCTTTCTCGTGCCGCGCGCGGGTTTTACCCGCAGTCGGCGTCCGGGACGTCGCGTCGTGCTCTCGGCTCGGGGGAGGGCTTTCCGCGCGGGCGTCGGCTTTGTGCCGCTGTGTGGCTGCATCGATCATCTGCTAGATGCGTCTGGTCATGTGGGGGAGTTCTTCGGCCCCCAGTCCATCCAGCTCGTCTACGGCTGCCTGGGCGGCGCGCAGGTTCTCGAGTGGAGTGGCGTAGACTGGACGGTCAATTCCAAGCATGTCGGCGATGGCAGCGGCGCGCTGTCTGACAACGCCGGCTCGGCTTGGCTTGCCAGGAGGTGGCGTGCCAAAGGCGGCGCGGTCGACTTCGCGCTGGTGGGCCTCAGTGAGGCGTCACATGGAAGCTAACTTCCGTCCCTCCGCGAGGAGGGTGAGGCGGCGAGCCTCCAGTGCTTCAGCGTCGGCATCGGCCGGGAGGGGGACAGACAAGTCGTGGGTCACCGCATGCGGGGCGTCGAGGGCGTTCTCGCCAGAGGCGCCGCCGTGGCTGATGACCATCACCTCGGTGATGGCACCATCACAGCCGTCGGCTCGGGGAAGCGGGTCGTTGTAGATCACGACGTTGGTGGGGAAAGCGTCGAGCGAGGCCGTGTCGGAGTCGACAGGCATCGGATCGGTGGAGCCAACGGACTCCAAATCCACAGCAGGCTCGCTAAAGATGTGGAGCTGGCCGAGGAGGTTGACGAGGTGGTCGGTGCCCGCGTTGGAGGCGGGCTCGTCAGTGATGTGGGTCTCGCCAAGGAGAACGGCGAGGTCGCTCGCTGCGCAGACGTTGGTGACGCCTTGCAGCGCGTCGTGGCAAGCGCCATCGGTCGTGTCGGGCTGGCTACGCTCGCTGGGGAGGAAGAGGGTTCCTGTCCAGAACAGGTCTCCGGACGACGGTGCACCTGGCCCCACGGTGGGCGCCAAATGTCGGGTGGTAGGTGCGACATATGCCAACGGGTGGCTTGTCATTGTGGGAGCCAATAAGATGTCGCCGGTGCCTGGAAGCGGGATGAGGCGAAGACATGCACGCCGGCGAATCTTAACCAGCTTCGGGGATCTCCGTGGAGATAACACCCCTACTGCTGCTCTGCGGGGTCTCCGCATGATCACTAGATGAACAAGTGGCTACAAGATGCTCCTTGAGTTGTTCGGCGAGAGGAAGAAGAAGGGCACGACTAGCTCTCTTCTTCTCTCTATGTGGTGTCTAAAACTAACTAAGGTCAACCCTTTGCATGGGTGCCCCGGGGGGTTTATATAGGCCTACCCCCCGGGGTACAATGGTAATCCGGCTGGGCGCGGACCCTAGCCGTTAGTGTCTACGTCCGCCGGCTTCTGCGCCGGCTGCTGGGGCCCGCCGGCTGGTGGGTCCCGCCGGCTGCCGACTCCTTGGCCGACAGGCTGGCCCCACTGCCAAGGCCTTGTCGGGGGCTGGTTACTGTTGCCTCAATCCTGGTGACGAGGGCTTTGTTGAGGTAAGCGTGGCTATAGTGCCGCCGTCCGGCGGGCGATCACTGTAGCCTCACCTCGTCTTGTCTCCTTAATGGGGCGCCTCCTTCGAGGAAGGAAGCAAGCCGGCTACGGGTAGCCAGCCTTGTCTCAGGCCGACTGGGGAGGCCTGGCCGCCTTCGAGTGTCTCTCTGCCTGAAGGGGCCCACCGCCCGTGGGTCGTGCTGACAGCCCGTCGTGGATGGAGTCATGGTCAACATGGCAACAGTGCCGCACCGGACGGGTCATGGCCGCCCCGTACGGCGCACTGTGCCAGGCGTGCCCCGGGATTCGGGGGTGGCAGGCTTTACTGTAGCCACGCCCTGTCTCATCGCCGTTATATGGATGCAGACTTCGAGGGTGCGATCTCGACCGCTTCGTGAGAGCCGGCTTCTTGGAGTTGGCCTTCTCGTGGCCGGCTTCTTGGAGCCGTCCCTCCCGCGGCTTTCTTCATGAGGGTCTAGGCCGGGCCGCCTTCCGATAGTCGGCCTGGGAGACAGCCGGCCAGGGGAAGGCGGCCCCACGTCTTGGATTTTTGAAGGCCGGATCGGCTCGTAATTTTTTCAGAAGCGCCAGGGGGAGCCGGCTAGGCTACCCGTGGTCATTTACTCCGACAAGTAACAAGCATAGAATTAGTTTCATCATAAGTATCATGCATAGCAGAAGTGGCATCATCAATAACATGTGACACATCAGAATTAATAGCAGAAGCAGGTTTAGGTGTCGCAAGCTTACTCAAAACATAAGGTGAATCGAGTGCAGAGCTAGATGGCAGTTCCTTACCTCCCATCGTAGTTGAGGGATAATTTTTTGTTTTCTCGTCTTTCAAGTTCTTCATAGTGACCAGCAGATATAAATCCCAAGTGACTCAAAGAATAGAGTTATGCATCCCCGGCAACGGCGCCAGAAAATAGTCTTGATAACCCACAAGTATAGGGGGTCGCAACAGTTTTCGAGGGTAGAGTATTCAACCCAAATATATTGATTCGACACAAGGAGAGCCAAAGGTCAACGATAGCAAAAGTAATATTTTTGGGTTTTGTAGTAATTGTAACAGTGGCAATGAAAAAGTAACTAAGCAAAGATCAATATGTGAAAAGCTCGTAGGCATTGGATCAGTGATGGCTAATTATGTCGTATGTGATTCCTCATGCAACAGTTATAACCTAGGGTGACACAGAACTAGCTCCAGTTCATCAATGTAATGTAGACATGTATTCCGAATATAGTCATACGTGCTTATGGAAAAGAACTTGCATGACATCTTTTATCCTACCCTCCCGTGGCAGCGGGGTCCTATTGGAAACTAAGGGATATTAAGGCCTCCTTTTAATAGAGTACCGGACCAAAGCATTAACACATAGTGAATACATGAACTCCTCAAACTATGATAATCACCGGGAGTGGTCCCGATTATTGTCACTTCGGGGTTGCCGGATCATAACACATAGTAGGTGACTATAGACTTGCAAGATAGGATCAAGAACTCACATATATTCATGAAAACATAATAGGTTCATATCTGAAATCATGGCACTCGGGCCCTAGTGACAAGCATTAAGCATAGCAAAGTCAATCAACATCAATCTCAGAACATAGTGGATACTAGGGATCAAACCCTAACAAAACTAACTCGATTACATGATAAATCTCATCCAACCCATCACCGTCCAGCAAGCCTACGATGGAATTACTCACGCACGGCGGTGAGCATCATGAAATTGGTGATGGAGGATGGTTGATGATGACGATGGCGATGAATTCCCCTCTCCGGAGCCCCGAACGGACTCCAGATCAGCCCTCCCAAGAGAGTTTAGGGCTTGGCGGTGGCTCTGTACTGTAAAACGCGATGAATCTTTCTCCCTAATTTTTTTCTCCCCGAACACAATATATGGAGTTGGAGTTGAGGTCGGTGGAGATCCAGGGGGCCCACGAGGCAGGGGGCGCGCCCCCCCACCCTCGTGGAAAGGGTGTGAGCACCATGGCCTTGATTCTTTCGCCAGTAATTTTTATTATTTCCAAAAATAATCTCCGTGAAGTTTCAGGTCATTCTGAGAACTTTTGTTTCTGCACATAAATAACACCATGGCAATTCTGCTGAAAACAGCGCCAGTCCGGGTTAGTTCCATTCAAATCATGCAAGTTAGAGTCCAAAACAAGGGCAAAAGTGTTTGGAAAAGTAGATACGACAGAGACGTATAAACGCGGCCGCCCCTGCTGGACCCCTGCCCGGCGTCGCCCTGGCGGACCGGTGGCGCCGGCGCGTCATCGTCATTGTCGTCGAGGACGACGACGCCTCCCTTGCCGCGGCCACGGCGCCGAGCGGCGAACTGCTCGTAGGCGTGGCACTGGCGGGCCAGCTCCGTGCACGCCTAGTCTTCACGCGCCCACTTCAGGACCGCCGTGTCGTCGAGCTCCTCCTTGACGTCGCCGGCGAGACTGGGCTCCGTCTTCATGATGGGGAGCCCCGGCTCCGTCTTCACGGCGGCGAGCCCTGGCTCCGTCTTTGGCTTGACGTAGGGCGGAGGAGCTGAGGAGGAGGCGAGCCTGCCGCCCTCGTTGATGACGATGCCGGTATTGCGGGTGCGCCGGCCGAGCGGCGTCTCCGCTGCGGGCTCGGCCTTGACGCCGAACACCGCCGGCGAGCCGGGGGAATGGGAAGAGGAGCGGGAGGAGGATTGAGAGGAGGAAGACGAGGAGGAGCCGAACCTCCTGGGCATCCATTGCCCGGCGCTCCGGCGGGGGGGGGGGCTACCGCGGCAGGGTATGCCATTGGCGGGTCATTGCCGCCCTAGAGGTACTGGAGTACCTCGTGGAGGGTGCGGCTGGGAGCGCCCCACCATAGGCGGCACCCCTCGCTGTTCATGGTGCCCCCCACCACCGGCGCCCCGTTGGTGGACGCCAGCCGTTGCGCCTGCCGGCGCTAGAAGTACGCCGCCCATGGCACGTGGTTGTCGGCGGCGTACTGGGAGAGAGCGCGCTGCTCCTCTGTCAGGGACGCCCGTACGCGGTTGACCTCGGTGGCCAAGATGGCGGGGCGCGCGTCGACGTGGGGCACCGGGGGGATGGGGACGCCCCCGTTCCTGAGCCTCCACCTCATCAGCCCGGCGCGCATGTCCGGTGGCGCCGGGATGTTCGCCTCGAAGAATAAGTACGCCTCCCACTCGTGGAGTGACCGGCGGCCGAAGCCGTTGGCTGCCGCCGCGTCGCCGAGGAATCGCTCGGCCATCGGTTTGGGCTTGGAGAGAGAGGGAGGGGAGGAACGTACGGGGAGAGAGGCAGAGCTCGACGGCGGCTAGTGTAGCCAGAGGCGAGGGGGAGGCGCTGGTTTTATAGCCCGGCACCATGTGTACGCGTGGCGGGAGGGGAGGCGTCGCTGCGCCGCCCGTGAGGAATCAATGGCAAGGCTGACCGGCGGCAGCCTTGCCATTGATTCCCCGCAGGAAACCGAGGTGTTCTGAGGGAAGACAAGGCGCGTGTCGCTGACTCGGCGGGCCCGCGGCTCTTTCGCGCGAAAATCGCTTGCCCCGATGCCCCCGGGCGCCCCGCAGCGCGCTGGGTTCGGCCTGGGTCCGCTGACACCAGCTTCGGCCCAAACCGACGAAAAATGGCCTCCTGGGAACGCGACTGGGCCGATTTTTTGGCGCCGACGCTGAAAAATCGCCTGGGAAGGACCTGTTGGGGGCGCGGCTGAAGATGCTCTTAGCACCGACACTGGGGGCCAGAGTTTACAAGGAGCATGCCAAAATTTCATGGTGAAATGGAATTCAGGGAGCTCTACACACACAAAAATTTCAACTCTCAAAGAAACTTTTCGAAATGCATTTTGGAGACCCCTTTTTTCTTGTACGGGGCTGCTCGATTGTCATTTCACCACCAAATTTTGCATGCCCTTCCAAACTCAAGCATCTTGGATGCCAAAATATTTCATGTACTTTTATATCTTTTTGTCATTTATTTAAATATACTATTCATGAGGAGCAGATGAGCCTGGATTCATCTGTGGATCACTTCAGTTGAATGGAACACTCTACATCAATAGATCACCAGCCTAACTCACACGCCCCTCCCAGCTCCAGTGCTCTCTGATTCCACTATGTAGTGGGAAAATGAAGGTGTTACCGTAATGAGGGGTGAAGTGGGTATGAAAAATGTAATCGTCGTTCGTGAAAAGCGAAAGAGCAGGGATGCATAACTGTACAATAAACTGGCTACCATTTATATATTCCGGCTTTAGAATATGGACGCTAGCAAAATATGCATGAGTAACGACTTGCACAACTATATGCACAAGGTTAAACATGCAAAGGGATTTGCATATTGAGTCAGTTATCACCTTATCGGTGTACACCTTTGCAATACTATTAAATCTCGTCTCCCACAGTTGCTAGTTCTTTTTATTTCTGAATTACATATAGACCAACATGTAAGTTATGGTGCATAATTAAAGCATAATGGAAACATAATTGGTACTTTTAAAGAAATGGTTACTGCAAACTTACCGAGTTGCACTTAATTCATAAATGTAAATCTACCCAATTCTCATTGATTCAAAAAATAACAGATGGAATTGCCCACTTAAAAAATGAATAAACTGGTTAGCTGAACATAAATGGTCTCTATAGAAAATATCAGCTACTGCTCGAACATTCTATATTGATCTATATATGTAGAACTAAATATTAAGAAAGGTGCATCCAAGTGTGTGTGTGTGCGCACATTTACTCATACTCAATACTGCAAATGATCATTTAAAGATTTTAACATATTATTAAGTAAAATTTCATGATTATAGTTTTAATTAATAAAAATATATGAGTACATATGAATATTTCTCAAATGTTTAAATAATTCTAAATATAAATAAGACAAATAAATTCACAACACTTCAAAAAAAGGAAGATATATTGCATATTTATAAAATACCACGAGAGGTATCCTTTTTCTTACAATTAAATCTAATACAAAAATAGAAAAAAAATCAAATGAATTTATGATCTCCTCAAAATAATTTAAAAACTACGGACAAATAAACTATTCTATGAGTTTACAAATGTGAGCGGGAAAAAATTGAAGCGTGCTAGCCCGATCTAGTTATATATATATATATGCATCTAATGATCTGGCATGCCTACCCTAGACTGACTAGTACGCGAAATAATTTGATCAAATAGGACATGGTGCTCTTCGATTGGATAAAGTTTCTCTCATATCTTCCATACACATATCACGCCACTGTTGAACAATATCCTCTGAGATCTTGGTTGCATCGTTATACACCGCTAAAAGTCCACCCCTCGAGAAGCCAACAGCATAGAGACCATTTTTTCCTTTCCACTCTTTTGACTTTCTTGGGAAGCCATCTTTCTCCGAAAAAAATGTTTTCTCCTGTGCATAGAAGGTTTAACAGGTTCAATATGCTTTACTTGCTTGCGATTGTAACAATATTGGATAGTGTATGTTTATACCTTTAACCAATAAGGTACATTGCTTTTGTAACCTGTCGCAAGAATAACAACATCAAAGTTCTCAGTTCTTCCGTCCATAAACTCCACACCGTGCTCATGAAAACACCGCACTCCAGGAAAAACCTGCATTATCCAAGGAAAAACTACGTTAATAAAGAGATTATATAACAAGGTAATTAAATTTAATATATATAATAACAAAATATGAAAATTACATTAATACTTCCAGACTTAATCTTTGCTATGGTTCCGACATCGAGAACTGGCGTTTTACCAGAAACGCCCTTAAGCTCCATTGGGCCAAGGTTTGGCCGAGTAATACCAATGTTGGTTGTGTCGCCCATAATAAAGCGTGCCATCATAAGAAGAAACCGATCCACAGCCTGTACAGGGAACCACCTGAGAAGCCACAAAGAGATCCCAAAAGTGGAACGCCCTAGCATCTCCCTAGGCAGAACATGCAACTAAAAACAAAACAAAATATCATTAGTCATACATAAATTACTATTACATATTGTTAAAGATACGCTTACTTATAAATTAAGCACGGTACTATAAACTAACACAAAAAAAAGGAAATACACGACCCTCATTTTTGTTTTGTAAAGAACCAACAAAAAAAAAACTAAAGTTAGCCATGGCCCCTACACAAATAGGAGCCTGCGACTTGTGTTGTTATCATTTTACTTAGATGTGTGAAAATGGCCGGAGATAAATAGTATGCCTTGTGGCCACATTAAATTTAAAAATATTATCTAATATATTGATAATATAAAGGTCATCATAAAGATAATAGTGTTTGAAATGAAACACGCGGTGCTAGCATTGATTAATATGTTAATGAAACATTTTAGCGAGAAAAGTCATGTCAATTATGTGGTGATTTTCTTTGCAAAAAGTTAAATGATAATTTTCTTAAGATAAATAGTATGATCTGATTGGAAAAAATGTGGCAAAACAATTACATCATGAATTCCCTAGAATTAAAAGATATATGTGATGATTTGTATGGAAAAAAGTTACATGATAAATTACGTAAAATTAATAAGTATATCATAATGAAAGGAATGCGTAATTGACAAATAACAGATAAAAAACAATTAATTATACACAGTGATTGCATAGAAAAGAATTACATCATTAATTTCTAAAGTGGTGTGCTTTGTTAAATAGAAAACACATAGTAAATTGAAAAATATTGTAAAAGATGAGAAATGTTCGATCAATTCCAAAGAGAAAATAAATTAGACTCACCGTGCCACGAACAACCATAGAAGTTATTGCATTGTGGTTGGCGAGGTCCAGAGACACTTCCATCCCAGAATTTCCACACCCGACGACAAGCACTTGTTTTCCAGCATAACCTGCACCGCTTCGGTACTCGCAGGAGTGCATGAGCTGCCCTTTGAACCTTCCGGTGCCCTCGATCTCTGGCACCGCTGGCTCGGCATTCTCTCCGGTGGCAACAACAAGCCACTTACAGCGGTACAGAGTTGTTTTGCCGCTGTGCGTGGCCTGCTCACCGCCGATTGGTAGTGAGGTGACCTCCTTTGTGCGAATCCACCAAAAGTCTCCATTGAATTCGGCGCTGACGACGGCCTGGCGGAACTGTGGCTCGATGTTGAACCTCCTTGCATAGGACTCGAGGTACTCCAGAAACTGGCCCCTTGCCGGGTATGTGGGGAAACTTTTTGGGAATGGCATGAGTGGGAGCTCACAGAATTGTTTGGGGAGATGCAAACATAACCTGTCGTAGGTGCGGTGCCTCCAGAGTGAGCCGATGCAGCTACACCGCTCCAGCAGCTTGTATGGAACTCCAGCCTCGCCGAGCAGTGCGGCCATCCCCAGCCCTGCCGGCCCTGCACCAACGATGACGACCGGCACGGGGATGTTGTCGACAGGGAAGCCGGTAGCCGGTGGCGAGTGGGGGTTGCAGTACAACGGGTCGTGCGACCTCTTTCCTTCAGCCTCCGCGAAGCAATCCATGACGTCGTGGATGAAGGCGGCGGGCGTCAGCTGCAGACACTATTGCTATCCACTGTGATCGATCGAGGAAGAGGTTAAGCTATATAAGTGACATATCTGTGGCGTAGCTCTATTTCTCATCCCGCGAAGCATGGGGTAGCGGATGGGATGGAGCGGTGGAGGAGGAGGCTAGCGGAACTGTTGTTCCAAAAATAGCAGAGAAGATGGAATCTAGTGGGTATACGACTAGTATCTCCTCCTCTCGGCTGGTTTCCCGTCCCTAGAAGTAGGGAGTGGTGGCTGTGTTCAGCGGCATTTCGATCTTGGATTGGAATATTGCTTGCGGATATGCATGCATATAGGTAGAACCTTAACGGCCGGCTCGATCGAGCTGCGCGCTATAGCAGTCGTACGTCACCTGACCAGGGTCTGCGTTAGATGCATCGCTTGGGGGTATCTGGCTGTCCGCAGACGTTGGAGATCTGGGGTCTGGTTTTCGGATAACTAACTAGTAGCACTTGTTGTGTATGGGTTGATCCTTAACTCGTGGAGCAGCACGAGACTAGGAGGAGCATGCGGCCGGTGGGCTAAGAGGAGGAGCTGAGCTTGCGGGCGGACTGCTAGGAGAGGAGGATCGATCGGGGGGAGGGAGAAGGCACCGGACAGGAGGCAATCGAGGAACCATAGTCATAGTTTATATTCGATTTGTTTGTTTGTTTTTGCGTGGTCGGTTAGTGGATGGTTTGGGGGTCTCGGTCGGACCCCGTGCCAGCCTCGACTACCCGGCCGCACGCATGCTTGTGTTGGTACTTGTGGTGTTCGCCGGGCGATGTGATCGATCTGCAATGGAACCTGTGTCTGTGTGCACGCGTGCAAACAACTTCGTGTAGACGTACGAGAGATAAAAACAGCTTTTTTTTTGTTCTATCTAACCCGTGCTTTATCCCAACTTATTTGGCCGGGAATTCTCAAACAAACTCTGGTCAGATAGATCTATGATCGTTGGGGCTGGCTGTTTGAGTTAGTTACTGGATATGTGCGTGCGCCCTGTTATTCTGTGCGAGTTTACTGGGGAATATTCGTTCGGATAAAAATGGCTCTGTTATTTCCATCGTTGGATAAGGATTAACCACGGGTGGCAGCTTCAAAACAAAGTGCGGTCCTTTTGCTATCAAATACTACTCCCTACTACTGGAGTATCAAAAGAGAACGCAATCCTTTTGTTTCCTAAAAGTAAATTTTCATGCTCATCGAACTGATCCTAGCCAAAACAGAGAAAACAAGCACGTACCAATATTATTATTATTATTTGCGGATGAAGCACGTACCAACTTCTGAACTCAAATAATAGAGAAAGCATCGGAAACTAACCTGAAACGTTCATTCGTTGACACAAAGGTACACTTGTGATGTGCCAGTGGATCTCAGATATGCTCTACCAAACACAACATCAGGCAAGTCCCGTGTGTGTGTATATATCTCGACAATCATGTACTCTCGATCTTGTCGAGTGCAAAATATGACAAATTTAATCATCATTTTGTATGATGAAACTCCTGGCTCAAAAGGATCTTCGATGTGGCGAGCTGTCGAATCAGCAAGGTATAGGCATCATTGCATCCCCAAATACTAAAATCTATCTGCTCAGAGAATGCAAACACTAAAATATATCCAGATAAACTTTAAACTTTGCCTCAATAAAGATTGTATATATAAGTACACCTGGTAAAGAAAAAAACTTCGATTAAGCAAGCACTAACTCGCTAGGTTCCCACAGGGTGCATGACAGGAAGATTCCTAGTGTGGAGTTCGGTACATACATCATCGATCAATGTGTACATGGTGAGAAGCTAGCTTCCATGATAATGAAAGCGTCATTAGCTATAAAATCTTAAGTAAATGTTTACAGAAGAGATAATGGAAGAGAGAGTTTGCAAGTGCTTGTTGTACCGAACATGGACACCCTATGAGAGGTGAATGTTTGTATTGTATAGATTATAATCCACCACTCCATCGGTAAAATGGTAATTACATATCACTACAATCTCGCGCAAATAGTCCTTACAAACTATGTTATCGAGTTTGACTTGCCGCAAACTTCGTCATGCTTCATGCCATTTTTGCAAGTAAAAATAATGTATATATAGCACCTTTCATTTGCAAGTTAGACCATCTCCAACAACAGACAAAAAACGTAGCCCTGGCCAAAAATTTATCTTTTAGGTCAAAAACGGCTCCAATAGCAGATCAAGACCTACATGGCGACCAAATTTTTTTGGTCCTGGTCAAAGAAAATTGTTATATGAGTCATATATTTCGGTCTCCAACAGGCGACCAAAAACAAAAACCTCACCCACCGAAACCTTAACCGCCTGTTGTAATATGGTTTGCTAAAATTATATTCGTGTTTACACAATGCTCACAAACAATGAGTTCTTTTTTTAACACAACGGCAAAGCTTTGCCTTTACAGTGATTAAGAAGGGGAATGACCATCCATGGAACTTAAAAAATTGCTGGCGAAAAACCTAGAGTAAATACAACTCGAAGAATGAAAGCACACAAAGTGACTACTCCCCCAACATGAGAATATTCATTCTGCATCCGCCTCCACCAATTTATTGTTTAATCTTAAATCTTGGTGACCATAGTAGTGGCCCCAATAAGGACTCCATCCCTCTTGTTATAGGGGTTGCCCACCCATACCCGAAGGCATCATCCATCCTAACCAAAGCCGCTGGATCCAAAGTGCAGAAGTAGGTTTGACTAAGTCGAGGGTGCCAAAGTAGCCAAACTCCTTGGATGATAAACCATGGCCCGACTCACCTTCCACTTGTTGGCCGAATTCTTATCACTAGTTCAACACTTCAATAGAAACACCCAAGGGCGTGAGATGGTATATTGTTAGCGAGGTGACACCGACTTGACCAAGCCGTAGTGCCATATAATTTTCATTCCAATCCTTCAATTTAATCGACCACTTTGTCCTTAAGGTGTAGAATGATAGAACGTCACACACGAGTCGTGAATAGAGGAGACAGTGCAAGGGAACCACTAGATTGCCATCAAGGTGGAAGGCTTACCATTTGATTCGGACTACCATACATTTCTAATAGTTTGTGTATGGTTAAGGAAGCAAAGGTTTATTCGTTTACTTTGAGAGAACTGGTTACTATTGTGTTAAAAATGTATTTATATTATGAAACGGAGAGATTAACTTTTACGTTTGACTTAAAATATATATTCAAGTAAACTTTGCTAAGAATAATAAAAGAGAACTTTCCCAGCTATGCCAATTCAAAAATATATGGACGGTTATAAGGGAATAAAGCATATATAATTTGAACTTACACGCGCAAGTTTTTTTGAGTTATTCAAAACTGAAAAGGCTATACGCCTATACCTAGCATGCACGTTAGGCCTAAAGACCTTGCATGATCCAACAAACACAAAAATATCCACTTAATTACTAAGCTTAAAAAGTAGGTGCCTTATGCCTCGTGGCGAGGGTAAAGCAGTTAGGACTCACGGCGTATCTTATACTCTTATTTAATCAGAAAAAGTGTGTGTTGACAGTTCGTGTATCTCCTTTATTTAGCAGTTAGGCCAACTCTAACGCACGATCATGTTTTGTCCGGTTTTTGTTCACGAGCGTCTGTTTGCCCGTCGTTGCACCCAACGGCCCGATGCATTTGACAATAGCGTCTGGACTTTAAATTTGAATTCAAATCTAAAAAAACACATAAGCAATTTAAGTGATAATATATTACATTAATTAAGTCCAAAAGTCCCGCCTGAACTGTTCAATATCATTAACTTAAATTAAAAAATAATAATAAACTTAAACTAAAATGAAAACCCTCGATCGGCCATAGCCGCGGTCGTGGCCGTCTTCACTGCATGTCGTCACCTCCGTCTTCCTCGTCCGCGCTGCGGACGATGAAGGGTGGCGGCTGTCATAGGTAGGTGGGTGGCGACTACAATGGTTGCGGCGGTTGCACTGCAGGAGGCGGCGACGTCTGGGGCGGTGACCACATATCGTCCCTAACCCACACGGCGGGCCCTGACACCAACTCCGGCGTGGTGGGCAACGTCGTAGTCCACGTCCAGGACTGGCCCACCAACGTCGATTCCACCGCGGCTCCGCATCGTCCGACTCCTTCTCCTCGAGCTCAGGGATGGTGACGTTGCCGGCGGCCGACGATGCCATTTACACGTCAAGGCCGTCCCACTGGGCGCGCTCGGACTCGATCTCCAAGTCCTTCATCACCTTCCTCACCAGCTCCTCCTCCTCCTCTTCGGCCGTCATGGGTTGATGCGGTGGTGGCGGGGATCGCGACGGTGTACGCGCGCGCACGAGGTGTGCTCGAAGGACGAGCCCTTAACGCGCACCGGTGACGGGATTTGAGCACGGCCGGCAAAAAGTTTGTTGTTGCAGGTCGTGCTCGTCACGGAACCATGTGTCCCGAAGAGGGGAGTCCACGACGTACCTGGGGCGGCCGACGAGGTCAAGAGGCAGTCGGGCCCTGTGGTGGTTGATCTCGAGCAGACAAGCGCGTCCGCTCGCCGGAATGGGCGGCACTGGCACCCGATCCAGGCTCGGATGCCAGCCATTGGGGAGATGGGCATCAGACCACGACAACGGGGTGGAGGTGTCCAATTAGCACCGGCACATCTGGACCTTGACGTTGGGGCGGATCCACGGCGCAGCGGCGGGCAACGAAATGGAGAAGCCAATGCCGGCAAACGGCCCAGAAGATGATCCCACCTCACGGTCGTGCTTCCCCGACTTGCCGGGGATCCACTTCCACATGCCCATGGCTGGGCGGCGGCCGGCGGAGCGAGGGCGACGGGGGCTAGAGCATGTCTGACGAGAGGGGGCAGGAAGAGTGTGAAAGGTCACATCGATGGAAGTGCACTTGCCAGTCCACGACTTGCCATTAAAAAGGACGCATCAGGGGCGGCTGGGTGGCAGACATGCAGGCCCTCCACGCATACTGATAAAATGGGGCCGGTGGGAAGCAATTGCATGGCCACCATGCGGGCCCGAGGGCGGACGGCGAGATGATGCGTGTGCATCTGTCCAGTGTCCAGCTGGACATAGACCGAGCCCAAATTTGCATCGGGATTGGGTCAGGGCGGACGTCGGAATTGGGTCGGGGCAGACACGACTGGATTTGGGACTGCCCCTGCACGTTGGGCCGCAGTTTTATCCGTTCAACCCAAACAAATTGAAACGGATGAAATGAGGTCGTGTGTTGGAGTTGGCCTTAGCGCAGATAAGCAACCATCCTGTGTTCCATCCTCAGCATAAATCGATGCAACAAAACAAGGCGCCACCCTCAAAAAAAGAAAAAAAAACAAGGCACCATGCGCCTTCTTATATACTATCTCTAAATCAAAATCAAAAAACTTTTTTTTAGAACGAAGACGCACGATGCGTCCGGCTTTAAATTAATAAAGCCCACCACAGGCAGCATCCAACAAGGGAAACGAAGTTCGACAAGAAATAAAAGGGCCAACAGCCCAAAGTACGGTACATGCAACTGGCCTCAGCCTGATAGTCAAGGAAGCAAAATAAAGGGTCGAGGCGGCCAGCCCTAAAGCGCCACGAGCGAGGACTTAGCGACGGGCTTCAATCTGAATCACACGAATCAGCTCCATGGCCTCCATCATCCGATCTGCATCACGCAGTTTCCCCAACGGTGTCCATGTCTGGAGAAACAAATGGCATTTGAAAATAATATCAGCAGGGTGAGCAGGGAACTTATGTTCGATAGTCATCTTATTACGGGTGGTCCACAGAGACCAGCACAGCGCCCCAACGCATCGCCACAGCACGCGCCCAAAGCTACCTCTATGAGCGAGGAATAACCCACGTAGGTCCGAAGCCGATTGGGGATTTCAGTTTTGCGCAAAGGCCTCACGTACGGTACTCCAAGCAAATCGTGCTAGGTGACATTGAAAGAAGATGTGGTTCGCATCTTCGTGCGCTCCACAAAGCGCACAAGACCCATCCGAAGGGCCGTGTCGAATGGCAATGTTGTTAGACGAAGGGAGACGGTCTCGGAATAATTGCCAAAGGAACACTTAGATTTTTTAGAGGAATACACACTTTCCATAGCCCCCTAGCTATGTCAAGGGTCGGTCCCTCAGTCAGCTTGTTATAAAGCGATTGGACCGTGAACTTACCGGATCTCGAGAGGGACCAGGAGATCGTGTCGGCCTCAGGGCAGAGAGAAACGCCCTGCAAGGCAGTTAGGAGCCCTTCCCAACTAGACCGTTCGTGGGCGAGGAGAGGTCTTTTGAAAGCTATGGCAGGAGGGTTAGATCTAAGTGCGTCGGCCACCAAGATTTCAACGTCCGTAACTAGTTGGTAGATGTCAAAGTGGCTTTGCCATAAGGGTTCCGCCCCAAGCCAGTGGTCGAGCCAGAGTCTCGTGGATTTCCCGTTCTTAACGCAGAACTTGGCCCCAAGCGTGAAGGCCGGCTTAACCGCCTGAATCCCATTCCAGAAAGGCGATCCCTTCGCCTTTGAGGTGAGAAAGTTCCCATCGAGGAAGTATTGGCACGAAGAATGTCAGCCCAAAGCCCTTGTTCGTTCTGGGAGAGTTTCCAAATCCACTTGACAAGGAGAGCAACATTCATGAGTTTGGAGTTGAGGATCCCAAGGCCACCAAATTTCTTGGGGCGGCAAACCGCTGCCCACTTGATCAGGTGATACTTCTTTTTTGTCCCAGTTCCTTCCCAAAAGAACTTAGATCTAGGAGTGTCGAGCTTGGCGTGAACACCGTCAGCCAGCGGGAACATGCCCATGGTAAACAAGGGTAGGGAGGACAAACTAGAGTTCGTCAGGATCAGCCTAGCCGCAGATGAAAGGAATCTGCCGCGCCAGGGACTGACCCGGCTTGCAACCTTGCCATAAAGAGGTTCCCATTCGAGGATCGAAATGTGTTTGTCCAAAATGGGAAGTCCTAGGTACTTAATTGGGAAACTCCCTAGTTTGCAATTAAGTAGGTTGGCAATGCGGGAGGCGCTGGGATTGTCCATCCCAATGGCAATCACCTTGCTCTTTAGAAAATTAATCTTCAAGCCGGAAATGATCTCGAAAGCTAGGAGGATGAGCTTAATCGAGGCTATGCTATGGTCATCGGGCTCGAAGAGCAACAAAGTGTCGTCTGCATATTGTAAGTGGGTGATCCCTCCAGGGCACAAGTGAGGCACCACACCGCGGATATGCTCTGCGATCTTGGCCTTGTTCACCATGGCCGAAAGAGCGTCAGCAACAAAGTTGAAAATCAAGGGCGAAGAGGGGTCTCCTTGTCTGAGGCCCCGTTTGTTACGGAAGAAGTTCCCCACTTCTCCGTTGATAGCAATCGCAGTCTGACCCCCCGAGACCAGTTGCATAATGCGGTGAATAAAACCCGACTCGAATCCCTTCTGAGTCAGTACCTCACGAATGAACTCCCAGTTCACTCGGTCGTAGGCTTTCTCGAAATCGAGCTTAAAAAGCACGGCCGGCTGACGCGTGCGCTTAAGCTCGTGAACGATCTCTTGTAAAACTACCGGACCTTCTAGAATGTTACGACCTTTGAGAAAACCCGACTGGCTATGGTCGATCACACGTTGTGCTATCGGGGCAAGTCTCGTAGTGTAAGCTTTAGAGCATATTTTGAAAGGCACGTTAATAAGGGTGATGGGGCGGTATTGCTTGATCGAGTCCGCACCCTTGACTTTAGGGATGAGGCTAATGACACCAAAATTGAGGCGTGAAATGTCTATTGTGCCTAGCGCAAACCCATTGATAATGTCATAGAAAATGTCCTTGAGCGCCGGCCAAAACCGCCGGAAGAAAAGCACCGGCCAGCCGTCCGGCCCTGACGCGGTATCAGTCTTCATCGAGCCAAGCGCCCCATCGATCTCCCCCGTGAAGAAGGATAGGGCCAGGCCATCGTTCTCGGCTTGCGACGTGATTCTTCCCCCCAGAAGTCTGCACGGAGGCGCAGAGGCTTTTCTTCCGCTGTTCCCAACAGGTTTAGGAAGAAATCGTAAATGTGCCGCGAGATGTCGGCTTGACTGACTAGGAGCCCCTGGTCCGAATGCAATCTCAGGATCAAACATTTCCTCTTGCGGCCGTTGGCGAAGGCATGGAAATAGCCCGTGTTGGCATCCCCCTTGGTAATCCACTTGACGCCGCCCCTCCGGCGCCAATATTCCTCCTCTTCCCTGAGGATGGCAAGCACTTGGTTTTCGAGGGCGTAACGGTTAGCCCACTCTGCTTTCGAGAAGGAGCGGGAGTCGGCCTGGACGTCAAGTGCCTTGATTTCCTCGACAAGAGCTTCCCTAGCTCGTTTAGCTTCGCTGCCATGGTTAGCCCCCCACCCTCGAAGGAAACCACGCAGTGTCCCGGCCGCATTCACCCACGTGTCCAGAGGGCCTCTGGAGCGCCCAGCCACAGCTCTAGCTTGTTCCCAACGCGCAAGGAGCATAGGAATGAAACCCTATATACCTCGAACCACCCTGTTTCGAAGTAGAAGCGTGGGCTACGCTTGATCCTATCCTCCCCAGAGACCAGGATCAAAGGAACATGATCTGAACCAATGCGTGTTTCAGCGACCAGCGTGCACATGGGAAAGATCATCTCCCAGTCAGGCGTAGCGAAAACACGATCCAGAACGCTCCTCACCGGGTTGAGTTGTTTGTTAGTCCACGTGTATCTAGCCCCAGTCCTAGCAATTTCCCGAAGAGCGCAAGCCGCAATGGCATTATTGAAAAGGGAAACCCTAGGCCAGTCAATGTTGCGGTTATTTTTGTCCGCGGCAGAGCGGATAAGGTCGAAATCACCCCCAAGAACAATGGGGATGTTAGCGGCTTGCTTGGCCCCGACCAAGACTTGAATTTCACCTAGAAAATCGACCGCGCGAGAGTGGTCGGCCGGCCCGTAAACGCAAACGATCACCCAGGAGGCGAGAGAGACTCTATGTTTAACGGTGACTGAAATGAAAAATAACCCGCATCCCAGGTTACAACATCACATACATCAGAATTACATCCCAGAAGAAGACCGCCCGAATGGCCATCGGAAGGGACCCAGCCCCACACGAAGCGGTGAAGAGGGTCATAGGCCGCCAGATCGCGATACGAAAAGTCCGCTTTGATCGTTTCTTGTAGAGCTACAACGTCAATTCTCTCGCGCGCGATATACTCCCTAAGTTACGTGCGACGACCCGAGTGCCCGCAACCTCTGATGTTCCAAAAGATGTAGCGCATCAGATGATACGATTGCGGAGGCGAACCCCTCTGGAGGTCACCGGTTTTGCCACTCGCTTCTTAGCCTGGGCGCGGCTTGGCGACGGGGCTGTGGCAACCTCCCCGGTTGCGGCAGCCCCCTCGGACAGGACAAGCGTGGCGGGATTACCCAGGGTCTCTGAGTGAGAAGAGGCCGCCAACGCCGATGTTTCAGCCTCCCTGGCCTTGGCCGCGGCAGCGGCCTCTGCCAAAGCCGCTTGGGCCTCCTCACGAGCACGAATAAGGGACACAAGCTCGCCACGATCCGATCCTAAATCGAAACCGGTGTCGTCTAGGATAGATACTAGTTGCGGATCGGAAAACGCGTTCAGAATTTTAAAGGAGGGGGGTGGGTTACCTGAAATCTCCAAGTTATTGTCCGCCATGCGAAGCTGAGCACTCTCCAAGGAAGATAATTCACCCAGCGCCGCCTTGGCCCGGGCATTGGGTGCCCGCTGGGGGACCGGGGATGTCCGAGAGCGCCGTGCCTTGGATGTCGTGCCCTCGGAGCCCAGCGCAGCCTGAAGGTCCACGCACGCTGGCGCCACCGGCGAAGGAAGCGCCAAGGTGGCTTGCTTGACAGGAGGCTTCCGACCAGCCATCTTCTAAAATCAAAAACCTTAATCTAGAGAAGATCGGATTCTTGCTTCCCCCGCAAGTACCCAGGGATGCACTAGAAAAAAATAATGCAGCCAAATAACTGTGGAGATTCTGCTCTGTGCGCCCGTACAAATAATCATGCATCATGTAGTGCTAAATTAAGCCGGCAAAAGAATTTGCAATGAGTGGGTTAGGCGTATAGCAGCATACTGACCCTTCCGAAAGAGTATAGCAACACGAACTGAACATTGCTAGATTTTTTGTGGAGCAATCTGTCCAGCCACATTCAAGTTCTAGATTTGACATGCATAGTTGTATCTTTCTGGATTTATTTCAATCTCTTCAGTGCTATTCTTTCAACGGAATGGTGTGTTGGTCAACTATAAGGTATCTGTGTTCATTTCGTCAATTTGAAAAAGTTCATTATATGTGGATTCATTTCCTCAAAGGTGCTCGTAGTGGTAGGGTTTATGTGTGTGTGTAGGTATGCATTTGTACCATATTTCCAAAGAAAATAGAGTAAGCAATAGCGCAAATGCACGCATGCAAAAAAAATATTCCTTCTTTTAAAAAAAAATTGAAGAGATATTTATTTTATCAGTCTAATCTTTACCTAATAATAAAGCATGAATGGCTTATGTCCGTCCATCGCACCTTTTTGCAAAAAAAAGACTTTACAATTTGTCGAAATCAACCCGCAGGCCACATTTTAGTCACAGCCTAACCGTTTTTTTTTTGCATTTTCTTGTAAAACCCCATGTCGTTTCAGGTAATCAACCCGCTGTCCATATTTAAGTCCTACCAATCATTTTTTCTGCATTTTAATAGAAAACCCCTTGATTTTTTGGTTAACCAATTCGCAGTTTATTTAAAACTAATGCTTTTTAGAATCATTCATTTCTTTTAAACCGTAACTTCGATTTTAACATGTTATATATGAAATTTGATTAGAAAATATGTAAAATCTAAATATGATGTCATTTTTAGTTGTTACATATTTCTAAAATATTATTTTGGTGCAAACTTAATCTATAGTGCATGGTCTGTTTTTCTTTCGTGCCGGCGTCGATATGAATTGTAAATAAACACCCATTAAAACCAGATTGAGAGGAAAGAAAACCTCGACAACCACTTATGCACACCTCTGGAAAACCTCTCAGAGAAAAATAACATATTTCTCATCTTATTCCGAGCGATTGCGAGCGCGCGCATGAGAGAGAGAGAGAGAGAGAGAGAGAGAAGACTTAGGTCTAACCACATTCAAACGTGTTTTCGTTGTGTGAGCACTGAGGCCACCATCGGCAACACAAATGTGATACCATGTTGAAATAAAAGACATGGACCTATTAGGGTCTTGAGTCATGGTTATTGGTCTAAGGGCCCTCTCAATATTCCATCTTGTACAGGTACTAAGGCTGCCATGTAGGTAAAAATCTGACGTGGCAAGGTAATTAAGAGAAGAGAGATGAGTGTGGTGACTCAAGAAAAAAAAACGATACCAAGCGAGAGAACATAGGCAAAACACTTAAATGGAAGAAGTGCACCAATGCATGAAGAACTTTACTTGCAAAATCATTAAATGAAGGATGCTTAGCGCCAACAAGTTAAGCACTTATGCATTGAAGACTTCAATTGCTAAAGTTTTTAATGTGCCATGAGCACCCATGCATGGAAAGTAGCCTAAGAGCGTGTGTTATTTTCTTTCTCTTTACAACGTACAGGTTCTTTTGCTAGTATACAAAAAATATCTCATTGGAAATTGTATGTGGGGAAGACACGAAATAACAGTAGATTAAACTTTAGGCTCGTCATAACCAGATTTCTGTGATGAACTACTTTAGAATCGCAAACATGCTTATGTGGCGGACAATTAAAGAAGAGAGAGATTGTTATAGTAATATAGGTAGATACCGTAACATAATAAATGTGGTGTTACTATGTGTCATGCATGGCAATAAATGAGACCACCTATAATACTAATCTATGATACTATGCACTATAAAGATAGTAACATAGACTAGTAACATACACTACCTTTATCCCAAAATATAAGAACGTTTTTGATACCATGCTAGTGTAAAAAAACGTTCTTATATTTTGGGACGGAGGGAGTACATGTTACTAGTCTAAGTTACTCCCCACTATGACCAGCCTTATAGATTTTGTTAACATTTAATTCATCAGCCTACACAAACTGCGAGGTCATCGAAAATGTTTATTTGAACCGACCTGGGCCAGCCATATATCGTGTATCCCGTACTTATTCATCCGTTACGAAAAGCTACCTTTTATTTTATTTTTCACAAGAAAAACATTAACTTTCTGTTTTGTAATCATATCGATCCCAATGTTGATCACGTATAGTATTATGCTTTTCTCCCACTACGACATCATTATGGTTTCAGATAATCACAAGAGGGATTAGGGAGCACTTGTTAGTACGAGAAAATATTTGTTCCATGGCCCCTTACTGCTTTGGTGCATTGAAACCCTCCAACGTCGCTCAAAGAGAATAAGGAGAAAGTAAGTTTATGGACCCTCCTTACTGCTTTGATTCATTGCAACCATCCATCCAGCATCACCAGAAAGTGCTGACAAATTCTTTTGCTCAGCGCAAGGATATGAAGTTGAACTTTCGTGTTGTTCTTTGTCCTTATTTTCTTGTTTAGTGACGGCCTAGTTTCTCCTATAGACCGGGCCTCTGATGTAATTCCTGTTAGAAACTCAATATTGACTTATATATGCTGAAGGTTTCTGTCAAAAAAGTGCTCTGGAGGCTGAGCAATGTCAAAGTCATACTTGTAGGAGAATAAACAGGTCATACCAGTACCTCCTTTAGGGCATCTTCAACATTGACCTACAAATTTGCTCCGACATCTGTCCGCGGACAAGGGGGCTAGTCCACGGACACTGATGCTGGACACCGTCATCCAACGTTGCCCGCATACATTTCTACCACTGTTGGAAAAGCGGACGAAATTCATGCAAATACGGTTGATTTCATCTAAACCGGATGAAGTTCATTTAAACAAGGAGAGTTTTTACATAAAACTAGACGATATTTTATCTGGTGAACTAAAAACCTTAAAACAACCTAACTCTACACTACCCTATACTTGACGGTGACCTCGTAGGCCATGCCGGGCTGGCCAGCGGCTCCTCGGTCATCGTCGCCGGAGCCATTGTCGGAGTCGTCGGAGTCGTCGTCATGCTTTGGGCAGCGGAAGGGGGCGGCGTCGCAGCAGGGCTTCCCGGCAGTCGCCTGGTGCTCACCGATGATCCTCTCATGTTCCTCCTGTGCCATGCACAGTGCGGCCGTGGGCCACCGACGACGTGGGCGGGGGGAGAGGGTGGCGGGCTTTGGAGGAGGCGGCATTGGCGGAGGCGATCTCGCTGAGAGACCACTCTTCACCGTACTTGGCCATCTCCCAGCCCAGGCATCGGAGACGGCGCTTGCTCGTCTCTGCTATCGTCATGGAGCAGTCCATGGCCAGGCGTACGCCACCTCCGGGTTCATCGTGATATCTGGCGGCGGGACGTCGGAGTCCGCGAACTCCCATCGGTGCATTGCGATGCGCCTATTCCGCCAGCACTGCTCCATGTCGGCGAACTCCTGTGCCGTTAGGGCGCTCACGGAGTTGTCATCGCTGCTGCCGCCGCCGAGGTAGTGCCGAAGGCGACTACGCGCCTTCGCGGCAACCGCATTGTACACGGGCGGCGGCGAGCGGCGCTCCTCCTTGACGCGTTGGGGCGGCGGGGAGACCTGCTCCTTCTTCACGTGTCGGGTGGCAGCGAGAGGGGCTCCTCCTTCACGTGGTGTCCGGTTTGGACAGCGTCGTTGCACGGCGGAGAATGCAGTGGGGATGAGGGCTCTGGCTTAATCGAGAGGAGTGTCCCCAGTGGCGCCACCGGGGCATTCAGGTGGAGGAAGGAGTGACGGAGTGTCAGCTCCATCTGCTAGTCGTACTCATCATCTGTGGCGGCGTACACGTCGGCCTGCGCCGCCAGCCTGAACTGTTGTTATGGTGGCTGGGCCTCCTTGTCGTCGAAGGAGATGACGATCTCCGCCTTCGTCGAGGAGCCGTCTGCCGATGAGGACGATGGCCCTGGAATTCGAGGGCGGCGTCGCCAAGATCCTCCGGAGCCCGTCCCAGAACCATCGTCTGCCAGCGCCGAGGCCCATGACTTGCCTGTCGCCGGAGTTGTGGATGAATAGGGGCATGCAGGGGATGAGGAGGAAGAACGGAGAGATGGTGATGTGGGCAGCGTTGGAGCGTGGCTTAAATAGCCGTGGCTAGGCCATGCGAAGGGCCGGTCAGTTGCTTTAATGTAGTGCAACGGCCGGAGTTGGTTCCTCGAGAAGCTGCATCCGCATTGAAGTGGTGGCTCTCGAGAGGTCACGTCAATCAGTGCCGCCATCCCGTTCGGTCAGATCGCGACATCAATGTTGGCTGTTGTGTGCTTTGGGCCGACATTGATGCGATGCGGGAAGTGGCGCGTGCATCTGAATGAAGGTGCGGGAGAGGCGGGTGGGGTTGTTGGGTGAGCTAGGGCGGTCAGATGCGGGCGTGGCATTGGTCCTGACGCCCGCAAAGGCCCCCCCAGTGTGTCTCCGGTTTGCGAGAAAAAACACGTCTGGACCGCTTGGTGGACCGATACAAGTTTGTGTTGGATGGCACAACACGTCGAGACAGCGTGGTCCGGACGTATGCGGACAGTTTCGGGGTTGGCGTTGGAGATGCCCTTAATGATTTACTAAGAGTATATTTTTACCTCTAAACTAAAACAATTCTGACAAGCTTGACATTCAAAATCGTACCCCCCCTCTTCCATTTTACAAGTCATCAACGCTCTACATCATGAATTTGACTAATGAAATATGAGTTATATGTCTCATGAAGTATACTGCTAAATTCGTATTCGAAAGAAGTATCTAATGTATATTTTTGGTGATACATAATTCGTATTGTGTTGGTCAAACTGACAGAAGGGGCGCAAAGAAGTATCTAAAGTATAACCCTAAGTTCGCATTCGAAAGAAGAATCTAATGTATATCTTTTGTGATACATAACTCGTATTGTGTAAATTGATAGAAGGGACGCAAAGAAGTATCTAATGTAGAGAAGGGAAGCAAAGAACATCACTCTTACATCGCTAGGTTGTTGGTCATGACACAAGGCATCGGGATGCCCATCCATCTTGAAATTGCTAGGTGCCACTAGCCTGATATTACGTCGGCACGCCTCCTCCTCACCAAGGTGTTAGGGTAGCTCTCGGGTCGTATCTGTCAAGCATCGATGACCGCCAAGGTGGCCCATTGCCCCCCTCGCTTTCCCTTATTCCCCATCTTGGATGGGTTTGTTTAGTCCTCTTCCTCCTCCTCCCCGACCGCATCCACGTTCATGGTCATGTCCTCCTTCATAGGGAGATTTGGCTGCTCCTCTGGCATGACTGGCACCGACGATGAAGGTGGCGGATATGAGGGGGAGGGAATGAGGTAGGTGATGGAGGAAAGCGCCATGAACGAAGAAGCAAGAGCGCCAGAAGACTTGGACACCAGTGAGGTGTGCTAGAAGAACTTGCGATGCTCTTCATAGTTATGTGGACCCTTCTAGGAAAGGGAAGCATGAGGAAGGATACTGGAGTGTCAGACATCAGGACATGACATATCGAGACTGTAGCACGACAAACTATGCATGTGGCGCCTCAGTTCCACAACTCACTAACTGTGTCATGATGGCCTTACATAGGGAACCAGCATGAATCCAAGCCATGCACATTTCACCTTCAAAGGCTCGCCTATTGGAGGGACGAAGACCATGGGAATCTTTTTCCATGATCCTCTGTCAAATGTTGCCTCCATTGTCCAACTGCTGAAGTTCCTTCTCGGGCAGCTCCCGCTAAGTGTAATGGGGCCAGACAACTCTCGCATAACCCCTCCAACAGGACGGTTGCGCGACACTTGAGGGCTAATTATGAGGGTTTGACACACTGACGGGCTAAACCCACTCCAAAGAAGAGGGGTATATTATATCTCAGTCCCGAAGATATGCAATAGGCAAAGAAATCTATGAAGGAAAAAGGTATTAAAGCTGAGGATGTTAAAAATTTACCTCCTATTGAAGAAATACATGAGCTTAATACACCACCATTGCCTAAGGTGGTAGAGGTAAATTCCCTTATGAAGTTCAATGATAATGATAATCCTCACCATATGCATCCTAGTCAATGCCCTTATGAGTTTGAAAACTACATTAGAAAACAAGACCACTTCAATGCAAATGTTATGAAACAATTGAAATATAATTATGATATGATTGCTCGCTTGAGTGACTTGTTATTTAGAATCTCAAATGATGTTAGAGGTGTTGGAAAACATGCTTCTATGGTACAAACCCAGTTAGAACAAGTTGCTAAATCTCAAAGAGAATTACTTGATGAAATGAAGCATAATATGCATGACTTTGCTGTTAGAGTTGCAACTAGAGGAGGTAAAATGACTCAGGAACCACTTTATCCCGAGGGACACCCTAATAGAATTGAACAAGATTCAGAAAGAAACAACACTAGTGTGCCTAGTCCTTCTAAAAAATAAAAATAAAAATGATAGGACTTTGCACACTTCTAGTGAACCAGAATAGAAAAACCTCCTGATAAAGATAATGAAACTTCTATCTCTGATGCTGAAACTCAATCTGGTAATGAACATCCACCTAGTGATAATGAAAAATATAATGATGAGGTTCATTAAGACTCTCAAACAAACAATGATAAAGAACCAGACAATGATGTTGAGATAGAACCACCTGTTGATCTTGATAACCCACAACCTAAGAATAAAAGGTATGATAAAAGAGACTTCATTGCTAGAAAACACGGTAAAGAAAGAGAACCGTGGGTTGAAAATCTATGCCTTTTCCACCCAAGTCAACCAAAAAGAAAGATGATGAAAAATTTGAACGCTTTGCTGAAATGCTGAGGCCAGTCTTTTTGTGTACTCGCTTGACTGATATCTTGAAAATGCCTCCTTATGCAAAGTATATAAAAGACATCATCACAAGTAAGATAAAAATACCGGAAGCTGAAATCTCCACTATGCTTGCTAATTACACTTTCAAAGATGGAGTACCTAAAAAACTTGGAGATCCGGGAATACCAACTATACCTTGCTCTATCAAAAAGAATTATGTGAAAACTGCTTTGTGTGATTTAGGAGCTGGTGTTAGTGTTATGCCTTTCTCTTTATATAAAAGATTTGACTTGAATAAACTCACACCTACTGAAATATCTTTGCAAATGGCTGAAAAATTAAATGCCATACCTATCAGTATCTGTGAGGATGTGCCCGTTGTTGTTGCTAATGTTACTATATTGACTGATTTTGTTATACTTGAGATGCCCGAGGACGACAACATGTTGATTATCCTTGGTAGACCCTTCTTGAATACTGCAGGGGCTGTTATTGATTGCAATAAAAGCAAGGTCACTTTTCATATCAATGGTAATGAGCATACGGTGCACTTTTCGAAGAAACAATTCCAAGTGAATGGTATTAATGTTATTGAAAAATCTCCAACAATCACTATTGCAAATTTTCAAATACCTCTACCTACTGTCAAAAAGAAATATGAAATGCTTATTGTTGGGGAAATGAATATCCCCATTGAGATAACTTAGTGATTTACGAAATTTCTTCGGTTTCATGCTAATCGAAAGTGGTTGTTACTAAGACTTGATCAACCTTATTAATGAATCATTTTTGAACGGTATGAAGTTGATGAATTTAGTAAGCACTACCTTCTATCCCCACTTTTTGTTTTTTGTTTTTACTAGTTAAATAAAAGAAAATGCCATGTTTTGTTTGTTTTCTGAATTTTTTGTGCAATAAAAAATGACCCAAAAATAAAAGTTCTCAGAATGCCCTGAAAATTTTATATGATTTTTTTTCTAAACATTTAAGAATTTTTGGTGCAAGTAATACCAGAGGGAGGTGCACCAGGTGGGCACAACCCACGTGGGCGCTCCAGGACCCCCAGGCGCGCCCTGATGGGTTGTGGTCCCCACGTGGCCCCCCTCACTTATCACTTTAGCCCACATCATCACTCACCTCCAGAAAAAATCCACATTGCTTTCTCTCCCGTGTTCTTGAGCTCAAACCCGCGGATTACGATCTCTTTGCTCGAAGCTCCGTTTCCGAAACTGTTTCGGGGGATTGTTGCTTGGTATGTGACTCCACCATTTGTCCAATTAGTTTTTGTTTAAGTGGTTTATACTTTAAATAATTAGTTACTCTTGGTGCTATTGTAGATGTGCTTGCATGTTGAATTCTTATTGTTCTAAGTAGTTTGAATGCTTGCTATGGGCTCTATGTATCCCTATGAGTAGTTGCTATCAATTTTGTAAAGTTTTGTTGAGAAAAATTTATGAACTAAAAATTCAGATTTTTGTTCATAGGAAAAATTGTATGCGGATATGAATATCTTCAGGAAGTTTGGCTCAAAGAAGAACTCCAAGGGTGTTATTGGGGAGTCCTCTGACAATGATCTCCATCCTCGGAGGTTGGCGGAGGTACGGTCGTGAGAATGGCCGCACATCCCGTTCCTGCAAGAGGCTGGAATTCATGAGGAGTTCATGCAATTCATTTCCAATGTCGGTCTCACCAACTTCATCGCAGATGAGTGTGACCAGCACCAAATCCTCACGAACATCTTTGTTCAAAGTTTTACTTTCTTGCCTGGAAATAGTTCTCCTGAAGTGAGATTTGATTTATATGCTGAAAACCATCAGATACCACTTACTGAATTTTGTGACATATGCATGATCCCGTCTGATGGGAGCTTGGCTGAGCCTAGGCTGGCAGAGTTTGAGGATTTTTGTCGCACTTTGACAGTGGGTGATGAAAGAAGAGTGTCGGCCATCATTGTCGCTGGCTTACATTTTCCTATTGTTCGTTACATTGCACTCTTTATTACCAAATGCTTGCTTGCTAGGGAGAAGGTGGGTGCACTTAGTTCACCGAACCTTGCTGTTTTACGTCGTGCACTTGAGGGCGACAACACATATAGCTTGGGAGCTACCGTGGCTCGTCGCCTGCACCTTAATAAATCCCAGGGTAAAATACATGGTGGGATTGTTGCTACTCATTTGGTGGCTCACTTCGAGGTTGAGATACGCCCTCATGATTACCCTCTGACTAGGGTTTACCTAGACCGAGCAGCCATGGATCACCATCACTTTCTTGCACATGATCGTCCTGATATTGCCATTCCTTATAACCTGGTCTATAGCGTTAGAACTCATGATGTTATCCCCTTGACTACACCTGCTTTGTTTGATTCTGTTGCCAGGGGCAGATATAGGATTATGCCTGATCATTGCCTACTGGAATGCTCATGCTGCTGCAGAGGCTGCATAGGTACCTCAGCAGTGGGATGAGTGGATGCCCACTCCTCAGGATCCCTACTACCCCCAGGCTACTGATCGACTAACAACTTAGGCCAAAAGCCTAAGCTTGGGGGAGCACGTGTTTCTCACCGACATTACATTCATGTTCACTTATTTCATTTGTCGGTGTTCACACTTTTTCATTGTATCATCCATGCTTAGATTTATTTTCTTGCTTTCTTCTTGTGTGTTTGAAAAACTTTAGAAAAAACAAAAAAAATAGTTGTAGTAATTTACTTTCTATGCATGCTTAGTAGTAGTATTAAAAAGAAAACCCAAAAAGATTTCCTTGTTCTTCTTTTGTTTGTTGGGAGCTTTCCCATGTAAATAGTTTTTCTCGTTTTTACTTTCTATTTTGCTTGTTGAAGAAAACCAAAAACTCCAAAAAATAATCAGTGTGTTTCTCTGAATTTCTTTTCTTTTTGTTCGAGTTGTACCGAGGAGAAGACCGCGATGAAAATGTTTAGTGGCTCTCATATGAATAACTGTTGAACTAATAAAGAGCCAATTTTACCTTGTCTTCTCATGTTGAATAAAATGTTTGCAGATTCCATCTTAGTCCACGGCACTCTTGCACTGTTATTATTTTCATATCATTTGGTTGTGCAAGTGAAAGGCAATAATGACGATATTCGATGAATTGGCCATGGAAGAGAGAAACTGGTATGAACTCGACTTTTTTTGTTTGTGTAAATATGTTTAACCTAGTATCCAGACTTCAGCCCATTATGATTAAACATGTTTTCAATGACAATTAGAGATTATAGTTTCTCATGCCATGCATAAGTAGCTGGGAGTTAATAATGATTTATCTTGGATATCAGCATAGCGTTAAAATGATTGTGATGTAGTATGATGATATGGTATCCTCCTCTGAATGTTCGAGTGGCTTGACTTAGTACATGTTCATGCATGTAGTTGAATCAAAACCAACATAGCCTCTATAATATTTATGTTCATGGTGTTCATATCCTACTCATGCTAGTGTCCAATATTACTTATGATAATGCATGGTTATGATCGTTGTTGCTCTCTAGCTGGCCGCTTCTCAATCTTAATTGCTAGCCTTCGCCTGTACTAAGTGGGAATTTTGCTTGTACATCAAAAACCTTAAACCCAAAGTTATTCCAGATGAGTCCACCATACCTACCTATATGCGGTATTACCCTGCCGTCCTAAGTAAATTTGCATGTGCCACTTCTAAAAACTTCTAAAAAATTATCATTTTTGTGTGCCTGGATCGTTCATGGAACGACATGAGGTGGTCGATATCTTCCGTGTTAAGCGGGTTATCCTCCGGTCGAGTATTTATTCACTCGCCATCGCGCGAGGAAATGGGCGGTAATAGGGATTCCCAGTCCCGAACTAAAAATGGATATAATTAAACAAAACTCCCCCGGGACTGTTGTTGGTTTGGACGGCACCCGTTGTTTCATACGGGCCGTGGAATGTGATTGTTGGTGGAGGGGGAGTAAACCTTTACTTTTATCACTTGGGAACCGCCACTAGCGTGCTTAGCATGGAAGATGTTGATAACTGATGGTCATGAAGTGAATGAGAAGGGTGCATGTCTCAAAATATCATTTATCTCTGTTTCAAAAATTGAGCTTTGGCACCTCTGCAAATCACTGCTTCCCTCTGCGAAGGGACTTTCTATTTACTTTTATGTTGTGTCATCACCTTCTAAAAACAAGCGCCAGAAACTGAGTAGAGCACAACTGTCAAGATTTATGCATTGTGTGTAGCTAATGTTGGGTGCATCATGACTAGATCTTTTCTACCATGAATTACAATGTTTAGTCGCTGCTTGAACTTTAGAGGTGCTCTGCATTTATGTTTTGCGATCTCAGAAAGGGCTAGCGAGATATCACTATTGTCATATTATATCATGGTTGTTTTGACAACATGTTGTTGTTTGAGATATCTTATTATTGCTCGCTAGCTGATTATGTCATTGATACGAGTCATTATAATCTTTAAGAGTTATTGTTGACATGGTAAGTTATAATGTTGGCTGAAAACGTGGGTGTTGTTTAAGCTTATTTATGCAAACAAGCGCAAAAGAGTTCATAAAAGTTTTTCTTTCTCTCTTTCAGTTTATCAAGTGAATTGCTTGAGGACAAGCAAAGGTTTAAGCTTGGGGGATTTGATACGTCTCCAACGTATCTACTTTTTCTCATGCTTTTCCTCTTGTTTTGGACTATAATTTGCATGATTTGGATGAAACTAACCCCGGACTGACGCTGTTTTCAGCAGAACTACCATGGTGTTGTTTTTGTGCAGAAATGAAAGTTCTCGGAATGGAACGAAACTTTGCGAGGATTTTTTATATCAATATAAGAAATTTTTGGAGCCAAGACCCACCAAAGAGGGGGCCCTAGGTGGGCACAACCCACCAGAGTGCGCCCCCCTCTCCTGGCGCCCAGGTGGGTTGTACCCACCTGGTGGCCCCACTGACGACCCCCTTGATACTATAAAATCACATATTTCCAGAAAAAAATCAGGGAGAAAGAATTATCATGATCCACAAAACGGAGCCGCTGACAAGCCCTGTTCTTCCTCGGGAGGGCAGATTTGGAGTCCGTTTGTGGCTCCGGAGAGGGGGATCTTCATTCTTCGTCATCACCAACCCTTCTCCATTGCCAATTCTATGATGCTCCCCACCGGGAGTGAGTAATTCCTTCGTAGGCTCGCTGGTCGGTGAGGAGTTGGATGTGATTCATTATGTAATCGAGTTAATTTTGTTAGGGCCTGATCCCTAGTGTCGGTGTACAAAAAGGGGGGGTACACTTTTTGTACCCCTATAACTGTGCACGGGCAGTCTGAGCCACGAGCACCGCCACACCAAGCATGGCAAGGGAGGTACGCCAAGGTAAGGCCGAAGCTGAAGGGAAGCAGAACGACGCCAAGACCATAAAGGGCAAAGGGGACAGAGCAGACCCCCCCGGCAAGATCCTTGCTGAGGGGCAGCTCTAGTTAACCCGGCAAGACCCTTGCCGTGGCAGCTCGCCCCACACCTACGGAGCAAAGTCACCCTCGAGTCCACTGCCCCCATGGGGCAAGGATTCGGGAGACATCCCCGTGGTGGCATGCAGATCTTTGTGAAGGCATTCAAGATCAGATACCCACTTCAGAAGATGATGATCCTGTTGGGAAACATAGTAATTTCAAAAAAAATCCTACGCACACGCAAGATCATGGTGATGCATAGCAACGTGGTGTCTCAGCATGAAGAACTTTCACAACGGTGCATACTCAGGGAGAACACTTATGCCTTGATAATTTAGTGAGAGATCATCTTATAAAGCTACCGTCGAACTAAGCAAAATAAGATGAATAAAAGATAAACATCACATGCAATCATAATATGTGACATGATATGGCCATCATCATCTTGTGCCTTTGATCTCCATCTCCAAAGCATCGTCATGATCTCCATCGTCACCGGCATGACACCATGATCTCCATCATCTTGATCTATATCAATGTGTCGTCACATGGTCGTCTCGCCAACAATTGCTCTTGCAACTATTGCTATCGCATAGCGATAAAATAAAGCAATTATTTGGCGCTTGCATCTTATGCAATAGACAGACAACCATAAGGCTTTTGCAAGTTGCCGATAACTTCAACAAAACATGATCATCTCATACAAGAACTTATATCTCATCATGTTTTGACCATATCACATCACAACATGCCCTGCAAAAACAAGTTAGACGTCCTCTACTTTGTTTGTTGCAAGTTTTACGTGGCTGCTACGGGCTTAAGCAAGAACCAATCTTACCTACATCAAAACCACAACGATAGTTTGTCAAGTTGGTGCTGTTTTAACCTTCGCAAGGACCGGGAGTAGCCACACTCGGTTCAACTAAAGTTGGAGAAACAGACACCCGCCAGCCACCTGTGTGCAAAGCACGTCGGTAGAACCAGTCTCGCGTAAGCGTACGCGTAATGTCGGTCCGGGCCGCTTCATCCAACAATGTCGCCGAACCAAAGTATGACATGCTGGTAAGCAGTATGACTTATATCGCCCACAACTCACTTGTGTTCTACTTGAGCATATAACATCAACACATAAAACCTAGGCTCGGATGCCACTGTTGGGAAACGTAGTAATTTCAAAAAAATTCCTACGCACACGCAAGATCATGGTGATGCATAGCAACGAGAGGGGAGAGTGTTGTCTACGTACCCTCGTAGACCGAAGCGGAAGCGTTGACACAACGTAGAGAAAGTAGTCATACGTCTTCCCGGTTCAACCGATCCAAGCACCGTTACTCCGGCACCTCCGAGTTCTTGGCACATGTTCAGCTCGATGACACTCCCCGGGCTCCGATCCAGCAAAGCTTCGGGGAGGAGTTCCGTCAGCACAACGAAGTGGTGACGACCTTGATGTTCAACCGTTGCAGGGCTTCACCTAAGCACCGCTACAATATGACCGAGGTGGAATATGGTGGAGGGGGGCACCGCACACGGCTAAGGAACGATCACGAAGATCAACTTGTGTGTCCTAGGGTGCCCCCTGCCCCCGTATATAAAGGAGCCAGGGGGAGGGGGCGGCCAGCCAAGGAGGGCACGCCAAGGGGGAGTCCTACTCCTACCGGGAGTAGGACTCCCTTCTTTCCTAGTTGGAGAAGGAGAAGGGGGGAAAGAGGAGGAAGAGGGAAAGGAAAGGGGGGGCGCCGCCCCCCTCTCCTTGTCCTATTCGGACCAGGGAGGGGAGGGGCGCGCGGCCACCTCTTGCCTCCTTTCCTCTTCTCCCTTAGGGCCCATGTAGGCCCAATAACCCCCCGGGGGGTTCCGGTAACCCCCGGTACTCCGGTAAAATCCTGATTTCACCTGGAATGATTCCGATATCCAAATATAGGCTTCCAATATATCAATCTTTATGTCTCGACCATTTTGAGACTCCTCGTCATGTCCATGATCACATCCGGGACTCCGAACAACCTTCGGTACATCAAAATACATAAACTCATAATGAAACTGTCATCGTAACGTTAAGTGTGCGTACCCTACGGTTCGAGAACAATGTAGACATGACCGACACACGTCTCCGATCAATAACCAATAGCGGAACCTGGATGCTCATATTGGTTCCTACATATTCTACGAAGATCTTTATCGGTCAGACCGCATAACAACATACATGTTCCCTTTGTCATCGGTATGTTACTTGCCCGAGATTCGATCATCGGTATCTCAATACCTAGTTCAATCTCGTTACCGGCAAGTCTCTTTACTCGTTTCGTAATACATCATCTCACACCTAACTCATTAGTTGCAATGCTTGCAAGGCTTATGTGATGTGTATTACCGAGAGGGCCCAGAGATACCTCTCCGACAATCTGAGTGACAAATCCTAATCTTGAAATACGCCAACCCAACATGTACCTTTGGAGACACCTGTAGAGCTCCTTTATAATCACCCAGTTACGTTGTGACGTTTGGTAGCACACAAAGTGTTCCTCCGGCAAACGGGAGTTGCATAATCTCATAGTCATAGGAACATGTATAAGTCATGAAGAAAGCAATAGCAACATACTAAACGGTCGGGTGCTAAGCTAATGGAATGGGTCATGTCAATCAGATCATTCACCTAATGATGTGATCCCGTTAATCAAATAACAACTCTTTGTCCATGGTTAGGAAACATAACCATCTTTGATTAACGAGCTAGTCAAGTAGAGGCATACTAGTGACACTCTGTTTGTCTATGTATTCACACATGTATTATGTTTCCGGTTAATACAATGCTAGCATGAATAATAAACATTTATCATGAAATAAGGAAATAAATAATAACTTTATTATTGCCTCTAGGGCATATTTCCTTTAGTCTCCCACTTGCACTAGAGTCAATAATCTAGTTCATATCACCATGTGATTAACACCCATAGTTCACATCGTCATGTGACCAACATCCAAAGGGTTTACTAGAGTCAATAATCTAGTTCACATCGCTATGTGATTAACACCCAAAGTGTACTAAGGTGTGTTCATGTTTTGCCTATGAGTGAAGTTTAGTCAACGGGTCTGCCATATTCAGATCCGTATGTATTTTGCAAATTTCTATGTCAACAATGCTCTGCACGGAGCTACTCTAGCTAATTGCTCCCACTTTCAATATGTATCCAGATTGAGACTTAGAGTCATCTAGACCAGTGTCAAAATTGGCATCGACGTAACCCTTTACGACGAACCTTTTTGTCACGTCCATAATCGAGAAACATATCCTTATTCCACTAAGGATAATTTTGACCGCTGTCCAGTGATCTACTCCTAGATCACTCTTGTACTCCCTTGCCAAAATCAGTGTAGGGTATACAATAGATCTGGTACACAGCATGGCATACTTTATAGAACCTATGGACAAGGCATAGGGAATGACTTTCATTCTCTTTCTATCTTTTGCCGTGGTCGGGTTTTGAGTCTTACTCAATTTCACACCTTGTAACACAGGCTAGAACTCTTTCTTTGACTGTTCCATTTTGAACTACTTCAAAATCTTGTCAAGGTATGTACTCATTGAAAAAACTTATCAAGCGTCTTGATCTATCTCTATAGATCTTGATGCTCAATATGTAAGCAGCTTCACCGAGGTCCTTCTTCGAAAAACTCCTTTGAAATACTCCTTTATGCTTTGCAGAATATTTCTACATTATTTCCGATCAACAATATGTCATTCACATATACTTATCAGAAATGCTGTAGTGCTCCCACTCACTTTCTTGTAAATACAGGCTTCATCGCAAGTCTGTATAAAACTATATGCTTTGATCAACTTATCAAAGCGTATATTCTAACTCCGAGATGCTTGCACCAGTCCATAGATGGATCACTGGAGCTTGCATATTTTGTTAACACCTTTAGGATCGACAAAACCTTCTAGTTGCATCGTATACAACTCTTCTTTAATAAATCCATTAAGGAATGCAGTTTTCTTTATCCATTTGCCAGATTTCATAAAATGCGGCAATTGCTAACATGATTCGGACAAACTTAAGCATAGATACGAGTGAGAAACTCTCATCGTAGTCAACACCTTGAACTTGTCGAAAACCTTTTGCGACAATTCTAGCTTTGTAGATAGTAACACTACTATCAGCGTCCGTCTTCCTCTTGAAGTTCCATTTATTTTCTATGGCTTGCCGATCATTGGGCAAATCCATCAAAGTCCATACTTTGTTCTCATACATGGATCATATCTCAGATTTCATGGCCTCAAACCATTTCACAGAATCTGGGCTCATCATCGCTTCCTCATAGTTCGCAAGTTCGTCATGGTCTAGTAACATGACTTCCAGAACAGGATTACCGTACCACTCTGGTGCGGATCTCACTCTGGTTTACCTACGAGATTTGGTAGTAACTTGATCTAAAGTTACATGATCATCATCATTAGCTTCCTCACTAATTGGTGTAGTAGTCACAAGAACAGATTTCTGTGATGAACTACTTTCCAATAAGGGAGAAGGTACAATTACCTTATCAAGTTTTCTACTTTCCTCCCACTCACTTCTTTCGAGAGAAACTCCTTCTCTGGAAAGGATCCATTCTCAGCAACAAATATCATGCCTTCGAATCTGTGATAGAAGGTGTACCCAACATTTCCTTTTGGGTATCCTATGAAGACGCACTTCTCCGATTTGGGTTTGATCTTATCAGGATGAAACCTTTTCATATAAGCATCACAACCCCAAACTTTAAGAAACGACAACTTTGGTTTCTTGCCAAACCACAGTTCAGATTGTGTCGTCTCAACGGATTTAGATGGTGCCCTTTTTAATGTGAATGCAACTGTCTCTAATGCATAACCCCAAAACGATAGTGGTAAATCGGTAAGAAACATCATAGATTGCACTATATCAAATAAAGTACGGTTATGACGTTCGGACACACCATTATGATGTGGTGTTCCAGGTGGCATGAGTTTGTGAAACTATTCGACATTGTTTTAATTGAAGACCAAACTCATAACTCAAATATTTGTCTCCGCGATCAGATCGTGGAAACCTTATCTTCTTGTCACGATGATTTTCCACTTCACTCTGAAATTCTTTGAACTGTTCAAATGTTTTAGACTTATGTTTCATCAAGTAGATATACCCATATCTACTTAAATCATCTGTGAAGGTCAGAAAATAACGATACCTGCCGCGAGCCTTAACACTCATCGGATCGCATACATCAGTATGTATTATTTCCAATAAGTCAGTTGCTCGCTCCATTGTTCCGAAGAACGGAGTCTTAGTCATCTTGCCCATGAGGCATGGTTCGCAAGCATCAAGTGATTCATAATCAAGTGATTCCAAAAGCCCATAAGCATGGAGTTTCTTCATGCGCTTTACACCAATATGACTTAAACGGCAGTGCCACAAATAAGTTGCTCTATCATTATTAACTTTGCATCTTTTGGTTTCAATGACACACGTTCAGCTCGATGACGCTCCCCGGGCTCCGATCCAGCAAAGCTTCGGGGAGGAGTTCTGTCAGCACGACAGCGTGGTGACGATCTTGATGTTCAACCGTTGCAGGGCTTCGCCTAAGCACCGCTACAATATGACCGAGGTGGAATATGGTGGAGGGGGGCACCGCACACGGCTAAGGAACGATCATGAAGATCAACTTGTGTGTCCTAGGGTGCCCCCTGCCCCCGTATATAAAGGAGCCAGGGGGAGGGGGCAGCCGGCCAAGGAGGGCGCGCCAAGGGGGAGTCCTACTCCTACCGGGAGTAGGACTCCCTTCTTTCCTAGTTGGAGAAGGAGAAGGGGGGAAAGAGGAGGAAGAGGGAAAGGAAAGGGGGGCGCCGCCCCCCTCTCCTTGTCCTATTCGGACTAGGGAAGGGAGGGGCGCGCGGCCACCTCTTGCTTCCTTCCCTCTTCTCCCTTAGGGCCCATGTAGGCCCAATAACCCCTGGGGGGTTCCGGTAACCCCCGATACTCCGGTAAAATCCCGATTTCACCTGGAATGATTCTGATATCCAAATATAGGCTTCCAATATATCAATCTTTATGTCTTGACCATTTCGAGACTCCTCGTCATATCCATGATCACATCCGGGACTCCGAACAACCTTCAGTACATCAAAATACATAAACTCATAATGAAACTGTCATCATAACGTTAAGCGTGCGGACCCTATGGTTCGAGAACAATGTAGACATGACCGACACACGTCTCCGGTCAACAACCAATAGCAGAACCTGGATGCTCATATTGGTTCCTACACATTCTACGAAGATCTTTATCGGTCAGACCGCATAACAACATACGTTGTTCCCTTTGTCATCGGTATGTTACTTGCCCGAGATTCGATCGTCGGTATCTCAATACCTAGTTCAATCTCGTTACCGGCAAGTCTCTTTACTCGCTCTGTAATAAATCATCTCACAACTAACTCATTAGTTGCAATGCTTGCAAGGCTTATGTGATGTGTATTACTGAGAGGGCCTAGAGATACCTCTCCGACAATCGGAGTGACAAATCCTAATCTCGAAATATGCCAACCCAACATGTACCTTTGGAGACACCTGTAGAGCTCCTTTATAATCACCCAGTTACGTTGTGATGTTTGGTAGCACACAAAGTGTTCCTCCGGCAAACGGGAGTTGCATAATCTCATAGTCATATGAACATGTATAAGTCATGAAGAAAGCAATAGCAACATACTAAACGGTCGGGTGCTAAGCTAATGGAATGGGTCATGTCAATCAGATCATTCACCTAATGATGTGATCCCGTTAATCAAATAACAACTCTTTGTCCATGGTTAGGAAACATAACCATCTTTGATTAACGAGCTAGTCAAGTAGAGGCATACTAGTGACACTCTGTTTGTCTATGTATTCACACATGTATTATTTTTCCGGTTAATACAATTCTAGCATGAATAATAAACATTTATCATGAAATAAGGAAATAAATAATAACTTTATTATTGCCTCTAGGGCATATTTCCTTCAGATCCTTGGCGGGATCCCAGCCAAGGAGGACCACAAGGCCCCCGACAAGAGCCTTGCTAGGGATGACAGCAGGCGCCGCGGCAAGACCCTTGCCGGGGCCGCGGCAAGACCCTTGCCGGGGCCGCAGCAAGGCCCTTGCCAAGGACGTCGTGGGGCCACCATTAGGCCCACGCCAGTCGCACCCCCACCGTCGTTCGCATGCAGCTGTCTACCCAACCAGTTGGGCAAACACCTGCGTGGCGGCATGAAGATCTTCATGGAGACCCACCACTGCGCCACCTCAGCTGCCTACCTGCCTACATGGCACCGCAGGCACCACTGGCCAGGGCGCGTGTCGACGCGAGAGGGAGCGGCGACGGACGAGACATGGCTCTCCTCCGCCCCCGATAAAGCAAGGACACCTAGGCAAGGCGCATTAAATGCGCCTTGTCATGTAATGCGAGGGATAACCTCGCACTACTGTACCCTTTCCACCTCCTGTGTGCCACTGTGGCAACCCCTTTCCTATAAAAGGAGGCCCAAGGCGACCAGGAGAAGGATTCGCCTTTTTGGAGCTCTCGACGCCCCATAGCTAGCTCAGGAACTCAGATATACAATCCACCAAAGCAGGAGTAGGGTTTTACGCATCCTTGCGGCCCGAACCTGGGTAAAGGAACCGTGTGCTATCTGTTTGATCCGCTCTTTTCACAACCCCGCGCCCCGCAACCGTAGTAGGGATTCCTGTGATCCCATAGGTGTCGTTTCCCACTGACATCTTTGGCGCGCCAGGTAGGGGAGCGCAGTTGTGAGAATCGGCTTTAGCAGTTAGTTCGACATTTCTTCATCATGGCGCCCAAGAAGAAGACGACGGTGGCGGTTGGCCCGTCGGAAGCCGGGCATCCCGTCCCGACGCGGGCGAGCAGCGGACCGGTCGCAGAAAGGACCCGGGGGGCTATTCGCGAACACCAACACCATCCCAGCAGGCGGAATTTAGGAGGCGGCGATGTTTGTGCGCCTGGCAACCGCCAAATCCAAGGATGGAGCCGGGGCCTCCACAGGTGGCGCGGGGCCTTCCAGGATCGCTGCCGCCCCGCCCGAGGGCGACGCAAGGGCTTCCAAGACTCCCACGCTGGCGCCGACGGCGCGCTCCTCTCAAGAGGCGCGCGACGAACGACGTGATCGCACCGAAGACCTCGGGCGTCGCCGCGGGAAGAGTCCCGAGCGCCACTCTCGGGATGTAGAAGACCTGCCCGCTCGCCGAGGCGCTGGTGAAGATGGCATGCGACCGCGCGATCGTGATAGAGCTCCTTCTGACATGGTCAGAAGTCGAAGGGCGTCGCGATCTGTGCAGGTTTCGCTGCCACCGACGCCAACAGAAGCCTTGGCGCGCGCGCAGTTGCTCCTCGATTTTCCTCCCACTACGGGGAAACTCGACGGATGGAGAGCCACCATCCGAAACCTTGTTGCGGTGGCCAACAAAGACGAACCAAGCCCGCCAGAGCCCCCGGGTCGACGTTCCGACGGAGTCCCGCGTACCAGTGGCAGGAAAGCTGTCGGCGCCGCGACCATGGTGCATTCGCCCCCTCCTCGCCCGGTACCACGGACACCTGCCCGTCGTGACGTTACGGGCGACGAAATCTCCATAGCGTCGTCCGACCCGCGGACCCACCATGACCAGCGCCAGGTCCTTCGGGATCAGGAAGCCAGAAGACGACGATCACGAAGAGGACGACGAGTCCGGCGACCAAGAGTTTTAGAAAGCTACAGAGGCCATGTGCGTCGACGGCGGCGCCTCGTTGCATAGTTCTCACCGCCGGCTTAAACTGTGGGCGCGAGAGATTACAGCGGCAGAGCCGTCGTTTGATGCCCAAAGGCCGCTGAAGTGGTCCAGCACACCTATCATTTTTCACACTGAGGATCACCCTGATCGCACTTCTGTGGTCAGGTGCTTGCCGTTGTTGGTTTCACCAACAATACGCCACCTCAAGGTGACAAAGATGCTAGTCATTGGCGGGGCCGGTCTGAACTTGATCTCGCCTGCCGTGATCGAGAAACTGCAAATTCCTGACGGAGACCTCGAAGAGACGGGTACGTTTCAAGGGGTCAACCCGGGAAGAAGCCAACCCAAGGGAAAGGTCACGCTGCCCGTGACCTTTGGAAGCAACCTGAACTTCAGGACGGAGAGGATCGTGTTTGATGTTGCCAAGATCCCCTTGCCCTACAATGGGATCCTTGGCTGCCCAGCGCTGGCCAAGTTCATGGTGGCGTCACACTACGCATACAACACCCTCAAGATGCCAGGGCCCGTGACGATCATCCCCATCCCCTCCGACAAGAAAGATGCGCTGATTTGCGCTGACCAACTATACCAGCAAGCAGTTGCAGCAGCTGCCGCCGCTAGGGCACTTTCTCCTGCCGCTGGGACCCTGGGAGAGAAGAAGAAGAAGGCCAGTGAGACCTCGGACACCCACTCCGGCAAGCGCACCTCTTCGGAGTGTAGCGCTGCCGTCGAGGACGTGCCGGAGAGCTCCGCCGGCGGAAACAAGAAGCCCAGGGCCATTCCGCTGGGAACCAAGAAGGTTTCTGTCAATGGGGACGGCATGGGAGGAGCTTTTACTATAAGCTCCACCCTTGACGACAAATAGGAAGGCGCGCTCGTCACCTTCCTGTGGGCGAATGTCGATGTGTTTGCCTGGCAAGCCTCCAACATCCCCGGCATTCCCAGGGAGGTGATTGAGCACCACCTTGCGGCCCGTCAAGCAGAAGGTCAGAAAACAAGCTTTGGAACTACAAGAGTTCATCACAGAAGAGATCCGGAAACTGGAAGCAGCGGGTTTGGTAAGAGGAGTGCTCCATCCAACGTGGTTGGCCAATCCGGTCGTAGTGCGCAAGGCAAATGGGAAGTGGAGGCTGTGTATTGATTACATAGATATCAATAAGGCTTGCCCTAAAGACCCCTTCCCGTTGCCGCGCATCGACCAGATTGTTGAATCCACGGCTGGGTGTGATCTGTTGTCATTCCTTGACGCCTACTCCGGCTACCACCAGATCTTCATGACAAGAGAAGACGAAGAGAAAACAACATTCATCACCCCATGTGGTACGTATTGTTTCATGCGGATGCCTTTCGGGTTGAAGAGTGATGGTTCGGCGTTTGCAAGGGCGGTCCAGATTGGTTTTGAACCCCAGCTCCATAGAAATATGGAAGCTTATATGGACGACATAGTGGTCAAAACCAAGGATAGGGCAACCCTCATCACAGATTTGCAAGAAACATTTGCAAACCTGCGCAAGATCAGTCTCAAGCTGAACCCCGAGAAGTGCGTCTTTGGCGCCCCGTCCGGCAAGCTTCTCGGGTTCTTTGTGTCACAGCATGGGATAGAGGCCAACCCGGACAAGATCAAAGCTATAGAGCAGATTGAAGCACCCAAGCGAATCAAGGATGTGCGTCGGCTTGCTGGTTGTGTCGCTGCCATGGGCAGGTTCATATCCAAGTCTGCCGAGCGCGCCCTCCCCTTTTTCAAAATCCTGAAAAAGGCGGGCCCGGTGGAGTGGACACCAGAAGTCGAAGCAGCATTGCAAGATTTGAAGAAGTACCTCTCCTCCGCGCCAACACTAGTTGCGCCTAGGCCCCAGGAGCCGTTGCTGCTATACCTAGCGGCAACGAACCAGGTGGTCAGCGCCACACTAGTAGCACAGAGAGAGGTTGACGATGAGGTAATGGCAGTGACAGAGCCCGACGCCACCAATGCGGAGACGACACAGCCAGTCGAAGTGCCGCCGAAGAAGAAAATGATGCAGCACCCGGTCTACTTTGTTAGCTCCCTCCCGCAGGGGGCTAGATCAAGGTACTCTGGTGTGCAGAAACTGCTCTTCGGCCTCCTCATGGCCTCGAGGAAGCTGCGTTACTACTTCCAGGCACACGAGATCACTGTCGTCACTCGCCTCCCTCTGCAACAGATATTGCACAATCCAGATTCGACGGGGAGGATTGTGGAATGGGCACTGGAGCTGTCCAGCTTTGGCCTCAAGTTTGAAAGTACTTCGACGATCCAGAGCCGAGTCCTAGCAGAGTGGACCGCAACACCCGACGAAGAAGCCCAAGAGACTGCTCTCCCCGGCAAGGAAGCGAGTTGCAATTGGATCATGTACTTTGATGGGGCTTTCTCCCTACAAGGTGCCGGGGCTGGTGTACTACTCGTCGCCCCCACCGGAGAGCACCTCAAGTACGTGATCCAGATGCACTTCCCCAGGGAGGTGTCAACAAACAATACGGCGGAGTACGAAGGGCTGCTTGCCGGTCTTAGGATTGCGGCGGACCTCGGAATCAAAAAGCTCATCGTCAGGGGTGACTCGCAGCTTGTCGTCAAGCAAGTCAACAAGGATTACCAGAGCCCGTTGATGAAGGCCTACGTTGATGAAGTGAGAAAGCTGGAAGAGCGTTTCGACGGTATACAGGCTGAATACGTTCCCCGAGCGGAGAACGATATCACCGATTACCTGTCAAAGCGCGCTGCCCTCAAGCTACCTATGGAACCAGGTACCTTTGTGCTTCAGCTAACTCAGCCATATGTTGATCCATCAACAGAGCAGAACAAGAGGAGGAAATCAGGGCCCAGCAAGTACTTTCCCGCCGAGCTCCCCGGAGCCGCCGGCAAGGATGTTGCCGAGGACACTGAGCCCGCCACGGGACGACTAGCTCTGGCGGAGCGTCAAGCTCTTGCCGTCGAGACAGCCGCTCCTATTGCGGAGGAGATGCCTTTAGTCCTCGCCGTCGAGCCCCAGGCTCCAGCGTGGGCACAACATACCGTCCGATTCCTCCAAACAGGGGAACTTCCTGAGGAGCAGGAAGAAGCGGAAAGAGTAGCCCGTCGCTCTACCATGTACCAGTTCGTCGATGACGTCCTGTACAGGAAGAGACCGAACGGTGTGAAATTGAAGTGTATCCCTCGAGAGGAAGGACTGGAGCTGTTGGCGGAGATACACGGAGGCATATGTGGATCCCACATCGGGTCAAGGGCCCTTGCCGGCAAGGCATTCCGGCAAGGTTTCTTCTGGCCCACCGCCCTCCAGGATGCGATGACACTCATCACCAGGTGTGAAGCGTGTCAGTTCCATTTAAAGAAGCCTCATCAGCCAGCTCAAGCCCTTCAAACCATTCCTCTCCCCTGGCCCTTCTCAGTCTGGGGTCTCGACATACTGGGCCCTTTCCCCCACGCTGTCGGGGGCTTTGAGTACTTGTATGTTGCAATCGACAAGTTCACAAAGTGGCCAGAGGTGCAAGCAGTGAGGAAGGTCACAGCTCAGTCAGCCGTCAAGTTCTTCAAGGGGCTAGTGTGCCATTTCGGTGTACCCAACAGGGTCATCACCGACAACGGCACACAGTTCACAAGCCGCACCTTCATGCAATATACTCAAGACCTCGGCAGCAAAGTCTGTTTCGCTTCCGTTGCTCACCCACGAAGCAACGGTCAAGCTGAGAGGGCAAATGCTGAAGTGCTGCGAGGCTTAAGGACCAAGACCTTTGACAGGCTGCACAAGAGCGGAAGGCGCTGGATTGATGAGTTGCCGATGGTTCTTTGGTCAATCAGGACGACACTAAATCGAGCCACCGGCCAGACACCCTTTGCCCTGGTATACGGGGCAGAAGCAGTTATCCCAACTGAACTCATATACGGGTCGCCTCGAGTGCTCGCTTATGATGAGCTTGAGCAAGAGCAACTGTGGCAAGATGACGCACTGCTCCTTGAGGAAGATCATCTTCGGGCGGCTGCGAGAGCAGCACGCTACCAACAAGCCTTGCGCCGCTACCATAGCCGCAAGGTTCATGCCCGAAGCCTTGAGGAAGGCAACCTTGTCCTTCGGCGCGTTCAACCGGCCAAGAATTCCAACAAGTTGACGCCAAAGTGGGAAGGCCCTTACCGGGTAATACGAGTCACCAGGCCCGGCGCAGTCCGCCTGGAGACCAAAGATGCCGTTCCGGTGAGTAACTCCTGGAACATTGAGCATCTTCGCAAGTTTTACCCATGAGGCGCGGCTTGCCGGGCCCCCTGGCAAGCCACCATTTGTACAAGCATTGCCGATGATGCATGTAACCCTTTGTACAAAGCCAGGCATAGACCATGAGCACAAATAAATGAAGCGCTGGCGCCCTAAAGTTATAGCATGCATGCTAGGTCGAGTCTCGCCTTGGTTAGGGTTGATAGTGCTTGGCGGCGGCTAACCCCTAGCTTAGAGGTCGAGTGTGCGTCCCTTCGCCGTTCTTTTGTCTTCTTTGGTTCGCATGACTCACTGATATCCTTGCCGGATCACTAAGGACGAAGAAGAAGAGAGGGACAGACCAGCATCTAGGCCCTGGCAAGCCAGTATTACCGGGGTCTGCAAGAGCAAAGATTCACCCCCAGCAAACCAAAGTTGCCGGGGCTACAGCTTCAGATAAGTTCTTCATCCCTTATCATGCATTCCCTTATGGACTGAGGTATGTGAAACCTCGTTTTTCCTAAAAACTACCATGCTCCCCCAACTCTAGGCCCTAGGGCTCGTTCCTGGGGCCGGGTTTGGTCGTAGTCGCGGCAGCGAAAGGATGAAACGAGGAGCCTGAACCCGCCTCATCCCTGCCTCCGCCAAGGGCGTGAGAAAGGTCGAATGAAGTGGGGAGACGGCAAGGCCTGTTGCCGGGCGAGGAAATATTTATCTTAAATATATCAAGGATTTGCTCCTTGTCGTGGGTTCTACCCGCAAACAAATGACCCGACAAGCATCCCTTTTTCATTAAAAACATTCCACTCAGGTACAGTCCATAGGGAATGAAAAACATGAATGATGGGATTACAAGTTCTAAATTCAGCTAAGGCCCGAAGGCTAACAAACTAAAAAGAGATAAGGTGCCCGTAATCCCTTTCTTGTCTCTCTCCTCAGGAGGCAGGTGAAGGAGGCGAAAAGGGCAAAAGGGGCGCCTAGGCGAGCTACGGGTGGCAGAAGACACCAAGAGAACATCACGGTGGCCGTCCGGAGGCTGGATGGTGATGACGGCGCCGGAAGCAGAGCTCGAAGACGAGGCGGCAGGACGTCAGCACGCGTCGAAGGCGTCGGTGCCCGCGTACTCCGAGTTGACGGCCTTGCCGCCTGCCCTCCTCCTCTTCCGCAACCTCCCAACGCCAGCCGCCCAAGGAGACGACCCCAAGAAGTTCAGGGAGCCGGCGACACGGATGATGGGGTCGCCGGTGCCGCAAGAGGCGGCGCCCGACACCTAGTCGGACCCGTCATCCTGCCGCCCGTTACCCTCGTCATCGCTGCCGCTGTCCTCCTCGTCACTCTCGCCCGAGGAGGAGTCTTCGCTATTAGAAGAGCTCTCCACGCAGCACCTTGCCCGGGTCCCGAAGCACCCGAAGACCTTGACGGAGAGGAGGCCGCCCTCCATCAGCTTGAAATGGAGAGTGAGCCCCTCCGTCAAGCGGTGGATATGGGCGAACATCTTCCATCCCCGAAAAAGATACATCACGTGAGGGGCTGGGAAGTCAACGCGAACCCGCGTACCACTGATCCCACAGCCCCTCATGTGCAGCCGCAGTGATTCCGGCGGATCCAACTCCATCTCCCGCGCGAATGGGGTCGGGAGACGAAGGCGACGGCGAGGCGGCCGGCGCAGCCTGACGAAGAAGTCACAAGGGTCGTCCCCAACGTGGCCCTCCATGGGGGGAGGAGCTGCTGGCGGAGGCGAGGCCGGTGCGCCACTCCGTCCTCCTCTTCCCCGAGCGCCTCGGCCTCGCCCACGACCTCGCCCCCTCCCCCTTCCCCTTGCGGCTGGCTCTACCACCACAGGTGCAGGAGAAGGAGGGACGCGTTGTCGAGCGGCGACCCACGTCGCCACCGTTGAAGGACCAGGGTTCCCTCTCTCCATGGCGAATGGAAGGGAGGGGAGCAGAAGCTGAAGAAGGAAGGAGATGAAGGAATGCAGGATGCCATCCCCCCTCCCGCTCTTTATAAAGGGACGGGGTGGGGGCTTGGCCGCCCCGCTCCGCCAATCAAGACGCGGATGGCGCAGGGGACCGGGACCGACCCGCTGCCCCAGCCTGCGATGGCCCGGTTTTCCGCCTCCACCGATTGCCACCCAAGCGCATGGGCGCCATGTGGCGAGCGTGCAGGACCGAGGCGACGGGTGAGGCGACCTCTCCCCGCCCCATGATCGAAGGGAGTGGACGCCTTGAAGACCACGCCTCGGCCCCGTTCAGTAAATGGGCCGCGCCTCCACGCCTCCCTCCGTTTATGGGGAAGGCGCGAACCGCCCCCTTTACTACGACGTGACGCATGCGTGCAGAGCTCAGCCCCACGCATGCCGCCCACGTCACGCATGCCTCCCCACGCCGCGCCACGCGCGGGACGCATGGGAAGCGCAACGCGCGAAGAAACTTACCGCGGTAAAAACCGCCCCGCCTGCCCGCGCACCATTTTTGGGCCTAGCCCACCAACGCGTTGCGCTTATGTGTGGCCCAGGCCCAGGGGCTCCTGTCGGTGTACAAAAAGGGGGGGGGGTACACTTTTTGTACCCCTATAACTGTGCACAGGCAGTCTGAGCCACGAGCACCGCCACACCAAGCACGGCAAGGGAGGTAAGCCAAGGTAAGGCCAAAGCTGAAGGGAAGCAGAACGACGCCAAGACCACAAAGGGCAAAGGGGACAGAGCAGACCCCCCTGGCAAGATCCTTGCCGGGGGGCAGCTTTAGTTAACCAGGCAAGACCCTTGCCGTGGCAGCTCGCCCCACACCTACGGAGCGAAGTCACCCTCGAGTCCACTGCCCCCATGGGGCAAGGATTCGGGAGACATCCCCGTGGTGGCATGCAGATCTTTGTGAAGGCATTCAAGATCAGATACCCACTTCAGAAGATGATGATCCTTGGCGGGATCCCAACCAAGGAGGACCACAAGGACCCGGCAAGAGCCTTGCCGGGGATGACAGCAGGCGCCGCGGCAAGACCCTTGCCGGGGCCGCGGCAAGACCCTTGCCGGGGCCATAGCAAGGCCCTTGCCAAGGACGTCGTGGGGCCACCATCAGGCCAGCGCCAGTCGCACCCCCACCGCCATTCGCATGCAGCTGTCTACCCAACCAGTTGGGCAGACACCTGCGTGGTGGCATGAAGATCCTCGTGGAGACCCACCACTGCGCCACCTCAGCTACCTACCTGCCTACATGGCAACGCATGCACCGCTGGCCAGGGCGCGTGTCGACACGAGAGGGAGCGGCGACGGACGAGATGGGGCTCTCCTCCGCCCCCGATAAAGCAAGGACACCTAGGCAAGGCGCATTAAATGCGCCTTGTCATGTAATGCGAGGGATAACCTCGCACTACTGTACCCTTTTCACCTCCTGTTTGCCACTGTGGCAACCCTTTCCTATAAAAGGAGCCCCAAGGCGACCAGGAGAAGGGTTCGGCTTTTTGGAGCTCTCGACGCCCCATAGCTAGCTCAGGAACTCAGATATACATTCCACCAAAGCAGGAGTATGGTTTTACGCATCCTTGCGGCCCGAACCTGGGTAAAGGAACCATGTGCTATCTATTTGATCCGCTCTTTTCACAACCCCGCGCCCCGCAACCGTAGTAGGGATTCCTGTGATCCCATAGGTGTCGTTTCCCACCGACACCTAGTATCAACTATGTTCTTAGATTGATGTTGCTATGACTTTGCTATGCTTAATGCTTGTCACTTTGGGCCCAGGTGCCATGAACTCAGATCTGAACCGTTTATGAATTCATCATTATATCCATGTTTTAGATCCGATCTTGCAAGTTATAGTCACCTACTACGTGTTATGATCCGATAACTCCGGAGTGCAACAACCGGTCCCACTCTCGGTGATGACCGTAGTTTGAGGAGTTCATGTATTCACTATGTGTTAATGCTTTGTTCCGGTTCTCTATTAAAAGGAGGCCTTAATATCCCTTAGTTTCTAATATGGACCCCGTTGCCACGAGAGGGTAGGACAAAAGATGTCATGCAAGTTCTTTTAATAAAGCACGTATGACTATTTACGGAATACATGCCTACATTATATCGATGAACTGGAGCTAGTGTCGTATCGCCCTAGGTTATAACTGTCACATGATGAATATCATCCAACAAGTCACCGATCCAATGCCTACGAATTTCTCATATATTGTTTCTACTGCGTTACTACTACTATCATCATTGTTACACTTGCTACAAAATTACTGCTATCACTGTTACTATTACTATTGCTGCTGTCACTACTATCAAAACTATCAAACTACTTTGCTACTGATCACTTTGCTGCAGATAATTAATCTCCAGGTGTGGTTGAATTGACAACTCAGCTGCTAATACCTTCAAATATTCTTTGGCTCCCCTTGTGTGGAATCTATAAATTTGGGTTGAATACTCTACCCTCGAAAATTGTTGCGATCCCCTATACTTGTGGGTTATTAGTACTAACCTATTGGCATAGTGCCAAGTGCCGGTTGCTATTTTCTACATGTTTTTACATCACAGGAAATCAATACCAAATGGAGTCCACACGCAGTGAAACTTTATGTGGAATTTTTTTGGACCAGAAGACATCCAGTGGGCTGGAGAAGCGCCTGGGGGGTGCTCCGAGGGGAGCACAACCCACCAGGGTGCGCCTGGAGGCCCAGGCGCGCCCTGGTGGGTTGTTCCCACCTCGGGTGCCTCCCGAACCGACTCTTTGCTCTATAAATACCCCAACATTCCAAAAACCCTAAGGGAGTTGACAAAAATCAATTCCAGCCGCCGCAGAGTACAGAACCACCAGATCCAGTCTAGACACCATCACGGAGGGGTGCATCATGTCCATTAGCTTCCTCTCCGTTGATGCGTGAGTAGTCTTTCATAGACCTTCGGGTCCGTAGTTAGTAGTTAGATGGCTTCCTCTCTCTCGTTGAATTCTCAATACAATGGTCTCTTGGAGATCCATATGATGTAACTCTTTTTGCGGTGTGTTTGTTGCAATCGGATGAACTTTGAACTTATGATCAGATCTATCTTTTTATCCATGAAAGTTATTTGAGTCTTCATTGATCTCTTATATGCATGATTTCTTATAGCCTCGTATTTATTCTTCGATATTTGGGTTTTGTTTGGCCAACTTGATCTATTTATCTTGCAATGGGAAGAGATGCTTTGTGATGGGTTCGATCTTACGGTGCTTGATCCCAGTGACAGAAGGGGAACCGACACGTATGTATCCTTGCCGTTAAGGATTACAAGATGGGGTCTATTTCTACATAAATAGATCTTGTCTACATCATGTCATCATTCTTATTGCATTACTCCTTTCTCCATGAACTTAATACACTAGATGCATGCTGGATAGCGGTCGATGTGTGGAGTAATAGTAGTAGATGCAGGCAGTAGTCAGTCTACTAATCTTGGACGTGATGCCTATATAATGATCATTGCCTGGATATTGTCATGATTATTTGAAGTTCTATCAATTGCCCAACAGTAATTTGTTTACCAACCTTCTGCTATTTTTCTCGAGAGAAGCCACTAGTGAAACCTACGGCCCCCGAGTCTCTTCTTTAATATATTTGCCTTTGCGATCTATTTTCCTTTGCTTTTATTTTCAGATGTATTAAAGTAAAAATACAAAAATACCTTGCCGCACTTTATTTTATTTGGCGTTCGATCAATTAATTATTACCACTTTCTCACCTCTGTTTGCCAATTTCTGGCGCCATTACCCAAAATGGATTGACAACCCCTTTAACACGTCGGGTTGTGAGTATTTGTTATTTGTGTGCAGGTGTTGTTTACGTAGTGTTGCTTGGTTCTTCTACTGGTTCGATAGCCTTGGTCTCATCACTGAGGGAAATACCTACCGTCGTTGTGCTGCATCATCCCTTCCTCTTTGGGGAAATACCGATGTAGTCTAGCAGACATGGAAAGGAATTTCTGGTGTCGTTGCCGGGGAGGATCATCAACATCTACTAGGTTCCTAATCACAAATCTCATCTCCTCACAATTTATATTATTTTCGATTTGCCTCTCGTTTTCCTCTCCCCCACTTCACAAAAATTTGCCGTTTTATTCGCCCTCTTTTTTGTTCGCCGTTTTCTCATCAGATCTATCATTTGCTTCCAGTCATGAGTGATTTCGATATGGGAGTAACAGATGATGTCCTAAATCCTAAGATTGGACGTATGGGCAATCTGGATGCTAAATCTTTTATCTTGGGGCAAGGGAATGTTATGTGATGGAACGTATCCAAGAATTTTTCAATTGTGTGGGGAATCTAAGTCCTGATGATGCTCCTATACTTAGAACTACTAGATCTTATGCAGATGCTATTTCTGCATTAGTTCTGAAACTCGAAAGTAAATTTATCCACACTCATCCCACTTTGCAAAGATTGTTTTTTGAGCTTCCCGCGATAAAGAGTCCTAAGGCTAAAAAGTTGGCCACGCTTGTTCTTATGAATGAGTTTGACTACATCATATGGGAAGCTAGGGAAATCTTTGATTTTTATGGTATGAATCATGAAAAGCCTGTGATAGATGAAATTCTTTACAATAGTGATTATGCGTTAAGACATTTGATTGGGGATAATTAAATCTTTGATGAGAATCTTAAAAAGGAAGTCCCCATTTTAGACATAATCCAACAAGTTTTCAATAATGTCAATCAACATTACTCTTGGATTGTTGCAGGAAATCAGAAGGGTTATGATGTTAAGCAACTTAATAGTGCTAAAGTTTCTATGGATAATATGTTTTATGTTGTTTTTACAAAACCCCATGATGAAAACACCTCTAAGGAAATTAAGGAGGATGACAAAACTTAGATCCTTTGCTTTATGCCTAGCTAAGGGCGTAAAATGATGGTGCTTGTTGGGAGGCAACCCAATGAATAAAATTTATTTTTGCATTTTGCTTTCTGTTCTTGAGTGTTTGCACAATTATGAAACTGTTATGATTGTGTTTTTTGTGTTTTAATTAGTGTCTATGCAAAGTAAAGTCTTTAGGATCTTCTTGGGTGATAGTTGTTTGATCTTGCTGAAAAACAGAAACTTTTGCGCTCACGAAAATAATTCTCATTTTTAACCAGAACATGATAAAATACCAACTATTTTTGCAGAAGATTAATATACAAATTTCTCAGGTCGTCCTAGTTTTTTTTAGAATTTGTGGAGTTTCAGAAGTATTCGAAATATCCAGATTACTACAGATTGTTCTGTTTTTGACAGATTCTATTTTCTTTGCGTTGTGTGCTTGTTTTGATGATTCTATGGTTTTCTTTGAAGAGTTTTTGCCATAGGAAAGTTGGAATATATTAGATATAATGCAAGAATAAAATATGAATGGGTTGCAACATTACTTATAGTAGTGATTTGTTTTCTTATACTGATGGATCTCAGGAAGGTTTTGTTGAGTTTTGTGTGAATGAAGTTTCCAAGTTTTGGGTGATGTTACGATGGATGAAGGAATAAGGAGTAATAAGAGCCTAAGATTGGGGATGCTCATGGAATCCCAAGCTATTATCAAAAGAAAAGAAAGGAACTAAGCTTGGGGATGCCTCGAGTGGCATCCCCTCTTTTTTCTAACGACCATCGGTATATTACCCGAAGCTATATTTTTTTGTCAAATACTATGAGTTTTGCTTGGAGCGTCTTCTATGATATGAGTCTTTGCTTGTTTTGCTTATTGTTTTAAGTCTTGATTCCTTGATGGACACACCTATTTGAGAGAGCCAAAATTATGCCATGACTTGTTAGAATTGCTCTCTATGCTTCACTTAAATTTTTATGAGCTATGGAATTGCTCTAGTGCTTCACTTATATCTTTTTGAGCACGGTGTGCTTTAGTATTTTTAAAGAAATTCTCTCTTGCTTCACTTAGATTTATTTGAGAGTTAGTAAGAATTTCAAGAAATTCTCTCTTGCTTCACTTAAATTAATTTGAGAGAAAGAAATATTATGGTCGTGATCTTCACTTATATTTGTTTGAGCTTATCAAAAGCAACACATGAAAATTAGTTCCAAAGTGATAGATATCCAAGAAGGATATAATAAAAACTTTCATGAAGATCATTGGACAAAATAAAATTGATTCCTTGCAATAGTTTTGAGATATGATGATGTGATATGTGAGTCATGTTGGTGAGTAATTATGCTTTAGTAAGAATATTGTCGTTAAGGTTTGCGATTCCCTATGCAGGCACGAAAGTCAATAGTCATGCAATGAAATTACATCCTACTTGTGGTGAATTATTTGGTGTTAATTATTCTCAATTCTCTCTTATGAGATTATTCGTTTCTTGGTTGGTCGCTTCTCAATCTTTTGCTAGCCTTCATTTTGCACTAAGTATGATCACTACTTGTGCATCCAAAATCCTTTAAACCAGTTTTGCCACATGCGTCCACTATACCTACCTATATGCGGTATTATTTTTCCATTGTAAGAAAATTTGTATGTGCCATCTCTAATTTTCAAAATATATTTCTCTTTTGTGTGCTCATACCGCTCGCGAGGCAGTGAGGGGTGGCCAATATTTTCCATGCTAGATGTGTTATTCTCACGATGAGTGTTTATTCACTTGTCATTGCACGAGAGTAAGGCAAAGGTATTAGGGATGCCCAGTCCCGAAATGAAAAATGAATTTACTTTATGTTGTCAAATAGTAAATTCCTTGGAAAGTGTTGGTATGGAAGGCACCCGTGGATACGGTTAGCCATGGAAAGCGAAAGTATGGTGGAAAAAGGAACAAACTTTATTTTCTATTTGGGAACCGCCTATGATATATCTAGAATGGAAAGTGTTGGGAGCTCTAAGTCGTTTTGGTGGTGGGAAAATTATGCCCCTCAAATTTTTTTTATCTTTCAATTTTCGCTTTGAGCTCTGGCACCTCTACAAATCCCTACTTCCCTCCGCGAAGGGCCTTTCTTTTTTACTTTATGCATTTTTTTATTTTGAGTCTCCATCTTCTCTTATAAGCACCAACTAGGGGCACTATGATCGTATGTGAGCATTGGGTGTAGCTAATATGCGAGTGTGTTTCATGAATAGATCAATGATTGAGCATGATGGGCTACGAATAAATTATCTTAGCATCGATGTTTTGAAAGCCATGGTTGCTTGTTAATATGATTGACTATTTATGTCTCGTGTCAAAACTAGACTATTGCTTTGAACCATATAAAATTGCAAATGTCCATGCTATAAAGAAAATAATATGAGATGACATGTTAGGCAGCCTTCCACATCAAAAATTCTGTTTTTATCATTTACCTACTCAAGGACGAGCAGGAATTAAGCTTGGGGACGCTGATACGTCTCTAACATATCTATAATTTTTTTATTGTTCCATGCTGTTATATTATCATTCTTTGATGTTTTATAATCATTTTATATCATTTTTTGGTACTAACCTATTGACATAGTGCCAAGTGCCAATTGTCGTTTTCCGCATGTTTTTTACATCGCGTGAAATCAATACCAAACGGAGTCCAAACGTAGCGAAACTTTTTGTAGATTTTTTGGACTAGAAGACATCCAATGGGCCGGAGAAGAGCCTGTGGGGTGCTCCGAGGGGAGCACAACCCACCAGGGCGCGCCTATAGAGCAAATAGTCGGTTTGGTAGGCACCCGAGGTGGGCACAACCCACCAGGGCGCGCTTGGCCCATGCACGCCCTGGTGGGTTGTGCCCACCTCGGGTGCTTCCCGAACCGACTATTTGCTCTATAAATACCCCAATATTCTAGAAACCCTAAGGGAGTCGACAAAAATCAATTCCAGCTGTCGCAGAGTCCAGAACCACCAGATCCAATCTAGAGACCATCACGGAGGGGTGCATCATGTCCATTGGTGCCTCTCCCATGATGCATGAGTAGTCTTTTGTAGACCTTCGGATCTGTAGTTAGTGGCTAGATGGCTTCCTCTCTCTTGTTTGATTCTCAATACAATGGTCTCTTGGAGATCCATATGATGTAACTCTTTTTGCATTGTGTTTGTTGGGATCGGATGAACTTTGAGTTTATGATCAGATCTATCTTTTTATCCATGAAAGTTATTTGAGTCTTCATTGATATCTTATATGCATGATTGCTTATAGCCTCGTATTTCTTCTCCAATATTTGGGTTTTGTTTGGCCAACTTGAGCTATTTATCTTGCAATGGGAAGAGGTGCTTTGTGATGGGTTCGATCTTACGGTGCTTGATCCTAGTGATAGAAGGGGAACCGACACGTATGTATTGTTGCCGTTAAGGATAACAAGATGGGGTCTATTTCTACATAAATAGATCTTGTCTACATCATGTCATCGTTCTTATTGCATTACTCCCTTTCTCCATGAACTTAATACACTAGATGCATGCTGGATAACGGTCGATGTGTGGAGTAATAGGAGTAGATGCAGGCAGGAGTCAGTCTACTAATCTTGGACGTGATGCCTATATAATGATCATTGTCTGGATATCGTCATGATTATTTGAAGTTCTATCAATTTCCCAATAGTATTTTTTTACCCACCAATTGCTATTTTTCTCGAGAGAAGCCACTAGTGAAACCTACGGCCCCCGGATCTCTTCTTCAATATATTTGCCTTTGTGATCTACTTTCCTTTGCTTTTATTTTCATATCTATTAAACCAAAAATACAAAAATACCTTGCTGCACTTTATTTTATTTGGCGTTCGATCTATCAATTATTACAACTTTCTCACGTCCGTTTGCCAATTTCTGGCACCGTTACGCAAAAGGGATTGACAACCCCTTTAACATGTTGGGTTGCGAGTATTTGTTATTTGTGTGCAGGTGTTGTTTACGTAGTGTTGTTTGGTTCTCCTACTATTTCAATAACCTTGGTCTCATCACTGAGGGAAATACCTACCTACGCTCTGCTGCATCATCCCTTCCTCTTTGGGGAAATACCGACGTAGTCTAGCAGACATCAGCCAGCGCAGCCCTTTTTGGTGGAGCGAGAGGAGCAAGTCTGCACCAAGACAAAGACTGTCGTGTCCGCGCCTGCCGACACCACCCCCACGAAAACATCGCCTGAGCCTGCTCAGGCCCTGCCGGTGCCTGCCGAAGGCCCACCTAGGGAGGCCTCCGCCCCTCCTCAGGAGGCCTCTAGTGTCCTGCTTCCGGAGGCCCCCGCAGCACCGCCTCTCGAGCTTTCCGACGAGCACGACATGTACACCATGATCACGCGCCTCATCGAGCACCCAATCTACTTCATCACCATGGTGTTGTGAGACGCGCGCGAGCGATACCCCATGCAGTAGAAGCTCCTCCTGTCGCTCCTCATGGCCTCCAGGAAGTTGCGCCACTACTTCCAGGGTCACCCTATAAGGGTGATCTCCTCCTATCCGCTGGAGCAAGTTCTGCGGAGCCCGAGTGCCACCGGCCGTGTCGCCAAACGGAACATCGAACCCGTCAAGGTAGAGTTTCTCACCACTAGAACCATCAAGGGCGCGGCCCTGGTGGACTCCGCGGTGGAGTGGATGGACCCGCACCAGGACAAGCCTCATGAGGAGTCGCTCTTGCCTGAGGAGGCCACCTCCAGAGGCTGGACCATGCACTTTGACGGGGCCTTCGCACGCCAGGGCACAGGGCTGGTGTGGTACTCACCACGCCCACGGGCGACAAGCTCTAGCATGTAGTACATCTTAGTTTCAGGCACACCGACAAGGTATCCAACAACATCTCCGAATACGAGGACCTCATCACTGGGCTCAAGGCTGCAATCGCGTTGGGCGTCAAGCGCATTACCATCAAAGGGGACTCGCAGCTCCTCATGAACTTCTCCAACAAAAACTACAAGCCGAAGGATGAGCACATGGCATCTTATCTGGAGGAGGTGCGCAAGCTTGAGAAGCACTTCGTGGGCATGATGGAGCTCTAGCACATCCTAGAGGTGAAAACAGCGAGGCGAGCGAAATCGCCAAGCGTGCATCCCACCGTGAGCTCCAGAACCCTGGCATCTTCGAGGAGCGGCTCTGAAGCCTTCCGAGGCACCTCCGATCACCAGCCCAATGGCACCTCATGAGGAGCTCCCTCCCGCACCACCCACGGGCTCGCCGGCCTGCAGACCATCCTCGGGCGCTCGCCTGCTGCTGGCACTCGAGCTATAGCTGAGAGCTGGATCACAGAGATCAAGGCCTACTTGGAGGGCGGCGTCCTCCTGGAGATCGATGCAGAGGCAGAAGATGTGGCCCGCTAAGTCGCGCTCTACCACATGAAGGTGGGCGACCTGTACCGCCACCACCCAAATGGAGTCGCCCTGCGGTGCATCTCCAAGGGGCAAGGACACAAGCTGCATGCCAACATCCACGGCGGCGACTGCGGCCGCCACTCAATCTTGCGCACTCTCACAGGCAAAGCATTCCGCAACGGCTTCTACTAGCCCACTACTATAAGAAAGCAAATCACTACTATAAGTAATGTTGCAAACCCATTCATATTTTATTATTGCATTATACCCCCCCCCCCCCCCGATATACTCCATAGATTCATCAAAATAAGCACATAATGCAACAAAAACAGAATCTATTAAAATCAGAAAAGTCTGTAGTAATCTGGACTTTGACCATACTTATGTGACTCCAATTTTTTTGAAAAATTAGTACAACTTCGGCAATTTGTATATAAATCTTGTGTAAAAAATTCAGAATTTTATCACACTTCTGTGATTTTTAACAATTCTGCTACTGGGCGCAAAAGTTTATGTTTTCCAACAAGATCAAGTCAACTATCACCCAACATGATCCTAAAGGCTTTACTTGGCACAAACAGTAATTAAAACATAAAAACACAATCACACCAGTAGCATAATTGTGTGAACACACAAGAACATAATGAAAAGGAGAAAAAATATTTTATTCATTGGTTGCCTCCCAACAAGCGATAACGTCTTATGCCCCTAGCTAGGCATAATGCATAGGTTCAAGTATTAGCATCTTTGGTTTTATTTTCTATAGGTGTGTTTTTGTCAGGAGGTTTCTCATATATAACTTGAAACACATTGTCAATATAAATTTTAGCATTATCAAGTTGTCCATCTTTGTATCCCCTTTGATTCCTGGCTACAATCCAAGAATATTGTTGATTAACATCATTAAAAACTTGTTGGATCATATCCAAAACGGGAATTTCCATTTTATGGTTCTCATCACAAAATATATTATTACCAAGCAAATTTGTTAATACATAATCGCTGTTGTAAAGGATCTCATATATTATCGGTTTTTCATGGTTCATACCATAAAAATCAAAGACCTCTCTGGCTTCCCGCACTATGTGATCAAATTCGTTCATTAGAACAAGGGTTGCTATATTTTTAGCTCTACAATCATCTATAATAGGTAGCTCATAAAACAATCTTTGCAATGTAGGATGAGTACGAATAAATCTATTCTCAAATTTTAGAACTAGTGCTGAAATAGCTTCCGCATAAGTTTTAGTTCTTTTAAGTATAGGAGCATCATCACAAGCCAAAGATCCAACACAATTAAAGAATTCTTGGATAGTGCTTTTTCGTATAACATTCCCTTGTCCCAAAACAAAGGTTTTGGCATCTCGATTACCAGAGCGTCCAATCTTAGGAGTTGTGCCATCATCGTTTCTGCCATACCAGAACCACTCATGATGATATGTTCAAAGTGAGCAAAAGATTGAACGAGAAACATGCAAACAAAAAGAAGGCAAAAAAATATTTTTTGGTTTTTTGTAAAACATTTTAGAAGTGCGGGAGATGAAAACGACAGGAAAATGGCAAATAAAGTAAATTGCAAGGAGATGAGATTTGTGTTTGGGTACCTGATAGATGTTGATGATATCTCCCCGGCAATGGCGCCAGGAATTCTTCCTGATTGCTTGTATATGTGTTGGTATTTCCCCGAAGAGGAGAGGATGATGCAGCACAACAACGGTAAGTATTTTCGTCAGCTATGAAACATAGGTTATCAATCCGGTAGGAGAACCAAGCAACACTATGTAAACAATACCTGCACACAAATAACAAATACTTGCAACCTAACACGTAAGAGGGGTTATCAATCCCTCCTCACTATTGAGATAGATTAAATTTTATGAGATTGGATAAATAGATCTAGCAAAAACACACACAAAAAATAAAAAAATAAAAAGTGCAACAGGGTATTTTTTGGTTTTGGAATAATAGATCTGAAAACAATATGATAGGAAATAGACCCGGGGGCCGTAGATTTCACTAGTGGATTCTCTCGAGAAAATAGCATACAGTGGGTAAACAAATTACTGTTGGGCAATTGATAGAAGAGCAAATAATTGTGACGATATCCAAGGCAATGATCATATATATAGGCATCACATCAAAGATTAGTAGACCGACTCCTGCCTGCATCTACTACTATTACTCCACACATCGACCGCTATCTAGCATGAATCTAGTGTATTAAGTTCATGGAGAAACAGAGTAATGCAATAAGAATGATGACATGATGTAGACAAGATCTATTCATGTAGGAATAGACCCCAGCTTTTTATCCTTAATGGCAACGATACATGTGTGTCATGTCTCCTTCTGTCACTGAGAATAAGCACTGCAAGATCGAACCCATCATAAAGCACCTCTTCCCATTGCAAGAAAAATCAATCTAGTTGGCCAAACCAAACCAAAGTTTTGGAGAATAAATACGAGGTTATAAATATCATGCATATAAGAGTTCAATATTCATAGATAGATCCGATCATAAACTCACAGTTCACGGATCCCAACAAACACATCGCAAAAAGTCATTACATCACATAGATCTCTAAGAACATTGAGGACATTGTACTGAAGATCAAAAAGAGAGAAGAAGCCATCTAGCTACTGCCTATGGACTTGCAGGTCTGTGGTAAACTACTCACGCATCATCGGAGAAGCACCAATGAGGATGATGAACCCCTCCGTGATCGTTTCCCCCTCCGGCAAGGTGCCGGAATAGGGCTCTAGTTTGGATCTCATGGTTCTGGAACTTGCGGCGGCTGGAATTGTGTTTCGACGACTCCCTTGGGTTTGTGGAATATCTGAGTATTTATAGAGCTGAGAAGCGGTGGAAAAGATCACGGTGGGCCCCACAACACACCAGGGCGCTATTGGGGCCTCTGGGGCTCCCTTGTTTCTTGTGGGCCCCACATGCCTCCTCTGGTACACCTCATGGGCTCCCTGGGTCTCTTCTGGGCATAAAATAACTCCAAAAAGTTTTGCTGCTGAAAGTGCAACTATCCCTGGGTCGTTTTGGTAATTCCTAACAACATATAGCTCATTGAGCTAACATTATTCCAAGATGAATATTTCAGAAAAGCTCATTGGATGGCATGGCATGGATGAGGAAAGTGGATCCCTCAAAATTATAAGGACAAAGGATTGGCTCAAGCTTCAAGAACAAGACTCTACATTTTATATTTTAGTGATCCAAGATCACATTGAGTCCATAGGAAAAGCCAATACTATTAAGGAGGGATGAGGTGTTGCTTAATGAGCCTCTTGCTTCATGTGCTTAGTGATATGCTCAAAAATCCTCAACTACCTTTCCATATCCACATATGACCCAAACCTAAAGTCAAACTCGGCCCCACCGATTCTTTCTATCCGGAGCCACCGAGTTTCACATGTCATAGCCACTGCCACAAACCCTAGCAAATCGGTCTCACCGATAGGGATCTCGGTCTCATCGAGATGGGATTGCAATTTCTCTGTTTCCCTTCATAATGTTTCGGTCCAAATGAAGTGAGCAATCGGTCCCACCGAGATTGCAATGTAAACTCACTGTTTCCTTTTCGTAACATTTCGGTCTCACCGAAAAGAGTGAATCGGTCCCACCAAGTTTACCTGACCAACTCTCTGGTTAGCTTATTACCAAAATCGGTCTCACCGAGTTTTTGTAATCGGTCACACCGAGATTACGTTATGCCCTAACCCTAACCATATCGGTCCTACCGAGTTGCATCTCAGTCCCACCGAAAATCCTAACGGTCACTAGGTTTGTTGAATCGGTCCGACCGAGTTGAACGATTCGGTCCCATCGAGTTTAGCAGATTGTGTGTAACGGTTAGATTTTGTGTGGAGGCTATATATACCTCTCCACCCACTCTTTATTCATGGAGAAAGCCATCAGAACAGATCTTCACTTCCAATATACATTTTCTGAGAGAGAACCACCTACACTTGTGTTGAGCTCAAGATATTTCATTCCTACCATATGAATCTTGATCTCTAGCCTTCCCCAAGTTGCTTTCCACTCAAATCTTCTTTCCACCAAATCCAAATCCTGTGAGAGAGAGTTGAGTGTTGGGGAGACTATCATTTGAAGCACAAGAGCAAGGAGTTCATCATCAACACACCATTTGTTACTTCTTGGAGAGTGGTGTCTCCTAGATTGGCTAGGTGTCACTTGGGAGCCTCCAACAAGATTGTGGAGTTGAACCAAGGAGTTTGTAAGGGCAAGGAGATCGCCTACTTCGTGAAGATCTACCGCTAGTGAGGCAAGTCCTTCGTGGGCGACGGCCATGATGTAATAGACAAGGTTGCTTCTTCGCGGACCCTTCGTGGGTGGAGCCCTCCGTGGACTCGCGCAACCGTTACCCTCCGTGGGTTGAAGTCTCCATCAACGTGGATGTACGATAGCACCACCTATCGGAACCACGCCAAAACATCCGTGTCTCCAATTGCGTTTGAATCCTCCAAACCCTTCCCTTTACATTCTTGCAAGTTGTATGCTTTACTTTCCGCTGCTCATATACTCTTTTGCATGCTTGCTTGAATCGTGTGAGATTGCTTGACTTGTGTTAAAATTGCTAAAATCTGCCAAGAACTAAAATTGGGAAAAGGATAGATTTTTATTTGGTCAAGTAGTCTAATCACCCCCCTCCCTCTAGACATACTTCCGACCCTACAAGTGGTATCAGAGCCTTGGTCTCCATTTGCTTTGATTTCCATAGCTTTTGGTGGTCATAGCCTTGGTTTCACAACCTAGGATAGTATGGCGTCTAGCAAGGGAAATTATAACCATAGAGGTCCTTACTTTGATGGTACTAATTTTGCTAGTTGGAAGCATAAAATGAAAATGCATATTCTTGGACATAACCCCGCCGTTTGGGCTATTGTGTGTGTTGGTTTGCAAGGTGACTTCTTCGATGGGAAAGAACCAAACCGTGAAGATACCGTGGAAGAGTTGAAGATGCTGCAATACAACGCTCACGCTTGTGATATTCTCTTCAACGGATTGTGCCCCGAAGAATTCAACAAAATCAGCCGTCTTGAGAATGCAAAGGAAATTTGGGATACTTTGATTGATATGCATGAAGGTACTAACTCCGTCAAGGAATCCAAATTGGATGTGCTTCAAAGTCAACTTGACAAGTTCAAAATGAAGGATGGTGAAGGTGTCGCTGAAATGAACTCTAGGCTTGCTCTTATCACAAATGAGATTGCCGGCTTAGGGAGTGAAGAGATGACCGATAGATTCATCGTCAAGAAGATCCTAAGAGCCTTGGATGGAAAATATGATACCGTGTGCACGTTGATCCAAATGATGCCCAATTACAAAGATCTCAAGCCAACGGAAGTCATTGGAAGAATTGTTGCTCATGAGATGTCACTCAAGGATAAAGAGGAACTTCACAACAAATCAAGTGGTGCTTACAAAGCCTCATGTGAAGCCCCCACCTCATCAAGTGAGAAACAAATCTTCAATGAAGAATTAAGCTTAATGGTGAAGAACTTCAACAAGTTCTACAAGAGTAGAAGCAAAGATAGAAGCTCCAAGTCAAGGTCCTACAATGACAAAAGATCTTCTAGTCGAGAGCGAAACTGCTACAATTGTGGAAGACCCGGACACTATTCCAATGAGTGTACGGCTCCCTACAAGAAAAGAGAAGACTCTCCCAAAAGAAGAAGCCGAAGAGAGGAATCACCATCTAGAGAAAGAAGGAGTAGAGATGATCGTTATGAACGAAGATACTCACGGAGAAGCAAGGATTCAGAAAGAAAGGAAAAGTCATCAAGGAGCTACACAAAACAAAGACATCAAGCTCATGTTGGTGAATGGGTATCCGGCTCCGACTCCGACAACCACTCCGAAAGAAGTTATCACTCCGATTCCGAATATACTCAAGATGAAGGTGTTGCCGGTCTAGCAGTTGTGTCAACCAACTCCTACGACATATTTGACTCACCAAATGAAGGAGTTGGAACATGCTTCATGGCTAAAGGCCCAAAGGTATCACACCCCGAGTATGTTGATTTCAATAGTGATGAAGATGACTTGTTAGGAGATGATGATTTACTTGTTGACAACTCTAGTGATGAATACTATGATGAAACGTCAATTAATCATGCTAATCAAGATAAAACGAATGACAATGATAAGGAGAAGATTGAGGCTCTAACTAAAGAACTAAACACTCTTAAGTTAGCTCATGAAACTATCTTAGGAGATCATCAAGAACTTTTAAGAACACATGAGAAATTACGCTTTGAAAAACTCAACCTGGAGCAAGAGCATGAGTTCTTAAAAGGAATCAATGATGATCTTCATAAGAAAAGTTCTTCTTACATTGCCAAGCGTTTACTCTTATCCACTTACATGCCTCAAGTCAAGTCTAGTAACAAGAACAAAAAGGATTCTTCCTCGAGTAGTAACAATGATCATGTTAAATCCAATATTGTTGCTTCTAGTAGTTCTCTTGATTCCACTAATGATTCTCCTAGCCAAGTTACACTTGAGCAAGAAAATAGCCTATTGAAGGGAATTATAGAGAAAGGAGTGTACAAGAGCCTTGCCGGGAGTAAGCAATTCGAGGAAATTGTACGCAAGCAAGGAAGGCACCGGAAGAATCAAGGTGTTGGTTTTGAACGAAAGTTCAATGCCAATGGAGTTGAGTGGGAAGAAGATCAATACCCCAAGACAAAGTTTGTTCCTCAACAAGAGAAGTATGATCCTACTTCTTTCAAAGGGACACAAGCTCAAGATGATCTTCCACCACAAGACTACAAGCAAAAAGGCAAGGACAAGCTTCAAGAGGAAATTGATGCATTTGAAGAAGCTCCTAAGACCTTAGTCAAGTGGATTCCCAAGACTAATTCAAGTTCCACTTCATCAAGTACGACTACAACTCCAAGGATTCCCATCAAGATGGTGTGGATCCAAAAGAAGAAGAACTAGAGAGTTCTTGAGGGTGACTCCGCCAACATACTTCACTTTTATCATTTTGGCAAGAACAAGTGCAATCAACTTCCACATCTCGCACTAGTTCAAGGAGTCACAAACCCTCTTGTTGGTAAGTCAAGGGACAAGGTAACCTAAAAAGCTTTCATAGACATCATGTTGTGTGTGCATCACTCTATGTCTATGGATATCCTTGTTTGTTCCTTGTGGGACTAACCCATGTAGGTATTGAAAGTGCAATTCACTCCAATGGATAGCTCCAATTGATCTACATCAACATTGAGCATCCACATCTTCAACATCTACATGAAGTCATCATCGACAAAACCCAAGGTTAGTTCATCCCTCTTAGGGGGGATATCACATCTAGGGGGAGATTTACTCTAAGAATTGAGCTAAAGCAACTCTAATGATGTGAACACAACAATGCTTTATGTAAAAGTGGTAACCCCACTTGTGCTTAAACGATGGGTATGACCTATGATCAAATGTTCTCATTTGACTTCTAAGTCAATATACTCATATATAGATGACCTAGTCATCGCCAATTGCTTGATAGATGCTAGATTGGTTGTGCATGCTTTGCCACACACTTCAATTGCCATTTTATTGTGTGAGCATGTTGACAGCATATTTTACTCATTCAAGGACATCCACTTGTTATTTTGATTGATTGGCTTTATTTTTCCTTACCAAGTGGATGGACAAGAATGCCTAAGAACCTTCTCTAGCTATCTATGCTTTTCTCCTCTCAAACTCTATTCATGCTACATCACAAAATTTGATCAAGTCAGATTCAAACCACTCTCTGTGAGGAGCACTCGGAGTCCCCGATTTGTCATAGACTTAAACTTCCAAAACTTCTTTGTGCTTTTCGATCTGACCGATTCCTCCATTTCGGTCATACCGAGATCACTAAGTCGATCTAGGTTTTCACCTCGGTACAACTGATTTGAACTTTTCGGTCACACCGAGTTGCTATAACTGTCAACAGTTATGCATCTCGGTGCCACCGAGTTGTTCCACTCGGTCACACTGACAGGGTCGGGCTATATATACTCACGGGCAAAATTTTGGAAATTTCTCCGAAACCTCTTCGCCCGCGCATAGCTCGCTCTGCCTCCTGGGTCTCCGGATCGTCCTCCTCGTCGCCAGCCGCCTCCAGTCACTGGTCTCCGCCGCCGTCAACGGAATTTCATCTCCGCCGTTGCCGCCGTAGCGAGTCCGCCGCCGAACTAGGGTATGGACTCGATCACAGTGCTATTCCCCGTCCAATTCCTAGCACATTGTGTTCTTTATGAATCTTGCTACGATTGAAACACTCCTATCCAGTCAAAACAATCCTTAGAATAGTTGAGATTCGAAAATTAGGTTTAGGTTTCCGCCGAAACCATCTCGGACCCACCGGGTTGCGGAACTCAGTTCCACCGATTCGGACACGGCCATTGCACATGTGGTTCTTGGTCTGACCGAGAATTACAAATCAGTGAGACCGAGTTCAGGACTTTGTGAAACCCTAGCAGTCTCGGTGCCACCGAACTGTGACTCGGTCTGACCGAGTTCACTAGTTTTGGTTCCAATAGCTGCTTCGGTATCACTGAGTTTGCAAATCGGTCGATCCGAAATGCTTTCTGTGAAAAACTAAAACTAACTTTTTGACTCATTCTTTTGCAAAAATCTCTGCATTTTGTGATGCTCATCCACTCTATCTCATCTATAAACTATTCACAGGGTCAGCAATCTGAACTTCAACATGTCTGATCAGAGTGATAGCCAGAACAAATCTGAGGAGCAGGCTCATTTGAGTGAGGGCACTAGTCCCTCTAGCAGTTCTGATGAGGGTAGCAGGAGCATCCCAAGCAATCTGCCTAAAGCTGCCACTAGAGCAAGCAAGAAGAGAACCTCTGAATCAGAGGATGAGGACTATGTGGCAGAAGAGGAAGCCACATCCAAGAGAAAGGTGCTCAAGAAAGAGTATGGCTCAGCTGCAGCCATCAAACCTGGAATGCAGAAAAAGGCACCTGCAAGAAGAGTTCCTACCTCTAAGCCTAGGAAGGCTGTACCTGAAGAAACCATGAAGCTCACCATGGAATCAGAAGAGGAAGCAAGTGGCCAAGATAAGAAGAAGAAGAGAGTCAGGACTACCACTGCCAGAGTTGTTGGTAAACCCTCTATGAGGAGAGACTCAGATGAGGAAGAGGAAGAAGAGGTTGCTGCACCAGCACCTAAGGCACAGAAACTCATGGGAGATGCCATAAGGTCAGGGGCTACTGCATCCAAGCCCAAGGAAGCACCCAAAGCTGCATCTAAGCCCAAGAGTGCACCAAAGAGAAACACCAGAAACATATATGCTGCTGAAAAGAACAAGGCCCCAGTGCCTGACATTGCTGAAGAAGAAGAAGGTCAAGTGCTCAGGAAGCTTAAGCCCAAGATCCCAGACCACAATGATGCTCATCCTGTGGCTGAAGACATGAAAATTAGAAGAGATTCAGGGCTGAAGAAGTGGAGAGGAGTAGTCCATATGCTTCAAGGAGAAGAACTGCTGTGGATTACAAGTTTCACACCAAGGAATAGCTGGATTTCTATGAGACAGTGCTGCTACATAAGAAGCCTATAGTATGTGACATGAGATGGGTAGATTGGGAATACATCAAGGAAAATGAAGAGCACTATCCTGGAGTGTATGACAGCTTCAAGGGTTGTGGAGTTGCAGACTTTGTTGGGCAGAAGCTCACAAAGTGGAATGAAGAGCTAATCATGCAATTCTACTCCACAACACACTTCTATCCAGATGGCAGGATTGTGTGGATGTCAGAAGGAACCAGATATCAGTCAACAGTTGATGAGTGGGCACAGCTCATCAATGCCCCAGAAGAGTAGGAAGATGACCTGGACATATATGCTAAGAAGAAGATGGATCACAATTCCATGTCCAACATGTACAAGGAGATCCCAAACAAGGCACTTGATACTTTCAAGTTTGGCTCAGTGCATTATCTTCTGTCAGGGCTGCCCACTATTAATTGGATTCTGAGGCATACCCTATTGCCCAAGTCAGATGATCACAAGATGATCTGAGGCCATGCAATAAACATGCTCCACATTTTTGATGTGCCACAGAAGTTCAAGGTGATGAGCCTCATGGTAGAGACCATTAAGAGGACAGCAGCTGATCAGAAGAGGAGCTGTGGATATGCCCCACAAATTCAAGAGCTGATAAACTCAAAGATGGGCACAGGCACATACCTGCTGGACAAGGAACACCTGCCCATCCATCCAGACTTTAAAAACAATCAGGTTGTCATGAACAAGGATGAACCATCATCTGCACATGCTCAAGCAAAGAAGGAGAAGGCAAAGATGGAGAAAGCTCCCAAGATGCTAACTCAAGAGGAGGCATCTGAGTATTTCTTGAAGAACAAGCAGGAGCATCTCAGTTACCTGATAGCATCCACTCTGAGGATTGAGAAAGGACTGGCCACCCTGACTCAAAACCAAGAGAGTTTGGAAAGAATCATGGAACAAAAGTTCTTTGACCTAGATGTGAAGATGACAGAGGTCCAGTCTGCTGTGGAACAACTACAAGAAGATATGCAGGAGAGGATGGGCAAGACCACAACTGATGCATTTGCCAGGGTGCCCAGAGCTTAGAGATCATCTGCAGTGCCAGTTCCTGACACCAGAGCCACCACTTCTGCACCAGTTACAACTTCAGTTCCACCAGCTCTAGCTCCTACCCCAGCAGCTCCAACCACTTCTACCGAAGCCTTCGTCCTTGGTGTTATCCGGACTCCACCAATTGAAGACCAAGCCTGAGAGTCGTTTAGTCCTATGCATTTTCTATGAACATTTTGGTAACTTGTTGCCAAAGGGGGAGAAAAATGTATAGATCATAGGCTTCGAGAGAGAGAGTCTGCATTTGTTCTCTCTTGTCTTTTGGTTGAACTTTATTTGCTTTTGAGTGCTTGAGATACTATGCCGTAATTTGTGAGACATTGATGATCATGTGTTTGATCATAAGCTACACTTAATGCTGTTGGATGTTATTCATTCACTTTGCTTGGTGATGAGTGCATGCATTTAATTCTTATCATTTTGAGCGCTCCACCAAGATGTATGTGACATGGAAGAGTAACACATGATCCTAACTCATTGTGCATTTGCAGTCCAAAGCAAATATTGAATATGCACAAATTTAGGGGGAGCTCTTACTCATCACATACTTCTCAAAGCGGTGATATATTCCATTATTATTATCATTTGTCGAAGCTTTGATCTATATGTTATCATCAATTACCAAAAAGGAGGAGATTGAAAGTGCAACTATCCCTGGGTGGTTTTGGTAATTCCTAACAACATATAGCTCACTGAGCTAACATTATTCCAAGATGAATATTTCAGAAAAGCTCAATGGATGGCATGGCATGGATGAGGAAAGTGGATCCCTCAAAATTATAAGGACAAAGGATTGGCTCAAGCTTCAAGAACAAGACTCTACATTTTATATTTTAGTGATCCAAGATCACATTGAGTCCATAGGAAAAGCCAATACTATTAAGGAGGGATGAGGTGTTGCTTAATGAGCCTCTTGCTTCATGTGCTTAGTGATATGCTCCAAAATCCTCAACTACCTTTCCATATCCACATATGACCCAAACCTAAAGTCAAACTCGGCCCCATCGATTCTTTCTATCCAGTGCCACCGAGTTTCACATGTCATAGCCACTGCCACAAACCCTAGCAAATCGGTCTCACCGATAGGGATCTCGGTCTCACCGAGATGGGATTGCAATTTCTTTGTTTCCCTTCGTAACGTTTTGCTCCAACCGAAGTGAGCGATCGGTCCCACCGAGATTGCAATGTAAACTCACTGTTTCCCTTTCGTAACATTTTGGTCTCACCGAAAAGAGCGAATCGGTCCCACCGAGTTTACCTGACCAACTCTCTGGTTAGCTTATTACCAAAATCGGTCTCACCGAGTTTGTGTAATCGGTCACACCGAGATTACGTTATGCCCTAACCCTAACCATATCGGTCCTACCGAGTTGCATCTCAGTCCCACCGAAAATCCTAACGGTCACTAGGTTTGCTGAATCGGTCCGACCGAGTTGAACGATTCGGTCCCATCGAGTTTAGCAGATTGTGTGTAACGGTTAGATTTTGTGTGGAGGCTATATATACCCCTCCACCCACTCTTCATTCGTGGAGAAAGCCATCATAACGGATCTTCACTTCCAATATACATTTTTTGAGAGAGAACCACCTACACTTGTGTTGAGCTCAAGATATTCCATTCCTACCATATGAATCTTGATCTCTAGCCTTCCCCAAGTTGCTTTCCACTCAAATCTTCTTTCCACCAAATCCAAATCCTGTGAGAGAGAGTTGAGTGTTGGTGAGACTATCATTTGAAGCACAAGAGCAAGGAGTTCATCATCAACACACCATTTATTACTTCTTGGAGAGTGGTGTCTCCTAGATTGGCTAGGTGTCACTTGGGAGCCTCCGACAAGATTGTGGAGTTGAACCAAGGAGTTTGTAAGGGCAAGGAGATCGCCTACTTCGTGAAGATCTACCGCTAGTGAGGCAAGTCCTTCATGGGCGACGGCCATGATGGAATAGACAAGGTTGCTTCTTCGCGGACCCTTCGTGGGTGGAGCCCTCCGTGGATTCGCACAACCGTTACCCTCCGTGGGTTGAAGTCTCCATCAATGTGGATGTACGATAGCACCACCTATCGGAACCACGCCAAAACATCCGTGTCTCCAATTGCGTTTGAATCCTCCAAACCCTTCCCTTTACATTCTTGCAAGTTGTATGCTTTACTTTCCGCTGCTCATATACTCTTTTGCATGCTTGCTTGAATCGTGTGAGATTGCTTGACTTGTGTTAAAATTGCTAAAATCTGCCAAGAACTAAAATTGGGAAAAGGATAGATTTTTATTTGGTCAAGTAGTCTAATCACCCCCCCTCTAGACATACTTCCGGTCCTACAGCTGCATTTGGACTTCGTTTGATATGGATATTCTGTGAAGTAAAAAACAAGAAAAAAAAATAGCAACGGGCACTGGGCATTATGTCAATAGGTTAGTCCCAAAAATAATATAACGTTGCTAGTAAATGAATATAAAATATCCAAGATTGATAATATAACAGCAAGGAACAATAAATAATTATAAATACGTTGGAGACGTATCAGTCCCCGCAGGTCTTGACTTTCGATGGAACTCGTCGGGGTGGCCGGCGGGAGGATGACCTGCTTTTCCTCGAAGGGGTCTGCCGCCAAGCTGCCCTCCGCGCGGCAAGGTACCAGCAGGCATTGCGTCGCTGTCACAGCTGCAACATACACCCCCGCACCCTCCAGGCGGGCGACCTTGTCCTGCGCTGGATCCTCTCCAGAGAGAGACTCCACAAACTCTCACCCATGTGGGAGGGGCCTTTCAGGATCACACACATCTCCTCGCCCGATGCAGCACGAATTGAGACGGAGGAGGGTCTTCCGGTACAAAACACATGGAACATCCAACATCTCCATAAGTTCTATTCGTGATCCCACGGATACGAGCGACATGGGGTTATACACGCTTCAGAGCTCTCTCTATCAGCACCGCCTTCGGCACACGGGAGCGCCCTCCCACTCTCGTGGAAGCCCCATGCTCAGCGCTGGCGGATGCCCCATGCTCCGTGCTGGTGGCCTACTTACCTGAGGGGCCCCCGGTCGTCACATCCTCAACCTGACACGTGTCAAACACGATAGCGTCTATCTTTCTATTGTGTAAAGAATCTAATTTGTGCATCAGTTAAGATTATTTCCTAAAGCATTTGGTGTCCTTGCAGCTGAGTGTGCCTCAGGAGGAGCGCGCCCGCTATCTCCCCCGTGTGTATCACGCGAGCGGGGGCTGGGCACAGTGCATGTGCTCGGGTCAGTCCCAGCAGCACTGCAAAACCCAAGCGACCGAGATTTGGCTCATGGGCCTGCTCCCTTGCATGCTACCTCATCAGGTCCTTGGTGCTCCTGTCTCCTCGTGTAACACCCACAGGCGACCTCTCTAAGGCGGGATGCCAGAGGCCTAGGGAGCTCCACCTCGGGATGCCTCACGGGCAGCGCCCCATGGGCAGAAGGCTTCGCAAGGGACCACGCCTCATGAGCCACACCTGGTAGAGGACGCGCACCAAGCTACACGCCTCAAAGGAGCTAAGTCAAAAGCGCCTTCTGAGCCTCTATTAAAACCCCTCTGGTCCTCTTCTCTTCCTCTCGTTTTCCCTCTCGAAGCATCTTGATTTCCTTAGCATGAGCCGCCTGAGCGTCAAGGGGGGATCCTAAGCATCGTGCCTCGGGGGCTCCTACCAGCCCTAAGAGCCCTGCAGCCTCTAGCCTTGCCGATCGCATGCTCCAAGCATACCAGCGGCAGTCTTAGCCCGCTTAGGGGGCTGGGCCCTAGCGATGCAGGGCACAAAGGCAATGTAAGAAGGAAAGGAAGATCTCGAGCAAAAAACAAAAATGCATAAAACATCAAGTGCTTATACAAAAGTTCCATAAATATTTTTACGCCCCACCGAGCTAAATTGGTTATGCAGGGGCTGAAGGAAATATGCCCTAGGGGCAATAATAAAATTATTATTTATTTCCTTATGTGATGATAAATGTTTATTATTCATGCTAGAATTGTATTAACCGGAAACTTAGTACGTGTGTGAATACATAGACAAATAGAGTGTCCCTAGTATGCCTCTACTTGACTAGCTCGTTAATCAAAGATGGTTAAGTTTCCTGACCATAGACATGTGTTTTCATTTGATGAACGGGATCACATCATTAGAGAATAATGTTATGGACAAGACACATCCGTTATCTTAGCATTAATGATCGTTTAGTTTTATTGCTATTGGTTTCATCATGACTTATACATGTTCCTCTGACTATGAGATTATGCAACTCTTGAATGCCGGAGGAACACCTTGTGTGCTATCAAACGTCACAATGTAACTGGGTGATTATAAAGATGCTCTACAGGTGTCTCCGATGGTGTTTGTTGAGTTGGGATAGATCGAGATTAGGATTTGTCAATCCTTGTATCGGAGAGGTATCTCTGGGACCTCTCGGTAATGCTCATCACTATAAGCCTTGCAAGCAATGTGACTAATGAGTTAGTTGTGGGATGATGCATTACAGAAAGAGTAAAGAGACTTGCCGGTGATGAGATTGAACTAGGTATGATGATACCACGATTGAATCTCGGGCAAGTAACATATCTATGACAAAGGGAATGATGTATGTTGTTATGCAGTTTGACCGATAAAGATCTCCGTAGAATATGTAGGAGCCAATATGAGCATCCAGGTTCCGCTATTGGTTATTGACCGGAGATGTGTCTCGGTCATGTCTACATAGTTCTCGAACCCGTAGGGTCCGCACGCTTAATGTTCGATGACGATATGTATTATGAGTTATGTGATTTGATGACCGAAGTTTGTTTGGAGTCCCGGATGAGATCACGGACATGAGGAGGAGATTCTCAAAATGGTCGACAGGTAAAGATTCATATATAGGACGATGGTATTTGGACACCGGAAGTGTTCCGGGTGATACCGGGTCACCGGAAGGGGTTTCGGGCAGCCCCCGGCAAACATATGGGCTTAATGGGCCAAGTAAGGGAACACACCAGCCGACAGGGGGCTGGTGCTACCCCTATAGGGCCAGCCATGTGGGGAGAAAGGAAAAGGAGATGAGGAAAAGGAAAGTATGAAGTAGGACTCCTACTTCCATCCCCTCCCCTCTCCTTCTTTTCCCCCATGTCCAAATATGGTAGGGGGGCGAATTGGACTAGGGGCCCAAGTAGGATTCCTCCTACTTGGGTGCCCTAGGCTGCCTCCCTCCCTCTCCCTCCTTTATATACGTGGGGAGGGCACCCCTAGAACACACATCAATTGTTCCTAGCCTTGTGCGGCGCCCCCCTCCACAGTTAACACCTCGGTCATATTGTCGTAGTTCTTAGGCGAAGCCCTGCGCCGGTAACTTCATCATCACCGTCACCGTGCTGACGGAACTCTCCCTCGTTCTCAACTAGATCAAGAGCTTGAGGGAGTCATCGTGTTGAACGTGTGCTGAACACGGAGGTGCCATACGTTCTGTACTTGGATCGGTTGGATCGTGAAGGCGTTCAACTACATCAACCGCGTTACTAAACACTTCTGCTTTCGGTCTACGAGGGTATCTGGACACACTCTCCCCGCTCGTTGCTATGCTTCGATAGATCTTGTGTGATCGTAGGAATTTTTTTCAAATACTATGCTCCCCAATAGTGGCATCCGAGCTAGGTTTATGTGTAGATGTTATATGCACGAGTAGAACACAAAGAGTTGTGGGTGATAATACTCATACTGCTTACCAGCAACATCTTACTTTGATTCGGTTGTATTGTTGGATGAAGCGGCCCGGGCCAACATTACATGACCACGTTTATGAGACCAGTTCTACAGGCGTGCTTCGCACACAGGTGGCTGGCGGGTGTCTGTTTCTCCAACTTTAGTTGAATCGAGTTTGACTATGTCTGGTCCTTGTTGAAGGTTAAAACAGCACACTAGACGAAAAATCGTTGTGGTTTTGATGCGTAGGTAAGAACGGTTCTTGCTAGAAGCTCGTAGCAGCCACGTAAAACTTGCAAGAACAAAGTAGAGGACGTCTAACTTGTTTTTGTAGGGCTTGTTGTGATGTGATATGGTCAAGACGTGATGAGATATAAATTTTTGTATGAGATGATCATGTTTTGTTAAAGTTATTGGCAACTGGCAGGAGCCTTATGAGTGTCTCTTTATTGCATAAGATGCAAGCGCCATATAATTGCTTTACTTTATCACTATGCGATAGCAATAGTTGCAAAAGCAATAGTTGGCGAGACGACCATGTGACGACACGTTGATAGAGATCAAGATGATGGAGATCATGGTGTCATGCCGGTGACGATGGAGATCATGACGGTGCTTTGGAGATGGAGATCAAAGGTATAAGATGATGATGGCCATATCATGTCACATATTTTGATTGCATGTGATGTTTATCTTTTATGCATCTTATTTTGCTTAGTACGGTGGTACCATTATAAGATGATCCCTCACTAAATTTCAAGGTATAAGTGTTCTCCCTGAGTATGCACTGTTGCGACAGTTCGTCGTGCCGAGACACCACGTGATGATCGGGTGTGATAAGCTCTACGTTCACATACAACGGGTGCAAGCCAGTTTTGCACGTGCAGAATACTCGGGTTAAACTTGACGAGCCTAGCATATGCAGATATAGCCTCGGAACACTAAGGTCGAAAGATCGAACGTGAATCATATAGGAGATATGATCAACATAGTGATGTTCACCATTGAAAATTACTCCATCTCATGTGATGATAGGACATGGTTTAGTTGATATGGATCACGTGATCATTTAGATGACTAGAGGGATGTCTATCTAAGTGGGAGTTCTTAAGTAATATGATTAATTGAACTTTAATTTATCATGAACTTAGTCCTGATAGTTTTTGCATATCTATGTTGTAGATCAATAGCTCACGTATAGCTCCCCTGTTTTATTTTTTGGTATGTTCCTAGAGAAAAATAAGTTGAAAGATGATAGTAGCAATGATGCGGACTGGGTCCGTGATCTGAGGATTATCCTCATTGCTGCATAGAAGAATTATGTCCTTGATGCACCGCTAGGTGACCGACCTATTGCAGGAGCAGATGCAGATGTTATGAACATTTTGGAAAGGTCGGTATGATGACTACTTGATAGTTTAGTGCGCCATGCTTTACGGCTTAGAACCGGGACTTCAAAAACGTTTTGAACGCCAAGGAGCATTTAAAATGTTCCAAGAGCTGAAATTGGTATTTTACACTCATGCCCGAGTCGAGAGGTATGAGACCTCTGACAAGTATTTTGCCTACAAGATGGAGCAGAATAGCTCAACCAGTGAGCATGTGCTCAGAATGTCTGAGTACTACAATCAGTTGAACCAAGTGGGAGTTAATCTTCCAGATAAGATAGTGATTGACAGAGTTCTCTAGTCACTATCACCAAGTTACTGGAACTTCGTGATGAACTATAATATGCAAGGGATGACGAACGATTCCCGAGCTCCTCGCGATGCTGAAATCAGCGACGGTAGAAATCAAGAAAAGCATCAAGTTTTGATGGTTGACAAGACCACTAGTTTCAAGTAAAAGGGCAAGGGAAAGAAAGGGAACTTCAAGAATAATGGCAAGCAAGTTGCCACTCCCATGAAGAAGCCCAAAGCTAGACTCAAGCCTGAAACTGAGTGCTTCTACTGCAAAGGAAATGGTCACTAGAAGCGGAACTGCCCCAAATACTTGGCAGATAAGAAGGATGGCCAAGTGAACAAAAGTATATATGATATACATGTTATTGATGTGTACTTTACTAGTGTTCATAGTAGCCCCTGGGTATTTGATACTAGTTCAGTTCCTACGATAAGTAACTTGAAACAGGAGTTACAAAATGAATAGAGACTAGTTGAGGGCAAGGTGACGATGTGTGTTGGAAGTGATTCCAAGGTTGATAAGATCACCATCGCACACTCCCTTTACCTTCGGGATTAGTGTTGAACCTAAAATAAATGTTATTTGGTGTTTGCGTTGAGCATAATATGATTGGATCATGTTTATTGCAATACGATTATTCATTTAAATCAAAGAATAATTGTTATTCTGTTTACATGAATAAAACCTTCTATGGTCATACACCCAAGGTGAATGGTTTATTGAATCTCTATCATAGTGATACACATATTCATAATATTGATGCCAAAAGATGCAAAGTCAATAATGATAGTGCAACATACTAGTGGCACTCCTGTTTAGGTCATATTGGTGTAAAGCGCATGAAGAAACTCCATGCAGATGGACTTATGGAATCTTTTAATTATGAATCATTTGATGCTTGCGAACCATGTCTCATGGGCAAGATGACTAAGACTCCGTTATTCGGAACAATGGAGTGAGCCACTGACTTATTGGAAATAATACATACCGATGTATGTGGTCTGATGAGTGTTGAGGCTCGCGCTAGGTATCATTATTTTCTGACCTTCAGAGATGATTTGAGAAGATATGGGTATATCTACTTAATGAAACACAAGTCTGAAACGTTTGAAGAGTTCAAAGAATTTCAGAGTGAAGTGGAGAATCATCATAACAAGAAAATAAAGTTTCTACGGTCTGATCGCAGAGGCGAATATTTGAGTTGCGAGTTTGGCCTTCATTAAAAACAATGTCGAATAGTTTCACAACTCACGCCACCTTGAACACCACAGCGTAATGGTGTGTCCGAACATCGTAACCGTACTTTATTAGATATTGTGCGGTCTATGATGTCTCTTACTGATTTACCACTATCATTTTTTGGGGTATGCATTAGAGACAGTTGCAGTCACATTAAATAGGGCACCATCTAAATCCATTGAGACGACACCGTATGAACTGTGGTTTAGCAAGAAACCTAAGATGTCGTTTCTTAAAGTTTGGGGTTGTGATGCTTATGTGAAAAAGCTTCAACCTGATAAGCTCGAACCCAAATCAAAGAAATGTGTCTTCATAGGATACCCAAAGGAATCTGTTGGGTACACCTTCTATCACGGATCCAAAAGGCAAGATATTCATTGCTAAGAATGGATCCTTTCTAGAGAAGGAGTTTCTCTCGAAAGAAGTGAGTGGGAGGAAAGTAGAACTTGATGAGGTAGTTGTACCTTCTCTCAAGTTGGAGAGTAGTTCATCACATAAATCAGTTCTAGTGATGCCTACACCAATTAGTGAGAAAGTTAATGATGATGATCATGCAGCTTTAGATCAAGTTACTACCCAACCTTGTAGGTCAACCAGAGTATGTTCCGCACTAGAGTGGTACGGTAATACTATTCTGGAAGTCATGTTACTAGACCATGAAGAACCTGCGAACTACGAGGAAGCAATGATGAGCCTAGATTCCGCAAAATGGCTTGAGGCCATGAAATCTGAGATGCGATCCATGTATGAAGAACAAAGTGTGGACTTTGGTTGACTTGCCCGATGATCGGCAAGCCATTAAGAAAAAATGGATCTTCAAGAGGAAGACAGACGCTGATAGTAGTGTTACTATCTACAAAGCTCGAATTATCGCAAAAGGTTTTCGACAATTTCAAGGTGTTGACTACGATGAGATTTTCTCACTCGTAGCGATGCTCAAAGTCTGTCTGAATCATGTTAGCAATTGACACATTTTATGAAATATGGAAAATGGATTTCAAAACTGCATTCCTTAATGGATTTCTTACAGAAGATTTGTATATGATGCAACAAGAAGGTTTTGTCAATCCTAAAGGTGCTAACAAAGTGTGCAAGCTCCAGCGATCCATCTATGGACCGGTGCAAGCATCTCGGAGTTGGAATATATGCTTTGATGAGTTGATCAAAGCATATAGTTTTATACAGACTTGTGGTGAAGCCTGTATTTACAAGAAAGTGAGTGGGAGCACTACAGCTTTTCTGATAAGTATATGTGAATGACATATTGCTGATCAGAAATGATGTAGAATTTTTTGGAAAGCATAGAGGAGTGTTTGAAAGAGGTTTTTCAAAGAAATACCTCGGTGAAGCTGCTTACATATTGAGCATCAAGATCTATAGAGATAGATCAAGACAATTGATAAGTTTTTTCAATAAGTACATACCTTGACAAGATTTTGAAGTAGTTCAAAATGGAACAGTCAAAGAAGGAGTTCTTGCATGCGTTGCAAGGTGTGAAGTTGAGTAAAGACTCAAAGCCCGACCACTCCAGAAGATAGAGAGAGACTGAAAGTCATTTCCTATGCCTCAGCCATAGGTTCTATAGAGTTTGCCATGCTGTGTACCAGACCTATTGTATACCTTAGCATGAGTTTGGCAAGGGAGTACAATAGTGATATAGGAGTAGATCACTAGACAGCGGTCCAAATTATCCTTAGAGGACTAAGGAAATATTTCTCGGTTATGGAGATGATAAAAGTGTTCATCGTAAAGAGTTACGTCGGTGCAAGCTTTGACACCAATCTGGATGACTCTAAGTCTCGATCTAGATACATATTGAAAGTGGGAGCAATTAGCTAGAGTAGCTCCGTGCAGAGTATTGTAGACATAGACATCTGCAAAATACATATGGATCTGAATGTGGCAGACTCGTAGACTAAAACTTCTCTCACGAGCAAAACATGATCACACCTTATTACTCTTGGGTGTTAATCACATAGCGATGTGAACTAGATTATTGACTCTAGTAAACCCTTTGAGTGTTGGTCACATGGCGATGTAAACTATGGGTGTTAATCACATAAAGATGTGAACTATTGGTGTTAAATCACATGGTGATGTGAACTAGATTATTGACTCTAGTGCAAGTGGGAGACTGAAGGAAATATGCCCTAGAGGCAAAAATAAAGTTATTATTTGTTTCCTTATATCATGATAAATGTTTCTTATACATGCTAGAATTGTATTAACTGGAAACTTAGTACATGTGTGAATACATAGACAAACCGAGTGTCCCTAGTATGCCTCTACTTGACTAGCTCGTTAGTCAAAGATGGTTAAGCTTCCTGACCATAGACATGTGTTGTCATTTGATGAACGGGATCACATCATTAGAGAATGATGTGATGGACAAGACCCATCCGTTAGCATAGCATTAATGATCGTTTAGTTTTATTGCTATTGCCTTCATCATGACTTATACATGTTTCTCTGACTATGATATTATACAACTCCCGAATATCGGAGGAACACCTTGTGTGCTATCAAATGTCACAACGTAACTGGGTGATTATAAAGATGCTCTATAGGTGTCTCCGATGGTGTTTGTTGAGTTGGCATAGGTCGAGATTAGGATTTGTCACTCCATGTATCGGAGAGGTATCTCTGGGCCCTCTCGATAATGCTCGTCACTATAACCCTTGCAAGCAATGTGAATAATGAGTTTGTTGTGGGATGATGCATTACGGAACAAGTAAAGAGACTTGCCGGTAACGGGATTGAACTAGGTATGATGATACCGACGATCGAATCTCGGGCAAGTAACATACCGATGACAAAGGGAACGACGTATGTTGTTATGCAGTTTGACCGATAAAGATCTTCGTAGAATATGTAGGAACCAATATGAGCATCCAGGTTCCGCTATTGATTATTGACTGGAGATGTGTCTCGGTCATTACTACATAGTTCTCAAACCCATAGAGTCCGCACGCTTAACGTTCGATGACGATTTGTATTATGAGTTATGTGTTTGATGACCGAAGTTTGTTCGGAGTCCCAGATGAGATCACGGACATGACGAGGAGTCTCGAAATGGTCGAGAGGTAAAGATTCATATATAGGATGATGGTATTTGGACACCGGAAGTGTTCCGGGTGAAACCGGGTCACCGAAAGGGGTTCCGGGCAACCCCCGACAAAGATATGGGCTTAATGGGCCAAGTAAGGGAACACACCAGCCCACAAGGGGCTGGTAGGGCCAGCCACGTGGGGAGAAAGGGAAATGAGAGGACTCCTACTTCCTTCCCCTCCCCCCTCCTTCCTTTCCCCTTGTCCAAATATGGTAGGGGGGCGAATTGGACCAGGGGCCCAAGTAGGATTCCTCCTACTTGGGCGCGCCCTAGGCTGCCTCCCTCCCTCTCCCTCCTTTATATACGTGGGGCGGGCACCCCTAGAACACACATCAATTGTTCCTAGCCGTGTGCGGTGCCCCCCTCCACAGTTAACACCTCAGTCATATCGTCGTAGTGCTTAGGCGAAGCCCTACGTCGGTAACTCATCATCACCGTTGCCACGCCGTCGTGCTGACGGAACTCTCCCTCATCCGCAACTGGATCAAGAGCTCGAGGGACGTCATCATGCTGAACGTGTGCTGAGCATGGAGGTGTCGTACATTCGGTACTTGAATTGGTTGGATCGTGAAGACGTTCAACTACATCAACCGCGTTACTAAACGGTTCCTCTTTTGGTCTACGAGGGAACGTGGACACACTCTCCCCACTCGTTGCTATGCTTCTTCTAGATAGATCTTGTGTGAACGTAGGATTTTTTTTGAAATAGTACATTCCCCAACAGGGGCAAAAGGAAGGGATCATCCTCAAGGATCCGTCCAAGGCGCTGCCCGCGCCTAGTCGGAGTCCTCGTCTTCGCTCTAGACGCTCTGGCGGCACCCATCAATTCCATTCCTGCTGGAGGAATCGGAGACACTTCCGCTCTCTATTTCTCTATGCGCAGCACTCCACGCGGCCGACGGTGACCCCAAAGAACTTCACAAAGAGGGTTGCGACTCCGTCGTACCTGAACTGCAGGACCTGCCCGCACTTTAGATCGTGGCAGTGGGTGAACGATTTCCACCCCGGGCCAGGAACATGAACCCGGTGGGGGAAAACTCCACCGCCGCCCAGAAGGGACCATTGCAGCAGCCATCCACCTGTAACCACAGGCCCAGGGGCTCGCTGTCCTCCACCATCCTCGCAAATGATTCCGAAAGCTGAAGCCAACTTAAGGGTTGACGGTGCAGCCCCATGATGAACTCATGCGCGACCTCCATTGCGTGGGCATCCGCCAGGGGCAAAAGAGTGCGCTCTTCGTCGCTCCCCCACGGCCGCGAATGCCACGCCGTCCTCGGCCTCATGTCACGGTCGTTCCACGGGTACTGGAGCCGACCTCTGCGGCAGCGGCCGTAGAGTGCGTTCGGCCCCGGGGGGAACCCTGGTTGCGACAACAGAGGCACGGGCTTGGCCCCTAATCCTCGCTAGCACTATCTTCCGCGGATCTACCTCCTCCACCACCTTCTCCCCTTTCTCGGCAACAGAGAGCTTCCTCTTGGGCGCCATGTCCACGGCGACGAAGACAGACGAAGATTGGGAGTTGGAGGAAGGGGAAGTCGAGGAGTTGGTCACGAGGAAGACAGGGGCGGGATGGAGAAGCAATGATGTACCTACGCCCTGCATGGGCCAGCTTTATCACCAAGACGGCGGTTACCGAGGCGTCGTGGGGAAGTGGGGGCACCACGCCTCGTAAAAGCTGCCACGCGTTGGTACTGCTTGAGCTTGAGTTGCTTTATCCCTTGAAGAGGAAAGGGTGATGCAGCAAAGTAGAGAAGTATTTCCAATGATAGCACCTACACAAACAAACAAATACGTGCACCCAAATCGATAAAGGGGTTCTCAATCCATTCACGATTACTTGCAAGGATGAGATCTGATAGAGATAGGTATAAAAGATAAATAAAACTGCAAAATAAAGTAAAGGTAAATAAATTGCAGCAAGGTATTTTTGGGTTTTTGGTTCTATAGATCTGAAATAATGCATATGGTGGGTAAACAAATTACTATTGAGCAATTGATAGGGAAGAAGGTGGGTAAAAGAGAAATACAAAGCTATCTTAATCATGCATAAAAGAGTTCACAGAAGACTCAAATAATATTCATAGATAATCTAATCATAAATCCACAATTCATCGGATCTCAATGAATGCACGCAAAAGAAGATTACATCGAATAGATCTCCAAGAACATCGAGGAGAACATTGTATTGAAGATCAAAGAGAGAGAAGAAGCCATCTAGCTACTAGCTATGGACCCGCAGGTCTGTGGTAACCTACTCACACATCATCATAAGGGCGGCAAGGTTGATGTAGAGGCCCTCCGTGACCGAATCCCCCTCCGACGGAGTACCGGAACAGGTCTCCAGATGGGATCTCATGAGGACAGAAAATTGCGGCGGCAGAAAAGTATTTTTGGTCTGCCCTCTAGTATATGGGGAATATTTGGGTGTTTATGGAGCTGAGATTAGGGTTAGAAGTGCCAAGGTGGGCCCACAAGCTCGGGGGGGTGCCCCCCCTAGAGCGCGCTGATAATCCCCAAGTGCAAGGAATCATCGTAGCACTCTCCAAAGGTGGAAATGATAAGTATGGAGTGTCGAACCCACAAGGAGCTAAAGGTAAGATCAATATTCTCTCAAGCCCTATCTGCCACTGGTACGACTCTACGTGCACCGAACGTTTGCTTCTAACTAGCAACGGGAAATAAAACTGCATTGTGGGTATGAAGAGGATAACTTTGCATGGTAAAGGAGAGCTAAAACATAAAAGTAGGTGTTGTTATCATAAAGTTAGAATATATTACTTAGTATTATAAATAGCGAGTGTGTAATAATGGTGGATCGGTGTGCGGAATTGTCCTAGGCAATTGTTAACAAGACCGATAATCACTATTGCAGTTTTATATGAGGGAGAGGCATAAGCTAACATACTTTCTCTACTTGGATCATATGCACTTATGATTGGAATTCTAGCAAGCATCCGCAACAACTAAAGATCATTAAGGTAAAACCCAACCATAGCATTAAAGCATCAAGTCCTCTTTATTCCCGTACGTAACAATCCCTCTTACTCGGGTTTGTGCTTCTGTTCACTCACCTACCCACTATAAGCGAATCATGAACGTATTGCAACACCCTACAGCGGGAACCCCTCACGCTTGCGCGACACGGAGGGCACCATAGGACAGAACCAAAGTAAAACATACAACTCATACCAATCTAGATCATCAATCAACCCAAAGACAAAAGATATCTAGTCAAAACATCATAAGATGGCAACACATCATTGGATCATAATATGTGGCATAAAGCACCATGTTCAAGTAGGGGATTACAGCGGGGTGCGGGAGAGTGGACCGCGTAAAAGGGATGAGGATGGTGATGATGATGGTGATGTTGATGAAGACGATCACCGCGGTGGTGATTCCCCTCCCGATGGCACTCCGGCACCACCGGAAGAGAGGAGGAGAGGTTCTCCCCCTTGTGCTTCTTCCTCCACGGCCTCCACCTTCTGGTCCTTTGTAACACCCCGGATGTAACTTGCCATATTTGTAACTCCAACTCTTGCCATTTTCGGCAATGTGATATGATATTCCCTCCGTGGTTGGGTTTTTCCCTTCTTTTTGCATTTTGTCCTTGTCATGCATTTCACGTCATGTCATCATGTGCATCGCATTTGCATACGTGTTCGTTTCATGAATCCGAGCATTTTTTCCGTTGTCCGTTTTGCAATCCGGCGCTCCTATGTTCCCCGGCGTCCCCTTTTACCTTTTTCCGTGAGCGGGTATTAAACTTTCTCGGAATGGACCGAGGTTTGTCAAGCGGCCTTGGTATAGCACCGGTAGACCGCCTGTCAAGTTTCGGGTCATTCGGAGGTCGTTTGATACTCCAACGGTTAACCGGGTAACCGTGAAGGCCTCTTGTGTGTTGCAGCCCAAAACCCCTCCAAAACAGCCCAATAACCCATCTAAGTCACTCCCATGTCCATCGCCGTTCGATCACGATCGTGTGGGCGAAAACCGCACTCCATTTGGAGCTTCCTAGCCCCCTCTACCTATAAATATACCCTCTTCCCCGAAATCCCGGGTCTCCTTCCACCCTAACCCTAGCCCCGCTCCTCTCCGCGCCGCCGGACGCGTCCAACCACAGCGCGACACGTGGCGCCCGCGCCTCCCCTCCGTCGCCGGCCCGCCGAACCCCGCGCAGGCCCGCCGCGGCCCGTCCCGCCGCCACCCGCGGGCGCGTCCCACGCCGCCGCGCCGGCTCCGCCCCGCCGCCGACTTCCGCCTCCCGCGCTGATCCGGCCGCGCCTCGCCGGCGCCGCCCGGAGCTGCGCCGCGCCCGGGTCCGGTCCCTGCTGCCGTCCCGCGCCGGCCCCGCGCCCCCTCGCCGCCGCGCGCCTTCGCCGGAGTTCGCCGGAGCACCGTCCCGGCCAGATCCGGCCCGGGTGGATCAGATCCATCGGGTGCCCGATCCAAACGGCCTTCCCCCGCGCCTGGATCTCTCCGTCCCGGATCCCTCCGTCCCGGGTTGACTTTCGCGGAGGTAAAAATCCACTAAGTCCCCGGATCTGTGTTATTTTTATACCCTGTTCGACATGCCATAACTCTGCAAGCATTACTCCGTTTTGGGCGTATAGCATATCAAATATTTCGTCTCGATGATTACATAATTTCATCTCATTGCATCATTTTTATTTGAGCTCATCTTGATGCCCGAAATGCTGTTAGAAGAGGGCTATCTGATGTTAGTTTCAGATCTGTTTCAGAACATGTACTTTTGTCAATTTTGCCATGATTTATGTGTGCACCCTATGAACTTGAGTCCTACATGTGTCTTGTAATATGCCATGCTATCTTTCCAGGGGTGTATGCCATGTATTTTTTTGATCTTTGTGGTGGCTAGCACAAGCATGCAAACTAGGGTACATAATGTTGCTGATTTCAGAGACTCAGTAATTTTGCTAAGTCATGTCTTGCTGTTATTTTTATGCCATGTGTTCATGTTGTTTCAGAGAGATCTATGCCTCTTTTGAGCATGATCAGTAAGGGTGTTTTGAGCATATGGATTTTCTCTATCCATCCACGCCTTTTTTTGTAATTATGGAGTGCCGTAGCTTGAGTCAATCGAGCTCTACTTTTGCTATAAAATATTACTGTCAGATTGTTTACATGTTATTCGTTTTTGCCAAGCTTGGTGTAGTTGATCCTTGCATGCTATGATGTTGTTCCTGCCATTTATAGCTTCTATACCATGTCTTATTGGTGTATGTATGCTTAGTTTATCATGCAATGCTCTGTAGTGAGTGCATCGAGCTCGTAAACATGCCTACTTGTTATCTGTTTTTGACATGTCCAGTTTTCTGCTAAGTCTGAAACCTGTAACGAAACTTGCTTAATTGACATGGGTGCTATTATATTTTCTGATCCCTTTTGGCTCATGGTCAGTAAGGGACTTTTGTTCTATGCTTTGAGTAGATTCATGCCATGCCATATTTTGCGTCATATGCTTTGTTGGTACGTTTGGGTGCAGTAGCTTAATTTCTTGTTGCATGCCAAGTGGCATGATGCTGTTAATGGCAGAATCTCGTCATTCTTGTTTTGCTTGTCATTTGCAAACCGTGCATCCGATTCCGGTGACCCTTATATTGATTTCAACCAAAATCACCTCACCTTTCCAGTGGCATACTTGGTTTGCCAAGATTATGCCTTGTTCATCCTTTTTCCTTCCGGAGCATGCATATGCATTGCATATCACATCTCGCATATCATGCCATGTTTTGCATCATGTTGTTTGTGCATTGCATCGTGGTTGATGTTTGTCCCCTTTGCTTGTGTACTTGTCTTGGATAGAGCCGGGAGACGAGTACGTGAACGAGGAACCTGTCGAGAACGCTTACGAGGATCAAGCTTTCGACAACTCTGAGAACCTTGCAGGCAAGATGACCATACCCTCGAAATCACTTCTATCTTTGCTTGCTAGATGCTCGCTCTTTTGCTATGCCTATGCTGTGATACCTACCACTTGCTATATCATGCCTCCCATATTGCCATGTCAGCCTCTAACCATCCATGTCCTAGCAAACTGTTGATTGGCTATGTTACCGCTTTGCTCAGCCCCTCTTATAGCGTTGTTAGTTGCAGGTGAAGATGAAGTTTGTTCCTTGTTGGAACATGGAGATGTTGTTCCTTGTTGGAACATGTTTACTTGTTGGGATATCACAATACCTCTTGTTTAATTAATGCATCTATATACTTGGTAAAGGGTGGAAGGCTCGGCCTTATGCCTGGTGTTTTGTTCCACTCTTGCCACCCTAGTTTCCGTCATACCGGTGTTATGTTCCTTGATTTTGTGTTCCTTACACGGTTGGGTGATTTGGGACCCCCTTGACAGTTCGCTTTGAATAAGACTCCTCCAGCAAGTCCCAACATTGGTTTTACCATTTGACACCTAAGCCTTTTTTCCCTTGGGTTCTGCAGACTCAAGGGTCATCTTTATTTTAACCCCCCCTCGGGCCAGTTCTCCTTCGATTGCTGGTCCAAACTAGAGCCCTTTGCAGCACCACCTCGAGGCAACTTGAGGTCTGGTTTTAGTTGTACGGAGTGTTCATCCGGATGTGCCTTGAGACCGAGATATGTGCAGCACCTATCAGGATTTGTCGGCACAACCGGGCGGCTTTGCTGGATTTGTTTTATTACTGTCGAAATGTCTTGTAGTCCGGGATTCCGAGACTGATCGGGTCTTCCCGGTAGAAGGAATATCCTTCGTTGACCGTGAGAGCTTATAATGGGCTAAGTTGGGACACCCCTGCAGGGTATTATCTTTCGAAAGCCGTGCCCGTGGTTATGAGGCAGATGGGAATTTGTTAATGTCCGGTTGTAGAAAACCCGAAGCTGATCTTGATTAAAACACATCAACCGCGTGTGTAACCGTGATGGTCTCTTCTCGGCGGAGTCCGGGAAGTGAACACGGTGTTGGAGTTATGTTTGACGTAGGTTGTTCTAGGATCACTTCTTGATCACTTCTAGTTTCACGACCGTGCTTTGCTTCTCTTCTTGCTCTCTTTTGCGTTGTTAGCCACCATATATGCTAGTCGCTTGCTGCAGCTCCACCTCACAACCCTATCCTACCTTTAAGCTTAAATAGTCTTGATCTCGCAGGTGTGAGATTGCTGAGTCCCCGTGACTCACAGATTCTACCAATACAGTTGCAGGTGCCGACGATGCCAGTGCAGATGATTCAACCGAGCTCAAGTGGGAGTTCGACGAGGAACGTGGTCGTTACTATGTGTCTTTTCCTGATGATCAGTAGTGGAGCCCAGTTGGGACGATCGGGGATCTGTGTAGCTTTTGGGGTAGTCTTCTTTCATTTTGGTTCCGTAGTCGGACCTTGAGTGTAATCTGGATGATGGATGTTTATTTATGTATTGTGTGAAGTGGAGACTATAAGCCAACTATGTATCCCTTTCCCTTATGTATAACATGGGTTGTGTGAAGATTACCTCACTTGCGACATTGCTTTCTATGCGGTTATGCCTCTAAGTCGTGCTTCGACACGTGGGAGATATAGCCGCATCGAGGGCGTTACATCCTTGTCCTTCATGGTCATGAAGACCCCTCCGGGATACTCCTCCATGGCCTCCGGTGATGATGGCCCCCTCCGGCAGGGTGCCGGAGAGGGCCCCGATTGATTTTTGGTGGCTACAGAGGCTTGCGGCGGCGGAACTTCTGATCCAATCTTCGTTCTGGAAGTTTTAGGGTACGAGAGTATATATGGGTGCAGGGAGGACGTCGGAGGAGCTACGGGGGCCCCACAAGGCAGGGGGCGCGCCCTAAGGGGGGGCGCGCCCCCCACCCTCGTGAGCACTTCCCGTATCTCCTGACGTAGAGTCCAAGTCTATCTGGTGGATTTCCTTCCAAAAATAACTTCTCCAGTTGATTTCGTTCCGTTTTGACTCCGTTTGATATTCCTTTTCTTCGAAACACTGAAATAGGCAAAAAAAATAGCAAATCTGGGCTATGCCTCCGGTTAAGAGGTTAGTCCCAAAACTAATATAAAAGTGGATAATAAAGCCCAATACTGCCTGAAACAGTAGATAATATAGCATGGAGCAATCAAAAATTATAGATACGTTGGAGACGTATCAGGCATCCCCAAGCTTAATTTCTGCTCGTCCTCGAGTAGGTAAATGATAAAAAAGATAATTTTTGATGTGGAATGCTAGTAGTGCTTAAGTTTGATCAATGATAATTCCAATCACTTTTTCTAGCATCATTACATGTCATAACAGTAGCTCAACTCATAAAACTTTCCATGATCAAGTAACCAGCAATTCACAAGTTTAAAGTATGGATCATAAACTTTCTTGAAAACTAACAAACGATATTCTTAGTATCCCAGCAACGGCGCCAGAAAAGAGCTTGATAATCCCCAGGTGCAAGGAATCGTCGTAGCACTCTCCAAAGGTGGAAGTGATAAGTATGGAGTGTTGAACCCACAAGGAGCTAAAGGTAAGATCAATATTCTCTCAAGCCCTATCTGCCACTGATACGACTCTACGTGCACCAAACGTTTGCTTCTAACTAGCAACGAGAAATAAAACTGCGTTGTGGGTATGAAGAGGATAACTTTGCATGGTAAAGGAGAGCTAAAACATAAAAGTAGGTGTTGTCATCATAAAGTTAGAATATATTACTTAGTATTATAAATAGCGAGTGTGGAATAATGGTGGATCGGTGTGCGGAATTGTCCTAGGCAATTGTTAACAAGACCGATAATCACTATTGCAGTTTTATATGAGGGAGAGGTATAACCTAACATACTTTCTCTACTTGGATCATATGCACTTATGATTGGAACTCTAGCAAGCATCTGCAACTACTAAAGATCTTTAAGGTAAAACCCAACCATAGCATTAAAGCATCAAGTCCTCTTTATTCCCATACGCAACAATCCCTCTTACTCGGGTTTGTGCTTCTGTTCACTCACAAACCCACTATAAGCGAACCATGAATGTATTGCAACACCCTACAGCGGGAACCCCTCACGCTTGCACGACACGGAGGGAACCATAGGACAGCACCAAAGTAAAACATAAACCCATACCAATCTAGATCATCAATCAACCCAAAGACAAAAGATATCTACTCAAAACATCATAAGATGGCAACACATCATTGGTTCATAATATGTGGCATAAAGCACCATGTTCAAGTAGGGGATTACAGCGGGGTGCGGGAGAGTGGACAGCGTAAAAGAGATGAGGATGGTGATGATGATGGTGATGCTGATGAAGACGATCACCGCGGCGATGATTCCCCTCCCGATGGCACTCCGGCACCACCGGAAGAGAGGAGGAGAGGTTCTCCCCCTTGTGCTTCTTCCTCCATGGCCTCCACCTTCTGGTTCTTGGCCTTCATGGTGATGAAGACCCCTCCGGGATACTCCTCCATGGCCTCCGGTGATGATGGCCCCCTCCGGCAGGGTGCCGGAGAGGGCCCCGATTGATTTTTGGTGGCTATAGAGGCTTGCGGCGGCAGAACTTCTGATCCAATCTTTGTTCTGGAAGTTTTAGGGTACGAGAGTATATATGGGTGCAGGGAGGACGTCGTAGGAGCTACGGGGGCCCCACGAGGCAGGGGGCGCGCCCCCCACCTCGTGAGCACCTCCCGTATCTCCTGACGTAGAGTCCAAGTCTATCTGGTGGCTTTCCTTCCAAAAATAACTTGTCCAGTTGATTTCGTTCCGTTTTGACTCCGTTTGATATTCCTTTTCTTCGAAACACTGAAATAGGCAAAAAAACAACAAATCTGGGCTGGGCCTCCGGTTAATAGGTTAGTCCCAAAAATAATATAAAAGTGGATAATAAAGCCCAATATTGCCCGAAACAGTAGATAATATAGCATGGAGCAATCAAAAATTATAGATACGTTGGAGATGTATCACACGCCTGGTGAGCTTGTGGCCCATACGTGGCTCTTCTGGTGTCCTCCCAAAGCTTCCTAGGTGTCTTCTAGTCCAAGAAAAATCGTCAAAAAGTTTCGTTTCATTTGGAGTCCGTTTGGTATTGATTTTCTGTAAAAGACAAAAACAAGGGAAAAAACAGCAACTGGCATTGGGCACTAGGTTAATAGGTTAGTCCCGAAACTGATATAAAATTGCATAATAATGCATATAAAACATCCAAGATGGATAATATAATAGCATGGAACAATCAAAAATTATAGATACGTTGGAGACGTATCAAGCATCCCCAAGCTTAATTCCTGCTCATCCTCGAGTAGGTAAATGATAAAAACAGAATGTTTGGATGTGGAATGCTACCTAACATGTTTATCATGTAATCTTTCGTATTGTGGCATGAATATTCAGATCCATAAGATTCAGAACCAAAGTTTAATATTGACATAAAAACAATAGTACTTCAAGCATACTAATAAAGCAATCATGTCTTCTCAAAATATCATCGTTAAAGAAAGTTATCCCTACAAAATTATATAATCTTGTCATGCTCTATCTTCTTAACACAAACTATTTATCATGCATAACCCCCATGACAAGCCAAGCAGTTGGTTCATACTTTTAATGTTCTTAAGCTTTTTCAACTCTCACGCAATACATGACCGTGAGCCATGGATATATCATTATAGGTGTAATAGAATATGATGGTGGAGGTTGTCTGGAGAAGACAAAAAGGGAGAAAGTCTCACATTGATGAGGCTAATAGATGGGCTATGGAGATGCCCATCAATTGATGTCAATGCAAGGAGTAGGGATTGCCATGCAATGGATGCACTAGATCTATAAGTGTATGAAAGCTCAAAAAGAAAACTAAGTGGGTGTGCATCGAACTTGCTTGCTCACGAAGACCTAGGGCACTTTCAGGAAGCCCATCACTGGAACATACAAGCCAAGTTCTAATATGAACAATTCCCACTAGTAATATATGAAAGTAACAAAATAGGAGACTCTCTATTATGAAGAACATGGTGCTATTTTGAAGCACAAGTGTGGAAAAGGATAGTAGCATTGTCCCTTCTCTCTTTTTTTCTTTTCTTTTTTTCTTTTGGGCTCTTTGGCCTGTTTTATTATTATTATTTTGGGCTCTTTGACCTATTTTTTCTTATTTAAGTCCGAAGTTCCATCCCAACTTGTGGGGGAGTGATAGTCTCCATCATCCTTTCCTCACATGGGGACAATGCCATAATAGGTAGGTATGGTGGTTGTTTTTTCAGGAAGATATAAGGTGGCTTATGTGTGAAAGAGTGTATCATATTGATTTCTACTACACAACTTGTTCTTGTAGACTCGTGTTGGGCCCCAAGCGCAGAGTTTTGTAGGATAGTAGCAATTCTCCCTCAAGTGGATGACCTAAGGTTTATCAATCCATGGGATACGTAGGATAAAGATGGTCTCTCTCAAACAACCCTGCAACCAAATAACAAAAAATCTCTTGTGTCCCCAACACACCAAATACAATAGTAAATTGTATAGGTGCACTAGTTCGGCGAAGAGATGATGATACAAGTGTAGTAATGATAGTAGATTTTGATTTTTGTAATATGAACAATAAAAAAAGAGCAAGGTAGCAAGTAACAAAAGTGAGCACAAACGGTATTGCAATGCTTCAAAATGAGGCCTAGGGTCCGTACTTTTGCTAGTGCAATCTCTCAACAATGTTAATATAATTGGATCATATAACCATCCCTCAAACGCACGACCCTTAACAGGAAAAATCTTACAAACTTCTTGCAGGTTATCTACAGAGCTACAGCTTGGATCCGTACGTGGTCGTTACTCACTCATATGGACTCCAGGGAGCTTTTGGTTATTGGGTGCAACCGATGGGAGACAGTAGCACGGGCTATCTACAACCAGTTTGGATGGCGGTCCAATAATAGGATAGATGTTTAGTCATCTTGTCCTATTTTTTGCCGGTTGTGCCTTCATTTACCTTCATTTTTTTGAACCAAAACCCATAGAAAAATCATTCTATGGTATATATATATATATATATATATATATATATATATATATATATATATATATATATTAATAAAATAAAGAGTGCGAGTATGTACAGACGGAAAGCAAAAGAAAGGGAGAAAGGAAAAACTATGCAATTCTAGCTCTAGCAAAACCCAACCTGGTATATCAATTGCAGTTGAGGACTTGATGAATCCAACTTGTAAGAAGAGCCTCAAATTTGTTCTTGATTCTGTGCTTGAGCAGCAGGAGATCATTCCTCAGCATGCTTTTCCAGGACTGGAGCGAAAAAGTTTTGGATTTGAAGATTTTTCCATTTCTTTGGATCCAAATGTTCCAGCATCCCATGATTATGATTTCCATAGCAATAGAGGTTGGTAATGCCTGAGTTAAGAGTATCACTTCATCATAGACAGAAATACCTCTGTGTCTAGTTCCCAAAATGGATTCCCAGCAGTTTAAGGCAAAATTACAGTCCCAGAATAGGTGCAGAGCAGTTTCTTCAATATGAGCAGTACGTAGCATGCAGTTGTATGATGGTATATGGAAGGATTTTCTGTGAAGAAGATTCCTTGTATTGACTCTATCATGTAAGAGCAGCCAGAAGAAAATCTTATATCTTAGCATAGTGGCATTCTTCCAAATTTTGGGGAAGAGGGGGGTGCCAGCTCCCCTTGCATCAGTATCTTGTACATCTTAATGGAAGAGAAATCAGATCCCCAGTGGTATATCCACTTGTTAGTGATGTCATTCACTTGAATGTCCTGGGTAGTGTTTTTTAATTCCAATAATTGTTGATATGCTTGTGAAGAGAGAGGAGTATGGAAAAAATCCAAAGTTTTTTCACTTGGCAGATAGTCTTTCATTGTCAAGTTGGTCTTGCAGGAGAATGAAATAAGCTCAGGGTATTTTTGTTTAACGGGACCAAAACCCCAATTGTCTTCCCAGAATGATATGGTATTGCCTTGTCCAATAATCCCTCTTGTGCAACTTTTGTATTGTGGCAGCAGTTTGAGAATGTTTTTCCACCAGAAAGATCCCAGAGGTCTAGGAGTAATCACTCCTTGAGGATAGTAAGATTCCCAGATTATTTGCACCCATGGAAGATCATGGTGATGATGAAATTTGTGTAGATGCTTCATGAGGAGGCATTTGTTGTGAGTTTCAATGTGAAGAATTCCCAATCCACCTTGATCTTTACTGATACAAACTTTGTCCCAGGAAATAACAGATGTACCTTTGTCTTCCATACCATACATCCTCGAAAAGCAATGCCTTAGGTGTGTGTTAATTTTTCCCATAATGCTAGCAGATAGCATGAGTGTGCTCATGGAAAAAGTAGGCAGACTTGTAAAAACTAATTTGATCAAGGTGAGCTTGTATCCATAAGATAACAGAGTTGAGCATCCAGCTAATCACTTATCAATCATTGGTACGCGTCGGTGCTATACAAACAGTTTTTAACCCCTTTCCGCGATGGCATTTGGAACCGTCACCAAGTGAGTGTGGGCGATAGGGGGGTCCTTCCCACATGGCCAAGAAACCGTCGGGGATAGGTAGCCTTGATGCATACAGTTATCCCTATATAACCGTTTCCGATATCTCAAATATCCCAAATGCTTCATTCTTGCTACTCATTTATGCTCGCATTGCCATCGCAGTCGGAGTTTTGTGGTTTTACCTAAAACCAGGCAGATTCCAGGCACGGGAGCTTTCCAGGAAGATTCCAGGCACGGGAATTTTACGATGCCTGGCACATCACAAACAGTTCACGGTTATAAACCACGTACGATAGGTAGACAATCACACACATTTAGTTTTACCGCACCGTATGTGATAGTGTCTGATATCACACACGCTTTGCAAACGGCAAGTGTGTGCATGCTTGCACACGTTTCCTCTCTGTGAACCATCTCGGATTATGGTGTATATCGGAAACGTTTGTGTTTTACCAACCTTGTGTGCTGTAATGACCTGCACAACGTAATTTTGCCCTAATTTAGTTGCTGCTATTTAAAATTGTACCTAATTTAAACTTGAAAGTAGGCTATAGCTTTATTCATATCCATCAGGTTCAAACAACCAATGCATTATTCAATTCATGGGTACATATGTTTAAGAATTACATAAGCACCAAATAAAGAATGATGAACTAGGGTTCTATACTTGTATTATTACAGATGGTAAAGAAAGAGGCGATAGACATTCCGGTTGCTGAACAAGGTGAAGCGGAAGGGCCCTTTTGTGCTCTCCTGGATGCAGAAGGCATGCAGGACTCTAGTCCAACCCCTTGTGATGGTCGGCCGCCAATCATGTAGTTTGAGAGGTAATCTTGAGTAAACTACTTCAGGATCCACTTCAAAAGAAAAAAGATTCAGATATTGTCATCTTACACAACTCATTACGGGCAGTAAAAAGAAGGCTACAGGGTTCTTACTTACCATCCAGCAGTTCACTGTTGTCTTGCATAAAGTGTAAACAAATAGTTCGATTGACATCTTTTGACCCATTTTAATAACAGTCTTTATCAGTTTCCTCACTTGATGCTAGCTCATGAATATCTCATTGCCCCATACGCAGTCCTCATCTGAGATGTTACTATGTAGCCTTAGATATATTAAATATGGCCCTAGTTAACCTACTGATAAATGGGTTACAAATATATTCAGTGAAATGTCTGATTCGACGATTAATCCCTTCTCAGCCCCAGGCTATATGGTACCAGCTACCGATGAAGAGTGAGTACATATAAGCAATGCGATGAAACTAACCTCGATGAAAAACAACACTGTTCTCAATATTGTCCTGCATGAGTACATATAAAGGCATGTTAAGCACAACAGGCTAAACATCAACCAAATATATCCATGGTAGACAACATAATCTACAAATGATAGCTTCAGTGTGCAGGCTTAAGCACGCTAGTTAAGCAAAACAAGAAGTAGAAAGGTGTGTTAACTGCATCAGGCATAACATTTAAAAACAAGCAAATAGTCATTCAAACTAGTATTGTGCAGGTCTACAGTACACTAGTTATTGTTAAAAAATGAAAAGGCATGTTAACTGCAATATCCTTAACAACAACCAAATATCGTAATTCATAGTGGTATTGTTGAAACTGTTATTGATGAAATTGAACTGGGCGGCAAATAGTTGCACATATAGAGCATCACATTGTGCAGAACTGAAATAAACAAGTCATAAGGACATCTCTAGGCGATCCTTAAAAAGTTAAAGGACTAAAACCCTTAGTGGATATATATATACTCCAGCATTTTTTTGCCTTTTCTAGTCGATCCCCTAAACTGAAGGTTGTAAAATTCAATTTGATCAAGTTCAAAGCAGGTTCAACCGGAAGTAGCATGCATTCAAACATAAACATAGATAGTTTTGCATAACCGAACATAAAACATAAATTTAAACTAAGCTAAACAACTTTCGTTCGAAGTAGAGGTCGAGCCAATCCTTCCTCATCATGTATGGTGTGCCGCGAGCCGGGTCCGGGCCGGTACCGTCGTCGGGGTTATTGGGGAAGGCACTCCTCCACTCGTCGATGTCGATCTCCTTGTCCTCGAGGCCCACCTCGACGCCCTCTGCGTCGCCGTTGCTGCCGCCTTCGACCTCGTCATCAGAGGAGAGCGCGATAACCTCGCTGCCCTCCGCACCGCTGTCCTCGCCGCCTTCGACCTCGTCATCGAAGGAGAGCGCAATAACCTCACCGCCCTCCGTGCCGGCAAAGATCGCCCGCTCCGCCTCCACGAGCTCCAGGTGTTGCGGGCGGAGTTCTTGCATGTAGGCCTTGTCGATGGCCTCGGCCTCGAGGCGCTCCCATGCCTCGCGGTCCTCCCGCGCCATAGCCGAGCTCACCACCCCTGGCCCCGGCAGAGCGAGGTTGACCGGACATGTGTCGAAGGGGAAATTGAGCCTAGCCGTCGTGTCGTGGTAGTGGACCTGCCAGCGGTTGTACTCCATGGCCGCGAGCTCGGCCGTGTGGAAGCTACCGAGCCACCTGCGGGTGTGGGTCTCCCGATCTGTAATCCCGGTGACTCACGTCCCCCACCGCCGCTACTGGACCCCGAGGTAGGACCTCATCGGCCATCAGGTCCGAGGAAGGACGGGGAAGTCCTCGAACCGGCGTAGGGGCGCGACGACGGGTGGATCAGGGGACCGGTGATGGTGGATCGAGCCCGCGGAGGACGACGGGGACACCTCGGCGGCCACTTCACCGGCGTCGGGCGAAAAGGCCACGATAAACCTCTTTTTGGCCATTGGCTCCTCGAGCTCCCCGACACACAGGCAGAGGTTGAGGATGGAGGCGCCGGCGATGGCGGCGAGCTACCAATGGTTTCGAGGGTTGTGTGTGTCTGTGTGAGCGGAGGTTTTGGGGTGTGTGTGGAGGGGGGCGGGGGCAAGGTGGTGTTTGAGGAAATACTACGGCAACTGAAAATTTTACTATGCGGGAGTAACAAGGTGGGGCTATTGAAAAATTGGATCAAGGGCGAGCAGATATTTTTGAGATTGCGAGGGATGCAGAGGCGGGAGTAAAATGTCGGGGCTACTGAAAATTTGAATCAAGGGATTGAAGCAGAGTGGGAGTAACAAACATCGCACACGGTCCGCACATATTAATCGTGTGATATCAAACATTAAAACCTTCTAGGCTGTAGATATTTTTTAGATTACGAGGCAGTAATATTTTCGAGATTGCGAGGGATGCAGAGGCGGGAGTATTTGGGGAGCGAGCTAGTGTGCTTGACACGTCGGTTGTGGACTGTAGCTGACGCACCTTCTCGCATAAGCCATAGGCGTGCTATACACCGACGGTGCTCCAAGATATTTTCTACTTCATCTCACAAGGTTGGTGATAATAAACTGTGTGGGATCTACTTGATTTGAATTACATAATGGGGTCACAGCGGCAATGGACGTTGTTTGAATTGCTAGACCTTTTATCTGCAGTGAACATGCAACTATATGTGTGTTGTAAAAGAATTGGAGTTATTCACGGTTTGTTTGGACATTTTATACATTAAACTGGTTTTCTAGCCATTTCACGTTCACAATTCAAAATTAAACTACATGCAAATGCTCCGGTGCATATAAATTGGTTGAAAAATCAAATCTGTGTCCTTGAGTGCATGCTTAGGTCCCATGCAAGAAATGGGAAGGTTTTTCAAACAACAAGGCACTGTTGATTGCCGGCAAAACGTTGAGATACCTGGTTTTTAAATTCTAGTAAATCCAAAACTCGTCTGAAATTCATGAAACTTGGCATGGTATCATGCAGCGGCATCAACATGCCGTGGTAAAAATTTGGTCCCATTTGGGGCAGGTTTGGGTATAAGCTTCTCACAAACCAGAGCTTCTCACAACAAGCGTGATGGTTTCAATAGGGAACGTGCCACCTTTCGGGACGGAACGATATCCGTTGCCTCTTATTGCTTTCAAAAAAATTCTAGTGTCAACATAGAACAACAGGAGTGTTGTGTTTAATCTTGGAATTTTTCGGGGTTCGTTTGGCCTTTTTTATACATTAACTGGGTTTTCTAGGCATTTTATGTGCATAATTCAAATTTGAACTACAAGCACATGCTCCAGTGCACCAAAGTTGGTCGAAAAAACACATGTGTGTCCTTGGGTGAATTTCTAGGTCCCGTGCAAGAAATGGGAATGAAATTCAAACACCGGGGCACTGTTGATTGCCGACAAAACATTGAGATGACTGGTTTTTAAATTCTAGTAAATCCAAAACTCATCTGAAATTCATGAAACTTGGCATGCTATCATGGAGCGGCATCAACATGCCCTGGTAAAAAATTGTCCCATTGGGGGCAGGTTTGAGTATAAGCTTCTCACAACCCAGAGCTTCTCACAACAAGCATGATGGTTTCGGTTGGGAATGTGCCACCTTTGGAGATGGAACGATATTCATTACCTCTTATTGCTTTCAAAAAAATTCTAGTGTCAACATAGAACAACAGGAGTGTTGTGTTTAATCTTAGAATTTTTCGGGGTTCGTTTGGCCTTTTTTATACATTATTTGGGTTTCTGGGCATTTTATGTGCATAATTAAAATTTGAACTACAAGCACATGCTCCATTGTATCAAAGTTGGTTGAAAAATCACATGTGTGTCCTTGGGTGAATTTCTAGGTCCCATGCAAGAAATGGAATGAAATTCAAACACCAGGGCACTGTTGATTGCCGGCAAAATGTTGAGATGCCTGGTTTTTTAATTCTAGTAAATCCAAAACTCGTCTAAAATTCATGAAACTTGGCATGCTATCATGGAGCGGCATCAACATGCCATGGTAAAAAATTTGTCCCATTTGGGGCAGGTTTGGGTATAAGCTTCTCACAGACCAGAGCTTCTCACAAGAAGCGTGATGGTTTCGGTAGGGAACGTGCCACCTTTGGGGACGGAACAATATCCGTTGCCTCTTATTGCTTTCAAAAAAATTCTAGTGCTAACATAGAACAACCGGAGTGTTGTTAATTTTTGGAAATTTTCGGGGTTCTTTTGGGCATTTCTATACATTAACTGGGTTTTCTAGGCATTTTATGTGCATAATTCAAATTTAAAATACATGCACCTGCTCCAGTGCATATAAATTGGTTGAAAAATCAATTATGTGTCCTTGGGTGCATGCTTAGGTCCCATGCAATAAATGGGAATGAATTTCAAACACCAGGGCACCGTTGATTGCCGGCAAAACGTTGAGATACTTTGTTTTTAAATTCTAGTAAATCTAAAACTCGTCTGAAATTCATGAAACTTGGCATGCTATCATGGAATGGCACCCGACATGCTGTGGTATTTTTCATGTCCATTTTGAGAGAAGGCGCACTCAGATAATGACATCCAACAAAGGCATTTTGAAAAAATAGCCGTCACATTAACATCTCAAACGTTTGTATAATTCAAACCGCGTGTGTTCTGCTAACCATTCACATGACGCCATGTGTCTTGGTTTTAATGTCTATAGGAGGTGTCGTGTGGACAACTGCTTGACTGAACGGGAGGCGTGCGAGCACAGTCCGGTGCGCAGGCTCACCGTGAAGCGTACAAGCTGTTCAACGCAGGATCTGTGCATCTCTTCAACGCAAAAGGTTCAGATTATGGTATGCAAATTAAAGCCAGACTTCAGCGCTAAGCCAAGAGACACTGCGATTTGTGAAAATATGCAGCTAAAAATCAATAGCACTATCTATTTTTTGCAACTAAATTCAGTAATTAAGCATAGATTTCATTCATAGAGATTAAGCAGTCGTTCTCACCGGGAAGTGAGACAGCCTTGGAATGCCGCCCGCCTCGCTCCCACTAGTCTATATTAATGGCGCTGCCGAGCGGCCGCACCCCCCCCCATCCTCGCCACACACATAATCCTCCCTCTCTGCCCGCACCCTCGACGCCGCTCTGAGTCCTCAAAGCCGTCAGTGTACGAGGATGCCGCCGAAGCGCCCCATCGGAGGGAGTGGCAACGTCGGGGCTGCTGAAGCACCGAGGCACGGCGTGAATATGGATACAGAGGTTTCCATCGCCGCCGACGAGATGGAGAACGAGACTGCCAACAAGCAGAGGCGGGTCGAGAAAGAACCGCAAGCTACTCCAGCAGGCATAGACTTCATCAACAACCTCCCTGATGATATGTTGATAGTCATCATATGCCTCCTCCCAATCAAATATCAGGCGAGGACAGCCGCCCTTTCCCGGCGGTGGCGCCCTCTATGGCTCCTCACCCCTGTCGACCTCCTCAATTCCCACAAGCTCTGCCATGGCTATCGCCAAAGCTTGGATGCGTTCTCCCAGATCCTCGGCAGTCACCATGGCCCAATCAAAGGCCTTATCACAGGCAAGTTATGTTCCAATGGCAAGGACCGAGCCAATCTTAACGAGTGGTTCCGATCCCCCGCCATAGATCAGCTCGAGAAGCTCAATTTTAATGATGGGCATATGCGCTTGCTGCCAACGTCCGTGCTCCGCTTCACGCCCACGCTGCGCCTCGCCAAGTTCATGAACTGCCATTCCACTTCCCCTTAATGACGTGACCGCTCTTTTTCTACCACGACTGAAGCACCTCAAGCTCGTCGTCATCCGCATCCCAAAGGATGACATGGAGCGCCTGCTCCGCGGCTGTACTGCACTCGAGTTCCTTCGTCTTCAGGCGATGAATTGTTCGAGTACCTTGCACATCACCACTAGGACTCTCCGGACTATTTATGTGTGTTGCTGGTGCTGCAACAAGAGATCACAAAAGGTGGACCACAATATGGTCATCCAGGACACACCTTCACTTGAGAGATTATTTGTAGTTGATCAACAAGGTCCAAAAAGAATCAATGTCATTTCTGCATCGAAATTGAAAGTGGTGGGCTACTCATCTGTCAAATACTACAACTTTCAGGTACAACAGTCGCCTTATACCTATCCTTCTTGATATCAACGTTATTTCTAGTTTTGAAGATGTATGTTCGTTTGTCATCCAGCGAAGCTTCACCCAGACTCTGGGCACACTGAAGGTCTTGGCACTAGAATCTGTCGGCCCCAACCTGGACCAAGTTGTCGGTTGCCTGAGATGCTTTTCGTGCCTGAAGAAGTTGTATATCGAGGTGATGTTCCTTTCCTGTTAAATGTTAACCATAAGGGAGTTCAATTTTTTGCACCTTTTCCCAAGTTTACACTGACAATGTACTATGATTTCTGAAGGAACTTTGGAGGATTTTAGGACATACACCCCCACACCATATTGGTTGCTGCATTCATATGGATACAATCGTCCATAAGCATTTCTACTTTGGATTCATCTGTACTAGTTTTGTTAGGGAATTTTCCATCCAATCCAACCTCTTGTAAAGAAGGCTACATGTTTCTATATTGTAATCAAATGCACATGTTAATCATGGCAGATCGAAGATGGCACGTTGGTGCATTTTACAAATCCTGCAAACCAAATGGGCATGTAGCAGTGTTCAAAAGTGCATGTAGGCACTAACACATTCTCTTCTTTTCAGAAATGACGAAGTTTGCAATGTTTGAATTGGGCGTTGTAATCTTTGAATTTGAACCTTGCAATATCTATGGTATTTGTTATATTGAACTGTTTTTGTTCTATTGTCTCAATGCAAACAGTTCATCCGAGTGAACCGCATGTCGTGTATCGCACACACCTTGATCTGGCTGACTGTTTATTTTGTGTTGCCTAATCACAGATAGTTCATCCGAGTGAACTGTATGCTATACATCGCACAGACCTTGATCTGGCTGACCATTTCTTTTGTGTTTCCTAATCACAAACAGTTCATCCGAGTGAACCGTATGTTGTACATCGCACACACCATCATCTGGCTGCCCGTTTCTTTTGTTCCTCCTCATCGAAAATGGTTAATTGAACTAAACCGTATGCGTTGCATCGCACACAAAACTAAAATCTGAATCGTGTTTGATGCATCCTCCATCGCAAACGTTTTGCACCATTTTTTATGGTTTATTTACACCACCATTTGCGATTATTGCATAACACACACTTTCGTCGAAGGGTCTCTGATCATAGTGTCGCGTTAGCAGCATCCTACAATAGTGAATTCTCTTAATAATAGGCACAAAGTCTTCCAATCTAGGCTTAACTATGATGAGAGGGAGTCCCAGATATGTGAAAGGAAAAGCACCAATCCTACAGCCCAGTGAATTGGCCAAAAGTTCCATTTTTGCAGGACCGATGTTGATTGGAACTATTACAAACTTATCATAGTTCATTCTTAGCCCCGTGTATATAGAGAAGTGGACCAGAAGGTTCTTAAATTGTTCCACTTGAACTATGCAAGCTGGCATCAGGAGGACAGTATCATCTGCATATTGAATGACTGTAAAATCAGGATAGGATCGGGCTAAGCTTCCAGTGGTCTATTGTAACGCCCCGGACACACCCGCCGGTGGTCGTTACTCCTGGCAGGATCTAGACTGGCCCCACAGATCAATACTAGTCTCTTCTGCGCACTTTGTCCTCACTCGTGCGCACCCGGGAGCAACTTCCCGGTCGGTCACCCATCCTGACACTACTCCAAGCTGAGCACGCTTAACTTTGGAGTTCTGTCCGAATGGGCTCCCGGAAAAGAAGGAATTCCTTATTGATATGAGTAGTCTATCATCCCTAATAAGCCAGGCTATCACATACACCCCCACTCAGAGGAACCGACCTCCTCGTCGGGCCACAGGAACGTTCCCTCTTGGCACAAACGTCTGTGCTTCCAGTCCGGTACATGTGCCATGCCGGGTGCCACGACGGGTCACAAACGTCATGAACAACATGACCACGCACCTGTCTGCAACCATACGTGTAACCGCGAGGGTCGGCTCTGATACCAACTTGTAACGCCCCGGACACACCCGCCGGTGGTCGTTACTCCTAGCAGGATCTAGACTGGCCCCACAGATCAATACTAGTCTCTTCTGCGCACTTTGTCCTCACTCGTGCGCACCCGGGAGCAACTTCCCGGTCGGTCACCCATCCTGACACTACTCCAAGCTGAGCACGCTTAACTTTGGAGTTCTGTCCGAATGGGCTCCCGGAAAAGAAGGAATTCCTTATTGATATGAGTAGTCTATCATCCCTAATAAGCCAGGCTATCACATCTATGAAGGAGGTTATTATGCATGGCCATATTCATTACTGACCGTAGCAGATCAGCTACTAAAAAAATAGTAGAGTAGACAGAGGATCTCCTTGTCTAACCCCTCTTTTTGCATTGAAATTGCTTGCGTGGGACTCCATTGAGAAGGACAGAGGGAAAACCAAATATGAAGATCATATCCATCCACATAAGCCACTTGGGACCAAAACCGCTTGCAATAAGAATCTCCTTGATGGTATTATGCTCAATGAGATCAAAAGCCTCTTGACATTCTAGCTTTAGAACAATGATTTCCCTATCAGAGGAATTGCATTGACTGATATACTCGTAGACCCGTGCAAAGCAATCTTGAATGGATCTGTTCTTAATGAAGCCATATTGATTTTTATGGACCAGTATTAAAATAACTTTATGTGATCTATTGGCTAGCAACATGGTGATAATCTTGATTGAGCAATTAAGGAGAGTGTTGGTGTCAAAACCGGCGGATCTCGGGTAGGGGGTCCCGAACTGTGCGTCTAGGTCGGATGGTAACAGGAGATGAAGGACACGAAGTTTACCCAGGTTTGGGCCCTCTCGATGGAGGTAAAACCCTACTCCTGCTTGATTAATATTGATGATATGGGTAGTACAAGAGTAGATCTACCACGAGATCAAGGAGGCTAAACCCTAGAAGCTAGCCTATGGTATGATTGTTGTGTATGGAGTTGATTGTCCTACGGACTACAACCCTCCGGTTTATATAGACACCGGATAGGGTTAGGGTTACACAGAGTCAGTTACAATGGTAGGAGATCTTGAATATCCGCACCGCCTAGCTTGCCTTCCACGCCAAGGAAAGTTCCATCCGGACATGGGATGAAGTCTTCAATCTTCTATCTTCATAGACCAGGAGTCCGGCAAAGGTATAGTCCGGTTACCCGAACACCCCCTAATCCAGGACTCCCTCAGTAGCCCCTGAACCAGGCTTCAATGACGACGAGTCTGGCGTGCAGATTGTCTTCGGCATTGCAAGGCGGGTTCCTCCTCCAAGTCCTTCATAGAAGATTTATAAACACCAAGAATAGTGTCCGGCTCTGCAAAACAAGTTTCCACATATTGCCATAGAGAGAATAATATTAACACAAATCAAATCTGCTGACGTATTCCGCAGTGTATCATCACACTACGGCCAAGTCCTTTTACTCGAATCATTTTTACTTTTCCACCTCAGCACGTTTCGCGAGGCGGTTTCCTTGGCACGTCTTGTCAAAGCAGAGATCGTGTGCCCTTTTCACGGGATTCTCATCAATACGGACGTGGGTAACCCAACCGCGCCATTTACCATGGCGTTTGGGAGGCAAGTGAGTTTTATTAGGCAGGTGGGGACGCATAACCGCATCCGCCCATATAAGGGGATAAGGATCCACCTTTTTTACCTACGCCTTCTTCCTCCTTCGCCTATCCATCTCCTGCGCACTCGAGCTCTAGCCCCAAGCCCGCTCTTCCCACCTCAACCTCCCCCAGCAATGTCCGGAGCGGGAGGCAAGTGGATGGTCTCCTCCGCTACGGAGGGCCATGTCAAGAAGCTAAGGAAGGCCGGATACCTGTCCAAGGACATCCCGCACCGGCTTCCCGAGGAGGGGCAGCTTGTCCCCACCCCAAGGCCCCATGAGAGGGTAGTATTCCTTCCCCACTTCCTCCGCGGACTAGGTTTTCCACTCCACCCATTTGTCCGGGGGCTCATGTTCTACTACGGCCTGGATTTTCACGATCTGGCCCCGAACTTCATCCTCAACATCTCGGCGTTTATCGTCGTGTGTGAGGCTTTCCTCCGCGTCCGCCCCCATTTCGGCCTCTAGCTCAAGACCTTCAATGTCAAGCCGAAGGTGGTGCGTGGCAGCCAGGCGGAGTGCGGAGGTGCCATGGCGGGCAAGATGGCCAACGTCCTATGGCTCGAGGGCTCCTTCGTGGAGACACTAAAGGGGTGGCAATCCGGGTGGTTTTACATCACCGAGCCATGCGATCCAAAATGGATTGCAGCCCCCGAGTTCCGATCCGGACCCCCCACGCGGCTTATGTCCTGGAAAGAGACGGGCCTGTCGTGGGGTGACGAAAAAGAGGTGACCGGACTGTAGACATGCATCCAGTCCCTGGTGAACAAGCCGATCAGGCTCGTCAATGTGGTCCAGGTTATGCTCGTCCGCCGGATCCTCCCGTGTCAACAACGGGATTTTACTCTGTGGGAGTTCAACCCGGCGCAGCACCAAACCCTTAACAGGCTCTTCGACACGACGTATGAAGACGTCTGGAAGGTGATAACCAAAGGCGCCGAGGCTCCCACATCCGCCTCCGAGGATCGCGGATACAGCTCGCAGCATCATGCTAGCGAGGTAAGCTATTTTTCACCTTTTACAGGATGTTTTAGTTTTTTCATAGTTTGACTCCATGCGGGATCTAAACTCCCTTACCTTTAATAGGCTTGGCAGGTGATATCCGGACCGATTAGCTGTCTGGCTCCCTTGCCCGAAGACCCAGCTCCTGCTCTCCTAGTGAAGCTGCTGGCTCCGGCGCCTTATGTGGTGCCGGAGAAGAAGGTCAAGAAGAAGAAGACCACGGGGACTCAAAAGAGTGCCCGTAACATGGTGGTGTCGGACTCGTCAGCCGATGAGTCCGATACACCCTCCTCCCATGGAAACGAGGAGGAGGAAGAAGAAAAAATCTCTCCCCCTCCAGCGGGGGGAGGAGAAAAAGGGAAGGCCGCCCCAACGGGGGAGGCCGGAGGGTCTAGAAAGAGGAAGACCCCTCCGCCGGACTACTCCCCCAGCGCCAACGAGGACGACGAGGAGTGGCCGGACAGGGCCAAGCATCCGGCGAAATCGTAAGTATTCGGATACCAGAGTGACTCATGATATTCCTAAGTCGTGTATCTTTTCATAGTGCCGAACATAATTGTGCAGCCCGCCCCGGGCCGAACTCGACGATTCGTTGAGCGGCTCCCTGGATTCGTCGGACGTGAACTCGGTTCCGCCCGCTATCTCCCCCCGCACTGCAGACGACGCTCAAGTGGCGTCGCAACGAGCTCCGGGGCAGGAGGAGGTGGTCCTGGATGAGCCAAAAGACGACCTCCCGGACCCCAGGAATAAAGGGGACAAGACCCCCCAGGGCTCCGAGTCCGGCTTTGAGCCGGACACCGTGCCAGAATCTTCAACGGTTCCGGACTACGGTAGGCGAACTCCTTCCAAGAGGAGTAAGCCTTCTGAGCCGGCGGCGTCCGTCCAACCGGAGGCGCCGGACAATCTGCTGGAGGTGCTTGACAGCGCCTCCATCGACGAGGAGCATCGTACTATCATGAGTACGGTGATCCGGAAGGTTCAGTCTGCCAAGAGCAGACTGAACGAAGCTTGCGCTAGCCTTCTAACAGGCTTTGAGGTAAGTAAAAAATATGCAAGAATATAACCGCATAGACAGTAGCCCCTGATGCACTTTTTGGTGTTCGGAAAGAAAAGCCGACTAGAGGATCTATTAATTTTCGCAGGAGTCTGAAAAAATAGTTAATATGCGTATGCAGGCTTCGCTGCTATCCACCGCCGCACTGACTGCGGAGGTGGGTGTCCTGAGACGGGACCTCGGGCGGACCGAGCAAGAGCTCGGCCTTGCCAAGCGGCAGCTCGAGGAAAAAGAAGGTAAGAAATGCCTTTTAGAAAAAGTGCCTATAAAAAGGCGTGATTGCAAAAAAATAACAAGATTGTACTGCTTTTTTGTAGGGGCCACGAATGAGGTGGCGACCCTCAAGCAGGCGCTATCTGAGGCCGAAAAGGAAACGTCCGTGGAGCGCACCGAGCGAGAGAGACTTGGGGCTCAGGTCGGCGAGGTGCAGTGAGAGCTTAAGGCTCTCATGAAAAAACATGAGAGTTTGGAGCTTGAGTCAAAGGCGCAAGCATCCGAGCTCGTGTCGGCCCTTGAGACCGCCAATTCTGCCAAGGGCGAAGCCCAAAAGGCCCTCCAAGAGTTGGAGGAGATGAGGAAGATAGCAGCGGGTAAGGCATTCTTTATGCAAAGCAGAAATATAAAAGTAAACTACTTGTTACTTACCCGAATCCGGAGCTCTCCAGGGGCATTCGCAGATCTTCCCCGCAGCGTATCCGACGTCGCCGCATTCTACCGAGCTGAAGAGGGCAGCTCGGCGGAGAAGGTGTTCTGGTCTCAGTATTCTGAGGCCCGACACCCTGTGCCCTTGAGCGACCAGCTGAAACAGCTGGTCGAACTCCACAAGGCGGCCGAACAGGCCATGAAGGGCTTTATGGTTCGGCTGTGGCCCGGAGAGGTCCTGCCTGGGAGCTACTTCGGGCTGGTGCATCGGCTGATGGAGGCCTGTCCGAGGCTTGAGGTCACCAAGCGCTCCGTCTGCATTGAAGGTGCCCGGAGGGCCCTTGCCCTTGCAAAGGTGCACTGGGGTAAGCTGGACGGTGAGAAGCTTGTGAGGGACGGGCCGCCGTCGGGGAAGGAGCATCGCAAGCCCGAGAACTACTACAAGGATGTTCTTGCAGGTGCCCGCCTTGTGGCGGATGAATGTACCAAGGATGTAATTTTTGAATGAAATCGCTCGTGTTTATCCTGTGCGCTGAAAACTTGTTTATATGCGCTAAGCAATGCTTATTGGATTTAAAATATTATTTTCTGTGCGGCCGTTTATCAAAAATTGAGAGATGGCCAGTCGTCGGCTTCTGCCCCTGTGCCACTAGTGCTGGGGTGTTCGGGATAAACCTGAGCGCTCTTTTTCCCATGGTTGGGTCCTTCGAGGGAGGCGCTCAGCACAACGAACCAGGCAATCGGACTATAATGCTTGAACACTCTCACTTAGCCATAGAACTTTATAATTTTAAATTTCGGCGAAGCCCCTAGTTCGGAAGACCGAATTCGGGGCGCTATCCACGCCTTGGCCAGACAAAGCTAGCTCCTCGCTCGAAGCGGCATAAGTCTTTAGGGACTCGAAAAACCTCTTGAACAGCGACGGTCTCTCGCCTTATCATGACAGTCAGTTTTAGCTTTCTCCACTGAGGTGCTTAACCCAGCTGAACCAGGGCACAATCGCAGTTGTTCTCCTAGTTCTACCTTAGCCGATATAGCAGAACGTAAGGCACCAAAACATAGGAGCCGGGAAAACCCAACTATTGACCCAAATCATGATTCGGAGCCGATGCATATAGTGATATAAGTTCGGGGTGCCGCACTTGTGAAAGTGTTCGGACTTCTCACACCATAATGAGGGGTACTGAAGCCCCTGGCGTATTTGCCGTACCATGGTGTACGGGTGCAATCATGTCATTTAATAAACATATATATGAAAATATGATAATGCAAAAAATAGACAAAAAAGCTATGCACTGTTTATAGAGGGGCTGTTTATCAAAGCCAAACGATACAAATAGTGTGATAAGCAAAAATATACTGGACTATTTAACATGTCCTGAACAGGGACAGGCCGCGGAAAATAATTCGAAATAGGTATACTGCTCGTAACAGAGACCACCTGGGGGTTCCATAATGCGGCGTGGCTTGTCTGCTTCCCTGGATCTTGCATCATTGGTGCGGCAGTCGAATTGCCAAACAGGTCGTCCGAAGTGTGGAATCCTGAAAGTAAGAAGAAGAAAAAAAGAATCCGGCAGCCCCTAGTACGTTTTAAGCCGTATTTTGGGTGTGCCGTTATTGTGCCCCTTCCTCTGTGCCCATGGTATTTCAAGCGTGTAGTTATGTACGCGAGGTACTGGTTTCGCTATGTCGCGAGGGCTGGGGTTGGGGCCGCATTGCTACGCCTGCTCGGAACGTGCCAGACGGTCTTGTTGTAGGTTACTCCGGGCGCGTTTGGCAGTGTCCGGCTTTATAACGGCCGTACTGGAGAGTTGCCTAAGAAGGATGCTTTGTACTTCCGCTGCAAGGGCCGCCGTGTGCTCCTCTGTATGGAGGGAGCATTCGGTGTTTCCGTTGACCGTGATTACTCCTCGAGGTCCTGGCATCTTGAGCTTGAGGTATGCGTAGTGCGGCACCGCATTGAACTTTGCGAATGCGGTTCGTCCGAGCAGGGCGTGATAGCCACTGCGGAACGGGACTATATCGAAGATTAACTCTTCACTTCGGAAATTATCCGGAGATCCGAAGACCACGTCAAGTGTTACTGAGCCTGTGCAGTTGGCTTCTACACCTGGTATAACGCCTTTAAAGGTCGTTTTTGTGGGCTTAATCCTTGAGGGATCTATGCCTATTTTTCGCACTGTATCCTGGTAAAGCAGGTTCAGGCTACTGCCGCCGTCCATGAGGACTCTTGTGAGATGAAATCCGTCAATGATTGGGTCGAGAACCAGTGCGGCGAAGCCTCCATGACGGATGCTAGTGGGATGGTCCCTTCGATCAAAGGTGATCGGGCAGGAGGACCATGGGTTGAACTTTGGCGTGACTGGCTCCATCGCATATACGTCCCGTAACGCACGCTTCCGCTCCCTCTTGGGAATGTGGGTTGCGTATATCATGTTCACCGTCCGCACTTGTGAGGGAAAACCCTTCTGTCCATTGTTGTTCGGCGGCCTGGGCTCCTCCTCGTCGTTGCTATGCAGCCCCTTGTCTTTGTTTTTGGCTCTTAACTTGCCTGCCTGCTTGAACACCCAACAATCCATGTTGGTGTGATTGGGTGGCCTCTCGGGGGTGCCATGGATCTGGCACAAGCGGTCGAGTATTCGGTCCAAACTGGACGGGCCCTGAGTATTCTTCTTGAATGACTTTTTCCTCTGACCAGATTTATAGCCTCTGAATCCGGCATTAACTGCCGTATCTTCATTAATGCCGCTGCTAACGCGGCGTTTTTGCTTATTCCGACGTGTCCTGCCACTTTTGTCCTTGGTATCCGAATTACCAGGGTTCTTAGCTAAGTTATTACTGCGAGCTAGCCAGATGTCTTCTCCCGCACAAAAGCGGTTCATGAGTGTCGTGAGGGCTGCCATAGATTTCGGCTTTTCCTGTCCCAGGTGCCGGGCAAGCCACTCGTCGCGGATGTTATGCTTAAAGGCTGCTAGGGCCTCTGCGTCCGGACAGTCGACTATCTAGTTTTTCTTTGTTAGGAACCGTGTCCAGAATTGCCTGGCTGATTCCTATGGCTGCTGAATTATGTGGCTTAAGTCGTCGGCATCCGGTGGTCGCACGTAGGTGCCCTGGAAGTTGTCGAGGAATGCGGCTTCCAGGTCCTCCCAAGAGCCGATTGAGTCTGCTGGCAGGCTATTAAGACAATGCCATGCCGGTCCTTTAAGTTTGAGCGGGAGGTATTTGATGGCGTGTAGATCATCGCCGCGTGCCATGTGGATGTGAAGGAGATAATCCTCGATCCATACCGCCGGATCTGTGGTGCCATCGTATGATTCGATGTTGACGGGTTTGAAACCCTCCGGGATTTTATGATCCATTACTTCATCTGTGAAGCATAGTGGGTGTGCGGCGCCCCTGTACTGGGCTATATCACGACGTAGCTCGGAAGAGCTATGTCTGTTGTGTTCGGCCCGGCCGGATTTGTTGTATCCGGAGTGAAGATCATCGTCACGTGCCGTAGGGCGCCTGCGCGATCCGTAGATCGATCTTGTTTGTCTTGCCTTATCCTCCAGTACGTCTCGCAGGTCTGGCACGTTTTCCCGTACCTTAGTTGAGCGGTGCCGGGGCATGGCTTGGGTGGAGGGCCGAGAGGCCTCTCTGTCGCGGCCGCAAGGTGGCCGGTCTGCCATGTCGTGCGCTGGTGATGTAGGCGCTTTCTCCTCTGATCGGGGTAGCGGCCTACGCTTTGGGTAACTCTTGGAGGGGCGTTCGAGTTCATACTCTTCGGCCGCAAGGACTTCAGTCCATCAATCAGCTAGCAAATCTTGGTCAGCTCTAAGCTGTTGCTGCTTTTTCTTGAGGCTGTTTGACGTGGCTGAAAGCCTGCGTTTGAAACGCTCTTGTTCGGCGGGGTCTGATGGTACGACGGATTCGTCGTCATCGAGGCTTGCCTCGTCTTCGGAGGGAGGCATATAGTTATCATCCTCAACCTCTCAGTCTGCCGCTCTCTCATGAGGGCTGGCTTCTCCATCTTCCTGCGCCGAATCTTGATGGGGTAGGTGTTCTTCGGCACTATCCGGGGTAGTATTATCTCCCGTGCCGGAATCACCGTTTTTGCTTTGGCGGGATTTAGAGCGGCGCCGCTGACGCCGGCGCTTTGGCTGTTTCTTGGAGGGGTCATCCCCCGCTATTCCATCGCCATCTCCATCTTTTGGAGTGTCCACCATGTATATGTCGTATGATGAGGTGGCCTTCCAGCGCCCTACAGGTGCTGGTTCCTGTTCGTCTCCTACATCGTCATCCATACCGTCGATGTCTTCGGAGCCGAAGTCGAGCAAGTCGGTTAGATCGTCGATGGTGGCTACAAAGTGGGTGGTGGGTGGGCTGTGAATTTCTTCGTCGTCCGTATCCCATCCTTGCTGACCGTAGTCCGGCCAGGGATCTCCTGATAAAGAGAGAGACTTGAGAGAATTCAGGATATCGCTGAAAGGCGAGTGCTGAAAGATGTCCGCGGCAGTGAACTCCATTATCGGCGCCCAATCGGATTCGATTGGCAGGGGCGCGGGGGGTTCGGAGTCCGGAGAAGAATCCGGATCCTCAGAGTCATGAGTCACGCGGCGTGCGGGGCTGGTGTTCGGCTCGATCGCCTTTGAGATCACAGCCCCCGAGGTGACGTCCACCCGTTCATCCTCGATCGGCGCTACAGGCTCCGAGTTAAGGGTCGGAACCAGTGCGCGTGCGGCCTCCAGGACACCGTTCGGAGGCAGAGCTAGATCATGCCCCTCGAGATAGTGCGGCGCGCTTGGCCGTGGCTCGAACCCGTCGAAGATCAAGTCTCCATGGATATCAGCTGTGTAGTTTAAGCTTCCAAACCTGACTTGATGGCCAGGGGCGTAGCTTTCGATCTGCTCCAGGTGGCCAAGTGAATTGGCCCACAGAGCGAAGCTGCCGAAGACGAAGATCTGTCCAGGTAGAAAAGTCTCACCCTGGACCTCATCGTTGTTGATGATCAAAGGAGCCATCGGACCCAAAGGCGACGACACAGAGGTACTCTCAATGAAAGCACCAATGTCGGTGTTAAAACCGGCGGATCTCGGGTAGGGGGTCCCGAACTGTGCGTCTAGGTCGGATGGTCACAGGAGATGAAGGACACGAAGTTTACCCAGGTTCGGGCCCTCTTGATGGAGGTAAAACCCTACTCCTGCTTGATTAATATTGATGATATGGGTAGTACAAGAGTAGATCTACCACGAGATCAAGGAGGCTAAACCCTAGAAGCTAGCCTATGGTATGATTGTTGTGTATGGAGTTGATTGTCCTACGGACTACAACCCTCCGGTTTATATAGACACCGGATAGGGTTAGGGTTACACGGAGTCGGTTACAATGGTAGGAGATCTTGAATATCCGCACCGCCTAGCTTGCCTTCCACACCAAGGAAAGTTCCATCCGAACACGGGACGAAGTCTTCAATCTTGTATCTTCATAGTCCAGGAGTCCGGCGAAGGTATAGTCCGGCTACCCAAACACCCCCTAATCCAGGACTCCCTCAGAGAGAAATGGGCATGTAATCATTTGGGGTTGTTGGGGCATCAACGTTACGGATCAGAGTGATAAAAGAAGAGTTGATACTTTGCAAGCTGATTTTTTCATGGAAGAAATCCTCAATGTGAGCATAAAAACGGGTGCAATAATGTCCCAACAGAACTTGACAAAGTCAGTGTTGAAACCATCTAGCCTGGGTGCTTTGTCATATGGAAGCTCTTTAACCACAGTGATAATTTCTTCCTTAGAGAAAGGCTCTTATAATTTGGATAAATTGGGAAATCTATTGATGAGGCCATCCAGATTGAGCATATTAAAAGTTGGGACAGAGGTGCAAAGTATGTCTTTGAAAGCCTTGAGAAGAATATTTGCCTTGGAATTGTTATCCTACAGACTGTCAATGTGATTAACTCTATATTTGAGAGTAGCTTTAGCCTGGAAGTACTTAGAATTGGCTTCGCCAAAATTAACCCATCTGATTGTGTCCCTTTGATTCCAATAGATCCTCTGCATCTCTAGTAGTCATAACAAGTGCCTTTTCAAGAAATCCTTACCATTCCATTCAGCATTAGTCAGGGGTCTGAAATCTTCATTGTTGTCAAAGAAAAAAAGCACTTCATTTGTAGCCTTGATTAAGTTGGAGAGTTGTGTTATAGCTTTAGACCAATGTTTCAAATATTTTCTTAATCTTTTGAATTTGGCATTAATCTTCTTGGCACTATCTATAATGGGCATATCTTGTTCCCAACTAGCTCTAACAATGTCTTTGAAACCCTGAATCTGTAGCCAGAAGTTCTCAAATCTGAAAATTCTTGCCTTTGGAATATGATGCCAATTTTAATAAGACAAGAAATGTGATTAGACATAGGTTTGGCAAGAGGTAAAACTATGGTACTAGTAAATAAGCAGTCCAAACCTCTGAAGTGAAAACCCAGTCTAGTTTTTCAAGCAAAGGTGCCACCTGCATATTGCTCCAAGTAAAGTTTCTTCCTTTTAGAGGATTTTCCACAAGTGCGAAGGAATTAATTGCATCATTTAATTTCAACGTATCTGCAAAGTTTCTTCCCTCTCTATTTCTGTTATGAGGATATCTGATGTAATTAAAATCCCCCATAATGATCCATTTAGTATCATCGGGCACCTGGATGTCTTTAACCCACTCAAGAAAGTTATTTTTGTCCTCCCATTAACAAGGACCATAAATATCGGAAAGGATCCAGGAATCTCATGAGAGCTTTGAGGTGAATCTAATGGAGAGAGAGTAATCATTAAGGAAAAGAGTTTCTCCTTAAAATAGATAGTCATTCCAAGCAATAAGTAATCCCCAGATGCTCCTATAGAGGGTAGGAAATCAAATTTGTTAATTCTTCTTGGGCAGAAATTCTTAAGATATCTGCTGTCAAATGATTCTCTCTTTGTCTCCTGCAAGCAAATGATATCTGCATTAGCTTCAGTGATCTTATTTCTCAGGGCCAGCCACTTATTAGTGTCATTAATCCCCCCGGTAGTCCAATTAAGAATATTCCAATCTCTATTCATATGTAGAAGAGAATCTGATTCTGGGCTTGTGAGCCACTAGAAGAAGGTGAGACGCTCCTTGGAGCTGTTCCAGGAAATGTAAACAAGATGTAGGTGCAAGTTCAGACTGACATAGTAGGAAACACCAGTAATCACAGGAAGGCAACACATAGCATCACAGCAACAAAGCATATCACGGGTTTCTCAAAGAACAAACTGAGGAAAGCAAACTTCCACTAAATTAACAACACAGACCATTAAGCAGCAAAACAAAAGTTATGGGTGCCATAAGTAATTCTAACATGGTTCTCCACACGACAGGATCCATACAAAAGGACATAGTCTAGATACAACTACACTGACAAGGCTAGTTACTGGACAGAAAATATCTTGTTCTTAGACCCAGTCTCCTTCCTTAGGCTAGCATCCTTATTCATTGCTCCTTTTGCAGTAGGCTGACCATCTTTCTTCTTCTTGGGCTGGTGCAGCATTTCATCAGTGCAGTATTTGGCGATAGCCTTGCAAAATTAGACGGAGAGGTCTTAATGATCTTAGTTACAATGGTAGGTGGGCCAGTGGTGCAAGAGAAACATTTTATGTCTTGGCAAGTCTATTTTTCAAAACCTTTTTTAAGTTGTTGAAGTCTGCAACTTCTTACCTCTGATTCCACTATTGGACCTTTCTCTTTCCTTTTCCTCTGAGCATGTACTGCTGAGGTGGTGGCTGGAGCCAACACATGATGCTCTGTATCATTGGAAGCATTTGGAGTGTTGTTGGTTGGGTCTGATGAGGCTTGTTGTTCCACAGCCACCTGGTGGCACACATAATTCAGACCATGAGGACATGTTGGAGGTAAGACAAAAGGAAGGCAAGTTTTTGTATTTTGACCCTTCAATTAAATAAGTCCACAATTGGGAACCCAGCAGAGACTTGGCCCAATCAAAGTTATCAAGACTTGAAAGTGCAAAAGTAATAAAATTAAACCACTCTACAGGTACCTGTATAGCTGCCATGGTCTCATCAGAAGGAGTAAAAAACTTGTTGTAGAGCTCCAATCCTTCCTTGGAGAGGAAGTCAGCACCATCACCTACCAAAACAGACTTGTGCTTTAGATTTGAAAGAAAATGATCAACCTATTCTGGTATTAGCATGGAGTTGATAATAACATTGGATCTGAAAATGGGCAAAGGAAATCCAAGAGAGCCTCCATGCTGCTACTTTCAGAGTTTGTTGTATTAGCCTTAGGATCTTGATCTGCCAAACTTTCCATGGTTGGCTCCTGATGAGCAATTGGGCTTACATTATTGATGTTTGAATGGTGTGAATAGACACATTTTCCATGTTAAGAGCTTGGGTATCAACAGTAGGAACAACAGTCTCAAGAATGGCAGGCTCTGTCACTTCAGCAAAATGTCCTCCTGATGATCAGTGGCTGCCTCTTGCAACATATCAGTATCAGTAGATGGAACAATGGTATCCTGCAACACAGGGACATCAACCTATGGGACTGGAACAACCACATCTTCCAAAGCAGCAACAACAACATGCTGAATCTCCAGGTGTTGGGGATCTATCAATGGATGGGCCTCCTCTAGTGCAAAAATTGGAATGTTGAGATCAAAGTTTACTAGATTGTAAATCCATATCATGTTCATTTCTCCCCCTAAATTGGTAGCAAGTTGGTTAATAGGCAAAACCAATGGAGCAAGCAACTCATTCATTTCCTACAAATTAGGGCCTCCACCCACAGAATTGGCAAAGCCATTATCTGAATTTTGTAAGCCAAGAGAGAGAGAGAGAGAGAGAGAGAGAGAGAGAGAGAGAGAGAGTTAAGCCACTTTGTAAGTGCAACTATCCCTAGGTGGTTTTGGTAATTTCTAACAACATATAGCTCATTGAGCTAACATTATTCCAAGATTAATATTTCAGGAAAAGCTCAGTGAATGGCATGGCATGGATGAGGAAAGTGGATCCCTCAAAATTATAAGGACAAAAAGTTTGTCTCAAGCTTGAAGCTCAAGACTCTACATTTTATATTTTAGTGATCTAAGATCACATTGAGTCCATAGGAAAAGCCAATACTATCAAGAGGGGATGAGGTGTTGTTTAATGGCTTGCTTGCTCAAAGTTCTTAGTGATATGCTCCAAAACCCTCAACTACCTTCCCACATCCACATATGACCTAAACCAAAAGTCAAACTCGGCCCCACCGATTCTTTCTATCCAGAGCCACCGAGTTTCAAATGGCATAGCCACTGCCACAAACCCTAGGCAAATCGGTCTCACCGATAGGGATCTCGGTCTCACCGAGATGCGATTGCAATCTCTCTGTTTCCCTTCATAACGTTTCGGTCTAACCGAAGTGAGCGATCGGTCCCACCGAGATTGCAATGTAAACTCTCTTTTTCCCTTTCGTAACATTTTGGTCTCACCGAAAAGAGCGAACCGGTCCCACCGAGTTTACCTGACCAACTCTCTAGTTAGCTTATTACCAAATTCGGTCCCATCGAGTTTGTGTAATCGGTCACACCGAGATTACGTTATGCCCGGCCCTAACCATATTGGTCCTACCGAGTTGCATCTCAGTCTCACCGAAAAACCTAACGGTCACTAGGTTTATTGAATTGGTTCGACTGAGTTTAACCATTCGGTCCCACCGAGTTTGGCAAATTTTGTGTAACGGTTATATTTTGTGTGAAGGCTATATATACCCATCCACCCACTCTTCATTCGTGGAGAAAGCCATCAGAACACATCTACACTTCCAATACACATGTTCTAAGAGAGAACCACCTACACTTGTGTTGAGGTCAAGATATTCCATTCCTACCATATGAATCTTGATCTCTAGCTTTCCCAAGTTGCTTTCCACTCAAATCTTCTTTCCACCAAATCCAAATCCTGTGAGAGAGAGTTGAGTGTTGGGGAGACTATCATTTGAAGCACAAGAGCAAGGAGTTCATCATCAACACACAATTTGTTACTTCTTGGAGAGTGGTGTCTCCTAGATTAGCTAGGTGTCACTTGGGAGCCTCTGACAAGATTGTGGAGTTGAACCAAGGAGTTTGTAAGGGAAAAGAGATCGCCTACTTCGTGAATATCTACCGCTAGTGAGGCAAGTCCTTCGTGGGCGATGGCCATGATGGAATAGACAAGGTTCCTTCTTTGTGGACCCTTTGTGGGTGGAGCCCTCCGTGGACTCGCGCAACCGTTACCCTCCGTGGGTTGAAGTCTCCATCAACGTTGATGTACGATAGCACCACCTATCGGAACCACGACAAAAACATCTGTGTCTCCAATTGCGTTTGAATCCTCCAAACCCTTCCCTTTACATTCTTGCAAGTTGCATGCTTTACTTTTGGTTGCTCATATACTCTTTTGCATGCTTGCTTGAATTTTGTGGAGATTGCTTGACTTGTGCTAAGATAGCTAAAATCTGCCAAGAACTAAAATTGGGAAAAGGCTAGATTTTTATTTGGTCAAGTAGTCTAATCACCCCCCCCCCCCTCTAGACATACTTTCGATCCTACAAGTGGTATCAGAGCTTTGGTCTCCATTTGCTTTGATTTCCATAGCTTTTGGTGGTCATAGCCTTGGTTTCACAACCTAGGAGATTATGGCGTCTAGCGAGGGAAATTATCACCTTAGAGGTCCTTACTTTGATGGTACTAATTTTGCTAGTTGGAAGCATAAGATGAAAATGCATATTCTTGGACATAACCCCGCCGTTTGGGCTATTGTGTGTGTTGGCTTGCAAGGTGACTTCTTTGATGGGAAAGAACCGAACCATGAAGCTACCGCGGAAGAGTCGAAGATGCTGCAATACAATGCCCAAGCTTGTGATATCCTCTTCAACGGATTGTGCCCCGAAGAATTCAACAAAATCAGTCGTCTTGAGAATGCAAAGGAAATTTGGGATATTTTGATTGATATGCACGAAGGTACTGACTCCGTCAAGGAATCCAAATTGGATGTGCTTTAAAGTCAACTTGACAAGTTCAAAATGAAGGATGGTGAAGGTCTTGCTGAAATGTACTCTAGGCTTGCTCTTATCACAAATGAGATTGGCGTCTTAGGGAGTGAAGAGATGACCGATAGATTCATCATCAAGAAGATCCTAAGATCCTTGGATGGAAGATATGATACCGTGTGCACATTGATCCGAATGATGCCCAATTACAAAGATCTCAAGCCAACGGAAGTCGTCGGAAGAATTGTTGCTCATGAGATGTCACTCAAGGATAAAGAGGAACTTCACAACAAATCAAGTGGTGCTTACAAAGCCTCATGTGAAACCCCCACATCATCAAGTGAGAAACAAACCTTCAATGAAGAATTGAGCTTAATGGTGAAGAACTTCAACAAGTTCTACAAGAGTAGAAGCAAAGAGAAAAGCTCCAAGTCAAGGTCCTACAAGGACAAAAGATCTTCTAGTCGAGAGCGAAACTGCTACAATTGTGGAAGGTCCGGACACTATTCCAATGAGTGTACGGCCCCCTACAAGAGAAGAGAAGATTCTCCTAAGAGAAGAAGTAGAAGAGAAGAATCATGATCTAGAGAAAGAAGGAGTAGAGATGATCGTTATGAACGAAGACCCTCACGGAGAAGCAGGGATTCGAAAAGAAAGGACAAGTCATTAAGGAGCTACACAAAACGAAGACATCAAGCTCATGTTGGTGAATGGGTATCCGGCTCTGACTCCGACAACCACTCCGAGAGAAGCTATCACTCCGACTCTGAATATACTCAAGATGAAGGTTTTGCCGGTCTAGCACTTGTGACAACCAACTCCTACGACATATTTGACTCACCAAATGAAGGAGTTTGAACATGCTTCACGGCTAAAGGCCCAAAGGTATCACACCCCGAGTATGTTGATTTCAATAGTGATGAAGATGACTTGTTAGGTGATGATGATTTACTTGTTGACAACTCTAGTGATGAATACTATGATGAAACGTCAATTAATCATGCTAATCAAGATAAAATGAATGACAATGATACGGAGAAGATTGAGTCTCTAACTGAAGAACTAAACACTCTTAAGTTAGCTCATGAAACTATCTTAGGAGATCATCGAGAACTATTAAGGGATCATGAGAAATTACGCTTTGAAAAGCTCAACCTTGAGCAAGAGCATGAGTTCTTAAAAGCAATCAATCATGATCTTCGTAAGAAAAGTTCTTCTTACATTGCCAAACGTTTACTCTTATCCACTTACATGCCTCAAGTCAAGTCTAGTAACAAGAACAAGAATGATTCTTCCTCTAGTAGTAACAATAATCATGCTAAATCCAATATTGTTGCTTCTAGTAGTTATCTTGATTCCACTAATGATTCTCTTAGCCAAGTTACACTTGAGCAAGAAAATAGCTTATTGAAGGGAATTATAGAGGAAGGTGTTTACAAGAGCCTTGCCGGAAGTAAGCAATTCGAAGAAATTGTACGCAAGCAAGGAAGGCACCGGAAGAATCAAGGTGTTGGTTTTGAACGAAAGTTCAATGCCAATGGAGTTGAGTGGGAAGAAGATCAATACCCCAAGACGAAGTTTGTTCCTCAACAAGAGAAGTATGATCCTACTTCTTTCAAAGGGACACAAGCTCAAGATGATCTTCCACCACAAGACCACAAGCAAAAAGGCAAGGACAAGCTTCAAGAGGAAATTGATACATTTGAAGAAGCTCCTAAGGCCTTGGTCAAATGGGTTCCCAAGACTACTTCAAGTTCCACTTCATCAAGTACAACTACAACTCCGAGGATTCCCATCAAGATGGTGTGGATCCAGAAGAAGAAGAACTAGAGAGTTCTTGAGGGTGACTCCGCCAACATATTTCACTCTTATCATCTTGGCAAGAACAAGTGCAATCAACTTCCACATCTTGCACTAGTTCAAGGAGTCACAAACCCTCTTGTTGGTAAGACAAGGGACAAGGTAACCTAAAAGCTTTCATAGACATCATCTTGTGTGTGCATCACTCTATGTCTATGGATATCCTTGTTTGTTCCTTGTGGGACTTACCCGTGTAGGTATTGAAAGTGCAACTCACTCCAATGGATAGCTCCAAATGATCTACATCAACATTGAGCATCCATATTTCAACATCTACATGAAGTCATCATTGACAAAACCCAAGGTTAGTTCATCCCTCTTAGGGGGGATCTCACATCTAGGGGGAGCTTTACTCTAAGAATTGAGCTAAGGCAACTCTAATGATGTGAACACAACAATGTTTTATGTAAAAGTGGTAACCCCACTTGTGCTTAAACGATGAGTATGACCTATGATCAAATGTTCTCATTTGACTCCTAAGTCAATATACTCATATATAGATGACCTAGTCATCACAAATTGCTTGATAGATGCTAGAATTGGTTGTGCATGCTTTGCCACATATTTCTATTGCCATTTTATTGTGTGAGCATGTTAGTTGCATATTTCACTCATTCGAGGACGTCCACTTGTTGTTTTGATTGGTTGGTTTGTTTTTATTTGGCCAAGTGGATGGACAAGAATGCCTAAGAACCTTCTCTAGCTATCTATGCTTTTCTTGTCTCAAACTCTATTCATGCTACATCACAAAATTTGATCAAGTCAGATTCGAACCACTCTGTGTGAGGAGCACTCGGAGTCCCCGATTCGTCATAGACTTAAACTTCCAAAACTTCTTTGCGTGTTTCGGTCTGACCGATTCCTCCATTTCGGTCATACCGAGATCACTAAGTCGATCTAGGTTTTCAATCTCGGTGCAACCGACTTGAACTTTTCGGTCACACTGAGTTGCTGTAACTGTCAACAGTTATGCATCTCGGTGCCACTGAGTTGTTCCACTCGGTCACACCGACAGGGTCGAGCTATAAATACTCACGGGAAATTTTTTGGAAATTTCTCCGAAACCTCTTTGCCCGCGAATAGCTCGCTCTGCCTCCCGGGTCTCCGGATCGTCCTCCTCATCGCCAGCCGCCTCCTGTCGCTGGTCTCCGCCGCCGTCAACGGAATTCTCCTCCGCCGTTGCTGCCGTAGCGGGTTCATCGCCGAACTAGGGTATGGACTCGATCACAGTGCTATCCCCGTCCGATTCCTAGCACATTGTGTTCATTATGATTCTTGCCACGATTGAAACGCCTCTATCCAGTCAAAACACTCCGTAGATTAGAGTTGAATCAAAAATTTAGGGTTAGGTTTCCGCCGAAACCATCTCGGACCTACCGGGTTGCAGAACTCGGTTCCACCAATTCGGCCAAGGCCATTGCACATGTGGTTCTCGGTCTGACCGAGAATTGCAAATCGGTGTGACCGAGTTCAAGACTTTGTGAAACCCTAGCAGTCTCGGTGCCACCGAACTGTGACTCGGTCTGACCGAGTTCACTAGTTTTGGTTCCAACAGCTACTTCGGTACCACCGAGTTTGCAAATCGGTTGATCCGAAATGCTTTCTGTGGAAAACTAAAACTAAGTTTTTGACTCATTCTTTTGCAAAAATCTCTGTATTTTGTGATGCTCATCTACTCTATCTCATCTACAATCTATTCACAGGGTCTGCAGTTAGTGTTTGCAACATGTCTCACCAAAGCGACAGCCAGAACAAGTCAGAGCAGCAGGTTCACTTGAGTGAGGGCACTAGTCCCTCTAGCAGCTCAGATGAGGCTAGCAGAAGCACCCCAAGCAACTTGCCAAAGGCTGCCACTAGAGCAAGCAAGAAAAGGACTTCAGAGTCTGAAGATGAAGATTATGTTGCAGAGGAAGAGGAAGCCACTTCAAAGAAGAAAGTGCTCAAGAAGGAATATGGCTCAGCTGCAGCCACAAAGCCAGGTATGCAGAAGAAGGCACCTGCAAGGAGAGTTCCCACTTCCAAACCTAGGAAGGTTGCCACTGGAGAAACCATGAAGTTTACCATTGAGTCAGAAGAGGAAGCTGTTGGCCAAGATAAAAAGAAAAAGAGAGTCAGAACTACTACTGCTAGAGTTCTTGGCAAACCCTCTATGAGGAGAGATTCTGAAGAAGAAGAAGAAGAAGAGGAAGAGGTTGCTGCACCAGCACCTAAGGCACAAAAGCTGATGGGTGATGCTATAAGGTCAGGGGCTACATCATCAAAGCCCAAAGAAGCACCCAAAGCTTCCTCCAAGCCCAAGAGTGCACCTAAGAGGAATACCAGGAACATATCTGCTGCTGAGAAGAACAAGGCCCCGGTGCCTGAAGTTGCTGCTGATGAAGAAGATGAAGAGCATGTTCTGAGAAAGCTCAAACCCAAGATTCCAGACCACAATGATGCTCATCCTGTGGCCGAGAACATGAAGCTCAGAATAGACTCAGGGCTGAGGAAATGGAGAGAGACAGATCCATATGCTACAAGAAGAAGGACTGCTGTTGATTACAGGTTCCACACAAAGGAACAGCAAGACTTCTATGAGACAGTGTTGCTGGACAAGAAACCAATAGTGTGTGATATGAGGTGGGTCGACTGGACCTACATGAAGGAGAATGAAGAACACTATCCTGGAGTGTATGACAACTTCGGTGCTTGTGGAGTTGCATACTTTGTTGGGCAGAAGCTCACAAAGTGGAATGAGGAGCTCATAATGCAATTCTACTCCACAACACATTTCTATCCAGATGACAGGATAGTTTGGATGTCTGAGGGTACAAGGTACCACTCAACTATTGAGGAGTGGGCTCAGCTGATCAATGCCCCAAAGGAAGAAGAAGATGACTTGGATGTCTATGCCAAGAAGAAGATGGATCACAATTCTATGTCAAACATGTATAAGGAGATCCCAGACAAAGATCTTGAGACTTTCAAGTTTGGATCAGTCCATTTTCTTCTATCAGGGCTGCCTACAATCAACTAGATCCTAAGGCACACTCTTTTGCCCAAGTCAGGTGACCACAGCATGATCAGAGGGCATGCGATTAACTTGCTACACATATTTGATGTGCCACAGAAATTCAAGGTCATGAGCCTCATGGTTGAGACTATCAAGAGGACAGCAGCTGATCAGAAGAGAAGTTGTGGATATGCCCCACATATTCAGGAGGTGATTAACTCGAAGATGGGCACAGGCACATACCTGTTGGATAAGGAACACTTTCCCATCCATCCAGATTTTGAGGACAATCAAGTTGTGATGAATGAGAATGAACCATCATCAGTACAAGCTCAAGCAAAGAAGGAGAAGGCAAAGATGGAGAAAGCTGCCAAGATGCCAACTCAAGAGGAGGCATCTGAGTACTTTCTAAAGAGAAAGCAGGAGCAGCTCGGTTATCTGATAGCATCAACTCTGAGGATTGAGAAAGGACTGGCCACCCTGACTCGAAACCAAGAGAGCTTGGAAAGAATAATGGAACAAAAGTTCTATGACTTAGATGTGAACGTAACTGAGATTCAGTCTGTTGTGGAGCAGTTACAGGATGACATGCAGGAGAGGAAGGGCAAAACAACCACTGATACATTTGCCAGAGTGCCTAGAGCTCAGCGATCATCTGCAGTGCCAGTTTCTGACACCAGAGGCACTACATCTGCACCGGCTACAACTTCAGTGCCACCAGCTCCAGCACCTACACCAGCTCCAGCTCCATCTACTTCAACAGAAGCCTTCGTCCTCGGCGTTATCCGGACTCCACCACCTGAAGACCAAGCCTGAGAGTCGTCTTAGTGCTATGCATTTTCTATGAACTTTTTGGTAACTTGTTGCCAAAGGGGGAGAAAAATGTATAGACCATAGGCTTCGAGAGAGAGAGAGTTTGTTTGCTTTTGTTCTCTCTTGTCTTCGTGGTTGATACTTTGTTTGCTTTTGATTGCTTGAGATACTATGCTTATTTGTGAGACATTGATGATCATGTGATTGATCATAAGCTACACTTATGCTTGTTGGATGATACTATCATTTTATCCCTATTTGATCATTCACTTTTCTTGGTGATGAGTGCGTGTATTTAATTCTTATCATTTTGAGCGCTCCACCAAGATGTATGTGACATGGAAGAGTAACCCATGATCCTAACTCATTGTGCATTTGCAGTCTAAAGAAAATCTTAAGATATGCACAAATTTAGGGGGAGCTCTTGCTTTTCACACACTTCTCAAAGCGACAATATCTTTCACTCTTATTATCATTTGTCAAAGCTTTGATCTATATGTTGTCATCAATTACCAAAAAAGGGGAGATTGTAAGTGCAACTATCCCTGGGTGGTTTTGGTAATTTCTAACAACATATAGCTCATTGAGCTAACATTATTCCAAGATTAATATTTCAGGAAAAGCTCGATGAATGGCATGGCATGGATGAGGAAAGTGGATCCCTCATAATTCTAAGGACAAAAAGTTTGGCTCAAGCTTGAAGCTCAAGACTCTACATTTTATATTTTAGTGATCTAAGATCACATTGAGTCCATAGGAAAAGTCAATACTATCAAGAGGGGATGAGGTGTTGCTTAATGGCTTGCTTGCTCAAAGTGCTTAGTGATATGCTCCAAAACCCTCAACTACCTTCCCACATCCACATATGACCTAAACCAAAAGTCAAACTCGTCCCCACCGATTCTTTCTATCCGGAGCCACCGAGTTTCAAATGTCATAGCCACTGCCACAAACCCTAGGCAAATCGGTCTCACCGATAGGGATCTCGGTCTCACCGAGATGGGATTGCAATCTCTCTGTTTCCCTTCATAACGTTTCGGTCTAACCGAAGTGAGCGATCGGTCCCACCAAGATTGCAATGTAAACTCTCTGTTTCCCTTTCGTAACATTTCGGTCTCACCGAAAAGAGCGAACCGGTCCCACCGAGTTTACCTGAACAACTCTCTAGTTAGCTTATTACCAAATTCGATCCCACCGAGTTTGTGTAATCGGTCACAACGAGATTACGTTATGCCCGAACCCTAATCATATCGGTCCTACCGAGTTGCATCTCAGTCTCACCGAAAATCCTAACGGTCACTAGGTTTGCTGAATCAGTCCGACCGAGTTTAACCATTCGGTCCCACCGAGTTTGGCAAATTGTGTGTAACGGTTAGATTTTGTGTGAATGATATATATACCCATCCACCCACTCCTCATCCGTGGAGAAAGCCATCAGAACACATCTACACTTCCAATACACATGTTCTGAGAGAGAACCACCTACACTTGTGTTGAGGTCAAGATATTCCATTCCTACCATATGAATCTTGATCTCTAGCTTTCCCAAGTTGCTTTCCACTCAAATCTTCTTTCCACCAAATCCAAATCCTGTGAGAGAGAGTTGAGTGTTTGGGAGACTATCATTTGAAGCACAAGAGCAAGGAGTTCATCATCAACACACCATTTGTTACTTCTTGGAGAGTGGTGCCTCCTAGATTGGCTAGGTGTCACTTGGGAGCCTCCGACAATATTGTGGAGTTGAACCAAGGAGTTTGTAAGGGCAAGGAGATCGCCTACTTCGTGAAGATCTACCGCTAGTGAGGCAAGTCCTTCGTGGGCGACGGCCATGATGGAATAGACAAGGTTGCTCCTTCGTGGACCCTTTGTGGGTGGAGCCCTCCGTGGACTCGCGCAACCGTTACCCTCCATGGGTTGAAGTCTCCATCAACGTGGATGTACGATAGCACCACCTATCGGAACCACGACAAAAACATCCGTGTCTCCAATTGCGTTTGAATCCTCCAAACCCTTCCCTTTACATTCTTGCAAGTTGCATGCTTTACTTTCCGCTGATCATATACTCTTTTGCATGCTTGCTTGAATTGTGTGGAGATTGCTTGACTTGTGCTAAGATAGCTAAAATCTTCCAAGAACTAAAATTGGGAAAAGGCTAGATTTTTATTTGGTCAAGTAGTCTAGTCACCCCCCCCCCCTCTGGACATACTTTCGATCCTACACACTCTCATCCTGAGCTTCATGCTGAAGTATGTCCACGTCCAAAGGACCAACTAGGTCATTAAGTTTTAAGAACTCTCCTGCATGAAGTTCCACATCGATCTGCTCTTGGGGAATAGCCCAATCGCCCCATTGTCGGTGTCAAAACTAGGGGATCTTGGGTAGGGGGTCCCGAACTGTGTGTCTAGGTTCAATGCTAACAGGAGACGGGGGACACGATGCTTACCCATGTTCAAGCCCTTTTAATGTAGGTAATACCCTACTTCCTGCTTGATTGATCTTGATGAATATGAGGATTACAAGAGTTGATCTACCACGAGATCGTAATGGCTAAACCCTAGATGTCCAGCCGGTATGATTGTGAATATCCCTACGGACTAAACCCTCCGGTTTATTAAGACACCGGAGGGGCCTAGGGTTGTACAAAGTTTGTTTACAAAGGAAGGGATCTACATATCCGAACGCCAAGCTTGCCATCTACGCAAAGGAGAGTCCCATACGGACACGGGAAGAAGTCTTCTGTCTTGTATCTTCATAGCCCATTAGCCCTGCCCATGTTACATAGTCCGGATGCCCGAGGACCCCTTAATCCAGGACTCCCTCAGTAGCCCCTGAACCAGGCTTCAATGACGATGTGTCCGGCACGCAGATTGTCTTGGACATTGCAAGGCGGGTTCCTCCTCTGAATACTCCAAAACAGTCTTCGAGCACAGAAAACATGTCCGTCTCTGCAAAACAAGTACCACACACACACGCAGAGAGTATAATATTTCACGAGTCTAATCTACCGACAACTTTTGTAGCGTGACATCACGTCACCGCCCGGTCATTATTTCGAACCGTTTTTAGCCTCCCGCTCCATGTTTCAAGATGCGGTTTTATTGGCATGTCTTGTTGAAGTAGAGATCGTGTCCCCTTATTGCAGGACTCTCATCAATACGGGCGTGGGTAACCCAACCTCACCGTCTGCGCGGCCCTGGAGAAATAGGCGAGTGGGGAGGCGCTTGATATTTGCTGCCTTTATAAGGAGATAAGGATTCACTCTTTCACACACGCCTTCTTTCTCTCTGCCCACCCATTCTCGAGCTCCAGCACCCAAGCTCTCATCCTCTCTATCTCAAAAAAGCACTCCGACCATGTCCGAATCCGGAGTGCAGGGCAAGTGGATGGTCTCCTCCGTCAAGGAGAAGTACATCACCAAGCTCCGAGAGGCCGGGTACTCAGCCCAGGAAATCGCCCACTGGCTTCCAGAAAAGGGGCAGATCACCCCCACCTCGGAGCCCCATGAGAGGGTCATATTCATCCCCCACTTCGTCCGCGGATTGGGATTCCCTCTCCACCCATTTGTCCGCGGACTCATGTTCTACTACGGGCTGGATTTCCACGATCTGGCCCCCAACTCCTTCCTCAACATCTCGGCATTTATTGTCATGTGTGAGGCCTTCCTCCGTGTCCCATCCCACTTCGGATTGTGGTTAAAGATCTTCAACGTGAAGCCGAAGGTGGTGGGTGGTCAACACGCAGAGTGCGGAGGCGCCATGGTGAGCAAGATGCCCAATGTCACATGGCCCAAAGGTGCCTTCATGGAGACCGTCAAAGGGTGGCAACAACAGTGGTTCTACATCACAGAGTCGCGCGACGCCGCCTGGGCCGCGGCTCCCGAATTCCAGCCCGGAGCCCCGATGTGGCTCACTTCCTGGCTAGAGAAGGGCCTGAACTGGGTGTCATCAGATGAGGTGTCCGTGCTACAGACGCGCATCAGGAGCATGATGGACAAGAACATCAAGCTTGTCAACGTGATCCAGGTGATGCTTTTTCGCCGGACCCTTCCATGCCAAAGCCGGACCTGCAATTTGTGGGAGTTCGATCCGGCCAAGCACCAGACCTTGCAAGAGTTCCTCGGTACTACACACGAAGACATCTAGAAAGTGCAGTTCAAGGCCAACGAGATGTGGCCGGAGACGACCGAGGATCGTGGGTACAAGCTGACCCATCCTGCCAGTCCGGTAAGTTTTTCGTATTTCAAGGTGTATCCTTTACTTGTATACTCAAGGAAGATGTCTAAGCTTACCTATTTTTCTTTTCAGGGCTGTACAAAGAAGGTGGAGCGGATCCAGTGTTCAGCTCCGCTGCCCGAAAATCCAGCAATCCCACTTTTGACGAAGATGCTGGTTCCGGCGCCCTACCAGGCGCCGGAGAAGAAGTCCAAGAAGAAGGCCAAGGAGACTAGAAGTGGCCTCCATCGCAAGGGCACTTCGGATGTGACGTCTGAAGACGCCGAAACTCACTCCTCCGCCACCAGGACGATGAGGAGGAGGAAGAAAGCAACTCTCCCGCTGAGGGGGGAAGGAAGAAAAGGGCGGCCTCCATGCATCTGGAGGCAGAGGAGTCCAAGAAGGGGAAGGTCTCCCCCGCGGATAACTCCGCGTGGGACATCGATAGCAGCTCCGAGTGGCGTGCTACCTCTTGAGCATTGCGTTGGTTTTCCCCGAAAAGGATAGGATGATGCAGCAAGTAGCGTAAGTATTTCCCTCAGTTTTTGAGAACCAAGGTATCAATCCAGTAGGAGGCCACGCTCAAGTCCCTCGTACCTGCACAAAATGATAGCTACTCGCAACCAACGCGATTAGGGGTTGTCAATCCCTTCACGATCACTTACGATAGTGAGATCTGATAGAGATGATAGATAATATTTTTGGTATTTTTGGTATAGAGATGCAAAGTAAAAGGTAAAAGGAAAAGTAAAAAGCAAATCAAGATTAAAGTGATGGAGATTGATATGATGAGAATAGACCCGGGGGCCATAGGTTTCACTAGTGGCTTCTCTCAAGAACATAAGTATTCTACGGTGGGTGAACAAATTACTGTTGAGAAATTGACAGAATTGAGCATAGTTATGAGAATATCTAGGTATCACGTCCGAGACAAGTAGACCGACTCCTGCCTGCATCTACTACTATTACTCCACTCATCGACCGCTATCCAGCATGCATCTAGAGTATTAAGTTAAAAACAGAGTAACGCTTTAAGCAAGATGACATGATTTAGAGGGATAGTTTCATGCAATATGATAAAAACCCCATCTTGTTATCCTCGATGGCAACGATGCGATACGTGCCTTACTGCCCCTTCTGTCACTGGGAAAGGACACCGCAAGATCGAACCCAAAGCTAAGCACTTCTCCCATGGCAAGAACAACCAATCTAGTAGGCCAAACCAAACTGATAATTCGAAGAGACTTGCAAAGATAACCAATCATACATAAAAGAATTCAGGGAAGATTCAAATATTATTCATAGATAGACTTGATCATAAACCCACAATTCATCGGTCTCAACAAACACACCGCAAAAAGAAGATTACATCGAATAGATCTCCACAAGAGAGGGGGAGAACATTGTATTGAGATCCAAAAAGAGAGAAGAAGCCATCTAGCTACTAACTATGGACCCGAAGGTCTGAGGTAAACTACTCACACTTCATCGGAGGGGCTATGATGATGTAGAATCTCTCCGTGATGACGGCCCTCTCCGGCGGAGCTCCGGAACAGGCCCCAAGATGGGATCTCGTGGATACAGAAAGTTGCGGCGGTGGAATTAGGTTTTTGGCTCCGTATCTGATCGTTTTGGGGTACGTAGGTATATATAGGAGGAAGGAGTACGTCGGTAGAGCAACAGGGGGCCCACAAGGCAGGGGGGCGCCCTAGGAGGGTGGCGCTCCCCCCACCCTCGTGACCACGTCTCTTGTCCCTTGGAGTAGGGTCCAAGTCTCCTGGATCACGTTTGGTGGGAAAATCACGTTCCCGAAGGTTTTATTCCGTTTGGACTCCGTTTGATATTCTGTTTCTCCGAAACTCTGAAATGGGCAAAAAACAGCAATTCTGGGCTGGGCCTCCGGTTAATAGGTTAGTCCCAAAATAATATAAAAGTGCAAAATAAAGCCCAATATAGTCCAAAACAGTAGATAATATAGCGTGGAGCAATCAAAAATTATAGATAAGTTGGAGACGTATCAGGCATCCCCAAGCTTAATTCCTGCTCGTCCTCGAGTAGGTAAATGATAAAAAGAGAATTTTTGATGCGGAGTGCTACTTGGCATAATTCCAATGCAAATCTTCTTAATTGTGGTATGAATATTCAGATTCGAAAGATTCAAGAAAAAAGTTTATGTTGACATAAAAAAATAATAATACTTCAAGTATACTAATAAAGCAATTATGTCTTCTCAAAATAACATGGCCAAAGAAAGTTATCCCTACAAAATCATATAGTCTGGCTATGCTCTATCTTCACCACACAAAGTATTTAAATCATGCACAACCCCGATGACAAGCCAAGCAATTGTTTCATACTTTAACATTTTCAAAAAAAAATCAATCTTCACGCAATACATGAGTGTGAGCCATGGATATAGCACTGTATGTGGAATAGAGTGGTGGTTGTGGAGAAGACAAAAAAGAGGGGAAGATAGTCTCACATCAACTAGGCGTATCAACGACCTATGGAGATTCCCATTAATAGATATCAATGTGAGTGAGTAGGGATTGCCATGCAACAGATGCACTAGTGTTATAAGTATATGAAAGCTCAACAAAAGAAACTAAGTGGGTGAGAATCCAACTCGCTTGCTCACGAAGACCTAGGGCAATTTGAGGAAGCCCATCATTGGGATATACAAGCCAAGTTCTATAATGAAAATTCCCAGTAGTATATGAAAGTGACAAAATGAGAGACTCTCTATCATGAAGATCATGGTGCTACTTTGAAGCACAAGTGTGGTAAAAGGATAGTAACATTGTCCCTTCTCTCTTTTTCTCTCTTTTTTTTTGTTTGGGCCTTTTCTTGTTTTTATGGCCTCTTTTCTTTTTTTTCGTCTGGAGTCGATTTGTGGGGGAATCATAGTCTCCATCATACTTTCCTCACTTGGGACAATGCTCTAAAAATGATGATCATCACACTTTTATTTTTCTTACAACTCAACAATTACAACTCGATACTTAGAACAAATATCACTCTATATGAATGCCTCCGGCGGTGTACTGGGATATGCAATGAATCAAGAGTGACATGTATGGAAGAATTATGAATGGTGGCTTTGCCACAAATACGATGTCAACTACATGATCATGCTAGCAATATGACAATGATGGAGTGTGTCATATTAAACGGAACGGTGGAAAGTTGCATGGCAATTTATCTCGGAATGGCTATGGAAATGCCATGATAGGTAGGTATGGTGGCTGTTTTAACGAAAATATATGGTGGGTGTATGAGACCGGCGAAAAGTGCGCGGTATTAGAGAGGCTAGCAATGGTGGAAGGAAGGGAAAAGTGCATATAATCCATGGACTCATCATTAGTCATAAAGAACTCATATACTTATTGCAAAAATTTAGAAGTTATCAAAGCAAAGTATTACGCGCATGCTCCTAGGGGGATAGATTGGTAGGAAAATACCATCGCTCGTCCCCGACCGCCACTCATAAGGAAGACAATCAATAAATAAATCATGCTCTGACTTCATCACATAACGGTTCACCATACGTGCATGCTACGGGAATCACAAACTTCAACGCAAGTATTCTTTAAATTCACAACTACTCAACTAGCATGACTCTAATATCACCATCTTCATATCTCAAAACAATTTTCATGCTTCAATCTTTTCTTAATATTCAATGCACTCAAAAGAAAGGTTCACATATCTTGAATACCAAGCATGTTATTATTAAGCAATTTACCATGCTATTAAGACTCTCAAAATGATCTAAGTGAAGCATGAGATATCAATAGTTTCTTTAAAACAAATCCACCACCGTTCTCTAAAAAATCTAAGTGAAGCACATAGAGCAAAATTACAATGTTCAAAAGATATAAGTGAAGCACATAGACCAAAACTACAACGCTCAAAAGATATAAGTGAAGCACATAGAGTATTCTATCAAATTTTAATTCATATATGGCTCTCTCAAAAGGTGTGTACAGCAATGATGATTGTGGCACACTAACAAACAAAGACACAAATAATACAAGACGCTCCAAGCAAAACACATATCATGTGGTGAATAAAAATATAGCTCCAAGTAAAATTACCGATGGAAGTAGACGAAAGAGGGGATGCCTTCCGGGGCATCCCCAAGCTTTCACTTTTTGGTGTCCTTGGATTATCTTGGGGGTGCCATGGGAATCCCCAAGCTTAGTCTCTTGCCACTCCTTGTTCCATAATCCATCAAAAGATTTCACCCAAAACTTGAAAACTTCACAACACAAAACTCAATACAAATCTCGTGAGCTCCGTTAGAGAAACAAAACAAAAAACCACTTCAAGGTACTGTAATGAAATCATTCTTTATTTATATTGGTGTTAAAACTACTGTACTCCAACTTCTCTATGGATTATAAACTATTTTACTAGCCATAGATTCATCAAAATAAGCAAACAACACACGAAAAAACAGAATCTGTCAAAAACAGAACAGTCTGTAGTAATCTGTAACTAACGCAAACTTCTGGAACTCCAAAACATCTACCAAAATAGGATGACCTAGACAATTTGTTTATTGATCAGCAGCAATTGGAATCAGTATTTTATCACGTTCTGGTGATTTTTAACAATTGTTTTCCTGAACAGGAAGATTCTGGAAGTTACAGCAAGATCAAATAACTATCATCCAAGAAGATCCTATAGGTTTAACTTGGCACAAACACTAACTAAAACACAAAACCACATCTAAATAGAAGGTAGATGGATTATTTATTCCTAAACAGAAGCAAAAACTAAAAAATAAAAATAAAATTGGGTTGCCTCCCAACAAGCGCTATCGTTTAACGCCCCTAGCTAGGCATAAAAGCGAGGATAGATTTAGGTATTGCCATCTTTGGTAGTCAATCCATAAATGGCTCTCATGATAGTTTCATATGGAAATCTTATTTTATTTCTAGGAAAGTGTTCCATGCCCTTTTTTAATGGAAATTGAAATCTAATATTTCCTTCCTTCATATCAATAATCGCACCAACCGTTCTAAGGAAAGGTCTACCAAGAATAATAGGGCAAGAAGGATTGCAATCTATATCAAGAACGATAAAATCTACGGGCACATAATTCCTATTTGCAACAATAAAAACATCATTAATTCTTCCCATAGGTTTTTTAATAGTAGAATCCGCAAGATGCAAGTTTAGAGAGCAATCATCAAAGTCACGGAAATCTAGCAAATCACACAAGGTTTTGGGGATAGTGGAGACACTAGCACCCAAATCACACAAAGCATAAAACTCATGATCTTTAATTTTAATTTAAATAGTTGGTTCCCACTCATCATAGAGTTTTCTAGGGATAGAAACTTTCAACTCAAGTTTTTCTTCATAAGATTGCATCAAGGCATCAACAATATGTTCGGTAAAGGCTTTCTTTTGACTATAAGCATGAGGAGAATTTAGCACGGATTGCAACAAGGAAATACAATCAATTAAAGAGCAACTTTAATAATTAAATTCCTTGAAATCCAATATAGTGGGTTTAGCAATATCTAGGGTTTTATTTCTTTCAATCCCACTTTCATCAATTTCATCATAAAGATCTAAATACTCTGAATTTTTGGAACGCCTTCTAGGTAAAGGAAGATCATACTCAGTTTCATCAAGATTCATATTGCAAAACAAAGATTTAATAGGGGACACATCAATAACTTTTAGGTCTTCATCTTGATTTTCATAGGAATTGGAAGAACACGCTTTAATAAAGGCATCTTTGGAAGCACGCATCCTAGCGGTTCTTTCCTTGCACTCATCAATGGAAATTCTCATGGCTTTGAGAGACTCATTGATATCATGCTTAGGAGGAATAGATCTAAGCTTTAAAGAATCAACCTCAAGAGAAATTCTATCAACGTTCCTAGCCAAATCATCAACTTTAAGCAATTTCTCTTCAAGCAAAGCATTAAAATTATTTTGTGAATTCATAAACTCTTTAACACTATTCTCCAATTCAGAGGGCATCTTATTAAAATTTCCATAAGAGTTGTTGTAGGAATTTCCATAATTATTAGAAGGATTACTAGGATAAGGCCTAGGATTAAAATTCCCTCTATACGCGTTGTTACCAAAATTATTCCTACCAACAAAATTCACATCCATAGATTCATTATTATTCTCAATCAAAGTAGACAAAGGCATATCATTAGGATCAGAAGAAACACTCTTAGTAGCAAATAATTTCATAAGTTCATCCATCTTTCCACTCAAAACATTGATTTCTTCTATAGCATGCACTTTTTTATTAGTGGATCTTTCAGTGTGCCATTGATAATAATTAACCATAATATTATCTAGGAGTTTAGTAGCATCTCCTAAAGTGATTTCCATAAAAGTACCTCCCGTGGCCGAATCTAAAATATTTCTAGAAGAAAAATTCAATCCGGCATAAAATTTTTGTATAATCATCCACAAATTCAAACCATGAGTAGGGTAATTACGTATCATTAATCTCATTCTCTCACAAGCTTGTGCAACATGTTCATGATCAAGTTGCTTAAAATTCATGTCGTTTCTAAGAGAGATGATCTTAGCGGGAGGAAAATACTTAGAGATAAAAGCATCTTTGCACTTGTTCCAAGAATCAACACTATTTTTAGGCAAAGACGAAAACCAAGCTTTAGCACGATCTCTAAGCGAAAAAGGAAATAGCTTCAGTTTAACAATGTCATTATCGACGTCTTTCTTATTTTGCATATCACATAAATCAACGAAGCTATTAAGATGAGTAGCGGCATCTTCACTAGGAAGGCCGGCGAATTGATCTTTCATAACAAGATTCAACAAAGCAGTATTGATTTCACAAGATTCAGTATTGGCAAGAGGAGCAATCGGAGTGCTAAGGAAATCATTATTATGGGTATTGGTGAAGTCACACAATTTGGTAGTATCTTGAGCCATCGCGACAAACAGGCAATCCAACACACGAGCAAACAAAAGGCAAGCGAGAAAAAGGCAAACGGAAAAAGAGAAGGAGAAGGAGAAGGAGATTGGGAAAGAGAGGGCGAATAAAACGGCAAGGGTGAAATGGGGGAGAGCAAAACGAGAGGCAAATGGCAACTAATATAATGCGGGAGATAGGGATTGTGATGGGTACTTGGTATGTTGACTTTTTGCGTAGACTCCCCGGCAACGGCGCCAGAAATTCTTCTTGCTACCTCTTGAGCACTGCGTTGGTTTTCCCCGAAGAGGAGAGGATGATGCAGCAAAGTAGTGTAAGTATTTCCCTTAGTTTTTGAGAACCAAGGTATCAATCCAGTAGGAGGCCACGCTCAAGTCCCTCGTACCTGCACAAAACGATAGCTACTTGCAACCAACGCCAATTAGGGGTTGTCAATCCCTTCATGGTCACTTACGATAGTGAGATCTGATAGAGATGATAGATAATATTTTTGGTATTTTTGGTATAGAGATGCAAAGTAAAAAGTAAAAGGCAAAGTAAAAAAGCAAAGCAAGATTAAAGTGATGGAGATTGATATTATGAGAATAGAGCCGGGGGCCATAGGTTTCACTAGTGGCTTCTCTCAAGAGCATATGTATTCTACGGTGGGTGAACAAATTACTGTTGAGAAATTGACAGAATTGAGCATAGTTATGAGAATATCTAGGTAGGATCATGTATATAGGCATCACATCCGAGACAAGTAGACCGACCCCTGCCTGCATCTACTACTATTACTCCACTCATCGACCGTTATCCAGCATGCATCTAGAGTATTAAGTTAAAAATAGAGTAATGCTTTAAGCAAGAGGACATGATGTACAGGGATAGTTTCATGCAATATGATAAAAACCCCATCTTGTTATCCTTGATGGCAACGATGCAATACGTGCCTTGCTGCCCCTTCTGTCACTGGGAAAGGACATCGCATGATCGAACCCAAAGCTAAGCACTTCTCCCATGGCAAGAAAAACCAATCTAGTAGGCCAAACCAAACTGATAATTCGAAGAGACTTGCAAAGATAACCAATCATACATAAAAGAATTCAGAGAAGATTCAAATATTATTCATAGATAGACTTGATCATAAACCCACAATTCATCAGTCTCAACAAACACACCGCAAAAAGAAGATTACATCGAATAGATCTCCACAAGAGAGGGGGAGAACATTGTATTGAGATCCAAAAAGAGAGAAGAAGCCATCTAGCTACTAACTATCGACCCGAAGGTCTGAGGTAAACTACTCACACTTCATCGGAGGGGCTATGATGATGTAGAAGTCGGTGGAGCAACAGGGGGCCTACGAGGCACGGGCGCGCCGTAGGAGGGGGGCACGCCCCCACCCTCGTGACCGCCTCTCTTGTCCCTTGGAGTAGGGTCCAAGTCCCGTGGATCACGTTCGGTGGGAAAATCACATTCCCGAAGGTTTTATTCCGTTTGGACTCCGTTTGATATTCTGTTTCTCCGAAACTCTGAAATAGGCAAAAAAACAGCAATTCTTGGCTGGGCCTCCGGTTAATAGGTTAGTCCCAAAAATAATATAAAAGTGGAAGATAAAGCCCAATATAGTCCAAAGCAGTAGATAATATAGCATGGAGCAATCAAAAATTATAGATACGTTGGAGACGTTTCATGGCGCCCCAGGGATAAGCCCCTGGACGAATCCTAAGTACTCAAAGACGCACACATATATCCAACCTCTTTACTTCATGGCTTTAACATGTTGAATCATGCACTTGCAGTCCGGCTCGTTCCGACCTCCAGCGATCCTCATCTTCGAGGAATTCGCTGGATCCGAAGGTGATGGACAGTGGGTCCCTTCAGTCGGCCTCCTCTCCCAAGACTACGAAGGATGCTGAAGTGTTGTCCTGAAGGACCCTCCCGGCTTGGGGGAGGCACAGGAGGCCGTCACGATGGCGCCAGAGGATGACACCTCGGCGCCGGACACATGGGGGAGCAGATCCCCATGGAGACTAGCGATGCGGGCCATATCCAATTCGGCCCCCAGCCGAATACAGTTCCGGAGACCTATACGGTTCCGGAACCAGGCAAGCAGCCTCCTTCGAAAGAAGGAGGTGCGCCGATTCCACCGATGACCTCTGTCTATCCAGAGGCACCGGATACTCTACTTTAAGCACTGCAAAGCGCTTCCATTATTGAGGAACACCGTATCCTTATGGGTACGGTTATTGAGAGGGTTCAGTCCGTTAAGAGCGGACTGACCGAAGCCTGCATCAGCCTTCTGACAGGCTTTGAGGTATGCAATGTAAAAAAGAATGCCATAGTATAGACAGTAGCCCCTGAGACTCAGTCCGGTGTTCGGAAAGAAAAGCCGGACAGAGGATCAAATAATTTTCGCAGGAGACTAACCATACATGTCTATGTGAATAAGCAGGCGTCGTTGTTGGCTGCGACCTCTCATGCTGCTGAGGTCTCCAGACTGAAGCAGAGTCTGGAGTGGACCGAGGAAGAGCTTAGCCGTGTGAAAAAACTGTTGGAGGACCATCAATGTATGCAATGACCTTGTGTAGATTCAGAAAGGATGAATGATTTGTGTTGACCATGGTGCCATGATATTTTGTAGGAGCGGCGACCGAGGTGGAGACCCTCAAGAAGGCACTGGCCGAAGCCCAGGAGAGAGCGGCAAAGGAACAAGCCGCTCGCGAGAAACACGAGGCCAGGGTGGGTGAGGTCCAGCATGAGCTCCAGGACGCTGTGAAGAAATGCGAGTCCTTGGAGCGCAATATTGCGGATCAAGAGTCCGAACTTGCCAAGGCCCGCCAAAGCGCACACGATGCCCGGGTTGAAGCCCAGGGCACCCTCCAGGAAATCCAGGAGGCTAGAAAAATCGCCGCGGGTAAGGCCATTATTATGCAGAGCAAGTATGTGAAGAAAAGGTTCCTCTTACTGACCCGGATTTGGAGTTCTCCAGGGGCGTTTGCGGATCTGCCGCAGTGTCGCCGACGCTGCAGAATTCTTTCGAGCCGAAGAGGGGAGGTCAACGGAGAAGCTGTTCTGGTCGCAATACCTTGCATGAGAGCATCCGGTGCCCTTTAGCGATCAACTGAAACAGCTGACGGAACTGCATAGAGTGTCCGAACTGGCCATGAAGAATTTGATAATCCGTCTATGGCCTGCCGAAGCCATACCCAACAGCTACTTCGGGCTCGTGAAGCAGCTGGTCAATGCCTGCCCTCGGCTTGATGCCATCACGCGGTCGGTCTGCATTGAAGGTCCGCGGATGGCCTTTGCCCGTGTCAAGGTGCAGTGGGCGAAGATGGACACCGTCAAGCTCGCCAACGAGGGACCGCCCGTGGGCAAGGAGCACCACACGCCCTAGCGCTTTTTGATGATGTCCTGAAGGGATCCGGCATTATAGAGGGCCAGTGTTCAAAAGACATTATCTTTGAATGAAGTCATTCATGTCATCCCTTCTTGTATTATGAAACAAAGCCGTTATGTAATATAATGTTTGTTGTTTGAAAATTTTACCTCTTGTGCGGCCGTTTTGTTAAATCTGAGAGTTGGCCAGTCGTTGGGTTCAGCCCCCACATAGGTAGTACGGGGGTGTTCGGGATGGAATCTAAACACTCTTGATCCTAGAGTTTGGTCCTTGAGGAAGGTGTTTAGCGCAACGAACCAGGCAATGGGACTATGTGGCTTTATCACTCTCTGTTAGCCATAGGAGTTTGACAATAGAAATGTAGGCGCAGCTCCTACTTAGTATTTATTCAGAAGTAGGGGGTTGTAGACACCTGATCGGGTAGAGGCCGATTCATCGCATAATGCAGAAAAAATTGCAAAAGATTTTTAACCTCCGAATAGCTGACCAGCTCTCACCGTATCATGACAGTCAGTTTTCGGCTTTCTCTACTGAGGTGTTTGCTCAGATAAACCAGAAAAATAATCGCAGTAGTTATCCCTTTACTACCCTAGCCAATAGGACGTAACGTAAGGTAGCAGGCACAGGATCCAGGCAACCCAACTATTGACCAAAGACATGATTCGGAGCCGATGCATATAATGCTAAAATTAAGGGTGCCGAACTGTACTTAAAAAGTGTTCGGACTTTGTTGCCGTAGTATGGAGCATAATGAAGCCCCTGGCGAATTAAAGCGTATCAAAGTGTACGGGTGCAATCGATAAGAATAGCGAAATAAAATGAAGTAGTAAGCTAGTGCCACGTAAGTTGGGCCACAAACTGTTTCCATTATAGTTTGATTAATACATCAAAGAGTATTTGTACAAATAGTGCAATAAGCAACCTGGCTATTTAACATGCCAAGACCAAGGGGGAGTTGCGTGCGGGTCCCGAAAATAGGTAGAATGATCGTCAAGAAGAACATCTAGAGATTCCCCCACACGTCTGTACTGCTTGTCGCCTTGGTACATCTATCCTTCGAAAGGACCAATGATCAAGCCGTCGGGAGGGGCCTGTGAAAGAAAAGACTAAAAAATGGTAAAAAGGAAAAGGAAAAGTATGTGTGGGAGCCGTATGATGGACCACAATCAAGTTACGCCTCCATCTATCCCCATGGTATTTTTAGTGCGTAATTATGTACGCGTGGTACGTACGCCGCCATTTGGTCGGGACTGAGACGGAGGCCGAATTGCTAGTCAAGCTCCTGACGAGCTGGACTATCCTGCTGCAAAGTAGTCCGGACTTGTTTGACGATGTCCGGGAGCTTGGCCGCCGAATTAAGGTTCTGCTTGATAAGGCCGCTCTGTACTTCTGCTGCCAGGGCCGCGGTGTGCTCCTCAGTACGGAGGGAGCGCTCCGTGTTTCCATTGACTGTTATGACACCGCGTGGTCCGGGCATCTTAAGTTTGAGATAAGCATAGTGTGGCACCGCATTGAATCGAGCAAATGCGGTTCGTCCAAGCAGTGTGTGATAGCCACTGCGGAAGGGGACGATGTCGAAGATCAATTCTTCGCTTCGGAAGTTGTCCGGGGATCCGAAGACAACTTCCAATGTGATTGAACCCGTGCAGCAGGCCTCTACACCTGGTATTACTCCTTTAAAGGTAGTTTTGTTGGGCTTGATCCTTGATGGATCGATGCCCATTTTGTGGACTGTATCCTGATAGAGCAGGTTGAGGCTGCTACCGCCGTCCATGAGGACTCGCGTGAGGTCGAATCCATCAATAATTGGGTCAAGGACCAGTGCAGCTAAACCGCCATGACGGATACTAGTCGGATGGTCCCTGCGATCAAAGGTGATTGGGCAGCACGACCATGGGTTGAATTTTGGGGCTACTGGCTCTATCGCATAGACGTCCCTAAGCGCACGTTTGCGCTCCCTCTTGGGGATATGGGTAATGTATATCATGTTCATCGTTTTAACCTGGGGGGAAACTTCTTCTATCCCCCTGTGTTCGATGGACGGGGATCCTCGTCGTCGTCCTCACTCTGCGACCCTTTCTCCTTGTTCTCGGCATTTAACTTGCCGGCATGTTTAAAGACCCAACAACTTCTGTTGGTATGATTGGCTGGTTTATCGGGGGTGCCATGGATCTGACATGGACGATCGAGTATGCGATCCAAGCTAGATGAGCCCGGATTGTTCCTTTTAAATGGCTTCTTCCGCTGGCCGGGTTTGGAGCCACTGAATCCGGCGTTCAACGTCGTGTCATCGGTATTGTCACCGTTGTTTCGACGCTTGTGCCTGTTGCGTCCGGGTTTGCCGTTGCTATTTCTGGCTTCAGAGGTGCCAGATTTGCTTGAACTATTGTTGCTACGGGCTAGCCAGCTATGTTCGCCCGCACAAAAGCGGGTCATGAGTGTCGTGAGGGCTGCCATGGACTTCGGCTTTTCATGGCCGAGGTGTCGGGCGAGCCATTCATCGCGGATGCTATGCTTAAAGGCCGCTAGGGCTTCGGCATCCGGACAGTCGAAATCTGGTTCTTTTTAGTTAGGAACCTAGTCCAGAATTTCCTGGCTGACTCTCCGGGCTGTTGAACTATGTGACTTAAGTCATCAGCATCTGGAGGTCGGACGTATGTTCCTTGGAAGCTGTCGCGGAAGGCGTCTTCCAAGTCCTCCCAGCTGCCAATGGAGTCTTCAGGCAGACTGTTCAACTAGTGCCGAGCTGGTCCCTTGAGTTTTAGCGGGAGGTATTTGATGGCATGAAGATCATCACCATGGGCCATATGAATAGGGAGAAGGAAATCCTCAATCCATACCGCGGGATCAGTTGTTCCATCATACGATTCGATATTCACGGGTTTAAACCCTTCTGGGAATTCATGCTCCATTACTTCATCAGTGAAGCAGAGGGGGTGTGCAGCGCCTCTATATCAGGCCAAGTCGTGACATAGCCCGGATGGAGTCCGTCTACGGTTTTTGGTCCGGGCGTGATTATGCTTGTCACGTCTGTCTAGATAGCCGTCCTCGTGCGCCGGGGCACGCCCCCGCGATCCGTAGATCGATCTGGCCTGGCCTGCTCTACTGTCCAGGTCTTGCCGCAGGTCATATGTATATCCCCGGGCTGTTATATCTCTACCTTTACGGCGAGGTAGTATGGGTTGGTGTTCGGCTTGAGTTGCCGTTTTGTCCCGGCCACGAGGTTGTCGGTCAGCCGCATTACGTGCTGATGGTGCGGCTCGAGGGCCTTGTCGTCAAATTGGGGTAGCAGTTTATGCTTTGAGTAACTTTTGGTTGGGCGTTCGAGGCCGTATTCCTCGGTTGCCAGGACATTAGTCCACCTATCGTTGAGCAGATCTTGATTAGCTTGAAGCTACTGCTGCTTCTTTTTTAGGCTCCTTGCAGTGGCAATTAGCCGGCGCTTAAAGCGCTCCTGCTCGAGAGGTTCCTCAGGCACGATAAAATCCTCGTTGCCGAGGCTCACCTCATTCTCTGAGAGAGGAAGATAATTGTTGTCCTTCGAGTCTTCGTTTTCAGCCTGTTCATCAGGGCTAACTTGCCCATCTCCCGGTCGTCCTGTTCGGAGGTCGGCTTGACGAGTTCTTCTTTGTCTTCGGCATCGTTCGGAGTGTTGTTGCCTCCTGTGCCGGTATTGCTGTCTTTTCCACGGCGTGATTTAGAGCGGCGCCGCTGGCGTCGGCGCTTTGGCTATGTCTTAGGAGGTTTATCCTTGACTGGATCTTCTTTATCATTGTCGCTACCCTCTTTGGGTGTGTCCACCATGTACACATACTACAAAGAGGTGGTCGTCCAGCATCTGGTAAACAGCGGGTTTTCGGCTTGCTCCTCTCCGGCATCGTCGTCCATACCATCCATGTCTTCGGAGTCGTAGTCGAGCATGTCAGTTAAGTCCTCGAAAGTGGCTATGAAGTGGGTGGTGTTGGAAATATTCCCTAGAGGCAATAATAAAAGGATTATTATATTTCCTTGTTCATGATAATTGTCTATTGTTCATGCTATAATTGTATTGTTCGGAAATCATAATACATGTGTGAATACATAGACCACAATGTGTCCCTAGTAAGCCTCTAGTTGACTAGCTTGTTGATCAATAGATAGTCATGGTTTCCTGACTATGGACATGGGGATGTCATTGATAACAGGATCACATCATTAGGAGAATGATGTGATGGACAAGACCCAAACCTAAGCATAGCACAAAAGATCGTATAGTTCGTTTGCTAGAGCTTTTCTGAATGTCAAGTATCATTCCTTAGACCATGAGATTATGCAACTCCCGGATGCCGTAGGAGTGCTTTGGGTGTATCAAACGTCACAACGTAACTGGGTGACTATAAAGGTGCACTACAGGTATCTCCAAAAGTGTTTGTTGGGTTGGCATGAATCGAGACTGGGATTTGTCACTCCGTGTGACGGAGAGGTGTCTCTGGGCCCACTCGGTAAGACATCATCATAATGAGCTCAATGTGATCAAGGTGTTGTTCACGGGATGATGTGTTACGGGAACGAGTAAAGAGACTTACCGGTAACGAGATTGAACAAGGTATCGATATACCGACGATCGAATCTCAGGCAAGTATCGTACCGATAGACAAAGGGAATTGAATACGGGATTGATTAAGTCCTCGACATCGTGGTTCATCCGATGAGATTATCCAGGAGCATGTGGGAGCCAACATGGGTATCCAGATCCTGCTGTTGGTTATTGACTGGAGATCGTCTCGGTCATGTCTCCATGTCTCCCGAACCCGTAGGGTCTACACACTTAAGGTTCGTGACGCTAGGGTTGTTAAAGATATTAGTATGCAGCAAACCGAAGGTTGTTCGGAGTCCCGGATGAGATCCCGATCATCACGAGAGGTTCCGGAGTGGTCCGGAGGTAAAGAATTATATATAGGAAGTGTCGTTTCGGCCATCGGGAATGATCTGGGGGTCGTCGGTATTGTACCGGGACCACCAGATGGGTCCCGAGGGTCCACCGGGTGGGGCCACCCATCCCGGAGGGCCCTGTGGGCTGAAGTGGGGAGGGGACCAGCCCATAGTGGGCTGGTGCGCCCCCCCATGGGCCTCCCTCCTGCGCCTAGGGTTGGAAACCCTAGGGCAGGGGGCGCCCCACATGGCTTGGGGGGCAAGTCTCCCCCCTGGCCGCCGCCCCCCTGGAGATGGATCTCCAGGGCCGCCCCCCCTAGGGGGGCTATATAAAGGGGGGAGGGAGGGCAGCGGCACCCTGCAGCCTTGGCGCCTCCCTCTCCCCGTTACACCTCTCCCTCTCTCCGTAGTTGCTTGGCGAAGCCCTGTTGGAACTCTGCTGCATCCACCACCACGCCGTCGTGCTGCTGGATCTTCTTAAACCTCTCCTTCCCCCTTGCTGGATCAAGAAGGAGGAGACGTTATCCCGACCGTACGTGTGTTGAACGCGGAGGTGCTGTCCGTTCGACACTAGGTCATCGGTGATTCGGATCACGGCGAGTACGACTCCATCATCCACGTTCTTCTTGAACGCTTCCGTTGCGATCTACAAGTGGTATGTAGATGCTCTCCTATCCCCTCGTTGCTAGAGTACTCCATGGATAGATTTTGGTGATGCGTAGGAAAATTTTAATTTCTGCTACGATCCCCAACAGTGGCATCATGAGCTAGGTCTATGCGTAGTTTCTATGCACGAGTAGAACACAAAGTAGTTGTGGGCGTTGAATTGTCAATTCTTCTTGCCGTTACTAGTCCTATCTTGGTTCAGCGGTATTGTGGGATGAAGCGGTCCGGACCAACCTTACACGTACGCTTACGTGAGACCGGTTCCACCGACTAACATGCACTAGTTGCATAAGGTGGCTGGCGGGTGTCTGTCTCTCCCACTTTAGTTGGATCGGATTCGATGAACAGGGTCCTTATGAAGGGTAAATAGAGATTGACAATTCACGTTGTGGTTTTAACGTAGGTAAGAAACGTTCTTGCTAGCAACCTATAACAGCCACATAAAAACTTGCAACAACAATTAGAGGACGTCTAACTTGTTTTTGCAGCAAGTGCTTTGTGATGTGATATGGCCAGAAGTTGTGATGAATCATGTATGTGATGTATGAGATGATCTTGTTATTGTAATAGGAATCACGACTTGCATGTCGATGAGTATGACAACCGGCAGGAGCCATAGGAGTTGTCTTTATTTATTTATGACCTGCGTGTCAACTTAAAATCGTCATGTAATTACTTTACTTTATTGCTAAAGCGTTAGCCATAGTAGTAGAAGTAATAGTTGACGTGACAACTTCACGAAGACACGATGATGGAGATCATGATGATGGAGATCATGATGATGGAGATCATGGTGTCATGCCCGTGACGACGATGAACATGGCGCCCCGAAGATGGAGATCAAAGGAGCGAAATGATGTTGGCCATATCATGTCACTATTTGATTGCATGTAATGTTTATCATGTTTTTACATCTTATTTGCTTAGAACGACGGTAGCATAAATAAGATGATCCCTCGTTAAAATATCAAAAATGTGTTCTCCCTAACTATGCACCGTTGCTAAGGTTCGTCGTTCCGAAGCACCACGTGATGATCGGGTGTGATAGGTCCTTACGTTCGCATACAACGGGTGTAAGCCAGATTTACACACGCAATACACTTAGGTTGGATTGACGAGCCTAGCATGTACAGACATGGCCTCGGAACACGGAGGACCAAAAGGTCGAACATGAGTCGTATAGAAGATACGATCAACATGGAGATGTTCACCGATGATGACTAGTCCGTCTCACGTGATGGTCGGACACGGCCTACTTGACTCGGATCATGTATCACTTAGATGACTAGAGGGATGTCAAATCTGAGTGGGAGTTCATTCATTAATTTGATTAGATGAACTTAATTATCATGAACTTAGTCTAAATCTTTACAATATGTCTTGTAGATCAAATGGCCCACAGTAATGTCACCCTCAACTTCAATGCGTTCCTAGAGAAAACCAAGCTGAAAGATGATGGCAGCAACTATTCGGACTGGGTCCGGAACCTGAGGATCATCCTCATAGCAGCCAAGAAAGATTATGTCCTAGAAGCACCGCTAGGTGAAGCACCATTCCCAGAAAACCAGGACGTTATGAACGCCCATCAGTCACGTACTGATGATTACTCCCTCGTTCAGTGTGGCATGCTTTACAGCTTAGAACCGGGGCTCCAAAAGCGTTTTGAGCAACACGGAGCATATGAGATGTTCGAGGAGCTGAAATTGATTTTCCAAGCTCATGCCCGAGTCGAGAGATATGAGGTCTCCGACAAGTTCTTTAGCTGCAAGATGGAGGAAAATAGCTCTGTCAGTGAACACATACTCAAGATGTCTGGGCTGCACAACCGCTTGACTCAGCTGGAAGTTAATCTCCCGGATGAGGCGGTCATTGACAGAATCCTTCAGTCGCTCCCACCTAGCTACAAGAGCTTCGTGATGAACTACAATATGCAGGGGATGGAAAAGACCATTCCCGAGTTGTATTCAATGCTGAAATCTGCAGAGGTGAAGATCAAAAAGGAACATCAAGTGTTGATGGTGAATAAAACCACTAAGTTCAAGAAAGGCAAGGGTAAGAAGAACTTCAAGAAGGACGGCAAGGAGGTTGCCGCGCCTGGTAAATCAGTTGCCAGGAAGAAGTCAAAGAATGGACCCAAACCTGAAACTGAGTGCTTTTATTGCAAGGGAAATGGTCACTGGAAGCGGAATTGCCCCAAGTACTTAGCAGATAAGAAGGCCGGCAACACTAAAGGTATATGTGATATACATGTAATTGATGTGTACCTTACCAGTGCTCGTAGTAGCTCCTGGGTATTTGATACCGGTGCCGTTGCTCATATTTGTAACTCAAAATAGGAGCTGCGGAATAAACGGAGACTGGCGAAGGACGAGGTGACGATGCGCGTCGGGAATGGTTCCAGGGTCGATGTGATCGCCGTCGGCACGCTACCTCTACATTTACCTACGGGATTAGTTTTGAACCTCAATAATTGTTATTTAGTACCAAGTTTGAGCATGAACATTGTATCTGGATCTCTTTTAATGCGAGATGGCTACTCATTTAAATCCGAGAATAATGGTTGTTCTATTTATATGAGTGCTATGTTTTATGGTCATGCTCCGATGGTCAATGGTTTATTCTTAATGAATCTCGTGCGTGATAATACACATATTCATAGTGTGAATACCAAAAGGTGTAAAGTTGATAACGATAGTCCCACATACTTGTGGCACTGCCGCCTTGGTCACATTGGTGTCAAGCGCATGAAGAAGCTCCATGCTAATGGACTTTTAGAGTCTCTCGATTATGAATCATTTGACACGTGCGAACCATGCCTCATGGGCAAAATGACCAAGACTCCATTCTGAGGGACAATGGAGCGAGCGACCAACTTGTTGGAAATCATACATACAGATGTGTGTGGTCCAATGAGCGTTGAGGCTCGCGGAGGCTATCGTTATGTTCTCACTCTCACTGATGATTTGAGTAGATATGGGTATGTCTACTTGATGAAACACAAGTCTGAGACCTTTGCAAAGTTCAAGGAGTTTCAGAGTGAGGTTGAGAATCAACGTGACAGAAAAATAAAGTTCTTACGATCAGATCGTGGGGGAGAATATTTAAGTCACGAATTTGGCACACACTTAAAAAAATGTGGAATCATTTCACAACTCACGCCGCCTGGAACACCTCAGCGTAACGGTGTGTCCGAACGTCGTAATCGCACTCTATTGGATATGGTGCGGTCTATGATGTCTCTTACAGATCTACCGCTATCATTTTGGGGATACGCTCTAGAGACAGCCGCATTCACTTTAAAAAGGGGCACCGTCTAAATCCATTGAGACGACACCGTATGAATTATGGTTTGGGAAGAAACCTAAGCTGTCGTTTCTGAAAGTTTGGGGTTGCGATGTTTATGTCAAGAAACTTCAACCTGAAAAACTCGAACCCAAATCGGAAAAATGCGTCTTCATAGGGTATCCCAAGGAAACAGTTGGGTATACCTTCTACCTCAGATCCGAAGGCAAGATCTTTGTTGCCAAGAACGGGTCCTTTCTAGAGAAAGAGTTTCTCGCGAAAGAAGTAAGTGGGAGGAAAGTAGAGCTTGATGAAGTACTACCTCTTGAAAATCAGAGTAGCGCAGCTCAGGAAAATGTTCCTGTGGTGCCTGCACCGATTAGAGAGGAGGTTAATGATGATGATCAAGATATTTCTGATCAAGCTCCTACTGAACTTTGTAGGTCCACAAGGACGCGTTCCGCACCAGAGTGGTACGGCAACCCTGTCTTGGAAATCATGTTGTTGGACAACCGTGAACCTTCGAACTATGAAGAAGCAATGGCCGGCCCAGATTCCGACAAATGGCTAGAAGCCATGAAATCCAAGATAGAATCCATGTATGAGAACAAAGTATGGACTTTGAATGACTTGCCCGATGATCGGCGAGCCATAGAAAATAAATGGATCTTTAAGAAGAAGACAGACGCGGATGGTAATGTGACCATCTATAAAGCTCGACTTGTCGCTAAGGGTTATCGACAAGTTCAAGGGGTTGACTACGATGAGACTTTCTCTCCCGTAGCGAAGCTGAAGTCCGTCCGAATCATGTTAGCAATTGCCGCATACTATGATTATGAGATATGGCAAATGGACGTCAAAACGGCATTCCTTAACGGCTTTCTTAAGGAAGAATTGTATATGATGCAGCCGAAAGGTTTTGTCGATCCTAAGAATGCTAACAAAGTATGCAAGCTCCAGCGCTCTATCTATGGGCTGGTGCAAGCATCTCGGAGTTGGAACATTCGCTTTGATGAGATGATCAAAGCGTTTGGGTTTATGCAGACTTATGGAGAAGCCTGCGTTTATAAGAAAGTGAGTGGGAGCTCCATAGCATTTCTCATATTATATGTGGATGACATACTATTGATGGGAAATGATATAGAATTCTTGGAAAGCATAAAGGCCTATTTGAACAAATGTTTTTCAATGAAGGACCTTGGAGAAGCTGCTTATATATTAGGCATCAAGATCTATAGAGATAGATCGAGACGCCTCATCGGTCTTTCACAAAGTACGTACCTTGACAAGATTTTGAAGAAGTTCAAAATGGATCAGTCCAAGAAGGGGTTCTTGCCTGTATTGCAAGGTGTGCGATTGAGCACGGCTCAATGCCCGACCACGGCAAAAGATATAGAAGAGATGAGTGTCATCCCCTATGCCTCAGCCATAGGGTCTATTATGTATGCCATGCTGCGTACCAGACCCGATGTAAACCTTGCCGTAAGTTTGGTAGGTAGGTACCAAACTAATCCCGGCAAGGAACACTGGACAGTGGTCAAAAACATCCTGAAGTACCTGAAAAGGACTAAGGATATGTTTCTCGTTTATGGAGGTGCCGAAGAGCTCGTCGTAAAGGGTTACGTCGACGCTAGCTTCGACACAGATCTGGATGACTCCAAGTCACAAACCGGATACGTGTATATTTTGAATGGAGGGGCAGTAAGCTGGTGCAATTGCAAGCAAAGCGTCGTGGCGGGATCTACATGTGAAGCAGAGTATATGGAAGCCTCGGAGGCAGCACAAGAAGCAGTCTGGGTGAAGGAGTTCATTACCGACCTAGGAGTCATACCCAATGCGTCGAACCCGATGACTCTCTTCTGTGACAACACTGGAGCAATTGCCCTTGCGAAGGAGCCCAGGTTTCACAGGAAGACCAGGCATATCAAGCGTCGCTTCAACTCCATTCGTGAAAGTGTTCAAAATGGAGACATAGAGATTTGTAAAGTACATACGGACCTGAATGTGGCAGATCCGTTGACTAAACCTCTCCCTAGAGCAAAACATGATCAACACCAAAATTCCATGGGTGTGCGATTCATCACAATGTAACTAGACTATTGTCTCTAGTGCAAGTGGGAGACTGTTGGAAATATGCCCTAGAGGCAATAATAAAAGGATTATTATATTTCCTTGTTCATGACAATTGTCTATTGTTCATGCTATAATTGTATTGTTCAGAAATCATAATACATGTGTGAATACATAGACCACAATGTGTCCCTAGTATGCCTCTAGTTGACTAGCTCGTTGATCAATAGATAGTCATGGTTTCCTGACTATGGACATGGGGATGTCATTGATAACGGGATCACATCATTAGGAGAATGATGTGATGGACAAGACCCAAACCTAAGCATAGCACAAAAGATCGTATAGTTCGTTTGCTAGAGCTTTTCTGAATGTCAAGTATCATTCCTTAGACCATGAGATTATGCAACTCCCGGATGCCGTAGGAGTGCTTTGGGTGTATCAAACGTCACAACGTAACTGGGTGACTATAAAGGTGCACTACAGGTATCTCCGAAAGTGTTTGTTGGGTTGGCATGAATCGAGACTGGGATTTGTCACTCCGTGTGACGGAGAGGTATCTCTGGGCCCACTCGGTAAGACATCATCATAATGAGCTCAATGTGATCAAGGTGTTGTTCACGGGATGATGTGTTATGGGAACGAGTAAAGAGACTTACCGGTAACGAGATTGAACAAGGTATCGGTATACCGACGATCGAATCTCGGGCAAGTATCGTACCGATAGACAAAGGGAATTGAATACGGGATTGATTAAGTCCTTGACATCGTGGTTCATCCGATGAGATCATCGAGGAGCATGTGGGAGACAACATGGGTATCCAGATCCCGCTGTTGGTTATTGACCGGAGATCGTCTCGGTCATGTCTGCATGTCTCCCGAACCCGTAGGGTCTACACACTTAAGGTTCGTGACGCTAGGGTTGTTAAAGATATTAGTATGCAGCAAACCGAAGGTTGTTCGGAGTCCCGGATGAGATCCCGGTCGTCACGAGAGGTTCCGGAGTGGTCCGGAGGTAAAGAACTATATATAGGAAGTGTCGTTTCGGCCATCGGGAATGATCTGGGGGTCGCCGGTATTGTACCGGGATCACCAGATGGGTCCCGGGGGTCCACCGGGTGGGGCCACCCATCCCGGAGGGCCCCGTGGGCTGAAGTGGGGAGGGGACCAGCCCATAGTGGGCTGGTGCGCCCCCCCATGGGCCTCCCTCCTGCGCCTAGGGTTGGAAACCCTAGGGCAGGGGGCGCCCCACATGGCTTGGGGGGCAAGTCTCCCCCCTGGCCGCCGCCCCCCCTGGAGATGGATCTCCAGGGTCGGCGCCCCCCCCCCTAGGGGGCCTATATAAAGGGGGGAAGGGAGGGCAGCGGCACCCTGCAGCCTTGGCGCCTCCCTCTCCCCGTTACACCTCTCCCTCTCTCCGTAGTTGCTTGGCGAAGCCCTGCTGGAACTCTGCTGCATCCACCACCACGCCGTCGTGCTGCTGGATCTTCTTCAACCTCTCCTTCCCCCTTGTTGGATCAAGAAGGAGGAGACGTTATCCCGACCGTACGTGTGTTGAACGCGGAAGTGCTGTCCGTTCGGCACTAGGTCATCGGTGATTCGGATCACGGCGAGTACGACTCCATCATCCACGTTCTTCTTGAACGCTTCCGTTGCGATCTACAAGTGGTATGTAGATGCTCTCCTATCCCCTCGTTGCTAGAATACTCCATGGATAGATCTTGGTGATGCGTAGGAAAATTTTAATTTCTGCTACGATCCCCAACAGGTGGTGGGTGGGATGTAAAATTCCCCGCTCTCAGCCCCTAGTCCGGGCTGGGCGTAGTTCGGACATTGCTCCTCTGTAATGATGAGGAATCGCATCAAGTCCAGAACCTCGCTTAAGGGCGAGGTTTGACCAGGGAGAAGGAAAACCGTGGAGTACGGCGGGAGGGAAACTCCTTGGCTGGGCTCACACGATGCTGACTCCGAGGGTCCGGCTTCCTGACGGTTGGCAGCGACACTACTTCCTCCGGTTCTCTCGTGTTGGGCTTAGTGGCCGCGGATAGTCCGGCGGGCTCAGTATTCCCGTCTTAGGACCTGGTGATGCGCTCCGAATCTAAGGTTAGAGCGGAGGTAGGGTTCGTGAACCCTTGGAATATCAAGTCTCCTCGGATATCAGCGACATAGTCCAAATTTCTAAAACTAATCTGGTGACCTGGGGTGTATACGTAGCTGTCGATCTGCTCTAGATGGCCAAGCGAGTTGGCCCGCAGTGCGAAGCCACCGAACACAAAGATCTGACCGAGGAGGAAAACCTCCCCCAAGGTAGCATTGTTGTAGATGATTGATGGAGCCATCGAACCTTCTGGTGACGATGCAGCGGAACTCTCAATGAAAGCACCAATGTCGGTGTCAAAACCGGCGGATCTCGAGTAGGGGGTGTCGAACTGTGCGTCTAGGTTCGATGGTAACAGGAGACGGGGGACACGATGTTTACCCAGGTTCGGGCCCTCTTGATGGAGGTAATACGCTACTTCATGCTTGATTGATCTTGATGAATATGAGGATTACAAGAGTTGATCTACCACGAGATCGTAATGGCTAAACCCTAGATGTCTAGCCGATATGATTGTGAATACCCCTACGGACTAAACCCTCCGGTTTATATAGACACTGGAGGGGCCTAGGGTTGTATAGAGTCGGTTTACAAAGGAAGGGATCTACATATCCGAACGCCAAACTTGCCATCCACGCAAAGGAGAGTCCCATCCGGACACGGGAAGAAGTCTTCTGTCTTGTATCTTCGTAGCCCATTAGCCCGGGCCATGTTACATAGTCCGAACGCCCGAGGACCCCTTAATCCAGGACTCCCTCACCCATCCTTCCTCTTCATGTGGTTCTGCATTGTCTTCGGGATTTTCCTAAACATTATCTTGTTGGATCAGGTGAAAGGCCAAAGGTCCCACAACCAAATTGTTCTGATTGGGGTGATGGAACTGTTCTGGTGGCCTTGGATGTGGATTGTCATCTTATGGAACTAGGTATTCATGAGGGGGTGGACCAACAGAAGGAATGTCTTGGAAAATGACCACAGGACAGGTCCAAGACTAACTATTCAGACTATGAGCTCTAGAAACCGAAATGCTGGTAAGAACATCTTTGAGGGCATCGATCTTAACCTTAACAACAACTACAGCATCACTAGATTTAACTCTGTCCCAGACTTGTAACTGGCCAAAACTAGAAGTGGTATTGGATAGCTCATGAAACGATCTGAGATCAGCAGGAAGACCAACTAGCAACGGCCAAACATCTCTGTTCAGAGAGAAGTTCTTCCAGTTCATGCCCTCATTATGTTTTTGAAAAACAAAGTGGATATCATCATATTGGTGTGGACCTTTGTTGATCAAGAAATCGCGGTCTGCAACACTATTCAACCGAACGAAAGCTTGACCAAAAGGGCGTCTAGTAATGGAGACCACACCCATGCGCTTGGAGAGGAGGAACTCTTGCAAGATTTCCCCGACATTGGCAAAAGCAACCTCACCTTGTGGCATTGGGATGACGGTGACGATGGCGAGATCTTCATTGGCTGGAACCAGGTTTCCATGGATGACATGATGGCGGGCCGGCCGACCGGCGACCTAGATAGCGTGGCAGCCAGCAAGGAGGAAAGGGGTTGGGTCGAACGGGAAAGTAGCCATTGATGGTGCAGTGGGAGAAGCAGACAAAAACCCAGGCGTGGAGGTGGAGATGGAGTGCTGCAGTAGAGGTGGAGGTCTGCGGTGGGAATTGGAGACGGCAGGGGCGGTAATGCGCTCGTCAGAGCGATTTGATTGATCCGAGGGAGGCGTCGTGTCTCTTACAGTGAGGCCACTTGCGGGCAAGCTGTACTGAACCACGAACTTTGTTTTGATTGGTTTCTAATAAGATGGCCGCATGCATTGTTCTAATGCAGAGACCGGGGGTTATCCTCCTTTTCAAAAAAAATTAGTTGGGCGCAAAAATAAAACCTCCATATATCAAATGGCTTAGATTATTAAAAACTCTCCATTGGTTGGATGATTAGGAGGGTTAAATAATCACGGAGGTTTAAATCGGGTCGCCTATAGCACTGACAAAATTATACAGAAATAACCATCGGTTGGATTGTTAACTTTTTTGTACCCAAATTCACTAGGGAAAACCAGATCCTGATTTGATGCCACGTATGTCTCATTAAGAATGGATAATTCTTTCAGCAGAATGGGACGTTCTCGTCCATAACGAGATGCCTACGGTGATCTTGCGAATCTTGATGGTGTGTGTCCGTGCGCGCGCGTTTGTGTGTGTGAGTCGGTATATACAGTTCAAGACCACATGGTCTGAATCTTGCCTGTACATACTAACCTTCCTCTGTCAGACCACTAGCGTATTCCTTTTCCTTCACTCAATGGATTACAAATTGGATAGGAAGTTTCCATCATGCATAATGATAGTGAAGCAAATGCTGATCCATTTATTTATCCAACATCGGAGAAAATGCATGGAATCCTGCACATCATTTAGCCCACCTAGAGCAACTCTAATGGAAGGACCCATTTTGTCCGTTTGGGTCATTCGGACAGAAAACTTGGCCCAATGGGGCGACCCAAACGGACGTACGTGTCCGCCCGCTGTCCGTACCTGATCCAAATGAGACCCAAATCTGGAAACAAATGGGTACGAAGCGGACGGAAACGGACGCTCTCGTCCACCGATGTCGCCCGCTCGTGTCCGCCCCTGGTCCCATATGTCAGCGACTGCAACGCCCGCAACAAGGCCACCGGTGCTGGTCGCCACCGCGCGCTCGGCCGCTCCTCCGCGCCGCAGCAAGGCCACCGGCGCAGGTCGCCGACGCGCCGCAGCGAGGCCACCGGCGCAGGTCGCCGACGCGCGCTCGACCGCTCCTCCGCGCCGCAGCTAGGCCATCGGCGCAGGGCTCCTCCGCGCGCTCGGCCGCTCCTCCGCGTCGTAGCGAGGCCACCGGCGCAGGGCTTCTCCGCGCGCTCCTGTTGGGGCTCGAGGCCCGGACGGCGGCGCGAGCTGAGGGTGGCTGCAGCAGAGGAAAAGCTCGCGGGGGAGGGGATCCGCGAGGAGGAGAGGAGGGGCGGCGCGAGGGAGAGAGAAGGGGCGGCGTGAGGGAGATAGGATAGGCGCCGCGACGAGAAAGGGACGGGCGGCGCGAGGAAGAGAGGAAGGGGCGGGCGGCGTGGGGAGTTTGGGTCTGTTTTTGTACCGCGTGTTGGATACAAGGCTTGTCCGCCCCATGTCCGCTAGGCGAATAGGTGACCCAAACGGACACGAAACGGATAAAATCGGTGTCCGTTTGGGTCCTTGCGTTGGAGTTGCTCTTATTCCATATAAATCAGATAGGAGTAACTTTTATGTGCCTGCGTGGACAGATGGAGACTTGTGTGCAACAGAGACAGCTGAGCCCCATATAGGTTAGCCTTTCTGAGTGTGACCTATAGGCCATTAGCCCTTGATGACACATGTAGTGCTCCTGCACAATCAATTTTCCTGGTGTGCGGTTTGGCGAAAAGCCTGTGCAGTACAATCAGGACAATTGGGCAAACAATATTCTGATCTGCCGCGCGTACTTGTCAAAAGAAAATCAATTTCTTAATGAAAGTAGTATCCTAGTCTTATGGAGCTATAGGTGGTCCATGTATATATTTAGATCATACCTAGGTTAGCGGTTAACCAAACTGGGAGCTATACCTAGGTGCATAGGCAGGATTAAATTTGTACTTCAGGAGAATCACATGCAATGGAAGATTAATTTTGTACTGTACTTTGCATGGATCTTTAGGTTTAACCCCACTGAGCTCCCATACTATATTGTACTAGACTCCTCCCAGTGTAGTGTGTGCTTATTTTCCCTTTCTTTTTGAATTGCACTACGTCTAGTAGGTGCATGGCCTAGACCTTGCACTCCTCTTAGACAGGTAAATGACAAATGTGTGCAAGGTGTCTGGTAGTGTAAAGTTTTTTTTGATAGAAAGACTGTAAGGGAATCCCCTACAGTATAATTGGTGCAACAAACCCAAATTGCAAGTACCATGCCTTGAACCTGGATGGGTGTAAAGTTAATTGGGAGCATGTCTGCAAGCCCAAGACCTTCGGTGGCCTGGGTGTGCTTAGTCTCGAGAAGTTTCCGACCGCCCTTCGTCTTCGTTGGCTTTGGTTTAAATGGGCTGACCCTCCCAAGACTTGGGTGGGGATGGAAACGCCCTGTACTGATACTGAGAGAGATCTTTTTTCGGCATCCACTATTGTGACCATTGGTGATGGTAAAAAGGTAAAATTCTGGGAGTCATCTTGGCTCAACTGCCTCCGGCCTAAAGATGTCGCTGCAAAAATCTTCGAAATATCCAAAACGAAGGCATGCTTGGTTAGTAAGGCTCTTGACAACAATTTCTGGGTCTGGCAAATTGACATTACACGGGGGCTCACTTTGGCACATATCCAGGAGTTTGCGGTGTTATGGGAGTTTACTGATGTTGCTATCAATTCTGATAGGAAGGACACCATATCCTGGAAATTCACTTCCAGTGGTGAATATTCGGCGGCTACGAACATGGCATAATTCGAGGGCCTAGTTCTCAGTCCAACTGCTCCCACAATCTGGAGGAATTGGGCTCCCCCAAAATGCAAGGTCTTCACTTGACTTATCATCTAAAACCGTGTGTGGACGGCGGATCGATTACAATGGTGAGGATGGCCAAACTGTGGACTTTGTCCCCTATGCAAACAAGTCCAAAGTCCGCCTCCCATCTTCTCTTCCAGTGTAGGTTCACTGCCCGCGTCTGGAACAAGGTGGTCGCCTGGCTCGGCATGCATGACCACTCGTCATTGAATTGGCGCCATGAAGACACGGTTCAAGATTGGTGGCTTAAGACGATAAACACTGGAGGGCACATCAAGAAAGCCATTGCCTCTATTCTGATGATTGTCATGTGGGAAATGTGGAAGGAACGGAACGCAAGAGTCTTTCGCAACACGGCTTCACCGACCACCATTATTGTTGCCAAGATCAATGAGGAGGCCCATCTTTGGGCGTTGGCGGGAGCCAAACACCTGAGTGCGCTTATGTCACGAGAGTAGTCTTTCTTTCTTGCCGCTCTGCGGCTCTTGTCTAAACCTTCTCCTTATTTAATGAAAATGACAAGTCTTTTGCCTTGTTTCAAAAAAAACGAATATGTGCAATGCAGCAGAGACAGAATGGAGCATGGTGACCAGTTTGGCACTACGGAGAACTTCTAAAAGTGGTAAGCAAATGAGAAAGTTGTTAATTGATTAGCCAAGGGATTGGACCTTCGTACTGAGATAATGCAACATAAAAGCAGGAGAAACCGCTTGTGTTTTTCCGGCTATATATAAACTAATCAAATCAGGTAGCGATGGGATCCAACTACCGGTACACCCTCCGAGGAATCACAGACGAGAATAGTGGGAGGTACAGGTCGACATTGCCAGCTGAGCTGCGATCGTCTACTGATTATGTGGAAACCAGAGAGAAGCTTTTGGATACAGTGGAATGGTTTTGGTAAAAATATTGAACAAATGAATGGCAACCCACACTTGTCATCGTTTGATAACGATATCCTAAATAATTCTTGCATTCTTGGTATAGAAATAATGTTTATTCGGAGACACGTTGCTGACGAATTGTCAAACCAGGAGCCCATAGAGGCCGTCCCTGTCAACATTTTATTTATTTATAAAGAAAAGTTAAACAATCTCTAACCATTTGGCTATGGCCAAAAGCTTGGTTTGTCGACCCCAACCTCCAAAAGCATCTAACTGACACCTCCCACCTCTCAAGCACATATCCTCGTCACCCCTGTGTGCAAGAATCTATCAAGAGCTACCAGACCTTTAGGTGCAACCGTATTACCATTTTACTATTCAATTAGTCAACCAAGAAAATATTACAATTTTTTAGTCTGTAAATAACATTGATATGAGATGCATGTCGAACACCACCAAAACTGACGTCCAAATTCAATCGACATTTCAAGAGACAAAAATGATGAACAGTGGCTAGGTTACTATTCCTAATAATTTTTGGAATAGCTGCTATTCATAGTGGAATTTCTCCTTTTTGTTTCCCGTTGTGTGTTTGAAATGATGCAATATGCCTATGTTGTCTACATTGTAAGTTTTGGCCGGTTTTCTAACGATAATTTCGTTGTAAAATATCTAATGCTATCGTGCTCTCGGGGCACCAGGTTCGTTCAATATGTGATCCAATGGCTATGGTCGGAGCTCTGGACCTGCACGCAATTAGAGTTCTCATGAGGGTATTTCTTGAATTTGTGGGTGCTCCGACCATGATCACTGGATCCGTGATCCAGTGGCCCTGGTGCCTGGGAAGCATAGGAGCATGTAACATTGGAGAGCATTAGATATGTACATTATTTGGCATGTAATATTGTGTGGTAGGCTGGTAGCATGATAGCACTCAAAGGAGCAGTATCACTAGATACTTTCTTTCTCTCTTGTGTGCATTTCACACTTATTTTTCGTGCCGCCACGGTGGGAGTATAAATCAATGTATATATATCGAATCCTTCTTTGTCTTCCTTCCTTACATTTTCTCCCCGATTATATCCCTCTAAAACTTCATGTCAATATTGAATGTTACAACTTGCAAGGATGTCGAGCTTCTCAACCTACCGCTATCGTCGATGTCAATCTCCTCTCCTATTTTATCGTCCAGGTTCACATTTATTGAGCGGGAGCAAATCTCATAGCAAGATCGTTGAGGCCACCGTATCCAACCATGCCAACAATATAGCAATTCGGCAAATCCTATTCGACACATAGGGCATGGAATAGCAGCCACGACACACACACACACCTCGTGTGCTAGTCGACCCAACCCAGTACGGGTGTTTTCCTGGTTTTCATTCATTGTTTGCTGCTTTATTTGGTTTTCTTTTGGGTTTTTTCATGTTTGTCCGTTTCATGGTTTGGCATGGTTTCCCCTGGTTTTACATTTTTAGTTGTTTCCTTTTTCTCCTATGTTCTTTACCCTTTTCCTTTTGGGTTATCTAATTTTCCTACTTTTCCTTCCAAGTATTGTTCCTTCCTCTTTTTTCTTTTAAATTCGTCAATGTTTTTTATAAATCCATGAATATTTCTCATAATTCAATTAAGAAAACACAAAAATGTTTCAAAATTCACCAAACCATTTTCAATAGTTGTTGAGTTTTCTAAACATTGTGACCTGTTCTATAATAAATGATTTTAAAAGTGCTCAAACATTTATTAGAGTTCATGAAATATAAGATAATTTGTAATACTTTTGTTAAAATTCATGAACTCTTCTTAAAAAACTGTATCTTTATGAAAAAATATGTACGGGATGAACTTCTTTCTTAATACAGGATAAATGATTGTTAAGAAAGTGGTGATCATTTTCAATATATGTTTACATTTCATTTTCCAAAATATAATTATTATACCGTTTTTTAAAACTATTTTTTATATTTCTGAAGTAAAAAAAAATCTACGCAAACTAAATTAAACCAACACAAAATCTTACATGGGTGGGCTGGATAGAGGGAGATCAGCCCAGACCGAGTAATGGGCCGGATAAATGGCGAGTGCGGAATAACCAAAATCACTAGTTAAGGCACCCTTTGCAAAGGTCACACTCTCTCCTCTGATGGTGACAAGCCACTCACATGTAGTGCTCCACTTGTCGTTAGCTGAGAGTTTTGATGAGTTTTCTTCCAACACGGGAGGAACGGAAAGGGCTTTATTTGTGCTTTTTTTTCATATATGTTTATTAAAATGAAATATCTCGTGAATTTTGCATCCAAATTACAAACCGTTTTCGCTGTTGGATTTCTCATGTCGAGATCTTCAAAAGAAAATCTCATGTTGATAGATTTCGACAAACTTTTTTCACGTGGAATTTGTGCTTCTAAAGTGAATTTAATTTGTGTTTTTGAACTGCACTTGCTCCATGCTTCCAAGTGAACTAACTTCTGCTCCTGCAGGGTGAAGCACACCCGTGCCTCCCACAGGAGCACAACTCTGATGAACAAGAGTGTGCGTTCATGGGGTGCAAAGCACACTTATACTTTCGCTTGTGTGCTTCACGCAGAAACACAAAGCACCCGTGCTCATGACGGACGGGAAAAAAAGAACAAATAATAGAAGAACCGAAAACCCCATGAGAAACCCCAAAAAAACGTTTTAACAGGAGGAGCATCTCGTGCGCGACACGTGCCAGCGCTGGAGCACTCCCTACACACAAAATGTTCCCTCGTGCGAGGCACACATTTAACCGGGGCTCCTAACTGCCGCAAAAAAAAGCAGTAGATTGTCGCGGAAACACACAGGTGGCCATCCGATTGGGCTGGCCCACTGGCACATGAGCAAAGCGAGCAGGCACATGTAATGATCAAGCACTGTAGCGCATCAGATGAAAGTGCGATGGTAGAATAAAGGAATTAGACCAGAGGTATTGTAGCGACTAGCCAACAATACTGTGGTGAACATTTCTAGAAAAGGACTAAGAACATTTTTTTAAAACATGAACATTTCAAAAAAAATATTTTCTAAAAAACAAAAATTATATTCAAAATTCTAAACTTTTTAAAACTTAAAACCCCTTTTGAATTTTCCTAACTTTTTATGACAAACGTAACAATTCCTGAAAATCCAAAATTTTTAAATGTGAACATTTTCTAAATTTTTTAATTTTTTTATGGAACACAATTATTTTTTGTAAACAAGATTTTTTAAAATATACGAACATTTCCAAAAACATGATTTTTCATTTTCAGACAATATTTGAAATTCCTAATCATTTTTTGAAAACACAAACGTTTTAATACATAATTTTGAAAACGGGATTTTTTTTGACATTTCTGCACGTTAAAAAAGAATTAAACTTGAAAAAAGGAAAAAAGAAAAAAAAACATAGAGTAAAAACAAGATGTGGAAATGCAAAAACGGTTCCAGCCTTTTGGAAGGTTTCCAAAACCGATAAAACTGGCTTGAACTTTCTAAATGGTTTCCAAAACCGAAATGAGAATCACGTATGCCTATCGTTTAAAATGGGATGACCCACATGCTTCGCTGGCACGCTTCCCTCATGCAAATCTGCAACAGTTTACAACGCACGACACATAGGAAAGGCCAGCATTGGGCGTCGGTGCGCCGGCCGAAAGTTTAGGCCGGTCTGCCCCCAGCCACACGATCTGGCCGCGCGAGACCGTCAGATCGCAGCTCCTCTTCTACCTTTTTCTTACCTTATCCTCGCCTCCAGCACACACAAAGAGGAGCGAGCCAGTCAGGGCCGCCATGGATGCGCGACCATGAAGCACCGCCGGCTCGCACCGCCCGCCGCACTGTTGCAATCGCACGCCTCGCCATCGCCGCTCGCCAGTTGGAGCAATGGTGCCCCATGGCCCGCCCCCTCTTATGCAGCAAAAAAGGATCCTAGCAAAAAAGAAAAATCGAACCCCGCCGGTCCCGACCACCCCCAACATCGATGACTCGCCTGCTAGTCGCCTCTTGCCATTCTAAGACATTAAAACTGAGCACTTTTCCAGCCCTCTCAGGTCATTAGCGTTTCCGGCCGTCGGATCGTCAATTCTAAGCATTTTTGACCGTCGGATTAGCAGTGAATCGTGTCTAAGCTCGTTTCGTTCGCTAATATATCCACCGCTCACCGTGCTGGGCCGCTGCTCCATGAGCATTTTTGGACGCTCGGTGTTAAATTGGGCCCGATGGGCTGTCTCCCCACCAGAAGCAGATCGTGATGCAGATTCGACTCCTCCTACCCCCGACCTCTCTCCCCTTTCTCCCAATCTGGCTGGTTGGATGAATCCTGCCCGGCAACGCCGGCGACCACAACCTCAAGCAGACCAGTGGCCCCCCTCACGGCTCCTCACCGTCGGCCTTCGCCCCTATCCTCTCCCCCTAATCAATCGGCCTTGTCTCCCACCCTCTCCTCCTCACCTCATCAGAAGAGAAGAGAAGAGAACAAGGAGATCGACCAGGCCAGGCGTCGGCCAGATCCTCCACGGCCGCGTCCACCTCGCTTGGCTTCCATGGAGGTCAGAACAGCATGCCGGGACAGGACCTAACCTCGGCCACGTGAGGAGACGTCTGCCTTCTCCGCGCCATCGACGTTCGACGCTATTGAGCCCCCCCTTCTCCAAGCTAGCATCCATTCTTCTCTGATCCACTAGGTTGCCCCTCCATCTTCAACCTCTCTGCAATTTTTTTTTCTCCCCACGACACAATCCCTTCTCTACCGGTGGTTCGTCACCTCAAGATTTACTGATGAGTCCAGTCAGATTTGTTTGTTGTGTACTTAATCACCACCCTATAAATGAATTATTATTTTTTTCTGCCGCAAATGTTGTTCATGTTGTTGTCCATATATTTAGTTGGTGTACAGCAGTGATTTGAGCATCATGAAAATATAGGAATAACGATTGTTTTAGGAATGTGTTCCGTTATGACCCGAGTAGTGTGATTGCACAGGCTGCTCGATGGCTTAAATTTTGATCTGGTATACAGAAACGAGGACAGGGAGCCATGCAAGCGAGAGGAGCAAGGTGGCTTCTGCAGGTTGCGGCTCAGATTTTCAGCACAAGAAGAGGCTGGGCACTTGGTGGTTAGATTAGCAGGGCGAGATGGAGTTTTGTGGAGCACTAAGGTAGATTAGATACAGTTGCGGTACTGTATTTTGATTAGTATTTCTGGTTCATCAGTTTTGTTATTGGGATTGGTTGCTTTCCTGTGTCGCGATGTTGGGTTGCTATCTACCCATATTCGTGTAATAAGTAGTTGGCTGTAGAGTTCTCGCTGTCTGCTAATTTAAAATCATGGCTGATCCTTGTGACCATGAAACTTGCTTTGTATTATCAGTTTCATTGCTGCAAATGAAATTGGGTGCGGAGAGCTCCGAAAGTCGAAAAAAATGTTGTTCATGTTGTGCTATGCTCGGTACCAATTGCTGATTTGTGTGCTCGCACCCGCGTCTCCGCTCCATTCAATCATATCGTCCTATGATGCAGACATCCTAAGTATGGGAAGCGATCCTGGTAAGACAATTAGAATCACATTATTTTAATCCTATCACATGCGCAATCTAATCAATGGTTAATTTGCCATCTCAGGTTCAAGAGCTTCTTGGTCAGCTCTGGTCATTGGGATCCCATGGATGCCACCAATGCATGCAATCAATAAACATATTTGATCATGTCTTCTTGAACCACTCAGCCTTCCAAGATGAAGTCAATAAATCCAGCACTCCAATATATCTGCCACTTGGCCCCTGAAATTAGTATGACTACTAGCTAACTACACCAAATCATAAAGCTGTACAACCTACTGTAACTATCTCACAAGGTATAGTACTAGCGAACAAAGTTTTTCAATTGTTAATTATTTTTATAACTCAAATCATCCTGTTAGTGAATAGATGTGAAGTACATATCTGGTAGCTTACGATTGTTCAAAAAACTAAGACCATGATCTTTCCTAAATGTGAGATTTCATTGTGAATTTTTTGGTATGATTGATTCTTTTGTTCTACTTCAGCTCACTCTTAAATATTGGCAATTCGTGTCCAGAGCCCTTCGTTGGCAACTCACTGATGTAGACACTCACGTGGATGCAGCCGCTCAGCCCCAGATTGATTTTTCTGTTAGGATTCTCGGTATGTATTTAGTTCGAAATCATCAATCTTATTCAGTTCACTTTACTTGAATGTTATTTATGTAAGCGTTTGAGCCAGAACATCTTATGTGGGTGTCTTCTCATGATATTTGTACCTTACAAAGATTCTGTCTTGATTCTTGAATTTTACCGGGGGCTTTCCTATTTTTGCCATTTGATTATTACCATTTTTGTGTATCACATTTGTTGTAAGTTGAGGCTTAAAACATATATGGCTTGCCAATCACACCATGATTACAAGTATATATGTGTTGTTTGCTGTTAGAAAAAGTAAATTTGACGTCTATTTATCAGTGCATCATAGTAATGATTTCTCCTGTCACATGCCATTCCTTTATTAGCTTATTTGTTGCATTTGTATTTCACGTCACTTCCTAATTTACTTGTAACACAGATTGAATGTGCTTTGACAAATATAATCATATATCAAGGAAACATCCACGTCTAAGTTGTTCTAGATATATTTTATATTGGTTTATAGCTCGCTGATAATACCATTTTTTTAATTATGAATCTTTGCCTTCTTGAACCACTATACAATGAAGTTTCCTTTTTGTTGGGATAGCATTATGGCCAACTAATTCGATAGAAATTTTTACCCAGAGGATGCTAATCAAGGAAACAAAGTACACTTGCTAAATTTAATTACCTACGTCAAGGATATAGGGGGGGATTCCTCTTATAGATCTCCTGCTTCTATTGCACTAAGCTTTTGGTCACCATTTGTTATCTTATTCCAGGATCCGTGCTATGCATGCTCATACATTTTTCCTCCTGAGTCTAATTGGATGATATTACCGAGCCATACATGTTTTTTTCCTGATGTTTATGACTTGGCAGTTCGGATTAGTTGTAATTACTATGAACATTGTTGTGCATGTAGTCATACCATGTATCTGTGAATCTTGATATTTTCTTTAATTACTGAATAATATATGTTTATGTTTATGCAAATGTAATGTGTTCTATGTGGCCATTTACTTACAAAGTTTCTTATAATTTTATTGTATAAATAGACGGGCGCAGCAACGCGCGCAGTCAGTGATCTAGTCCTCCTTCCTGAAAAGCCGCAGTTTCAGAAGCCCACCCATGGTTGCAGCAAAAAACCCACACCGGTGGAAGCTTTCATGGTTGCCTGTTTGTAGCAAATCTGAGTGCAGGTTGTAGCTTTCCTGCTGCCGGTCGAAGCAAAAAATGCAGCCCCACCAGACCGCTGTTGCAGCTTGGCTGGACTGCGGTTCCAGCTCTCGTGTCCATGGTTGCAGCTCCCCTTGCCTGGTTGTAGCACGCCATGCCAGCGGCTGTGTCGTCTGCCGTCATCGATGCCACAAAAATGATCGCCCGTAGTAGCAAAACCGACAAAGAATGTAACAAAAAATCGTTGTCCGTCATCTCGCCATGACTGTTTGTAGAAAAAAGAGATGCAGGTTGTAGCACCGATGCTCGTCGGTTGTAGCAAAAAGTCCCCATAGTCGTAACCTCGACATCCGCTAGTTCCAGCAATTTTGCGCCGAGAGGTTGTAACACCGAGGCTCGTCGGTTGCAGCAAAAAATCACCATGGTTGTACCCTCGACGTCCGCCGGTTCCAGCAAAATTGCGCCGAGGGGTGTAGTCCCATCATGGACGGTTGCTGCCCCGACGTGGCCGGTTCCGGTGAGGTAGGCAGAGCTCCGGTGGTGCGGATCCAAAGCGGATATGGTCGAGGGCGGCCGGATCGGCTAACTCCCGTGGCAACGGCGCCCTGGGAGGTCTCCGGGCGGCGACGGTTGACCATGGCAGCGGGGCCTGAGAAGGAGGCATAGAAAGGAGAGGCACAGACGAGCGACCAGAGAAGAGAAAAAGAAGGAAGAAGACGCACGTGGGCGGGCCCCCATCCTACATGTCACTAGCCGTGTCGCTGGATGCATTCACGCGTGGATGCAACCGGCCGAAAGGTTCGGCCGACGCTCCATCGTGAAATGTTTTTTCATAGGAAAACGTGTAATCTCTATTGTACGCTCACTATGTCAATTAGACTTTTTTTCTGATGATTCACTTTTTCTTTTTTTCTTGAGGCAGTTCACTTTGTCATTTAGTCATCGCTTGACACAGGCGTCATCCAAGCGACTGAGATATGGGCCGGCCCATTTATCCGGTACACACCGTCTACCAAATCTCGGTTAAACTGACTATCGAGAAGGTTCATGTTTGGTTTTTAATTTGTTTTAGGAACCTTCTAGAAATTTCATAACCAACTCATGGCGCGTTTTTTTCTATTGTTTATTTCCTGTTTTCTTTTTTTCATTTTTTGTTTCTTTTTTTAGAAAGATGTCAAGAAGTTTTCAGATTTTTTTTTCAAATTCATACAATGTCTCGGACTTTAAAAATCTTGTTTTTAGATGTTTTTTGAATTTCAGAAAATGTACATGTTTTTCAAATTTGTTCACAAATTCAATAAAATATTCAGGGAATACAAAAAGTTTCACGTATTCTAAAAATGATCCCGTTTCATATAGTTGTTCAAAAGTTTAGAAAATGTTCGCCAATTTCAAAAAATTGTTCATCTTTCCAAAAAACAAAATTTCCAAAAAAGTATATGAAAAAATGTTCTTGTTTTTCCAAAAAGTGTTCAGAAATTTTGAAAAATTATACAGGTTCTCAAAAATTATCCGTATTGGCAATAAAGTTTGGAATTTGACAATAAAATAATAAACAGTGCTATAGTGCGCGTCGCTATAGTCGCTACCCGTGCATGTTGCGCTACAGTATGTTGCTCGCTACCGTTTACTCTGCATGGGCCGGGCTAATCTATGGCTCCCCTGGACGTCACATAGCTGATTGATGCAATATGTGATATATAGGAGCTCCCAGGGAAACGCCCATTTCTAGTTGCTCACAGAATATGGGGTCTCATGTAATTGTCAAATCCAATTTCACCAGTTTCTGATGATGAGTAAACCTAGGCCTCAAGATCTGCGCCAGAGGGGTTTTGCGTGGCATAGTTTTTGTTTTGTTAGTGGCTACTTTTTATCTGAACTCGTTGAACTCTATGCTCTTTTGGCACTGGTGGCTGTGGTTTATGATACTGCTATGTTATGCTTAGCAGTCCTTGATTTATTGTTGCGAGTTTATTATGGATAGTACAACTTATCGTAATTGGCGTGTGCTGTGCTGGAATGTTCGTGGTTTGAATTCTGATGCTCGTCAGAGAGATGTGAGAGCAAAGACTGAGGAAAGTCAATGCTCTATTGCTTGCCTGCAAGAGACAAAATGTGATGACTTTGATATTCAAAAAATTAGAGCTTTCTGTCCTAGGCGCTTTGACACTTTTGTGTTTGCTCCGGCAGTTGGTGCCTCTGGTGGCATTTTAGTAGTTTGTAACTCCTCAATATTTAAGGGGACTCTGGTTTAGATACAGAGTTTTGGCATTGTGGTTTTGTTTCAATCTATTCATAACGCTGAGAAGTGAACCCTAGTGTCAGTCTATGGACCCTGTGATGGTCCTCTTCGGGACAACTTTGTTTGTTGGCTTTATCATCTGAATATCCCCATGGATGAAAATTGGTTGCTCTTAGGAGATTTTAATTTCATTCGTTCCTTGGATAACAGAAACAGACCGGGTGGTGATGTTAATAACATATTTCTCTTTAATGAGATCATTGGACACTTGGGCCTGCTTGAACTACCTTTGAAGGTTGGGCCTGCTTGAACTACCTTTGAAGGGAAGGAGCTTTACTTGGTCCAATATGCAGGAACAACCACTGCTAGAGCAGCTGGATTGGTTTTTTACAACCTCAGATTGGATTTCTTTCTATCCTAATACAATTGTTCTGCCTCTGGAAAAACGTCTTCCGATCATGTTCCTTGTGTGGTTTCCATTGACACAAAGATACCTAAGGCCAAGGTATTTAGGGCTTGAAAATTACTGGGTGGACATGCCAGGGTTTATGGACTGTGTAAAGCGCTCTTGGAACCAGCCTGTGTTTGCTGAGCTGCCTGCTTCTGCAGTTTTGTCAACTAAGTTTAAGCGCCTGCGCTATGCCCTTAAGGCCTGGAGCAAAAACTTGTCGTATATTAAATGACTCACAATGGACTGCTGCGTGGTAATCTTGTATTTTGATAACTTGGAAGAGCTGCGGCCTCTCACCACGCCTAAATTTAACTTTTGGAAGATTGTTAAGCTACACCACGAGGATCTGCTTAGAATACATTATATCTACTAGAAGCAGAGGTGTACTATTCGTTATATTAAGGTTGGGGAAGAGAATTCTAAGTTCTTTCATGCCATGGCCTTTGAACGTTTACGCAGGAATACTATTGTGAGTCTCTCAGTTGCAGGTGGTGATCTAGTCTCTGATCACTCCCAAATGGCAGGAATCCTTTGGTCATCATTTAAAAACAGAATGGGCCAAGCCCAAGGAATTGATATGGGCTTTGATCTGCAGAATCTCATCACCTAGTTGAAGGCTTACAGAGCTTGTCTGAACCTTTCACTGCTGAGGAAATTAACACTATCTTGAAGGATCTGCCAACTGATAAAGCTCCTGGGCCTGATGGCTTGAATGGCCTCTTTGTCAAGAAGTGCTGGCCCATCATTGAGAAGGATTTTTTTAATCTCATATAGGACTTTTATGATGGGAGGTTATCTCTGGAGAATATCAATGGCTCTCTCATCACCCTGGTACCAAAGATACTATCTCCTGAGGGAGCAGAGGATTTTAGGCCAGTTTCTCTAACTAACACATGTCTAAAGTTCCTTACTAGGCTACTGGCAAACAGGCTGCAAAAGGTCATTCTTCAATGCATTCACAAAAATCAATATGGGTTTTTAAAGAGTAGAGCCATACATGACTGCTTGGCTTGGACTTTTGAGTACACACATCAATGTAAGCAGTCATGGCGGCCTATCGTCATTTTGAAGCTGGATTTTGCAAAATCCTTTAACACTGTGGAGCATGACCTTGTCCTGCAAATCCTCCCGCACAAAGGTTTTGATGCAAAATGGATTGCTTGGATTAAAGAGATCCTTTCCTCTAGCTCATCATCTGTTCTTCTCAATGGTGTGCCTGGTAAAGAGTTCAAATGCAAATGTGGGGCAGGCAGGGTGATCCTCTCTCCCCACTTTTGTTTGTCATAGATATTGATCTTCTTCAATATGTGGTCAATGATATGCTGGCTAGGGGAGTCTTAACCCTCCCAATCCCATCTCATGATCCTGATTTTCCTATTATTCAGTATGCAGATGATACAATAATCATCCTCTCTGCAGTGGAGGATCAGTTGGTAGCTCTCAAGAACATGCTCCATATTTTTCAGCAGTCCACTGGCCTGAAGGTGAACTTTGCCAAGTCTTCAATGGTTCCCATCAATATTGAACCAGCTGAGGCGCAGAGGCTTTCCAACATTTTGGGATGTAAGTTGGAACAGTTACCTTTCACATATCTGGGTATGCCTCTTGGAACTACAAGACCTAGAATTGTTGATCTAATGCCTTTGGTGGACAGTGTTGAAACAAGATTATCTGTTAGCTCTGCCATGCTTAATCAAGGATCCAGGTTGCAATTGGTCACATCAGTGCTTACTTCAATACCCATATACTTCCTTTGTAGTTTGCATATTCACCCTGGTATTATCAAGCAGCTAGATAGGATTTTCAGGCAATGCCTTTGGAGGGGAAACTCTGATGTGCCCAAACAATCCCTAGCTGCCTGGGATTTAATTTGCGGACCTAAGGATAAGAAAGGCCTAGGGATTCTTAACCTGAATATTCAGAACCAAGGACTCCTTCTCAAGCATTTGCATAAATTCTATAATAAACAACAGGTTCCATGGGTTCAGTTGATATGGGATAGTTATTATGATGGAGTTGTGCCCCATGCAACAATACTCACTGGCTCATCTTGGTGGAAGGATATACTCAAGCTTGCTGACCATTATAGGTCAATTGCCTCAGTGCAAATTAATATGGGTGATTCTGCTCTTTTTTGGCTTGATGCTTGGCATGTGGGTGGTTCTTCCCGGCCCTTGAACTTGAGACTACCCAGGCTCTTCTCTTTTGTTTTGGATGACAAGGTTTCTGTCAGGGACTTCATACAAAATCAAGATTTGTTCTCCATGTTTCATCTGCCAATATCACAGGAGGCAGCAGCTGAATTGGCAATCTTGGAAGGATGGTTGTTGCATCTACAGAGAGACCCCTCATTGCCTGATGTTTGGATATGGACTGGAAAGTCTGGGCAGTTCTCAACAAAGAGCTTTTATGACATCATTCATACACACCTTCCAACTATTCAACCCTGTAAGTGGCTTTGGCAGAGCAGATGTACTATGAAAATAAAAGTTTTTGGCTGGCTCCTTTTCTTTGATAGGCTCAACATGAAGGACATGTTGGTCAGAAGGCATTGGAGGTCCCCTTTGGATGATAACCTATATGTCATCTGTAATGCCTATGTTTTTGAAGATAGAGCACACCTCTTCTTTGAATGTAACTTCAGTTGCAGGGTTTGGAATTACTTGCAAATTGATTGGAGACATGGCTCTAATATTCAGCAGTGTATCTCCCAAGCAAGGCAGCGATTTGGTCATCATTCTTCTTTGAAGTGATGCTCACAGCTGCTTGGAATATATGGATCCTGAGAAATGGGAGAACTTTCAGGGGGACAAGGGCTACTTTTGCTGCATGGAGATTTAGCTTTGTACATGATATTCTTCTGCTGTCTCATAGACTTAAGGATAGCATTAAACTTAGGCTTATTGATTGGGTTAATTCCCTTATGTAAAGTAAGCTTTCTTTCTAACTTAGTTTAGGCCTGTAACCTTTAAACTCCTCTATACAGTTTTGTTTGTTTGTTTGTTGCAATAAAAGGTTGTGGGGTTTTTACCTTACAGTAAATATTCAAAAAAAGCATGTACTCTTTGCACACTTGGAGACTTTTGTTCAAAAAATTTGAACTTTTTTCAGAACTCGTAATTTTTCTTCGAAACCTTGAACTTTTTTCAAAAGCATGAATTTATTCAAAACCAGATTCTGTTTTTAAATTTACAATTTTTTTTCAAATTCATGATTTTTTCTGAATTCGTGAACTTTTAAAAAACCATAGTTTTTTTAAATTATGAATTTTTCAAATTTGTGAATTTTTTTGCAAACTCATGAACTTAAAAAAGTGACCTTTATTTTTCTAAGAATAGTTGCATCCACTGTAGAAAAATAGGAGAAAAAAATAATTTTGCGATCGAGTGGGAGTGTGCGAGCATTTACTAGGCAATGCCCATGCTCGCGACACCCTGGGCACTGGTTCATCAATTGGAACTTAAGGCACTGAAGAGGAGGAAATATTGTATGTGGCACCTTATGCGCCAATAGGATCAACCGACGCTCACATGCCGCCTCGTGTGGGCCGACCCACTAACGCAAGTGGGTGTCCAGCTCGGGTCGCCGAGGTTAACTTTTTCTAAGTTGTCAGTTGACTTGACCGTTCACCTGACTTGTTGACCTAACATTGACTGTTGACCTTTTGAGAAAAGTTTACACACTAGGGAAAAATTCATATATTTCAAAAAGTTCCTGAATTCGAAAAGAGTTCACGGTTCAAAAGAAAGTTCATGAATTTCAGAAAGAAAAGGTTAACAAAATTTTAAAAAGTTCATGAATTTGAAGGCAAAAGTTCAAAAAAATCTGAAAAGATTTCTTGAATTTGAAAGAAGATCAGGAATTTAAGGAAGAACGTTTACAAATTTTAAAAATCACAATTTGAGGAAAACATTTAAAATTTGAAAACAAATGTTTGTAAATTAGAAAAAAAGTTAACGAATTTACAAATTGAAAATAATCTAGAATTTGGAAAAATTTATGAATTTGAAAAAAAATTGAATAAAACCGAACAAAACCTGTCTGAAAAACCCAAAACCAGAGAAAGAAAAAACTTCCAAAAGCTTTCCAAATCAGCCAAAAACCTTTTGGAAGCTTCAGAAAATCTTGGGAGCGGAGGAGGGAGGTCCCAACTTGTCTTATTTGGGCTGGCCCATTGTAATATTTTAAAGGGGAAAGGGGTAGGAGCAAGTTGCCAAATGGCCAATAACTGGGCATTCCCTATTTGGCGCTGCAGGCGCCCATTACAAGCCATTTTGCTAGCGGGCGCCTGCAGCGCAGAGCCCCTCCAGCGACTGGGCCGGCCCATCTAATCTTTTTTCTGTGATCGTTAGAATAGCCAGAAACTTTATGCGCTAGAGGGATTCGAACCAGAGACTTCCTGGTTCCAACAAAGACGCTGATACGTCCATTTTGCGTCATGCTTTTATGTTGATATTTATTGCATTATGGATTGTTGTTACACATTGTATCACAATACTTATGCCTTTTCTCTCTTATTTTATAAGGTTTACATGAAGAGGGAGAATGCTGGCAGCTGGAATTCTTGGCTGGAAAAGGAGCAAATATTAAAGACCTGCACAACTCCAAAAGTCCTGAAACTTCATGGAGCATGTTTTTGGAATATATAAAAATATTGAGCGAAGAAAGTACCAGAGGAGGCCACCAGCCAGCCACAAGGGTGGAGGGTGCGCCCTACCCCCAGGCGCGCCCTACCCCCAGGCGCGCCTCCCGACCTTGTGAGCCCCCTGGCAGGCCTCCGGTGCCCATCTTCTGCTATATGGTGTCTTTTACCCTGGAAAAAATAAGAGAGAAGCTTTAGAGATGAAGCGCTACCGTCTCGAGGCGGAACTTGGGGAGAACCAATCTATGGCTCCCGCAGAGCTGTTGTGCCGAGGAAACTTCCCTCCCGGAGGGGGAAATCATCGCCATCGTCATCACCATCGATCCTATCATCAAGAGGGGGTCAATCTCCATCAACATCTTCACTGGCACCATCTCCTCTCAAACCCTAGTTCATCTCTTGTATTCGATCTCGGTTCCAAAACCTCAAATTGGTACCTGTGGGTTGCTAGTAGTGTTGATTACTCCTTGTAGTTGATGTTAGTTGGTTTATTCGATGGAAGACCATATGTTCAGATCCTTAATGATAATTAATACTCCTCTAATTATGATTATGAATATGCTTTGTGAGTAGTTACTTTTGTTCCTGAGGACATGGGAGAAGTCTTGTTATAAGTAATCATGTGAATTTGGTATTCGTTCAATATTTTGATGAGATGTATGTTGTCTCTCCTCTAGTGGTGTTATGTGAACGTCGACTACATGACACTTCACCATTATTTGCGCCTAGGGGAAGGCATTGGGAAGTAATAAGTATATGATGGGTTGCTATAGTGACAGAAGCTTAAACCCTAGTTTATGCGTTGCATTGTAAGGGGCTGATTTGGATCCCTATGTTTCATGCTATGGTTAGGTTTACCTTAATTCTTCTTTTGTAGTTGCGGATGCTTGCGAGAGGGGTTAATCAGTGGGAGGCTTGTCCAAGGAAGGGAAGCACCCAAGCACCGGTCCACCCACATATCAAATTATCAAAGTAACGAACGTGAATCAGATGAGCATGATGAAAACTAGCTTGACAACAATTCCCATGTGTCCTCGGGAGCGCTTTGCTTTGTATAAGAGTTTGTCTAGGCTTGTCCTTTGCTACAAAAAGGATTGGGCCACCCTGCTGCACCTTGTTTACTTCTATTACTTGTTACCCGTTATGATTTATCCTATCACAAAACTATCTGTTACCGATAATTTCAGTGCTTCAGAGAATACCTTGCTGAAAACCACTTTTCATTTCCTTCTGCTCCTCGTTGGGTTCGACACTCTTACTTATCGAAAGGACTATGATAGACCCCCTATACTTGTGGGTCATCAAGACTATTTTCCGGCACCGTTGCCGGGGAGTGAAGCGCCTTTGGTAAGTGGAAATTGGTAAGGAAACATTTATATAGTGTGCTGAAATTTACTATCACTTGTTACTATGGAAAATAATCCTTTGAGGGTTTGTTCAGGGTATCTTCACCTCGACCGGAACCACAATTAGCTAACCCTCTGCACCTACTGAAAATATTTATTATGAAATTCCTTCGGGTATGATAGAGAAACTGCTAGCTAATCCTTATGCAGGAGATGGAACATTATATCCCGATATGCACCTAATCTATGTGGATGAAGTTTGTGGATTATTTAAGCTTGCACGTCTGCTCGAGGATGTTGTCAGGAAGAAAGTATTCCCTTTATCTCTGAAGGGAAAGGCATTGACATGGTATAGGCTATTGGATGATATTGGATCATGGAACTACAACCGATTGAAATTGGAATTTCATCAGAAGTTTTATCCTATGCATCTGGTTCATCGTGATCGGAATTATATATATAATTTTTGGCCTCGTGAAGGAGAAAGTATCGGTCAAGCTTGGTGGAGGCTTAAGTCAATGTCATATTCATGCCCCAATCATGAGCTCTCAAGAGAAATTATTATTCAAAAAATTTATGCTCGGCTTTCTCATAATGATCGATCCATGCTCGATACTTCTTGTACTCGTTCCTATATGACGAAGGATACTGAATTCAAATGGGGTTTATTGGAAAGAATTAAACGCAACTCTGGAGATTGGGATCTCGACAAAGTTAAGGAGTCAGGTATAAATCTTAAGTTCGATTGTGTTAAATCTTTTATGGATACCGATGTTTTTCGTGATTTTAGCACTAAATATGGACTTGACTCTGAGATAGTAGCTTCTTTCTATGAATCATTTGCTACTCATGTTGATCTCCCTAAGGAGAAGTGGTTTAAATATCATCCTCCCATTGAAGTTAAACTAGTTGAACCTATTAAAGTTGAAGAAGAAACTATTACTTATAATGTTGATCCTATTGTTCCTACTACTTATATTGAGAAACCACCTTTCCCTGTTAGAATAAAGGATCACGCTAAAGCCTCAACTATAGTCAACAAAAGTAATATTAGAACACCCAAACCATCTGAACAAATTAAAGTTGAACCTAGTATTGTTATGGTTAAATACCTCTTTGTTTATAATGTTGATGGACATGTTCTTTATTTCTGTGATGAAGCTGCTAGAATCGCTAAACTTGATACTAAAGATAAACATAGACCTATTGTTGGCATGCCTGTTGTTTCTGTTAAAATTGGAGATCACTGTTATCATGGCTTATGTGATGTGGGTGTTAGTGTGGGTGCAATTCCTTACACATTATATAAAAAAATTATGAATGATATTGCACGAGCTGAGATAGAAGATATTGATGTTACTATTAAGCTTGCTAATAAAGATACTATATCACCAATTGAGATTGTTAGAGATGTTGAAGTCTTGTGTGGGAAGATAAAGTATCCTACTGATTTTCTTGTTCTTGCCTCCCCACAAGATAATTTTTGTCCCATTATATTTGGTACACCCTTCTTGAATACCGTTAATGCTAAGATAGACTTGAGAAAGATATTGTTACTGTTGGTCTAGGGGATATGTCTCATGATTTTAATTTCTCTAAATTTCGTAGACAACCCCATGATAAAGAATTGCCTAGTAAGGACGAAATTTTTGGTCTTGCTTCTATTGTCGTGCCTCCTGCTGATCCTTTAGAACAATATTCGCTAGACCATGAAAATGATATGTTTATGAATGAAAGAAGGGAAATAGATGAAGTGTTGTTTAATCAGGGACCTATTTTGAAACACAATTTGCCTGATGAAATCCTTGGATATCCTCCTCCACCTAATGGTGATCCCGTGTTTGAGCTTAAACAATTACCTGATACTCTGAAATATGCTTATCTTGATGAAAAGAAGATATATCCTGTTATTATTAGTGCTAACCTTTCAGAGCATTAAGAAAATAAATTATTGAAAACTCTAAAGAAGCACCGTGCCGCTATTGGATATACTCTTGATGATCTTAAGGGCATTAGTCCCACTCCATGTCAGCACAAAATAAAATTGGAGAAAGATGCTAAACCAGTTGTTGATCATCAACCACGGTTAAATCCAAAATGAAAGAAGTGGTAAGAAATGAAATACTAAAGCTTCTGGAGGCAGGTATAATTTATCATGTTGCTGATAGTCAATGGGTAAGCCCCGTTCATTGTGTCCCTAAGAAGGGAGGTATTACTGTTGTTCCTAATGATAGGAATGAATTGATTCCTCAAAGAATTGTTATAGGTTATAGAATGGTAATTGATTTCCGCAAATTAAATAAAGCTACTAGAAAAGATCATTACCCTCTGCCTTTTATTGATCAAATGCTAGAAAGACTTTCCAAACATACACATTTTTGCTTTCTAGATGGCTATTCTGGTTTCTCTCAAATACCTGTGTCAAAAAAGGATCAAGAGAAAACCACTTGTACTTGGACTTGGGGTACCTTTGCTTATAGACCTATGCCTTTTGGTTTATGCAACGCACCTGCTACCTTTCAAAGATGTATGACTGCCATATTCTCTGACTTTTGTGAAAAGATTGTTGAGGTTTTTATGGATGATTTCTCCGTTTACGGAACTTCTTTTGATGATTGCTTAAGCAACCTTGATCGAGTTTTGCAGAGATGTGAAGAAACTAATCTTGTATTGAATTGGGAGAAGTGCCACTTTATGGTTAATGAAGGTATTGTCTTGGGGCATAAAATTTCTGAAAGAGGTATTGAAGTTGATAAAGCTAAAGTAGATGCTATTGAAAAGATGTTGTGTCCTAAAGATATCAAAGGTATAAGAAGTTTCCTTGGTCATGTTGGTTTCTATAGGAGGTTTATTAAAGACTTCTCTAAAATTTCGAGGCCTCTCACTAATCTCTTACAAAAAGATGTTCCTTTTGTTTTTGATGATGATTGTGTAGAAGCATTTGAAATACTTAAGAAAGCCTTGATTTCTGCACCTATTGTTCAGCCACCTGATTGGAATTTACCCTTTGAAATTATGTGTGATGCTAGTGATTATGTTGTTGGTGCTGTTGTAGGACAAAGAGTTGGTAAGAAACTAAATGTTATTCAGTATGCTAGTAAAACTCTAGACGGTGCCCAAAGAAATTATGCTACCATTGAAAAAGAGTTTTTAGCAGTTGTATTTGCATGTGATAAGTTCAGACCTTATATTGTTGATTCCAAAGTAACTGTTCACACTGATCATGCTGCTATTAAATATCTTATGGAAAAGAAAGATGCTAATCCTAGACTTGTTAGATGGGTTCTCTTGCTACAAGAATTTGATTTGCATATTCTTGATAGAAAGGGGCCTGAGAACCCCGTTACAGACGACTTGTCTAGGTTAGAAAATGTTCTTGATGGCCCACTACCTATTGATGATAGCTTTCCTGATGAACAATTAAATGTCATAAATGCTTCTCGTAATACTCCATGGTATGCTGATTATGCTAATTATATTGTTGCTAAATTTATACCACCTAGTTTCACATACCAGCAAAAGAAAAAAAAATTCTATGATTTAAGACATTACTTCTGGGATGACCCACACCTTTATAAACAAGGAGTAGATGGTGTTATTAGATGCTGTGTACCTGAGCATGAACAAGAATAGATCATACGCAAGTGCCACTCCGAGTCTTACGGAGGACACCACGCTGGTGATAGAATTGCACATAAGGTATTGCAATCCGGTTTCCATTGGCCCACTCTCTTTAAGGATGCCCGTAAGTTTGTCTTGTCTTGTGATGAATACCAGAGAATTGGTAATATTAGTAGAAGTCAGGAAATTCCTATGAACTATTCACTTGTTATTGAACCATTTGATGTTTGGGGCTTTGATTATATGGGACCTTTTCTTTCCTCTAATGGGTATACACATATTCTAGTTGTTGTTGATTACGTTAATAAGTGGTGATACGTCTACAATGTACCTATAATTTTTTATTGTTCCATGCTGTTATATTATAAATCTTGGATGTTTTATAATCATTTTATAGTAATTTTATATCATTTTTTGGTACTAACCTATTGACGTAGTGCCAAGTGCCAGTTGCTATTTTTTCCATGTTTTTTACATCGCAGAAAATCAATACCAGACGGAGTCTAAATGCCACGAAACTCCATGGAGAATTTTTATGGGGCAGAAGGAACACAACGGGCCCTCGCTGCGCCTGGGGGGTGCCCCAAGGGGGACACAACCCACCAGGGCGCGCCAGGAGGACCAGGCGCGCCCAGGTGTGTTGTGCCCACCTCGGGTGCCCCCCGGACTGCCTCTTTGCTCTACAAATAGCCCAATATCCCAGAAACCCTAAAGGCATAGACGAAATATTCATCCAGCCGCCGCAGAGTCCAGAACCACCAGATCCAATCTAAACACCATCTCAGATGGGGTTCACCATCTCCATTGGTGCCTCTCCGATGATGCGTGAGTAGTTCTTTGTAGACCTTTGGGTCCGTAGTTAGTAGCTAGATGGCTTCCTCTCTCTCACTGAATTCTCAATACAATGGTCTCTTGGAGATCCATATGATGTAACTCTTTTGTGGTATGTTTGTTGGGATCGATGAACTTTGAGTTTATGATCAGATCTATCTTTTTATATCCATGAAAGTTATTTGAGTTTCTTTGATCTCTTATATGCATGATTGCTTGTAGTCTCGTATTTCTTCTCCGGTATTTGGGTTTTGTTTGGCCAACTTGATCTATTTATCTTGCAATGGGAAGAGGTGCTTTGTAGTGGGTTCGATCTTACGGTGCTTGATCCCAGTGACAGAAAGGGAACCGACGCATATGTATCGTTGCTACTAAGGATAAAACGATGGGGTCTATCTCTACATAGATAGATCTTGTTTACATCATGTCATTGTTCTTATTGCATTACTCCATTTTTTCATGAACTTAATACACTAGATGCATGCTGGATAGTGGTCGATGTGTGGAGTAATAGTAGTAGATGCAGGCAGGAGTCGGTCTACTAATCTTGGACGTGATGCCTATATAATGATCATTGTCTAGATATCATCATGATTATTTGAAGTTCTATCGATTGCCCAACAGTAATTTATTTACCCACCGTTTGCTATTTTTCTCGAGAGAAACCACTAGTGAAACCTACGGCCCCCGGGTCTTCCTTGTCATATATTTGCTTTTACGATCTACTTTTTTTCCTTGCATTTATTTTCAGATCTATTAAACCAATACAAAAATACCTTGCCGCATTTTATTTCTATTTATTTTATTCGCGATCTATCTTTCAATCTACTACAAATTTATCTCACGCCTGTTTGCCTATCCTGAGGCCCCGTACCCCGGAAGGGATTGACAACCCCTTTAACACGCCGGGTTGCGAGGATTTGTTATCTGTGTGCATGGGTTGTTTATGTTGTGTTGCTTGGTTCTCCTACTGGTTCGATAACCTTGGTTCATCACTGAGGTAAATACCTACCGTCGTTGTGCTGCCTCATCCCTTCCTCTTTGGGAAAATACCGACGTAGTTCTAGCAGACAGGAACTCTCTCGTGCCACTGCTAGGGAGTCAACAAAAGGAATTTGTTGTCGGGAGGATCTTCAACATATACCGAGTTCCTAATCACAAATCTCATCTCCTTGCAATTTACATTATTTGCCATTTGCCTCTTGTTTTCCTCTCCCCCACTTCACAAAAATTTTTTGTTTTATTCGCCTCTCTTTTCCCGTTCGCTGTTTTCTTGCCGGATCTGTTTTTGAGTGCAATCTTGTTATCTGGTCATCATGACTCAAGAGAACACCATGTTATGTGATTTCTCAAATAGCAACACCAATGATTTTATCAGCACTCCGATTGCTCCTCCCGCCACTAGTGCGGAGTCTTGTGATATTAATACTGCTTTGCTGAATCTTGTTATGAAAGATCAATTTTCCGATACTCCTAATGAGGATGTCGCGTCCCAACATAATACCTTCATGGAATTATGCGATATGCAAAAGAAAAAATGCGGACAATGATGTTGTGAAGATGAAATTATTTCCATTTTCTTTGCGTGATTCTGCAAAAATTTGGTTCTCTTCTTTGCCTCGCAATAGTATTGGTTCTTGGAGTAAGTGCAAAGATGATTTTATCACTAAGTATTTTCCTCCCGCAGAAAGTATTTCCCTTAGAACCCAGATCATGAATTTCAAGCAACTTTAACATGAGCATGTTGCACAATTTTGGGAAAGGATGAAAATGATGTCGAGGAATTGCCCAACTCATGGGTTAAATCTATGGATGAGCATACAAGTTTTATGCAGGATTGAATTTTGTTTCTCATAATCTTTTAGATTCCGCCGCGGGTGGTACTTTTATGGAAATTACTTTGGGTGAAGCCACCATATTGCTTGATAATATCATGGTAAATTATTCACAATGGCATACCGAAAGAGCTCCTACTAGTAAAAAAGTTAATTTGGTTGAAGAAATTTCTTCTTTGAGTGAAAAAGTTAATGCTCTTATGAAATTGGTTGCTAGTAAAATTGCTCATATTGATTTCAATGATATGCCTTTGTCTACTTTGATTGAGCAAAATAATGATGCCATAGATGTGAATTTTATCTCTCGAAATAATTTCAATAACAATGCTTATAGAGGTCATTTTAATCCTAGGACTTTTTCTAGTAATTCCTCTAATAATTATGGTAATTCCTATGGAAATCAATCTTGTAATAATAATAGGAACACCTTTGATCTTGAGAACAATTTGAAGAATTTATCAACACAAAAAGTTTTCAGAACTTCCATAGAAGAAAAGTTGAGTAAGATTGATGATTTGTCTAGAAGTGTTGATAGATGCTCATGATGAGGAAAATCTCAAGATCAAAATTTTTGTGCCTAAGGTAGATGAATCAATAAAAGCTCTTTATGTTTCTATGGATGAAAGTAAGAAAAGAACCACTATGCTTAGAGCTAAAAGAGAATTTTTAGAAAAAGCGTTTTCTAGTGATTTCTTTCATAAAAGTGATGAAGATCTTAAAATGATTGGTGTTTCTCTATTGATTTCTTGTTTAGTAAAGTTAAGATTGATGAAAAAGGTACTAGAGAAGATTCAACTTTAGGTAGAAGGCGTCCCAATATTTCGGAGGGTGAAAATCTTTTTGAGAAAATTGATGAAAGTGGGTTTGAAGAGGTCAAAACTTTAACTAGTGATGTGCCCACTCTTTTGGATTACAAAGACTTTAATTATGATAGTTGCTCTTTGATTGATTGTATTTATTTGTTGCAATCCATGATAAATTCACCCCATGCTTATGAAGGAAATATGCCCTAGAGGCAATAATAAAGTTGTTATTTATATTTCCTTATATCATGATAAATGTTTATTATTCATGCTAGAATTGTATTAACCGGAAACTTAGTACATGTGTGAATACATAGACAAACAGAGTGTCACTAGTATGCCTCTACTTGACTAGCTCGTTGAATCAAAGATGGTTAAGTTTCCTAGCCATAGACATGAGTTGTCATTTGATTAACGGGATCACATCATTAGAGAATGATGTGATTGACTTGACCCATTCCGTTAGCTTAGCATTTGATCGCTTAGTATATTGCTATTGCTTTCTTCATGACTTATACATGTTCCTATGACTGAGATTATGCAACTCCTGAATATCGGAGGAACACTTTGTGTGCTACCAAATGTCACAACGTAACTGGGTGATTATAAAGGTGCTCTACAGGTGTCTCCTATGGTACTTGTTGAGTTGGCATAGATCGATATTAGGATTTGTCACTCCGATTGTCGGAGAGGTATCTCTGGGCCCTCTCGGTAATGCACGTCACTTTAAGCCTTGCAAGCAATGTGAATAATGAGTTAGTTGCGGCATGATGCATTACGGAACGAGTAAAGAGACTTGCCGCTAACGAGATTGAACTAGGTATTGGAGATACCGACAATCGAATCTCGGGCAAGTAACATACCGATGACAAAGGGAACGACGTATGTTGTTATGCGGTTTGACCGATAAAGATCTTCGTAGAATATGTAGGAACCAATATGAGCATCCAGGTTCCACTATTGGTTATTGACCGGAGATGAGTCTCGGTCATGTCTACATAGTTCTCGAACCCGTAGGGTCCGCAACGTTCGGTGACGACCGGTATTATGAGTTTATGTGTTTTGATGTACCGAAGGTAGTGCGGTGTCCAGGATATGATCACAGACATGACGAGGAGTCTCGAAATGGTCGAGACATAAAGATCAATATATTGGATGACTATGTTTGGACATCGAAAGGGTTCCGAGTGAGTTTGGACATATACCGGAGTACCGGGGGGTTATCGGAACGCCCCAGGGAATGTAATGGGCCTTATGGGCATTAGTGGAGAGAGAGGGGGGCGGCCAAGGTAGGCCGCACGCCCCTCCCCCTCTAGTCCAAATTGGACTAGGAAGGGGGCGGCTCCCCCCTTCTCCTTCTCCCTCTCTCCTCCTTCCTTCTCTCCTACTACTACTACATGGAAGGGGGGAATCCTACTCCCGGTGGGAGTAGGACTCCCCAGGGCGCGCCATAGTAGAGGGCCGGCCCTCCCCTTCCTCCACTCCTTTATATACGGGGGAGGGGGCACCCCATAGACACACAAGTTGATCATTGATCTCTTAGCCGTGTGCGGTGCCCCCCTCCACCATAATCCACCCCGGTCATATCGTCATAGTGCTTAGGCGAAGCCCTGCGTCGGTAGCTTCATCATCACCGTCATCACGCCGTCGTGCTGACGAAGCTCTCCTTCGAAGCTCTACTAGATCGTGAGTTCGTGGGACTTCACCGAGCTGAACGTGTGCAGATCGCGGAGGTGCCGTACGTTCGCTACTAGGATCGGTCGATCGTGAAGATGTACGACTACATCAACCGCGTTGTCATAACGCTTCCGCTTTTGGTCTACGGGGGTACGTGGACAAACTCTCCCCTCTCGTTGCTATGCATCACCATGATCTTGCGTGTGCATAGGAATTTTTTTTGAAATTACTACGTTAACCAACAGTGGCATCCGAGCCAGGTTTATGTGTAGATGTTATATGCACGAGTAGAACACAAGTGAGTTGTGGGAGATAATGGCCATACTGCTTACCAGCATGTCATACTTTGATTCAGCGGTATTGTTGGATGAAGCGGCACGGACCGACATTACGCGTACGCTTATGCGAGACTGGTTCTACCGACGTGCTTCGCACATAGGTGGCTGCCGGGTGTCAGTTTCTCCAACTTTAGTTGAATCGAGTGTGGCTATGCCCGGTCCTTCTTGAAGGTTAAAATAGCACATACTTTATGAAAAATCGTTGTGGTTTTGATGTGTAGGTAAGAATGGTTCTTGCTCAGCCCGTAGCAGCCACGTAAAACTTGCAACAACAGAGTAGAGGACGTCTAACTTGTTTTTGCAGGGCATGTTGTGATGTGATATGGTCAAGACATGATGCTAAATTTTATTGTATGAGATGATCATGTTTTGTAACCGAGTTATCGGCAACTGGCAGGAGCCATATGGTTGTCGCTTTATTGTATGAAATGCAATCGCCATGTAATTGTTTTACTTTATCACTAAGCGGTAGCGATAGTCGTAGAAGCAATAGTTGGCGAGACGACAACGATGCTACAATGGAGATCAAGGTGTAGCGCTAGTGACGATGGTGATCATGACGGTGCTTTAGAGATGGATATCAAAGGCACAAGATGATGATGGCCATATCATATCACTTATATTGATTGCATGTGATGTTTATCCTTTATGCATCTTATTTTGCTTAGTTCGGCGGTAGCATTATAAGATGATCTGTCACTAAATTTCAAGGTACAAGTGTTCTCCCTGAGTATGCACCGTTGCGAAAGTTTGTCGTGCCGAGACACCACCTGATGATCGGGTGTGATAAGCTCTACGTTCACATACAATGGGTGCAACCCAGTTTTGCACACGCAGAATACTCGGGTTAAACTTGACGAGCCTAGCATATGCAGATATGGCCTCGGAACACTGAGACCGAAAGGTCGAGCATGAATCATATAGTAGATATGATCAACATAGTGATGTTCACCATTGAAAACTACTCCATCTCACGTGATGATTGGACATGTTTTAGTTGATATGGATCACGTGATCACTTAGATGATTAGAGGGATGTCTATCTAAGTGGGAGTTCTTTAGTAATATGATTAATTGAACTTTAATTTATCATGAACTTTGCACCTGACAGTATTTTGCATGTCTATGTTGTCGTAGATAGATGGCCCGTGTTGTTGTTCCTTTGAATTTTAATGCGTTCCTAGAGAAAGCTAAGTTGAAAGATGATGGTAGCAACTACATGGATTGGGTATGTACCTTGAGGATTATCCTCATTGCTGCATAGAAGAATTACGTCCTGGAAGCACCGCTAGGTGCCAAACTGAAGGAAATATGCCCTAGAGGCAATAATAAAGTTATTATTTATTTCCTTATATCATGATAAATGTTTATTATTCATGCTAGAATTGTATTAACCGGAAACATAATACATGTGTGAATACATAGACAAACAGAGTGTCACTAGTACTTGACTAGCTTGTTAATCAAAGATGGTTATGTTTCCTAACCATGAACAAAGAGTTGTTATTTGATTAACGGGATCACATCATTAGGTGAATGATGTCATTGACATGACCCATTCCATTAGCTTAGCACCCGATCGTTTAGTATGTTGCTATTGCTTTCTTCATGACTTATACATGTTCCTATGACTATGAGATTATGCAACTCCCGTTTGTCGGAGGAACACTTTGTGTGCTACCAAACGTCACAACGTAACTGGGTGATTATAAAAGAGCTCTACAGGTGTCTCCCAAGGTACTTGTTGGGTTGGCGTATTTCGAGATTAGGATTTGTCACTCCGATTGTTGGAGAGGTATCTCTGGGCCCTCTCGGTAATGCACATCACATAAGCCTTGCAAGCATTGCAACTAATGAGTTAGTTGTGAGATGATGTATTACGGAACGAGTAAAGAGACTTATCGGTACCGAGATTGAACTAGGTATTGAGATACCGACGATCGAATCTCGGGCAAGTAACATACCGATGACAAAGGGAACAACGTATGTTGTTATGCGGTCTGACCGATAAAGATCTTCGTAGAATATGTAGGAACCAATATGAGCATCCAGGTTCCGCTATTGGTTATTGACCGGAGACGTGTCTCGGTCATGTCTACATTGTTCTCGAACTATAGGGTCCACACGCTTAACGTTACGATGACAATTTCATTATGAGTTTATGTATTTTGATGTACCAAAGGTTGTTCGGAGTCCCGGATGTGATCATGGACATGACGAGGAGTCTCGAAATGGTCGAGACATAAAGATCGGTATATTGGAAGCCTATATTTGGATATCGGAATCGTTCCAGGTGAAATCGGGATTTTACCGGAGTACCGGGGGTTACCGGAACCCCCCCGGGGGGTTATTGGGCCTACATGGGCCCTAAGGGAGAAGTGGAAAGGAGGCAAGAGGTGGCCGCGCGCCCCTCCCCTCCCTAGTCCGAATAGGACAAGGAGAGGGGGGCGGCGCCCCCCTTTTCTTTCCCTCTTCCTCCTCTTTCCCCCTTCTCCTTCTCCAACTAGGAAAGAAGGGAGTCCTACTCCCGGTGGGAGTAGGACTCCCCCTTGACGCGCCATCCTTGGCCGGCCGCCCCCTCCCCCTTGCTCCTTTATATACGGGGGCAGGGGGCACCCTAGAACACAAGTTGATCTTCGTGATCATTCCTTAGCCGTGTGCGGTGCCCCCCTCCACCATATTCCACCTCGGCCATATTATAGCGGTGCTTAGGCGAAGCCCTGCGACGGTTGAACATCAAGATCGTCACCACGCCGTCGTGCTGAAGGAACTCCTCCCTGAAGCTTTGCTGGATCGGAGCCCGGGGAGCGTCATCGAGCTGAACGTGTGCCAAGAACTCGGAGGTGCCGGAGTAACGGTGCTTGGATCAGTTGGACCGGGAAGACGTACGACTACTTCCTCTATGTTGCGTCAATGCTTCCGCTTCGGTCTACGAGGGTACGTAGACAACACTCTCCCCTCTCGTTGCTATGCATCACCATGATCTTGCGTGTGCGTAGGAATTTTTTTGAAATTACTACGTTACCCAACAGTGGTATCAGAGCCAGGTTTTATATGTTGATGTTATATGCACGAGTAGAACACAAGTGAGTTGTGGGCGATATAAGTCATACTGCTTACCAGCATGTCATACTTTGGTTCGGCGGTATTGTTGGATGAAGTGGCCCGGACCGACATTACGCGTACGCTTACGCGAGACTGGTTCTACCGCCGTGCTTTGCACACAGGTGGCTGGCGGGTGTCAGTTTCTCCAACTTTAGTTGAACCGAGTGTGGCTACGCCCGGTCCTTGCGAAGGTTAAAACAGCACCAACTTGACAAACTATCGTTGTGGTTTTGATGCGTAGGTAAGATTGGTTCTTGCTTAAGCCCATAGCAGCCACGTAAAACTTGCAACAAACAAAGTAGAGGACGTCTAACTTGTTTTTGCAGGGCATGTTGTGATGTGATATGGTCAAGGCATGATGCTAAATTTTATTGTATGAGATGATCATGTTTTGTAACCAAGTTATCGGCAACTGGCAGGAGCCATATGGTTGTCGCTTTATTGTATGCAATGCAATCGCCCTATAATGCTTTACTTTATCACTAAGCGGTAGCGATAGTCATAGAAGCATAAGATTGGCGAGACGACAACGATGCTACGATGGAGATCAAGGTGTCCCGCCAGTGACGATGGTGATCATGACGGTGCTTCGAAGATGGAGATCACAAGCACAAGATGATGATGGCCATATCATATCACTTATATTGATTGCATGTGTTGTTTATCTTTTATGCATCTTATCTTGCTTTGATTGACGGTAGCATTATAAGATGATCTCTCACTAAATTATCATAGTAAAAGTGTTCTCCCTGAGTATGCGCCGTTGCGAAAGTTCTTCGTGCTGAGACACCACGTGATGATCGGGTGTGATAGGCTCTATGTTCAAATACAACGGGTGCAAAACAGTTGCACACGCGGAATACTCAGGTTTAACTTGACGAGCCTAGCATATAACAGATATGGCCTCGGAACACGGAGACCGAAAGGTCGAGCGTGAATCATATAGTAGATATGATCAACATAATGATGTTCACCATTGAAACTACTCCATCTCACGTGATGATCGGACATGGTTTAGTTGATATGGACCACGTGATCACTTAGAGGATTAGAGGGATGTCTATCTAAGTGGGAGTTCTTTAGTAATATGATTAATTGAACTTAAATTTGTCATGAACTTAGTCGCTGATAGTATCTTGCTTGTTTATGTTTGATTATAGATAGATGGCCCGTGTTGTTTTTCCGTTGAATTTTAATGCGTTCTTTGAGAAAGCAAAGTTGAAAGATGATGGTAGCAATTACACGGACTAGGTACATAACTTAAGGATTATCCTCATTGCTGCACAGAAGAGTTATGTCCTAGAAGCACCGCTAGGTGCCAGGCCTGCTGCTGATGCAACTGACGATGTTAAGAACGTTTGGCAGAGCAAAGCTGATGACTACTTGATAGTTCAATGTGCCATGCTTTACGGCTTAGAACCGAGACTTCAACGACGTTTTGAACGTCATGGAGCATATGAGATGTTCCAGTAGTTGAAGTTAATATTCCAGCAGAATGCCCGGATTGAGAGATATGAAGTCTCCAATAAATTCTATAGCTGCAAGATGGAGGAGAATAATTCTGTCAGTGAGCATATACTCAAGATGTCTGGGTATTGTAATCACTTGATTCAACTGGGAGTTAATCTTCCGGATGATAGCGTCATTGACAGAATTCTCCAATCACTTCCACCAAGCTACAAGAGCTTCGTGATGAACTATAATATGCAAGGGATGGATAAGACAATTCCCGAGCTCTTCGCAATGCTAAAGGCTGCGAAGGTAGAAATCAAAAAGGAGCATCAAGTGTTGATGGTCAACAAGACCACTAGTTTCAAGAAAAAGGGCAAAGGGAAGAAGATGGGGAACTTCAAGAAGAACAACAAGCAAGTTGCTGCTCAGGAGAAGAAACCCAAGTCTGGACCTAAGCCTGAAACTGAGTGCTTCTACTGCAAGCAGACTGGTCACTGGAAGCGGAACTGCCCCAAGTATTTGGCGGATAAGAAGGATGGCAAGGTGAAAAAAGGTATATGTGATATACATGTTATTGATGTGTACCTTACTAATGCTCACAGTAGCACCTGGGTATTTGATACTGGTTCTATTGCTAATATTTGCAACTCGAAACAGGGACTACGGATTAAGCGAAGATTGGCTAAGGACGAGGTGACAATGCGTGTGGGAAATGGTTCCAAAGTCGATGTGATCGCAGTCGGCACGCTACCTCTACATCTACCTTCGGGATTAGTATTAGACCTAAATAATTGTTATTTGGTGCCAGCGTTGAGCATGAACATTATATCTGGATCTTGTTTGATGCAAGACGGTTATTCATTTAAATCAGAGAATAATGGTTGTTCTATTTATATGAGTAATATCTTTTATGGTCATGCACCCTTGAAGAATGGTCTATTTTTATTGAATCTCGATAGTAATGACACACATATTCATAATGTTGAAGCCAAAAGATGCAGAGTTGATAATGATAGTGCAACTTATTTGTGGCACCGCCGTTTAGGTCATATCGGTGTAAAGCGCATGAAGAAACTCCATACTGATGGACTTTTGGAACCACTTGATTATGAATCACTTGGTACTTGCGAACCGTGCCTCATGGGCAAGATGACTAAAACGCCGTTCTCCGGTACTATGGAGAGAGCAACAGATTTGTTGGAAATCATACATACAGATGTATGTGGTCCAATGAATGTTGAGGCTCGTGGCGGATATCGTTATTTTCTCACCTTCACAGATGACTTAAGCAGATATGGGTATATCTACTGAATGAAACATAAGTCTGAAACATTTGAAAAGTTCAAAGAATTTCAGAGTGAAGTTGAAAATCATCGTAACAAGAAAATAAAGTTTCTACGATCTGATCGTTGAGGAGAATATTTGAGTTACGAGTTTGGTGTACATTTGAAAAAATGCGGAATAGTTTCGCAACTCACACCACCTGGAACACCACAACATAATGGTGTATTCAAACGTCGTAATCGTACTTTACTTCATATGGTGCGATCTATGATGTCTCTTATAGATTTACCGCTATCGTTTTGGGGTTATGCTTTAGAGGCGACCGCATTCACGTTAAATAGGGCACCATCAAAATCCGTTTAGACGACGCCTTATGAACTATGGTTTGCTAAGAAACTAAAGTTGTCGTTTCTTAAAGTTTGGGGCTGCGATGTTTATGTGAAAAAACTTCAACCTGATAAACTCGGACCCAAATCAGAGAAATGTGTCTTCATAGGATATCCAAAGGAGACTGTTGGATACACCTTCTATCACAGATCCGAAGGCAAGACTTTTGTTGATAAATTCGGAATCTTTCTAGAGAAGGAGTTTCTCTCGAAAGAAGTGAGTGGGAGGAAAGTAGAACTTGATGAGGTAATTGTACCTACTCCCTTATTGGAAGGTAGTTCATCACAGAAACCGGTTTCTGCGACACCTACACCAATTAGTGAGGAAGTTGATGATGATGATCATGAAACTTCAGATCAAGTTACTATTGAGCCTCGTAGATCAACCAGAGTAAGATCCGCACCAGAGTGGTACGGCAATCCTGTCCTGGAAGTCAAGCTACTAGATCATGATGAACCTACGAACTATGAAGAAGCGATTGTGAGCCCAGATTCCGCAAAATGGCTTGAAGCCATGAAATCTGAGATGGGATCCATGTATGAGAACAAAGTATGGACTTTGGTTGACTTGCCCGATGATCGGCAAGCAATTGAGAATAAATGGATCTTCAAGAAGAAGACTGACGCTGACGGTAATGTTACTGTCTAGAAAGCTCGACTTGTCGCAAAAGGTTTTCGACAAGTTCAAGGGATTGACTACGATGAGACCTCTCACCCGTAGCGATGCTTAAGTCTGTCCGAATCATGTTAGCAATTGCCGCATTTTATGATTATGAAATTTGGCAAATCGATGTCAAAACTGCATTCCTGAATGGATTTCTGGAAGAAGAGTTGTATATGATGCAACTAGAAGGTTTTGTTGATCCAAAAGGAGCTAACAAAGTGTGCAAGCTCCAGCGATCCATTTATGGACTAGTGCAAGCCTCTCGGAGTTGGAATAAACGCTTTGATAGTGTGATCAAAGCATTTGGGTTTGTACAGACTTTTGGAGAAGCCTGTATTTACAAGAAAGTGAGTGGGAGCTCTGTAGCATTTCTGATATTATATGTGGATGACATATTACTAATTGGAAATGATATAGAATTTCTGGATAGCATAAAGGGATACTTGAATAAGAGTTTTTCAATGAAAGACCTCGGTGAAGCTGCTTACATATTAGGCATTAAGATCTATAGAGAGGGGGGCGGCGCCCCCCATTTCCTTTCCCTCTTCCTCCTCTTTCCCCCTTCTCCTTCTCCAACTAGGAAAGAAGGGAGTCCTACTCCCGGTGGGAGTAGGACTCCCCCTTGGTGCGCCCTCCTTGATCGGCTGCCCCCTCCCCCTGGCTCCTTTATATACGGGGGCAGGGGGCACCCTAGAACACAAATTGATCTTCGTGACCGTTCCTTAGCTGTGTGCGGTGCCCCCTCCACCATATTCCACCTCGGTCATATTGTAGCGGTGCTTAGGCGAAGCCCTGCGATGGTTGAACATCAAGATCGTCACCACGCCGTCGTGCTGACAGAACTCCTCCCCGAAGCTTTGCTGGATCGGAGCCCGGGGAGCGTCATCGAGTTGAACGTGTGCCAAGAACTCGGAGGTGCCGGAGTAACGGTGCTTGGATCGGTTGGACCGGGAAGACATACGACTACTTCCTCTATGTTGCGTCAACGCTTCCGCTTCGGTCTACGAGAGTACGTAGACAACACTCTCCCCTCTCGTTGCTATGCATCACCATGATCTTGCATGTGCGTAGGAATTTTTTTGAAATAACCCAACACAAACCCGCTGCAGGAGCAACGCCAGATGTTATGAATGTCTGGCAGAGCAAAGTTGATGACTACTCGATAGTTCAGTGTGCCATGCTTTACGGCTAAGAACCGGGACTTCAACGATGTTTTGAACGTCATGGAGCATATGAGATGTTCCAGGAGTTGAAGTTAATATTTCAAGCAAATGCCCGGATTGAGAGATAAGAAGTCTCCAATAACTTCTACAGCTGCAAAATGGAGGAGAATAGTTATGTCATTGAGCATATACTCAAAATGTCTGGGTATAATAATCAATTGACTCAACTGGGAGTTAATCTTCCTGATGATAGTGTCATTGACATAATTCTTCAATCACTGCCACCAAGCTACAAGAGCTTCGTGATGAACTATAATATGCAAGGGATGGATGATACGATTCCCGAGCTCTTCGCAATGCTAAAGGCTGCGAAGGTAGAAATCAAGAAATAGCATCAAGTGTTGATGGTCAATAAGACCACCAGTTTCAAGAAAAAGGGTAAAGGGAAGAAGGGGAACTTCAAGAAGAACGGCAAGCAAGTTGCTGCTCAAGTGAAGAAACTCAAGTCTGGACCTAAGCCTGAGACTGAGTGCTTCTATTGCAAGGTCACTGGAAGCAGAACTGCCCCAAGTATTTGGCGGATAAGAAGGATGGCAAGGTGAACAAAGGTATATGTGATATACATGTTATTGATGTGTACCTTACTAATGCTCGCAGTAGCACCTGGGTATTTGATACTGGTTCTATTGCTAATATTTGCAACTCAAAACAGGGACTACGGATTAAGCGAAGATTGGCTAAGGACGAGGTGATGATGCGCGTGGGAAATGGTTCCAAAGTCGATGTGATCGCGGTCGGCACACTAACTCTACATCTACCTTTGGGATTAGTTTTAGACCTGAATAATTGTTATTTGGTGCCAGCGTTAAGCATGAACATTATATCTGGATCTTGTTTGATGCGAGACGGTTATTCATATAAATCAGAGAATAATGGTTGTTCTATTTATATGAGTAATATCTTTTATGGTCATGCACCCTTGAAGAATGGTCTATTTTTGTTGACTCGATAGTAGTGATACACATATTGATAATATTGAAGCCAAAAGATGCAGAGTTGATAATGATAGTGCAACTTATTTGTGGCACTGCTATTTGGGTCATATTGGTGTAAAGCGCATGAAGAAACTCCATTCTGATGGACTTTTGGAATCACTTGATTATGAATCACATGGTACTTGCGAACCGTGCCTCATGGGCAAGATGACTAAAACTCCGTTCTCCGGAACAATGGAGCGAGCAACAGATTTGTTGGAAATCATACATACTGATGTATGTGGTCCGATGAATGTTGAGGCTCGCGGCGGGTATCGTTATTTTCTCACCTTCACAGATGATTTGAGCAGATATGGGTATATCTACTTGATGAAGTATAAGTCTGAAACATTTGAAAAGTCCAAAGAATTTCAGAGTGAAGTGGAAAATCATCGTAACAAGAAAATAAAGTTTCTACGATCTGATCGTGGAGGGGAATATTTGAGTTACGAGTTTGGTCTTCATTTAAAATAATGCGGAATAGTTTTGCAACTCATGCCACCCAGAACACCACAGCGTAATGGTGTGTCCGAACATCGTAATCATACTTTACTGGATATGGTGCGATCTATGATGTCTCTTACTGATTTACATTAAATAGGGGACCATCAAAATTCGTTGAGACGACACCTTTTGAACTATGGTTCGGCAAGAAACCAAAGTTGTCGTTTCTTAAAGTTTGGGGCTGCGATGCTTATGTGAAAAAGCTTCAACCCGATAAGCTCGAACCCAAATCGGAGAAATGTGTCTCCATAGGATACCCAAAGGAGACTTTTGGGTACACCTTCTATCACAGATCCGAAGGCAGGACATTCATTGCTAAGAATGGATCCTTTCTAGAGAAGGAGTTTCTCTCGAAAGAAGTGAGTGGGAGGAAAGTAGAACTTGATGAGGTAGTTGTACCTGCTCCCTTATTGGAAAGTAGTTCATCACAGAAATTTGTTCCTGTGACTCCTACACCAATTAGTGAGGAAGGTAATGTTGATGATCATGTAACTTCAGATCAAGTAACTACCGAACCTCGTAGGTCAACCAGAGTAAGATCCGCACCAGAGTGGTATAGTAATCCTGTTCTGGAGGTCATGTTGCTTGACCATGACGAACCTATGAACTATGAGGAAGTGACGATGAGCCCAGATTCTGCGAAATGGCTTGAGGCCATGAAATCTGAGATGGGATCCATGTATGAGAACAAAGTGTGGACTTTGGTTGACTTGCCCGATGATCGGCAAGCCATCGAGAATAAATGGATCTTCAAGAAGAAGTCTAACGCTGACGGTAATGTTACTGTCTACAAAGCTCGACCTGTTGTGAAAGGTTTTCGACAAGTTCAAGGAGTTAACTACGATGAGACCTTCTCACCCGTAGCGATGCTTAAGTCCGTTCGAATCATGTTAGCAATTGCTGCATTTTATGATTAGGAAATTTGGCAAATGGACGTAAAGACTGCATTCCTGAATGGATTTCTGAAAGAAGAGTTGTATATGATGCAACCTAAAGGTTTTATAGATCCAAAGGGTGATAACAAAGTGTGCAAGCTCCAACGATCCATTTATGGACTAGTGCAAGCATCTTGGAGTTGGAATAAACGTTTTGATAGTGTGATCAAAGCATATGGTTTTATACAGACTTTTGGAGAAGCCTGTATTTACAAGAAAGTGAGTGGGAGCTCTATAGCATTTCTAATATTATATGTAGATGACATATTGTTGATTGGAAATGGTATAGAATTTCTCGATAGGATAAAAGGATACTTGAATAAGAGTTTTTCAATGAAAGACCTCGGTGAAGCTGCTTATATATTAAGCATCAAGATCTATAGAGATAGATCAAGACGCTTAATTGGACTTTCACAAAGCACATACATTGATAAAGTTTTGAAGAAGTTCAAAATGGATCAAGCAAAGAAATGGTTCTTGCCTGTGTTACAAGGTGTGAAGTTGAGTCAGACTCAATGCCCGACCACTTCAGAAGATAGAGAGAAAATGAAAGGTGTTCCCTATGCTTCAGCCATAGGCTCTATCATGTATGCAATGTTGTGTACCAGACCTGATGTGTGCCTTGCTATCAGTTTAGCAGGGAGGTACCAAAGTAATCCAGGAGTGGATCACTGGACAGCGGTTAAGAACATCCTGAAATACCTGAAAAGGGCTAAGGATATGTTTCTCGTTTATGGAGGTGACAAAGAGCTCATCGTAAATGGTTACGTCGATGCAAGCTTTGACACTGATCCGGATGACTCTAAGCCACAAACCAGATACATATTATATTGAACGGTGGAGCTGTCAGTTGGTGCAGTTCTAAGCAAAGCGTCGTGGCGGGATCTACGTGTGAAGAGGAGTACATAGTTGCTTCGGAAGCAGCAAATGAAGGAGTCTGGATGAACGAGTTCATATCCGATCTAGGTGTCATACCTAGTGCATCGGGTCCAATGAAAATCTTTTATGACAATACTGGTGCAATTGCCTTTGCGAAGGAATCCAGATTTCACAAGAGAACCAAGCACATCAAGAGACGCTTCAATTCCATCCGCGATCAAGTCAAGGAGGGAGACATAGAGATTTGCAAGAAACATACGGATCTGAATGTTACAGACCCGTTGACTAAGCCTCTCTCACGAGCTAAACATGATCAGCACCCAGACTCCATGGGTGTTAGAATCATTACTGTGTAATCTAGATTATTGACTCTAGTGCAAGTGGGAGACTGAAGGAAATATGCCCTAGAGGCAATAATAAATTTGTTATTTATATTTCCTTATATCATGATAAATGTTTATTATTCATGCTAGAATTGTATTAACCGGAAACTTAGTACATGTGTGAATACATAGACAAACAGAGTGTCACTAGTATGCCTCTACTTGACTAGCTCGTTGAATCAAAGATGGTTAAGTTTCCTAGCCATAGACATGAGTTGTCATTTGATTAACGGGATCACATCATTAGAGAATGATGTGATTGACTTGAACCATTCCGTTAGCTTAGCATTTGATCGCTTAGTATATTGCTATTGCTTTCTTCATGACTTATACATGTTCCTATGACTATGAGATTATGCAACTCCTGAATATCGGAGGAACACTTTGTGTGCTACCAAATGTCACAACGTAACTGGGTGATTATAAAGGTGCTCTACAGGTGTCTCCTATGGTACTTGTTGAGTTGGCATAGATCGAGATTAGGATTTGTCACTCCGATTGTCGGAGAGGTATCTCTGGGCCCTCTCGGTAGTGCACGTCACTTTAAGCCTTGCAAGCAATGTGAATAATGAGTTAGTTGCGGCATGATGCATTACGGAACGAGTAAAGAGACTTGCCGGTAACGAGATTGAACTAGGTATTGAGATACCGACGATCGAATCTCGGGCAAGTAACATACCGATGACAAAGGGAACGACGTATGTTGTTATGCGGTTTGACCGATAAAGATCTTCCTAGAATATGTAGGAACCAATATGATCATCTAGGTTCCGCTATTGGTTATTGACCGGAGATGAGTCTCGGTCATGTCTACATAGTTATCGAACCCATAGGGTCCGCACGCTTAACGTTCGGTGACGATCGGTATTATGAGTTTATGTGTTTTGATGTACCGAAGGTAGTTCGGAGTCCCGGATATGATCATGTACATGACGAGGAGTCCCGAAATGGTCGATACATAAAGATCAATATATTGGATGACTATGTTTGGACATCGGAAGGGTTTCGAGTGAGTTTGGACATATACCAGAGTATCGGGGGGTTACCGGACCCCCCGGGGAGTGTAATGGACCTTATGGGCCTTAGTGGAGGGAGAGGGGCGGCCAGGATAGGCCGCGCGCCCCCTCCCCCTCTAGTCTGAATTGGACTAGGAAGGGGGGTGGCGCCCCCCTTTTCCTTCTCCCTCTCTCCTCCTTCCTTCTCTCCTACTACTACTACATGGAAGGGGGGAATCCTACTCTCGGTGAGAGTAGGACTCCCCAGGGCGCGCCATAGTAGAGGGCCGGCCCTCCCCCTCCTCCACTCCTTTATATACGAGGGAGGGGGCACCCCATAGACACACAAGTTGATCATTGATCTCTTAGCCGTGTGCGGTGCCCCCCTCCACCATAATCCACCTCGGTCATATCGTCGTAGTGCTTAGGCGAAGCCCTGCGCCGGTAGCTTCATCATCACCGTCATCACGCTGTCGTGCTGACGAAGCTCTCCTTCGAAGCTCTTCTGGATCGTGAGTTCGTGGGATGTCACCGAGCTGAAGTGTGCAGATCGCGGAGGTGTCGTAAGTTCGGTACTAGGATCGGTCGATCGTGAAGACGTACGACTACATCAATCGCGTTGTCATAACGCTTCCGCTTTCGGTCTACGAGGGTATGTGGACAACACTCTCCCCTCTCGTTGCTATGCATTACCATGATCTTGCGTGTGCGTAGGATTTTTTTTGAAATTACTGCGTTAACCAACAGCTTATGAACAAAATAAACCCTTTACTAAACATATTGTTGATGCTATGATGAAAGCTTTCGAAGAAAAAAATGGAATTACAAGTTTCAATTCCTAGAAAATTACATGATGAATGGGAACCTACTATCAAAGTCAAGATTAAAAATTATGAGTGTTTTGCTTTATGTGACTTGGGTGCTAGTGTTTCTACAATCCCGAAATCTTTATGTGATGTGCTTGGTCTTACTAATCTCGAAGAATGTTCTTTGAATTTGCACTTGGCGGATTCTACTATTACAAAGCCTATGGGAAGAATTAATGATGTTCTTATTCTTGCAAATAGGATTTATGTGCCCATATATTTTATTGTTCTTGATATTGATTGCAATCCATCTTGTCCAATTATTCTTGGTAGACCGTTTTTTCGCACTATCGGTGCCGTGATTGATATGAAAGAAGGCAATATTAAGTTCCAATTCCTTTGAGGAAGGGTATGGAACACTTTCCTGGAACAAGAATTAAGCCACCTCATTAATCAATCATGAGGGCATCTTATGGATCTCGAACCAAAGATGACAATACTTAGATCCTTGCTTTATGCCTAGCTAACGACGTAATACTATAGTGCTTGTTGGGAGGCAACACAATGAATAAATTTTACTTTTGCGTTTTGCTTTCTGTTCTTGAGTGTTAGCAAAATTATGCTACTGTTATGATTGTGTTTTTTGTGTTTTAATTAGTGTTTGTGCCAAGTAGAACCGATAGGACTTCTTGGGTGATAGTTGTTTTATCTTGCTGAAAAAGACAGAAACTTTGAGCTCACGAAAACAATTCTCATTTTTTATAAGAAAGAGCTTTTGCCCTGATTCTTTTTGCAGAAGATTAATATACAAATTAACCAGGTCTTCCTATTTTTTCAGAATTTTTGGAGTTCTAGAAGTTCTCTAAAAAGTCAGATTGCTACAGACTGTTCTGTTTTAACAGATTCTGTTTTCTTTGTATTGTGTGCTTATTTTGATGGCTCTATGGTTTTATTTGATGAGTTTTTGCCATGGAAAATTTGAAATACAGTAGATATAATACAAAAACAAAATATGAATTGGTTTGATACAGTACTTATAGTAGTGGTTTGCTTTCTTATACTAACGGATCTCACGGAGGTTTTCTTGAGTTTTGTGTGATTGAAGTTTTCAAGATTTGGGTTATCTTACGATGGATGAAGGAAGGATAGAAGAGCCTAAGCTTGGGGATGCCCCAACATCCCAAGATATTATCCAAAAATGAGCAACCAACTAAGCTTGGGGATGCCCCCGAGTGGCATCCTCGCTTTCTTCCAACGACCATCGGTATTTTACTCGAAACTATATTTTTATTCGTCACATAATATGTGTTTTGCTTGGAGCGTCTTGTATGATATGAGTCTTTTCTTGTTTTGTGTTTTAAGTCTTGATCCCTTGCTGGAAACACCTATTTGAGAGAGCCAAAATTATGTCATGACTTGTTAGAATTGCTCTCTATGATTCACTTAAATTTTTATGAGCTATGGACTTGCTCTAGTGCTTCACTTATATATTTTTGAGCACGGTGTGCTCAGTATTTTTGAAGAAATGCTCTCTTGATTCACTTAGATCTATTTGAGAGTTAGTAAAATTTTCAATAATTCTCTCTTGCTTCACTTAAATTATTTTGAGAGAAAGAAAAAATTATGCTCATGATCTTCACTTATATTTGTTTGAGCTTATGAAAAGCAACACATGAAAATTAGTCCCAAAGTGATAGATATCCAAGAAGGATATGATAAAAACTTTCATGAAGATCATTGGACAAAATAAACTTGATTCTTAGTAATATTTTTGAGATATGATGATGTGATATGTGAGTTATGTTGATGAGTAATTATGCTTTAGTAAGAATATTGGTGTTCAGGTTTGTGATTCCCTGTGCAAGAACGAAAGTCAATAGTAATGCAATGAAATTATATCCTACTTGGGTGCATTATTCGGTGTTATTTATGCTTAATGCTTGCTTATGAGATTATCCGTTTCTTGGTTGGTCGCTTCTCAATCTTTTTCTAGCCTTCATTCTGCACCAAGTATGATCTCTACTTGTGCATCCAAAATCCTTTAAACCAGTTTTGCCACATGAGTCCACTATATCTACGTATATGTGGTATTCTTTTGCTGTTCTAAGAAAATTTTCATGTGCCATCTCTTATTTTCAAAATAAAATTCTCTTTTGTGTGTTTGTTTCGCTCGCGGAGCGGTGAGGGGTGGCTAATATTTTCCATGCTAGATGTGTTATTCTCATGATGAGTGTTTATTCACTTGCCATTGCACGAGATTAAGGCAAAGGTTTTAGGGATGCCCAGTCCCGAAATGCAGAAATGAATTTACTTTATGTTGTCAAATAATAAATTCCTTGGAAAGTGTTGGTATGGAGGGCACCCGTGGATAGGTTAGCCATGGAAAGTGAAAGTATGGTGGAAAAGGGAATAAACTTTATTTTCTATTTGGGAACCGCCTATGATATATCTAGCATGGAAAGTGTTGGGAACTCTAAGTCGCTTTCGTTGGTGGGATGGACACACCTCCCAAAATGTTTTTATCTCTAATTTTTTTCACTTTGAGCTCTGGCACCTCTACAAATCCCTACTTCCCTCTGTGAAGGGCCTTTTTTTTACCTTATGCAATTTTTTTGAGTCTCCATCTTCTCTTATAAAAGCACCAACTAGGAGGCAATATGATCATACTTAAGTATTGGGTGTAGCTAATATTCGAGTGTGTTTCATGAATGGATCAATGGTTGAGCATGATGGGCTAGGGATAACTTATCTTAGCGTTGATATTTTGAAAGACATGGTTGCTTGTTGATATGCTTGAGTATCTAAATTATCATGTCAAAACTAGACTATTGCTTTGAATCACATAAAAAGTCCAAATGTCCATGCTATAAAGAAAAGAATATGACATGACATGTTAGGCAACATTCCACATCAAAAATTCTGTTTTTATCACTTACCTACTCGAGGACGAGCAGGAGTTAAGCTTGGGGATACTCATATGTCTTCAATGTATCTATAATTTTTTACTGTTCCATGCTGTTATATTATCAATCTTGGATGTTTTATAATAATTTTATAGTGATTTTATATCATTTTTTGGTACTAACCTATTGACATAGTGCCAAGTGCTAGTTGCTGTTTTTTCCAACTTTTTTACATCGCAGAAAATCAATACCAGACAGAGTCCAAATACCACGAAACTCCACGGAGAATTTTTATGGGCCAGAAGGAACACAGCGGGCCCTAGCTGTGCCTGGGGGGTGCCCCGAGGTGGGCACAACCCACCAGGGGTTGTGGCCCCCTCGGGTGCCCCCCGGACCGCCTCTTTGCTCTATAAATACCCCAATATCCCAGAAACCCTAAAGGCATAGACAAAATATTCATCCAGCCGCCGCAGAGTCCAGAACCACCAGATCCAATCTAAACACCATCTCAGATGGGGTTCACCACCTCCATTCGTGCCTCTCCGATGATGCGTGAGTAGTTCTTTGTAGACCTTCGGGTCCGTAGTTAGTAGCTAGATGGCTTACTCTCTCTCGCTGAATTCTCAATACAATGGTCTCTTGGAGATCCATATGGTGTAACTCTTTTGCGGTGTGTTTGTTGGGATCGATGAACTTTGAGTTTATGATCAGATCTATCTTTTTATATCCATGAAAGTTATTTGAGTTTCTTTGATCCCTTATATGCATGATTGCTTGTAGCCTCGTATTTCTTCTCCGATATTTGGGTTTTGTTTGGCCAACTTGATCTATTTATCTTGCAATGGGAAGAGGTGCTTTGTAGTGGGTTCGATCTTACGGTGTTTGATCCCAGTGACAGAAAGGGAACCGACGCGTATGTATCGTTGCTACTAAGGATAAATCGATGGGGTCTATCTCTACATATATAGATCTTGTCTACATCATGTCATCGTTCTTATTGCATTACTCCATTTTTCCATGAACTTAATACACTAGATGCATGCTGGATAGCGGTCGATGTGTGGAGTAATAGTAGTAGATGCAGGCAGGAGTCGGTCTACTAATCTTGGACGTAATGCCTATATAATGATCATTGCCTGGATATCGTCATGATTATTCGAAGTTCTATCAATTGCCCAACAGTAATTTGTTTAGCCACCGTTTGCTATTTTTCTCGAGAGAAGCCACTAGTGAAACCTACGGCCATCGGGTCTTCCCACTCATATATTTGCTTTTGCGATCTACTCTTTTTCCTTGCATTTATTTTCAGATCTATTAAACCAAAAATACAAAAATACCTTGCTGGGTTTTATTTCTATTTATTTTATTCGCAATCTATCTTTCAATCTACTACAAATTTATCTCACGTCCGTTTGCCTATCCTGAGGTGTCGTACCCCGGAAGGGATTGACAACCCTTTAACACGTCGGGTTGCGAGGATTTGTTATCTGTGTGCAGGGGATGTTTACGTTGTGTTGCTTGGTTCTCCTACTGGTTCAACAACCTTGGTTTCATCACTGAGGGAAATACCTACCGTCGCTGTGCTGCATCATCCCTTCCTCTTTGGGGAAATACCGACGTAGTTATAGCAGGCAGGAACTCTCTGGCGCCACTGCTAGGGAGTCATCAAGTGGGTAGAAGCTATTCCAACTAGTAGTGCTGATCATAACACTTCTATTAAGATGCTTAAATAAGTTATTTTTCCAAGGTTTGGTGTCCCTAGATATTTCATGACTGATGGTGGTTCACATTTTATTCGTGGTGCTTTCCGTCAAATGCTTACTAAGTATGATGTTACCATAGAATTGCATCTCCTTATCATCCCGAGTCTAGTGGTCAAGTAGAATTGAGCAATAGAGAGATTAAGTTAATTTAGCAAAAGACTGTTAATAGATCTAGAAAGAATTGGTCTAAGAAACTTGATGATGCTTTGTGGGCTTATAGAACTGCTTATAAGAATCTTATGTGTATGTATCAGTATAAAATGGTTTATGGAAAAGCATGTCATTTACCTCTTGAACTAGAACATAAGGCATATTGGGCTATTAAAGAGCTCAACTATGGTTTTAAACTTGCCGGCGAGAAGAGGTTATTTGACATTAGCTCACTTGATGAATGGAGAACCCAATCCTACGAGAATGCCAAGTTGTTTAAAGAAAAAGTTAAAATATGGCATGACAAAAGGATACAAAAGCGTGAGTTTAATGTAGGTGATTATGTTTTGCTATACAACTCTCGCTTATGATTTTTTGCAGGAAAACTTCTCTCTAAATGGGAAGGCCCTTACATCATCACGGAGGTCTATCGTTCCGGTGCCATAAAAATCAACAACAATGAAGGCACAAATCCGAAGGTGGTAAACGGTCAAAGAATCAAACATTATATCTCAAGCACTCCCATAAATGTTGAGACCAATTTAGGACAGTATAACCACACCTAAACCGAGCTCTCTCACGTCCCCAGCAATTATAGCCGTCGGATTTTGCTTTTGAGTCGTTTCTGGCTGTTAGATCATCATTTCACACACGTTTTCTGCGCCTGGGCCGCCTGTCCTAAAGGGCCGCTGCTCTCGGGGCTTTTTTCAAGTCATGTGGTTGATTGGGCTTGGTTGGGCTGGTATGGAAGCCCACTTGTCTAACCGATCAAGATACGGTATCTGTCGCTGGCTCGCTTCATTACTCTTAAGAAAAAGATTCGATCTAGGGATCCAGACGAGGCGTCGCTACAGGCCAGACCGCCCGCGCCGTCGCATGCATCAATGCAGCCGCAGCGTCGATCCAGCAGAGGCGTGGTTGGGGATCAAGCCGACGCGACGCTCGCGAGGTGATCCAGTGCGGGAGGGAGGCTAGGCGCTCTAGCGACAGCGACGGTGGAGATGGGGTAAGATTTGTGGCACGACTTCGCCGGCCTTGCCCCCTTTTCCTTTTCCCTGCATGAAGCAATGGCAAGAGGAGAATTTGTTTCGCTGGTGGTGTATGGTGGCTATGGCTGTGGTGTAGGTGAGTTGATTGAGGCCACGAGCGACAGTTCCAGCACGAGGTATTGCCTCCGTAACCCTGTGCACATCACACAATCGTAGGCCTCCCCTCGTCTCTCCCTTCCGCCAGCGCACAAGCACAACAACAGGCACCTCCGGATCCTATCTCCCTTCTCTTGGCCGGACGGCAGGTGCCCAAAATCCAAAATTTCCGATACCTAGATAGGCGGCCATGGGAGCCGACGCTCGAAGTGAACTTGGGGAGCCAGATGCGATCAGAGGTGTAGATAGAGACGACGACGATGATAACCACCAGGGGCCGTTGATTGTTTGTGTTTTCCCTGGTCCGTTTGGTTTATTTACTTATTGTTACCTTCGGCTCTTTCTGTTGATGCCATTACCCATTAGTACCGAGTGAAATGACTCTTGCCGGTGGTGATTTGTTGATTTGATTTTGCAGGGCCTGATGGTGATGATGATGGTGACATTTTTCGGCTGACATGAACCTGGTGTTCTTGATGTGGATTAGTAGGCAATGGCCACACCGGCCAAGGGACAACCGGACAACAACATAGCAAATGAACCGGACACTCATATTGGGGATGGTTGAGACGCTACAAGGCATATATTATCATATTGCAGGCTCATCTTGGCTGCTATAAGTACCACACGCCACATTTGACATCTCGTATTGCCAATACACAAGCAATTATAACATGCGTTGCAAACAGAATATGTGCGAAGAACATGAACAGTAGTAGTAGATATGGGACTGCGCTGTGTCCAAAGCACTGTCCATTTTTCCGAAAACGAGTCCCTTAAGAATCCTCTGAAGATAATCTCTCTTCCTGTGTTGATGCCTTTCATACTGCTATCATAAGATAAAGTCTGTAGCTACAGTTGCTTAAGTACAACTCATGATTCAGTTATGGACTTATGGTTTATGCATCTTGGTCATGTTCTGAACTTCTAGCGATGTAAAAAATGATCATCATAAGCAAATTTCTCATCTATGAAAGCTAAGTTCAGCTATACTTGTGTGAGGTTCTCCACTTAATATTCTTAGCACTAAATTTGTAAACGAGCAGTCATATACCCTAAAAGATAAAAAACCTAAGTTTATTCATGGTGCATTATAGCCATTTGTATGTAGTACAATAGTAGTATATTTGCATATGTTCTATCTGAAGCCCAACTGGTGAAACCCAATTTGTCAGTATGTTTTTTTGTTATTACATCTCTGGTTAGTTTACTTCCTTAAATAATTTATCACTTTTCTGAGCAGACATGTTAACCAGGTATGTTGTCTTTGTGGTCATTTTTACACATGCTAATGTCAGGTTTTAGCATTGCAAATTAACCTTCATATTTGTATCTTTTATTTGCAGTGCACTTTTTGTGATTTAATCATTCACCCAACTGGTAGGATCTGAATCCGGTGGACTCCATACGATGGTTGTTTGTGCACGTAGATAGCTTCACCTTGCTGTGAGTATGGCAATGTCGGTTATCATTCTCTTCTTCTTTGTTGAAATCCAGGTGCGGGTCTCTCTTTTCTGGTGAATCATTCCGTTGGGGCACTCCATCCCATGTGAATGGGTACATTACCCATCTAGCTTCAGCCCTTTGCACCGGTAGAACCTGTTGCTCACTCCACGATATGATAGTACAACATTTTGTTCACTCCATGATTTGATAGTACAACATTTTGCAGATACCAACAAAACCTCCATGTTCAGTTTGCTTCTGGGTAGACTTGTAGACTTGTACTGTAGTAGTCCACTGCTGAATTGTATTGCACTTTGCTTCTGGGTATAGAACTACATATCACATGGACCTTTCCCTGGAAGCAAGCAAACATTTTTGACTCATGAGGTGTAACTTGTCATGTCTCTTTTAGAATTTTAGAAATGGTACCAAACTTACAGTACAAATGGAGTCAAAGTTTAGTTAAAACTTGTTAAACATTTGTGGTCGCTAATGTATTTGTGTCTTATGTACTATATATTTGGTCGCTAATGTATGATATGCAAAACAAAAAAATATAGCTCTTTTAAGTTCTCTCTTCTCCTTCCCTTCCATCAAACTAATCCATGATATATGGTATGCAGTTCTCTCATTGATGAGTGACCACCTGAAGGTGCTTTGCTATAGTTCTTGTTCCATTATTCAGTGAAATATTACATTGACTTTCTATGTCCTTAAAGAAAAGGCTGCAGTTAGTTTCTATGAATGAGAATGAGATAGTAACTATCAAAGGTGTCGTTCTTTTGGGCAGGTTGCAGATTTGGCTATTTGTGTATGTTATTTTATTATAATTTGTATCTGGTGTATGCAAATAGTTGACGTGTTGACATTTTTCCAAGACACTCATGATGTGGATTATTGACCTCTTCAATTACAGTCCAACATATATGTGTTATTTTACGCAAATTTAACTTTATTTTCCATGAGTCCATGCATTCTATAAGTTCCTATCATATTATCGGAAAAATAGACGGGCGCAGCAACGCGCGCTGTCGGTGTCAAAACCAGCGGATCTAGGGTAGGGGGTCCCGAACTGTGCGTCAAGGTCGGATGGTAATAGGAGACAAGGGACATTTTATTTTACCCAGGTTCGGGCCCTCTCGATGGACGTAAAACCCTACTCCTGCTAGATTAATATTGATTATATGGGTAGTACAAGAGTGGATCTACCACGAGATGAAGGAGACTAAACCCTAGAAACTAGCCTATGGTATGATTGTGTATGATGATGGTTGTCCTACGGACTACAACCCTCCGGTTTATATAGACACCGGATAGGGTTAGGGTTACATAGAGTCGGTTACAATGGTAGGAGATCTTGAATATATGCACACCTAACTTGCCTTCCACGCCAAGAAAAGATCCTTCCGGACACGGGACGAAACGAAGTCTTCATTCTTGTATCTTCATAGTCCTGGAGTCCGGCTGAAGGTATAGTCCGGCTATCCGGACACCCCCTAATCCAGGACTCCCTCAGTAGCCCCCGAACCAGGCTTCAATGACGACGAGTCCGGCGCGCAAATTGTCTTCGGCATTGCAAGGCGGGTTCCTCCTCCGAATCCTGTGTACCTGTACGAATAATATCCGATTTTTGTAATGTAGCGCTCCTCGGCTTCAGTGCCCCATAATGGTCGTCTTCCACGTGTTGAACGAATGCGAAAAGCCTAGGATGTTTTTACATCCATACCCTTAGTCATATAAATGAGCCGCCTATTTAACGGGATGGGGATTTAGATCCAAACCACATCTTCTCCTCTCCGCGAGTTATCATCAGAGCGTCTCCAGCAAAGGTCCATTCCAACATGGCCAGCCGTCGCAGCCCCTCCCCTCGCCCCTCCAGTCCTAAACCCGGAGACTGGGAGAGTTGCACAATCCCACACAGCGAGTTAGTGTTGCTGCAGGCCAAGGGATTTCTTCCCCAGGCATACATGGTCCCGGTCCGAGCCGGGCTCGCCACCTATAATGGCGGAAAGCAAGCGGAGAGCACCCCCAATCCTTCTAAAGGAGAGCGGGTGTGCCTCGTCCCTTATCTATTAAGGGGACTGGGATTTCCAATTCATCCATTCCTCCGCGGGCTTCTGGAGTTCTATGGCCTCCAGCTGCACAATCTCACGCCCGGCTCCATACTACATATAGCGGGCTTCGTTGCCCTTTGCGAGCTATTTTTAGGCATCGAGGATCATTTCGCGCTGTGGAAGAGGTTGTTCTGCTTGGTGCCCCGCTCTCAAGAGGGGTCCATTTATCAAGTGGGCGGAGCCGAAGTATGGCGCATCGCCGGGACCGGATACCTATCCGGAACCCCAAAAAAGGCGTCCGAGGACTGGCCTTCGGAATGGTTTTACATAGATGACGCCACGCTGCCGGACCCTATCCGAATCGGTCTCCCCGAGTTCAGCAGTGCTCCATTGAAGAAACGCTTGAGCTGGCGCCCGCGGAGCTCTCAGAGAGAAAGCGACAGAGACGTCCTTTACCCGATGGGCCGGATAAGACTGTTGGTTCATTCCGGACTAACCATGATTGGAGTCATGGCCACATGCATTATGCGGGGGGTGCAGCCGCTTCAATATAGAGGCCACCCCATGTGGGATTTCAACGGGGAGGATGATGCCGCCCGTTACGGCCGTAAGGGGCCAGCCACAGCTGCCGCTCTAGTAAAGATTTTAACATCTTTGTACAAGGGAGAAAAGGAGGACTTCCTCCGCGTCAAACCGCGGGCCGGATTCACTATGTACGAACCTCCAAGTTGGGTAAGTGAACAATTGCACTTGCCTGTCTGCTTAACGCTCCCATGACTAAGTACGTAGTCTGACGACTCCAATGCAGGAACTGCGACAGGAAGTAAAGGATATCATCAGCCGCCCTCCACAGCCTGAGGACCCAGAACAGTCCCTCGATCCAGACTCCAAAGAGGATCCGGACATATCGGTGGAGCTTATCGACGGGGTGTTCCACCAGTTAAGCAAGGACGATACCTTGGTGGCCATTACGGCTGATTACCCCGGGTTAATCCCGGCCTCCCAGGTGACAGAAAATGGAGTGTTTTATTCCCTCAAGAGAGACTCCACTCTCACATATTTCGGCGTTTCAAACGACAACCGTATTTTGCAGGGGAGATTTCTGAGGCGGGAGGCCGAACCTGCGGCGGCTAGCCAACGAGGGGCCGTAGGGCCCCGTGGGGCAAAAAGAAATGTAGTCCGGAGACTCCGACACAAAGGTATAACGCGCCCTCTGTTTCCCTGGTGTTATTCTGTCCAGGCATATTGACATTCGTGCTGTTTCCAGGACGAAGAGGCCTCGCCGGACTATGTCCGGAGAGGTTGCCAATCGTGCCTCCACTAGCCAGGCTCCAGCGTCTGGTCCGGAAGCGGGGACGAGCACCAGGCGCGCACCGGACGCTCCTCCAACAGAGGATGCAGACCGGCTGTCTGCCACCAATTCAGAAGTTGAGAGTGCAATGAACCACAGGCGTCGCCGGACAGTTCTACGCGACGCTTGTTTCTCCCGAGAGGCTTTAGATGCCTTTAATTCGGGAGATGCGTACCTTCGTGCCGCTCAAGATGGTTTAGCCAGAGCCATGGAGCAGTATGTGAAAGACATATGGGTAAGAAAATTTTGATTAAATATATATATATATATATATATATACTAGTAGCCCCCGAGACTTGAAACAGTTAAAGTAACTGATTTAAGGATCATATAACATGCAGGTACTTACAAAGAAGAACACCGTGCTGTCCCAGGAGCTGGAAAAGTGCAAGGCCCAACTAGAGGCCGCACTAGCCGTAACAGGGGAGCCCAAAGGGACCCCCTCAGGTAAGATACACTTCGAAAGATTAGTATCGTGCGGCTTGGGTGCAAATCTGACAATTTATGTTGCAGATGGCGCCGGACTTGATCCGGAGAAACAACAACTCTTACGTCGGTTAAAGGCCGGTGAGAGTATGTTGACAAGGGTGAGGCGAGAGAAGAATGATCTTCAGGATGCCAACACCAAGCTGGATGTTGAACTGAAGGACGTTCGTGGCCAGCTGTCGGACTCCACGAAGGAGAATCAGCGGCTTCGACGCGGCATATTTAGTAAGTGCTTGAACGAACTTGGGAAAATGAGTTCGGCGAGGAAGTCGAATAACAGATTATTGTCTGTAAGTATGCTCACAGGTCGTCCTGCAGAGGAGATGCCCGGTTCTACGGGTGACCTACTTCCCGAACTCCTGCAACTGCACGAGCGAATTCGGCAGACGATGCGAGGCGTTGCCCAAGCCTTATGGCCTGCCCACCCCACGCCCGAGGGCCTTGGAGAGCTTGCGGAGAGGCTGAAGGGAGCTCGGCGGCGCTTCCGGATGTGGAAGATATCAGCCTGCCGACAAGGCGCTAGGGAGGCCTGGGCCATGGTGAAGACCCGCTTTACGAAGTCTGACCCCAATCACATGGCTGAGGTCGGACCGGTGGGGCCTGACGGGAAGGAGATCCCTGTGAGCTTAGTGTATGGCCAGGTAGAATTGGCCGCAAAGTATTCTCAGCAGGACTGTAAATTAGACAGCCTGTTAGATGGTATAGAAGAGGAATACAATCAGTCAGGATGACTATGTAATTTATAAGTGACATGTGAAATGCCTTCTAGCCGGATTGTATATCGTTTGTCGTTGCCGACCTTTTCGCTTCAACCTCGGGACCTGACGGTCCGGAGTGTGTCCGAATACCATAACGGTTATATAAGAACCGAGGTATGCATGGAGACCAGGCGTAGGGGTCATTAGTGCTTTATCAGACAAGTGCCCAACTAGTTATGTTATATTACATGGTTAGTAAGAAACATCTTCTAGAGAGAATAGTTCCGTTAAGGGTTCCTTTCGCTGGGGTGGCGTGCCCTGAAGTGCACGTCCGGACTGCAAATGCAGGAAAACATCTGGGGGCATGTATAAGTAAAAAAGGTTCATATTTAGTTCACCGACCGAATATTCCCTTAAGAATGCTAGCTTTCGGCTTCACCCAGTCTGAGGTACACATCCAGCTTATCCGGCAGTAGCAATCGCAGAGGTGCTCCCTTTACCGCCTAGCCGAACAATCGGGAACATAGGGGTAAGCACAGGAGCCAGGCAACCCAGCTTGGCCAAAACTTAAGTCATATCGATGCATATAATGGTGAAGAAAAGGTGCATGCGGAAGTCTGACGCATGCGTTGGGTGTGAAACCCATATAAACAAGCTTCTGCTAAAGAAGCCCCCAGGTTTAAGGAGCGCTGGTAGCGCGTCACAGGATGAGCCTTTAAGGGCTAGAAAAGGAAAGAGTGGGAGGAGACAAAATAAAAACAGAAAGATATATGTAAAAATGGACAGAGGAAGGAGACAAACTCAGAGTTCGGCGCTAGGCATAGAATCTTCGGAGACGTGTGGCGTTCCATGGGTTCGGCTCGAGTCGGTTGTCCGACGCATCTCGCAGGCGGTACGCTCCACCAGTGAGGACTTGGTCAATTATGAAGGGACCTTCCCATTTTGGCTTGAGTTTGTCCTTTTTCTTATCCGGCAGGCATAGAACTAGTTCGCCAACATTGTAATTTTTGGCCCGTACTTCTCTGCTTTGATATCTTTGAGCATGCTGTTGATAAAATGCGGAACGGGCTTTAGCCACGTCGCGCTCCTCCTCCAGGGCGTCCAGGTTGTCCTGCCGATCAAGCTCGGCTTCTCTTTCTTCGTACATGCGCACTTGAGGTGAGTCATGAATTATGTCGCAGGGCAGAACTGCCTCAGCGCCATACACCATAAAGAATGGTGTGAATCGGTGGTACGATTCGGCGTGGTTCGCAGCCCCCAGAGTACGGAGTCGAGCTCCTCTACCCAGTGCGTATTAGATTCCTTGAGGGACCGCACTAGTCTGGGTTTGATACCGCTCATAATGAGACCATTTGCACGTTCGACCTGACCGTTAGTTTGTGGGTGATAGACAGAAGCATAATCGAGCTTAATGCCCATGTTTTTGCACCACAGCTTTACTTCGTCAGAGGTGAAGTTTCTGTCATTATCGGTGATAATGCTGTGGGGGACACCGTAACGGTGTACGACCCCGGATATGAAGTCTATCACCGGTCCGGATTCGGCCGTCTTAACAGGCTTGGCTGCTATCCATTTGGTGAATTTATCCACCCAGGATTTGTCCTTCTTTGGTACCATCACTAGGTTTGCTAGCCAGTCCGGGTGTTTTATACCTCTAATGAATCCGGCCTCCAATAACTTGGCTAGCTCCTCTCCCATAGCCTGTCTCTTTGGTTCAGAGAAACGCCGAAGGGTTTGTTTGACAGGTTTGAATCCTTTCTGGATATTTAAGCTGTGTTCTGCCAGCCTGTGTGGGATTCCTGGCATATCTGAGGGGTGCCAAGCGAAAATGTCCCAGTTCTCTCGTAGGAACTCTCGCGGTGCGGCGTCTACATCAGGGTTCAGTCGTGCCCCGATGGAGGCTGTTTTATTGGGGTCCGTTGGATGGACCTGAAATTTGACTATTTCGTCCGCTGGTTTGAAGGATGTGGATTTGGGTCTCTTATCGAGTATCACATCATCCATGTTAACCATGGATCGCAGCGCAGTCAGTTCTTCGGCCGCTAAGATTTCTGATAATGCCTCGAGGGCCAATGTGGCTGTCTTGTTTTCGGCGCGGAGTGCTATGTCCGGATCACTAGCGAGAGTGATAATTCTGTTTGGCCCAGGCATCTTAAGCTTCATGTACCCATAATGGGGTATAGCTTGGAAAACCGTAAAAGCCTCCCGTCCTAGTATGGCGTGGTATCCACTTTTGAACGGGGCCACCTGGAACATGATCTATTCGGACCTGTAATTATCCGGCGTGCCGAATACCACATCTAGTGTGATCTTTCCGGTGCAGCGCGCTTCCTGACTGGGGATTATTCCTCTCAAAGTTGTGCTGCTTTGCTCAATGCGGTTCCAGTCTATTTCCATCTTTTGGAGGGTTTCCTCATAGATGAGGTTCAATCCGCTGCCTCCGTCCATGAGTACTTTTGCGAGGCGACAGCCGTCCACTATGGGACTGAGGACCAGTGCGGCTGGTGCTTTGGCTGTTCGAAATTTAGGTTCGTCACTCGTGTTGAAGGTGATAGCAGTATTACTCCATGGATTTATTGTTGCTACTTGATAGACTTCAGTGAGGCTGCGGAGTGTTCTTTTTTGCATGTTATTTGATGCGAAAGTCTCAAAGACTGTGAGAACGGAACTGAAATTCCCTGGCTGGTTTCCTTCGACCTCTGGAATTAGGAGATCCTTGCCAATTTTGGCCACCTGCCGGAGTATCCAACTGAAGGAAATATGCCCTAGAGGCAATAATAAAGTTATTATTTATCTCCTTACATATCATGATAAATGTTTATTATTCATGCTAGAATTGTATTAACCGGAAACATAATACATGTGTGGATATATAGACAAATAGAGTATCACTAGTATGCCTCTACTTGACTAGCTTGTTAATCAAAGATGGTTAAGTTTCCTAACCATAGACAAAGGAGTTGTCATTTGATTAACAAGGTCACATCATTAGTTGAATGATCTGATTGACATGACCCATTCCAATAGCTTAGCACCCGATCGTTTAGTATGTTGCTATTGCTTTTGTTCATGACTTATACATGTTCCTTTGACTATGAGATTATGCAACTCCCGTTTACCGTAGGAACACTTTGTGTGCTACCAAACGTCACAACGTAACTGGGTGATTATAAAGGTGCTCTACAGGTGTCTCCGAAAGTATTTGTTGGGTTGGCGTATTTCAAGATTAGGATTTGTCACTCCGAATGTCGGAGAGGTATCTCAGGGCCTTCTCGGTAATACACATCACATAAGCCTTGCAAGCATTGCAACTAATGAGTTAGTTGCGGAATGATGTATTACGGAACGAGTAAAGAGACTTGCCGGTAACGAGATTGAACTAGGTATTGGATACCGACGATCGAATCTCGGGCAAGTAACATACCGATGACAAAGGGAACAATGTATGTTGTTATGCGGTCTGACCGATAAAGATCTTCGTAGAATATGTAGGAGCCAATATGGGCATCCAGGTCCCGCTATTGGTTATTGACCGGAGACATGTCTCGGTCATGTCTACATTGTTCTCGAACCGTAGGGTCCGCACGCTTAAGGTTACAATGACAGTTATTATGAGTTTATGCATTTTGATGTACCGAAGGAGTTCGGAGTCCCGGATGTGATCATGGACATGACGAGGAGTCTCGGAATAGTCGATACATAAAGATTGATATATTGGATGGCTATGTTCGGACATCAGAATGGTTCCGAGTGGTTTCGGATAATATCGGAGTGCCGGAGGGGTTACCGGAACCCCCCCGGGGAAGTAATGGGCCTATTGGGCCACGAGGGGAGAGAGAGGGCTGCGCTAGGAGGTGGCGCGCGCCCCCCATGAGGAGTCCGAATTGGACAAGGAGGGGGGCGCGGCCCCCCTTTCCCTCTCCCTCTCCCTCTCCTTCCTTCCCCCTTCCCCCTCCTAGTTGGACTAGGAAAGGGGAGTCCTACTCCCACTAGGAGGAGGACTCCCCCTCCCTTGGCGCGCCTCTAGGGCCGGCCGGCCCGCCCCCCCCCCCCTTTGCTCCTTTATATACGGGGGCAGGGGGGCACCCCAAGACACACAAGTTGATCCTTGAGATCGTTCCTTAGCCGTGTGCGGTGCCCCCCTCCACCATATACCACCTCGATCATATTGTCGCAGTGCTTAGGCGAAGCCCTGCGTCGGTAACACATCAAGATCGTCACCACGCCGTCGTGCTGACGAAACTCTTCCCCGAGAGATTTGCTGGATCGGAGCCCGGAGAACGTCATCGTGTTGTACGTGTGTCAAGAACTCGGAGGCGCCAGAGTAACGGCGCTGGGATCGGTCGGATCACGAGGAGGACGTACGACTACTTCCTTATGTTGTGTCAACGCTTCCACTTCGGTCTACGAGGGTACGTAGACAACACTCTCCCCTCTCGTTGCTATGCATCACCATGATCTTGCGTGTGCGTAGGAAAATTTTGAAATTACTACGTTCCACAACAGTGGTATCAGAGCCTAGGTTTTTATGGTTTGATGTTTTGCACGAGTAGAACACAAGTGAGTTGTGGACGATACAAGTCATAATGCCTACCAGCATGTCATACTTTGGTTCGGCGGTATTGTTGGATGAAGCGGCCCGGACCGACATTACGCGTACGCTTACGCGAGACTAGTTCTACTGTCGTGCTTTGCACACAGGTGGCTGGCGGGTGTCAGTTTCTCCAACTTTAGTTGAACCGAGTATGGCTACGCCCGGTCCTTGAGAAGGTTAAAACGGAGTCTATTTGATGAAGTATCGTTGTGGTTTTGATGCGTAGGTGAGATTGGTTCTTGCTTCAGCCCGTAGCAGCCACGTAAAATTTGCAACAAACAAAGTAGAGGACGTCTAACTTGTTTTTGCAGGGCATGTTGTGATGTGATATGGTCAAGACATGATGCTATATTTTATTGTATGAGATGATCATCTTTTGTAACCGAGTTATCGGCAACCGGCAGGAGCCGTATGGTTGTCGCTTTATTGTATGCAATGCAATCGCCCTGTAATGCTTTACTTTATCACTAAGCGGTAGCGATAGTCGTAGAAGCATAAGATTGGCGAGACGACAACGATGCTACGATGGAGATCAAGGTGTCGCGCCGGTGACGATAGTGATCATGACGGTGCTGCGGAGATGGAGATCACAAGCACAAGATGATGATGGCCATATCATATCACTTATATTGATTGCATGTGATGTTTATCTTTTTATGCATCTTATCTTGCTTTGATTGACGGTAGCATTATAAGATGATCTCTCACTAAATTATCATAGTAATAGTGTTCTCCCTGAGTATGCACCGTTGCGAAAGTTCTTCGTGCTGAGACACCACGTGATGATTGGGTGTGATAGGCTCTACGTTCAAATACAACGGGTGCAAAACAGTTGCACACGCGGAATACTCAGGTTTAACTTGACGAGCCTAGCATATAACAGATATGGCCTCGGAACACGGAGACCGAAAGGTCGAGCGTGAATCATATAGTAGATATGATCAACATAGTGATGTTCACCATTGAAACTACTCCATCTCACGTGATGATCGGACATGGTTTAGTTGATTTGGATCACGTGATCACTTAGAGGATTAGAGAGATGTCTATCTAAGTGGGAGTTCTTAAGTAATATGATTAATTGAACTTAAATTTATCATGAACTTAGTCCCTGATAGTATCTTGCTTGTTTATGTTGATTGTAGATAGATGGCTCGTGCTGTTGTTCCGTTGAATTTTAATGCGTTCCTTGAGAAAACAAAGTTGAAAGATGATGGTAGCAATTACACGGACTGGGTCCGTAACTTGAGGATTATCCTCATTGCTGCACAGAAGAATTATGTCCTGGATGCACCGCTAGGTGCCAGGCCTGCTACTGGAGCAACACCAGATGTTATGAACGTCTGGCAGAGCAAAGCTGATGACTACTCGATAGTTCAGTGTGCCATGCTTTACGGCTTAGAACCGGGACTTCAACGACGGTTTGAGAACCATGGAGCATATGAGATGTTCTAGGAGTTGAAGTTGATATTCCAACAGAATGCCCGGATTGACAGATATGAGGTCTCCAATAAGTTCTATAGCTGCAAAATGGAAGAGAATGGGTCTGTCAGTGAACACATACTCAGAATATCTGGGTATTACAATCACTTGAGTCAACTGGGAGTTAATCTTCCGAATGATTGTGTCATTGAAAGAATTCTTCAATCACTGCCACCAAGCTACAAAAGCTTCGTGGTGAACTATAATATGCAAGGGATAGATAAGACTATGCCCGAGCTCTTCGCAATGCTAAAGGCTGCGGAGGTAGAAATCAAGAAGGAGCATCAAGTGTTGATGGTCAATAAGACCACTAGTTTCAAGAAGAAGGGCAAAGGGAAGAAGAAGGGGAACTTCAAGAAGAACAGCAAACAAGTTGCTGCTCAAGAGAAGAAACCCAAGTCTGGACCTAAGCCTGAAACTGAGTGCTTCTACTGCAAGCAGACTGGTCACTGGAAGCGGAACTGCCCCAAGTATTTGGCGGATAAGAAGGATGGCAAGGTGAACAAAGGTATATGTGATATACATGTTATTGATGTGTACCTTACTAATGCTCACAGTAGCACCTGGGTATTTGATACTGGTTCTGTTGCTAATATTTGCAACTCGAAACAGGGACTACGGATTAAGCGAAGCTTGGTTAAGGACGAGGTGACGATGCGCGTGGGAAATGGTTCCAAAGTCGATGTGATCGCGGTCGGCACGCTACCTCTACATCTGCCTTCGGGATTAGTATTAGACCTAAATAATTGTTATTTGGTGCCAGCGTTGAGCATGAACATTATATCTGGATCTTGTTTGATGCGAGACGGTTATTCATTTAAATCAGAGAATAATGGTTGTTCTATTTATATGAGTAATATCTTTTATGATCATGCACCCTTGAAGAGTGGTCTATTTTTGATGAATCTCGATAGTAGTGATACACATATTCATAGTGTTGAAGCCAAAAGATGCAGAGTTGATAATGAAAGTGCAACTTATTTGTGGCACTGTCGTTTAGGTCATATCAGTATAAAGCGCATGAAGGAACTCCATACTGATGGACTTTTGGAGCCACTTGATTATGAATCACTTGGCACTTGCGAATCGTGCCTCATGGGCAAGATGACCAAAACACCGTTCTCCGGTACTATGGAGAGAGCAACAGATTTGTTGGAAATCATACATACAGATGTATGTGGTCCGATGAATGTTGAGGCTCGTGGCGGATATCGTTATTTTCTCACCTTCACAGATGATTTAAGCAGATATGGGTATATCTACTTAATGAAACACAAGTCTGAAACATTTGAGAAGTTCAAAGAATTTCAGAGTGAAGTTGAAAATCATCGTAACAAGAAAATAAAGTTTCTACGATCTGATCGTGGAGGAGAATATTTGAGTTACGAGTTTGGTCTACATTTGAAACAATGCGGAATAGTTTCACAACTCACGCCACCCGAAACACCACAACGCAATGGTGTGTCCGAACGTCGTAATCGCACTTTACTAGATATGGTGCGATCTATGATGTCTCTTACAGATTTACCGCTATCATTTTGGGGTTATGCTCTAGAGACGGCCGCATTCACGTTAAATAGGACACCGTCAAAATCTGTTGAGACGACGCCTTATGAACTATGGTTTAGCAAGAAACCAAAGTTGTCGTTTCTTAAAGTTTGGGGCTGCGATGCTTATGTGAAAAAGCTTCAACCTGATAAGCTCGAACCCAAATCGGAAAAATGTGTCTTCATAGGATATCCAAAAGAAACTGTTGGATACACCTTCTATCACAGATCCGAAGGCAAGACTTTTGTTGCTAAATTCGGATTCTTTCTAGAAAAGGAGTTTCTCTCGAAAGAAGTGAGTGGGAGGAAAGTAGAACTTGATGAGGTAAATGTACCTACTCCCTTATTGGAAAGTAGTACATCACAGAAATATGTTTCTGTAGCACCTACACCAATTAGTGAGGAAGATAATGATATTGATCATGAAACTTCAGATCAAGTTACTACAGAACCTCGTAGATCAACCAGAGTAAGATCCGCACCAGAGTGGTACGGCAATCCTATTCTGGAAATCATGCTACTAGATCATGACGAACCTACGAACTATGAAGAAGCGATGGTGAGCCCAGATTCCACAAAATGGCTGGAAGCCATGAAATCTGAGATGGGATCCATGTATGAAAACAAAGTGTGGACTTTGGTTGACTTGCCCGAGGGTCGGCAAGCAATAGAGAACAAGTGGATCTTTAAGAAGAAGACTGACGCCGACGGTAACGTTACTGTCTACAAAGCTCGACTTGTCGCAAAGGGGTTTCGACAAGTTCAAGGGATTGACTACGATGAGACCTTCTCACCCGTAGCGATGCTTAAGTCTGTCCGAATCATGTTAGCAATTGCCGCATTTTATGATTATGAAATTTGGCAAATGGATGTAAAGACTGCATTCCTGAATGGGTTTCTGGAAGAAGAGTTGTATATGATGCAACCAGAAGGTTTTATCGATCCAAAGGGGGCTAACAAAGTATGCAAACTCCTGCGATCCATTTATGGACTGGTGCAAGCATCTCGGAGTTGGAATAAACGTTTTGATTGTGTGATCAAAGCATTTGGGTTTGTACAGACTTTTGGAGAAGCCTGTATTTACAAGAAAGTGAGTGGGAGCTCTGTAGCATTTCTGATATTATATGTAGATGACATATTACTGATTGGAAATGATATAGAATTTCTGGATAGCATAAAGGGATATTTGAATAAGAGTTTTTCAATGAAAGACCTCGGTGAAGCTGCTTACATATTAGGCATTAAGATCTATAGAGATAGATCAAGACGCTTAATTGGACTTTCACAAAGCACATACCTTGACAAGATTTTGAAGAAGTTCAAAATGGATCAAGCAAAGAAGGGGTTCTTGCCTGTATTGCAAGGTGTGAAGTTGAGTCAGACTCAATGCCCGACCAATGCAGAAGATAGAGAGAAGATGAAAGATGTTCCCTATGCTTCAGCCATAGGCTCTATCATGTATGCAATGCTGTGTACCAGACCTGATGTGTGCCTTGCTATAAGTTTAGCAGGGAGGTACCAAAGTAATCCAGGAGTGGATCACTGGACAGCGGTCAAGAATATCCTGAAGTACCTGAAAAGGACTAAGGAAATGTTTCTCGTGTATGGAGGTGACAAAGAGCTCATCGTAAAGGGTTACGTTGATGCAAGCTTTGACACTGATCCGGATGATTCGAAATCGCAAACCGGATACGCATTTACATTAAATGGTGGAGCTGTCAGTTGGTGCAGTTCTAAACAAAGCGTCGTGGCGGGATCTACATGTGAAGCGGAATACATAGCTGCTTCGGAAGCAGCAAATGAAGGAGTCTGGATGAAGGAGTTCATATCCGATCTAGGTGTCATACCTAGTGCATCGGGTCCAATGAAAATCTTTTGTGACAATACTGGAGCAATAGCCTTGGCGAAGGAATCCAGATTTCACAAGAGAACAAAGCACATCAAGAGACGCTTCAATTCCATCCGGGACTTGGTCCAGGTGGGAGACATAGAGATTTGCAAGATACATACGGATCTGAATGTAGCAGACCCGTTGACTAAGCCTCTTCCACGGGCAAAACATGATCAGCACCAAGACTCCATGGGTGTTAGAATCATTACTGTGTAATCTAGATTATTGACTCTAGTGCAAGTGGGAGACTGAAGGAAATATGCCCTAGAGGCAATAATAAAGTTATTATTTATTTCCTTACATATCATGATAAATGTTTATTATTCATGCTAGAATTGTATTAACCGGAAACATAATACATGTGTGGATATATAGACAAACAGAGTGTCACTAGTATGCCTCTACTTGACTAGCTTGTTAATCAAAGATGGTTAAGTTTCCTAACCATAGACAAAGGAGTTGTCATTTGATTAACAAGGTCACATCATTAGTTGAATGATCTGATTGACATGACCCATTCCAATAGCTTAGCACCCGATTGTTTAGTATGTTGCTATTGCTTTTGTTCATGACTTATACATGTTCCTTTGACTATGAGATTATGCAACTCCCGTTTACCGTAGGAACACTTTGTGTGCTACCAAACGTCACAACGTAACTGGGTGATTATAAAGGTGCTCTACAGGTGTCTCCGAAAGTATTTGTTGGGTTGGCGTATTTCAAGATTAGGATTTGTCACTCCGAATGTCGGAGAGGTATCTCAGGGCCTTCTCGGTAATACACATCACATAAGCCTTGCAAGCATTGCAACTAATGAGTTAGTTGCGGAATGATGTATTACGGAACGAGTAAAGAGACTTGCCGGTAACGAGATTGAACTAGGTATTGGATACCGACGATCGAATCTCGGGCAAGTAACATACCGATGACAAAGGGAACAACGTATGTTGTTATGCGGTCTGACCGATAAAGATCTTCGTAGAATATGTAGGAGCCAATATGGGCATCCAGGTCCCGCTATTGGTTATTGACTGGAGACGTGTCTCGGTCATGTCTACATTGTTCTCGAACCGTAGGGTCCGCACGCTTAAGGTTACAATGACAGTTATTATGAGTTTATGCATTTTGATGTACCGAAGGAGTTCGGAGTCCCGGATGTGATCATGGACATGACGAGGAGTCTCGGAATAGTCGATACATAAAGGTTGATATATTGGATGGCTATGTTCGGACATCGGAATGGTTCCGAGTGGTTTCGGATAATACCGGAGTGCCGGAGGGGTTACCGGAACCCCCCCGGGGAAGTAATGGGCCTATTGGGCCACGAGGGGAGAGAGAGGGCTGCGCTAGGAGGTGGCGCGCGCCCCCCATGAGGAGTCCGAATTGGACAAGGAGGGGGGCGCGGCCCCCCTTTCCCTCTCCCTCTCCCTCTCCTTCCTTCCCCCTTCCCCCTCCTAGTTGGACTAGGAAAGGGGAGTCCTACTCCCACTAGGAGGAGGACTCCCCCTCCCTTGGCGCGCCTCTAGGGCCGGCCGGCCCTCCCCCCCCCTTTGCTCCTTTATATACGGGGGCAGGGGGGCACCCCAAGACACACAAGTTGATCCTTGAGATCGTTCCTTAGCCGTGTGCGGTGCCCCCCTCCACCATATACCACCTCGATCATATTGTCGTAGTGCTTAGGCGAAGCCCTGCGTCGGTAACACATCAAGATCGTCACCACGCCGTCGTGCTGACGAAACTCTTCCCCGAGAGCTTTGCTGGATCGGAGCCCGGAGAACGTCATCGTGCTGTACGTGTGTCAAGAACTCGGAGGCGCCGGAGTAACGGCGCTTGGATCGGTCGGATTGGGAGGAGGACGTACGACTACTTCCTCTATGTTGTGTCAACGCTTCTGCTTCGGTCTACGAGGGTACGTAGACAACACTCTCCCCTCTCGTTGCTATGCATCACCATGATCTTGCGTGTGCGTAGGAAAATTTTGAAATTACTACGTTCCACAACACCAACATGCCCTGAGGCTGTGAGTTGGGGTGGCGTCCGCCGCACTATGAATCTTGCAGGGTCCATCTAGCCACTTTTCCAGTACGGTTCCATGCCCCCTAGAGGGTTTTGATTTTTTTGGTGTTTAGTCCGGGCGCCTTACTGTGGTGCGCCCTCTTGATTCGGACGGGATTGCTATTCAAGGCCGGATTATCCCAAAATTTAATTTCGGTTTTCCAAGCGCTTTCCATCACACAGTATTTTCGTACTATGGACGCCAAGTCAGCGAAGCGTGTAATATTACGACGACTTACGGCGTTGAGTATTCCCTTGTCCGTGCAGTTACTGCAAAAGATTGAAATTGCATCTTCCTCTCGGGAGTCCTTTATCCTGTTCATAAGCAGGAGGAATCTGGCCCAGTAATGATGTACTGCTTCTTCGGGCATCTGCCTAATTTGGGAGAGATCGCTTAAGATCGGGTGGGCGGATGTTGTTGAATCTGAGACTTCGCCCGGTTTGCTGTTCGGAAGCCAAAGAACTTCCGGATTCTGAGATCCGGAGTCTTGGATGTTATCCGATTTGCCTGATTTTAAGCTCAGGTCTTGGATTGTACCCTCCCCTCCGTGGATATCCGGCATGGAGGGTTCAGGAGTTCGGACGTGGCTAGTCCTTAAGATAGATGAAGGGTCGCCGCATTGTGTCTCCACCACAGCGACGTGGTGGGTGACTTGGGGAGAATTAATTTCCCTTAGATCGGGTTTAAGCCCAACCTGGTCGTAATTTGTAGCGACCCCCAGGGCGGCGATGCGATCCAAGAGCTCGTTTACGGAAGAGAGCTCCATCGGATCCAGCTGCTCGGCGAGTTCCGAGCTGATGTGGAGGTTGCTTTCGATGACTCGAGAGGTCACCGTCGGCGCAACGGTTGAACAGGCGGTCATGAGAAAACCACCTAGCCGGAGGGTCTGGCCGATAGCCAAGGCTCCCTTAGTAACGGCGCCGTCTTTAAAGACGGGAAAAGGCATCCTTCCTGATCACGACGACACAGAGGAACTCTCAATGAAAGTACCAATGTCGGTGTCAAAACCGGCGGATCTCGGGTAGGGGGTCCCGAACTGTGCGTCAAGGTCGGATGGTAACAGGAGACAAGGGACACTTTATTTTACCCAGGTTCGGGCCCTCTCGATGGAGGTAAAACCCTACTCCTACTAGATTAATATTGATGATATGGGTAGTACAAGAGTGGATCTACCACGAGATGAAGGAGGCTAAACCCTAGAAGCTAGCCTATGGTATGATTGTGTATGATGATGGTTGTCCTACGGACTACAACCCTCCGGTTTATATAGACACCGGATAGGGTTAGGGTACCACAGAGTCGGTTACAATGGTAGGAGATCTTGAATATCCGCACACCTAGCTTGCCTTCCACGCCAAGAAAAGATCCTTCCGGACACGGGACGAAGTCTTCAATCTTGTATCTTCATAGTCCTGGAGTCCAGCTGAAGGTATAGTCCGGCTATCCGGACACCCCCTAATCCAGGACTCCCTCACGCGCCATCAATGATCTAGTATAATTAATACCGTAACACTTGAGGAGTACATAAGGGACACTTTCCAGAACGTTTCAGACTCCAAAAAGGAATAGGTACGTGGTACGGTAAGTAAACCGACTCCAAAATGTTTCCATTGATAAATTTTCTCCGTTTTGGAATATTTAAAAAATTAGGAAAATTAAAAGTAGTCCGAAAGGGGCACGAGGCCACCACAAGGGTGGAGGGTGCGCCCTACCCCCTGGGCGCGCCCCCCGACCTTGTGGCCACCTCGTGTGCCCCCCGGACTCCGTTTTCTTGCAGAATACTTCTTATGGTCGGTAAAATTCACTATATAATCTCCCGAAGGTTTTGACCACAGTACCACGACAAAATCCTCTGTTTTCGTTTTGAGTTGTTTCTGCAGAAGATTTGGAGCAAGATGTCTTCGCAAGAGTCAGTCGGGGAGAGTCGTGTATCTCACCCGACACCTGGTCCAAGAGCGTACAGCAAAGCCAACCACTTTGGGCAAGCATCGGAGGAAGAGATGGAGGCTGACCTGAAAAGATTGGATGCCTGGAGGAGGATCAAGAAGTTACCTCTCGTCTCCAAACTAGATTCATGCTAGAGGAACTTCAAAGCTCAGCAATACCAAATTCGGTTATTCCTCCCAATGCTAGATTTCTCTCTTATGAAAATATGAAAAAGAGTCTTGCTTTCTCTCCCACAGCCAGGAAACATCCATGGTGCTGGGGAACGTTGCAGAAAACAAAAATTTTCCTACGGTTTCACCAAGATCCATCTATGAGTTCATCTAGCAACGAGTCATGGGAGAGAGAGATTGCATCTACATACCACTTTGTAGATCGCGAGCGGAAGCGTTCAACGAACGGGGATGAAGTAGTCGTACACACCGTGATCCAAATCACCGGAGATCCTAGCACCGAAAGCACGGCACCTCCGCGTTCAACACACGTACGGTCAGCGTAACGTCTCCTTCTTCTTGATCCAGCAAGGCAAAGGAGAGGTTGGGGAAGAAGGCTCCAGCAGCAGCATGACGGCGTGGTGATGGTGGAACTACAGTACTCCGGCAGGGCTTCGTCGTGCTTAATGGAGGAGGAGGAGGTGTTGGGGAGGGAGAGGGAGGCGCCAATGACCAGGGGTGCGGCTGCCCCCTCCCCTCCCCCTTTTATATAGGAGTGCCAAGGGGGGGCGCCGGCCCTAGGAGATCCAATCTCCTTGGGGCGGCGGCCAAGGGGAGGTTTCCCTCCCCCCAAGGCACCTAGGAGGTGCCTTCCCCTTGTGGGACTCCTTCCCTTTGTAACCCTAGGCGCATGGGCCTCTTTGGGGCTGGTTCCCCTTGGCCCATGTAGGCCAAGGCGCACCCCCTAGTGCCCATGTCGCCCCCCGAGGCAGGTGGCCCCATCCGGTGGACCCCCGGGACCCTCCGGTGGTCCCGGTACAATACCGATAACCCCGAAACTTGTCCTGATGGCCAAAACAGCACTTCCTATATATAATTCTTTACCTCCGGACCATTCCGAAACTCCTCGTGATGTCCGGGATCTCATCCGGGACTCCGAACAACATTCGGGTTACTGCATATACATATCTTCACAACCCTAGCGTTACCGAACCTTAAGTGTGTAGACCCTACGGGTTCGGGAGACACGCAGACATGACCGAGACGGCTCTCGGGCAATAACCAACAGCGGGATCTGGATACCCATGTTGGCTCCCACATGCTCCACGATGATCTCATCGGATGAACCACGATGTCGAGGATTCAATTAATCCCGTATACGATTCCCTTTGTCAATCGGTATTTTACTTGCCCGAGATTCGATCGTCGGTATCCCAATACCTCGTTCAATCTCGTTACCGGCAAGTCACTTTTCTCGTACCGTAATGCATGATCCCGTGATCAAACACTTTGATCACATTGAGCTCATTATGATGATGCATTACCGAGAGGGCCCGGTGATACCTCTCCGTCAAGCGGAGTGACAAATCCCAGTCTCGATCCATGTCAACCCAACAGACACCTTCAGAGATACCCGTAGTATACCTTTATAGTCACCCAGTTACGTTGTGACGTTTGGCACACCCAAAGCACTCCTACGGTATCCGGGAGTTGCACGATCTCATGGTCTAAGGAAAGGATACTTGACATTGGAAAACTCTAGCAAACGAACTAAGCGATCTTATGCTATGTTTAGGATTGGGTCTTGTCCATCACATCATTCTCCTAATGATGTGATCTCGTTATCAATGACATCCAATGTCCATAGTCAGGAAACCATGACTATCTGTCGATCAACAAGCTAGTCAACTAGAGGCTTACTAGGGACATGTTGTTGTCTGTTATTCACACATGTATTACGATTTCCGGATAACACAATTATAGCACGAATAAAGACAATTATCATGAATAAGGAAATATAATAATAATGCTTTTATTATTGCCTCTAGGGCATATTTCCAAAAGTCTCCCACTTGCACTAGAGTCAATAATCTAGTTACATTGTGATGAATCGAACACCCATAGAGTTCTGGTGCTGATCATGTTTTGCCTTAGGGAGAGGTTTAGTCAACGGATCTGCGACATTTAGATTCGTGTGCACTTTACAAATTTCTATATCTCCATCTTGAACATTTTCACGAATGGAGTTGAAGCGACGCTTGATGTGCCTGGTCTTCTTGTGAAACCTGGGCTCCTTGGCAAGTGCAATAGCTCCAGTGTTGTCACAGAAGAGCTTGATTGGCCCTGACGCATTGGGTATGACTCCGAGGTCGGTGATGAACTCCTTCACCCAAATTGCTTCATGTGCTGCCTCCGAGGCTGCCATGTACTCCGCTTCACATGTAGATCCCGCCACGACGCTTTGCTTGCAACTGCACCAGCTTACTGCCCCACCATTCAAAATATACATGTATCCGGTTTGTGACTTAGAGTCATCCAGATCTGTGTCGAAGCTAGCGTCGACGTAACCTTTTACGACGAGCTCTTCGTAACCTCCATAAACGAGAAACATTTCCTTAGTCCTTTTCAGGTACTTCAGGATATTCTTGACCGCTGTCCAGTGTTCCTTGCCGGGATTACTTTGGTACCTTCCTACCAAACTTACAGCAAGGTTTACACCAGGTCTGGTACACAGCATGGCATACATAATAGAACCTATGGCTGAGGCATAGGGGATGACACTCATCTCTTCTATATCTTCTGCCGTGGTCGGACATTGAGCTGAGCTCAATTTCACACCTTGTAACACAGGTAAGAACCCTTTCTTAGATTGATCCATATTGAACTTCTTCAATATTTTATCAAGGTATGTGCTTTGTGAAAGACCTATGAGGCGTCTCGATCTATCTCTATAGATCTTAATGCCTAATATATAAGCAGCTTCTCCAAGGTCCTTCATTGAAAAACTCTTATTCAAGTAGGCCTTAATGTTGTCCAAGAGTTCTATATCATTTCCCATCAAAAGTATGTCGTCTACATATAATATGAGAAATGCTACAGCGCTCCCACTCACTTTCTTGTAAACGCAGGCTTCTCCATAAGTCTGCGTAAACCCAAACGCTTTGATAATCTCATCAAAGCGAATGTTCCAACTCCGAGATGCTTGCACCAGCCCATAAATCGAGCGTTGGAGCTTGCACACCTTGTCAGCATTCTTAGGATCGACAAAACCTTCCGGCTGCATCATATACAATTCTTCCTTAAGGAAACCATTAAGGAATGCCATTTTGACGTCCATTTGCCATATCTCATAATCATAGTATGCGGCAATTGCTAACATGATTCGGACGGACTTCAGCTTCGCTACCGGTGAGAAAGTCTCATCGTAGTCAACCCCTTGAACTTGTCGATAACCCTTAGCGACAAGACGAGCTTTATAGATGGTCACATTACCATCTGCGTCTGTCTTCTTCTTAAAGATCCATTTATTTTCTATGGCTCGCCGCTCAACGGGCAAGTCAGTCAAAGTCCATACTTCGTTTTCATACATGGATCCTATCTCGGATTTCATGGCTTCCAGCCATTTGTCGGAATCCGGGCCCGCCATTGCTTCCTCATAGTTCGAAGGTTCACCGTTGTCTAACAACATGATTTCCAAGACAGGGTTGCCGTACCACTCTAGTGCGGAACGTGTCCTTGTGGACCTTCGAATTTCAGTAGGAGCTTGATTAGAAGTATCTTGATCATCATCATTAATTTCCTCTCTAGTCGGTGCAGGCACCTCAGAAACGTTTTCTTGAGTTTCGCCATTTTCCGGTTCAAGAGGTAACACTTCATCAAGTTCTACTTCCCTCCCACTTACTTCTTTCGAGAGAAACTCCTTCTCTAGAAAGGATCCATTCTTGGCAACAAAGATCTTGCCTTCGGATCTGAGGTAGAAGGTATACCCAACAGTTTCTTTAGGGTATCCTATGAAGACGCATTTTTCCGACTTGGGTTCGAGCTTTTCAGGTTGAAGTTTCTTGACATAAGCATCGCATCCCCAAACTTTCAGAAACGACAGCTTAGGTTTCTTCCAAAACCATAATTCATACGGTGTCGTCTCAACGGATTTAGACGGAGCCCTATTTAAAGTGAATGCGGCAGTCTCTAAAGCATAGCCCCAAAAAGATAGCGGTAAGTCGGTAAGAGACATCATAGATCGCACCATATCTAATAAAGTGCGATTATGACGTTCGGACACACCATTACGCTGAGGTGTTCCAGGCGGCATGAGTTGTGAAACTATTCCACATTTTCTTAAGTGCGTGCCAAATTCGTGACTCAAGTATTCTCCTCCACGATCTGATCGTAGAAACTTGATCTTTCTATCACGTTGATTTTCAACCTCACTTTGAAATTCCTTGAACTTTTCAAAGGTCTCAGACTTGTGTTTCATTAAGTAGACATACCCATATCTACTCAAGTCATCAGTGAGGGTGAGAACATAACGATAGCCACCGCAAGCCTCAACACTCATTGGACCGCACACATCGGTATGTATGATTTCCAATAAGTTGGTTGCTCGCTCCATTGTTCCTGAGAACGGAGTCTTGGTCATTTTACCCATGAGGCATGGTTCGCATGTGTCAAATGATTCATAATCAAGAGACTCTAAAAGTCCATCTGCATTGAGCTTCTTCATGCGTTTGACACCTATGTGACCAAGGCGGCAGTGCCACAGATATGTGGGACTATTATTATCAACTTTAACTCTTTTGGTATTCACACTATGAATATGTGTATCATCACGTACGAGATTCATTATGAATAAACCATTAACCATCGGAGCATGACCATAAAACATATCTCTCATATAAATAGAACAACCATTATTCTCGGATTTAAATGAGTAGCCGTCTCGAATTAAACAAGATCCAGATACAATGTTCATGCTCAAACTTGGCACTAAATAACAATTATTGAGGTTTAAAACTAATCCCGTAGGTAAATGTAGAGGTAGCGTGCCGACGGCGATCACATCGACCTTGGAACCATTCCTGACGCGCATCGTCACCTCGTCCTTCGCCAGTCTCCGTTTATTCCGCAGCTCCTGCTTTGAGTTACAAATGTGAGCAACTGCACCGGTATCAAATACCCAAGAGCTACTACGAGTACTGGTAAGGTACACATCAATTACATGTATATCACATATACCTTTGGTTTTGCCGGCCTTCTTGTCCGCTAAATATTTGGGGCAGTTCCGCTTCCAGTGACCACTTCCCTTGCAATAAAAACACTCAGTCTCGGGCTTGGGTCCATTCTTTGGCTTCTTCCCGGCAACTTGCTTACCGGGCGCGGCAACTTCCTTGCCGTCCTTCTTGAAGTTCTTTTTACCCTTGCCCTTCTTGAACTTAGTGGTTTTATTCACCATCAACACTTGATGCTCCTTCTTGATTTCTACCTCTGCTGATTTCAGCATAGCATATACCTCAGGAATGGTCTTTACCATCCCCTGCATATTGTAGTTCATCACAAAGCTCTTGTAGCTAGGTGGAAGTGACTGGAGGATTCTGTCAATGACCGCTTCATCTGGGTGATTAACTTCCAGTTGAGTCAAGCGGTTGTGCAACCCAGACATTTTGAGTATGTGTTCATTGACAGAGCTATTTTCCTCCATCTTACAGCTAAAGAATTTGTCGGAGACTTCATATCTCTCGACCCGGGCATGAGCTTGGAAAACCATTTTCAGCTCTTCGAACATCTCATATGCTCCATGTCTCTCAAAACGCTTTTGGAGCCCCGGCTCTAAGCTGTAAAGCATGCCGCACTGAACGAGGGAGTAATCATCGCAGCGTGACTGCCAAGCGTTCATAACGTCTTGTTCTGCAGGGAGAATAGGTGCGTCATCCAGCGGTGCTCGTAGGACATAATCTTTCTTGGCAGCTATGAGGATGATCCTCAGGTTCCGGACCCAGTCCGTATAGTTGCTGCCATCGTCTTTCAGCTTGGTTTTCTCTAGGAACGCGTTGAAGTTGAGGACTACGTTGGCCATTTGATCTACAAGACATATTGTAAAAAATTTAGACTAAGTTCATGATAATAAAGTTCATTTAATCAAATTATTTAATGAACTCCCACTTAGATAGACATCCCTCTTCTAGTCATCTAAGTATTACATGATCCGAGTCAACTAGGCCGTGTCCGATCATCACGTGAGACAGACTAGTCAACATCGGTGAACATCTTCATGTTGATCGTATCTTCTATACGACTCATGCTCGACCTTTCGGTTTTCTGCGTTCCGAGGCCATGTCTGTACATGCTAGGCTCGTCAAGTCAACCTAAGTGTTTTGCGTGTGTAAATCTGTCTTACACCCGTTGTATGTGAACGTTAGAATCTATCACACCCGATCATCACGTGGTGCTTCGAAACAACGAACTGTCGCAACGGTGCACAGTTAGGGGGAACACTTTCTTGAAATTATTATGAGGGATCATCTTATTTACTACCGTCGTTCTAAGTAAACAAGATGCAAAACATGATAAACATCACATGCAATCAAATAATAAACGTGACATGATATGGCCAATATCACATAGCTCCTTTGATCTCCATCTTGGGGCTCCATGATCATCTTGTCACCGGCTTGACACCATGATCTTCATCATCATGATCTTCATCATCGTGTCTCCATGAAGTTGCTCGCCAACTATTACTTCTACTACTATGGCTAACGCGTTTAGCAATAAAGTAAAATAATTTACATGGCGTTTCTCAATGACACGCAGGTCGTACAATAAATAAAGACAACTCCTATGGCTCCTGCCGGTTGTCATACTCATCGACATGCAAGTCGTGATTCCTATTACAATAGCATGAACATCTCATACATCACATATAGATCATTCATCATTCATCACAACTTTGGCCATATCATATCACAAAGCACTCGCTGCAAAAACAAGTTAGACGTCCTCTAATTGTTGTTGCAAGTTTTACGTGGCTGAATTAGGGTTCTAGCAAGAACGTTTTCTTACCTACGTGAAAACCACAACGTGATTTGTCAACTTCTATTTACCCTTCATAAGGACCCTTTTCATCGAATCCGCTCCAACTAAAGTGGGAGAGACATACACCCGCCAGCCACCTTATGCAACTAGTGCATCTTAGTCGGTGGAACCGGTCTCACGTAAGCGTACGTGTAAGGTTGGTCCGGGCCACTTCATCCCACAATACCGCTGAAGCAAGATAAGACTAGTAGCGGCAAGAAAGTTGACAACATCTACGCCCACAACAAATTGTGTTCTACTCGTGCAATAGAGAACTACGCATAGACCTAGCTCATGATGCCACTGCTGGGGAACGTTGCAGAAAATAAAATTTTCCTACGGTTTCACCAAGATCCATCTATGAGTTCATCTAGCAACGAGTCATGGGAGAGAGAGATTGCATCTACATACCACTTTGTAGATCGCGAGCGGAAGCGTTCAACGAACGGGGATGAAGTAGTCGTACACACCGTGATCCAAATCACCGGAGATCCTAGCACCGAAAGCACGGCACCTCCGCGTTCAACACACGTACGGTCAGCGTAACGTCTCCTTCTTCTTGATCCAACAAGGCAAAGGAGAGGTTGGGGAAGAAGGCTCCAGCAGCAGCACGACGGCGTGGTGATGGTGGAACTACAGTACTCCGGCAGGGCTTCGTCGTGCTTAATGGAGGAGGAGGAGGTGTTGGGGAGGGAGAGGGAGGCGCCAATGACCAGGGGTGCGGCTGCCCCCTCCCCTCCCCCTTTTATATAGGAGTGCCAAGGGGGCGCGCCGGCCCTAGGAGATCCAATCTCCTTGGGGCGGCGGCCAAGGGGAGGTTTCCCTCCCCCCAAGGCACCTAGGAGGTGCCTTCCCCTTGTGGGACTCCTTCCCTTTGTAACCCTAGGCGCATGGGCCTCTTTGGGGCTGGTTCCCCTTGGCCCATGTAGGCCAAGGCGCACCCCCTAGTGCCCATGTCGCCCCCCGAGGCAGGTGGCCCCACCCGGTGGACCCTCCGGTGGTCCCGGTACAATACCGATAACCCCAAAACTTGTCCCGATGGCCAAAACAGCACTTCCTATATATAATTCTTTACCTCCGGACCATTCTGAAACTCCTCGTGACGTCCGGGATCTCATCCGGGACTCCGAACAACATTCGGGTTACTGCATATACATATCTTCACAACCCTAGCGTTACCGAACCTTAAGTGTGTAGACCCTACGGGTTCGGGAGACACGCAGACATGACCGAGATGGCTCTCGGGCAATAACCAACAGCGGGATCTGGATACCCATGTTGGCTCCCACATGCTCCACGATGATCTCATCGGATGAACCACGATGTCGAGGATTCAATTAATCCCGTATACGATTCCCTTTGTCAATCGGTATTTTACTTGCCCGAGATTCGATCGTCGGTATCCCAATACCTCGTTCAATCTCGTTACCGGCAAGTCACTTTTCTCGTACCATAATGCATGATCCCGTGATCAAACACTTTGATCACATTGAGCTCATTATGATAATGCATTACCGAGAGGGCCCGGTGATACCTCTCCGTCAAGCGGAGTGACAAATACCAGTCTCGATCCATGTCAACCCAACAGACACCTTCAGATATACCCGTAGTATACCTTTATAGTCACCCAGTTACGTTGTGACGTTTGGCACACCCAAAGCACTCCTACGGTATCCGGGAGTTGCACGATCTCATGGTCTAAGGAAAGGATACTTGACATTGGAAAACTCTAGCAAACGAACTAAGCGATCTTATGCTATGTTTAGGATTGGGTCTTGTCCATCACATCATTCTCCTAATGATGTGATCTCGTTATCAATGACATCCAATGTCCATAGTCAGGAAACCATGACTATCTGTCGATCAACGAGCTAGTCAACTAGAGGCTTACTAGGGACATGTTGTTGTCTGTTATTCACACATGTATTACGATTTCCGGATAACACAATTATAGCACGAATAAAGACAAATATCATGAATAAGGAAATATAATAATAATGCTTTTATTATTGCCTCTAGGGCATATTTCCAACACATGGGTGGATGGAGCTCTAGCTGTCACGGGTAAACTTCGCAAGGAAGTAATGGATCTTAAGCGGCAAATTAATAAGCTCGAGGAAGAGAATCATATCCTAAGGGGCATCATCGCCAAGAATATCACATCATCACCTCCGAAAAAAGAGATCTAAATACATGGGTATGGGCACTCCCCTTGGCAACTGCCAAGCTTGGGGGAGTGCCCTGGTATCGTATCACCATCACATCTTTATCTTTATCGCTTTTCTTAGTTCGATCCTTTTGGTTATATCTTGATCTAGTAGAATAAAGTTTTAGTATGATCTAGCTTTGAGTTTTGCTTTATGTTCCCTCTATGTAATCGAGTCCGTGATATATATAATAAAGAGTAGTTTTGAGATAAGGGCTTTGCTTTCTTACTATGATCTTGAGGGAATAAAAAAAATAAAAAGGGGATCATATATTGATCTTATGGAGAGTAATGACTTCACATATAAAGAGTATGATGAATAAAAGTTATTAAGAGTTGACAAACATAGTTTTGGTCATTGATGCAATTAATAGGAAGTAATAAAGAAAGAGAGGATTCACATATAAATATACTATCTTGGACATCTTCTGTAATTGTGAGCACTCGTTAAAATATGACATGCTAAAAAGTTGATGTTGGACAAGGAAGACAACATAATAGGTTATGTTTTCTTATATCCAAATAGAAGTTTTATTGTCATGGATCATCCAACATGTTGAGCTTGCCTTTCCCTCTCATGCTAGCCAAATTCTTCGCACCAAGTAGAGATACTACTTATGCTTCCAAATATCCCTAAACCCAGTTTTGCCATGAGAGTCCACCATACCTACCTATGGATTGAGTAAGATCCTTCAAGTAAGTTGTCATCGGTGCAAGCAATAAAAAATGCTCACTAAATATGCATGATTTATTAGTGTGAAGAAAATAAGATTTATACGAACTTGCGATATGGAAGAAATAAAAGCGACGGACTGCATAATAAAGGTCTTTATCACAAGCGGCAATATAAAGTGACGTTCTTTTGCATTAAGATTTGTGCATCCAACCATAAAAGCGCATGACAACCTCTGCTTCCCTCTGTGAAGGGCCTATATTTTACTTTTATCCTCTACCCTTATATAAGAGTTAGGGTGATCATCACCTTTCCTTTTTATACTTTTTCCTTTGGCAAGCACGACATGTTGGAGGGATCCGGATATATATATCCACTCGGATGTAGGTTATCATAAAGTATTATCGTTGACATTACCCTTGAGGTAACAAGTTGGGAGGCGAAACTATAAGCCCCTATCTTTCTCTGTGTCCGATTAAAACTTTGTACGCACAAGTATTGCATGAGTGTTAGCAATTGTGAAAGATTAAATGATAGTTGAGTATGTGGACTTGCTGAAAAGCTCTTATATTGACTCTTTTCGATGTTATGCTAAATTGCAATTGCTCCAGTGACTGAGATAATAGTTTGTTAGTTTTCAATAGAGTTTCTGATTCATACTTTACCTTGTGAACGAATTGCTACTTTAGCATAAGAAATTATATGGCATTATATGTTGTTGTTCTAAAGATAATCATGATGCCCTCATGTCCGTATTTTATTCATCGACACCTCTATCTCTAAACATGTGGACATATTTATCGATATCGGCTTTCGCTTGAGGACAAGCGAGGTCTAAGCTTGGGGGAGTTGATATGTCCATTTTGCATCATGCTTTTATGTTGATATTTATTGCATTATGGGCTGTTATTACACATTATATCACAATACTTATGCCTTTTCTCTCTTATTTTATAAGGTTTACATGAAGAGGGAGAATGCCGACAGCTGGAATTCTGGGCTGGAAAAGGAGCAAATATTAGAGACCTAATCTGCACAACTCCAAAAGTCCTGAAACTTCACGGAGCATGTTTTTGTGATATATATAAAATATTGAGTGAAGAAAGTACCAAAGGGGGGCCACCAGCCGGCCACAAGGGTGGAGGGCGCGCCCCCCGACCTTGTGGGCCCCCTAGCAGGCCTCCGGTGCCCATCTTCTGCTATATGGTGTCTTTTACCCTGGAAACAATAAGAGAGAAGCTTTCGGGACGAAGCGCCGCCGTCTCGAGATGGAACCTGGGCAGAACCAATCTAGGGCTCCCGTGGAGCTGTTCTGCCAGGGAAACTTCCCTCCCGGAGGGGGAAATCATCGCCATCGTCATCACCACCGATCCTCTCATCGAGAGGGGGTCAATCTCCATCAACATCTTCACCAGCACCATCTCCTCTCAAACCCTAGTTCATCTCTTGTATTCGATCTCGGTTCCAAAACCTCAGATTGGTACATGAGGGTTGCTAGTAGTGTTGATTACTCCTTGTAGTTGATGCTAGTTGGTTTATTCGGTGGAAGATCATATGTTCAGATCCTTAATGATAATTAATACTCCTCTAATTATGATTATTAATATTCTTTGGGAGTAGTTACGTTTGTTCCCGAGTACATGGGAGAAATCTTGTTATAAGTAATCATGTGAATTTGGTATTCGTTCGATATTTTGATGAGATGTATGTTGTCTCTTCTCTAGTAGTGTTATGTGAACGTCGACTACATGACACTTCATCATTATTTGGGTCTAGGGGAAGGCATTGGGAAGTAATAAGTAGATGATGGGTTGCTAGAGTGACAGAAGCTTAAATCCTAGTTTATGCGTTGCATCGTAAGGGGCTGATTTGGATCCATATGTTTCATGCTATGGTTAGGTCTACCTTAATTCTTCTTTCGTCGTTGCAAATGCTTGCGAGAGGGGTTAATCATAAGTGGGAGGCTTGTCCAAGGAAGGACAACACCCAAGCACCGGTCCACCCACATATCGAATTATCAAAGTAACAAACGTGAATCAAATGAGCATGATGAAAACTAGCTAGACAACAATTCTCATGTGTCCTTGGAAGCGTTTTTCTTTATATAAGAGTTCGTCCAGGCTTGTACTTTGCTACAAAAAGGATTGAGCCACCTTGCAACACCTTGTTTACTTCCATTATTTGTTACCCGTTACGATTTACCCTATCACAAAACTATCTGTTACCGATAATTTCAGTGCTTGCAGGGAATACCTTGCTGAACTTGTCATTTCCTTCTGCTCCTCATTGGATTCAACACTCTTACTTATTGAAAGGACTACCATAAATCCCCTATACTTGTGGGTCATCATACGCCATAACCAACCAGCCACCTTCTTTGGACGTGACTAATCACCTTCTTTTGTTTAATTATTTACTGTGTTTTCGAATGGTTTTGTTCGGTTTTATTTTTACTTTTACGTTTTCCCTTTTTTCCTACTCTTTTGGTGCGCTAGCTTTTTCAATTCCGTTATTTAAAAAAAATCAAAGAACTATTTTTTCAAATATGTGAACCTTTTTTTCAAAATTGATTAACTCTTTTTCAAAATTGTTAACTTTTAAAATATAGGAATTTTTTAACTCTTTAAAAATTTGTGAACTTCTTTCAAGATCCATGTTTTTTTTTCAAAATGCATGAACTTTCTTTAAAATTGATGAACTTTTTCCAAAATCATTGAATCTTTTTTCAAAATCAATGAACTATTTTCTCAAATCTGTGATTTTTTTTGAAAATCGATGTACTTTTTTTCAAAACCAGTGAACTTTTATAAAATTTATGAACCTTTTTTTTCCAAATTCATGAACTTTTCCCAAAATGTTGTGAACTTTTTTTCAAAATCAGTGAACTTTTGTAGAATTCAATGAACTTTTTAAAAATTTCAAAAAATACTATTCTTTCAGAATTTTTTATTGCAAATCTATAATGTTTTTTAATACGACTTCTTTTTTTAGGTGGTTTATATGTGTATATTAATGTTGTATTGAAAGAGTATTAAATAGGTTTGTTAGCGCACAGTAATAAACTAATAGGTCTTGTCGCAGTGGTTGTTTCGCCAAGACCTTGGCCGCGAGCATCTCCACGCGGTTTCGAATCCCAGCTCTCCCATATTTCTTTTTTCAAATGTTTTTTCTTTTCACGTCTGGTTTTTGGAGGATGTTGCTGGGCCGGCCCGCTAACGTTGCCTGCGAGCGCCAAGAGACCTAATCGTCGCTGAAAGCGCCGAGTAGGAGCTCCCCAATAACCGAGGAGCTCCTAAGTGGAGAATAGGCGCACACTCGCCTCCTTGCTAGGCCGGCCCATATATAAGGCGAACGCTCGACCCCCCCCCCCCCCCCCACATCTATGGCACAGATTGACCATCTATTGACTTTCTGAAAAAAAAAGGAAAAACAAAAAACAAAAAATCGTAAAAAAAATAGTGAACTGAAAATATTCACGTATTTTTTTAAATAGCAAATTTAAAAAAATCATGATTTTGAAGAAAAAAAGTCATTGAACTTGAAAAAAAGTTCATTTGAGAAAAGTTCATCGAATTTGGAAAAAGGTGCACCGACTTTGAAAAAATTCATCGGAATTGCAAAAAAGTTCACTGATTGAAAAAAGTTCATTGAATTTGGAAAAAAGTTCATCAATCTTTATCTTTACCTAATATTAAAAGGAGGAGCCTTTCATAGTTCTCCATAAGTCATCTCTTTTATATTCGTTGATTTTGTGTTAACATAAAAAACTAATGGCTGAGATCTAAAAATAGATCTATGTAATAGTTTGGAAAGAACCTTCTCAATACGAGAAGAAAACTGAAAACAAAATCTGGGTGTCACGTCCAAAACCTCGATCGGATCCCGGACGTTCTCGGCTAGGAGCCGCTTAGCACACGTATTCCACAGAACGATCTATCGATTCATTTCATAAAAAAAAAAAATGCTAATCAATCCCTGAAAACCAGGAAACTGCACGCTCCTCTCTAAACGCAAAAAATCAAGGACCACACACGACCGCTCATGAAGTTCAAGGAAGCCTCTGGTCCGCTGCAATCGCTATCTTCAAACAACATCAAGGAAAAGGACACGGCTTGGCGCGAGCGTCCCTGCTCTCGCGCGCTTCGCCGCGAAGGGCCGGTTCCGAGCAGCCGAGCGACGTCGCCGTGAGGACCAAGGAGGAGCACCCCGACGGGCTAGGAAGATGCTGCCGTGAAGCGCCGTTACGGGCCGGGCAGGAGCGCCGCCGTAGATCGAGGAGGACCGCCACCTGGACCGAGCTCCTCACGCCGCCGCACATCACGAGGTGGACCACTTCCTGGACCGAGCTCCTCACGCGGCCGCAGATCGAGGAGGATCGCCGCCTCGACCAAGCTCCTTGCTTTCGCTGCCCGGACCCGCCCTCCTCTCCCCAACGCCGGCACGCTAGCCACCATGTGAGTGAGGCAACCCTACCCCAATTCCATCTCCTCCCACCGCCAATCCCGGGTATCCTCATCGCCGGCTGGATGTGTGGTTCTTGGTGGAGCGTCACCGCTGGTTCTTAAAGCATATATACAAATAGTGGACTGGATTGACTGATAATGCAAAGAATTGACCTTACCGTGGATGCTTTTGAATTTCAGTGACAAGTAGCATGGAAATTGACATGTACTAATAATGCTAAGAATTGACATGTGTACTGGTTCTTATAGGCTATAGTATATGTGTGCATCCAGTTCATTATTTGGATGAACTGGTAGCTAAGTGTACAAGCAGACTTGCCTAATATATCCAGTGTTCAGTGCCACAAATTTGTTCAGATGTACCTTGCTACAAATTTGTTCTGTAGCTGTTTGATTTTTCATTTGTAGAATTGGAAGGATCAAAATTTGTATGTTAATGCTACACATTTTCAATGTTTAGTGCTACAAATTTGTCCAGTTTATGCTTTTTTGTAGTTGTTGTTTCTGTGTCATTTCGCTGTTGTTTCTGTACCGTGTCGTTGCTACAAATTTGTTCAAGTGCCATGTGGATGTTTTTCTATGCTTGAGCTTTCCTGTAGCTGTTGTGGTTGGTTTTCACTTGGGCCAATGTAAAGCATTGGATCTGCATTAGAGGGCAGATGAGAGGGGGCTGCAAAGGCAAGTCCCTGGATCGCAGTCCTGTGCCGCCAGTCTGCCGCGATTGACGCGCCCCAGTGCGCCTGTCGGCCAGCGGTCGCAATCGTCCTCATCACACCATGTCACTCTGCGCTGGCCAGCCATCCCGGTCGTCCTACATGCATGAAATTGTTGGATTTTTGGATTATGTTTTTCAATCAGCAATGATGAATAGGCACTTAGCACGTTTAAAAGCAGGCTGTTTGTATCTCATAACTGCACTTGCAATGAGACCTAGAATTAGTGGCAGAGGTACAATATTTTTTTCATAATTGTGGAAGTCTAACACAAAGAGTATTTATAGTTGAACCATGTCTATGTCCAACTCTTCAGAGTGTCTATTCATTTCTTTGTCTACTCTATGGATGTTTATTGGCTGTTATCAATAATTGGAATGAGAGTTCCCAACATGCCTGAGCAGAGATTTGCTAGCACTTCAAAGGAAAACTTGCCTCAATTCATAATTGTTTGTTGTTTTGTGACCGAAGCTTTGTACTCAACAGAGAAGCATATTCAAGCATTTGGCATATCTTCTACTCCCTCCGTCCCATAATGTAAGACGTTTTTTAACCCTACACTAGTATCAAAAAACGTGTTACATTATGGGACGGAGGGAGTACTTAATTGTCAGATTACATGTTGCACTTGATCAAACTTTTCTGGGTGCTCTTCCCTAACCAACCACATCCCTTCCACTCGAGAGCAGTTTGCATCTAAAGCAAAGGGCACCGGAGGAAATGAGAGCGTTTTTTTTTACTTCTACAATCAATGATATGGATGACAACCCGTAGCAATGCACGGCCATCAGTTCCTCGACTAATTTTGTAGGTTTCTTGTGTTTACCACAAGTTCTTTCTGGGAGTCATAATTTTCCTTCTCTCTTGCCTATTCCAGGAAGAGTGCTTACTGATATTCAGTATAGTAGTTCAAATAGAGGGCGTCGGGTATTGGGTTAGGTGCTTGTGGTATATTTCCCCCTGTTGCAACCCGTAGGTTGAGAATTTTTGCAGGTAATATCAATATAGGTTTGTTTGCTTGCTATTGTTGCAATTGTTATTTTAGGTTGGTTTGTTTGCTGCTGCTATTACTTTAGATTTATTGATATTGCTACTTTTTCATGTTTTACTTCTAAATTTCAGAATGAACACGCAGATCAATTTACTCAAAATCTCAAGTCGCAATATACTCAAATCATCCATACTTTTTGTTTTTCATCAACGCCCTCTCGACTCGGGTAACTATGATTCATAAAAAGCGGTGTATTCTCCCGTTGCAAGGCATGGGCATTTGTGCTAGTTTTTCAGAAAGTTCATCGATTTAAAAAAAAGTTCATTGATTTTCAAAGAAGTCCAACAAATTTGAAAAAGGTTCATAAAAATGAAAAATAGTTCATCAAATTTTAAAAAGTTCATCTATTTTCAAGAAAAGTTCATCGATTTTCAAGAAAATCCATCAAATTTGCAAAAAAAGTTCATCAACTTTTGAAAAAGTTCATCGAATTTGAAAAAGAGTTCAAGAAATTAGGAAGAAATGCTCATCAATTTTGAGAAATAGCGAAATTTGAAATTTGAAATGAAAAATGAAAAGAATAAAAGAAAAGGGAAAAAAGAAAAAAGAAGAAGAGACCACACGAAAAGGTTGTACTTAGTCACGTAGTTGTGTGTGGTCGAGTGGCTACCGTAGCTAGCTTATCTCGAGGTGGTCGTGGGTTTGAGACATACTACCTGCAACTTTTTTGCAGCAGTTTAAATGGAAGAAAGGAATGGGATCTGGGCCAGCCCACTGCGACGCAGGGGGTGTGCGCCCGTTTGCATGCAACGAAGGAACTGCCACTTAAGGCGCCGTTTAGAGATCTGGGCCAGCCCACTGCGGCGCGGGGGATGTGCGCCTGTTTGCATGCAACGAAGGAACTGACGCTTAATGCACCGTTTAGGGATCCGGGCCAGCCCACTGCGGCGCGGGGGGTGTGCGCCCGTTTGCATGCAACGAAGGAACTGACGCTTAAGGCGCCGTTTAGGGATCCGGGCCAGCCCACTGCCGCGCGGGGGGTGTGTGACCATTTGCATACAACGAAGGAACTGGCGCCTAAGGCCCGTTTAGGGGAGAGGTCCTGTTGGACGCTCGCGAGCGGCAAACAGACTAGCATTCGCCGAAGGACGCGCAAAACAGGCCGGCCCATTCACAGGCATTGAATGGAAAAAAAATCATGCAAAATAAAATCTTACGCCTGGGTTCGAACTCACTACCGCACGACTAGCATTCGCTGAAGGACGCGCAAAACAGGCCGGCCCATTCACAGGCATTGAATGGAAAAAAAATCATGCAAAATAAAATCTTACGCCTGGGTTCGAACTCACTACGCACCGAATGAAGCAACGTCCATAGCCAGTCGAGCTTGCAACCCTACTTGACTAAAATGCAACACGAGTGCTTAAGTAATAAATACAACGGCAGACCCGTTTTTTTCTTATAAAAAAACAACATTTCTTGGGGAAATGTGAACAAATTTCCTTTAGAGAAATGCGAATAATGTTTGAAAATTTTAAAAAATCAAAAAACTTTTAAGACGTGAACAATTTTTGAAAAGGTGAACAGTAATTGAAAAACGTGAACAATTTTTCATATAGGATGAACAAATTTTAAATGTACATTGAACATTTTCATAATATACGGTGAACAATTCCTAAAACACATTGAACATTTTTGTGATATATGCAGAACAATTTTCTGAAATACACCATGAACATTTCGTAGTATAGTTGAACTATTTCTTATTATACGCTGAACAAGTTTCAAATAAGGGTGAACAATTTCTTAAATACGATGAACATTTTTTTAGTATATGGTGAACTATTTCTTATTATATGCTGAACAAGTTTCAAATAAAGGTGAACAATTTCTTAAATACGATGAACATTTTTGTAATAAATCATGAATATTTTTATAATGCATGGTCGACTTTTTCATAATATACGGTGAATATTTTCTTAATGTACGATGAACATTTTGTTTGAATACATGGTGAAATTTTATACTACAAAAAGGGAAACAGAGAAAAGAACAGTAAAAACAAAACTAAAAGAAAGAAATAAGAAGAAAAATGAAAAATAAAAAGAGAATAAAACCTTGTTGAAAAACAAAACAAGGAAGAACCTGTTCAGGGAACCTTCTAGAAGGTTCCCACAACCGGATAGGAACCTTCCAGAAGGTTCCGCAAACAGGGATCCGGCAGGGAAGAAACAGCAGCGAAGGTGAAACGTGGGCCGGCAAAAGTGGTCGATCCCGCAAGGAAGAAACAGCAGCGATGCTGAAACGTGGGCTGGCCCAAGTGGTCGCGACGGGAGGCGCGCTCTCAGCGAAGGTGAGACGATTTGACGCTAACGGGCGGCAGATCCTATTTGACGCTCGTTAGCGTCAAAAGATCGTGCCCTCACTGAGGCGATCGTCCGGTTGGGCCAGCCCACGTACGGGATTCGCCTGTTATTCGTTAGCTGCTGCTTCCTTCGATGTTTCCTGCGGGTTTTTTTTTTCTTCTGTGGTTTTTTTGCTTCGTTTTTTCAATGTTTTGTCCAGTTCTTGATGGTTTTGTTCTGGTTTTTTTGTTCCTTTGTCCTTTCATTCTTTTCCTTTTCGTTCATTTTCTGTTATGTTTTTTCTTCTCATTTTTTGTGTGTTCACCGCGTATAACAAAAATGTTCATCGTATATTAAGACGTGTTCATCGTATATTATGACCATGCAATATAAAAATGTTCATTATGTATTAAAAAATGTTCATCATACATTAATAAAATGTTCATGATATATTACAAAAAAGTTCACCGTACATTATAAAAATGTTCATCATATTTTAAGAATTTTTTCAATGAATACCAAAAAATGTTCGCTGTGTATTTGAAATTTGTTCAGCATATTTTACACAAATATTCAATGTTTATTCGAAAATTACTAAGTGAATATTACAAAATGTTCAATGTATATTAAAAAGTTGTTCAGTGTATATTACAAAAAAATTAAATGTGCACTTAAAATTGTTCAGCGTATATAGAATTTTGTTCATGTTTTTCAGTTTTTGTTCACTTTTCTGAAAAGAAACATGTTATAAAGGTTTGTTCTAATTTTGAAATGTTTTCACATTTTCAAACATTAATCGCATTTATTAAGAAAGATTGTTCACATTTTTTAAGAAATGCTGAAAATTTTGAAGGAAAAAACAGATATGCCATTACTCGTTGGTACTTATACCTTGGCGTTGCAATAAAGACTACCAGGGTTGCTACCGCAACTGGCTCCCGACGGTGGTGCTTACTGCAAGGTAGTGAGTTCGACTCCACGCGTTAAAGTAAATTTTTCCTGATTCGTGATGTTTTACATACGACGCCTGCTAACGGGCCGGCCCGTTTTGCGCGCCCTTTAGCGAAAGGTCGTCATATTGACGCACGCGGGCGTCGAGCAGGGACTCTCCTAACGGGCGCCATATAGGAATCACCCGTTTAGGGATTGCCCAATAACTGGCGCTTAAGGCGCCAAATAGGTTTTGACGAAGAGGAGGCCTCCGTGTAATTCCCTTCGAAAAAATGTTTCTTGGGCCAGTTTAATAACATGCTAACCACAACAAAGCCCCGGTAGCCCAACTCACCACAACCAAGCGTCCCTCGACCAGGTTCCCCAACCCCGCCGCCGCCGCCGCCCCTAAGCTCCCCTCCCACGTCCAGGTCCGGCAACGACGCTCAAGGCTCCCTATCCCCCGCTTTTTCCACCCCGGATCCGTACTGCTGCCTGCTCTGTCGCCGCTTCCCGTACTGCCGGCCGTCCTCGCCGAGAGCCGCTAACTTTCGCGCCACCACGAGCCGGGTAAGAAGATGGTGAAGGGGATGCCCAAATCAAGACCTATCAAAGCGGCGGCCGAGGTGATCTTCGACCCGTCCGTCTCTGGCCCCCGGAAGCCGCGCCGCGCCGAGGCGCCCTCGTCGAGCAGCGAGTATCACCACTTCATGGTTTGTCCCTGTGTTTTTCCTTTTTCTTGGAGCACGTCTGTTCCGAGCCATCATCAGTTCCTAATTTTGTGCTGACCTTTTCTCCTTTAGGGGTCGAGTCTTTCAAATATGTACCACAAGCCAGCTCCGGCGAAATCTACCGACATGTCTGATGATGAGCCTGACATCGATATTGAGAAGTTATTGAAAGATGTTGAGCTTTTCGGTAATTGTCTCATATACTGCATCCTCGGGCGTTGTGAACTGTTTTGTTCTGATTATTTCAGTGTGGTTTAAATTTCAGCTTGTGCCATAGCTGCTAGTATACTGCCATGTCAAAGAACATCCTGTGCTTTGGTCTAGCTATTTGATGACTACCGTAGTGGATACATTGTAATTCAAGAGCTCGTATTTGTGAATCAAAATCTGAAACATTTGGGCAAAACATAACATTGAATAATAATAACTCATAAACGGAACTATGGTAACAGTAATATTACTCTTTCCCCAAAAAGAATTTAAGTTCTTTCTGGAGCATCTCCAGAAACATAGACGTAGTTGAAAAGCATTATGTCTTCAAACCCAAACTATAATATGGAACAAATGCACATTATATTCTACAACCTATAGGCACATCCAGCGAAAAGAACTACATTCTCAAACGAAAGCACATATCATTGTTTCCTCAACAGAACTGCAGAAGATCCTGTCTAGCCAATTAGCGAGCTACTCTCTCTGTCCCACAATATAAGAACGTTTTACAAGCTAATACAGCTTGCAAAATGTTCTTATATTATGGGGCGGAGGGAGTATTAAAAAGGATTAACATTTTGCATAGGCATACAAGATACAACTGAATAAATTTCTAATTGTTTCAGATTTTGCTTATTCTTAAACAGACTAATTTGTTAGTGTTTCTTCAACTAAACAGACTAATAGTGAGCTCATCTCTCCTTGTACGCTTACCATTTGATCTCGAGTTTTATTCAGGCTCAAACATTCACTTGGTGCTATATTCACAGGTGCCACTACCTGGAAGGACAAGAACAAAATACAGAACCGCAAAGTAGTTGAACTGGGTGGAAAGGTAATCTTTGTTTCCTTGTATATCCCGACATGAAACTTTGCAGTATCTCAAAAGTTTTCATTTGTCTGCAATAGGCTATTAAGAAGCAGCGTACACCGTTATCTGTGGCAATCCCAGCTATGAAGAATCAGCAGAAAAGGGAACAAAAGAAGATTGAAGAGGTATGTTTCTCAATTATACTCTGATTCTGGTTTTCTCTGGAATAGTGAGTGACGCAGGATAACTCTATACAGGAAAGACTGCTTGGGATTTTTAGGAAACAAAACAAGAACAAGAAATTTGAGAAGCTTAGACCAGAGGACCGAGTACTCAGGGCAACTGAAGGGCGCTTCAAGAACGGTATACTCGATGTGAAACACCTCATGGGAGGACCAAAACCATCCTCGTCGTCATCGTTCAGAGATGCGCCAGAGCGGGAGATGAGAAAGGGTAAGAAAGGGAAAGGAAAGGGAAAGGGGAAAGGAAAGGGGAAGGGAGGCCGAAGGAACAGACGTTGATGGAACACCTGCCTATTGTGCTTTGTACCAAGAGATACATGCAGGAAGAAGAGGCATCGAGCTGACACCTTGAACTGTTTTTGCATCGAGATATCTTCCGTTATATACCTCCTCCGTCTCAAAATAAGTGTCTTTGATTTAGTACAACATTTTGGGACTGAGGGAGTACCTGTATCTTAAGTAATCTTGCAGACGAAGTGACCATCCTATGTCATATTTTTACGAGCATGTATTTCATTTTCTCCAGCTCCTTTACATTACGTCTGATGTTACCCGATGAGCATTTCAGCTTCCCAGAATTCCTTTATTTGGCTTCTGGGATGCTTGTGCACTTCCGATGTTTACCTGATCAGGAAAAAACATTTCGGCCTTGCAGAATTCGTCAATTTGGCAGATTATTTCCTTTCTGGGTGCTGGTGCATTGCAATTTTATCAGTAAAACCTGATCCTGTGATGACAACTTCATACTCCCTCCGTTCCTAAAGACTTCTTAGAGATTCCAACATATGCATAAGCTCATCTCAAATGCCCAGAGTGCCTTCATAAAGACGAGAAGTATCCATGATAATTTCATGTATGTTCGCAATCTTGCGCGACGCCTCCACTTGCGGAAAACTCCGTCCCTCCTGTTCAAGCTCGATATTCGGAAGGCTTCTAACTCTGTCAAATGGGAATATATCTTGGACCTTCTTCAGAGGCTTGGGTTCCCGCCCATGTTTCGCAACTGGATCGCCGCCCTATTGTGCTCCTCGTCCTCGTGCATCCTTTTGAATGGTTTGCCAAGCAAGCCCATCCCTCACGGCCGCGGCTTCAGACAAGGGGACCCGGTCTCCCCCTTGCTATTTGTCTTTGCCATGGACCCGCTGCACAAGATTCTTGAGCTAGCATCGAGAAAAGGGCTCTTTCACAAGATCCGTGGGCATGGCGTGGCTGTTAGGACTTCCCTATATGCAGAGGACGCAACAGTCGTTATGGCCCCTGTGGGGACCCCGACTCATAAGTCGTGATCACCGAATGCACGTGTACAGTGATCCCAGAGATCAATGCTCACTGAACACACAGAAGCTGAATAACAAGAGTCTTACATCCATACATACCGTCTTACACAAATTATGACCATTATGGTCAAGTCTTACATTGATAAAGCCTTAAGGGTTGAACATCAAATGAAACACAAGCAGTGGAAATCTTCGTCGATAAGTAGAACCCATGCCATCTGCCTTAACCCTACAGGCATTCTGACTGGGAAACGTCCTAGTTCGCATGTTCGTCTCCAAAGAAGTCTTCTTCGGACTCCTGTTCTTCCATGCCTGGCCAATTAAATAACCAGTGGCAAGCCAATGAGTACTTTGAATGTACTCGCAAGCAACCCATGTTTTGGTTCAAGGTACAACAATGCATGATATAGGTAAATTTTTGCGGAAAGCTAGTTTTGAGTGCAATGACATGTTCAACAACTTGTAAGACATGCATCAGGAGAATTTAAGTAACCATGAGGATAGGTTACAGATATCAACATAAATAGAGAGGGCACCAACCCAACTCATTCATGTCAAGTCCTTTGACTTGACCCAAGTAGTTCTCCACACACACTGGTTTGTAAACAAGTGGACGTAGCCCAAGAGCGGTTACCCAACTGTACTTGACCGTGGACACGGCAATTCGAATAGTCTTACACTCTGTAGAGGTTGCACACTTTACCCACAAGATCCGGGGAACTTCCGTGTCATCCACGACCCGCGATACCTCAAGTACCCGGGGTAAGCACCCGATCACTACCTTTCCCTAGACGACACTAACAAGGAGTCCACTCGTTGTTCCGTATCCTCACGATGTACATCATTCGAGACTCGCTCGAGATCGTAACATCCGAGAGGGGACACAACGGTGTATTCGGTGCCCTGTGAAAACAGTCATGGCCGCCCTCCCTGGCACGACCCCGTCCCGAGAGAGAGCACCAACTCTCCCCCGTCACTAGTAATGCGGGCTCCAAGCTAGTATCGACCTAGGTAATCAATAATGCCCTTTCCCATATAAGGGTAGAGTGGTTGCGCATGTAAGGTTGGAATAACGGTCGCAACTTAAACCAATCCGTTTTGGAAACAACACACACACACTTGCCTCGGTACACCACTTCGTCATCAAGTGGTTACCCAACTCGCCATCTCCCTCGGGCATAAGTGGCACCCGACGGGGTTTTCGAAAAGTCCTTTGAAAATACTTTGTCTCCATCACCATGCATATTCCCGTCCCTTTGCGTAGCACTACTTAGCATCCTATCTACTCCCACCGGCATAACCCTCATAGAAACGTAGGGTCATGCATCATGCAAGTGTCAACGAGAAAAGGAACGGAGGCAAACCACCTCAAGTGGTCACCATTTTATCATGACTCCGTTGCAACAACAATAAAGTGCTATATGACATGCATAAAAAGGGTTTCATAGACATGGTCAAAGGGCTGCTTGCCTGGCTCAGCAAGGTCTTCTGGGTCTTCAAAGTCTTCTGGTCCAACTCCTTGGTCAGCAACGCAATCTATCGTCGCAAAATAATAACAAGAAAATAAGGCAATAATAAAACAGAAAAACCAAAGTGCTCAGAAAAATGTCAACTCATTTTTGTAAAATACTAGGTTGAAACCTAAGAAGGGGAAAATTCCTAGTTTTGGATTTGGAGTTATACAAGAGGGGATATGGATTTCCAAACAGAGATTAAACTGCTCAAATTTGAATTTAAATTTGAACAATACATAAAAGTTGGTTGGATTTGGATGAAAGTTGCACCATTAAATAGGTTGCAATATTTTGGGAATTTAGGAATTGGAATTAAATTATTTGGACATATATTTTATCCTGTGGATTTTTTTTGGAAAAGAGACAGAAAAGAAAAAGAAAAAGGGCCCTGTTCCTGCCGGGCCAGAACAGCTGCGGGGCAGCAGGCCCAGCCAGCGGGCCGGCCCAGCCGAGCCAGCGCACAGCGCGCGCGCTCGCCCACCCATTTCAAACCTGACGGCCGGGGCCCGCAGGTCAGAGAGAGAGGGGGGCGCGGAAACGAGGGAGAGGATGACAGGCGGGGCCCACCTGTCATCACTAACCCGTGGACAGGGGGGTCGCGGTGCTCACCGGCGACGATGTAGGCCACGGCGAGCTCCGGCGAGTGCGGGGATGGCTTCAGGAGACTGCCGCACGTCGGTGGGTGGTGGACTTGGCCGGCGGGGGTGCCTGGTTCGCCGGCGACGAGGAGCTGCGGCGGAGGAGCTTCGGGAGGCGGTGGCTTCGGCCGTTTCCGGCAGCTACAGAGAGGGGAAACAAGGGGGAAAAGGTCAGGGGGCTGCAGGGATTCCAGATCGAGGCAGAGGAGGAGCGGGGGAGGCCTATACCTCGCGAACTCTGGCGAGCCGAAGCGGCGGAGCTCGAGCTCGATCTCGAGCTCGGGCGGCTCTCGAGAGGAACTGGGGGTGCAGTAGGAGGGTTTGGTGGTGCAGAGAGCGGGTGGTGAGGAGAGAAGGGCTCGGGAAGGCCTTTAAATAGGCGAACAGCGAGGTCTAGTAGACCCGAGCGCCGGTGAGCTCACGCTCGTCGCTGCAGGGCTCGGGAGGAACTGGCGCCGTGTCTGGGGTGTTCCTGGGCGTGGACTACGCCGAGGGGAGCTAAGGGAGAGAGCGGGGAGAGGTCAGAGATGCGCGCGTGTGAGCCGCGCCATTGGCGCGCTCGGGCGGCCGGTGTCTGCTAGCGCGGAGGCGCGGGGAGGAGGAGAGAGGAGGGGGCCGACCGCGTAGCGTGTCGCGGACGCCGAGGCACATCGGCAGGCGCGCGGGGGAGGCTCGAGGTGGTCGGAGGCATCGGGCAGAGGGCGGCTACAGTGCGGGAGCGCACTGTAGCGCGCTCTGGAGCGTGCATTTGGCATGCCATGGCATATTATATGCCTTGTGGGCGCGGCCACTGATGTCTGGCAGCCCTAGGAGGGAGTAAAGAAGTAGGGAGAGGCATTGGATGCTCTGGATGGCCACTGGGGTGAGGAGGGAGGTGAGGAAGAGGGGGAAATGGGCTGTCCAGAGAGAGAAAGAGGTGGTTTCACCCCTCAATTATTGAGATGGGGTGCAGCCATTGTTACTGGAGGTAGAGGAGGACTAGGAGGAGATGTGGTAAAAAGCTCAGCTCAAGGAGAATAGATTTTGAGGTCAAAATGGTGATTATTGAAAAGTGGCAGAAGGTGTTTGATTAGTGCTTGGGGTAGTTTCACTAATCCTCTTGATGTGCCATTTGGCAAGGGCCTTTGCAATGACAAAACATCAAGGTTCAAGGAGTATGAGCTCATTTAGAGAAGTTGTCCAATGCAACTTTGGTAAACCCTAGAAATGAGCAGAAATGAACTTGTGAAGATCTAGTTGAGCAAATCACTTCTCCTTGATGCACCACTTGGTGTAGTGGCCTCATTTGGTCATGTGAACATGCTCACAAAAGTTGGGGTCAAGGAGAGAAAGTTGGTAGTACAAACTTGCTCAAATATGGTTCTGGTCAGAGAGGGTTTTGGGGCATTTTGGTGAACCAAAATGACTTTAATTGACATGAGGCTTTGCAAGGTGATCAAAATATGCATTTGTGACTTGCTGGATTTTCCTTGGATTTTTATGAAAATATTTCCTGTAGAAATATTTCATATCCTTGAAATGGGCAGAAATGGTTTTGGGAGGTTTTGTCCAATATTTTGATCATAACCATGTGTTGAAACTCATATATATGGAAAATATATGTCCATTGAGTCTCCCTAATTTTTCTCAAATATTTTTAAAGTTTTTAAATAATTTTAACCTATTTAAGACCATTTCTGGCCTTAAGAAAAATCCTTTAAATAAAATAGGAAAATAACTTTCAAAACTATATTTTTGTGGTTTCTGGGTATCCTATATCTAATAGGAGTCAAATATATCTTTGGAACTATTTTTACTACCCTTAATTAAGTATTTGCAGTGCAAACCTCAATTCAGGGGTTTTTGGAAAACTAATTTTTGAAAATACTTTTTGGCCAAATTATTTTTGTAGGAAAAATACTATATTGCTCTATACTCATGGCATGATCATTGGGCATAAGTTTGGGACAAGGATATGAAGTATAGGAGGTGGAGTAGTTGACTATAAAGAGCACTTGAAAAACCACACAGAGAAAACCAACTTCAAAATAAAAGCCAAATAATGCAAAATTTTTTGTTGGTCCAAATTTTCATGCTTTATTAATGCAAATGACATGTTACAAAATGTAGGGTGTGACAGACCTACCCCCCTAACAAGAATCTCGTCCCCGAGATTCCTAAACTAGGCTTTAAAGAGATATGGAAACTCGGATCTAAGGTAGTCTTCATGTTCCCAGGTTGCTTCTGCTTCAGTGTGGTTGCTCCACTGGACCTTGAAGTACTTGATCATGCGGCTTCGAGTGCATCGCTCAGCCTCATCCAAAATGCAGATGGGCCTCTCACGGTAAGTCAAATCAGGCTGAAGGTCAATGGCTTGATGATTGACGTCCTTGTAAAGATCAGGCTTGTCTGGGACTTGGAGACACTTCCGGAGTTGTGACACGTGGAATACGTTGTGCACATCGGATAGTTTAGGTGGCAGTTCCAACTGGTAAGCCACTTCTCCTCGCCGGTCAGTAATCTTGAAGGGGCCGATGTATCTTGGGGCGAGCTTTCCTTTGACATGGAAGCGCTGGGTTCCCTTGAGAGGTGTGACCCGGAGATAGACATGGTCTCCAACTCGGAAGTTCATGTCTCTACGACGTGAGTCAGCGTAGCTCTTCTGCCTCGACTTGGCAGTCTTCAAACGCTCTCTGACAAGCCGGACTTGCTCTTCTGCTTCACGGAGGATATCGGGCCCAAAGACTAGCCCTTCTTCGGTCTTTGACCAATTGAGGGGTGTGCGACACTTGCGTCCGTACAACACCTCAAATGGTGCCATCTGGAGGCTAGACTGATAATTGTTGTTGTAGGAGAACTCGGCGAAAGGGAGGCAATCTTCCCACCTAGCTCCATATGCTAAGACACAGGCTCAGAGCATGTCCTCGAGTATCTGATTCACTCGTTCTGTCTGAGCTCCGGTCTGTGGGTGGAAAGCAGTGCTGAAGGACAACTTGGTCCCCATGGCCTCTTGGAACTTCTTCTAGAACCTTGAGGTAAACTGGGTTCCTCGGTCTGACACAATCTCTTTGGGAACACCATGAAGGCTTACGATTCTGTTGATGTAGAGGCTGGCTAGCTGGTTTCCCTTGTAAGTCGTTTTGACAGGAATGAAATGGGCTACTTTGGTCAAATGGTCAACTATGACCTAGATGGAGTCATGTCCCTTATTTGACCTGGGTAATCCAGTGATGAAGTCCATTCCGACTTTATCCCATTTCCATTCGGGCACCTTGAGAGGCTGTAACAATCCAGCGGGTCGCTGATGTTCAGCTTTGACCCTTTGGCATATGTCACACTTAGCGACGAAAGTGGCTATATCTCTCTTCATGCCATGCCACCAGAATCTTTCCTTTAGGTCTTGATACATCTTGGTTCCTCCGGGATGGATGGAATACGGGGTGTCATGAGCTTCTTGCAAGATCAAATTCTTGAGCTCAATCTTGTTGGGTACGCAAATGCGATTCCCAAACCACACAATTCCTTGCTCATCCTCTGAGAATCCTGGGGCCTTGCCTGCCTTGATCTTCCTCTTGATGCCTTCAATACTTTCGTGTCCCTTTTGAGCTTCCTTAATATCATCCATCAGGGTAGGCTTGACTTCAAGGTTGGCTAAGAATCCTGGTGCAACCAGTTCCAACCCGAAGCTTTCAAGTTCTTCATACAAGGCGGGTAGCTGTTCCTTAAGCATAGCATTCAAGGAACAAGCCTTTCTGCTTAATGCATTTGCTACCACATTAGCCTTTCCATGGTGGTATTGAACACTGAGATCGTAATCCTTGATCAACTCTAGCCATCTTCTTTGCCTCATGTTCAATTCCTTCTGAGTGAAAATATATTTCAGACTTTTGTGATCCGTGTATATCTCACACCGCTTACCTAGGAGGTAATGTCGCCATGTCTTCAGGGCATGAACTACAGCGGCCAACTCGAGGTCATGAGTAGCATAGTTCTCTTCATGAGGCCGTAGTTGCCTTGAAAGGTAAGCCACGACTCTGCCCTCTTGCATCAGAACACCTCCCAGTCCAGTTCTTGACGCATCACAGTATAGCACAAACTCCTTGTGTATATCTGGTGTGGCCAGAACTGGGGCGGTGGTCAATCTCTTCTTCAGCTCCTGGAAGCTTTCTTCACACTTCGACGTCCATTCAAACTTCTTGTCCTTCTTCAAGAGCCGAGTCATGGGTCGGGCAATGCTTGAGAATCCTTCAACGAACTTGCGGTAATATCCCACGAGTCCGAGGAAGCTTCTGACTTCCTTCACATTGCTTGGGGATTGCCATTCAGTCACGGCTTCAATCTTAGCGGGATCGACTGATAATCCTTCTTTAGTCAAAACATGACCCAAGAATCCAACCTCATGCAGCCAAAATTCACACTTGCTGAACTTGGCATACAGTTGGTGCTCTCGAAGCTTGTCTAGGACCATCCTCAAGTGTTGCTCGTGCTCTTCTTCTGTCTTTGAGAAGACAAGAATGTCATCAATGAAGACAACGACAAAATTGTCCAAATATTCCATGAAGACCTTATTCATGAGATGCATGAAGTAAGCTGGGGCATTGGTCAGCCCAAAGGACATGACCGTGCACTCATACATGCCATATCTGGTTACAAATGCCGTCTTCGGAATATCTTGGGGTCTGATTTTCAGATGGTAGTACCCAGATCTGAGGCCGATCTTGGAGAACACCTTGGCCCCATTGAGTTGATCAAACAGATCTTCAATCTTGGGAAGTGGATACTTGTTCTTGATTGGGACCTCATTGAGGGAGCGGTAGTCAATGCATAAGCGGATGGTACCGTCCTTCTTTGCCACAAACAGAACAGGCGATCCCCAAGGGGAAGCACTAGGGCGGATAAATCCCTTCCTCAACCGCTCTTCCAGTTGCTTCTTCAACTCTGCTAACTCTTCCGACCCCATCCTATAAGGCTTCTTATAGATGGGTCCTGCTCCGGGCTTGAGCTCGATGATGAACTCAATGTCTCGGTCAGGAGGCATTCCCGGTAGCTCATCAGGAAAGACATCGGGGTACTCGCATACTACCGGCACTTGTTCCAATCCAACTTCTGACAGATAGTTGACTTGGGTGCCTTGAGCAGAGGAGGGGTTGGGAGCAAACTTTACTTCGACTCCTTGGTCATTGGTCACAGTGACTGACCGGTTGGCACAATCTAACAAGCCTTGGTGCTTGATGAGCCAACCCATTCCTAAGATCACATCCAAGCTTTGTGATCTTAAGATGATAAGGTCTGCTTGGAAGTCTACCCCATTAATGACAATCCCGACTCCTTTACATCCTATCTTGGCTCTCATCTCTGCTCCGGGGGTTTGTACCACCATAGGGTTATTCAGGGGTGTGGGGGTCATGCCACTTTTTAATGCAAACCTTTGGGTGACAAATGAATGTGTGGCTCCAGAATCAAACAAGACAGTTGTAGGTGTTGAGTTGACAAGGAACGTACCCAGCACGACGTCCGAGTCTTCCTGGGCCTCTTCTGCAGTGACATGATTCACACGACCCTTGCCGTTGTTGGGCGGGTTGCGGGGAGCTTGGTTCCTTAGTGGCATTCCACGGCCTTGTCCTGGGTTCTGCGCATTGGGGCGCGGGGCGTCGAGCTTCTTGTTGGGGCAATTCTTGGAGTAGTGTCCTGGCTGACCACACCCAAAGCAAGTGACTTGGTTGGGGTTGCTGCTCTTGCCGACATTGTTATTGGGGTTGTTGTAAGCTGGCCTGGGGTTGGCATACGGCTAAGGCTGATAGTTGGTGCGGGGTGCAGGAGCTCTTAGCTGCTGATAGGTTGACTTGACCGGGGCTGGCTGCCACGGGCGAGGCTTCTGGTTACTGGAGCTACCCTTGCTGATCATCTTGCGTTTACGGGTATCATCCAAAGCACGTCGCTTGTCTTCAAGCATGAGTGCCTTGTTCACCAGATCAGGAAAAGCCGGGCAGTCACATACAACTAGCGAGTACTGCAGAGTCTGGTTAAGGCCTTCCATGAAGCGCTCCCTTTTGGCAGCATCAGTGCTGACATCTTCAGGGGCATACCTTGAGAGAACACTGAACTTCTGCATGTACTCCTTGACAGTGCTACTACCTTGCTTCAGGGCTCGGAACTCACGCTTCTTGATGGCCATAATTCCGGAAGGAATGTGGGCCTTGCGGAATTCTGCCTTGAAGTCATTCCAAGTGATGGTTTGCTCAGCGTGCATGGCCTTGAATCCATCCCACCAAGCTCTAGCAGTTCCCCCGAGACAGTGAGCAGCATATGCCACCTTCTCACGGTCCTCAGTGCATCTGACTAGTTCCAGCAGATCCTCAATGGTGCGGACCCAGTCGTCTGCATCCAGGGGTTCAGCAGTCTCGATGAAGGTGGGTGGTGCATGCTTCTTGAACTCCACCAACGTGGAACATCCATTGCCGTTTCCCGCCGGCTGGCGGTTGACAGCTTGAGCAATCATCGGGAGGGCTGCAGTGTTGGCTTGGCATTCCTCTCGGAAGGCTTGGAGAAGCTGAGCCGTGTCCATGTTTGGAGGTGGTGGCGGTGGTGGAGCTTGTCCTTGGGTTTGGTCCTGACTGGCTCCTTCTCCGGCTTCTTGCTGCTGGGTAGAGGTACCAGTACGAGTTACAACAGGCATCCTGTTGGAGCGATCAAGGTCTCATGATTGGGAAAGATGGGGAAAGCAATATAGATGGGATGCCTAGTAAGGGGGTTGGTATGACACTAATTGTTTTCATGCAAGGGCCAAAAGGCCAACACATGCATTAAAATCCAAATGGGTGATGTAGTCGCTTACAAGTTCCCGTAGGAAAGCACGACGTCCATCAAACACTCCAAAAGCAAACACAACACTACATGGTTTCATATGAACCATTACAAGGACTCGACTTCGCATAAGGGTACACGACCTATCCTACCGTAGGGGTTACCAACGGGCATATCCGGGTTGCGAATGATGCCTAAGTGGTGGAATGCTCGGTCGCGTAGTCTGGGTCTTCTGGGTCTTCCTCCTCATCACCGGTGGCCTGACTTTCCTCTTCACTTGAAGGGGTGGGGGAGTGGAGGATCTCAACACGACGTTGCTTTGCCGGTGGTGCGAAGAGCTTGCGGTATTCCTTTGCGCTCATGCGGTGTTGCTGTGGTGGTCCTCCATCCTTTGGGGGTCTTCCGCCTCGGTATGCGATTGCGGGCTGACCAGGGGGAGCACCTTCCTTCTTGATCCAATCCGTCTTCTCTTGTGCTTGGCGAAGAAGTGCCTTGGTCTCATGAAGTTCCTTTCGGAGTTCCATTGATTCTGAGGCCAAGTGTTGTGCCAAACTATCGGCACAAAGGCTGAAGTAGGTCTGGAATCGGAGTGGAAGTCCTTCTTCTAGTGGTGGAGCTGGTGCACTGCTCTCATCCTCACCTTCCTTCCGGTAAGGCAAGAAGCGGGTTGCCATCTCGTCTGCCATCTCGGGAAGAAGGACTCGAAGGAGGGTGAGTGCCTTGAGGGTTGCCGTCTCGACGGCAAGAACTAGTGTTGCCATCTGGGGTCCCTCGAAGAACCAGCTTGTTGGAGAGTCATTGGCCTTCACGATCACTTCCACATGATACTCCGTCTCGGTGTCATTGATCCAATACTCATGGTAGGTGAAAATGGGGGCTCGGTGGAACTGGCACTTCTTGAGGCTATCCTCGAGAAGCACGGGAAATCCGGTGGTCAGGAAGTCTTCGGGTACGGCAGCCATCTACAAAGGTTGAATGGGAGAGGTCAATAAGGGAAATATATCTTTGGTTGGGTAAGCTTTAGAAAAGAAGAGAAGTTTAGATGGTCTCAGGCTAACTAACGTCCATGCTAACTAAGGCTTCCTACAGTCAGGATGGCTCTGATACCAGCTCTATGGGGACCCCGATTCATAAGTCGTGATCACCGAATGCACGTGTACAATGATCCCAGAGATCAATGCTCACTGAACACACAGAAGCTGAATAACAAGAGTCTTACATCCATACTGAAGGGGAACGTAGTAATTTCAAAAAAATTCCTACGCACACGCAAGATCATGGTGATGCATAGCAACGAGAGGGGAGAGTGTTGTCTACGTACCCTCGTAGACCGAAGCGGAAGCGTTGACACAACGTAGAGGAAGTAGTCGTACGTCCTCCTCCCGATCCGACCGATCCAAGCGCCATTACTCCGGCACCTCCGAGTTCTTGACACACGTACAGCTCGATGACGTTCTCCGGGCTCCGATCCAGCAAAGCTCTCGGGCAAGAGTTTCGTCAACACGACGGCGTGGTGACGATCTTGATGAACTACCGACGCAGCGCTTCGCCTAAGCACCGCGACAATATGACCGAGGTGGAATATGGTGGAGGGGGGCACCGCACACGGCTGAGGAACGATCACGAAGATCAACTTGTGTGTTCTAGGGTGCCCCCTGCCCCCGTATATAAAGGAGCAAGGGGGGAGGCCGGCCGACCCTATGGGGCGCGCCAAAGGGAGGGGGGAGTCCTCCTCCTAGTGGGAGTAGGACTCCCCTTTCCTAGTCCAACTAGGAAGAGAGGGGGGAAGGAAAGAGAGGGAGAGGGAGAGGGAAAGGGGGCCCGCGCCCCCCCTCCTTGTCCAATTCGGACTCCCCATGGGGGGGCGCGCCACCTCCTGACGGCAGCCCTCTCTCTCCCCTCGGGCCCAATAAGGCCCATTACTTCCCCGGGGGGTTCCGGTAACCCCTCCGACACTCTGATTTTATCCGAAACCACTCGGAACCATTCCGATGTCCGAATATAGTCGTCCAATATATCAATCTTTATGTCTCGACCATTCAGAGACTCCTCGTCATGACCGTGATCTCATCCGGACTCCGAACTAACTTCGGTACATCAAAATGCATAAACTCATAATAACTGTCATCGTAACCTTAAGCGTGCGGACCCTACGGTTCGAGAATAGTGTAGACATGACTGAGACAAATCTCTGGTCAATAACCAATAGCGGGACCTGGATGCCCATATTGGCTCCTACACATTCTACGAAGATCTTTATCGGTCAGACCGCATAACAACATACGTTGTTCCCTTTGTCATCGGTATGTTACTTGCCCGAGATTCGATCATCGGTATCCAATACCTAGTTCAATCTCGTTACCGGCAAGTCTCTTTACTTGTTTCGTAATACATCGTCTTGCAACTATCTTATTGGTTGCAATGCTTGCAAGGCTTATGTGATGTGCATTACCGAGAAGGCCCTGAGATACCTCTCCGACATTCGGAGTGACAAATCCTAATCTCGAAATACGCCAACCCAACAAATACTTTCGGAGACACCTGTAGAGCTCCTTTATAATGACCCAGTTACGTTGTGACGTTTGGTAGCACACAAAGTGTTCCTACGGTAAACGGGAGTTGCATAATCTCATAGTCAAAGGAACATGTATAAGTCATGGAGAAAGCAATAGCAACATACTAAACGATCGGGTGCTAAGCTAATAGAATGGGTCATGTCAATCAGATCATTCAACTAATGATGTGACCTTGTTAATCAAATGACAACTCCTTTGTCTATGGTTAGGAAACTTAACCATCTTTGATTAACAAGCTAGTCAAGTAGAGGCATACTAGTGACACTCTGTTTGTCTATGTATCCACACATGTATTATGTTTCCGGTTAATACAATTCTAGCATGAATAATAAACATTTATCTTGATATATAAGGAAATAAATAATAACTTTATTATTGCCTCTAGGGCATATTTCCTTCAGTCTCCCACTTGCACTAGAGTCAATAATCTAGATTACACAGTAATGATTCTAACACCCATGGAGTCTTGGTGCTGATCATGTTTTGCTCGTGGAAGAGGCTTAGTCAACGGGTCTGCTACATTCAGATCCGTATGTATCTTGCAAATCTCTATGTCTCCCACCTGGACCAAATCCCGGATGGAATTGAAGCGTCTCTTGATGTGCTTTGTTCTCTTGTGAAATCTGGATTCCTTTGCCAAGGCTATTGCACCAGTATTGTCACAAAAGATTTTCATTGGACCTGATGCACTAGGTATGACACCTAGATCGGATATGAACTCCTTCATCTAGACTCCTTCATTTGCTGCTTCTGAAGCAGCTATGTACTCCGCTTCACATGTAGATCCCGCCACGACGCTTTGTTTAGAACTGCACCAACTGACAGCTCCACCGTTTAATGTAAATACGTATCCGATTTGCGATTTAGAATCGTCCGGATCAGTGTCAAAGCTTGCATCAACGTAACCGTTTACGACGAGCTCTTTGTCACCTCCATATATGAGAAACATTTCCTTAGTCCTTTTCAGGTACTTCAGGATATTCTTGACCGCTGTCCAGTGATCCACTCCTGGATTACTTTGGTACCTCCCTGCTAAACTTATAGCAAGGCACACATCAGGTCTGGTACATAGCATTGCATACATGATAGAGCCTATGGCTGAAGCATAGGGAACATCTTTCATCTTCTCTCTATCTTCTGAAGTGGTGGGGCACTGAGTCTTACTCAACTTCACACCTTATAACACAGGCAAGAACCCTTTCTTTGCTTGATCCATTTTGAACTTCTTCAAAACTTTGTCAAGGTATGTGCTTTGTAAACTTTGTCAAGGTATGTGCTTTGTGAAAGTCCAATTAAGCGTCTTGATCTATCTCTATAGATCTTAATGCCTAATATGTAAGCAGCTTCACCGAGGTCTTTCATTGAAAAACTCTTATTCAGGTATCCCTTTATGCTATCCAGAAATTTTATATCATTTCCAATCAGTAATATGTCATCTACATATAATATCAGAAATGCTACAGAGCTCCCACTCACTTTCTTGTAAATACAGGCTTCTCCAAAAGTCTGTATAAACCCAAATGCTTTGATCACACTATCAAAGCGTTTATTCCAACTCCGAGATGCTTGCACCAGTCCATAAATGGATCGCTGGAGCTTGCACACTTTGTTAGCTCCCTTTGGATCGATAAAACCTTCTGGTTGCATCATATACAACTCTTCTTCCAGAAATCCATTCAGGAATGCAGTCTTTACATCCATTTGCCAAATTTCATAATCATAAAATGCGGCAATTGCTAACATGATTCGGACAGACTTAAGCATCGCTACGGGTGAGAAGGTCTCATCGTAGTCAATCCCTTGAACTTGTCGAAAACCTTTCGTGACAAGTCGAGCTTTGTAGATAGTAACATTACCATCAGCGTCAGTCTTCTTCTTAAAGATCCACTTATTCTCTATTGCTTGCCGACCCTCGGGCAAGTCAACCAAAGTCCACACTTTGTTGTCATACATGGATCCCATCTCAGATTTCATGGCTTCTAGCCACTTTGCGGAATCTGGGCTCACCATCGCTTCTTCGTAGTTCGTAGGTTCGTCATGATCTAGTAGCATGACTTCCAGAACGGGATTGCCGTACCACTCTGGTGCGGATCTTACTCTGGTTGATCTACGAGGTTCTGTAGTAACTTGATCTGAAGTTTCATGATCAATATCATCAGCTTCCTCACTAATTGGTGTAGGTGCTACAAAAACAGATTTCTGTGATGTACTACTTTCCAATAAGGGAGCAGGTACAGTTACCTCATCAAGTTCTACTTTCCTCCCACTCACTTCTTTCGAGAGAAACTCCTTTTCTAGAAAGACTCCGAATTTAGCAACAAAAACCTTGCCTTCGGATCTGTGATAGAAGGTGTATCCAACAGTTTCTTTTGGATATCCTATGAAGACACATTTTTCCGATTTGGGTTCGAGCTTATCAGGTTGAAGCTTTTTCATATAAGCATCGCTGCCCCAAACTTTAAGAAACGACAACTTTGGTTTCTTGCTAAACCATAGTTCATAAGGCGTCGTCTCAACGGATTTCGACGGTGTCCTATTTAACGTGAATGCGGCCGTCTCTAAAGCATAACCCCAAAACGATAGCGGTAAATCTGTAAGAGACATCATAGATCGCACCATATCTAGTAAAGTACGATTACGACGTTCGGATACACCATTGCGTTGTGGTGTTCCGGGTGGCGTGAGTTGCGAAACTATTCCGCATTGTTTCAAATGTAGACCAAACTCGTAACTCAAATATTCTCCTCCACGATCAGATCGTAGAAACTTTATTTTCTTGTTACGATGATTTTCAACTTCACTCTGAAATTCTTTGAACTTTTCAATTGTTTCAGACTTGTGTTTCATTAAGTAGACATAACCATATCTGCTTAAATCATCTGTGAAGGTGAGAAAATAATGATATCCGCCACGAGCCTCAACATTCATTGGACCACATACATCTGTATGTATGATCTCCAATAAATCTGTTGCTCTCTCCATAGTACCGGAGAACGGTGTTTTTGTCATCTTGCCCATGAGGCACGATTCGCAAGTGCCAAGTGTTTCATAATCAAGTGGCTCCAAAAGTCCATCAGTATGGAGTTTCTTCATGCGTTTTACACCGATATGACCTAAACGGTAGTGCCATAAATAAGTTGCACTATCATTATCAACTCTGCATCTTTTGGCTTCAAAACTATGAATATGTGTATCACTACTATCGAGATTCATCAAAAATAGACCACTCTTCAAGGGTGCATGACCATAAAAGATATTACTCATATAAATAGAACAACCATTATTCTCTGATTTAAATGAATAACCGTCTCGCATCAAACAAGATCCAGATATAATGTTCATGCTTAACGCTGGCACCAAATAACAATTATTCAGGTCTAATACTAATCCCGAAGGTAGATGTAGAGGTAGCGTGCCGACTGCGATCACATCGACTTTGGAACCGTTTCCCACGCGCATCATCACCTCGTCCTTAACCAATCTTCGCTTAATCTGTAGTCCCTGTTTCGAGTTGCAAATATTAGCAACAGAACCAGTATCAAATACCCAGGTGCTACTGCGAGCATTAGTAAGGTACACATCAATAACATGTATATCACATATACCTTTGTCCACCTTGCCATCCTTCTTATCCGCCAAATACTTGGGGCAGTTCCGCTTCCAGTGACCAGTTTGCTTGCAGTAGAAGCACTCAGTTTCAGGCTTAGGTCCAGACTTGGGTTTCTTCTCTTGAGCAGCAACTTGTTTGCTGTTCTTCTTGAAGTTCCCCTTCTTCTTCCCTTTGCCCTTTTTCTTGAAACTAGTGGTCTTATTGACCATCAACACTTGATGCTCCTTCTTGATTTCTACCTCCGCAGCTTTTAGCATTGCGAAGAGCTCGGGCATTGTCTTATCTATCCCTTGCATATTATAGTTCATCACGAAGCCTTTGTAGCTTGGTGGCAGTGATTGGAGAATTTTGTCAATGACACAATCATCCGGAAGATTGAATCCCAGTTGATTCAAGTGATTATAATACCCAGACATTCTGAGTATATGCTCACTGACAGAACCATTCTCTTCCATCTTGCAGCTATAGAACTTATTGGAGACTTCATATCTCTCAATCCGGGCATTCTGTTTGAATATTAACTTCAACTCCTGGAACATCTCATATGCTCCATGATGTTCAAAACGTCGTTGAAGTCCCGGTTCTAAGCCGTAAAGCATGGCACACTGAACTATCGAGTAGTCATCAGCTTTGCTCTGCCAGACATTCATAACATCTGGCGCTGCTCCAGCAGCAGGCCTGGCACCCAGCGGTGCTTCCAGGACGTAACTCTTCTGTGCAGCAATGAGGATAATCCTCAAGTTACGGACCCAGTCCGTGTAATTGCTACCATCATCTTTCAACTTTGCTTTCTCAAGGAACGCATTAAAATTCAACGGAACAACAGCACGAGCCATCTATCTACAATCAACATAAACAAGCAAGATACTATCAGGGACTAAGTTCATGATAAATTTAAGTTCAATTAATCATATTACTTAAGAACTCCCACTTAGATAGACATCTCTCTAATCCTCTAAGTGATCACGTGATCCAAATCAACTAAACCATGTCCGATCATCACGTGAGATGGAGTAGTTTCAATGGTGAACATCACTATGTTGATCATATCTACTATATGATTCACGCTCGACCTTTCGGTCTCCGTGTTCCGAGGCCATATCTGTTATATGCTAGGCTCGTCAAGTTAAACCTGAGTATTCCGCGTGTGCAACTGCTTTGCACCCGTTGTATTTGAACGTAGAGCCTATCACACCCGATCATCACGTGGTGTCTCAGCACGAAGAACTTTCGCAACGGTGCATACTCAGGGAGAACACTATTACTATGATAATTTAGTGAGAGATCATCTTATAATGCTACCGTTAATCAAAGCAAGATAAGATGTATAAAAAGATAAACATCACATGCAATCAATATAAGTGATATGATATGGTCATCATCATCTTGTGCTTGTGATCTCCATCTCTGCAGCACCATCATGATCACCATCGTTACCGGCGCGACACCTTGATCTCCATCGTAGCATCGTTGTCATCTCGCCAATCTTATGCTTCTACGACTATCGCTACCACTTAGTGATAAAGTAAAGCATTACAGGGCGATTGCATTGCATACAATAAAGCGACAACCATACGGCTCCTGCCGGTTGCCGATAACTCGGTTACAAAACATGATCATCTCATACAATAAAATTTAGCATCATGTCTTGACCATATCACATCACAACATGCCCTGCAAAAACAAGTTAGACGTCCTCTACTTTGTTTGTTGCAAATTTTACGTGGCTGCTACGGGCTTAAGCAAGAACCAATCTCACCTACGCATCAAAACCACAACGATAGTTTGTCAAATAGACTCCGTTTTAACCTTCTCAAGGACCGGGTGTAGCCATACTCGGTTCAACTAAAGTTGGAGAAACTGACACCCGCCAGCCACCTGTGTGCAAAGCACGGCGGTAGAACCAGTCTCGCGTAAGCGTACGCGTAATGTCGGTCCGGGCCGCTTCATCCAACAATACCGCCGAACCAAAGTATGACATGCTGGTAGGCAGTATGACTTGTATCGTCCACAACTCACTTGTGTTCTACTCGTGCAAAACATCAAACCATAAAAACCTAGGCTCGGATGCCACTGAAGGGGAACGTAGTAATTTCAAAAAATTTCCTACGCACACGCAAGATCATGGTGATGCATAGCAACGAGAGGGGAGAGTGTTGTCTACGTACCCTCGTAGACCGAAGCGGAAGCGTTGACACAACATAGAGGAAGTAGTCATACGTCCTCCTCCCGATCCGACCGATCCAAGCGCCGTTACTCCGGCGCCTCCGAGTTCTTGACACACGTACAGCTCGATGACGTTCTCCGGGCTCCGATCCAGCAAAGCTCTCGGGGAAGAGTTTCGTCAGCACGACGGCGTGGTGACGATCTTGATGAACTACCGACGCAGGGCTTCGCCTAAGCACCGCAACAATATGACCGAGGTGGAATATGGTGGAGGGGGGCACCGCACACGGCTGAGGAACGATCACGAAGATCAACTTGTGTGTTCTAGGGTGCCCCCTGCCCCCGTATATAAAGGAGCAAGGGGGGAGGCCGGACGACCCTATGGGGCGCGCCAAAGGGAGGGGGGAGTCCTCCTCCTAGTGGGAGTAGGACTCCCCTTTCCTAGTCCAACTAGGAAGAGAGGGGGGAAGGAAAGAGAGGGAGAGGGAGAGGGAAAGGGGGGCCGCGCCCCCCCTCCTTGTCCAATTCGGACTCCCCATGGGGGGGCGCGCGCCACCTCCTGGCCGCAGCCCTCTCTCTCCCCTCGGGCCCAATAAGGCCCATTACTTCCCCGGGGGGTTCCGGTAACCCCTCCGGCACTCCGATTTTATCCGAAACCACTTGGAACCATTCCGATGTCCGAATATAGTCGTCCAATATATCAATCTTTATGTCTCAACCATTCCGAGACTCCTCGTCATGTCCGTGATCTCATCCGAGACTCCGAACTAACTTCGGTACATCAAAATGCATAAACTCATAATAACTGTCATCGTAACCTTAAGCGTGCGGACCCTACGGTTCGAGAATAGTGTAGACATGACTGAGACAAATCTCTGGTCAATAACCAATAGCAGGACCTGGATGCCCATATTGGCTCCTACACATTCTACGAAGATCTTTATCGGTCAGACCGCATAACAACATACGTTGTTCCCTTTGTCATCGGTATGTTACTTGCCCGAGATTCGATCGTCGGTATCCAATACCTAGTTCAATCTCGTTACCGGCAAGTCTCTTTACTCGTTCCGTAATACATCATCTTGCAACTATCTTATTGGTTGCAATGCTTGCAAGGCTTATGTGATGTGCATTACCGAGAAGGCCCTGAGATACCTCTCCGACATTCGGAGTGACAAATCCTAATCTCGAAATACGCCAACCCAACAAATACTTTCGGAGACACCTGTAGAGCTCCTTTATAATCACCCAGTTACGTTGTGACGTTTGGTAGCACACAAAGTGTTCCTACGGTAAACGGGAGTTGCATAATCTCATAGTCAAAGGAACATGTATAAGTCATGGAGAAAGCAATAGCAACATACTAAACGATCGGGTGCTAAGCTAATAGAATGGGTCATGTCAATCAGATCATTCAACTAATGATGTGACCTTGTTAATCAAATGACAACTCCTTTGTCTATGGTTAGGAAACTTAACCATCTTTGATTAACAAGCTAGTCAAGTAGAGGCATACTAGTGACACTCTGTTTTTCTATGTATCCACACATGTGTTATGTTTCCGGTTAATACAATTCTAGCATGAATAATAAACATTTATCATGATATATAAGGAAATAAATAATAACTTTATTATTGCCTCTAGGGCATATTTCCTTCACATACATACCGTCTTACACAAATTATGATCATTATGGTCAAGTCTTACATTGATAAAGCCTTAAGGGCTGAACATCAAATGAAACACAAGCAGCGGAAATCTTCGTCGATAAGTAGAACCCATGCCATCTGCCTTAACCCTACAGGCATTTTGACTGGGAAACGTCCTAGTTCGCATGTTCGTCTCCAAAGAAGTCTTCTTCAAACTCCTGTTCTTCCATGCCTGGCCAATTAAATAACCAGTGGCAAGCCAATGAGTACTTTGAATGTACTCGCAAGCAACCCATGTTTTGGTTCAAGGTACAACAATGCATGATATAGGTAAATTTTTGCGGAAAGCTAGTTTTGAGTGCAATGACATGTTCAACAACTTGTAAGACATGCATCAGGAGAATTTAAGTAACCATGAGGATAGGTTACAGATATCAACATAAATAGAGAGGGCACCAACCCAACTCATTCATGTCAAGTCCTTTGACTTGACCCAAGTAGTTCTCCACACACACTGGTTTGTAAACAAGTGTACGTAGCCCAAGAGCGGTTACCCAACTGTCCTTGACCGTGGACACGACTATTCGAATAGTTTTACACTCTGCAGAGGTTGCACACTTTACCCACAAGATCCGGGGAACTTCCGTGTCATCCACGACCCGCGATACCTCAAGTACCCGGGGTAAGCACCCGATCACTACCTTTCCCTAGACGACACTAACAAGGAGTCCACTCGTTGTTCCGTATCCTCACGATGTACATCATACAAGACTCACTCGAGATCGTAACATCCGAGTGGGGACACAACGGTGTATCCGGTGCCCTGTGAAAACAGTCATGGCTGCCCTACCTGGCACGACCCCGTCCCGAGAGAGAGCACCAACTCTCCCCCGTCACTAGTAATGCGGGCTCCAAGCTAGTATCGACCTAGGTAATCAATAATGCCCTTTCCCATATAAGGGTAGAGTGGTTGCGCATGTAAGGTTGGAATAACGGTCGTAACTTAAACCAATCCGTTTTGGAAACAACACACACACTTGCCTCGGTACACCACTTCATCATCAAGTGGTTACCCAACTCGTCATCTCCCTCGGGCATAAGTGGCACCCGACGGGGTTTTCGAAAAGTCCTTTGAAAATACTTTGTCTCCATCACCATGCATATTCCCGTCCCTTTGCGTAGCACTACTTAGCATCCTATCTACTCCCACCGGCATAACCCTCATAGAAAGGTAGGGTCATGCATCATGCAAGTGTCAACGAGAAAAGGAACGAAGGCAAACCACCTCAAGTGGTCATCATTTTATCATGACTCCGTTGCAACAACAATAAAGTGCTATATGACATGCATAAAAAGGGTTTCATAGACATGGTCAAAGGGCTGCTTGCCTGGCTCAGCAAGGTCTTCTGGGTCTTCAAAGTCTTCTGGTCCAACTCCTTCGTCAGCAACGCAATCTATCGTCACAAAATAATAACGAGAAAATAAAGCAATAATAAAACAGAAAAACCAAAGTGCTCAGAAAAATGTCAACTCATTTTTGTAAAATAGTAGGTTGAAACCTAAGAAGGGGAAAATTCCTAGTTTTGGATTTGGAGGTATACAAGAGGGGATATGGATTTCCAAACAGAGATTAAACTGCTCAAATTTGAATTTAAATTTGAACAGTACATAAAAGTTGGTTGGATTTGGATGAAAGTTGCACCATTAAATAGGTTGCAATATTTTGGGAATTTAGGAATTGGAATTAAATTATTTGGACATATATTTTATCCTGTGGAATTTTTTGGAAAAGAGACAGAAAAGAAAAAGAAAAAAGGGCCCTGTTCCTACCGGGCCAGAACAGCTGCGGGGCAGCAGGCCCAGCCAGCGGGCCGGCCCAACCGAGCCAGCGCACAGCGCGCGCGCCCGCCCACCCATTTCAAACCTGACGGCCGGGGCCCGCAGGTCAGAGAGAGAGAGAGGGGCGCGAAAACGAGGGAGAGGATGACAGGCGGGGCCCACCTGTCATCACTAACCCGTGGACAGGGGGGGCGCGGTGCTCACCGGCGATGATGCAGGCCACGGCGAGCTCCGGCGAGTGCGGGGATGGCTTCAGGAGACTGTCGCACGTCGGTGGGTGGTGGACTTGGCCGGCGGGGGTGCCTAGTTCACCGGCGACGAGGAGCTGCGGCGGAGGAGCTTCAGGAGGCGGTGGCTTCGGCCGTTTCCGGCAGCTACGGAGAGGGGAAACTAGGGGGGAAAAGGTCAGGGGGCTGCAAGGATTCCAGATCGAGGCAGAGGAGGAGCAGGGGAGGCCTATACCTCGCGAACTCCGGCGAGCCGAAGCGGCGGAGCTCGAGCTCAATCTCGAGCTCGGGCGGCTCTGGAGAGGAACTGGGGGTGCAGTGGGAGGGTTTGGTGGTGCAGAGAGTGGGTGGTGAGGAGAGAAGGTCTCGGGGAGGCCTTTAAATAGGCGAACGGCGAGGTCCAGTAGACCTGTGCGCCGGCGAGCTCACGCTCGTCGCTGCAGGGCTCGGGAGGAGCTGGCGCCATGTCTGGGGTGTTCCTGGGCATGGACTACGCCGAGGGAAGCTAAGGGAGAGAGCGGGGAGAGGTCAGAGATGCGCGCGTGTGAGCCGCGCCATTCGCGCGCTCGGGCGGCCGGTGTCTGCTAGCGCGGAGGCGCGGGAAGGAGGAGAGAGGAGGGGGCCGACCGCGTAGCGTGCCGCGGACGCCGAGGCACATCGGCAGGCGCGCGGGGGAGGCTCGAGGTGGTCGGAGGCATCGGGCAGAGGGCGGCTACAGTGCGGGAGCGCACTGTAGCGCGCTCTGGAGCGTGCATTTGGCATGCCATGGCATATTATATGCCTTGTGGGCGCGGCCACTGATGTCTGGCAGCCCTAGGAGGGAGTAAAGAAGTAGGGAGAGGCATTGGATGCTCTGGATGGCCACTGGGGTGAGGAAGAGGGGGAAATGGGCTGTCCAGAGAGAGAAAGAGGTGGTTTCGCCCCTCAATTATTGAGCTGGGGTGCAGCCATTGTTACTGGAGGTAGAGGAGGACTAGGAGGAGATGTGGTAAAAAGCTCAGCTCAAGGAGAATAGCTTTTGAGGTCAAAATGGTGATTATTGAAAAGTGGCAGAAGGTGTTTGATTAGTGCTTGGGGTAGTTTCACTAATCCTCTTGATGTGCCATTTGGCAAGGGTCTTTGCAATGACAAAACATCAAGGTTCAAGGAGTATGAGCTCATTTAGAGAAGTTGTCCAATGCAACTTTGGTAAACCCTAAAAATGAGCAGAAATGAACTTGTGAAGATCTATTTGAGAAAATCACTTCTCCTTGATGCACCACTTGGTGTAGTGGCCTCATTTGGTCATGTGAACATGCTCACAAAAGTTGGGGTCAAGGAGAGAAAGTTGGTAGTACAAACTTGCTCAAATATGGTTCTGGTCATAGAGGGTTTTGGGGCATTTTGGTGAACCAAAATGACTTTAATTGACATGAGGCTTCGCAAGATGATCACAATATGCATTTGTGACTTTCTGGATTTTCCTTGGATTTTTATGAAAATATTTCCTGTAGAAATATTTCATATCCTTGAAATGGGCAGAAATGGTTTTGGGAGGTTTTGTCCAATATTTTGATCATAACCATGTGTTGAAACTCATATATATGGAAAATATATGTCCATTGAGTCTCCCTAATTTTTCTCAAATATTTTTAAAGTTTTTAAATAATTTTAACCTATTTAAGACCATTTCTGGCCTTAAGAAAAATCCTTTAAATAAAATAGGAAAATAACGTTCAAAACTATATTTTTGTGGTTTCTGGGTATCCTATATCTAATAGGAGTCAAATATATCTTTGGAACTATTTTTACTGTCCTTAATTAAGTATTTGCAGTGCAAACCTCAATTCAGGGGGTTTTGGAAAACTAATTTTTGAAAATACTTTTTGGCCAAATTATTTTTGTAGGAAAATACTATATTGCTCTATACTCATGGCATGATTATTGGGCAGAAGTTTGGGACAAGGAGATGAAGTATAGAAGGTGGAGTAGTTGACTATAAAGAGCACTTGAAAACCCACACAGAGAAAACCAACTTCAAAATAAAAGCCAAATAATGCAAAAGTTTTTGTTGGTCCAAGTTTTCATGCTTTATTAATGCAAATGACATGTTACAAAATGCAGGGTGTGACAGCCCCAATCAAGAAAGACATTGACAACCTAGCCACCATTCTGCATCTATTCGGCAATGTCACCGGCCTTGTCACAAACTTCCAGAAGAGCTCAGTGGTTCCCATTCGGTGCGGACAACTCAACTTGACATGCATCCTTCAGGCCCTTCATCCGTCACGGGCTTTGTTTCCAATGAAATACTTGGGGCTTCCTCTCTCGATGTGGAAGCTTAGAAAGGTCGACTACCAGTACCTAGAGGACAAAGCGGCCGCTAAGTTGACCACTTGGAATGGTCAAAATATCATTGCCATTGATCGATGTGCCCTTGTGAAGTCGGTGCTGTCTTCGCAGCTCGTCTTCTCCATCACGCCGCTCATTGTGCCAACGTCCACTCTACACAATATAAACAAGCTCGAAAGAGCCTTTCTCTAGGAGGGCACAGACAAGACCACTGGTGCCAAATGCAAGGTGAATTGGGATGCGGTGTGCCGGCCAAAGGATCTTGGTGGCCTTGGCATACTTAACACGGAGAAATTTGCTCGGGCTCTTCGCTTGCGTTGGTTATGGTTTGAATGGAAAGAGCCCACCAAGCTTTGGATGGGTATGGGAAACCCGTGCAACACGATGGACTACTCCTTGTTTTATGCCTCCATGTCAATCTTTGTTGGAAATAGAGCAAGGACGCCTTTTTGGGATGCGCCATGGATGAATGACCGCAAGCCTAGGGACATTGCACCTCTAATTTACGAGGCGTCCACGAGGAAAAATTGAAAGGTGCGGGAAACTCTCAGCAACGATGCGTGGGTCTCAAGAATATGCATCCCGGACTCTTTTTCGCTGAATCACTTACGTCAGTTTGTTATCCTCTGGACAACGCTTCGTGGCTTTCATCTCGAGGAGGATGCCGAAGATGATATTGTATGAAAGCGAACCGCTAGCGGGCAATACACGGCCGAGTCGGCATACAAAGCGCAATTCCTTGACACAATCAAATCCCCTATGAAGCACACTGTGTGGAGGGCTTGGGCTCTCCCCAAAGTCAAGTTCTTCGCTTGGCTGGCTATTCAAAACAGAATTTGGACGGCAGACAGATTGAAGAAGCGCGGATGGTCAAACTATGGCCTTTGTACACTTTGCAAGCAGGAGCAAGAGTCTGTTGACCACCTTTTCTACAAATGCCGCTTCTCTATCCGCCTATGGGGATCAGTCAAGGACTGGCTACAACTGGTGAGTATTGATACTTCTTCATGGCACCTCCCAGGCAACATCGAAGAGTGGTGGGTGGTCCTCTCCGACACATCTATCCCCAACAGGAAGGCGATGACCTCGCTCACCATGCTAGTCGCCTGGATCATTTGGAACGAGAGGAATGCGCAAGTGTTCCGTCAGAAGAGTGCTCCGCCGACGGTTCTACTTGCCAACATTAAGAAGGAGGCCACGCTTTGGGTATCAGCGGGTGCAAGAAAGTTGGGATACTTGATGACGCGAGAGTAGTTGGTCACCTTTATTTCGGGTGTTGCGGCGCTGTCAGTGTTGTAACACGAACATAAACTCTATTCCTCTTATTTAATGAATGCGGCAAAAAAAAAAACGGAGGGAGGAGTTAACAGGTTGCCGGGCAAACGGTAGTGGCTGAACTATTTGATGGCAGCAGCAGATCATTCCATGCTTGCAAGTGGGGTGGTACAAAGGAAAGGATAGTTACAGGTCGGATTGTGTAAGGATTCTAAACTTTAATTATCTGTTGCCTCTGTGAAAAGCCAGTTCTGAAGAAAGAACATTGAGCATGAACTTGACCATGCAACCTCTGCTACGGTTTTTGAACCCATCACTCTAATCCTGATCGTGCTGCTCAAGCGCCTGGCAGAATTTCACAAATACGCGGTACTAACCCAAAACTTCTTGCAACGAGAAATTACAACATTTTGGGCATTCTGCCCTTTATTATTACAACAGACACTCAAACCTCCCTTCTGATAAGGTAGGCATGCAATGTAAACCGGCTTTCACGAGAGTGAAGTCACGTTCGATCAGAAGGAGGCTCCGCTGTTGGTTTGATCAGAAGGCTCGTGTGTTCTACATACGACTAAATCTAAGCTCATAGCTCTGCATGTTTTCTGTGCATGATGTGCTTGACAACTTCATACGAAGAGACGACAATGCCCACTGAAGGTCCTGCTCGTGCCATGCGAGGGCCTGCGCCCCTGAATAGGCCATTGATACCTTCATTCCTGCGACAAGTGACGTTCGCATCACAAGTGTTATATGCATAGCATTGTGCAGAAAACTTGCTATATGCAAGAGACTAAATAATGGAGTATGTTGACGGCAAGCAAAATAATAATCACATCATTAAGCATTCCTGAAACGCCTGACAAACTGTTGCTATATGATTATGACTCTGGCTGCATTTTGTATTGTAGTGGATTCTCATAATCCCATTTGCCCCACCTCGAAAAGTACGTTCTGCACCCGAGCTCATATGCTCTCGCATGAACCGTAAAATAAAAAAAAAATCGAAAAAAATTCAAAAAATTCCAAATTTTTTTGAGAGAAACATTGACAAAAGTTCTAAGTGCCTGCAAAAATTCATCATGAAATCACATTCCTGTAAGGCGTGGCAAAAAAACAAATTCAGTGCTTCAAAATGCATTTGAAAGTAGCTTTTTTAGAGTACTATTTTTGTTTTTTTTGCCACGCCTTCTAGGGATGTGATTTCATGACGAATTTTTGCAGGCACTTAGAACTTTTGTCAATGTTTCTCTCAAAAAAAAATTGAAATTTTTTGAATTTCTTTTTGATTTTTTTCGATTTTACTGTTCATGCGGGAGCATATGAGCTCGGGTGCAGATTAGCCGCGTCCGCCCCACCTGCTTCTCTCTATTTTAATGTTTCTTTTACCGACTTCTGCGTACTTTTATGGCTAGTTTCCGCAGCAGATTATAAAATTCGCACAATTCAACACAGCTCAGCAACCGAAAACAGAGCCTATCTCTTTCTCGTTTAGAAGGATTCGGCGGGTGGAAATGTGCAAGAACATGATGACGCTTACTAGCTCATCGGCATATGTGTTCTTGAATGAAGAATTTTATAGTCCATGTCCTACTGAAGAGAATGGTTTCATTATCGCTGAGGACATGTTTGTCTATCTTAGGGAGCCTAATTCTTGCTCTAACTTTTGGCTCCACTGATTCTTACATCTTCCATTTTTAAGTTTTAACCCCAATGATTATGGAGTTTCCATGGCATTTTTTATTGAAAACCTAAGGTGGGTACGTTGCAATGGAATTTGCTGAAGGGAAATGTAAGATACCTCCAAACCTCAAGAAGTATGCGCCGTGTGTTCATGTTTAATACCCTAGCAGGATCCTTCTGAAATGAGAATGGTAAATTTAGTAAGCACAAAATATTGAGCAAAAAAAAAAAAATAAGTATTTTGTGTTATCGATAGCAGTTGATTCCAAGCTCTCTGCACACCAGGAATGACTGAAGGCACATAAAGCCTAACTAACAAAAGTCAGTAGAGAGCAGTCCTGAAAAAACTCGTGATAAGCTAATGGTCCCAAGCTCTGCTTGCCTCTATTTGTCTGCGTGTCTTGGCGACATCAAGAGGGCATGTTGCACCAGAAGAGATGACTCCAGCAATGAAGCCTGCGGAGAAGTTTGCCCCCAGTATAACTGCTGCATTGCTTTCCTCACCAATTAATAACCCCAATAAGTGTCTTCTAGTCTGTACAGAAAGCATTTACAGGTCAAAACAGTAGTTAACTCTACAGGCTTGGATGGATTCAAATGGTCTAAATCATAATATAATAAACTAAAGCTCAGTAGTAGCTCACTGGTTCAAGAACCATCCAACATATAGCTGAAAAGGGGACATCACGTGCAAGTTGTGCTCCCATACCAGTCCATAGAAGATGATATCCCCGAGCTGTTTGCACTGTCAAAAGTACATAGATTAATCAAAACAAATGAGAACATAAAGCTACAATTATTAGTTAGTTTGTATAAATTTATGTGAATAATGTAGCAGGTGTGGTTAATTGTTGTGCTGAAGGAATGGTTTGACCGCTTCATTACAGGCCAACAGACAGTATAGTAGACTAATGGCATACAATTTTCAGGGTGACTGATGCTTTGCCTCGATGATAGCACGCCTAGCATAGTCTTCCACATTCCAGGGGGTTTCGCTCCACCACTTGATTGTTTGAAGGCCTATATATGAAATAAGAAAATACAAAATTATATCAAAAGAATGACATAGAGAACAAAGTTGCAACCAGAATAAGTTTCAGTTTCTCTTTCAACTGTTTCAACCATGCTGGTACTGGCAATTTCTGCTGAATCATAAGCTAGTAAATATTTTTACTTTTACGTATCTAAAAGCATCATTTATCTTAAGGCTTTAACAATGTCTCGCAAAGTATTAATGTACACAATCTGCTGGCAAGAGTTAAAGAGCAAATTACGTATCAGCCCCCCCTTTCATCCCCTAGTACATGTGTTCTCTTTTCTCATAATGGTAACTGTAGAAAAGCGAGGATTCAATATCCTGACCTGCATACGTGTTCTTGCCAGCTCAATAGGGGAACAAGTTATACATGCCAATGATCGTGCAATAGATCCAGCAATGAGAGGGGCATATGGCCTAAGTTTGGGATAACTGCGATCTGAATATTCCTCAATCCAATTGCGCAACAGGTCATAAGAAGGCAGATATATCCCAACCTGAAAGACATAGCATAAATTTCTAGTGAGATACAAATGTGAAGTACATCAAAATGTATGATTCTAACATCCCATGACCTTGACCCAAATTGAATGCAGATCCAAGAGGGCACAGAAACACATTAGATCCTAAATCAGTAACAATCTATAGAAAAATTGTGTCACAGGTACCAATCCTCAAGCAAGCATTAATATATGCTCACCACAATGCTCCTACTTGTATTTAGAAATACCTCAGACTGTTAGACAATTATTACTGCTACAGGTGTGATCGAACTCTTTTTGAGAAAGCAATGGGCATTCCATCCAACTTACTATTAAAGAGCAAGCCATGTGCAAGATCCATACTTTTTTCATCAAAATAAATTAGACCATTGTTACTTCCCTATTTTGTTCTCTTAGCTTTACCAAGAGAAATCATGTTGGACTCTACAGGAGGACGGTAAAGTTGTCCTGATTATAAGACCCTTAGAAAATCCTTCGAAATGGTACTTGAAGATAAATAATGGGAAGAAAAATATTGTAGAGAAAGTAAATATAAGGCAACGAAAGCTCCATGTAATATTAATATTAAGGTATGAAATAGGCTAATTAGTACAAACAGACGACTAGCCATGGTCAGCTGAAAGGATATACCGTTGGTACCGCCAACGCTAAACTTGCACCAGTACCTCTCCATAGTCTAAAAAATCCTTCCTGCAGGGGCTCATAAATCGTTAGTGAAGATAATCAACCCAAAACAGGAAAGCACAATGAAGAAGAATGCTCAAAAGTGCATTTACCTGTCTAGCGATCTTAGAGAACACATCCATTGTTCCTCTATACTGAAAGCATTCAGGACTGCAGGATGGCCCTAAACCACTTAATTTCAGTCCACCAGGGTTACACCATGGATAGCACCTAAAATCTGACCATATCTGAGCAATGTATTTCAGAGAAAAACAAATAAACACGCAAGCAATACCATTGTGTAAGAAATTAGCAAAAAATAAATACCACACACACTTTTTCAGAAGAGAAAGGAAAAAACCACAAATCACCCAGACAAAAGCATATCTGCTTGCCAGTATGTAACTATTATCAGAATTGGGTGCTGCAGATGGTTTATCTACTGCAAAGAAGTATGTACGCATAGATATTAATCTTTTTTTTCTAAAATAGAATGGGGCACATAACCCAAAAGGAAAAAAAAATCAAGCACGTGGTCTATAAATCTTACAATATACAGGAATGGTCTAACTGATGGCTTTGATTCTCCTCTGTTTCTTAATTAATGTGAAGTTCTAATTCATTTCTGGTTGACCAGAGAATTTGTAGGACCATTCAATTGTGAAACCGCTGTGTGTGGGATAGAAGTGGCATGCTTACCGGATTGTAGACAACTCCAGCGGCCTGTGCCTGTAGTCTCGTCTGCAAGATAAAATAAGGGTTTGAATCAATACATTCGGTCCAACTCTATATGTACATTTTGTCACAAGTTCTGGCCAATTCGCTTGGCAGCAAAACAGTGATCACGCCGACAGACTCTACTTTCTAGGTGTACAATTTTTCAGAAGCAAAGAGCACGCGTTGCCCCCTGTTCACCTAGACTAGAAGCCTCGCGACGGCGCTGGAAAATGGCGGGACCCGCACCCGCGGAGGACGGTTCGCTTCGTTCTGGCGGAGAGAGAGGCTGGGGCATGACAATTGGCACGCTTGTGATTGGTGCGGCGCATACCTTGGCGACGTCGAGGGGGTTGACGAGGACGGCGGAGACGACGGCGGCCCCGGCCGCCGCGACGGCCCGCTCCGCGAACCCCATGACGCGCTCGGGAGGCGGCGGCGGCGGAGCGAGCTGCTCCGGGGCTCGCTCCGCGGTGGCCATGGCGAGGCAGGAGGGGGAGAGGAGGAGGCGGCGGCGGACGGATTGATTGTGTGTGTATCGTTGCCGCTCGTTAAGGGGCCGACCACAAATCGCGGCGGCGTGGAGGAATCCTGGAGAGGAGGCCAGGAGGGGGAGGTGGTGGTGGTCTGGTGGACGCTCGTTCGCGTCGACACGGCTCGTTTTCGAAGCCTACAGCTCCCGAGAGAGATGAAGAAGCCACCACCGCTACCGCGCCGTGCACACGTGGCCCGCTCGCAGCTACGTGTGTGCTTACGCGTGAGCTGCCGACTTGCGTCGTTGTTGCGAGAAGGATGGCGCTCAACTGCATGGGCGTCGAGCCTTGTCAAACTTCCTCTGTTACATATACTCCATGAGTAATATACGGAGTATAATACAGTAGTATGATTTGTCTTTTCGATTCTCATGTGGTGTAATCAAACGTCATTTGGTGTAGTAACATCAACGTTCTTTCATACTCCTACCTGTGTGGATCACATAAGCCCAGGGACAACATGGCTTTGCTTCACGACCGGAGCTGAAAGAATATATACTTTGCCAGACAGACAAAGGTAAGCCAAGACAAGAAACATCAGCATCGACGCAGTACGAGAAATCTCCATCAACGCATCAAATTGCACATGTTAGGATCAGATACTAAACAGGCCAAAAATTAGCTTCCAAATCATCAAGTTACCCTTTTATCGACGATTTGGCACAGAACAATTACAAGCATAAATCTGTGAAGAGTTGGCAACTGTTAACGCGACTATTTCAGACACCTGCAATCATGAAACTGGACAGGAACGGCAGCAGCAAATCTAGCGAAAGTACATTCATCCTTGTCTGCTCAAACTGCGCAAAATTACATATAATCTCCAGTCAACAACTCGACATAACATATATTGGATTTTGTTGTTGGGGGAGGGGGGAATCTAAATCTGAAATGAACTACAAACGACAGATCCAACGCTAAACCAGTATGTCTGGCCTAGGACATGTTATGTAAAGTGGCACTGAAATATTGCGTGGTTCTATTTGCTTTTTGGAGCTTCCGTGGTGCTGGTGGAGCCTGCTTCAGCCAACGAAAATTTCTTCACTTTCTGCATTCCAACAAAATGAGGGGGATTTAGAGAAATTTGAACAAGACAACACATCTTATAAGACAGAAATATACTTCGCGATGACTTGCCTGGAGGAGAACATGAGAAAGAAAAGACAAATTTAGTTGGATAATAACAGCAAAAATACATCCACACAAAGACCAGTTGCATCTTCTTTATGAAACAAACTGATCGTGACTAACATAATTATTTCTGTTAGTACCCAATTTCTGCAGAGTGCAGAGTCTAGCTACATTGTGATGTAGTAACTTCTCATGGCCACAGGGGGAAAAAAAGAAAGGACACTGCACCAATAGGGAGCAACTAGTATAAAATCGAAAGGTGCATTCCATACAATGTAGGCAGATGGATAATGTGACAAATTTTCATATCAAAATCGGCCATACATTGAGAAACTGAAAGTGATTATTTTTTTTGCTGTGAATGATACCTACCTAGTTTTTCAAAAGAGAGTGGCGACCTAGGGAATTACCAAAGAGAGTGGCGACCTAGGGTTCGACTAACTGTGGCGGTACCAAATATCACACAGTCCTCAAAGGAGACAAACTATTAAAAGACTTTGGTATTTCCACTTTGCTTTTCAAAGGGGAATTACCTCGGGTACTAATAAATTGGTACTACTTGCTAAGTGGTACACACAAGTAGTTTCAGCCCTGTAACTCCGAGTACAAACAAGTGATTTAACTAAGCCTTTCTAACTTCTCACACTTAACCAGGCTTTGATCGGCAAGTTGATATCTCTACCATCCAACAAAAGTATGTATCCCTCTACTAGCATGCAAGATTGTTCCAACTGAACAAGGAATATGTGACATGGTGCTCATTTTGCTCGAAATTACACGGAAGCAAATGATGTGAGATACACATGTTTGGGAGCTATGGAGTCCCACGATTGTCCATCCAAAAAACAGCTAGGCACAAAGATAAGATTACTCAGTGGTGGGTGATATCTTCCTCCCAAGGAATTATTAAAAGTACAGGACCACAAATCATAGTTGTATCGGCAAGAATGAGCAAACGGCCCACCAAATGCGATGCACTTGAGCCTATAATTACCTTTTGGGCGATGCACTCCCGGAGCACGTCGAGGAGGGCGAGGCACTTGTCGCGGTCGTAGGGGTTCTCGGCGGCGCAGTTGAGCAGCGCCAGCGCCTCCTGCGCGCACACCGGCCGCGGCGTCGTCGCTTCCTTCTCCATGCCGATCCAATCCACCGAACCAACAGCACGCGGGAGAGATGTGGCTCGAGGGGGGAGCTGCTACTACCTGGAGACCGTGGCGCTGCTTCGCAATTTATTCTAGGGTCGGCCCCGGCGACCAGGCAGCTGCCGGTTTGGTGTGTCGGCGGCGGCTTGGGCGAGAAGAAAGAAAACCGGCGGCGCCCCGGCGGCCGCTGATGGCATTAGAAGGAAGGATTCAGAAAGCTCTCGAGTTTTCCCCTTTCCGAAGCCCGACCCGCTAGAGCCCAGATCCAAGACAGAGCCCTGAGGGCTTGGAAAATCAGGCCCAGAATTTAAGAGGGCCCGTTATGAATGTTGCAGACGGCCGATGGCCCATGTCTTGTCACTGTCAGCATCATCATTGCTCAGCAAAATTTTACCTACCTCTCTCCTCCCTCCAAGCAGTTCGGAAACCCCGCAACAACCCAAGCAAAGCGGCCAGCGCCGTCTGGAATTTTCCGGGGCGGCGCTAGGGTTTCGGATGGAGCCCGAGGAGGCGGAGGCCGTGCTGGAGACCATCTGGGACCTCCACGACAAGGTCAGCGACGCCATACACGCCCTCTCTCGCGCCCATTTCCTGCGCACCGTGCGCCGCCGCGCCGGCGGCAAGCCCGCGGGCGTCGTCCACATCAAGGGGGTCCCCGCGGACGGCGACGAGGCGGCCGACCTGAATGCGGTGGCCGAGGAGGCCAGGAGCCTCCACGCTATCCGCGCCGCGCTCGAGGACCTCGAGGACCAATTCGAGTGCTTTCTCGTGAGCCTCTCAAACCCCTCTCCTTATCCCCTGCTCAGACCCTCACTTTTGTTCGCGTGGTTTGATCTGTACTTCCGCGCGTCGCCTTCGCTATATGTTATTGGTTTGGACCGAGTGTCGAGGTGGTTAGTTTGGTCAGTAGGATGTTTCTGTAAACTGTGGAGAGGCTCGCTGTGGGTAGAAATTTCAGTAAATTCAACAGACTGGCTATTGAAGCTTGAAATCATGGTCAGAATTTGGGGTATGATTTACAATCTGAAGTGATTGGTCTGAATATATAGTGTCCATGCTGGTTTTGGAAGGGGAAATCACCTTGAACTAAATCTGCAGATTGTTCTTTCAGACATCATTAGTATGCCTTGGGGCCATTTGGCCATGTTGATGTTTGCACCTGGTGAGATAGGAAGTAGTGTGTGTTATTGGGGACGATGGGTCTTTAATCACCAAAGGTTTCTCTGGAGGTTCAACTCATCTCGAATTAGGGGAAACAAAGGCATTGTGCATATTAATAGTTTCGAGAATATGTTTTCCAACCAACCTGAGCGCAGGAGCACTGTTATTCTGTTAGAAGGACAGTGTCCCGTGCGATCAAGAATGACTTGACGTTTTAATAAATATGGTAAGTATCTGCGAAAATTATGTGTCTGGTTTTGGTTTCTCAGACTCAGAACTGGATAACCTTGTTTTCTGTTGAACAAAGGTGCCGGTGTTCTTATCACACTGAACCGGTTGTTTACAAGATTTGAGTTTCCAGCAGTTATATTTGTATCTGCTGCTGCACTATTGACATGGCCTTCATATCCTTGTTAAATTAGATGTTCTTATCTGCACCTGACTAACTTAAATTAGAATATTCTTGTTTGCATCATGATTAACTAAGGTGATATCTCTGTGGTAGGATATGTTATTGCCTCTCAGTAGGTCAATATTGTAGTGTGTTTCTGTATGTTGTAGTTTCGCAAATGTAAATAGACTGCTAGATTGCAATCTGGTTGGGCAGATCTATCACCCATAGAAATTGAAGATAAGAGTTCAGAAGTCTCCACTTTGAAATGATGATGTTTTTTAGTTGTGCATTGGGTTGTTTTACTTACTTCAGAGATCTGAGAGTGCTCCCAAGCTGGTTGTGAAATTTCATAATGCATGCAGTGGTGTATATTCATGAAGTGTATGACTTACAACGGATGTAAGTTCCTGGTTGATTATCCTAAAGTGGACCAAGTAAACAGCTAAAAAAAACCTGTGCTAATTTGTCATGCTTGTGCAGAAATGAACCTAAGTACTAGGTAGCATTCTCTTAATCAAAAGGGAAAGCACCAGTTAGTCAACCATTGAACGTTTGAACGAGTTTAAAAAAAAAACTCTGAATGGATGAATTTAATAAGTAGGAAACTCAAACCTCTAGATTCTTTTTATGTTAGGCATCAATAAAGTACCATGATTAATGCTTGAATGTCTTGTCAGCACTGTGTACTTATGCGTTATACTCGCTGTTCTTGCAGGCTGTTTGTTCACAGCAACAAGCAGAACGAGATATTGCATTAGCAAGGCTGCAACAAAGTCACATCATGCTTACCATAAGACTAAAAGAACACCATGGGAATAATCACAAAGTCATAGATGAGGCGTTGGATTTCGTCCACAATGTCTACCATGATTTCTGGTCTTTTCTGTCAGTAAACAAGCCTGAGAAATCAAGAAGTCATTCTGGCGCTAACAGTACCAAGGAGACGGGAGATGGTTCAAATTTCTTAGGGTGGATGGTTTCTTCTAGTCTTGATGTTGTCAGGAACAGTTTCAATATGAAAAATATTGGTGGTTTTCTAGGGAACAGTGCAGTGTTTGCTGTTGGCATGATTACAATGTTGCAGCTGCATTTGTTGTCTTCTGGAGAACAAAGTTCATCTTGTGGTAAATACAGCAACAGAAGGATCAATCGCGGTGATTCTTCACGGTCTCTGGCAGGGCGTAGTAGAATGAGTCATCTGGATGTGTTCTTAGCCAAAAGTTGAGAGGGACTTCTGCCTCGCCTTTCTGATACTTTGTTTGTACATATTTTGTTAGCATCTTATCTGCCATTTTGAAGGAAGTTTCTATTCTCTGGGTGCCCATTGAGTTTGCATTCTAGGTATGGATCGTGTTAGCTAGGTTAGCTTACCTTTGCTACTTTCAATTCCTTGAAATGGACTATTGTAGTCCTTGTTGTAAGCAGCAAGATGTTGTATTCATGTGAATCTATTGTGTGCTCTGTTGCCAGTATATGCAGATCTCTGACTTTGGTTGTACAGAGTCTTGTTCTGAAATAAGTTTGCGTACTCACTGGACATTGTTGCCCCATTCATTAGATTGTTTTAATGTTTTCTGGTTTCATGCTTGTGATGGTCCGTGCAATAATTGCGGATCATGTGATTTGTTTGTTCCCTCCCTGTTTGCTTCTTCAGCTTCCTACAGCTTAAGCAGGAGAGGATTTTGTTGGATTTTTAGCTTACTCTTTCGAGAAACCAGATTATGTTGGATTTTTTTGACCCTGCAGATGCAGATCAAAACCTCAACTCAGGAACTATTTTTTGTCAGGTTTTGTCCATGTTAAATTTCACTTGGGCGTTTTCATAGCTATTACTACAAGGATAAGACCTTTTGCATTAGGGTGCTGAGTTTCGGCTGAAGTTGAGCTTGCAATCTAGGTGCATAGTGGACATGTACCTAGTTCATTAAATGAGAGCTTCACGCTAAAATTGCTCAATTTGGACTTTGCTCGTTTGTGTAAAACGGAGCAAGAATTGATGGACCGTCTTTTTTTCAAATGCCATGCTTCACGTTAAGGCTAAATGTTGGAAGTGGTTAAGCTTAGTAAGCATGACATCTCCCAATGAGCGGGCAATGGAGGCCTCCATCAAAGATTGGTGGATCCACATGCTAGGGGCTAGGGCACGCAACAAATCTACTCAGCCGAGAATCGGCTTCGCCAAGTTTAAAAATGAGGCCAACACCTGGACAATTGCGGGCCGAAGCACCGGGGAGACAACATGCCAGGAGAGTATTCATTTTTGCGAAGAGTTTTTCAGAAGAAAAAAAAGTCTATGTTTCATGCACGGATACTGAATCTATACTAGAATTTGAGCTTTGTTCGTGCTAACATGTATCGGAGCTACGCTAAAAAGGTTGGCTCATTTCCTGTCATGGGCATCAACTGAGATTCAGACTTGACTTGCTTCTCTTGAAGTTGATCTCAGATGGAGAAGGGAAAATATCACCTCACTCAGCTCACGGGTCTCACCAGACTTTGTAGTATCTTTGCCCATGCGCTGTTAAATTCTCCATGCAAGGTCCGAGGCTCGGAGCCAAACAGCCAAAACCCTCTGAAAACGGGCCCAACCCAACCAATCGGCAGCAGTGCCCAGAGCGGCAGCAATCGTGCGTGGCCCAATATGGATGGATCATGCCGTTGGTTCGGTGCGCCAATTGCACAGGCGCCGATTGCACTGGACTGTTCCATTGACTTGCCACGGCTTGCGCGCGTATTGCACTCATGGTGGAAAAGAACAAGGGGGTGTTTAGTTCAGGGACTTTTTAGTCCCAGAGACTAGAAAAAGTCCCTAAAAAGCCCCTAGGAACCAAACGGGAGGGATTTTTTCTACAGGGACTAGAAAAAGACTCTATTGAAAAGTTTTTTTTGATTAGTCCCTGAGACTAGAAAAAGTCCCAGGACTTCTGAAACAAACACCTCCCAAGGCCGCGCTCTGCTTTTGCTCTGGTGCCCAATTGCGTGCCTCTCATGGTCCTGCGCTGCTGCACCGTGCATGCTCTCTTGGCGTGCAGGGCATTGGCCATTGGCTGGCCACCCTGCCTGACCGGGATAGGTCGTCCTTGGTCACAGGCCTTTTCGAGTGCAAAAAACCATGGCCCTCTCCTCTCGGGCCACCGCCTCGCCGTACGTGTGTGTGGGGACTTGAGAGAGTATATGGGAATCACTCGCCCAGCGTCATCATTTCCAATCATGGTGCCTTGGGCCGCCTGGTCCATTTCGCTGGCCGGAAATGCGGGTTGCTTTAGGTTGTGTTTGGGATGCTTTAGATAGGCCCGCTGGTTGATGCAGGATTTGAAGTGTTTTATGGGAGATTCATACTAAAACACTTCAAATTATGTGTTTCATTGAGACCAGGATCAGAATTACTAGCAATGAACGTGCTACTATGGCTGTCAAATCAAATTCAACGGGATAACTGATACTAACTGCCAACGAGAGGCACTCATACGTCTTGTCTGAAGCTAGGTTTTGCATCACCACCCTAGCTAGACCCTAGTCGCCTTCCAAAAGGAGACCCTACTACGTACGATGCAACTTGGTAGTGCACTTTCTTCAATCAAAAAAGAAAAGAAAAAACTTGCAAGGGCACTCCACTCCGGCTGGCACGTTCACGGTTGACTGGTGCTACGCACACGGCCAAATCCTGTTCCTTTCTTCCGGCGCCGTGCCGTCGCCATCGGTGCCTATAAGGAGACAGCAGGGCGTCATGCCCGCATCGATCCCCGCCAGATACGGTGGGCTCCAGCGCCGGCGTCCGGCCACGGGATCTTCTCCTCCTGCCTGTCGCCGCCGTGTCATGCCCCGCGCGGTTCGCCCCGATGGCGACGCCGCCCGCTAGACGCCCGATCTGCCCGTGCTCCGCGGCATGCGTACGATGAACCCCAGCGCGGCTGCAGTGCAAACACTCGCGCTCCAGCCCGCGTTTCAACGTATCGCGAGGCGTCGTACGGCGGTACGCCATGGAGTGCGGTAACCTGTAGAAATTTCATACGGAAGGGTGTAAATTCTCGTAGAGAAAACGATGATCTCTTGGGCTGGTGTATGCCGACCACGATCTGAGCATGCCGGACAAACATGTTTGGTCGGAGGTAGTATGAAACCAATCGCCCGTAAAAGATCCTGAAAAACATTTGTAAGATTCACACACACATGTTAATAAGTGCTTGGTACTCAGAAATCCGAGATCGTGTGTGGTGGCAGGTTGGCAGCGACGCCTCCTCAGCCCCTCAAGCCCTCTGCTACTCTACCTCAGTTGCAAGTACATGTGACGCGCTCAGGCTCAGAACCAGCCAAGCTGCTGCTGCTGCTGCTCTACACATGAGTCCATTTGGGGTCTCATGGCGCGCACTGCACTGCACTGCGCTGCCACCGATCATCGTCTTTCCGGCTGAAGCTGCGTGCGCGGCGCACGCAGTCAGGCTCAGGCCGAGAGCAAAGCCCAAAGAAAAGGGAAAGTCGTACTACGCTCCTGCGGTGGACACAGTGAAAATATTTAACTCTCCTCGGCACGTCAGGTACCGTCTCGGCTTCCACAGCTACGCTGCAGGGGCGTTCAAAACGGCAGCACCTACGAGGGTACAGCACGGTCCCTGTGTCTTGACTCCCACGATATCGTACGCGCACCGAATCAGCGGCACCGATGCGACCGGTACTGTCCGTGCCTGACCTCATGAACGAAACCAACTCCAACCCACCGGCCTAAGGCCAACTCCAATCGCACGCCCCCAAATCGTCCGCCTGATTGTTTTTAAACGTAAATAGACAGAAACCACGGCCCAACACGCGGGTGCAAACGGACAATTCGGTTTGCTTTCGACCCATCCCAGCCTAAACTTGGGCCAAGTTTACGACCAAACGGACAGCGCGCGGACGGGAGGGACGCGCGCCCTTGTCCTCCCCCTGGCCCGCCCGTAGATGACATAGCCGTCCCATTTTCCCTTCATTTCGTGCAAACCTTCCCGCACCCCTCTCCTCTCGTCTCCCTTCTCCATGGATAGCGACCCGACGAACCCCGGCGATGCGGGGGCGACCATGCAGGTGCGGCCATGCGCCCCGCAGCGAAGAAGAAAGGTCTCAAGGGTCCTAGGAAGCCTCGATCCGAGTGCACGCCAGAGGAGATCGCCTTCCTCGACAAAGAAGCGGCGAAGAGAATGAGCCGGCGGGCAAAGGCGAAGGAGACGAAGGCGGCAGAGGCCTATGCCCTCGCGGCCGAGGCCCGGCGACAGGCGCGACATCTTGCCAACGTCGACGAGAAGGAATCCATCGTCGCCAAGGCGCATGCCGTTCTCATGCATGGGTTGGCGCGACCACCGGCGGCCTTCCCCTCGGTCGCTGCCATGGCCGCGGCGAGCACGGGATCTTCGGTCGGTCGCCCTCCTCAGTACAGGTCAAGCTCGTCCAGCACACCCGGTCCGCCGCCTTGTGTCCAAGGGCAGACACGCTTCTCCACGTCGCTGGAGGGCAGCGTGGTCGCTCCGGCCACGCCCGCAGATGTCATCGACCTTAACGTGACACCAGGGTACAGTGGCGCTGGCCACACCTCCGATAGGACGCAAAGGAAGCAGTCTCGGCCGTTTCCGGTGGCAAGCTTCGCCGGCGCCCGCAAGCTGTTCGATGGAATGGCAAAGCCTGTTGGAAATATGCCCTAGAGGCAATAATAAAAGCATTATTATTATATTTCCTTGTTCATGATAATTGTCTTTATTCGTGCTATAATTGTGTTATCCGGAAATCGTAATACATGTGTGAATAACAGACAACAATATGTCCCTAGTGAGCCTCTAGTTGACTAAATCGTTGATCGACAGATAGTCATGGTTTCCTGACTATGGACATTGGATGTCATCGATAACGGGATCACATCATTAGGAGAATGATGTGATGGACAAGACCCAATCCTAAACATAGCATAAGATCGCTTAGTTCGTTTGCTAGAGTTTTCCAATGTCAAGTATCCTTTCCTTAGACCATGAGATCGTGTAACTCCCGGATACCGTAGGAGTGCTTTGGGTGTGCCAAACGTCACAACGTAACTGGGTGACTATAAAGGTATACTACGGGTATCTCTGAAAGTGTCTATTGGGTTGACATGGATCGAGACTGGGATTTGTCACTCCGCTTGACGGAGAGGTATCACCGGGCCCTCTCGGTAATGCATCATCATAATGAGCTCAATGTGATTAAAGTGTTTGATCACGGGATCATGCATTACGGTACGAGAAAAGTGACTTGCCGATAACGAGATTGAACGAGGTATTGGGATACCGACGATCGAATCTCGGGCAAGTAAAATACCGATTGACAAAGGGAATCGTATACGGGATTAATTGAATCCTCAACATCGTGGTTCATACGATGAGATCATCGTGGAGCATGTGGGAGCCAACATGGGTATCCAGATCCCGCTGTTGGTTATTGCCCGAGAGCCGTCTCGGTCATGTCTGCATGTCTCCCGAACCCGTAGGGTCTACACACTTAAGGTTCGGTGACGCTAGGGTTGTGAAGTTATGTATATGCAGTAACCCGAATGTTGTTCGGAGTCCCGGATGAGATCCCGGACGTCACGAGGAGTTCCGGAATGGTCCGGAGGTAAAGAATTATATATAGGAAGTGCTATTTCGGCCATCGGGACAAGTTTCGGTGTTATCGGTATTGTACCGGGACCACCGGAGGGGTCCCGGGGGTCCACCAGGTGGGGCCACCTGCCCCGGTGGGCCACATGGGCCTTAGGGGGTGCGCCTTGGCCTGCATGGGCCAAGGGGAACCAGCCCCAAAGGGGCCCATGCGCCTAGGGTTCCATCTAGGAGGAGTCCTAGTGGTGGAAGGCACCTCCTAGATGGCTTGGGGGGAGGGAAACCTCCCTGGCCGCCGCCCCCCTTGGGAGATCAGATCTCCCAGGGCCGGCGCACCCCCAGAGGCCTATATAAAGGGGGGAGGGGAGGGGGGGCTGCGCACCCTATGCCCTGGCGCCTCCCTCTCCCTCTCCAACACATCCTCCTCCTCCGTAAGAGCACGGCGAAGCCCTGCCGGAGTACTGTAGTTCCACCATCACCATGCCGTCGTGCTGCTGCTGGAGCCTTCTTCCCCAACCTCTCCTTTGCCTTGATGGATCAAGAAGAAGGAGACGTTACGCTGACCGTACGTGTGTTGAACGCGGAGGTGCCGTGCTTTCGGTGCTAGGATCTCCGGTGATTTGGATCACGGTGTGTACGACTACTTCATCCCCGTTCGTTGAACGCTTCCGCTCGCGATCTACAAAGTGGTATGTAGATGCAACCTCTCTCTCCCATGACTCGTTGCTAGATGAACTCATAGATGGATCTTGGTGAAACCGTAGGAAAAATTTTAATTTTTCTGCAACGTTCCCCAACAGTGGTATCAGAGCTAGGTCTATGCGTAGTTCTTCTTGCACGAGTAGAACACAATTTGTTGTGAGCGTAGATGTTGTCAACTCTTCTTGCCGCTACTAGTCTTATCTTGCTTCAGCGGTATTGTGGGATGAAGCGGCCCGGACCAACCTTACACGTACGCTTACGTGAGACCGGTTCCACTGACTAACATGCACTAGTTGCATAAGGTGGCTGGCGGGTGTCTGTCTCTCCTACTTTAGTTGGAGCGGATTCGATGAAAAGGGTCCTTATGAAGGGTAAATAGAAGTTGACAAATCACGTTGTGGTTTGAACGTAGGTAAGAAAACGTTCTTGCTAGAAACCTATTAAAGCCACGTAAAAACTTGCAACAACAATTAGAGGACGTCTAACTTGTTTTTGCAGCAAGTGCTTTGTGATATGATATGGCCAAAGTTGTGATGAATGATGAATGATCTATATGTGATGTATGAGATGTTCATGCTATTGTAATAGGAATCACGACTTGCATGTCGATGAGTATGACAACCGGCAGGAGCCATAGGAGTTGTCTTTATTTTTGTATGACCTGCGTGTCATTGAGTAACGCCATGTAAATTACTTTACTTTATTGCTAAACGCGTTAGCCATAGTAGTAGAAGTAATAGTTGGCGAGCAACTTCATGGAGACACGATGATGAAGATCATGATGATGAAGAGCATGGTGTCAAGTCGGTGACAAGATGATCATGGAGCCCCAAGATGGAGATCGAGGAGCTATGTGATATTGGCCATATCATGTCACGTTTATTATTTGATTGCATGTGATGTTTATCATGTTTTGCATCTTGTTTACTTAGAACGACGGTAGTAAATAAGATGATCCCTCATAATAATTTCAAGAAAGTGTTCACCCTAACTGTGCACCGTTGCGACAGTTCGTTGTTTCGAAGCACCACGTGATGATCGGGTGTGATAGATTCTAACGTTCACATACAACGGGTGTAAGACAGATTTACACACGCAAAACACTTAGGTTGACTTGACGAGCCTAGCATGTACAGACATGGCCTCGGAACACAGAAGACCGAAAGGTCGAGCATGAGTCGTATAGAAGATACGATCAACATGAAGATGTTCACCGATGTTGACTAGTCCGTCTCACGTGATGATCGGACACGGCCTAGTTGACTCGGATCATGTAATACTTAGATGACTAGAAGAGGGATGTCTATCTAAGTGGGAGTTCATTAAATAATTTGATTAAATGAACTTTATTATCATGAACTTAGTCTAAATATTTACAATATGTCTTGTAGATCAAATGGCCAACGTAGTCCTCAACTTCAACGCGTTCCTAGAGAAAACCAAGCTGAAAGACGATGGTAGCAACTAACTGAGGATCATCCTCATAGCTGCCAAGAAAGATTATGTCCTACGAGCACCGCTGGGTGACGCACCTATTCTCCCTGCAGAACAAGACGTTATGAACGCTTGGCAGTCACGCTGCGATGATTACTCCCTCGTTCAGTGCGGCATGCTTTACAGCTTAGAGCCGGGACTCCAAAAGCGTTTTGAGAGACATGGAGCATATGAGATGTTCGAAGAGCTGAAAATGGTTTCCAAAGCTCATGCCCGGGTCGAGAGATATGAAGTCTCCGACAAATTCTTTAGCTGTAAGATGGAGGAAAATGGCTCTGTCAGTGAACACATACTCAAAATGTCTGGGTTGCACAACCGCTTGACTCAACTGGAAGTTAATCTCCCGGATGAAGCGGTCATTGACAGAATCCTCCAGTCGCTTCCACCTAGCTACAAGAGCTTTGTGATGAACTACAATATGCAGGGGATGGTAAAGACCATTCCTGAGGTATATGCTATGCTGAAATCAGCAGAGGTAGAAATCAAGAAAGAGCATCAAGTGTTGATGGTGAATAAAACCACTAAGTTTAAGAAGGGCAAGGGTAAAAAGAACTTCAAGAAGGACGGCAAGGAAGTTGCCGCGCCCGGTAAGCAAGTTGCCGGGAAGAAGCCAAAGAATGGACCCAAGCCCGAGACTGAGTGTTTTTATTGCAAGGGAAGTGGTCACTGGAAGCGGAACTGCCCCAAATACTTAGCGGACAAGAAGGCCGGCAAAACCAAAGGTATATGTGATATACATGTAATTGATGTGTACCTTACCAGTACTCGTAGTAGCTCTTGGGTATTTGATACCGGTGCAGTTGCTCACATTTGTAACTCAAAGCAGGAGCTGCGGAATAAACGGAGACTGGCGAAGGACGAGGTGACGATGCGCGTCGGGAATGGTTCCAAGGTCGATGTGATCGCCGTCGACACGCTGCCTCTACATTTACCTACGGGATTAGTTTTAAACCTCAATAATTGTTATTTAGTGCCAAGTTTGAGCATGAACATTGTGTCTGGATCTCGTTTAATTCGAGATGGCTACTCATTTAAATCCGAGAATAATGGTTGTTCTATTTATATGAGAGATATGTTTTATGGTCATGCTCCGATGGTTAATGGTTTATTCTTAATGAATCTCGTACGTGATGATACACATATTCAAGTGTGAATACCAAAAGAGTTAAAGTTGATAACAATAGTCCCACATATTTGTGGCACTGCCGCCTTGGTCACATAGGTGTCAAACGCATGAAGAAGCTCCATACAGATGGACTTTTAGAGTCTCTTGATTATGAATCATTTGACACGTGCGAACCATGCCTCATGGGTAAAATGACCAAGACTCCGTTCTCAGGAACAATGGAGCGAGCAACCAACTTATTGGAAATCATACATACCGATGTGTGCGGTCCAATGAGTGTTGAGGCTCGCGGTGGCTATCGTTATGTTCTCACCCTCACTGATGACTTGAGTAGATATGGGTATGTCTACTTAATGAAACACAAGTCTGAGACCTTTGAAAAGTTCAAGGAATTTCAGAGTGAGGTTGAAAATCAACGTGAGAGAAAGATCGAGTTTCTACGATCAGATCGTGGAGGAGAATACTTGAGTCACGAATTTGGCACACACTTAAGAAAATGTGGAATAGTTTCACAACTCACGCCGCCGGGAACACCTCAGCGTAATGGTGTGTCCGAACGTCGTAATCGCACTCTATTAGATATGGTGCGATCTATGATGTCTCTTACCGACTTACCGCTATCTTTTTGGGGCTATGCTTTAGAGACTGCCGCATTCACTTTAAATAGGGCTCCGTCGAAATCCGTTGAGACGACACCGTATGAATTATGGTTTGGGAAGAAACCTAAGCTGTCGTTTCTAAAATTTTGGGGATGCGATGCTTATGTCAAGAAACTTCAACATGAGAAGCTCAAACCCAAGTCGGAAAAATGCGTCTTCATAGGATACCCGAAAGAAACTGTTGGGTATACCTTCTACCTCAGATCCGAAGGCAAGATCTTTGTTGCCAAGAATGGATCCTTTCTAGAGAAAGAGTTTCTCTCGAAAGAAGTAAGTGGGAGGAAAGTAGAACTTGATGAAGTGTTACCTCTAGAACCGGAAAATGGCGAAACTCAAGAAAACGTTTCTGAGGTGCCTGCACCGACTAGAGAGGAAATTAATGATGATGATCAAGATACTTCTAATCAAGCTCCTACTGAAATTCGAAGGTCCACAAGGACACGTTCCGCACCAGAGTGGTACGACAACCCTGTCTTGGAAATCATGTTGTTAGACAACGGTGAACCTTCGAACTATGAGGAAGCAATGGCGGGCCCGGATTCCGACAAATGGCTGGAAGCCATGAAATCCGAGATAGGATCCATGTATGAAAACGAAGTATGGACTTTGACTGACTTGCCCGTTGAACGGCGAGCGATAGAAAATAAATGGATCTTTAAGAAGAAGACGGACGCGGATGGTAATGTGACCATCTATAAAGCTCGGCTTGTCGCTAAGGGTTATCGACAAGTTCAAGGGGTTGACTACGATGAGACTTTCTCACCGGTAGAGAAGCTGAAGTCCGTCCGAATCATGTTAGCAATTGCCGCATTTTATGATTATGAAATATGGCAAATGGACGTCAAAACGACATTCCTTAATGGTTTCCTTAAGGAAGAATTGTATATGATGCAACCGGAAGGTTTTGTCGATCCTAAGAACGCTGACAAGGTGTGCAAGCTCCAACGCTCGATTTATGGGCTGGTGCAAGCATCTCGGAGTTGGAACATTCGCTTTGATGAGATGATCAAAGCGTTTGGGTTTACACAGACTTATGGAGAAGCCTGTGTTTACAAGAAAGTGAGTGGGAGCTCTGTAGCATTTCTCATATTATATGTAGACGACATACTTTTGATGGGGAATGATATAGAGCTCTTGGACAGCATTAAGGCCTACTTGAATAAGAGTTTTTCAATGAAGGACCTTGGAGAAGCTGCTTATATATTAGGCATCAAGATCTATAGAGATAGATCGAGACGCCTCATAGGTCTTTCACAAAGCACATACCTTGATAAAATATTGAAGAAGTTCAATATGGATCAATCTAAGAAAGGGTTCTTACCTGTGTTACAAGGTGTGAAATTGAGCTCAGCTCAATGTCCGACCACGGCAGAAGATATAGAAGAGATGAGTGTCATCCCCTATGCCTTAGCCATAGGTTCTATTATGTATGCCATGCTGTGTACCAGACCTGATGTAAACCTTGCCGTAAGTTTGGTAGGTAGGTACCAAAGTAATCCCGGCAAGGAACACTGGACAGCGGTCAAGAATATCCTGAAGTACCTGAAAAGGACTAAGGAAATGTTTCTCGTTTATGGAGGTTACGAAGAGCTCGTCGTAAAAGGTTACGTCGACGCTAGCTTCGACACAGATCTGGATGACTCTAAGTCACAAACCGGATACATGTATATTTTGAATGGTGGGGCAGTAAGCTGGTGCGGTTGCAAGCAAAGCGTCGTGGCGGGATCTACATGTGAAGCGGAGTACATGGCAGCCTCGGAGGCAGCACATGAAGCAATTTGGGTGAAGGAGTTCATCACCGACCTCGGAGTCATACCCAATGCGTCAGGGCCAATCAAGCTCTTCTGTGACAACACTGGAGCTATTGCACTTGCCAAGGAGCCCAGGTTTCACAAGAAGACCAGGCACATCAAGCGTCGCTTCAACTCCATTCGTGAAAATGTTCAAGATGGAGATATAGAAATTTGTAAAGTGCACACGGATCTGAATGTCGCAGATCCGTTGACTAAACCTCTCCCTAAGGCAAAACATGATCAGCACCAGAACTCTATGGGTGTTCGATTCATCACAATGTAACTAGATTATTGACTCTAGTGCAAGTGGGAGACTGTTGGAAATATGCCCTAGAGGCAATAATAAAAGCATTATTATTATATTTCCTTGTTCATGATAATTGTCTTTATTTGTGCTATAATTGTGTTATCCGGAAATCGTAATACATGTGTGAATAACAGACAACAATATGTCCCTAGTGAGCCTCTAGTTGACTAGCTCGTTGATCGGCAGATAGTCATGGTTTCCTGACTATGGACATTGGATGTCATCGATAACGGGATCACATCATTAGGAGAATGATGTGATGGACAAGACCCAATCCTAAACATAGCATAAGATCGCTTAGTTCGTTTGCTAGAGTTTTCTAATGTCAAGTATACTTTCCTTAGACCATGAGATCGTGTAACTCCCGGATACCGTAGGAGTGCTTTGGGTGTGCCAAACGTCACAACGTAACTGGGTGACTATAAAGGTATACTATGGGTATCTCTGAAAGTGTCTGTTGGGTTGACATGGATCGAGACTGGGATTTGTCACTCCGCTTGACGGAGAGGTATCACCGGGCCCTCTCGGTAATGCATCATCATAATGAGCTCAATGTGATTAAAGTGTTTGATCATGGGATCATGCATTACGGTACGAGAAAAGTGACTTGCCGATAACGAGATTGAACGAGGTATTGGGATACCGACGATCGAATCTCGGGCAAGTAAAATACCGATTGACAAAGGGAATCGTATACGGGATTAATTGAATCCTCGACATCGTGGTTCATACGATGAGATCATCGTGGAGCATGTGGGAGCCAACATGGGTATCCAGATCCCGCTGTTGGTTATTGCCCGAGAGCCGTCTCGGTCATGTCTGCATGTCTCCCGAACCCGTAGGGTCTACACACTTAAGGTTCGGTGACTCTAGGGTTGTGAAGTTATGTATATGCAGTAACCCGAATGTTGTTCGGAGTCCCGGATGAGATCCCGGACATCACGAGGAGTTCCGGAATGGTCCGGAGGTAAAGAATTATATATAGGAAGTGCTATTTCGGCCATCGGGACAAGTTTCGGTGTTATCGGTATTGTACCGGGACCACCGGAGGGGTCCCGGGGGTCCACCAGGTGGGGCCACCTGCCCCGGTGGGCCACATGGGCCTTAGGGGGTGCGCCTTGGCCTGCATGGGCCAAGGGGAACCAGCCCCAAAGGGGCCCATGCGCCTAGGGTTCCATCTAGGAGGAGTCCTAGTGGTGGAAGGCACCTCCTAGATGGCTTGGGGGGAGGGAAACCTCCCTGGCCGCCGCCCCCCTTGGGAGATCAGATCTCCCAGGGCCGGCGCACCCCCAGAGGCCTATATAAAGGGGGGAGGGGAGGGGGGGCTGCGCACCCTATGCCCTGGCGCCTCCCTCTCCCTCTCCAACACATCCTCCTCCTCCGTAAGAGCACGGCGAAGCCCTGCCGGAGTACTGTAGTTCCACCATCACCACGCCGTCGTGCTGCTGCTGGAGCCTTCTTCCCCAACCTCTCCTTTGCCTTGATGGATCAAGAAGAAGGAGACGTTACGCTGACCGTACGTGTGTTGAACGCGGAGGTGCCGTGCTTTCGGTGCTAGGATCTCCGGTGATTTGGATCACGGTGTGTACGACTACTTCATCCCCGTTCGTTGAACGCTTCCGCTCGCGATCTACAAAGTGGTATGTAGATGCAACCTCTCTCTCCCATGACTCGTTGCTAGATGAACTCATAGATGGATCTTGGTGAAACCGTAGGAAAAATTTTAATTTTCTGCAACGTTCCCCAACAAGATCGGGCCGAAGATGCGTCCACGCGTTGGGCGCCTGGCCGACGCAAACCCCAATCCGGGTGGACACGGCCCCATCCCCACCCCAAACAGATGAAATCCGGACAAAACGGACATCAGTTTGGAGTCATGCGTTGGAGTTGCCCGTGACCCCAAACAGACGTCCGTTTCGGGGTGACAATGGGGTCCTGTCCGCCTGGATTCGTGGATGCGCCGGCCGTGCGCCCGGCGCGCGGCCGCATTTCGGCCGCATCTCGTCCACATACATTTTTTCCGCTAACACATATCTTTTATTTTCGTGATTGATTTTTGATACATGGAAGCACATCACCAAATTTTGACTAGAAAAGTAAGACCAAAGAAAATAAGAACGACAAGAAGACATTTTAAAAGATAACCAACTTCCATAACTGCTCCTATAAGTTGGATTAGTGCCTTCTCGATGCATTCATTATTGATTTGCGGAGGCTCGATCTTGCGTGCTTCTTTTTCTTCGATTCTAAAGAAGTAGACGTTGCTTCCTCGCATCTAGTGTCATCTCTAGCCTCTATTCTAACAACAAGTGCACTAGTCTCATCTCTAGTATCTATTCTAGCTAAAAGTGCACGGACATCTACTAATTTGTGCTCTATTAATATATCGATGTATTCTTCTTCCCAATACCAAAAGTTGCATCCATTCTACACAATAAAAATTGAAGTTAGTACAACTATTCAAATCCGGGAGCACAACTGAAGTCAAAATACCACATACCCCATCGATTGAGCACTTGACGAACACCCATCCGGGATATTCCGGCGTTGTAGACACGCGGCGCAAGACCTTCCTTGGGCAGTTGTCGCACTTTATGAGTGGCAATGGTGCGCCGACGAGCCTTTGGGCCAGCACCGAACCCGAACGACAGTCGTTCGTGTATCTGCCGGCGAACCGCTGACGGTGTAGATCCGAGCGGCTAGAGGCGGAGTTAGTACCTGCATACGTCCATTTTGCATCATGTTTTCCTACTGTTATTTATATTGTTTTATCCATAATAATTCTTTTTGGAGTAATTCTAATGCCTTTTCTCTCATAATGTGCAAGGTACACACAAAGAGGGAGAATTCCGGCAGCTGGAAATCTGGACCTGGAAAAGCTACGTCAGGCCACCTATTCTGCATAACTCCAAATGAGCTGAAACTTGACGGGGAATTTTTATGAAATATTTGAGAAATATTGGAGCCAATAAATATCAGAGGGGCCCCACCAGGTGGGCACAACCCACCTGGGTGCGCAAGGGAGCCCAGGCGCACCCTGGTGGGTTGTGCTCCCCTCGGCCCACCTCCGGTGCCCATCTTCTGGTATATAAGTCGTTTTGACCTAGAAAAAATAAAGAGAGGACTTTCGGGACGGAGCGCCGCCGTCTCGAGATGGAACTTGGGCAGGAGCACTTTTGCCCTCCGGCGGAGCGATTCCGCCGGGGGAATTTCCCTCCCAGAGGGGGAAATCATCGCCATCATCATCACCAACAACTCTCCCATCTTGGGGAGGGCAATCTCCATCAACATCTTCAACAACACCATCTCCTCTCAAACCCTAGTTCATCTCTTGTGTTCAATCTTTGTACCAGAACTATAGATTGGTGCTTGTGGGTGACTAGTAGTGTTGATTACATCTTGTAGTTGTTTACTATATGGTTTATTTGGTGGAAGATTATATGTTCAGATCCAATATGCTATTTAATACCCCTATGATCTTGAGCATGATTATCATTTGTGAGTAGTTACTTTTGTTCTTGAGGTCACGGGACAAATCATGTTGCAAGTAATCATGTGAACTTGATATGTGTTTGATATTTTGATAGTATGTATGTTGTGATTCCCTTAGTGGTGTCATGTGAACGTTGACTACATGACACTTCACCATATTTGGGCCTAAGGGAATGCATTGTGGAGTAGTTATTATATGATGGGTTGCGAGAGTGACAAAAGCTTAAACCCTAGTTTATGCGCTATTCCGTAAGGGACCGATTGGATCCAAAAGTTTAATGCTATGGTTAGAATTTATTCTTAATACTTTTCTCGTAGTTGCGGATGCTTGCGAGGGGTTAATCATAAGTAGGAGCTTTTTTCAAGTAATAAAAACACCTAAGCACCGGTCCACCCACATATCAAATTATCAAAGTAGTGAACATGAATCGAATCAACATGATGAAAGTGACTAGATGAAATTCCCGTGTACCCTCAAGAACGCTTTGCTTATTATAAGAGACCGTTTTGGCCTGTCCTTTGCCTCAAAAGGATTGGGCTACCTTACTGCACTTTTGGTACCGTTACTGTTACTTGCTCGTTACAAATTATTTTGCTATCAAACTACTCTGCTACTTACAATTTCAGCACTTGCAGACATTACCTTGCTGAAAACCACTTGTCATTTCCTTCTGCTCCTCATTGGGTTTTACACTCTTACTTATCAAAAAGGCTATAATTGATCCCATATACTTGTGGGTCATCAAGACTCTTTTCTGGTGCCGTTGCCGGGGAGTGAAACACTTTTGGTAAGTGGAAATTGGTAAGGAAACATTACTACTACGTGCTGAAATTTATTGTCACTTGTTACTATGGAAACCAATCCTTTGAGGGGTTTGTTCGAGGTATCTTCACCTCGACCGGAACCACAATTAGTTACCGCTCAACCTACTCCACCTACTGAAAATATTGAATATGAAATTCCTTCGGGTATGATAGAACAACTTCTAGCTAATCCTTATGCAGGAGATGGAACCGAACATCCTGATATGCACTTGATATATGTGGAAGAAATTTGTGGGTTGTTTAAGCTTGCAGGTTTACCGGAGATGAAGTTAAGAAGAAGGTTTTCCCTTTATCTTTGAAGGGAAAAGCATTGGCATGGTATAGGCTATGCGATGATATTGGATCTTGGAATGGCAATCGATTGAAATTGGAGTTTCACCAAAAAATATCTTATGCATCTAGTTCATCATGATCGGAATTATATATATAATTTTTGGCCTCGTGAAGGAGAAAGTACTGCTCTAGCTTGGGGGAGGCTTAAGTCAATGTTATATTCATGCCCTAATCATGAGCTCTCAAGAGAAATTATTATCCAGAATTTTTATGCTCGGCTTTCTCATAATGATCGGCCCATGGTTGATACTTCTTGTGTTGGTTCTTTTATGAAGAAAACTATTGAATTCCGGTGGGATCTTTTGAAAAGAATTAAATGCAACTCTGAAGATTGGGAACTTGACGAAGGTAAAGAGTCAGGTATTAAGCTTGAGTATAATTGTGTTAAATCGTTTATGAATACCGATGCCTTTCAAAAGTTTAGCACTAAATATGGACTTGACTCTGAGATAGTAGCCTCCTTTTGTGAATCATTTGCCACTCATATTGATCTCCCTAAACAGAAGTGGTTTAAATATCACCCACCTATTAAAGAAGAAATTAAAGAACTGGTACCAGCTAAAGAGTAAACTATTGTTTATAATGTTGATCCCGTTATTCCTACTGCTTATATTGAGAAACCACCTTTCCCTGTTAGGATAAAGGAACATGCTAAAGTTTCAACCGTGGTCAACAAAAGTTATTAAAACACCTAAACCTCATGAACAAACCAAAGTAGAACCCAATGTTGCTATGGTTAAGGATCTCCTGGAAGAAAATATAGATGGGCATGTTATTTACTTTTGTTATGAAGCTACTAGAATTGCCAAACCTGATAAAGAGGATAAACATAGACCCATTGTTGGCATGCATGTTGTCTCAGTTAAAATAGGAAATCACCTTTATCATGGTTTATGTGACATAGGTGCTAGCATGAGTGCTATTCCCTTTACCTTATATCAATAAATTATGAATAACATAGCACCCGCTGAAATAGAAGAAATAGATGCTACTATTAAACTTGCTAATAGAGACACCATCACACCACTTGGGATTGTTAGAGATGTTGAAGTCTTGTGTGGGAAAATAAAATACCGTACTTATTTTCTTGTTCTTGGGTCCCCACAAGATTACTTTTGTCCCATTATCTTTGGTAGACCTTTCTTGAACACCCTTAATGCTAAAATAGATTGTAAGAAACAAACTGCCGGCGTCAGCTTTGGTGATGAGTCTCATGAGTTCAATTTTTCCAAATTTAGTAGAAAACCTCATAAAAAAGAATTGGCTAGTAAGGATGAAATAATTGGTCTTGCTTCTATTGATGTGCCTCCTACAGATCCTCTAGAGCAATATCTGCTAGACCATGAAAATGATTTACATATGCATGAAAGAAATGAATTAGATAAGATTTTCTTTGAACAACGTCCTCTGCTTAAACATAATTTTCCTATTGAAACTCTAGGAGGTCCTCCTCCACCTAAGGGTGATCCTGTGTTCGAATTAAAACAATTGTCAGACACTTTGAAATATGCTTATCTTGATGAAAAAAGATATATCATATTATTATTAGTGCTAACCTTTCACAACATGAAGAAGAAAGATTACTGAATGTTCTAAGGAAGCACCGAGCTGCTATTGGATATAATTTTGATGATCTTAAGGGCATTAGTCCCACTCTATGTCAGCACAAAATTAATATGGAACCTGATGCTAAACCCGTTGTTGATCACCAACGTCGGTTAAATCCGAAGATGAAGGAAGTGGTAAGAACAGAAATATTAAAACTTCTGGAAGCAGGTATAATCTATCCTATAGATGATAGTAGATGGGTAAGTCATGTTCATTGTGTCCCTAACAAGGGAGGAATTAATGTTGTTCCTAATGATAAAAATGAACTCATCCCACAAAGAATTTTTACATGCTATAGGACGGTAATTGATTTTAGAAAATTAAACAAAGCAACTAGAAAAGATCATTACCCTTTGCATTTTATTGATCAAATGCTAGAAATATTGTCAAAGCACACACATTTTTGCTTCCTTGATGGATATTCTGGTTTTTCACAAATACATGTTTCTCAACCTGATAAAAAAGACCACTTTCACTTGTCCCTTGGGAACTTATGCTTATAGTGAAGGAAATATGCCCTAGAGGCAATAATAAAGTTGTTATTTATATTACCTTATATCATGATAAATGTTTATTATTCATGCTAGAATTGTATTAACCAGAAACTTAGTACATGTGTGAATACATAGACAAACAGAGTGTCCCTAGTATGCCTCTACTTGACTAGCTCGTTAATCAAAGATGGTTAAGTTTCCTAGCCATGGACATGTTTGTCATTTGATGAACGGGATCACATCATTAGAGAATGATGTGATGGACAAGACCCATCCGTTAGCTTAGCATAATGATCGTTTTGTTTTATTGATATTGCTTGCTTCATGACTTATACATGTTCCTCTGACTATGAGATTATGCAACTCCCGAATACCGGAGGAACACCTTGTGTGCTATCAAACGTCACAACGTAACTGGGTGATTATAAAGATGCTCTACAGGTGTCTCCGAAGGTGTTTGTTGGGTTGGCATAGATCAAGAATAGGATTTGTCACTCCGAGTATCTGAGAGGTATCTCTGGGCCCTCTCGGTAATGCACATCACTATAAGCCTTGCAAGCAATGTGACTAATGAGTTAGTTATAGGATGATGCATTGCAGAACAAGTGAAGAGACTTGCCAGTAACGAGATTGAACTAGCTATGATGATACCGACGATCGAATTTCGGGCAAGTAACATACCGATGACAAAGGGAACAACATATGTTGTTATGCAGTTTGACCGATAAAGATATTCGTAGAATATGCAGGATCCAATATGAGCATCCAGGCTCTGCTATTGGTTACTGACCGGAGATGTGTCTCGGTCATGTCTACATAGTTCTCAAACCCATAGGGTCCGCACGCTTAACGTTCGATGACGATTTGTATTATGAGTTATGTGATTTGATGACCGAAGTTTGTTCGGAGTCCTAGATGAGATCACGGACATGAAGAGGAGTCTCGAAATGGTCAAGACATAAAGAATAATATATTGGACGATGTTATTCAGACACTGGATGAGTTCCGGGAGGTACCGGGTAATTATCGGAGTGCCGGAAGGGTTACCGGAACCCCCCGGGGAACTAATGGCCTTCATGGGGCTTAGTGGAGAGAGAGGAGGGCCACAAGGGTCTGGCCGTGCCCCCCCTTGGCAGTCCAAATTGGACTAGGGGAAGGGGGCGGCACCCCCCTTTCCTTCCCCTCTCTCTCTCCCTTCCTTCTTCCCCCTTCCACCAAGTGGAATCCTACTAGGACTTGGAGTCCTGGTAGGACTCCTCTCTCTTGGTGCGCCCTACACGAGCGGACCGGCCTCCCCCTCTCCTCCTTTATATACGGAGGCAGGGGGCACCCTAGAACACTAAGTCCTCTCTTAGCCGTGTGCGGTGCCCCCCTCCACAGTTACACACCTCAGTCATATCATCGTAGTGCTTAGGCGAAGCCCTGCACGGGTAACTTCATCATCACCGTCGCCACGCCGTCGTGCTGACGAAACTCTCCCTCGTCCTCAACTGGATCAAGAGCTCGAGGGATGTCATCGTGCTGAACGTGTGCTGAACACGGAGGTGCCGTACATTCGGTACTTGGATCGGTTGAATCATGAAGACGTTCGACTACATCAACCGCGTTACTAAACGCTTCCGCTTTCGATCTACGAGGGTATGTGGACACACTCTCCCGTCTCATTGCTATCCATCTCCTAGATAAATCTCGCATGATCTTAGGATTTTTTTTGAAATACTGCGTTCCCCAACAGTGGCATCCGAGCCAGGTCTATGCGTAGATGTTATATGCACGAGTAGAACACAAAGAGTTGTGGGCGATAATAGTCATACTGCTTGCCACCAACGTCTTACTTTGATTCGGCGGTATTGTTGGATGAAGCAGCCCAGACCGATATAACATGACCGCGTTTATGAGACTGGTTCTACCGACATGCTTCACACACAGGTGGCTGGCGGGTGTCTGTTTCTCCAACTTTAGTTGAATCAAGTTTGACTACGACCGGTCCTTGTTGAAGGTTAAAACATCACATTTGATGAAAAATCATTGTGGTTTTGATGCATAGGTAAGAACCGTTCTTGCTAGAAGCCCGTAGCAGCCATGTAATACTTGCAACAACAAAGTAGAGGACGTCTAACTTGTTTTTGCAGGGCATGTTGTGATGTGATATGGTCAAGACGTGATGAGATATAAATTGTTGTATGAGATGATCATGTTTTGTACCCGTCATCGGCAACTGGCAGGAGCCTTATGGTTGTCGCTTTATTGTATGAAATGCAATTGCCATGTAATTGCTTTACTTTATCACTAAGCGGTAGCGATAGTCGTAGAAGCAATAGTTGGCGAGACGACAACGATGCTATGATGGAGATCAAGGTGTCAAGGTGGTGACGATGGAGATCATGACAGTGCTTTGGAGATGGAGATCAAAGGCACAAGATGATGATGTCTATATCATGTCACATATTTTGATTGCATGTGATGTTTATCTTGTATGCATCTTATTTTGCTTAGTTCGGCGGTAGAACTATAAGATGATCTCTCACTAAATTTCAAGGTATAAGTGTTCTCCCTAAATATGCACCGTTGCTACAGTTTGTCGTGCCGAGACACCACGTGATGATCGGGTGTGATAAGCTCTACATCCACATATAATGGGTGCAAGCCAGTTTTGCATGTGCAGAATACTCGGGTTAAACTTGACGAGCCTATCATATGCAGATATGGCCTCGGAACACTGAGACCGAAAGGTCGAGCTTGAATCATATAGTAGATATGATCAACATAGTGATGTTCACCATTGAAAACTACTCCATCTCACGTGATGATCGGACATGGTTTAGTTGATTTGGATCACATGATCATTTAGATGACTAGAGGGATGCCTATCTAAGTGGGAGTTCTTAAGTAATATGATTAATTGAACTTTAATTTATCATGAACTTAGTACCTGATAGTTTTTGCATGTCTATGTTGTTTTAGATCAATGCCCCGTGCTACCATTCCTTTGAATTTTAATGCGTTCCTAGAGAAAGCTAAGTTGAAAGATGATGGTAGCTAGCAATTACACAGACTGGGTCTGTAACTTGAGGATTATCCTCATTGCTACATAGAACAATTACGTCCTGGAAGCACCAGTAGGTGTACCACCTGCGCCAGCAACTGCAGACATTGTGAATGCCTGGTAGTCACGTGTTGATGACTACTCGATAGTTCAGTGTGTCATGCTTTACAGCTTAGAATTGGGACTTCAACGACGTTTTGAACGTCATGGAGCATATGAGATGTTCCAGGAGTTGAAGTTAATATTTCAAGCAAATGCCCGAGTTGAGAGATATGAACTCTCCAACAAGTTCTATAGCTGCAAGATGGAGGAGAATAGTTCTGTCAGTGAACATATACTCAGAATGTCTGGGTACCACAACCACTTGACTCAACTGGGAGTTAATCTTCCTGATGATAGTGTCACTAATAGAGTTCTTCAATCACTGCCACCAAGCTACAAAAGCTTCGTGATGAACTATAATATGCAAGGGATGGATAAGAAAATTCCAGAGCTCTTCGCAATGCTAAAGGCTGTGGAGGTAGAAATCAAGAAGGAGCATCAAGTGTTGATGGTTAACAAAACCACTAGTTTCAAGAAAAAGGGCAAAGGGAAGAAGGGGAACTTCAAGAAGAATGGCAAGCAAGTTGCTGCTCAAGTGAAGAAGCCCAAGTCTGGACCTGAGACTGAGTGCTTCTACTGCAAAGGGTCTGGTCACTGGAAGCGAAACTGCCCCAAGTATTTGGCGGATAAGAAGGATGGAAAAGTGAAAGGTATATTTGATATACATGTTATTGATGTGTACCTTACTAATGCTCGTAGTAGCACATGGGTATTTGCTACTGGTTCTGTTGCTCATATTTTCAACTCGAAACATGGGCTACGGATTAAACGAAGATTGGCTAAGGACGAGGTGACGATGCGTGTGGGAAATGGTTCCAAAGTCGATGTGATCTCCGTCGGCACGCTACCTCTACATCTACCTTTGGGATTAGTTTTAGAGCTAAATAATTATTATTTGGTGCCAGCATTGAGCGTGAACATTATATCTGGATCTTGTTTAATGCGAGACGGTTATTCATTTAAATCAAAGAATAATGGTTGTTCTATTTATATGAGTAATATCTTTTATGGTCATGCACCCTTGATGAGTGGTCTATTTTTATTGAATCTTGATTGTTTTAACACACATATTCATAATATTGAAGCCAAAAGATGCAAGGTTAATAATGATAGTGCAACTTATTTGTGGCACTACCGTTTAGGTCATATTGATGCAAAGCGCATGAAGGAAGTCCATGCTTATGTGCTTTTGGAATCACTTGATGCTTGCGAACCATGCCTCATGGGCAAGATGACTAAAACTCCATTCTCTGGAACAATGGAGCGAGCAACAGACTTATTGGAAATAATACATACTGATGTATACGGCCCGATGAGTGTTGAGGCTCGCGGCGGGTATCGTTATTTTCTGACCTTCACAGATGATTTGAGCAAATATGGGTATATCTACTTGATGAAGCATAAGTCCGAAACATTTGAAAAGTTCAAAGAATTTCAGAGTGAAGTAGCAAATCATCGTAACAAGAAAATAAAGTTTCTACGATCTGATCGTGGAGGTGAATATTTGAGTTATGAGTTTGGTCTTCATTTGAAACAATGTGGAATATTTTCGCAACCTGTCGGGGATATACCCCGCGGTGTAAACCGGCCGGAAGTTAACCCGACCGGACTTGGCGGTTTATCTGAAGACCCGCCCTGACCTTGGCGGTTTACAAGCAATCCGCTTGGTCGTTATGACTCACTGGTAAACCGACGGGCGGATCAGACGGATGACAAGACCCAAGGCCTAGAAGGCCGGTTCAACTATGGTGGGCCGGTTTAAGAGGAAAGGAATATTTATCTTACAAAGAGTTAAGACCAGGACTTGTATCCGGTTTGTATTAGAGATAGACTAGTCCTAATCCTAATAGGACTCCACATGTAAACCGCCCCTTCAACATATATAAGGAGGGGTAGGGCTCCCCAAAGAGGGACAAGTTAGAAGCTACAAGCAATCAATAATCTCTAGGGCTAGACACAAGAGCCGGTTTACGGCGTCTCCCTCGGGATGATAATGAGACCTAGCCTCAAACAGCATGTAGGGTTTTTACCGGATGATGTTTCTCGGGGCCCGAAGCTATCTAAACCCTTGTCTTGCGTGTTGATCCGCCCTGCGTCTCTCGTCCCACTCAACCCCTCTCAAGCTAACCACATGGATGCGTTGGCCTCGCGACTAAGTCCTGACACTAAGGACATCTGCCGTGACAAATCCACGACAGTTGGCGCCCACCGTGGGGCCCGTGCACGGTGGTGTTGAGTTCTTGAAGGGATCTCTCACAGGGATCGACAAGTTCGCAACTTCCGGGTGAAGAAGAACTGGTTGGAGAAGATCTGCATCAGTTTCGAGTTCATCGGTCCAGATTCATAGTTTGAAAGATATAAGGAAAATTAGGGTTGCGATTTGATGTCTGCCGCAAGTCGCCAAGAAAAGAAGTCACAAGTCGCCAACACCATCAGCGTATCAAGTTTTCATCAGTTGCTCGCAGAAACCTGTGCGATCGGAGTTGCGGTCACCGTTCAATCATCAAAGAAAAAAAAATCAAGAAAAAGAAAACAAAGCGCTGAGAAGGATTCGATCCAGCGCTGCAGGGTCTCAGCGCAACAATCGCTAATCACCCAATCCAGTTCACTTCGGTCAAAGTAACTACAACCTGGAGAAGGACTCGGACTTTGCTGCAGCTACTGCCGTGCCTCGCTGGTGCTTCTTCGCCTCCGGGTCTCGCTTCGATGGCCTGTCAATACCGTTTCCAAGACCTCAAGTTTGGAAGCTCGGCCACATCTTCTTGTCCACGTTGGAATACTACCAGTATACACGTACTACTTGAGTACGCCATCACACAAACATGGATCCATTGAACCGGCTATGACTCGGAAGCAGAGGTCTCCGCGGACTCAGCCCCGCCTTTGGTTGCGCCATCTCTGGGTCGCGTAGAGCCGGCCTCGCTCCGCCGAGATTTGCTGCCGAGTGCCACGACCCGTGTACTTCTGCCGCAAGTCGCCACAGCCTTGGACCGCCGGCCTCAAGTCGCCGTCCTCGCAGAACTGCTATGAGCCATCGCATCGGCTCATCTCCGCCATCTCGGGCTTGCCTCGCCGGCTTCGCCCGTAAACCGTATCCACTCGCCAGCTTTGCCACCGCCTGGGAGTCGTCCGTGCCTGTGCGTGGGCTGTCTCCACATGTTTCGCCGGAGTCGTCGTCCGCTATGAGCCGCCTCCGGGTCTCCGTCGCTGTGATGCAGCTGCTGTTTGGCGCTGTTCCTCCCTGCCTTCTGCTTCAGGCGGTAGCATCAAGTTGCCGTCGAAGTGGGCGGCCCTCGCTGTCGCTTGCTAAATCACCGACTTCGGTCATGGCTCGTCTCCGGTTCTCTGACGCTGTGGCTCATCTCTGTATCCGGTTCTCTGACATTGTGGTTGCTGCTAAATCACCACTTCCGGTGCTGGTCGCCAAGCTGCAACAGGTTTGACTCCGAGTCAAATCTACCAGACCAGCCCCTCCTGATAAACCAAAGACCTCCGCGGCCTCAAGCCACCAGTAAAACGACCTGCGCCAGCCAGCAGGTGCTAAACCGGACGCCCTGTGTATTAACACATATTATTTTCATAGAACAACTACTTTGGTCTGTGTATTTTTTATGTGTGCAGGACAAAGATTCATTATAAAGATGGGGCTATACTATGCCTATGAAGAGTATGTTAGCATCATCACGCACCGGCGTCTGCGCCTGCTTACTGATGGAACAGGTGTGCGTAGGTCGCCACCCATGCAGCTTAATCTACATCAACCCGTCGGAGCCGCTTTGAGCCGCCCTTGCCGCTTTGAGCCGCCGGGGTTATATTAAGTCGCCGGTCTACCTGAGCCGCTGGAACTATATTAAGTCGCTGGTCTGCCTGAGCCACCTCTGTCGCGATGAACGGATCATCCATCATCCAAACAAATCAGGTGATATCCATCCAAGTTTGTTTATTTAACACATGTTGTTTTTGTCAAGGAACAAGTTTGTCTTTGCCTTGGTCTGCAATATTGTTTATGCAGGGCCCTTATTTATGATAAAAAGTGATATTATACCACGGGGATGGAGGCACGCCAACATCTTTAGCACAGGTGGTCGTCGTTACACAACGGACTCCCGCACCGGCTTACAACGTTGTGGCCGTCTCTCGCGACCACGCCGGTTTACAACAAGGAGGACTACTTGCTCCGCACCGGTTTACAATGCCGCGACCGGTTCATCTGTCTGTTCGCATGGCTGACTTGCCATGATTGATTTCAGTTTCACTGTGGTGATCGTCAACTCCGCGGTGGATATTTTCCGGCTAACATATCAGGACAAATTGTCTATTGCAAAAAGGGGATTATTATATCACTGAGCTATTGGATAACCCGTGCCAGTTTATATCGCGATCCAGATCGCGTCAACTCATCAGGACCATGCGAATTACCCAATAGCGCATGCACAGGTTGCCATCCCCCGCAGTCCGGTCTACATCAACATACCGGGCCGCACCTGTCTGCGTGAGCCATTTATTGAGTATGAACAAGTCACAGCTTGGGTAGCCCGGTTTTCTTTCAAATTGGAGGCAAATTATCATCAACCGTCATCTGCACTGGATGGATCAATGGGCAGGCGCACAAGTCACCGCCGCTACAGTTTGGTTAACTTCAAATCACCAGTTGGAAGGAACCATTGGCCGAGTTGCTGACACGGTTCATACGGGATCATTTACAACCCGCCGCGGTCACCTCAACCTTCTGTGTATTCACATCGTGTTATCAACACCAATGATATACAAGTTATACCGGTTTATATCACGGTCAAATATGGAGAATCTCAAGCCAACTCCTCGAGTCACCTTGAGACTTGGGGGCTACGATGATATGACGCAGCAAGTCTTGCCAGTTTCAGCCGGTTTAAGAACCCGAGGACGATGGAGGGAAAGATAACCCGATCCCGGAGGCTATTGTTATGTTGATGAAAATTTAAAGGCCATCAGAAAATTTCCGGCTTAGAAAGTATATGACAGTTACAAAATCCCGACTCAATGAAGAAGTTTCGGATCATCAGAAAGGATTCCGGTTTGAAACCTGGCTGAAGGGAAGTCAGTATCACTGAAGCTCTCAAATATCCGGTTTACAATCCGGTTCAAGAGAAATCTATTCTCCCACAAAGTTCTGAAGCGCTCAGATCCGGTTTAACAATGTCCGGTTCAAAAAGGAATTAACTTCTCGCAAGTTCGAGTTTAAAGGCCGTCAGAAAATTTCCGGCTGAAAATGAAGATTCCGGTTTACAATCCGGTTCAAGGGGAAGATGTCTCCCACAGCTTTGAAGCTTTCAATATCCGGTTCAAGATCCCGGTTCAAGAAGAATTTACCTCTTGCAAAAATGTTAAAAATTACCGAAGAGGACCTGCTGCCATGATGCGCGGTTCAAACATGGGTATCCGGCTTTATTGGCTTGACATATTATTTATCACATGGGGGCTCCCGCTTTGTAAAGCGGGGTATCTATTCTTTATATCATGTGTGGTTACACGGAGTGGATTCGCTTTAGGGCAACCTCCGGTTTACCCCTTGAGGTCGCTTCACAGAAGAGCAACAAAGTCAGTTGGGGACCTAGTCGACTTGAACCGTAGCTACACCTCCTGGGAGCTTGGTCATGTCTTGACGACGGTAATGCCTTCTGGCTGGCACATTTGCCACTAAGTCAGTTGGGGACCTAATCGACTTGAACCGTAGTTACACCTTATGGGAGCTCGGTCATGTCTTGATGATGGTAATGCCTTCTGATCGGCTTTTTAGCCAATAAGTCATTTGGGGGCTTGGTCGTGTCCGAACCAATGCAATCCCACTTGATCGGCCCTAGGCCACTGAGTCACTTGGGGGCTTGGTCGAATCCGAACCAATGCAATGCCACTTGGCCGGCGTAACGCCACGCGTCATTTTGGGGTCCTGGCTGACTGGCACCATTGCTACGCCTTCGGGGGGCTTGGTTGCGTCTGACCATGGTAATTCCATCTGACCAAGCTCAGTAGAGCTCTTCTTTTGCAAAAAATTGTTGCCATTGCTTTTGCTTTAATAGCCTTTCTTGAGAAGTTGCTATTTTATTTGCGTTTTTTAAACCGACAGTATTTTGTACCGGTTCAAACAGCTAAATTGGCGGAACACGGTCCATTTTTAGACCGGAGATTATCTGCCCGGTTTGATTTTCTGTTACCATCCTATTATGGAGTAAACCGGTGTTTATCAACCCGGCTCGGCTTTCAACTACAAGTTGTGAGTGCATGATCAAATTATAATCCGGAGATTATCAGCCCGGTCTGGTTTGACTACAAGTCACCAGTATATATATGGTTAATCCGGTGTTTATCACAACCCGGTACGGTTTTATCATAAATCGGCGCAATATGGAAGGAGTTATCATTACTCAAGATTGGGGTTATCACTCTTACTACAAAAGTTGGTAAACCAACTATGTGATTCAATGTCACAGGTATGATATATTTCATATTTTTTAGTGCAGCCTTGGTTATAAACCCAGGTTATATGTTGAGCATTATGACCCGTCCGGCGGTAAACCGCCAGGACACTTTAAACTTGTTGTATGCAGAAACAGGTTGAATAAAGCATGATTATAAATTATCCGGTGTTTGTTAAACCGGCCTGGCTTTAAGACAATAAGTCGCCAGTATGATGATAAATTATCCAGTGTTTATTAAACCGGTCTGGCTTTGGACTATAAGTCGCCAGTATATATTTGGATTGCGCCATTGGAATCATGCGCTTATAAATTATTGGATTATATTATTCAAATAGCCAAACTTGGCTGAATTTTCATTATGATATTGGATGAATCAAGGTTTTCATACGAGATTATATTATTTTGAATAGCCAACATGGCTGGATTTTTATTATGGTTATTAATATTATGATTAAGGTTTTCAAAGTCGCTTTAGCGCAATGGTTATCATTTTATACAATTGAAGAAATAGTCCCGAGTCGCTGCAGGCTTACAACCCGACACTTGGGGGCTACATTATTCAAAATTGAGATTACATCAAATATGCAAATCTCATGTTGCTGCAAGCATGCACCATGAGACTTGGGGGCTAATGCAAAGTCATTTTTGCTCATTTTATTGAAGACCCAACTCATCACATCGTAATGAGCTGGCCCTTGGGGGCTACCAATTGCTCCTGTCAACTATTCAAGGTACAAAGCTTTTTATCCATTATATTGAAGGGTCCACTGCTCAGTTGGTAAAGCATAAGGCTCTTAACCTTGTGGACGTGGATTCAAGCCCCATGATGGGGGTTACATCATATGATGTTATTTTCATTGAAGTATATATCAAAGTTCCAGGTTGCTGCAAGCATGACAACCCGACACTTGGGGGCTACAGGTAATATGGATAAGGGAGAAATATCTTCCAATTTTCTGTTTTGAGCCAATCATTATGACCCGGTGTCTACAACAATCATGAACCGGCATTGGAAATAATCATGACCTGGAATTCAGTTCTTATAAACCGGCAATCTTGACAATGATAAACCGACGAGTCTACATTTTCAAACCGGCTGAATATCAGATGAGTATTACAAGACCAATATTTCTTAAACCGACGCTTTGGAAGCCAACTCAAGTGGATTATTCTTTACAATATTTTTCTATGAGAAACCAATGTCAGCAATTTGAGTATGAAGCTGGTTATTAACCTGGATTTTCTAGAAGGAGGAATGACAAGGACTTAAGGATGATCAGGTGCCGGTTTACAAGAATTCTTAACCCGGAGCGCAACCTGTCAAATTTGTTCTTATGTTTATTTTGCAGCATAAGTTTACCATGGATGAATCCAAGCTAAACTTGGGGGCTAATGTCGGGGATATACCCCGCGGTGTAAACCGGCCGGACTTGGCGGTTTATCTGAAGACCCGCCCTGACCTTGGCGGTTTACAAGCAATCCGCTTGGTCGTTATGACTCACTGGTAAACCGACGGGCGGATCAGACGGATGACAAGACCCAAGGCCTAGAAGGCCAGTTCAACTATGGTGGGCCGGTTTAAGAGGAAAGGAATATTTATCTTACAAAGAGTTAAGACCAGGACTTGTATCCGGTTTGTATTAGAGATAGACTAGTCCTAATCCTAATAGGACTCCACATGTAAACCGCCCCTTCAACATATATAAGGAGGGGCAGGGCTCCCCAAAGAGGGACAAGTTAGAAGCTACAAGCAATCAATAATCTCTAGGGCTAGACACAAGAGCCGGTTTACGGCGTCTCCCTCGGGATGATAATGAGACCTAGCCTCAAACAGCATGTAGGGTTTTTACCGGATGATGTTTCCCGGGGCCCGAAGCTGTCTAAACCCTTGTCTTGCGTGTTGATCCGCCCTGCGTCTCTCGTCCCACTCAACCCCTCTCAAGCTACCACATGGATGCGTTGGCCTCGCGACTAAGTCCTGACACTAAGGACATCTGCCGTGACAAATCCACGACACAACCCACGCCACCTGGAACACCACAACGTAATGGTGTGTCCGAATGTCGTAATCGTACTTTATTAGATATGGTGTGATCTATGATGTCTCTCTCTGATTTACTTCTATCGTTTTGGGGTTATGCTTTAGAGACAACTACATTCACGTTAAATAGGGCACCATCTAAATCCGTTGAGACGACACCATATGAACTATGGTTTGGCAAAAAACCGAAATTGTCGTTTCTTAAAGTTTGGGGCTGCGATGCTTATGTGAAAAATCTTCAACCTGATAAGCTCGAACCCAAATCGGAGAAATGTGTCTTCATAGGATACCCAAAGGAGACTTTTGGGTACACCTTCTATCACAGATCCGAAGGAAAGATATTCGTTGCTAAGAATGGATCCTTTCTAGAGAAGGAGTTTCTCTCGAAAGAAGTGAGTGGGAGGAAAGTAGAACTTGATGAGGTAACTGTACCTTCTCCCGAATTGGAAAGTAGTTCATCACATAAATCAGTTCCAGTGATTCCTACACCAATCAGTGAGGAAGCTAATGATGATGATCATGAAACTTTAGATCAAGTTACAACCGAATATCGTAGGTCAACCAGAGCACGATCCGCACCAGAGTGGTACGGTAATCCTGTTCTGGAAGTCATGTTACTAGACCATGACGAACCTACGAACCATGAGGAAGCGATGATGAGCCCAGATTCCGTGAAATGGCTTGAGGCCATGAAACCTGAGATGGGATCCATGTATGAGAACAAAGTGTGGACTCTGGTTGACTTGCCCGATGATCGGCAAGCCATAGAGAATAAATGGATCTTCAAGAAAAAAACAGGCGCTGACGGTAATGTTACTGTCTACAAAGCTCGACTTGTTGTAAAAGGTTTTCGACAAGTTCAAGGAGTTGACTATGATGAGACTTTCTCACCCGTAGCAATGCTTAAGTCTGTCCGAATCATGTTAGCAATTGCCGCATGTTATGGTTATGAAATTTGGCAAATGGATGTCAAAACTGCAGTTGACTATGATGAGACTTTCTCACCTGTAGCGATGCTTAAGTCTGTCCGAATCATGTTAGCAATTGCCGCATGTTATGGTTATGAAATTTGGCAAATGGATGTGAAAATTGCATTCCTTAATGGATATCTTAAAGAAGAGTTGTATATGATGCAACCAGAAGGTTTTATCAATCCTAAAGGTGCTAACAAAGTGTGCAAGCTCCAGCGATCCATTTATGGACTGGTGCAAGCCTCTCGGAGTTGGAATATGCGCTTTGATAGCGTGATCATGGTTTTATACTGACTTTTGGAGAAGCCTGTATTTACAAGGAAGTGAGTGGGAGCTCTGTAGCATTTCTAATATTATATTTGGATGACATATTGTTGATTGGAAATAATACAGAATTTCTGGATAGCATAAAAGGATACTTGAATAAAAAAATTCAATGAAAGACCCCGGTGAAGCTGCTTATATATTGGGCATCAAGATCTATAGAGATAGATCAAGATGCTTAATTGGACTTTCACAAAGCACATACCTTGATAAAGTTTTAAAGAAGTTCAAAATGGACCAGTCAAAGAAAGGATTCTTGCCTATGTTACAAGGTGTGAAGTTGAGTCAGACTCAATGCCCGACCACTACAGAAGATAGAGAGAAAATGAAAGTCATTCCCTATGCCTCAGCCATAGGTTCTATCAGTATGCAATGCTGAGGTAGTCCTGGATTAGGGGGTGTCCGGATAGCCGGACTATAACCTTTGGCCAGACTGTTGGACTATGAAGATACAAGATTGAAGACCTCGTCCCGTGTCCGGATGGGACTTTCCTTGGCGTGGAAGGCAAGCTTGGCAATACGGATATGTAGATCTCCTCCCCTTGTAACCGACTCTGTGTAACCCTAGCCCTCTCCAGTGTCTATATAAACCGGAGGGTTTTAGTCCATAGGACGAACAACAATCATACCATAGGCTAGCTTCTAGGGTTTAGCCTCTCTGATCTCGTGGTAGATCTACTCTTGTACTACCCATATCATCAATATTAATCAAGCAGGAGTAGGGTTTTACCTCCATCGAGAGGGCCCGAACCTGGGTAAAAACATTGTGTCCCTTGTCTCCTGTTACCATCCGCCTAGACGCACAGTTCGGGACCCCCTACCCGAGATCCACCGGTTTTGACACCGACATCGGTGCTTTCATTGAGAGTTCCTTTGTGTCGTCATCTTTAGGCCCGATGGCTCCTCCGATCGTCAACAACGACGCGGTCCAGGGTGAGACTTTTCTCCCCGGACAGATCTTCGTATTTGGCGGCTTTGCACTGCGGGCCAATTTGCTTGGCCATCTAGAGCAGATTGAAAGCTACGCCCCTGGCCATCAGGTCAGATTTGGAAGTTTGAACTACACGGCTGACATCCGCGGAGACTTGATCTTCGACGGATTCGAGCCACAACCAAGCGCGCCGCACTGTCACGATGGGCATGATCTAGCTCTGCCGCCGAACAGCGCCCTGGAGGCCACGCCCGCATCAGCTCCGACCCTCAGCTCGGAGTCAACTACGCCGATCGAGGACGGGTGGTTAGACACCGCCTCGGGGGCTGCAGTCTCAACGGCGATCGAGCCGAACACCAGCCTTATCCTCTGCGAAGCCCGTGACTCCAAGGTGCCGGACTCTTATCCGGACTCCGAACCCTCTGCGCCCTTGCCAATCGAATCCAATTGGGCGCCGATCATGGAATTCACCGCCGCGGATATCTTTCAGCACTCGCCCTTCGGCGATATTCTGAATTCACTAAGGTCCCTCTCTTTGTCAGGAGAGTCCTTGCCGAATTATGGCCAACAGGATTGGGATGCGGACGACGAAGAAATTTGATGCCCACCCACCACCCACTTCGTAGCCACTGTCGATGATTTTACCGACATGCTAGACTTCGACTCTGAAGACATCGACGGTATGGACGACGATGTAGGAGACGAGCATGAACCAACGCCTATAGGGCACTGGAAAGCCACCTCGTCATATGACATATATATGGTGGATACACCCAAAGAAGGCAATGGCGATGGAACAATGGGGGATGACCCCTCCAAGAAGCAACCCAAGCGCCGGCGTCAGCGGCGCCGCTCTAAGTCCCGCCAAAGGAAAAACGGTGATACCGACACCGGAGATAATGACACCCCGGACAGTGCCGAAGACAGCTCCCTCCAGCAAGACTCAGCACAGGAGGATGGAGAGGCCAGCCCCCCTGAGAGGGCGGCAGACAGAGAGGAAGAGGATGATAACTACATGCCTCCCTCCGAAGATGAGGCAAGCCTCGGCGACGACGAGTTTGTCGTGCCTGAGGATCCCGTCGAACAAGAGCGCTTTAAGCGCAGGCTTATGGCCACGACGAGTAGCCTTAAGAAAAAATAGCAACAACTTAGAGCTGATCAAGATTTGCTAGCCGACAGATGGACTGAAATCCTTGCGGCCGAGGAATACGAACTCGAACGCCCCTCCAAGAGCTACCCAAAGCGTAGGTTGCTACCCCGATTGGAGGAGGAAGCACTTAAACCTACATCACCAGCGCATGAGGCGGCTGATCGGCCACCTCGCGGCCGCGACAGAGAGGCCTCTCGGCCCTCCACTCAAGCCGCACCCCGGCGTCGCTCAAAACATACCAAGGCACGGGGAAACGCGCCACACCTGCGTGATATGTTGGAGGACAAGGCAAGGCAAACAAGATCAATCTACGGATCGCGTGAGCGCCCCACGACACGAGACGATAACCGTCATGCCGGATACAGTAAGTCCGGCCGGGCCGAACATAGCAGACAAAGCTCATTTGAGCTACGTCGTGATATAGCCCAGTACAGAGGGGCCGCACACCCACTATGCTTCACAGATGAAGTAATGGATCATCAAATCCCAGAGGGTTTCAAACCCGTAAACATCGAATCATACGATGGTACAACAGACCCTGCGGTATGGATCGAGGACTATCTCCTTCACATCCACATGGCCCGCGGTGATGATCTACACGCCATCAAATACCTCCCACTCAAGCTTAAAGGACCAGCTCGGCATTGGCTTAACATCTTGCCAGCAGAATCAATTGGTTGTTGGGAGGACCTGGAAGCCGCATTCCTCGACAATTTCTAGGGCACCTATGTGCGACCACCAAACGCCGATGACCTGAGCCACATAATTCAGTAGCCAGATGAATCTGCCAGACAATTCTGGACACGGTTCTTAACCAAGAAAAATCAAATCGTCGACTGTCCCGACGCCGAGGCCCTAGCAGCCTTCAAGCATAACATCCGTGACGAGTGGCTTGCCCGACACCACGGACAGGAAAAGCCGAAATCTATGGCAGCCCTCACGACACTCATGACCCGCTTTTGCGCGGGAGAAGACAGCTGGCTGGCTCGTAGCAATAACATGACCAAGAGCCCTGGTAATTCAGATACCAAGGACAACAATGGCAGGTCGTGTCGCAACAAGCACAAGCGCCGCATTAACAGCGACAACGCAGAGGATACGACAGTTAATGCCGGATTCAGAGGCTCTAAACCCGGTCAGCGGAAAAAGCCATTCAAAAGAAATACTCCGGGCCCGTCCAGTTTGGACCGAATACTCGACCGCTCGTGCCAAATACATGGTACCCCCGAAAAGCCAACCAATCACAACAACAGGGATTGTTGGGTGTTCAAGCAGGCCGGTAAGTTAAATACTGAAAATAGAGACAAGGGGCTGCACAGCGATGAGGACGAAGAGCCCCGGCCACCGAACAATTGTGGACAGAAGGGTTTCCCCCCACAAGTGCGGACGGTGAACATGATATACGCAACCCACATCCCCAAGCGGGAGCGGAAACGTGCGTTAAGGGGCGTATACGCGTTGGAGCCAGTCGCCCCAAAGTTCAACCCATGGTCCTCCTGCCCGATCGCTTTTGATCGAAGGGACCACCCCACTAGCATCGGTCACGGCGGATTCGCCGCATTGGTTCTAGACCCAATCATTGACGGATTTCACCTCACTAGAGTCCTTATGGACGACGGCAGCAGCCTGAACCTGCTCTATCAGGATATAGTGCGAAAAATGGGCATAGATCCCTCAAGGATTAAACCCACAAAAATGACCTTTAAAGGCGTCATACCAGGTGTAGAGGCCAACTGTACATGCTCAGTTACACTTGAGGTGGTGTTCGGATCCCCGGATAATTTCCGAAGCGAGGAGTTAATCTTCGACATAGTCCCGTTCCGCAGTGGCTATCACGCACTGCTCGGACAAACCGCATTTACAAAGTTCAAAGCGGTGCCGCACTATGCATACCTTAAGCTCAAGATGCCAGGCCCTCGAGGAGTCATTACGGTCAATGGAAACACCGAACGCTCTCTCCGAACGGAGGAGCATACGGCGGCCCTGGCAGCGGAAGTACAAAGCAGCCTCTCAAGGCAATTCTCCAGTCCGGCTATTAAACGTCCGGACACCGTCAAGCGCGCCCGGAGTAACCTACAACAAGACCGCCTGGCACGTCCCGAGCAAGCGTAGCAATGCGGCCCCAACCCCAGCCCCCGCGAAACTGCACAATCAGTACTACGCATACATAACTACGCTCTGAAAATACCATGGGCACAGGGGGAGGGGCACAACCACGGTATGCCCAAAAATGCGGCTCAACCGCACTAGGGGCTCCCGATTTTATCATTTTTTCCTACTTGCAGGACTCCACTCTTTGGAAGACCTGTCCGGCAGTATAATCGCCGAACACACGATGCAACAATCAAGGAGGCAGAAGCTACGTCGAATTCCCAGGTGGTCTCTATAACGAGCAAAATACCTACCGCCTCACAGCTCGCCTCGGGAGGGGGACATGTCAAATAGTCCCATCTCTTGCTCATCGCATTATTTGTATCGTTCTGCTTTTACCGCAGCCTTTTTGAATAAACAATGCTTAGCTTCAGCTTTTTGTTGCATTCTCTATTTATTTGGTACGGCTAATACGCCAGGGGCTTAAGCACCCCATAATACGGCGTAAGAAGTCCGAACACTTTCATAAGTGCGGCCCTCCAAACTTATAGCATTATATGCATCAGCTCCGAATCATGTCTTTGGTCAATAGTTGGGTTTGCCCGGCTCCCATGTTTTGGTACCTTACGTTTCGCTATATCGGCTAAGGTAGCGCTGGGAGAACTACTGCGATTGTGCCCCGGTTGAGCTGGGTTAAGCACCTCAGTAGAGAAAGCTAAAACTGTCTGTCATGATAGGGCGAGAGCTGGTCGCTGTTCGAGAGGTCCTGAGTCCCTAAAGACTTATGCCGCTTAGAGCGAGGAGTCGGCTTTGTCCGACCCAAGGCGTGTATAGCGCCCCGAGCTCGGTCTTCCGAACACTAGGGGTTTCGCCGAAATGTAAAATTATAGAATTCTCTGGCCAAGTGAGAGTGATAACGCACTATAATCCGATTGCCTTGTTCGCCAGGCTGAGCACCTCCCTCGAAGGACCCAACAATGGGAAAAAGAGTGCTCAGCTTTATCCCCGAACACCCCAGCACTAGTAGCATGGGGGCAGAAGCCGACGACTTGCCATCTCTCAGATTTAATAAACGGCCGCATAGAAGGTAATATTTTAAATTAAAACAAGCGTTGCATAGCGCATATGAACAAGTTTTCAGCGCACAGGATAAAACGAACAAGTTTCACTCAAATATTACATCTTTCGAACATTCATAAGCCACGAGGCGGGCACCCTTCAGGACGCCCTCGTAATACATCTCGGGGTGGCGATGCTTCTTGCCCAGCGGCGACCCGTCCTTCACAAGCTTCATAACATCCAATTTGCCCCAGTGCACTTTAGCACGGGCAAGCGCCCTACGGGCACCCTCGATGCAGACGGAGCGCTTGATGACTTCAAGCTGTGGATAGGCATCCACCAGCCGCCTCACCAGCCCGAAATAGCTCCCAGGCATAGCTTCTCCAGGTCACAGCCGGACTAGGAGACCCGTCATGGCCTGTTCGGCCACCTTATGGAACTCGACCAGCTGCTTCAGCTGGTCGCTCAGGGGCACCGGGTGTCTGGCCTCGGCATACCGAGACCAGAACACCTTCTCCGTCGAGCTCCCCTCCTCGGCCCGGTAAAAGGCGGCAGTGTCCGACACGCTGCGGGGCAAATCTGTGAATGCTCCTGGAGAGCTCCGGACTCGGGTAAGTAACAAGTAATTCACTTCGACGTGCTTGCTTTGCATAAAGAATGCCTTTGAAGGAAATATGCCCTAGAGGCAATAATAAAGTTATTATTTATTTCCTTATATCATGATAAATGTTTATTATTCATGCTAGAATTGTATTAACCGGAAACATAATACATGTGTGAATACATAGACAAACAGAGTGTCACTAGTATGCCTCTACTTGACTAGCTCGTTAATCAAAGATGGTTATGTTTCCTAACCATGAACAAAGAGTTGTTATTTGATTAACGGGGTCACATCATTAGTTGAATGATCTGATTGACATGACCCATTCCATTAGCTTAGCACCCGATCGTTTAGTATGTTGCTATTGCTTTCTTCATGACTTATACATGTTCCTTTGACTATGAGATTATGCAACTCCCGTTTGCTGGAGGAACACTTTGGGTGCTACCAAACGTCACAACGTAACTGGGTGATTATAAAGGAGTACTACAGGTGTCACCAAAGGTAGATGTTGGGTTGGCGTATTTCGAGATTAGGATTTGTCACTCCGATTGTCAGAGAGGTATCTCTGGGCCCTCTCGGTAATGCACATCACTTAAGCCTTGCAAGCATTGCAACTAATGAGTTAGTTGCGAGATGATGTATTATGGAACGAGTAAAGAGACTTGCCGGTAACGAGATTGAACTAGGTATTGGATACCGACGATCGAATCTCGGGCAAGTAACATACCGATGACAAAGGGAACAACGTATGTTGTTATGCGGTCTGACCGATAAAGATCTTCGTAGAATATGTAGGAGCCAATATGGGCATCCAGGTCCCGCTATTGGTTATTGACCGGAGACGTGTCTCGGTCATGTCTACATTGTTCTCGAACCGTAGGGTCCGCACGCTTAAGGTTTCGATGACAGTTATATAATGAGTTTATGAGTTTTGATGTACCGAAGGAGTTCGGAGTCCCGGATGGGATCGGGGACATGACGAGGAGTCTCGAAATGGTCGAGACGTAAAGATCGATATATTGGACGACTATATTCGGACATCGGAAAGGTTCTGAGTGGTTCGGGTATTTTCGGAGGTACCGGGGAGTTACGGGAATACGGGGAAGAGTATTGGGCCTTATTGGGCCTTAGTGGGAAGGAGCCAGGAGGTGGCGCGCGCCCCTCCCAAGCCTAGTCCGAATTGGACAAGGAGTTTGGGGGCGCGGCCCCCTCTCCCTTCCTTCTCCTCTCCCCTCCTTTCCCCCCTTCTCCTAGTTGGACTAGGAAAGGTGGAATCCTACTCCCGGTGGGAGTAGGACTCCCCTTGGCGCGCCCAAACCAGGCCGGCCGCCCCTCCCCCTTGGCTCCTTTATATACGGGGGCAGGGGGGCACCCTAGGACAGACAAGTTGATCCTTGAGATCGTTCCTTAGCCGTGTGCGGTGCCCCCCTCCACCATATTCCACCTCGGTCATATTGTCGCGGTGCTTAGGCGAAGCCCTGCGTCGGTAGTACATCAAGATCGTCACCACGCCGTCGTGCCGACGGAACTCCTCCCCGAAGCTTTGCTGGATCGGAGCCCGGGGATCGTCATCGAGCTGAACGTGTGCTAAGGACTCGGAGGCGCCGGAGTAACGGCGCTTGGATCGGTCGGATCGGGAAGACGTACGACTACTTCCTCTATGTTGCGTCAACGCTTCCGCTTCGGTCTACAAGGGTATGTAGACAACACTCTCCCCTCTCGTTGCTATGCATCACCATGATCTTGCGTGTGCGTAGGAATTTTTTTGAAATTACTACGTTCCCCAACAGTGGCATCCGAGCCTAGGTTTTTATGGTTTGATGTTTTGCACGAGTAGAACACAAGTGAGTTGTGGACGATACAAGTCATACTGCCTACCAGCATGTCATACTTTGGTTCGGCGGTATTGTTGGATGAAGCGGCCCGGACCGACATTACGCGTACGCTTACGCGAGACTGGTTCTACCGCCGTGCTTTGCACACAGGTGGCTGGCAGGTGTCAGTTTCTCCAACTTTAGTTGAACCGAGTATGGCTACGCCCGGTCCTTGAGAAGGTTAAAACGGAGTCTATTTGACAAACTATCGTTGTGGTTTTGATGCGTAGGTGAGATTGGTTCTTGCTTAAACCCGTAGCAGCCACGTAAAACTTGCAACAAACAAAGTAGAGGACGTCTAACTTGTTTTTATAGGGCATGTTGTGATGTGATATGGTCAAGACATGATGCTATATTTTATTGTATGAGATGATCATGTTTTGTAACCGAATTATCGGCAACCGGCAGGAGCCGTATGGTTGTCGCTTTATTGTATGCAATGCAATCGCCCTGTAATGCTTTACTTTATCACTAAGCGGTAGTGATAGTCATAGAAGCATAAGATTGGCGAGACGACAACGATGCTACGATGGAGATCAAGGTGTCGCGCCGGTGACGATGGTGATCATGACGGTGCTGCAGAGATGGAGATCACAAGCACAAGATGATGATGACCATATCATATCACTTATATTGATTGCATGTGATGTTTATCTTTTTATGCATCTTATCTTGCTTTGATTGACGATAGCATTATAAGATGATCTCTCACTAAAATTATCAAGAAGTGTTCTCCCCGAGTATGCACCGTTGCCAAAGTTCGTCGTGCCCAGACACCACGTGATGATCGGGTGTGATAAGCTCTACGTCCATCTACAACGGGTGCAAGCCAGTTTTGCACATGCAGAATACTCGGGTTATACTTGACGAGCCTAGCATATGCAGATATGGCCTCGGAACACGGAGACTGAAAGGTCGAGCGTGAATCATATAGTAGATATGATCAACATGATGATGTTCACCATTGAGAACTGATCCATTTCACGTGACGATCGGTTATGGTTTAGTTTGATTTGGATCACGTGATCACTTAGAAGATTAGAGGGATGTCTATCTAAGTGGGAGTTCTTAAGTAATATGATTAATTGAACTTTAATTTATCATGAACTTAGTCCTGGTAGTATTTTGCAAATTATTTTGTAGATCAATAGCTCGCGTTGTTGCTTCCCTGTGTTTATTTTGATATGTTCCTAGAGAAAATTGTGTTGAAAGATGTTAGTAGCAACGATACGGATTGGATCCGTGATCTGAGGTTTATCCTCATTGCTGCATAGAAGAATTATGTCCTTGATGCACCGCTAGGTGACACACCTATTGCAGGAGCAGATGCAAACATTATGAACGTTTGGCTAGCTCAATATGATGACTACTTGATAGTTTAGTGCACCATGCTTAACGGCTTAGAATCGGGACTTCAAAGACGTTTTTGAACGTCATGGACCATATGAGATGTTCCAGGAGTTGAAGTTAATATTTCAAGCAAATACCCGAGTTGAGAGATATGAAGTATCCAACAAGTTCTATAGCTAAAAGATGGAGGAGAATCGCTCAACTAGTGAGCATGTGCTCAGATTGTCTGGGTACTACAATCGCTTGAATCAAGTGGGAGTTAATCTTCCAGATAAGATAGTGATTGACAGAATTATCTAGTCACCATCACCAAGTTAGTAGAACTTCGTGATGAACTATAATATGCAAGGGATGACGAAAGTAATTCCCAGGCTCTTCGTGATGCTGAAATCGACGAAGGTAGAAATCAAGAAAGACATCAAGTGTTGATGGTTGACAAAACCACTAGTTTCAAGAAAAGGGCAAAGGGAAGAAGGGGAAATTCAAGAAGAACAGCAAGCAAGTTGCTGCTCAAGTGAAGAAGCCCAAGTCTAGTCCTAAGCCTGAGACTAAGTGCTTCTACTGCAAACGGACTGGTCACTGGAAGCGGGATTACCCCAAGTGATTGGCAGATAAGAAGGATGGCAAAGTGAACATAAGTATATTTGATATACATGTTATTGATGTGTACTTTACTAGTGTTTATAGCAACCCCTCAGTATTTGATACTAGTTCAGTTGCTAAGATTAGTAACTCGAAACGGGAGTTGCAGAATAAACAGAGACTAGTTAAGGGTAAAGTGACGATGTGTGTTGGAAGTAGTTCCAAGATTGATATGATCATCATCGCACACTCACTATACTTTCGGGATTAGTGTTGAACTTAAATAAGTGTTATTTGGTGTTTGCGTTGAGCATAAATATGATTTGATCATGTTTATTGCAATACGGTTATTCATTTAAGTTAGAGAACAATTGTTGTTCTGCTTACATGAATAGAACCTTAGATGGTCATACACCCAATGAAAATAGTTCGTTGGATCTCGATCGTAGTGATACACATATTCATAATATTGAAGCCAAAAGATGCAAAGTTAATAATGATAGTGCAAATTATTTGTGGCACTGCCGTTTAGGTCATATTGGTGTAAAGCGCATGAAGAAACTCCATGCTGATGGGATTTTGGAATCACTTGATTATGAATCACTTGATGCTTGCGAACCATGCCTCTTGGGCAAGATGACTAAAACGCCGTTCTCCGGAACAATGGAGCGAGCAATAGATTTGTTGGAAATCATACATGCTGATGTATGTGGTCCGATGAATATTAAGGCTCGCAACAAGTATCATTATTTTCTGACCTTCACAGATGATTTGAGCAGATATGGGTATATCTACTTGATGAAACATAAATCTGAAACATTTGAAAAGTTCAAAGAATTTCAGAGTGAAGTGGAGAATCATCGTAACAAGAAAATAAAAGTTTCTACGATATGATCGTGGAGGAGAATATTTGAGTTACAAGTTTGGTCTTCAATTAAAACAATGTGGAATAGTTTCACAAACTCATGCCACCTGGAACACCACAACATAATGGTGTGTCCGAACGTCATAACCGTACTTTATTGGATATAGTACAATCTATGATGTTTCTTACCGATTTACCAATATCATTTTGGGATCATGCATTAGAGACAGCTGCATTCACGTTTAAAAGGGCACCATCTAAGTCCGTTGAGACGACACAATCTGAACTGTGGTTTAGCAAGAAACCAAAGTTGTCGTTTCTTAAAGTTTGGGATTTTAGTGCTTATATGAAAAAGTTTCATCCTGATAAGCTCAAACCCAAATCGGAGAAATATGTCTTCATAGGATACCCAAAGGAGACTGTCGGGTACACCTTCTATCACAGATCCGAAGGCAAGACATTCGTTGCCAAGAATGGATCCTTTCTAGAGAAGGAGTTTTCTCTCGAAAGAAGTGAGTGGGAGGAAAGTAGAAAACTTGATAAGGTAATTGTACCTTCTCCCTTATTGGAAAATAGTTCATCACAGAAATCTGTTCTTGTGACTACTACACCACTTAGTAAGGAAGCTAATGATGATGATCATGTAACTTCAAGATCAAGTTACTACCGAATCTCGTAGGTAAACCAGAGTGAGATCCGCACCAGAGTGGTACGGTAATCCTGTTCTGGAAGTCATGTTACTAGACCATGACGAACTTGCGAACTATGAGGAAGCGATGATGAGCCCAGATTCCGCGAAATGGCTTGAGGCCATGAAATCTGAGATATGATCCGTGTATGAGAACAAAGTTTGGACTTTGGTTGACTTTCCCGATGATCGTCAAGCAATTAAGAATTAATGGATCCTCAAGAGGAAGACGGACGCTGATAGTAGTGTTACTATATACAAAGCTAGAATTGTCGCAAAAGGTTTTCGACAAGTTCAAAGTGTTGACTACGATGAGAGTTTCTCACTCGTATCTATGCTTAAATCTGTCCGAATCATGTTAGCAATTGCCGCATTTTATGAAATCTGGCAAATGGATAAACAAAACTGCATTCCCTAATGGAGCTATTAAAGAAGAGTTGTATATGATGCAACCAGAAGGTTTTGTCAATCCTAAAAGTGCTAACAAAATATGCAAGCTACAGCGATCCATCTATGGACTGGTGCAAACATCTCGGAGTTGGAATATACGCTTTGATAAGTTGATCAAAGCATATAGTTTTATACAGACTTGCGGTGAAGCCTGTATTTACAAGAAAGTGAGTGGGAGCACTACAACATTTCTGATAAGTATATGTGAATGACATATTGTTGATCAGAAATAATGTAGAATTATTCTGCAAAGCATAAAGGAGTGTCTGAAAGGAGTTTTTCAAAGAAAGACCTCGGTGAAGGTGCTTACATTTGAACATCAAGATCTATAGAGATAGATGAAGACGCTTGATAAGTTTTTTCAATGAGTACATACCTTGACAAGATTTTGAAGTAGTTCAAAATGGAACAGTCAAAGAAAGAGTTCTTGCCTGTGTTACAAGGTGTGAAAATGAGTAAGACTCAAAACCCGACCACGGCAGAAGATAGAAAGAGAATGAAAGTCATTCCCTATGACTTGGCCATAGGTTCTATAAAGTATGCCATGCTGTGTACCAGATCTATTGCATACCCTATCAATGTGTTTGGCAAGGAAGTACAATAGTGATCTAGGAGTAGATCACTGGACAGCGGTCAAAATTATCCTTAGTGGAATAAGGATATGTTTCTCGATTATGGAAGTGACAAAAGGTTTGTCGTAAGGGGTTACGTCGATGCAAGTTTTGACACCGATCTGGATGACTCTAAGTCTCGATCTAGATACATATTGAAAGTGGGAGCAATTAGCTAGAGTAGCTCCGTACAGAGCATTGTAGACATAGAAAATTGCAAAATACATAACGGATCTAAATGTGAAAGACCCGTTGACTAAGATTCTCTCACAAGCAAAACATGATCACACCTTAGTACTCTTTGGGTGTTAATCACATAGCGATGTGAACTAGATTACTGAATCTAGTAAACCCTTTTGGATGTTGGTCACATGGCGATGTGAACTATGGGTGTTAATCACATGGTGATGTGAACTATTGCTATTAAATCACATGGCGATGTGAACTAGATTATTGACTCTAGTGCAAGTGGGAGACTGAAGGAAATATGCCCTAGAGGCAATAATAAAGTTATTATTTATTTCCTTATATCATGATAAATGTTTATTATTCATGCTAGAATTGTATTAACCGGAAACATAATACATGTGTGAATACATAGACAAACAGAGTGTCACTAGTATGCCTCTACTTGACTAGCTCGTTAATCAAAGATGGTTATGTTTCCTAACCATGAACAAAGAGTTGTTATTTGATTAACGGGGTCACATCATTAGTTGAATGATCTGATTGACATGACCCATTCCATTAGCTTAGCACCCGATCGTTTAGTATGTTGCTATTGCTTTCTTCATGACTTATACATGTTCCTTTGACTATGAGATTATGCAACTCCCGTTTGCCGGAGGAACACTTTGGGTGCTACCAAACGTCACAACGTAACTGGGTGATTATAAAGGAGTACTACAGGTGTCACCAAAGGTAGATGTTGGGTTGGCGTATTTCGAGATTAGGATTTGTCACTCCGATTGTCGGAGAGGTATCTCTGGGCCCTCTCGGTAATGCACATCACTTAAGCCTTGCAAGCATTGCAACTAATGAGTTAGTTGCGAGATGATGTATTATGGAACTAGGTATTGGATACCGACGATCGAATCTCGGGCAAGTAACATACCGATGACAAAGGGAACAACGTATGTTGTTATGCGGTCTGACCGATAAAGATCTTCGTAGAATATGTAGGAGCCAATATGGGCATCCAGGTCCCGCTATTGGTTATTGACCGGAGACGTGTCTCGGTCATGTCTACATTGTTCTCGAACCGTAGGGTCCGCACGCTTAAGGTTTCGATGACAGTTATATAATGAGTTTATGAGTTTTGATGTACCGAAGGAGTTCGGAGTCCCGGATGAGATCGGGGACATGACGAGGAGTCTCGAAATGGTCGAGACGTAAAGATCGATATATTGGACGACTATATTCGGACATCGGAAAGGTTCTGAGTGGTTCGGGTATTTTCGGAGGTACCGGGGAGTTACGGGAATACGGGGAAGAGTATTGGGCCTTATTGGGCCTTAGTGGGAAGGAGCCAGGAGGTGGCGCGCGCCCCTCCCAAGCCTAGTCCGAATTGGACAAGGGGTTTGGGGGCGCGGCCCCCTCTCCCTTCCTTCTCCTCTCCCCTCCTTTCCCCCTTCTCCTAGTTGGACTAGGAAAGGTGGAATCCTACTCCCGGTGGGAGTAGGACTCCCCTTGGCGCGCCCAAACCAGGCCGGCCGCCCCTCCCCCTTGGCTCCTTTATATACGGGGGCAGGGGGGCACCCTAGGACAGACAAGTTGATCCTTGAGATCGTTCCTTAGCCGTGTGCGGTGCCCCCCTCCACCATATTCCACCTCGGTCATATTGTCGCGGTGCTTAGGCGAAGCCCTGCGTCGGTAGTACATCAAGATCGTCACCACGCCGTCGTGCCGACGGAACTCCTCCCCGAAGCTTTGCTGGATCGGAGCCCGGGGATCGTCATCGAGCTGAACGTGTGCTAAGGACTCGGAGGCGCCGGAGTAACGACGCTTGGATCGGTCGGATCGGGAAGACGTACGACTACTTCCTCTACGTTGCGTCAACGCTTCCGCTTCGGTCTACAAGGGTATGTAGACAACATTCTCCCCTCTCGTTGCTATGCATCACCATGATCTTGCGTGTGCGTAGGATTTTTTTTGAAATTACTACGTTCCCCAACAGCCTTACCCGCCGCTATCTTCTTCATTGCCTCAACTTCCTGGAGGTCTTTCTGGGATTCGGCCTTGGCAGATTTGGCGCTTTCAAGGGCCGTCGCGAGCTCGGACTCTCGCGTCTTTGAGTAAAGCTTCAAACTCTCGTGTTTTTTCACGAGAGCCTGGAGCTCTTGCTGCACCTCGCCAACCCGCGCCTCATGCTTTTCCCGCTCGGTGCGCTCCGTGGCCGCCCTCTTTTCGGCCTCGGACAGCGCGTGCCTAAGGGTCGCCACCTCAGTCGTGGCCCCTATAACACTAATAGCGATCCTGTCATTTTTTGCAACTGCATCTTTTTATATTATACTCCACAAGGTATTACTTACCTTCTTTTTCCCCGAGCTCCCTCTTGGCAAGGCCGAGCTCTTGCTCGGACCGCTTGAGGCTCTGCTTCAGCGCATCCACCTCCGCAGTTAGTGCGGCAGAGGCTAGCAGCGAAGCCTGCATACGCATATTGACTTAATTCTGTTAGACTCCTGCGAATGTTATTAGATCCTCTATTCGGCTTTTCTTTCCGAACGCCAAACAGAGCATCAGGGGCTACTGTCTATGCGGTAATATTTTCACATATTTTTTACATACCTCAAAGCCTGTCAACAAGCTGGCACAGGCTTCGGTCAGCCCGCTCTTGGCGGACTGAACCTTCTGAATCACCGCACTCATAATAGTGCGGTGCTCCTCGTCGATGGAGGCGCCGTTAAGCACCTCTAGCAAGTTATCCAGTGCCTCCGGTTGGGCGGAGGTCACCGGCGTCATAGGCTTGCCCTTCTTACTAGGGGGCCGCCTGCCGGACTCCGGAACCATTGAAGGTTCCGGTGCGGTGTCCGTCCCAGGGCCGGACTTGGAGCCCTTGGGGGTTTTGTCCATTTGGCGCCTGGAGTCCGGGAGGTCGCCTTGCGGCGCCTCCAGGACCACCACCTCCTTGCTTGGAACCTCCTGGGACAACACCTCGGCGTCATCCGTAGGGCGGGGGGAGGTAGCGGTCGGAAGCGAATTCACATCCGACGAATCCAGGGAACCGCTCGACGACACGTCGAGCCGGTCTTTGGGCGGACTGCATAATTATATTCAACGTCAGGAAAAGCTATGCAATAAAGGAACGCCATGAGTCATTCTGGTATCCGAACACTTACGATTTTGCCAGGGGCTTGGCCCTATGCGGCCACTCCTCTTCGCCGTCGTCGGCGTTGGTGGAGTACTCCGGAGGGAGGGTCCTTCGTTTCTTGGACCCTCCAGCCTCCCCAGTCGGGGCGGCCTTCCTTTTCTTCTCTCCCCCCGCTGGGGGAGAGACCTCTCTTTCCTCCTCCCCGTCTTCGTGGGAGGAGTCCGCCTCGGAGTCATCGGACGATGAGTCCGACTCCACCGGGCGCCGGGAACTCTTCCGGGTTCCCGTGGCCTTCTTATTGGCCTTCTTCTTAGGCACCACGTAAGGTGCCGAAACTAGCAGCTTTGCCAAGCGAGCGTCTGTTGGGTCTTCGGGCAAAGGAGCTGGACAGCTGATCTTCCCGGACGTCTCCTGCCAATCCTGTCAATGATAAGGGAGTTTAGATCCCACATAGAGTCAAACTATGAGAGACAAATATCCTGTAAGAGGTAAAAACAGTTTACCGCGCTGGCTTGATGCTGCGCGCTGAATTCGCGATCCTCGGTAGCGGATGCGGGAGCCTCGGCGCCCTTGAATAGCACCTTCCAGGCATCTCTCGTACGTTGTGTCGAAGAGCCTGCTCAGAGTTCGGTGCTAGGCCGGATTGAACTCCCGCAAGCTAAAAGCCCGTTGTTGGCACGGGAGGATCCGGCGGATGAGCATGACCTGGACCACACTGACAAGTTTGAGCTTCTTGCTCACCAGGCTTTGGATGCATGTTTGGAGTCCGGTCAGCTCTCCTTTTTTGCCCCACGGCAGGCCCTTCTCTTTCCAGGAAGTGAGCCGCGTAGGGATTCCGGATCAGAACTCGGGGGCTGCGACCCATGCAGGGTTTGCGCGGCTCGGTGATGTAGAACCATCCCGATTGCCACCCTTTATGGTCTCCACGAAGGAGCCCTCGAGCCATAGGACGTTGGGCATCTTGCCCACCATGGCGCCTCCGCACTCCGCCTGGCGGCCGCCCACTACCTTCGGCTTGACATTGAAGGTCTTCAGCCATAAGCCGAAGTGGGGCTGGATGCAGAGGAAGGCCTCGCACACGACGATGAACGCCGAGATGTTGAGGATGAAGTTCGGGGCCAGATCGTGGAAATCCAGGCCGTAGTAGAACATGAGCCCCCGGACAAATGGGTGAAGAGGGAAGCCTAGTCCGCGGAGGAAATGGGTGAGGAACACCACCCTCTCATGGGGCCTGGGGGAGGGGATGAGCTGCCCCACTTCTGGGAGCCGGTGCGTGATGTCGTCAGACAAGTATCCGGCCTTCCTCAGCTTTTTGATGTGTCCCTCCGTGACGGAGGAGACTGAAAGTGCATCTATCCCTAGGTGGTTTTCGTAATTCATAACAACATATAGCTCACTGAGCTAATGCTATTCCAAGACAATTATTTCAGGAAAGCTCAATGATTGGCATGGCATGGATGGTGAAAGTGGAACCCTCAAAATGCTAAGGACAAAGGATTGGCTCAAGCTCAAAAGCTCAAGACTCTTCATTTTACATTTTAGTGATCCAAGATCACATTGAGTCCATAGGAAAAGCCAATACTATCAAGGAGGGATGAGGTGTTGCTTAATGAGCCTTTTGCTTCATGTGCTTAATGATATGCTCCAAAATCCTCAGCTACTTTCTCATATCCACTCTTGACCTAAACCCAAAGCCAAACTCGGACCTACCGATTCTTCCTATTCGGCGCCACCGAGTTTCACATGTCATAAGCCACTGCCAAACCCTAGCAAATCGGTTCTACCGATAGGGATCTCGGTCTCACCGAGATGGGATTGCAATCTCTCTATTTCCTTTTCGTAACTTTTTGGTCTCACCGAAAGAGCAAATCGGTCCCACCGAGTTTACCTGACCAACTCTCTGGTTAGCTAATTACCAAATCGGTCTCACCGAGTTTGAGTAATCGATCTCACCGAGATTACGTTATGCCCTAACCCTAACCATATCGGTCCTACCGAGTTGCATGTCAGTTCCACCGAAAATCTCTAACGATCACTAGGTTTACTATTTCGGTCCGACTGAGTTTGTTGATTCGGTCCCACCGAGATTGGTAAATTGTGTGTAACAGTTGGATTTTATGTGGAGGCTATATATACCCCTCCACCTCCTCTTCACTCATGGAGAGAGCCGTCAGAACAAAACTACACTTCCAACTCATATGCTCTGAGAGAGAACCACCTACTCATGTGTTGAGACCAAGATATTCCATTCCTACCATATGAATCTTGATCTCTAGCCTTTCCCAAGTTGCTTTCCACTCAAATCTTCTTTCCACCAAATCTAAATCCTGTGAGAGAGAGTTGAGTGTTGGGGAGACTATCATTTGAAGCACAAGAGCAAGGAGTTCATCATCAACACACCATTTGTTACTTCTTGGAGAGTGGTGTCTCCTAGATTGGCTAGGTGTCACTTGCGAGCCTCCGACAAGATTGTGGAGTTGAACCAACGAGTTTGTAAGGGCAAGGAGATCGCCTACTTCGTGAAGATCTACCGCTAGTGAGGCAAGTCCTTCGTGGGCGATGGCCATGGTGGGATAGACAAGGTTGCTTCTTCGTGGACCCTTCGTGGGTGGAGCCCTCCGTGGACTCGCGCAACCGTTACCCTTCGTGGGTTGAAGTCTCCATCAACGTGGATGTAGGATAGCACCACCTATCCGAACCACGGGAAAAACATCCGTGTCTCCAATAGCGTTTGAATTCTCCAAACCCTTCCCTTTACATTCTTGCAAGTTGCATGCTTTACTTTCCGCTTCCTATATACTCTTTGCATGCTTGCTTGAATTGTGTGATGATTGCTTGACTTGTCCTAAAGTAGCTAAAATCTGGCAAGAACTAAAATTGGGAAAAGGTTAAGTTTTTATTTTGTCAAGTAGTCTAATCACCCCCCCTCTAGATATACTTCCGATCCTACAAGTGGTATCAGAGCCTTGGTCACAAGTGGTATCATAGCCTTGGTCTCCATTTGCTTTGATTTCCATAGCTTTTGGTGGTCATAGCCTTGGTTTCACAACCTAGGAGAGTATGGCGTCCAGTGAGGGAAATTATCACCACAGAGGTCCTTACTTCGATGGCACTAATTTTGCTAGTTGGAAGCATAAAATGAAAATGCATATTCTTGGACATAACCCCGCCGTTTGGGCTATTGTGTGTGTTGGCTTGCAAGGTGACTTCTTCGATGGGAAAGAACCAAACTGTGAAGCTATCGCGGATGAGTTGAAGATGCTGCAATACAACGCTCAAGCTTGTGATATTCTCTTCAACAGATTGTGCCCCGAAGAATTCAACAAAATCAGCCGTCTTGAGAATGCAAAGGAAATTTGGGATACTTTGATTGATATGCACGAAGGTACCGTGTAACGCCCTCGATGCGGCTATAGCTCCCACGTGTCGAGGCACGACTTAGAGGCATAACCGCATTGAAAGCAATGTCGCAAGTGAGGTAATCTTCACACAACCCATGTAATACATAAGGGAAAGAGATACATTGTTGGCTTACAGTCGCCACTTCACACAATACATAAATAAACATTCATCATCCGGATTACACTCAAGGTCCGACTACGGAACCAAAATGAAATAAGACTACCCCAAATGCTACACAGATCCCCGAATCACCCCAACTGGGCTCCACTACTGATCATCAAGAAAAGACACATAGTAACGACCAGGTTCCTCATCGAACTCCCACTTGAGCTCGAATGCGTCATCTGCACTGGCATCGTTGGCACCTGCAACTGTTTTGGTAGAATCTGTGAGTCACGGGGACTCAGCAATCTCACACCCGCGAGATCAAGACTATTTAAGCTTAAAGGTAGGATGGGGTTGTGAGATGGAGCTGCAGCAAGCGACTAGCATATATGGTGGCTAACAACGCAAAAGAGAGTGAGAAGAGAAGCAAAGCACGATCGAGAAGCTAGAAGTGATCAAGAAGTGATCCTAGAACAACCTACGTCAAACATAACTCCAACACCGTGTTCACTTCCCGGACTCCGCCGAGAAGAGACCATCACGGTTACACATGCGGTTGATGTGTTTTAATTAAGGTCAACTTCGGGTTTTCTACAACCGGACATTAACAAATTCCCATCTGCCTCATAACCGCGGGCACGGCTTTCGAAAGATAATACCCTGCAGGGGTGTCCCAACTTAGCCCATTATAAGCTCTCATGGTCAACGAAGGATATTCCTTCTACCGGGAAGACCCGATCAGTCTCGGAATCCCGGACTACAAGACATTTCGACAGTAATAAAACAAGACCAGCAAAGCCGCCCGATTGTGCCGACAAATCCCGATAGGAGCTGCACATATGTCGTTCTCAGGGCACATCCGGATGAGCAGTACGTACGGCAACCGAGGATACCCCAAGTTGCCTCAGGGCGGCACCGCAAGTGGCTCTAGTTTGGACCAGCAATCGAAGGAGAACTGGCCTGGGGGGGGGGGGTTAAAATAAAGATGACCCTTGGGCTCGCGAAAACCCGGGGGAAAAAGGCTTAGGTGGCAAATGGTAAAACCAATGTTGTGCCTTGCTGGAGGAGTCTTATTCAAAGCGAACTGTCAAGGGGGTCCCATAAATCACCCAACCGTGTAAGGAACACAAAATCAAGGAACATAACACCGGTATGACGGAAACTAGGGTGGCAAGAGTGGAACAAAACAACAGGCATAAGGCCGAGCCTTCCACCCTTTACCATGTATATAGATTCATTAATTAAAATAAGAGATATTGTGATATCCCAACATAATCATGTTCCAACATGGAACAAACTTCATCTTCACCTACAACTAGCAACGCTATAAGAGGGGCTGAGCAAAGCGGTAACATAGCCAAACAACGGTTTGCTAGGATGTGGATGGTTAGAGGCTGACATGGCAATATGGGTGGCATGATATAGCAAGTGGTAGGTATCGCAGCATAGGCATAGCAAAAGAGCGAGCATCTAGTAAGCAAAGATAGAAGTGATTTCGAGGGTATGGTCATCTTGCCTGCAAGGTTCTCAGAGTTGTCGAAAGCTTGATCCTGGTAAGCGTTCTCAACAGGTTCCTCGTTCACGTACTCGTCTCCCGGCTCTACCCAAAACAAGAACACAAGCAAAGGAACAACTATCAACCACGATGCAATGCGCAAGCAACATGATGCAAAACATGGCATGATATGCGAGATGTGATATGCAAAAGATAACAGGTTCACAGACTTGGTGAAAATACTATCATGCCAGAAATTAACATCAGGATGACATATTTAGAGCAAGAAAACAACATGCTACAGGAACAGGACATAGCAAAATATGGCATGGCATGAATATACTCAAAGCACTTAACAAAAGTCCCTTACTGGCCATAAGCCAAAAAGGACCAGAAAATATAATAGCACCCATGTCAAATAAGCAAGTTTCGTTATAGGTTTCAGACTTAGCAGAAAACTGGACATGTCAAAAACAGATAACATGTAGGCATGTTTACGAGCTCGATGCACTCACTACAGAGCTTTGCATGATAAACTAAGCATACATTCATTAAGAAGACATGGTATAGAAGCTAGAAATGGCAAGAATAACATCATATCATGAAAGGATCAACTACAACAAGCTTGGCAAAATCGAATAACATGTAAGCAATCTGCCAGGAACATTTTATAGCAAAAGTAGAGCTCGATTGACTCAAGCTATGGCACTCCATAATTACAAACAAAGAAAGCGATGGATAGAGAAAATCCATATGTTCAAAACACCCTTACTTATCATGCTCAAAAGAGGCATAGATCTCTCTGAAACAACATGAACACATGGCATAAAAATAACAGCAGGACATGACTTCGTGAAATTACTAAGTCTCTGAAATCAGCAACATTATGATCCCTAGTTTGCATGCTTGTGCTAGTCACCACAGTGATCAAAAAAATACATGGCATACACCCCTGGAAAGATGGCATGGCATATTACAAAACACATGTAGGGCTCCAATTCATAGGAAGCACACATCAATCATCACAAAAATGACAAAAGTGCATGTTCTGAAACAGATATGAAACTAACATCACATAGCCCTCTTCTAACATAATTTCGGGCATCAAGATGAGCTCAAATGAAAATGATGCAATGAGATTAAATGATTTACTCCTCGAGGCGAACAATTTGACATACTACACGCACGAAACGGAGCAGCATGCAGCAAGTTATGACATGAACAAAAGTGCACCAGAATGTAATATGTCAGGGACTTGGAGAAAAAAATCGAGGGGGGAAAAGTCAACCTAGGGTTGAATCTGGATCGGGCCCGAGCTCGCCGGAGTTGGCGTTGCGGTGGCCGGAGAAGGAGCGGGGGGGGGGGGGGGGGGGCGCCGGCGAGGCGGTTCCCGGGCGGATCCGGCCGGCCCGGCCCCGGATCCGGCCGAAGGAGGCGCCGGCGAGGCGGGGGAGGCGGCGACCCTCCGGTGCGGCTTGGCGGCGGGGGAAGGCGAGGTGCGGCGGCGGCAGTGCGCGCCGGCGAGGAAGGCGGCGGCGGCGCACGGCTCCCGGGTGGCGGCGCGGGCGGAGGGAAGCGGGCGCTGGTGGCGGCGGCTCCCGCGGGCTTGCGCGGGCCTGCTTCGGGCCCCGCGGGCCGCGGCGGCGGGCGGTGGCGGAGTGCCACGTGGCAGCCTGCGGTTGGCCAGGCGGCGGCGGCGGACGTGTTCGGCAGCGGCCGGACGTGTCCGGTGGCGGCGGGGACGAAACTGCTAGGGTTAGGGGTGGTTCATCCGCAAATTTCGGGAGGAGGGGTGTATTTATAGGTAGGAGGGGCTAGGAGGCTCCAAATTGAGCACGGTTTTCGGCCACGCGATCCTGATCGAACGGCGATGGACATGGGAGTGGCTTAGATGGGTTATTGGGCTGATTTGGAGGGGTTTTGGGATGCAACACACACGAGGCCTTCACGGTTACCCGGTTAACCGTTGGAGTATCAAACGACCTCCGAATGACCCGAAACTTGACAGGCGGTCTACCGGTGCTATACCAAGGCCGCTTGACAAACCTCGGTCCATTCCGAGAAAGTTTAGTACCCGCTCACGGAAAAAAAGGTAAAAGGGGACGCCGGGGAACACAGGAGCGCCGGATTGCAAAACGGACAACGGGGAAAATGCACGGATTCATGAAACGAACCCGTATGCAAATGCGATGCACATGATGACATGACATGAAATGCATGACAAGGACAAAATGCAAAAAGAAGGGAAAAACCCAACCACGGAGGGAATATCATATCACATTGCCGTAAATGGCAAGAGTTGGAGTTACAAATATGGCAAATTACATCCGGGGTGTTACAACACTCTACCACTACGAGAGGATCTCGTCCCGAGATCTAGGACTGAAAGAACTCCGGATATTCGGAACGGAGGTGGTCCTCGCGCTCCCAGGTGGCTTCTCGGTCTGAATGGTGTGACCATTTCACTTTCAGGAATTTGATGGACTTGTTGCGAGTCTTGCGCTCAGTTTCTTCAAGAATAGCAACGGGATGCTCATGATAGGACAAATCTTCTTGAAGATCAATCTCTTCAAAGTTGATGGTGCGCTCAGGCGTCTAGAAGCACTTGCGAAGCTGTGACACGTGGAACACATCGTGCACATTTGCAAAGTTGGGGGGAAGCTCAAGTTGATAGACGAGATCGCCTCGTTTGCCAATGATCTTGAAAGGACCGACGTATCTAGGGGCAAGTTTCCCTTTGCTACCGAAGCGACGAGTGCCTTTCATTGGAGAGACGCGGAGGTAGACATGGTCTCCGATCTCGAAAGCCACATCACGGTGTTTGCTATCGTAATAGCTCTTCTGGCGCGATTGAGCGGCTTTGAGATTCTCGCGAATGACCTTGCACATTGCCTCAGCCTCTGAGATCAAATCGTTGCCAAGAAGTTGACGTTCGCCCGTCTTAGACCAATTGAGAGGAGTACGGCACTTTCTGCCATAGAGAATCTCAAATGGGGCTTTGCCCGAGCTGGCTTGAAAGCTGTTGTTGTAAGAGAACTCATCATAAGGAAGACAATCCTCCCACTTCATGCCGAAAGAGATAACACAAGCCCTGAGCATATCTTCAAGAATTTGGTTGACACGCTCGACTTGTCCACTAGTTTGAGGGTGGAAAGCTGTGCTGAAGTGAATGTTTGTGCCCATGGCCTTCTGAAAAGAATCCCAAAACTTGGATGTGAAGATGCTGCCACGGTCTAAAGAGATCAATTGTGGAATGCCGTGCAAGGAGACAATTCTGGAGGCGTAGAGCTCTGCCAGCTGCGCTGCTGTGATAGACTCTTTGATAGGAAGAAAATGAGCCACTTTAGTGAGCTTGTCAATGATGACGAAGATAGCATCATTTCCACGCTTGGATGTAGGAAATCCAGTCACGAAGTCCATTTCGATATGATCGAACTTCCATTCTGTAATAGCAAGAGGTTGGAGGAGACCAGCTGGTCGTTGGTGTTCTGCTTTCACCCTTCTGCAGACATCACATTCATTCACGAATTGAGCAATTTCTCGGTTCATTCGAGTCCACCAGTACGACTGCTTGAGGTCATGGTACATCTTCGTACTTCCAGGATGAATGGATAGGAGTGAATTGTGCGCTTCGTTCATAATGACTTTACGTAGATCACCCTTTGGAACCATGATCCGGTCCTCGAAGAAAAGAGTATCTCTGTCATCAACTCGATAACACTTGTATTTGGAAATGCCCTTGTCAATACCACGTTTCACCTTCTTCACAATGGTATCCATCAGTTATGCCTCACGAATTTGATCTTCCAAAGTAGGAGAGACGATGAGGTTGGCAAGAAAACCTTGAGGAACAACTTGGAGATTCAACTTGCGGAAAGCTTCACAAAGATCCGGTTGAAAGGGCTTGAGTATTAAGCTGTTGCAATAAGCTTTCCTGCTTAAAGCGTCTGCAATCACATTAGCCTCGCCTGGAGTATATTCAATACTCGGATTATACTCTTGAATCATTACGACCCATCGAGTTTGCCTGAGGTTGAGGTTGGGCTGAGTGAAGATGTACTTGAGACTCTTGTGATCATTGAATATGTCCACTTTCCTTCCCAACAGGAGATGTCTCCATGTTATTAATGCATGGACAACTACCGCCAACTCAAGATCGTGAGTGGGGTAGTTCTTTTCGTTGGGCTTCAACTGACGAGAGGTATAGGCCACAACCTTCTTCTCTTGCATTAAAACATCACCGAGACCTTGAAGAGAAGCATCACAGAAAACTTCATAAGGCTTGGATTCGTCAGGAGGAGTCAAAACTGGAGCAGTGACAAGTTTCTCTTTGATAGCGTTGAAAGCAACGTCACACTCAGGAGACCAGACATACTTCACGTGCTTCTGGAGGAGGTTGGAAAGAGGCTTTGCAATCTTAGAGAAATTCTCAACGAATCTTCGGCAATAGCTTGCAAGTCCAAGAAAACTGCGAAGCTGTTTGACATTCTGAGGAGGTTCCCAATTCAAAACTGCAGACACCCTCTCTGGATTAATAGCAATGCCCTTGGCAGAGATGATATGCCCAAGGTAAAGAACTTCATCAAGCTAGAATTCACATTTGGAGAACTTCGCATAGAATTTATACTCTCTGAGCTTGTCGAGCACCAATCGCAAATGCTTGGCATGATCCTTCTTATTCTTGGAGAAGACCAATATATCATCGAGATATACCAAGACGAATTCATTGGTGTAGGGGTTGAAAATGAAGTTCATCATTCGAGAGAAAGTTGGAGGAGCATTGACAAGGCCGAATGACATGACAGTATATTCATAAGAACCAAAGCTTGTTCTGAATGCTGTCTTGGGAATATCTTCTTCACGGATGCGAATTTGATGATAACCCATACGAAGGTCAAGCTTGGAGAACACTTTAGCACCTTTAAGTTGCTCGAATAGCTCATTGATGTTGGGAAGTGGGTACTTGTTCTTGATTGTCTTCTTGTTCAATGGACGGTAATCGACGCAAAGTCGGTCCGTGCCATCCTTCTTCTGGACAAAAAGAACACCACAACCCCAAGGAGAAGAACTCGGTCTGATCAGACCCAGACGCTCTTGTTCATCGAGTTGTTTCTTAAATTCCTTCAACTCTTTTGGCCCAAGCTTGTAAGGACGCTTGCAAACGGGTTCCGTGCCAGGCTCAAGATCAATAACAAATTCAACTGGCCGGTGAGGAGGCATACCCGGAAGCTCTTCTGGAAAGACATCTTGGTACTCACAAACGACTGGAATCTGAGAGATAGCATCCAATTCGCCCTTCTCATTGAGAGAAAACAACAGAATGGTATCATCACGAGCAGCATAGATGATCACATCGTCAGAGGAGTGAGTCAATTGAATTTCCCTGGCAGCACAATCGAGCTGAGCCTTGTGCTTAGAAAGCCAGTCCATCCCGAAAATAAGATCAATATCAGAGTCACCAAGAACAATTGGTTTAGCCAGAAATCTATAGTCGCCCATCTTGATACCGACATTCGGAACCAAAACTCGAGAAGTCATCTGCTTACCCGGGGACACAATCTTCAACGGAATAGGAATCTTTTCTGTCACAAACTCATGCTTGGCAACAAAAGGTCTTGAAATGAAAGAATGCGATGCACCAGTATCAAATAAGACTTTTGCAGGAATATCATTAACTGAGAGATTACCCATGATCACTTCTGAAGAATCCTCTGCCTGAGCCGCGTTCATCATGTTCACTTTGGCATGCTTAGGATTATGCTTGACCACTGCATTGCTAGAAGATCTCACGGGAGGAGGAGGCGGAATGTGCTTTTGGTTGAAGCACTTGTTCGCGTAGTGACCCTTTTGCTGACATTTGTTGCAAGTCACTTCTGAGAGCGGACGATGATAAGGAGCATTTGGCCTTGGAGCTTGGTTCTGAGACTTGTTCTGATAGCCAGGGTTGGGTGGGTGGGAAGATCCACGACCACCTGAGTTCTTTTGCTGATAAGGCTGACGGAACGGAGGAGGAGGCAACCAGAACTTCTGTTGCTTGGCCGCCACTAGTGAGGAAGAAGAGGACTGAACTGCGTCCCTGACTCTCTTCTTAGATGCCTCACAATTGAGCTGAGCAGCTTCTTGTTTCAGTGCCATGTTGTAGAATTCATCATACGTTAACGGCTCAAAAAGCACGAGAGCAAGTTGCAAATCTTCTCTGAGGCCACGCCTGAATTGGTAGATCATACTCTTCTCATCAGGGATGTCCTGCTTAGCAAAGCGAGAGAGCTTCTGGAACTGAGTGTTGTATTGATACACAGACATGTTGCCTTGCTTGAGATTGCGGAATTCCTCACGCTTACTCTCAACAACACTTTCTGGAATGTGATGAGCTTTGAAGTCACGGCGGAAATCATCCCAGGTAATCACACGACCTCCTCTGGAATCTTTGTATTGTTGGAACCACTCAGCAGCTTGATCCTTGAGTTGAAAAGAGGCAAACTTGACAAAATCCTCAGGTCTGACATTGCTACATTCGAAGTGCTTGTTGATGTCCACGAGCCAATCATCGGCGTCTGTGGCCTCGACACAGTAGCTGAAAGTCTTTGGCTGATTTGCAAGGAACTGATTGAGGGTAGAAAAATGCGGCTGATTGTTGCCTTGGCCTTGATTTCCCTGATTACCTTGCCCTTGGTTGCGATCTTGCAAGAGCTGAATCAGAATCTGAGCGTTGGCATTGGTGGCTGTCATCAAGGCTTGCCATGCCTCCGGAGTCGGAGGTGGTGGCGGAGGGTTAGCCTGACTTCCTTCATTGCGTTCCGGATTCTGACGCGTTGGCGGAGCCATCCTGAAGAGGGTGACATCCATTAGCATCTTGAAAGACATATATTCAAGCTGAATCAAAGCATCGAAATTGCAACATATAGTCTTCACAATAAACATTCGAACAAGAATGAACGAATGAATTCCAAGTAAAGCATCACACTTCCATAAGCTGAGAAGCCATTTAGAAAAAGGTATGGAATAAAATCAACAAGGTACATATGTGAACAAATACTTGGTAAGGATTACCCAATCATGAACCAAATATCTGCGGGAAGAAATACTAGAGCTACATGAATTCCCACTTATAAACTCCCGAAACTTTCTGGTTATGCAATCAGGTGTTGGGGATACAGGGGACACAAAATATATCACCCAAACTAACAATACCTAGATCCAGCTGTATCCATCCTTCAACACATAACCAAGAAACCCTCGGAAATCGTCTACCTCGACCTTTGAAAAAACATCCGTTATACGAGTTATGGCAATGCTCCCGCACTCGCCTCAGTACTGGGCTATCAGGGTTATCTCACCAACAACTGTACAAAAAAGATTTTCGATGTCGGCGTACTAAACTCAGGTATTCCAGAACTGCAACGATAAAATTATGACGACAACACCTCGGAGCTCAACTCCCCGGGACACCTCCACTAAAACCCTGCTGACGGGAGGCACCAAGACAATGTTGTCATCACAAAACCATCGGAACGATTCTAAGATACCCGCGTGATCCTAAATTTTTTTTAGTGAAATTTGAGAAGAGAAGAGTCAAAACTCTACGTCAGGATGCCTTACCAGAGCGATGAGAAGACTGGGAAGTAAAAAGAAATCCTAAACTCTCCGATATATAATTCCTAAATGACTCAAAACATTTTTTTCTAGACACAACTCGGCCTCTAAAAACGATCAACCAGCGGGGGCTCCTAAGGTCGGGGAAGGCTCTGATTACCAACTTGTAACGCCCTCGATGCGGCTATAGCTCCCACGTGTCGAGGCACGACTTAGAGGCATAACCGCATTGAAAGCAATGTCGCAAGTGAGGTAATCTTCACACAACCCATGTAATACATAAGGGAAAGAGATACATTGTTGGCTTACAGTCGCCACTTCACACAATACATAAATAAACATTCATCATCCAGATTACACTCAAGGTCCGACTACGGAAGCAAAATGAAAGAAGACTATCCCAAATGCTACACAGATCCCCGAATCACCCCAACTGGGCTCCACTACTGATCATCAGGAAAAGACACATAGTAACGGCCACGTTCCTCGTCGAACTCCCACTTGAGCTCGGATGCGTCATCTGCACTGGCATCGTTGGCACCTGCAACTGTTTTGGTAGAATCTGTGAGTCACGGGGACTCAACAATCTCACACCCGTGAGATCAAGACTATTTAAGCTTAAAGGTAGGATGGGGTTGTGAGATGGAGCTGCAGCAAGCGACTAGCATATATGGTGGCTAACAACGCAAAAGAGAGTGAGAAGAGAAGCAAAGCACGGTCGAGAAGCTAGAAGTGATCAAGAAGTGATCCTAGAACAACCTACGTCAAACATAACTCCAACACCGTGTTCACTTCGCGGACTCCGCCGAGAAGAGACCATCACGGTTACACACGCGGTTGATGTGTTTTAATTAAGGTCAACTTCGGGTTTTCTACAACCGGACATTAACCAATTCCCATCCGCCTCATAACCGCGGGCACGGCTTTCGAAAGATAATACCCTGCAGGGGTGTCCCAACTTAGCCCATTATAAGCTCTCACGGTCAACGAAGGATATTCCTTCTACTGGGAAGACCCGATCAGTCTCGGAATCCCGGACTACAAGACATTTCGACAGTAATAAAACAAGACCAGCAAAGCCGCCCGATTGTGCCGACAAATCCCGATAGGAGCTGCACATATCTCGTTCTCAGGGCACATCCGGATGAGCAGTACGTACGGCAACCAAGGATACCCCAAGTTGCCTCAGGGCGGCACCGCAAGTGGCTCTAGTTTGGACCAGCAATCGAAGGAGAACTGGCCCGAGGGGGGGGTGTTAAAATAAAGATGACCCTCGGGCTCGCGAAAACCCGGGGGAAAAAGGCTTAGGTGGCAAATGGTAAGACCAATGTTGGGCCTTGCTGGAGGAGTCTTATTCAAAGCGAACTGTCAAGGGGGTCCCATAAATCACCCAACCGTGTAAGGAACGCAAAATCAAGGAACATAACACCGGTATGACGGAAACTAGGGTGGCAAGAGTGGAACGAAACACCAGGCATAAGGCCGAGCCTTCCACCCTTTACCAAGTATATAGATGCATTAATTAAAATAAGAGATATTGTGATATCCCAACATAATCATGTTCCAACATGGAACAAACTTCTTCTTCACCTACAACTAGCAACGCTATAAGAGGGGCTGAGCAAAGGGGTAACATAGCCAAACAACGGTTTGCTAGGACGTGGATGGTTAGAGGTTGACATGGCAATATGGGTGGCATGATATAGCAAGTGGTAGGTATCGCAGCATAGGCATAGCAAAAGAGCGAGCATCTAGCAAGCAAAGATAGAAGTGATTTCGAGGGTATGGTCATCTTGCCTGCAAGGTTCTCAGAGTTATCGAAAGCTTGATCCTGGTAAGTGTTCTCAACAGGTTCCTTGTTCACGTACTCGTCTCCCGGCTCTACCCAAAACAAGAACACAAGCAAAGGAACAACTATCAACCACGATGCAATGCGCAAGCAACATGATGCAAAACATGGCATGATATGCGAGATGTGATATGCAATGCATATGCGTGCTCCAGAAGGACAAGGATGAACAAGGCATAATCTTGGCAAACCAAGTATGCCAATGGATAGGTTAGGTGATTTCGGTTGAAATCGATATAAAGATCACCGGAATCGGATGCACGGTTTGCAAATGACAAGCAAATCAAGAATGACAAGATTCTGCCATTAACAGCATGATGCCACTTAGCATGCAACAAGAAATTAAGCTACTGCACCCAAACGTACCAACAAAGCATATAAAGATGATCTACTCAAGATGCTCGACAAAAGATGAACACTGATCTACGGCTAAATCACATCACAACAGATTCAAACAAGCATGGAAAAAGAGCAAAAGATAACAGGTTCACAGACTTTGTGAAAATACTATCATGCCAGAAATTAACATCAGGATGACATGTTTAGAGCAAGAAAACAACATGCTACAGGAACAGGACATAGCAAAATATGGGATGGTATGCATCTACTCAAAGCACTTAACAAAAGTCCCTTACTGGCCATAAGCCAAAAATGAACAGAAAATATAATATCACCCATGTCAAATAAGCAAGTTTCGTTACAGGTTTCAGACTTAGCAGAAAACTAGACATGTCAAAAACAGATAACATGTAGGCATGTTTACGAGCTCGATGCACTCACTACAGAGCTTTGCATGATAAACTAAGCATACATTCATTAAGAAGACATGGCATAGAAGCTAGACATGGCAAGAATAACATCATATCATGCAAGGATCAACTACAACAAGCTTGGCAAAATCGAATAACATGTAAGCAATCTGCCAGGAACATTTTATAGCAAAAGTAGAGCTCGATTGACTCAAGCTATGGCACTCCATAATTACAAACAAAGACATGGATGGATAGAGCAAATCCATATGTTCAAAACACCCTTAATGATCATGCTCAAAAGAGGCATAGATCTCTCTGAAACAACATGAAAACATGGCATAAAAATAACAGCAGGACATGACGGTGAAATTACTGTCTCTGAAATCAGCAACATTATGATACCTAGTTTGCATGCTTGTGCTAGTCACCAAAGTGATCACAAAAATACATGGTATACACCCCTAGAAAGATGGAATGGCTTATTACAAAACACATGTAGGGCTCCAATTCATAGGAAGCACACATCAATCATGGCAAAAATGACAAAAGTGCATGTTCTGAAACAGATCTGAAACTAACATCACATAGCCCTCTTCTAACAGCATTTCGGGCATGAAGATGATCTCAAATGAAAATGATGCGATGAGATGAAATGATGTACTCCTCGAGGCGAACAATTGGACATATTAGACGCACGAAACGGAGCAGTATGCAGCAAGTGATGACATGAACAAAAGTGCACCAGAATGTAATATGTCAGGGACTTAGAGAAAAAAATCGAGGGGGGAAAAGTCAACCTAGGGTTGAATCTGGACCGGGCCCGAGCTCGCCGGAGTTGGCGCTGCGGTGGCCGGAGAAGGAGCGGGGGGGGGGGGGGGGGGGGGGGGGGGCGCCGGCGAGGCGGTTCCCGGGCAGATCCGGCCGGCCCGGCCCCGGATCCGGCCGAAGGAGGCGCCGGCGAGGCGGGGGAGGCGACGACCCTCCGGTGCGGCTTGGCGGCGGGGGAAGGCGAGGTGCGGCGGCGGCGGCGTGCGTCGGCGAGGAAGGCGGCGGCGGCGCACGGCTCCCGGGTGGCGGCGCGGGCGGAGGGAAGCGGGCGCTGGCGGCGGCGGCTCCCGCAGGCTTGCGCGGGCCTGCTTCGGGCCCCGCGGGCCGCGGCGGCGGGCGGTGGCGGAGTGCCACGTGGCAGCCTGCGGTTGGCCGGGCGGCGGCGGCGGACGTGTCCGGTGGCGGCGGGGACGAAACTGCTAGGGTTAGGGGTGGTTCATCCGCAAAATTCGGGAGGAGGGGTGTATTTATAGGTAGGAGGGGCTAGGAGGCTCCAAATTGAGCACGGTTTTCGGCCACGCGATCGCGATCGAACGGCGATGGACATGGGAGTGGCTTAGATGGGTTATTGGGCTGATTTGGAGGGGTTTTGGGATGCAACACACACGAGGCCTTCACGGTTACCCGGTTAACCGTTGGAGTATCAAACGACCTCCGAATGACCCGAAACTTGACAGGCGGTGTACCGGTGCTATACCAAGGCCGCTTGACAAACCTCGGTCCATTCCGAGAAAGTTTAATACCCGCTCATGGAAAAAAAGGTAAAAGGGGACGCCGGGGAACATAGGAGCGCCGGATTGCAAAACGGACAACGGGGAAAATGCTCGGATTCATGAAACGAACCCGTATGCAAATGCGATGCACATGATGACATGACATGAAATGCATGACAAGGACAAAATGCAAAAAGAAGGGGAAAACCCAACCACGGAGGGAATATCATATCACATTGCCGAAAACGGCAAGAGTTAGAGTTACAAATATGGTAAGTTACATCCGGGGTGTTACAACACTCCACCACTACGAGAGGATCTCGTCCAGAGATCTAGGACTGAAAGAACTCCGGATATTTGGAACGGAGGTGGTCCTCGCGCTTCCAGGTGGCCTCTCGATCTGAATGGTGTGACCATTTCACTTTCAGGAATTTGATGGACTTGTTGCGAGTCTTGCGCTCAGTTTCTTCAAGAATAGCAACGAGATGCTCATGATAGGACAAATCTTCTTGAAGATCAATATCTTCAAAGTTGATGGTGCGCTCAGGCATCTTGAAGCACTTGCGAAGCTGTGACACGTGGAACACATCGTGCACATTTGCAAAGTTGGGGGGAAGCTCAAGTTGATAGGCGAGATCGCCTCGTTTGCCAATGATCTTAAAAGGACCGACGTATCTAGGGGCAAGTTTCCCTTTGATACCGAAGCGACGAGTGCCTTTCATTGGAGAGACGCGGAGGTAGACATGGTCTCCGATCTTGAAAGCCACATCACGGTGTTTGCTATCGTAATAGCTCTTCTGGCGCGATTGAGCGGCTTTGAGATTCTCACGAATGACCTTGCACATTGCCTCAACCTCTGAGATCAAATCGTTGCCAAGAAGTTGACGTTCGCCCGTTCAGACAAATTGAGAGGAGTACGACACTTTTTGCCATAGAGAATCTCGAATGGGGCTTTGCCCGAGCTGGCTTGAAAGCTGTTGTTGTAAGAGAACTCAGCATAAGGAAGACAATCCTCCCACTTCATGCCGAAAGAGATAACACAAGCCCTGAGCATATCTTCAAGAATTTGGTTGACACGCTCGACTTGTCCACTAGTTTGAGGGTGGAAAGCCGTGCTGAAGCGAATGTTTGTGCCCATGGCCTTCTGAAAAGAATCCCAAAACTTGGATGTGAAGATGCTGCCACGGTCTAAAGAGATCAATTGTGGAATGCCGTGCAAGGAGACAATTCTGGAGGTGTAGAGCTCTGCCAGCTGCGCTGCTGTGATAGACTCTTTGATAGGAAGAAAATGAGCCACTTTAGTGAGCTTGTCAATGATGATGAAGATAGCATCATTTCCACGATTGGACTTAGGAAATCCAGTCACGAAGTCCATTTCGATATGATCGAACTTCCATTCTGGAATAGCAAGAGGTTGGAGGAGACCAGCTGGTCGTTGGTGTTCTGCTTTCACCCTTCTGCAGACATCACATTCATTCACAAATTGAGCAATTTCTCGGTTCATTCGAGTCCACCAGTACGACTGCTTGAGGTCATGGTACATCTTCGTACTTCCAGGATGAATGGATAGGAGTGAATTGTGCGCTTCGTTCATAATGACTTTACGTAGATCACCCTTTGGAACCATGATCCGGTCCTCAAAGAAAAGAGTATCTCTGTCATCAACTCGATAACACTTGTATTTGGAAATGCCCTTGTCAATACCACGTTTCACCTTCTTCACCATGGTATCCATCAGTTGTGCCTCACGAATTTGATCTTCCAAAGTAGGAGAGACGATGAGGTTGGCAAGAAAACCTTGAGGAACAACTTGGAGATTCAACTTGCGAAAAGCTTCACAAAGATCCAGTTGAAAGGGCTTGAGGATTAAGCTGTTGCAATAAGCTTTCCTGCTTAAAGCGTCTGCAATCACATTAGCCTTGCCTGGAGTATATTCAATACTCGGATTATACTCTTGAATCATTTCGACCCATCGAGTTTGCCTGAGGTTGAGGTTGGGCTGAGTGAAGATGTACTTGAGACTCTTGTGATCAGTGAATATGTCCACTTTCCTTCCCAACAGGAGATGTCTCCATGTTATTAATGCATGGACAACTGCCGCCAACTCAAGATCGTGAGTGGGGTAGTTCTTTTCGTTGGGCTTCAACTGGCGAGAGGTATAGGCCACAACCTTCTTCTCTTGCATTAAAACAGCACCGAGACCTTGAAGAGAAGCATCACAGAAAACTTCATAAGGCTTGGATTAGTCAGGAGGAGTCAAAACTGGAGCAGTGACAAGTTTCTCTTTGATAGCGTTGAAAGCAACATCACACTCAGGAGACCAGACATACTTCACATGCTTCTGGAGGAGGTTGGAAAGAGGCTTTTGTCAGGACCCCGATCCTAAGTCACACCAATCTAGCATGTAACACATCATATCACTTTGCGGCCTCACGCACGGTATTCCCACGGGTGCCACCTTACTTGGCCCGGGACCGTTTGCGCCTTTTGGCTCACGTATATGATAGTGTCGCTAGCATCCATATGACAAAAGACCCGGGCCGACATGGCTAGTCGTGAACCCAAAGAGGCACTAACCCATGGGGACAGGCATACATGAATCAACTTCGAGCATGTCGGTCAACAGCGTGTGAATCCGGGCTGTAGCACTGGGCTAACAGGACTCCGGTAACCCGGGCTGTAGCAGGCTAGGCAGGACTCCGGATGTCACCGCGTGACATTTCCCCGAAGGGACAGACACAGGAACGAAGTGAAACACATGCCGGCCAGTCAAGTGTCCCGAGCAGTAGTGCTGGGCTAGCAGGACTCCGGTGAACCGGGCTGTAGCGGACTACTATCGCCCAGAAGCACTAGACTACATTTCCCCATATGATAGGCTGCCAAGGATAAACAACTAGATAGTCGGATCCCACTCATACCAAGCATTTCAATCATACACACAATATGCCCGATATGAGTAAATACAACATGGCATCACAACATAACTCTACGACTCAAAGTATTTATTCATTAGGCTCCGAGGAGCGAGATATTACAAACATGGGTCTCATGACCCAACATACAGAGCATACAAGTCAAACACATGCGGAAGCTTAACATGTCTGAGTACAGACATCTACAAACGAAAAAGGCTAAGAAGCCTGATTATCTACCAGATCCTGCCGAGGGCACAAGATCATAGCTGAGGTAACAAGCTAAACGTCGAAGTCCACGCGGAACTACTAGCGAGACTGAAGTCTCTCTGCAAAACATAAAATAGGCAAACGTGAGTACAAATGTACTCAGCAAGACTTACATCAGAACTATCTACATATGCATCGGTATCAACAAAGGGGGTAGTGGAGTTTAACTGCAGCAAGCCAGCTTTGACTCGGTGGCTGTCCTGAACTACGATTGCAAGTAACTCTTTTGAGGTGGCGCACACGAGTCCACATATTCACCATATCAATACACCACTATGGATCCGCTCCCGTCTCCCTACGGGGACGCCATCCATAGCACTCACGCTTATCTTGCGCATTTTAGAGTATCCACTTTCACTTGTCTATGAACTATGCAAGGGGTCCAAGTTTCCATATCCGAGGAATCCGGCTATTCGAATAGATAATGATAACCCTGCAGGGGTGTACTTCTTCACACACGCTCTCGCCACTTACCGCCCTGTACACGTCATGTACCTCGGCAACCTTCAAGCGGAAACCGGGCGAGGGAGTCGGCCACGACCTGACTAACCACACAAGTCTCTAGTCCAGGTTTATCGCCTATTCGGGTTCCATCCGCAAGGAGATTTGGCCGGGGTGTCGCTCACGGCCCCAAACGATGTGTGCAGGGTTCCCAAGCCCACCTCGATGGGTGGATCTACGCTTGGTACACCGTGCCATGATGCCTAGTCTGTCCCAAGCCCACCTGATCAGGGTACCACTTGGTAGACTACTAACACTACCTACAAACACCAGAAACTAGTTGCAACTCCTGGACAGAGATCAAGTGGGTTAATAAGTCGAGAGGGGCACTTAAGCATTCCAATGCGTGGTAGTAACTGTTCATGGATCACAAACACAGAGCTCAGTTCCTGAGGACGGCTGCAATGAGACAACCCACCATGTACTCCTACATGGCCTCTCACCGCTACCTTTACCAAATCATGTTCACACACTTAGCTCACACACAGTAGGACATGTTCATCACCATTCCAATTCATTCCCGATGAATCAGACCCGACTCAACTCTAAGCAGTAGCAGGCATGACAAACAAGCATGAATGAGTAGGCACATCAAGGCTCAAACAACTCCTACTCATACTAGTGGGTTTCATCTATTTACTGTGGCAATGAAAGGTCATGCAGAGGATAAGGGGTTCAACTACCGCAGCATGTAACAGTTGAAACGTTGTTGTCCTAATGCAGTAAAAGAGAGCAGGAGCGAGAGAGTGGGATTGTATCGGAATGAACAAGGGGGTTTTGCTTGCCTGGCACTTCTGAAGATAATATAGTTCTTCATCGGTGTCATCGATCTCATCGTCGGCACCACGTCTATCGAGAGGGGTCGAATACCGACAAACAAGGAAGAATACAATCAATGCAATGCAACAATATGATGCATGATCATGGCATGGCAATATGTTGTGGTTTGAGCTAATGCAACTAGCAACATGTTAAATGGAGTTGGTTTGAACCCTAGGTTCAAGTTCAAACTCCATATGTGAGAGTTTAAATGCCATTTATGCAAATTGCCTTATACAGCAACTTTAAGTTGTTCAAACATGCATGAAAATGGTACAGATGGATAGATTAGATTTTTCTGATCATTTTTCATATATAGTTTATTTCATTTGGAGTTACGGTTGATTTGATATGAATTTTTGAAGTTTAGAATATTTTCTGGAATTTCTGATTAATTTTAAATCCAGAAAATGAATAACTACGTCAGCCTGACGTCAGCAAGTCAAAGGCGCCAGCCCAGGTCAAACCTGACGGCTGGGACCCACAAGTCAGTGTCTCAGGCTGGTTTGGGTGGATGACAAGTGGGACCGGTCAACGTTGACTTGACCAAAGTCAAAGCTGACACGTGGGGTCCACACATATTAGTACTAACCTTAACAGAAAATTAGACTAACCTAATTGGGCTCAGGGTCCCACACGTCAGTGGCTTTAGAGGGGTCTTTAGCGGGCTCATTAGCAACTAAT